>OU744340.1:29893138-32395026 GCA_916610165.2 Gymnosoma rotundatum
AAACGATCAGAAACACAAATTAACAAAATTTCATAAATTAGCAGCACTACAAAATAAAAAACCATACATAAAGCATAACAAAGATTGGTTTATAAACAAAACAAACATAGAAATACCAACAAATATACAGAAGCTATTGTCATTAGGCCCCAAATTTGCCCCACCAATTCAACAAAAACAATTCCCTTTATTCAGATGCATTGCCGACGGAGAAGACATTATTCAAACTAACAAGGAAAAAGAAAAACAAGAGATATCAAGAACTAAATTTGTAATGACGATGGATAATTACCTTAACAAACGATCATTAACAAGAAAAGAGAGACAAATAATTAATACAGTGGAACAAACTAAAAAATTTTTGAACAACAATAAAAACGTTTTAATTCTTAGAGCAGATAAGGGAAACACTACAGTTGCAATGGAAAAAAGTGAATATGAAACAAAAATGAAGAATATTTTACAGGATATGTGCACTTACAGGAAACTGAAAATTGATCCAACTACAAAATTACAAACACGCAATAATATATTAGTGGAAAAATTGCTAAAAGTAAATATAATTGAGACAATGGATAAACATAGATTGACAACCACTGTAGCAACGGCTCCAAGGATTTATGGACTTCCTAAAGTTCATAAGGAAAACATGCCTCTCAGACCTATTTGTTCATCAATTAACTCCCCATCATACAGCCTTTGTAGATACGTTGTTTATATCCTTAAATATCTTACCAAGGACTCTAAATATAATGTTAAAGACGCCATAGAATTTAAAAGTAAATTGACAAATATATCTCTCTCTGACGATGAAGTTTTGGTTTCTTTTGATGTAGTCTCCTTGTTCCCCAGTATACCTGTTAACTTAGCTGTAGATATCATTGACAAAAAATGGGACGTAATTGGTACTTTTACTAAAATACCTAAACATTTATTTTTCGACATCATAAAATTTTGTATCAAAGAGAATAGATATTTTAAATATGATAATAAAATATTTGAGCAATTAAAAGGAATGCCTATGGGCTCACCAGCGTCTCCTGTTGTTGCCGACATAGTAATGGAAGAATTACTAGATATTACATTGGAAAAATTGGAACGGAAGCCAAAAGTTATGACCAAATATGTTGACGACTTATTCTGTATAATCATAAAGGAAGACTTAGAAGAAACTCTGAAAGCCCTAAATTCTTTTCACAAACACATCAAATTTACCACTGAATTGGAAAAAGACGGAAAATTGCCATATTTAGATTTATTAATTATAAGACAAGGAAACGCTTTATTAACGGATTGGTATCAAAAGCCAACTGCTTCAGGACGGATAATAAATTTCTAGTGAAATCATCCAAAATATGTAAAATTCAACACAGCACGAAATATTGCAAAGAGAGTTTTTCAGTTATGTGACACAAATTTTCACAAAGATAACTTTATAAAATTAAGGAAAATGCTGCAAAAAAACAGTTTCCCCTATAAGATGGCAACAAATATTATTAAAAACGCCAAAAAAGATTTAGAAAAATCCGTAGTACCAAAACAAGAAAAAATATTTAAATCTCTGACACATGTTCCAGGCTTTTCAGACAGGATCATACAGTCGAACATTTATGACAAACAAAATGTTAATATTGCACTTAGGACTGATTATACTTTGAACATGTTGTTTTCTAACACTAAAACAAAAATTGACAAATTAGATAAAGCGAATCTTATATACAAAATTCCTTGTAACGGTGACGGGTCTAACATATGTGAAAAAATATATGTTGGAACGACAAAATCTAAATTAAAAACAAGGTTGGCAGCACACAAATCCGATTATAAAACAAGGAAAGGATTAAGCGAACAAAAAACAGCGTTAGCAGCCCACTGTGCAATAAGCAAACACTCCCCCGACTTAGAGAAAGCAGAAATAATACAACAAGAAAATAATTATAAGAAGAGATACATAATGGAAATGCTACATATTATAAATACTCCTGAGAACAAGAGAATGAATTTTAAAAGAGATACTGAAAATTGCGCGCATTCTTATAGACATATATTAACAAAATATAAACAATAAAAGCTTTTAGTAAACATATCTTCAAGTGATTGACGACTTTACTCAAAGTAAGACAATGTTTAGTGTGATATATTTTATATTTTTTGTTGTTTTGTGAAAAAATTAATGTTGTTAATGTGTTTTTAACTTGGTTTATGTATTTTTAGTTCCTGAAGAAGGGCACCGAAGGTGCCCGAAATATTGAATAAATAAAAACAATAATTTCAATTATTATTTAATAAAACATAAAAAGAGTTTTATTTAAATAAAATTAAAAAACAGTGACCTAGAGCCCAAAGATAAAATAAAAAAAATTTATAAAATAAAAGGTCGAATAAAATATACAAATATTAAATTATATTTTATTTTAAAAATCATTTTGCGAATTTTTACAATATTATTAATTAATTAATTAATAATATTATTTATATATAATATTATTTATAACATTATTTATTAATTAATTAATTAATTAAATTCGCCAAATAATTTTTATTTGAAAATATTATAGGATATTAGCATAATATAATAAATAATATTTTAAAAACGTGGTTTGTTTGTTGGTAATTTTTTGTTAAAGCCTTAACATTTATGTATTGGCTTCTTAAATAACTCTCATGTTATTTTTTAAGTTTTTATACTTAAAGGAAATGTTTTTGGGTTTTCTAAAAATTTGGATAAAGGTTTCCTGATGAGGTGGCTTTTCCAACCAACGAATAAATTGCATTTTTATTTAAAAATGTTATGGTATATTAGCATAATATAATAAAAAAAAATATGTAATTATATTTTATTTAATTTTTTTGCAGTAGGTTTTTCTTATTTTTTATATATATTTTCGAAAGCATTTTTTAATAAAAGCTATAATTGTTACGATAACTGTTATCAATGTAATAAGAATAATAGTAATACATTTTAATGCAATTGGCTGAAAAGGGTAACATGGTTTCAAAAAAATAAAAATAAAACAAATTTATTATTACTATTTTATTATTTAATATATATTAAATTTAAAAATATAAAAGTAATAATTGAAAAATGGAGTTTAAAAAATTTTCATTTTGCATTAAATTAAATCAACTATTGCAACACCCTTAAATTCCAATTTTAAATTTTATACTTGCTTCTTCAGCGAACTTAGTAAGACAATTTCAACAGCATGGCTGACGTAGTTTAGAGGGGTGTAATTATGCAGGGCTTTTAGCATATTTGATCCTCTGTCTTTCACAAACTTTAGGTTTTCTAAATTATTTATTTAAAACTTATCTAAAACACACCTCAGTTTATTCTGAATAGTTTCTCCTGTGCTACTTTTAAAATCTATAAACTGTACACCAAGTGCAAAATCTTTAAATTTAGATTCTTTTGTAAGATGAAAAAAGAAATTTCTTTTCACAAAATCATCTGTCCACAAGTCCGTTCTTATTGACGCCAACCCGTTGGCTACTGCTCCCCTAACTTCATATGTAATACTATTTCTTTTTTCTTTCGCCTTAATTTGTACACGGTTCGATATTTAAATGACTGCTATATTTCGCCTTAATGTTTATTAGCTAGTGAGCTCTTGAGTCTTTTGCCACCAATGGCAGAAAATAGGCGACAATCTTCTACAATCCACTGTGCGCATATATCAATAAAAGTTTATTTGTGAAAATTACAAACTTTTTTAAATCTAATTTGTGTAGCATTTATGGTGAATCAAAAATGAAGTTTTCTTGCCGTTATATTTGAAGAGCCAATTACACTTTTTACAATGTACAAATAAATCAGTAATTTCATTGTATTAACTTTGATTTAGGGAAAAAATTTTCACATACTACTTAAAAAAATTGTTAAACACTGGTATTTATTTTTTCGATAATATATGCGCACTTCATTTTTTTAATTTTTAAACACGAATTATAATATACAACTTATGCAAACAAATTAACAACGATTACTGAATGATTGTGTTTTGATTCGTATGAATGTTTTTTGATTGTTTATGAATCTTTGCATTTCGTTGTTTGGTGTGTTTTAAAAACGGACTATAAAAAGGCAATGAGCACAAACGATGATTGTATACATAGAAATATAATTAGCAGCTCTTGTTGATGAAATGCATGACAAAAGCAATGAATGTATGAGTGTTCAGCAAACGTGAGTGGTCTCAATCTGTTCTCTGGTCCCCATACAACACGTTACTAAAAGTCCATGAAGTCATTGCGTATAAGTAATATTTATCTACTTGTACAAATTACATATTAAATTGTTTGTTTTTATCAGAAGTCACAAAGTATACTAATCGTACATACTAGGGATGAGCGATCCCGTGATTTTTGAGAAACATCGTTACCCGTGAATTTGATTTTCAAATAACCGTTCTTTTAAATAGTTACCGTGATCACCGTTTGCAGTTCTTATACAAACTGTAATTATAATGGAAAATGTATTTTGATCTCTACATTAACAACAGCTGTAATTAAATTTGCGAAAAATTATAGAATTCGGTAACACTGATTGATTATAGGATCAAATAAAAGAAGCACACAACATTTTTTATTTTTTTCTTGCTACATATGTATGAATATGTGAAGTTTGGAAAAAAATAGTCGTTGTTAATAAGTAGTAGCAAGAAAAACCAACACAGCAAAGAAGCTGCATTGATATACATATGAAAGAATGAAAGAGTCAAAAGTACTTGTATTTCTCTTTCGCAAGGTAAAATTTAAGTTTAAATGTGTGCAAATATAAAAGAACGTTCTTATGCGGAACTGTTATTTGATCAACTCAGTCACTGTAGTGACCAGTGATTTTTTAATATCAGTGATTTAATCACAGGTACTAAAATATCGCTCATCTCTAGTACACACACACAATGTTCTGTTCAAAACCAACCCGTACATATTTTTCCTTTCATAACAATTATGAGTGTCTCTAAACTTAGAAATTTTCCGTACACATCCATTAATGTGTTTTAATTAAATTTTTATTTGCGGACACGTACGTGAATGTACGACTGTAGTTGCGCCTTAATCAATTCGGATGCAATAAAATGCGATTCTCTTGAATACAAAAATTCTGTATCGTCAGCATATGTTGCGACAGTGATATTATTGATAAAACTTAGATAAAATTACATATTATGTGAACTTTTTCCAAATGTTTGTAATAATAATTCTAATAATAATGTTCATCTAACAAATTTTGGGAATTATTTTGTAAATTAATTAAATCCAAAAGATGGTGGTCCAGGGCAGAGAAGATATTAACACTAATAATGTGGAATATGGAGCTAGATAGAAAGAAATCCTTACTGTAACAAATAATAACACTCAACTATTTTGCAGTTGTAAAAATAAACGAACACTTTAAAAACTATATTAATGGCCTGTTTCCACATTACAAGTAACTCATAAATTTCGATCAAATGAGTACTTAAAGTTTCTTTTCAGTTCTATAAAACAATTGTGAAGTCTTGTTAAGTGAAAACGTAAGAGTTGTAGCCAAAGTATATTTATATTAAGTATATGCAAGTCAACACAAATACAAAATTTCATGTATTATGTCAAAAAACAGTTCAGAGACGGTAAAGTGGCTAACATTTTATTATTTTTCTAACTAAAAAATTAATATGAATTTTTCTTAATTATTATAAAAAAAAGTAAGAGAAATACCTCTAAATGACTATATCAATGTAAATTTAAACAAAAATTCAATAAAAGGATGTTCAATGCAACTTGAGTTCGAAAAGTGTAATTTGAATATTTCGTTTACCATCCCTGATAGAACATAATAAAAATGAAAAGAAACACGTAAAAAACAAGAGCAAAATAAAAATTGAAATAAATGTAAACAAATTTTGACACAATACATGATAAACACGCACACAAATATAACTATCACCTGAGCTCCTGCATATACTTGTTATAAATATACTTTGGTTGTAGCTTTTTGTTCTTTTTGTGGTTTTTAAATAACAATTTTAAATGTCACCTATGTCAGAATCAGACACTCAAAAAAAGTACTCGGGTGGGTAAATTACAATTTTAAATTACAATAAAAGTAAATTACAATTTGATTGTATTTTCAACATTAAAACAACAATAAAAAATTGTACGTACAAATTAAAATAACAACAATACTTAAAACTTGTAGCCTTAAGAAAACAAATACAAATCAATTTGAAAAGCTGGTTACATTAGTAAAAGACCATCCACAGCTTGCAACAGGCATTGGGAAGCAACAGAAGAGATGTGTAATAATGTTGCAAAAAGTAAATGCTTTAGAGTCGCCAACAAGAAGTGTATCGGAATCAAGAAAAGAATAACTCTTGAAGTTTTTGTATTAGTAATATGCAAATATAAATCTAATAGGTATGGCAAGATCATGAGTGCAGCGTAAAAAAAACCGGTGAAAACAACAAGAGTCTTCACGGAACTGGTGGAAGTACATGCACAGTAAAGAATTTAACCCAACTTAAACTAAGTGTGGACAGAATTTGACATTTGCCTTCCGCAGCAGCCCCTGGTCGTAGTGCTTTGAGTTTGAATTCTGCACATACAACGATTTAAATAACGCCACCACGAAGTCATTCCAAAATAGCAGTTGTAACTCCTACCGTCCCTAAACATACATATTTCAACCAGATACTCGTATATCAGATATAACATTTAAACGCTCATATCTTTTACCTGATCTAAGAACAGAACTTTCACAACATCAACCACTTCCATTGCAACAAAAAGAAACAATAACACCAATCCCTAAAGAAAAAAATGAACCACTTCACCAAAATAGAAAAAGGAGACATACTGAAAACACCACCGAGAGACTGAAATTTTTACGTGTACAAATGGAAATTGAAAATAAAACATTTGACATAATGAACACGCACGTCGAAGCATCGAAAATGCAAGCTGTAACAACGAAAATGCATGCTGAAGCTGCAAGAATTCAGGATATAGCTCTTAAAGAAATTGCAAGAATCTAAGCAGAAACAGCAATCTATTAGGCCAAAGCTCTCAAAGAAATTGCAGTCTCTTCAAAAGTTATGGGACAAGCGTTGACAAATATAATAAAATATCTTAAAGATGAACAATAATATATTTATATTCTTTATAATTAAAATTTGATTGCAAACTGTATCGTATTGTATCAGTAACTATGCCGGATATATTCTTTCGAGCAAGTGCAGTTAAAAGGGTTTTGGCGGATCTCAACATAAATAAGTCCCCTGGTCCGGATGGAATTCCAGCAGTGGTTTTGAAGCAGGGCTCTTCGACGTCGCGTCCATTAGCAAAAGTTTTCAACATTTTATACCATGTTGGTGAGTTCCCATCTAGTTAGAAGATTGCTAATCTAACACCAATCCCCAAAAAGGGAGAGGCTAGCAACCCTGAAAATTACCGCCCAATCGCAGTTTTGCTCTGCACTCTCCAAAGTTATGGAGAGTATGCTTAATTTTTATCTTGTGAAATATCTGGAGTCCAACAGCTTACTTAGTGACCGGCAGTACGGCTTCCGTAGGGGACGCTCTACGGGTGAATTACTGGCCTTCCTTTCGTAAAAGTTTTGTCAATCCATTCACCACTTGAGCAACAGTAAGGTGGTTGCTCTAGATATTTCCAAGGCGTATGATAAAGTGTGGCATGGTGCACTCATATCAAAACTTATTGCTCTTGGTGTCGGTAATAGTTTCTCTCGATTTATATTGAGCTTTCTCAGGGATCGCACTATACGAGTTGTTATAGATGGGATCTCAACAAACGACTTTGAGGTAAATTCAGGGGTACCGCAAGGTTCCGTTCATTCTCCTGCACTATTTTTTATTTTTCCCAATGACCTTCTACGTCAGGCTTCCAACCCTATCTATTCTTTCGCAGATGACAGTAGCATTTGCTATTCATTTTCTTTTCGCTATAGACCAAGCCTTCGGGAAATTGGGGCTACGCGAAAGCACATGGACGATACCGTTAATCGCTACCTTCTGGTAATCCCCGAATGGGGCCTTGCGAATAGGGTTCAATTTAAAGCTCATAAAACCCAGTGCTGTGTGCTTTCACACCGGCATACGGCTGAACATGCTACCTTATCTGTAATTATGGGTGATATATATATTAAGGAATCAGAAGCTCTCGATATTCTTGGCATGAAAATTCAATGTGATGTTCGTTGGAACCAGCATATTTTTCATGTCGCAAAAGAAGCATTCAAGTGCCTAGGTTTATTGAAACGGTGTAAGAAATACTTCACTCCATCTGATCTTCTTGCTATCTATGTCACCTTTATCAGACCGAAAATGGAATACAACTCTCATGTGTAGGCCGGTGCTTCAAAAACTATTTTGGAGATACTCGACCGGTTGCAAAAGAAAGCGAAGAAGCTCATCGGTGACAATAGGGTATCCAGCTCTATTGACTCACTGGAGCATCGACGCAATGTAAGGTGTGTTTCACTGTTTTATCGTTACTACAATGGAATGTGTTCTTATGAAATCAGGGAACTTGTTCCCGAAAACCGTAATTTCGTACGCGCAACGAATTCTGCATTAAGAGCGTATTCCTTTGTGGTCGATTGGCCAGTGAATCGCACTACGCATTACAGAGAGAATTCGTTTTTTAGCCGAACAGTTCGAATGTGAAATAAACTTCCCGCAGAGGTCCTTCCTGCTACTTTCAATGTGCAAAGATTAAAATCAAATGTCCACAACCACTTCTCCCTCTATCTCCCTTCCCACAACCTAATTTCCTAGTTCTGGCACAATGCATTGCATAGTAGGGGTCATCCCCTGAGTGCTAGTCCTAATAAAAAAAATAAAAAATAAAAAAAAACTTTTACTTTTTTTCGTTAAAATATCGTTAAAAACTGTTTCTTTATTGAATATTTTTTTGGTGATAAATAATGAAGTATTTTTTTTAATAAACTAAGAAGTATTATACAATTACATAAAAGAAATGTTTGCATACTTTACAACAAATTTCTTATACTTTCAGCTCTTGCTCCTATAACAACCTCATCATTGTTAAGTGCTTTATCATCTTTGTCATCATTATCAGAGCTTCCAAAGTTCTTTGTTCCAAGGTTCCCAGTAGTTTTTGTAAAAAATGAAGACGTTGTGCAGAATGCAACATTCGGTAATAATGCTTGTTGCCTTCTCAGGATTATAGTGCAATCGCCTCCATCCTATTATCCGTCTGAAACGATTTTTTTTATACCATTGCATCTTTCAATTACGTTTCTTTTCTTGCAATGATTTGCGATGTACTTATAATCCCAGGTATTCAAACTTGTTGAAAATATTATTTATGAAGCAAAGCTAACAAGATGTCAAATTGTATGCTATGGCAATAATGTTTTTGCATATACAAAAGTCAGACGAGTGTATTTTAAAAACTGATTTGCTTACGTACTCGCCTGTCTATCGCTTGTTCGCTTGAGATAGTTCTTGTTATATGGAAAGAGGCTTTTAGGGACATTTACGTGCTGTTTATGTATTACGAGCGACCGACTCGTTTAGAAAATTTGTAAGAAAAGAACTTAATTTTTTTAATTGATTCCTATACAAATTTTCTAGACGAGTCGCTCGCTTGTAATACAGAAACTGCACATTAGATTAGAATTAAACCACATATTATTTATAAAGTATTAGTTTCTTAAAAAAAACGAAAGTAGTGGTGCGTTTTGAGTATTTATTGTTAAGGTACCAGTAACGTTATATAAAAGATAATTTTCCAACATTATCTGAAGTTTACTTGTCTCTACTTTGTATTATGAATATAAATATTTTAGTTGGTAAGGAGTGGCAGCCTCTCACGAAGAAGCTCACTTGAGAACAATCGAATGGCCCGTTGTGATACCACAAGAAAGACGGCGCGACTCCCCTTACCCAATTGAGAACCATGAAGATTCCCGGATGAACTTCGCTATGTCTCCTATAGAGTGAGATGATAGCTCTGTAAGTATCCCGAAGAAAGGAGAGCACAGATTCTAAATTTTCTTCGAGCGAGGGATAAGCGACAGAAGTCATTAAAGGGCAGACCCAGTCTTTCAGAATGCCTACCATTAGGCAGTGACCAGTAAGTACCGAGACCGTGATACTTATGGATTTCCTGTCCAGTCCGAACAGCTGCCTGGTCCGCCTGAGGTCCAGTGTAGTCCCGGTTATGTGGAAATACAACAGGAAATTTCCTCCACCCATAATTTGCGAGCCAAATTGAGGAAGTGGTTCCTTATGGCCATTTTAACCATTGCCAGAGAAATTACAACGTCAGGTAGCGATGTGCCTCGTTTGGCGAGATCGTCGGCCTCACAATTTCCCAGGATCTCTTGTGACCAGGGACGCAAAACAGGTCAATCTGCGATCGCTCCGATAGTATGTTTAGTAAGGAGCGACATCTCAGGACTAGCTTAGATGTACAGTATGGAGAGTCTCAGTCCAAGGTTATTGGAGAAGATTCCGCAACTGACCCTGTCGTCCAGTTTGCAGCCATCGTCGTAGATGTCAACAGTATTGCTCACAACCACTTCAGTAAAGACCCATTCCTCCCTACTTGGAATATAAATCTGACACCAGTGATCCAGACCAGGTATAGAAGAAATGTAGTCCACCATTGATGGTATGGGAACATCCCGAACGATATTCTTGAAGTGACCCATGTCCGGTGTGAGAGGGCGTTAAGTCTGGCTGCACAGCATTTGGCCTGTTGCAACACCAGGAGTTTTGTGGGTAACCAGTGGAGAAGGGTACACAGAGCCTTTGTCGAGGTAATTTGGAGAGCCCAAGTAATCAAAATGACGGCTGTTCTCCTGACTTTATCAAGAGGCTTTTGGTTAACCGCTTTCTCGAAAGCGGGCGCCACCAAAAAAAACAGCACCATAGAGAATATTCGGCTCGGTTACTGCCTTATAGAGCCAGGTGGTGCTTCGAGGCTGAAGTCCCCATCTTGGTCCTAGAGCTCTCTGGCAGAGGTAGAGCGCCCAGGTCGCCTTCCGGGCTCTTTCGGCAATGTTGCATTAAAGTTTGGGGTCAACTATATTAAAAAAAAGAAAAATACTTTTCATAATAATAGACCAAAATTATAATTAAGTAAAATATATTTTTGTTTACACATTTATTTAATAAATTGTTAAAATTGTTTAAAAGAATTCAAATTTGCGTGCATTTTTAAATCCAAAAAATAAAAACCAAAAACAAAACAAGCATTCATATATTTAATTACTTTCAACAAAACCAAATTAAATTATTGTTATTTAGTGAATTTTAAATGAATTAATATTAATTTTCCAACAAATCTTACAAAAGTTAAAGCTTATAAATAAGAAATAATTCTTTGCATACATAAGTATTTTCAAGGATTTTCCTTATTACTTGCATAAAGTCTAAAAAATTAAAGCTATAAGAACAAACAAGGAAAAAACAACAATTCATATCATACTAAAAAACACAAACATGAATTAAAAATTAACACAATATAAAACCGTTGGACAGTGTTATAAACTGTATTCTCAATATCCAAAGACGCAGCCTTTTACGATAACACAAAAACTAATGGCCTCTTTACTGACTGGATTGACGAGGGTTGTTGTCATGGCGAAATAATACAGGTGGTCTCGACAGCGAATTCATTAATTTCGCCGTAAACTCTAAATGTCAAACTCCATATATAAAATATATGTATAACTGTTTGACATTAAGAGTTTACGGCGAAATTAATGAATTCGCTATCGAGACCACCTGTATTATTTCGCCATGGTTTTTTTGTTCTTAATAAATGCACCAAATAGAAATTTGCACGTTCAAAGGGTAATAAGGGTTTTTGATTTGAACTGTAAGAATATTAAGTATCTTCCCCATGTCATAGATAAGAATAGGTTGCATATGGGTTCAGAAAAAGTACTCGAAATAAGGAGGAATCCTTACCCTTATTCAGGATTATTTATTTTAATAAGCTTTTTCTATAGATGTAGCAACTTGGCTTCACCCACTTTTTTTCTTATTAAGAGCTAATACAGCATTTTGTTTGTCAAATGCGTGCGCCACTGCAATAGGTACCCATTGTTATCTTCGGACAAAGGTTTGGTGCATTTTAATTCAGAGAGCAAGAAAAAGTCAACAGTGGTTGCCAGCCAAGTGGGGATCGGTACGGTTTTGTCACAGTTAAATGAAGAAGGTGTAGAACAACCAATTAAAAAAGAACCGTTAGTGCAACAGAGTAAAAATATTCCCAGTTTGATCACGAAGCTCTAGTGATACCTAAAGGGGTAAAGAGTTTCCACTAATATTTGTAATATCGCCAATTAATCCTGAAAACTGATAATAAACTACTTCAACATATTTTCAGTCCAAAAAAGGGCATTCCAATTCGGGTACCAGTATCAAATTGAAAACTTCAATCCAGTTGTAAGCTAGCCGCTTATTTTTCTAGAGTTCCTCAAGAAACTAACAAAATTTTTATTAATTTTCCAAACGATGTTTATATAAATTATGTACACCAAATTACAAAAGAAGAATAGAATAAATAGGGAGGAAAGGGACTTAGGAATAGTAATACATATCGCTCATTTACTTTATTAGCGTCATAACTCAAAATTTCAAATTTTGGAGTTAATTATACAGAATTGTTCGCCATTTCATGCTTTATATTGTGTAAAAGTTTCATCTTTATGTCTTTTGTACTTTTCACGTTTTAAGAGAATAAGTCGTTACTTCATTTCATGTTTGGAATATTTGTTTGTCAGTAAGAACGACACATTTTGAGTTGTGGAGTAACCGTCAATACGTAAAGATCATATCGCTTTCTAAAACATTGTCACATTTCGTTTTGTGACTGTATATATGAAAAAAAGATATTTTTAAATGTATCGACTTTTCGCATTTAATGTATTATTTTCAATTATGTCTGTGTTGATGAAAAATATTAAGTGAAACTCCGTTTTTATTTTCACAAATAACGACATATTTTAGTTTACGACACATCGGATATACTTTTACGACACATCGGATATATTTTTACAGCAATGACATTCATAATTCAAACATCCCACATGTTTTGTCCAAAACCTCCCCTTTAATATATAATTGATGAAAGTTTTCTTAAATGGTTTTTTTTTAATTATGCATCATTTTACTATCAAAATGATTTTTTTTTGAGTTATGACGTTGTTAAAGTAAATGAGCGATATAATCAAGAATGGATGGCCGGAGAAAAGTACCGAAGCCAATTTAAAATCATTCTTCCAGAGGAGAGTGAAACTTTTCTAAGTATCGGGGTGTATGAGTAGTCATTTTTAAGAAAAACCCATATGGGAATTGACAAGAAAAAGTCGATTGCTGCTTGTGGCCGAATCAAATCAAAGACAATATTCACCTTGTTTTGGAACACGCGCCAACCCTCCAAATCTATAACTGTTCTTTGAAAAAGAACTCTGGAAGTCTGGTCTACGATTCATATTGTATTTCTTGGTTCATTTGCAAAGTGCTGGTGTCTAGTGGTAGTGGAGCATTTGCAGGGCAGTTATTTCCATTTTAAAAAAGTTATTTGCCCTTTTTGGGTTATCCAAAATTATTGTATCTGGCAATGGTACAGTTTTTGTGTCAAAATAATTAAAGTCATTTGCTAACAACAATTGAATTTAATTGAATTGTGGGAAATCCCGCAACGAGTGGACAGGCGGAAAACTCAGTAAAAGCAATAAAAACTGACTGTTGACCTCTGTCAAAATTCATTAATATGTTATGTAGGTTTTTAGTAGATTAAAGTTATGCTATACATATTAGGACAGATGTATCTTTAGCATTTTTGATGTTTAATATAAGGAAATTGACACCCAGATAAGATTTAATGAATCCCAAAAGACATGTTAAACATAAAAACCTAAAAAAATAAACTGTAAAGCAAAATAATTAGAAATTATATAATAAAGGACTTAAATAAAATAATTTAAAGACAAATTTTATAGTTATGGTAAAAAAGTATTCTGTATCCAGAAAAATATCTTGGCGAACAGCAACAAAAAAAAAATGAAAAGAATCGTTAGGCAAACTTATTTTATTCATACATCTAATAACAAAGTTTAGAAATGACACGCCAATCAAATTATTTTATGTAATAACACTACAGAACAAACGATGCCAAGTATATTTCTCGATACACTATAAAGTTTAAATGAGCTGCTTTTTTTAAGTAGTATAAATCCATTTTTTCATATACTGAGCTATTTAAGGGTTTGCTTTTAAATTAAAAAATATTGGTCAACTTTAATGAATTCGAGTGATGTGTTTCACACTATGCACCTTTTAAATTTTATTATGAAATAATAATTACTAAAATTTTTTAAAAAATATCCGATTTTTTGGCTCTACAATGATTTATACTACTTTAAAAAATATCAATTTAGAAGAAATAAGAACAGGAGCAAATTTAAGTCCATATTTTTTTTATAGACATTAACTGTACTAAAATAAAAAGTAATAGTTAAAATGAAGACATTTATATGTACGAATAACGAAAATTATAAAGAGTATATTTCAGTTATATTAAAATTATAAAAATTACTTCGTCCTTAAGTAAGAAAAAGATATTCTATACTTAGTTTTTCTTTAACATTAGCATATTGAAATATTTGTGATGAATAGGCGGTGTATAAGGTAACAAACTTATTATATCGTTATATTTCTCTCTTGTTATGCTCCATGAAGTTGTATTAACTGTTAACATATTAATTTTGATTATGTGTTTTGGTCCTCCTTAACAAAAAAAAAAAAAAAAAAAAATGTTAAGGCAGATTAAAATTTCTGAAGTTGTTTTTACGCCAAGCCTTTTATTGCATTATAATAATTTTAGGCACTCTATAATTGGTCTTTCTAATTGATGTTTTCACAGCTGCAAAATATATGTCATTGGGCAGAAATTAATGAAAGTTGTTTTAATTAAACTTATTATGAATGGATGTATTCCACTTTATATTTGTGCCATAGCATTGTACAACAATCATACGTGGGAGCAATTAATTAACTGGAATACTTAATTGAGGATTTTATCAGCATTGAGTAAAAAAATAATGCTAATGAGTTTTAAACATTATCATTATTTTTACTAATGGTAAAGCTTTTTAATGAAAAGTTTTCATTAAAGAACAAAAGCATTACCATTGACTAATGATTGAATGGTTTTAAATCATTATTACTAAGGAATGTGATTCTAGTCTTTATACACTAAATACACATCTTAAAGTATATTAGAGCAATATTTTAAATTGTCATTTAGATCAGTAAAATTTAATGCAAAATTTATGTTTTACTTTTTCAGCACAAATGAGACCATATGGAATCCTAGTTGTGATGTTAGGTGACTTAAGGCATCAGATCAGTAAATTAATAAAATGTTCAAATATATATCGATCTCGAGTGTTAAGATTTATTTATTTTATGTAAAGTTTTTTTTAAGTTTTTGCGATTAAAAATTTGTGTTTTATAGAATAATTATTTTTAATTCAATTGTAATTAGTATTAAAACGATTTTTTTCCAATTTCATCACCATTATTAAAAACAATTATAATTAAAATAAAATCATTAGGATTTTCATTCTCATTGTTTCAAACAATGCCAGTGTAAATTCAACGGCAATAAATAAAATCCCAAGTATTTTATGCCAAAATAGAACTCTGTTAAAATTTTGGTTGGTTAACTCCATTAAAATTACCGTTAACTTTTTTTTTGAATAGTTGGACTTATACCACTTTCAAAAAAACCAGCTCAAATGATAACGAGAATATTAGGGATACGGAAGGCGAAAAGAACAATTTTTTACCAAGCAATGCTGATAGCAAAAAATATAACTTACGACGGAGAAAAAATAAAGAAGCACTGATAGCATTATGATGAAAAAAAATTAAGTAGGGGGTATTGTGTTATATTGATAAGGTCCATCTCTGCATTAAGTTATAATAGAGTAATTAGTAATGAGTTATTACCTTAACTAGGCCAAAATTATGCATTTATAAGTACGTATACTAATGCAATTGTATGCAATAGACACTTTTGGAATAAAATTCAAGCTGAATACATCACAGCTATAAGTTTATCATTATTTGTTTTCGAAGTTTTTCTCTTTATTAGTTGTTGTAGATTTTACAAATCAAACCGTATTACTAGTTGCATTTATATATAAAAAAAAAAACGTCGCACAGTGAGGTAAAATAAAAAACTGGAATAAAAGCCTGGAGCATCTAGTAATGCCATCTGACTGAAACGAATTGTAATTTAGAGACATAACCTGTTTTAGTAGTCAGCCTCTCGTGACGTCAAGTATAAAGTAATTTTAATAATATTGTAAATTTGTAAGTAATATACATACATATGTATATAGGTAAAGGAAATAAGGTGACTTAAACTTATATAATACCTCTTAAACCTTTGAAGAAATTTGACTTTTTAATTTAAAATATTTACTTTGCTGTTTTGGTTTTAGTTTTTCTTTAATATACATAATACTAGTTGTTCCCGGGGTGCTTCGCTACCCCAATAAGTATTATTGTACCATGACCACTCTTCCAAGCAAATTTTTAATGAACGTCTTCATAGCGGCATTGTTGAATAAATTTTTTTTGATGCAAAGATTTTAATTTTAACTGAAAGATTACAAGTCAATAATTAGAAAATGTCAATGCTTGCACTGTAAACTTAAATGACAATCAATAAACACACAGAATTTATATATGTCAAATGACGCGAGCAAGCAGAGCCTTATACCCACAAAATGTATAAAGCATTAGTGGAACGAGAACTCGTTTGAAAATCGGTTGAGTGGTTCTCGTGTTATAAAATCACGAACATAGGACAACTTATTTTTTTATATATATATAGATATATGATATATGATTAGTCAAGACCTTGTCTTTAAGAAAAATCTTATAAACGTGTTAAAAAAAACTTTCAAATTGTGGTTAAAACCTCAAAGTATATTTTGACAAAAAATTCGCATTTTTTCTACTTTAAGAAATTTCTAATTTTTACCGTTAAAGTTTATAGTCAAAGAAAGAAATTATTACCAGTTATTTTTTATTGAAAAAGCTATCTAAAACTGTTTTTAAAATAATTTTCAAAATTTCATATATTAATAACTCCACAGGTCAAAGACCTAAAACCCAAGGTAAAAATTTTATTTTTTAAGTTTAAAAGTAAAATTTCTCTAAAAGTACAGAACATGTTATTATAAATTTTTTAATATATTTATGTACAAAAGAAACGTTTTACTGCAGGAAAAGCATTAAATCTTTCAAATACATATGAATGGCTCGCAAAGGAAACCCTTATTAGAAAAATTAAAATAAAATTATTTACTAAATGTTGGCTGTGTTTTTCTATAAAACATTTTTGAGTATTTACTGTCTTTTTGCTTTTTTGATTCAACATAGTTATCATTTAGTCAATTTGGGTTTTGATATTAGACTCTTAGGACTTCTATAAAAAATCTGGGTAGAATCTACTGATGAGCTAAATGAGCAGTAAAGAAATATTATAATCAGTTTATGTTTAAAAATGTTATAGGCGCTAAACCTGTTTGCACTCGAGGATTCTTACTGTGACTCTATGTGAGGCTACCCTGTATTGTACCAGGATATGTCGTAAAGCAGTGAATGAAAAGCCTCTGTGTAAATAGTTTAAACATTTAAGACTTTCGTCCCACTTTTTGTTTGTAGTACACCCCACTGTTAATCGTTATGACTTCTTTGTTTTTCGAAAGAAAACAATAATTCAGTCAAGCAACAACACAGCAACAACAACAACATAAATACAAGTTATGGATAAAGTAAAAAATTCTTTCAAAAAAATACTAAATGAAAAATGTTTGTTTGAAATTGTTTAATAATAGTTTAATTAGCTAAAAACAAACATTTAACTTTTACTTTTTAAATTATGAAGTTTAGTATAACTGTCGGTTTTTGCAAACAAGAAATAACTTAATTTAAGTTTTATAAAGTTAAAGAACAAAACTAAGTTGAGAGAACATTAATTATGAAACAAAAATATTATTATGGAAGGAAGTGAAGTATAATAGTTAAAGTTGTAGTTATTATAAACGCAAAAAATTGTTGTTTTTTAAGATACAGTTTTATGTTATTTAATGGATAAACTACTGCCGTTACACCACCGCGTGTGGCATAACTGTTAGTATTTTAAAAAGCCATATACTGTCTTCTGTAGCCTCCTTTCTAGCGAAAGTATAATGTAATCTTTTTAACAAAGCTTTATTGTTAATAATATTTCCAATGGTCTTTTGTTTTTATTAAAGAGCTCTGCAAGAACTAATAAAAAACATATAAGATATATCGAGACTTGTTTTTTTTCAACAAAGACTATTAAAACTTTTTTTCTATTCTACTTTATAGTAGGCATACGGCTCATTTTATATAAGTCCTGTATAAACTTCTTTTGTAATACAATGAAGGCTCGTTTAACATAACTCAATTTTATAATGCACGATGCTTCCTATTTAAAATTAACCCATTCATTTTTATGCCACTAAAAGATGGTTATCAGCTTAATCAGCATTACGTGTATCCATAAAACAACTGAGCTTGGAATTATTTCAATGTAGATTTTCGTCGTATATAACACGAATCAGTTTTACATATTCATGAGTAATATGGTTGTATCGAGCAATATTTTAAAAGTTTTGAAATTTTACTATTTTAAAACCCTAGGTCGAACTCTTGCATCTTTCATCTGCGGTTCTAGCCCACAAAATATAGCAGATATTGGTTAAATTTAAAAGCAGTAGTATACCCTCAACACATACCCTTGCGAAAAACTTATTAATTCATTTGTTGGTAGCAAAACAAAAATCAGTTACTACCGATTGCAGTCCTCTAAAGTAAATTTAGCTGGATTTATCGCTGTTTTACATGTTGTTCCTAAAATGCACAAATGTTTGTGGTATTTGCTAGCCAAAGCTGTTCAAATAATTCAACAGCCTTTAAGCAACCGTAAGGAAGTGAAGTTTTTACCTTAAAGACAGTGAAAAATATTTCATGTGCAAAATTGTTACCTTTTTTTATTATGTGAATCCTTCTAAGTTTAGTTCTTCGAAAAGGAAAAAAAAATAATTTACTAACTTGAAAATAATGACAATCAAGTGTTGAACACTTTAAAAAGAAACAACAAAATAGAGTTAAATAACACAAGTCTCTATAAAAACCTAGAGTTGGTTAGATACCAATACTGCACAGTGGTTTAAACACGATGTTTTGGACAACATTCGGTATCTCATGAACCACTAAAGGTATCTTAATAAAATTTTAAAGAGGCAAAACAGATGGGCTCTTAATACATCTAAGAACGGACAGCCCTCTAGGGTAGAGGGGGCTTCAGGATAGGCCACTAAATTTGGGTACTTCGGATAATTTTTTAAATGTCTTAAAAAGTTAGTTTTAAATCAACGGTAAAGATTTTTAAAATCTAATAAGACTTAACAAATTTTTTAAATCTGTGTCACCCCAGTATTTGTTTTTTTGATTAGAGATATTTCTCTAAAGTAGATTTACGTATATAGTGAACGATACAATGTTTCGGCATAGACGAATATACTACTCTTACTTGTTATTATTATTCCTTTCGATGGAAATAAATAAAAACCATTTAAAATTCGAAATAAAAATGATAGTCTGCTATTGAATAATACTGTAAAAACGTAGCGTAAAGGATTTAGCATTTTTAATTTAACTTTAACCATGAAAATATTAGTCAAAGCAAAAAACTTTAAAACTTTAAAGATGAAAAGGTAACGATTGCAAAAAAACTGTATTTATGATATCAAATTTACGAACAACCGGTAAATTCTAGATAAATTTATAAAATATATAATTTCGTCATCGAAAGTGATAAAAAATTATTATAATTGAAATAAAACGATAACTACAGCGTTTAAACAAATAATTTTAGAACAAAAATTTAATTATTTAAAGAATAATATATGATGCAAATATATAAAACAATATGTTGTTAGTCAGAATATTGAATTTTTACACTTATCACATTAAACAAAATTATGTAATGGCTTCCGGCTGATAATGTGCTGCTGATTTATCCACGCTGATATGCGGCTTTACAAATTTCCACAAAATATAATTTATTCGTGTCAGACTGCCCTAATTACTTGGTTACTTAAAAGGATTCCTTTTGTGAAGTCAATCAATTATTAAACGTATTTTGCGGTAACGTTATTGTGTTGCTCGCTATGTGGTAAGTACTAGTACTCAACTTAAATTACATGTCCACAAATATAGCTCCCAGTTGAAGATCTACAATCAGCTGTTTGTATGTAAATAATTCAATAAATGTATTCCTTTATGCAGGCATGGCTATTAAGCCAAAGGAAACATTATGAGGTGATATTGATCATGCATTCGGCGAATAACCCGGTGTTATCGAACATAAAAAACTTAATCTATATAAATCAATCGATTATTGTCTGGGTACTAATTCACTATTTGCAAGTTTGTATTATTTTCCAGAATAAAAATTTTGAAAAAAAGATCTATTGCTTCGTTATCTGAAATAAACTTATCAAACTTTAACAATGACTTGCAACCAGAGTAGGAAAAAACGCAGCGCGATGCTACTCTTTATGCTCTTTTTTGCTCTTTACGCAAAGAGCAGCGCATATTAAACATTGCGTTTGCTCTGCGCCAATAATCTTGCTCTGCGCAGAGAAAAGACCAAAATGTGACCAAAATTTTGAACCGTAATAGACAAAACTGAAACTTAAAAGGGATCTGTACTGCTAAATCCGCTATATCAACGAGTTTATAATTTAAATTTAGAAATTAAAGGGTGCCCCATAATTGATAAAGATTTACTTATAGGAGCCTATCTTTTGAACCGTTTTAGACAAACGCTTGCAAATTAAACAAAATGTCGATTGCAATGACCGTTATAGTGCACCAATAGTTCATTTAGTTTGGTATATGGCCATACTTTTAATTAGTTGTAGACAGACGATTGAAATTTACAAAGAACCTGTATTACTAACTCCTCTATAACAACAATTATAAAATTTGGATTTGGATATAAAGGGGTGTCCCAATAGTTGAACCATTATAGACAGACAGCTGAAATTTATAAGGGACATGTTTTGCTAAGTCCGATATAACAAGAAAGGGTGTTTCCAAAATTAATGTAATTTGTTCTATATGGCCGATTTTTTGAACCGTTATATACAAACACCTTAATTTTTTATATTATAAATTAAATGGTTGATATAATCGGATGTATATGGGCAAACTGTTGAACCGTTACAGACAGACGGTTGAAATTTACACAGAACCTGATTGCTACTACAACAGCAAGTATATAATTTGAATTTGGAAATTAAGGAGTGACCCTATAGTTGCTGCAATTTGATGTATTATGCCAAATTATTGAACGGTTGAAAAAGTATAAAGTTTGGAAATACAAGTGTTTCTCAATAATAAATGTAACCTAATTTAGGTGGTCATACACATGAGCTGTTATAGGCAGACAGATGAAGTCAGTTTTTTTTCGCAAGAATTATTGTTTTCATTTTTCTACATAAGGGTTGCCATCGGAAACCATTCGTATGTATTTGAAAGATTTAATTAAAAACAGGAGAAGTTTTATTTAACAGACTTATTTAACTTCGACGCTACCTATTGTATTAATACAGTGTCCTTTTTTACCGATTGCAATAATCGTTCCCATGCTCCTCAAGAACTTGCGTCAAATGGGGTATTAACAAGTAAGAGTGCTGTATTCGGCTACGCCAAACCTGATGTACCCTTCACCATTTAAATATAGTTTAGTAAAAAAACTTCAATTAAAAAGACAAATATTGGGGTGAGAAAGAATTGAGATGGAGGAATTCTTTGAGAATATATGAGGGATTTAACGTGGTTTTTTGGAGAGTTTTTAAAAGTTATGTTTTTTGTAATTTTACTATTATTAAATTAATTTGAATTATTTACGTACAAGCTTCCTAGTATGGTAACAAAAAACTTGATAAAAATTACGACAGGTCTCTCCGTAAATGTGAAAAGGAATTCGCCTTTTTTCAGCAATGAATTAAATGAAAACCAAACTAAGAAATAAATGCAATACGAGCTCGTCAAATTTATTGAAAATTAATACATATTCACCCCTATCGTTAATAAGAAGTGAAATTTACGCTTCCATGAAATTTTCATTCCCCTCGAAGTAAAGATTGGTATTATGGATTTTCCGTTAAATATTTGTTCGCTTCATTAAACAGCTGTTCAAAATAAATTAACTATCAGTGCACATTAAATGTAAGTTAGAAGAAAAATTTTTAAAAACGAATTAACAATTTTATTAGAAGAACGTAACTTTAAAGATGCATATAACTCCTTGAAGTTACGTGAGACATTGCTACTGACTCATTTATTTTAAAAAAATTTTGTATTAGGTTTTTTATATCTCCATTTTTCATTTAATATCATTTTTAATAAAAAATTTTCTGAAATTTCCAATCGATAAATTGCGCTGTTTTGCATAATGTCAGTCTGCACTGAACTGTCTATGCAATTTGTAAACAAAATTTAAGTAAACAAATCCATGGAAAAAAAGAAAAAAATTCTAGGGAAGCAATCAATCACGATAAGGAGCATTTTCGTTTACGTAAACAAATTGTTCACGATTCCAATTTGGGGAAAAGAGAAAACATTTCAGGAGAAAAAAAATTTATGCAAATATGTATATAATTTTACAAAAAAATGACATCGGCTCTTCTTGGGTTAAGCACTTTTTTAAAAAACAGACGGACATCGTTCAATCGACTTCGCTATGCATAAGATATCAGAATATATATATACATTATGGGATTAGAAATGCATATTTTAAAATTAACAAACGGAATGACAAACTTAGTTATACCATTTTTCACTTTATGTGGTGTAGGGTTTAATAATACAATTTGTTTAACTCGAAAAAAAAAAATAAAATGCTTTAGGCTACGAGATGAAATAGAAATGTTCCATTTTGTTAATTATCTTAGCAGATGGTACCAAAGACTCTCTTTTACAGCCTGCAAAATTTATTTCAGACTCTGTAGCATTTAACACTACATATGTCTGCGCGAGAGGAATTTTCATCATAATACCTAATAAAACGCCGGCTGAACAATTCTCAATTTATTATTAATATCAGTACAAAGGGGTAAATTTTGATAATTTTATGTTATTATTATTATATCATTTTTTATTATACGTTGCACAGTGACGTGAAAATCCAAAAATGGAATAAAGTCTGGAACTTCTAAGCTATTCACCCGATTTTTGGACATACTTCAAAAATGTACTGAATACCTAGTAATGCATTTTTGGAATAAAATATTTTTCTATAAATTCTGCGAAAATTCTGTAAATTTTGGTAATGTATTGCTATTGTCTTAACATAGTAGTAATTTGATTAATTTCGACACAATTCTGATTTTTTTAACGTTTACAGAATTTCAAAGCAGTAATACATAAATAAAAAAATATTGAACACAACGCCAGATTTTAACATATTGTTACGTTTTTTTAAGTTATAAACGTTTTATTAATGAGTTCTTTATTTGCAAAATAATTAAACACACAACTTTTAGAGTTTTAATTAAATTACACTTTATTTAATCAATTATTTGACGATTTAACTATTCGCGATTAATAACACACGCTGGCAACTTTAATTGTTGTACCACAAGATCTTAACTAGATGACGCTCACAATACGAATGAATCAGCACGTATTGGCGTTGCTTTTATATACCCTATTTTTAGGCGTTCTTGAATGTTCGAGAATTTCTACCGCCATCTATTGCGTAGTTGAAAATGCTGCGTTGCCACTTTTACCTCAGACACATTAGTGAGCATTATTATTTACTTCTAGAACCTTCAATCATTATTTAAAAATACATGTTGTGTATTTTTATTTAGTTGTTATACAATGCAGGTGTGTGTATGTTTGTGTATTGTGTTTGTTTAGTCATCGCTTTGTGTTAGTTGTTTTTGTTAAGCAATAAAGATGTTTTATAGAAACTTCTAGCTTTGAAAACTAACACAATAGGTCATTTCGTTTCACTTTCTTGGCGTCCATTATTTTAACATCTTTTTATGATTTTAATAAAGCATCTTTGTAACACTGCCGCCCACTTAAGCCTTTTCGTCCCGAATAGGCTCAACATTACCTCTGCCATATTTAGCCAACCGCTCCAGGTGAACCACCTTCATTTTGGACCTCGGATTATGATATCTCTGTATCCGGTAAACCACGTCATTCAGTTTTTTTATCACCTTGTACGGTCGCTCCCAGTGGGTTTGCAGTTTAGGGGATAATCCTTTCTTGCGTTGCGGGTTAAATAGTAGAACCATTTGTCCTTCGCTAAATCCCTCCGTATTTGCTGCTCGATCATATCTGGCTTTCATCTTATCGCTGGTCATTTTAATGCAGTTACGTACAAACTCATGAAGCTCATGCAGTTCTTCTTGTGCCTGGAGAACGTTTCCATTGTCTTCGTGCACTTGTCCAGGTTTAGCACCAAATTCTAAATCTGCTGGCAGTTTTAGTCCCAAACAAGATTTTTGCTGGACTACGTGAGGTTGAATCGTGCACAGCTGACCGGTTCGCCAGTAGAAATTTGGGTATATGCTCATGCCAATCCTTTTGGTGTGAACTGACCACTTTTCTGAGATATTCTTCTAGGGTACGATTGAATCTTTCCACCATTCCATCAGACTGTGGATGCAGCGGTGTAGTTCTCGTCTTTTTAATACCGTAAACGTCACACATCTCTTTGAATATAGCTGATTCAAAATTTCGTCCCTGGTCTGAATGTAGTTCTAGTGGAACACCGTATCGGCACACCCAATTGTTCACAAGGGCGTCTACCACTGTTTTAGATTCTTGGTTTGGAATGGCATAAACTTCAGGCCATTTGCTAAAATAATCCATTACCACTAGTACATATCGGTTTCCAGCATCACTGACAGGGAATGGACCTGTGTTGTACTGTTGAAGTTTGCCACGACTTTTTCTTACAGGACCCTTGGCCTTTATGCACTCTTCGCAATTAGCTATCCAATCGGCTACGTACTGTTGGCAACCTACCCAGTAAAATCTCTGCTTTATCTTTTACAGAGTTCTTGTTATACCCATATGACTACCGCTGGGACCGTTATGGAACTGCTTTAGTATCTCATTTCTGCTAGAAGTTGGCACGACAATTAAGTCCGTTGTAGTTTTGCCATCTGTACTTTCCCAAGATCGATATAAGCAGCCGTCTTCTACTTTTAGGCTATTCCACTGGGCCCAGTACGACTTGGCTAGTTGGCTCTCTGCCGATATTTCATTATGATTCGGTCCCCTGTTGTTTTGCTTAGCCAATATAATTTTTGCCAAAATTGGGTCGTCATTCTGGGCCTTCGACCAATCTTCCCTTGACCCAATTTGGGTAAGCCGCACATCAATGACGCACTCCTTTTTCTCTACTTTTGTGCAGTGCTTGCACTCTACATTGCATGGCCGTCTTGACAGGGCGTCAGCATTATTGTGCTTTCCTCCTTTTCTATGCACAATACTAAAGTCATAGCTCTGCAGACGTTCAACCCAGCGTGCAAGCTGGCCCTCAGGATTCTTAAATTGCATCAACCAACGTAATGCAGAATGGTCTGTCCTTAAGATGAAATGTTGACCATATAAGTATTTGTGGTAATGTTTAACACACTCCAGCACTGCTAAAAGCTCCCTTCGTGTAACGCAGTAATTTCTTTCGGGCTTAGAGAGCACCCTGCTATAATAGCCAATGACCTTTTCTATTCCATTTATTTCCTGAGAAAGCACTCCACCTATTCCATAGCCGCTTGCGTCCGTGTCCAATATGAATTTCTGTCCAGCTATTGGATAGGCAAGGACTGGTGCCGTACACAAAAGTTTCTTGAGCTCCCGGAACGCTTTTTCCGCTGCTTCACTCCAGTGGTATGGTTGCGACTTCCTGGTCAACTCGTGCAAGCTAGCAGCCACTTGAGCAAAGTTTGGCACAAATCTCCTGTAGTATGTGCAGAGCCCCAGGAAACTACGCAGCTCATGAAGATTTTGTGGGCGAGGCCAGGTCTTTACTGCCAATACTTTGTCTTCATCAGTTGACACACCGTCTGCCGTTACACGATGCCCTAGGTATTTGACTTCCTTTTGAAACAAAGCACATTTCTTAACATTTAATTTTAATCCTGCAGCAGTTATACGCTTAAAAACTTCATCCAGGTTTTTGAGGTGTTCATCAAAAGTCTCCCCATCACGATTATGTCATCCAAATACACTAAGCACGTCTTCCAATTTAGACCCTTTAGCACACGTTCCATTAAACGCTCAAAAGTAGCTGGAGCGTTGCAGAGCCCGAATGGCATCACCTTGAAATGCCATAAACCACCACTTGCGCTAAAGGCAGTTTTCTCCTTGTCTTTATCAGCTATCTCTACTTGCCAATAGCCGATCTGCAAGTCCAAGGTAGAGAACCATTCCGTTCCAGCCAACGTGTCTAAGGTATCGTCTATTCTAGGCAACGGATAACTTGCTTTCTTGGTGACGTCATTGAGCTTCCTGTAGTCAACACAAAACCTGGTACTGCCGTCCTTCTTCTTTACTAAAACTATTGGTGAACTCCACGGACTCGAGGATGGCTCAATGACTCCGTTCCTTTCCATTTCGCTGACAAGTTCTTTGACCTCATTTCGTTTTGCTAGGGGAACACTTCTGGGTGCTTGTTTTATAGGCCTCGCTTCGCCAGTATTAACTTCATGTTTAACAACTGCCGTTCTACCTTGGCTTTTATTATTTAGGGCGAAGACGAAGGCATGTTTTCTCAGCAACTGCTTTGCTTTGTTTCTGTCAGGAGGTGTTAGTCCTGCCACCCATTTTTGCACCTGTTCTTCTAATGAATTTCTTTCTGTGGCTGTTATTTTAGGACATACTGTATTTGCTGCACAATTAATTATGGCTTCTGCCGGCTGACATCGACCCATCTCAAAATTCCTGTTAATTGTTTTTTCGCTATTGGACAGATTAAGTACTCTCACAGGAACTCTGCCATCGTCGCAGATTTTCACGAGGGCTTTTCCTGTTATGATATCGTCTTTTAGTTCTTTTGGTTCCACCACCCACAACCGGTTATCCTCACAATCTGCCTCCACACGTGCCCAAACTATAGTTTCCGCCTGAGGTGGTAATTTCTTACGTTCAACGGCAAATAGCTTCCTCGCTGTGGTCCTGCTATCATATCCAACATCCAGGGGTATCTCCACATTGCGCCAGATCATTATTTGTTCGCCCATGTGCAGACTAATACCGTGGGCTATCATAAAGTCTGCACCAATGATAATTTCATCCACTATATCGGCAACAACAAATACATGGTCAGCGCTGATGTTTGCAATAGTCATTCTTACCCTGGCTCTTCCATAGACAGTGGCTAAGTCGCCAGTAACAGTGCGCAGTCGTACATTATTTAACGGTTCCACTGCCCCTTTTACTAAATCGGGTCTTATAATTGACTGAGATACTCCTGTGTCTATGGTGAGGACTTGCTTACTTCCGTTTATAAGACCGCAAACAGTAAGGTTGCTATTTTTCTGTTGTACAATGGAAATGGAGATTGTGGGGCCATCGGTTGTGGGAGCCAGCACTTGCCCCTTAGTGCTAGCTCGATTTAGTTTAACGGTGACACATGAGATTTGGTGTTGTTGGCCCGCTTGTTGTCCATTGCTGGCGAAGCAGATCTTGATCTTTTCTTTGGTGATCTACAGTTGCGCTGAAAATGGCCAGCCTTACCGCATTTAAAGCACTTAGCGCGAGAATTACATTTTTCCTCCTCTATTATTTGTTTGACTAACTCTTTTATCTCGCTTCTATTTTCTCTGTTATAGGTTTCAGTATCAAGACATCGCACCTTGTACACCTGTGGCTTCGAGATAGCTTTTGCGGTCTCCTGGGCTAGCGCGTACGATATAGTTTCTGCAAAGGACGATTTTTGCATAGCACAAACCGCATATTTAACATCAGGATCCCGTATGCCATTCACAAATGCTTCAATCTTGAACTGATCCAGAAAAGTGTGATCTTCGCCTGGGTAATTCAGCTGCACCAAACGTTCAATTTCCATGGCGAAGTCTTGCAGCGTCTCATTTGCCTTCTGCACCCTACCTCGTAACTCCATTCTGTAGAGTTCTCTTTTATGCTCGCTACCGTACTTACGTTGTAAGGCTACCATTATGTCCTCATAATTATTTCTGCAACCGGGTGGTAAGCTTTCGAGAATCTGTGCTGCTGCTCCCTTTAAGGCCAGAATTAGCTCAATAGCTTTTTCTTCATGTCCCATCTATTTTTGATTGCCACTGTTTCGAACTGGAACTTAAAAACATTAAAAGGTGCGCTGCCATCAAAGCTCGGGGTGTTAATCTGGCTGCCATGCTCGGAGATAACTTTCACCGGTCCCTCTCGAATTTGAAGTTCGCCCATTTGCACTTTTAATTTATGTAACTCTTCGTCTACTTTTTTGTCTAGGCCGCACAATTTTTGTTCTACGATGTTCACCCGTTTGTCGAAGACTTCTGATATTTCTTCAAATTTCTCATTTACCTTCGCTAAAAGCCTTTCTCCGTTGACGCTAGAGGTTTCCTGCATTGCTTTAAAGTTTTCTTGAAATGTTTCTTGAAGCTTCTGGTTTTTTTTCCTCTAATTTCTTCATCTGGTTTTCCTGCTTCTGGTTGTGGTTTTCCTGCTTCTGGTTGTTTTCTTCTATTTTCATCATTATGGCGGCAAACATTGAATTCAAGTCTATGACGCTGTTTTTTGCTGGGGTACATACTTCAATCGTTTCTTTTTCCTCTTTTTCTCCAAATTCGTATGTCCCAATATCGATACCACGCTGCTTGAATTCATCTATTAACCGCTTTTGCAGTTCCGCTTTATTGCCCGCTGTCGGCAGATCTAACTTACTCAGCTCCATTTTTAGCTGCTCAACTTTTAGCTCGTCAAATTTCATTGTAATTATTTATTTATTATTTTGCAATCCCACTTCTGACACCAGTTGTTACGTTTATTTAAGTTATAAACGTCTTATTAATGAGTTCTTTATTTGCAAAACAATTTTATGATTTTAATAAAGCATCTTTGTAACAATATCATAAAAAATGTTTTCATCGAACAGAGAACAATTTATGCAGATGATATTTAAATATCGGATCAGGTTTGGACGTACCCTGCAATATATCTATAAATATCATTAATTTGCAGAGGCAAACTTGATTTCACAAAAAAAAAAAAACATATGTCAATCGATCAGATATACTGTCGAAAGAGATGCTATTGGAAATCAGCATGATCGGTCTATGTCCATCGAACAGTAGGCAAAACACCACGCGTACCTCAATTTTTTCATGTCATTTGGAACAATAAAGTAACTTAAATCAAAAAAAAAAAAAAAATGAATATATGGGGCGATAGAGAACTAAAAAATAAGAAAAAAAAATATCAAGCCGAGTTACGGCGCTCTGAAATTTTTAAATTTTTTTAAAATATCAATATAGGTATTATTTTAGGGCTTTTGAAGAAATCTTTAAGAAATACGAACATTTTTTAAAAATGTTTAACCCATTAAGGGTCGATGTCACTTTTAGGTAAATTATATATTTGCAGTACCAATTTTTTTATTTAAGTCTCGGTCACCCCAATATTTGCTTTTTTTGGTTGGACTTACTTTACTAAACTAGATTTACATAGATGGTGAAGGGTATATAAGACCCGGCATAACCGAATATAGCACTTTTACTTGTTTTGAATAATTAAATTTTATTGGAATTTGTTCATTGACATCTCTTTTGTTTCCCATTAAACTTTTGGCATTAGAATTTTTTTGATTTGTCTATGAGTTATAAAGGGAATTATTTTTATTTATTGAGATCTTATTTATTTTTATTAAGACTCTGTTTCATTGCTCATTTTCTTATTTTGTATAAAATTTTACTTTAGTCTTTTTAAATTAAATGTACTACACTACACTTCATTTAATTGAATTTCAGTAGTGTTTTTTTGTGGCCATTAACATAAAGACTAGAGTAGATTTTCTAGTACTTTTTGTCTAGTAAATGATCAAGATTTTATGGCTCAAGTATTATCCGCTAATCTATTAAAAAATCTTCCATTAGAACAAGATTGGTAAAGGTGTGCTTCAAAACTCGACGCAGGCTATTGCATCAGTTTGGTGTCCTTTATACCACTCCATTCAACTACTTACTAAAATCAACGATGCACTTTGCATCCACTTTATATTACAATTATTTACTTCTCTATTTAAAATTATTCGAAAAATATATAAATTGTATTCGCATTGCCTGTAGCAATGTCTTACTTCACCAGGACGGAAATATAGTAATGAAAAATAAAAAAATGTTAGTCCTATAACGAAACACAGAAAAGTATAAAAGTAAAAACAAAAAACAATCATCATTCTTGGATAACAGCAAAAAATTAAAATATAATAAAAAGCGAAATTTAAATGTCCATTTTTTCACCGTTATTCATTCATAACTTTTCTTTGAAATTTTTAATGCACAATAAAAAATTTGACACTATTTAAATTTAAATAAAAGTTCTAGAAAGTAGATTGCAAGATTCGTAAAGTTTAAATTTTGAGTTTAATCTTCAATTTAAGAACTTGTTCGCAAAATTTTATATAAATTCTTGATATTAAGAATTCGTGATTCTTTTTGTGTAATTTCACAAAATTGAAAGCAATTTGCGTCCGACTGAAGTTGACGTAAATTTATAAAGAGATTTGTAAAAAACAATATTTAATTAAAAGAAAAATGATCATGATTTGAAAAAAAGAGAATCCTTCAATTTCTAAGTACCTCTATAACCCTCCGAATTGGTCTGAAAATTTTCGGTGCTTGCTTTAGCTTAATCCATTTTCCCTAAGAAAGTTCAGATCGAAATTTATGTTAATATTATATACCTAGGAAAGGATCAGTTACTGTTTTCTAAATGGAAAGCGTGTGACGCATTGCCATAAACAAAAGTTTGTAAAATATAGAGGTCTGTATATGAAGCCTATTTTCAATGACCATCCTGTGGCTATAGATATTTAGGACCAGAAAAATACGACGCAAATGGAAACGCTGCAAAGTGAATTATGTAAAGATCGAAGATAGGTTGCAGGGTTGTCGTAAGTCGGTTTTCTTTCACAAAAAATGGGTTCAATGTTTGCTAAGCAGGCTTTTTTTAATGTGAAATAAATTTTCTTGTAGCGATTGATATTCGTAGCTACCGCCTTAGTCAGTTTATAAATCCTTCCGCCGTCAGAATCATTTTGTCTTAAAACCTCCATTGTTTCGTCAATCAAACACATTGCTTTAGAAATTTCTTTGGAGGTTAAAATTTGTTCTTCGGAGATTATATCTTTGAAAACAAAGCACAACACACTAACTGAACTGAACTCTAAAATTAGCAAAACAAAGTGAAAATAAAACTGTATTAAAATAGCGTTGATTTTCAGTTAGAACGGAAATCCCCGAGTTTTAATGGCGTGGAGCAATTATGGTGAAGGGCCAATGCAAGCGGCATGCGGCAACAGTATTACCTATTTGAAGAAAATTAGTTTGTTAATAAAAATATTCATACAAAAGTTTTAATACGTTGAATTTAATTTAACTTTGCAATGCCGTTAAAAGCGTCCGAGCGGCAATTCAAAATTTAGTTTTTCTTTTCGTTTTGCCGCCTCAATTTTTCAAATCTACCAAAGACTTATATTCGTGTTTCTTTTCCTCACTAAATTGCTGTTAATTTTATTTGTTTTTTCTTTTAATATTTTTAGCGATTAAATTTTTTATTTCTGCGTCAAAAAACTACAAATGTTTTGTATTTTTTTTACAAACTATTATTTCAATAAGCCCCGTTCATTTGCGTATGTAAAATAAATTTAAGCGGCAGAAAGAACAGCTGATTACAGCCCGCGTTCACATGCTCCTTACATTGGCCTTTCCCTCTTAGAAAAAAAAAATTTCACTAAGAAAGAATACGATTTTCAGTGATTTTAATTTCTAAAGTTTGTTGATGAGGTCTTGTGTATTCCGTAACATGTATATGTTCTGCAAATTTATTTTATTGATTTGATGAGGTGTTTAGCTAATTGATATGTATGCCCCTGCTTGAAACTTTGACTATCTTACGTAACATACTTTCTAACTTATACGTCAATTAATATATCGACGAAATAATGGATTTTGCAAAGACGATATTAAAAAAATAATCACTTTAGATTAATTAATAACTTCTATAAAATACTTGATGGACTCGGAATAGGAAACCCAACATCCACAATTTACAGACAAATACACGCCAATAAAACTGATGGAAAAACCTAAAATAACTCATTACTATAGATACGTAGAAGACATAATATGCATCTTAGAATGAGACAACGCCGTACATGTTCTAACAGACTTAAACATAAAAGATAACAAAATCACATACACAATGGAAAAAGAGCAAGACTAACTAAGACTTACTAACCTCAAACCATTCTACTCAACATAAGCACCATAGCTAAAAATAACGATTATAACCACACTACCATTGACAAACTACTCAGACAATACAGCAGCAAAAACAATAAGAAAGAAGACAAGGAAACAATCGACAAAACACGACGACACATCTTTAATTTCACAGGATCAGAAATATTAGATAAACTAACCTTTTTCAGAAAGAAAGTTTTCAGACAATACTAAAAACGAGCCACACTCTACGCAACAATCTCAAAACGTCAACAGAAAGAACCCATAATTTAGTACCAGCGGAGTATTCAGACTATACATAGGTCAAACTGGACGACCATTAAAAACAAGGTGTTCAGAACAGATACGATAATACAAACGGAAAAGGGAAGACTTCAACTGTGCAATACACCTTAACACACATGGACACTCACCAAGGAAAATAGATAAACGTATGACTGTATTACAACCAAGTAACAAAAGACGAAGACTAGACATTCTTGAAAACATGGAAATCTACAAAACACGTACGTTTAACGGACACATTATTAACGAAGAGGTAAACACAACCTCTGTCACGATTCATAAAATTATTAAAACACTCTTAAAATTATTAAAAGACTCTTACAAGCGAAAAACACCCAGAGATAGTCACACTTACCCATCCGATAATTAAAAACGGATATATTAAACTATTTACCCAATTTACCTGTACAATACCATTTAAACGGACAAAATTACCTAAACCAACAACACTATCTATTTTAACTCTATTTTTTTCATTACTAACAAATACGTGGCTTGATAATTATGTTCTCGCATCGAAAGCACTCGCCAAACGTAACAAGAATGCAGCAGAGACGACGGTTTCACTGAAAGATATAACAACATTATAATATTTACTGGTGGAATAAACTGAATTAAATTACTACAAAACAAATTTTATCAACAAAATGGTATCAATTGGAAATAAAGTCAAATATAAATAAAACTTTTGTATTATTCTGAAAAAAATCCCAGTAAAAAAAGTGAGGAAAAAGATGTAATTAAAACTCCACATCTATACTAACGAAGTGGTACAAATTCGGGTGAAAAACCTACCAATTTTACATTGGCATGTCATTGAAGGCATGTTGTTCGTTTTTAGATAATTTAATTTAATTAATTTAGACTTTAACGATTTTTAATTCGAGTTCTTATCATGCGTTCTATCTAACAAATAAATCAATATTGTACCAACAAAAAGAAAGAACAAAAAATTCTTTCGAAAACGTGCATTCGTATTAAAAATTTGAATTTTTTGATAAGCGCGTTACAAAATTAAATTATTTTTAAAATACATTGGCACTTTTTGCAATATACATAAAATAATATATTAAGAAACTTGGGGTAAGTTAAGACAAGCTGTTTACTATGACTACCATTAATATTGTATTAGGGTCTACTAAAACTTTTGGTCATACTGTCACAAAGGCCTTATTTTAATCCGCGACTTCCTACAATAGTTCTTTTAAAAGAACTCCAAAATTAAATTTTAAAACAAAACAAAACAAATAGTAAAATTCTTAAATATCGATGGTTGGAACAAAAGCAAAAAACAAAAAGGAGAATACTACTCGTATTCTTATTTACAAAGTTAGTTGGTTAAACAGATGATGTTTACAATGTACACAACCTAAACAAGATAGATGCGAAGAATGCTGATGAAGGTTGTAGCGATCCAGGAAATGCAGCATTACATTTTGCTGGCGTCTAATTTTTCTTGTTTTCTTTAAAAAACGTCCGCCTACATTTGACAATAATTTTTCTTTCTCAAAAAAGTTTGTAGAAATAAAAATTAATAAACTTAAACTTGTAGTCACACAAGGAAAAATGTAAATCTTAGAAGTACCTCAACATGTTATTTGAAAAAATATTTTAAAATCAACTTACAAAATCTAGAAAAGGTGTACTAGCATTTTTGGATGTCAATAAGATGTTGTTTGCTAAGAATGACATACCTTATTTCTTATTGGGGAAGGTTCAACTCAAAATAACACCTTTTTTTATTTAAATAAACGAAGCATTTTTATTTCACCTTTTGTATTAACTTAAAATAATACCTTTTAGTTGATATGAAGGTAGTCAATACATAAGCGCGAAAAAGGTTTCAATTATTGTTTCAGAGATGAAAGAGTTAGCTGAATGCATTGAAATTTTTGCACTAGATAGATACTGATGTTGTTAGTGGATTTCTTGAAAAACGAAAATTTTAAAAATCTTTAGCTAATACCCTCTTGTTTATCAATTGCGATATGGAAATTAGTTGAATTTTAAGGTTCAGCTTGAGGTCTTCTTTGTTAATAAATTAAAAACAAAATAACTTTATTGTTTTTATTTATTTTTCAATATTTCGACCAACTTTGTTGGTCATCTTCAGGGAAATATGACTAGAATATACAAAAAATGTTTATGCTCAAAGCAAACAAATAACAAAATACTATAATAATAAAAAATAACAATTAAATTTAAGTTAAAGGATCTCCAGGTAATATAATTAAAAAAAATCAATTAGGCGCAACCACAGCGCCGGAATAAATAAGTACACTTACACAATTTGATTTTAGAAGAATTAATTTTTATTAAATTTAATTTTGATATATTGAAACACTAACACAACGATTTATTTAAATTTAACAATAATTCAATTAACGGACTAATTCAAGACTATTAAGAACGAGCGCGCAACCAAGACTGATTCTTCCTCAAACATATTTGGCAGCAATTCCACCAGCATGATCACGTTGCACCAACATGCACAAGCACCCAGACGCTGATTCTGCAATAACGTATTCTCACGTTACCTGATACCCTCCATGCAGGTATTGGCTGGTTGCGCGTGTGAACATTACGAAATTGTTTTCATAAAATTGTGAAATTACTTTATGCTGACTCTGACAAATCGTTGCGCGTGTGAACGTTACGCAATTGTTTATACAAAATTGTTAAATTAAATTATGCTGACTCTGCCATAAGTTATTTATCGGCAGCGTCGACAGTGTTGTTAACTCCTCCCTCCTTAAAAATCTGCGTCCCGCAGATCTCTGAGTGTACCGTAGGCAAAATCGTAGGAAGATTTAATTTCTTCGTTAGCTGGTACCAAATCCACCCGATACAGATTGCCATAAGCCCAATTGTAGTCATACTGATTCCTAATGAATGGCTAAACCTTGTATCTAGTTGTTCAAGGCGATTGATGTTGCGGAGGCTGACGTCGTGAACATACTTGATATCCAGTAGAAGGTCGTCATGTGTTACATTTGCAAGCACGGGAGGCAAGGCTTGTGCTTTTACCGACGATGTGCTAGAGTAAGTAATGTTTTTGATGGTTACAGCTTCATTTGAGAGTTGTAGAAGGTAAGTGCCATTTAGAACCTTGGTTTCGCCGTTGATCTCAATAGGGCCATAAAAATTTGATACGTAAATCACATCGTCTGTAAGTACCTCGACAATTTCTTCCTGGTTCAGCCTGTATCTGCACTTGGCCGAGCCGCCCTTCAAGATTCGAGGAAGACAATCGTTTTCCATTAGCTTGATTACAGATGATTTTTGACAGACTGTCGAATTGTTTATTGAAAGACAATTACCACTTATGCCGTAAGTTTCTTCTTCATTCACAAGGACCTTATTAAATTTCAGATCGACTTGTTTACCTTCACGGACAGCAGCTCTTGTGAATAGCATATTGTATGCTCCTTTGCCCAGCTTCGGTATTGATAGGACATATAATAAAACTGTGCCATTTGTGTACACTGATGGTGCTCCATACTCCACAGCTTCTATTACGTTTCCATAAGGCAGTGTTTCCATCTCGTCAAGAATTCTACTGATTTCGGTATGATCGAGTAGGTTTGTATTGATGATATCGTTTTTGGCTAGTTGGCACGCTCGAACAATTTCATTAATCTCGTCTTTTAAAATAATCACTTCGTTGATCGTAATTTGTTCAATTAGACTATAATCTTTTCCACTGGTGATATTATTCAGCTTGGCGATTACTTCGTTGATTTTTTTGGCAACCTGATCAGTTGCTTGTTGAAGTCCGATGTTAATCTTATACTGCTCATTGTTATTTGCAATGATATTTCCTTGGCTAGTTAGTATTTTGTTCCAGTCGGCCGCGTCTGGACTTCCCGCAACCCATTTCCAGGCAGATCCTATCCAATCAATCGATCTAGGGGCACGTCTTTTGATATTTGTCAGTTCGCCGAGGCGTTCTTGTATCTGTGTCAAATGGTGCAGAATAAATTCCTTATTCCTGCTTGGTGGAAATTGATTGCGGACAAGAGAAGAGATGTTAACCGTCACTGTCATATATTCATCTAGGTTGATAATGTGCACAAGCTTAAAATTTCCGTTTACTATCCATCCTCTGCCAACTTTCAAGGATACCAGAGGTGTTTCGTATTGGTAGATTTGCGCACCGTTCACAGACGCGATGACATTGAATGCTAGGAAAATCAGTATCATGGTAGACATGGCTCTGAGGAATCCTAGAAAAATATTATTTAGTATAAATGTAACATATTGTAATTGGTAATTAGCTTGTGAATTTATTCTACAATGTTCTTTTTTTTGCGTTTTTTTTTCTAAATGTCTTACTTGTCTAGAAAATTTAATGGTAAGCTTATAAAGTACCCTTCCCCCTTTTTTTTATTTTTTTTTTTTTTTTTTTATTTTGTGTTAATTAAATAATTGCTATTATTAGCTTTTATTAAAGAATTAAAAATATGTAGGCTGAATTCATCATGTATTTTCATACATTGTTATGCATATATCTAAAATTACGTGTTCTTGTGATTACGTGGGACGAACAAGGAATTGGATTTAAATTTATGGTGAACTTTTCTTTACACCTGGACTTCCAAGATTTTTAATGTGCTCTTTGTGAATTTTCCTTCCACTCCTCGTCAGCACTGTTACCCTGTTATCCTTTTCAACAATTTCTTTCCTAAACAAAGCTTTGTTTTTTCCCTTGATCGTCTTAATGGCTACATAAATTCTATCGCCCTTTCTATATTTTTTCGGACTCTGTCTTTTCTTATTCTCTCTTGTATTGCGGGCCGCCATATTTCTTTTCAATAAGTGTTTAAGGTCTCTATTTACCTTTTTTTGTGCTATCAACAGTCTTTCATAATTTGCCCCAGCAATTCTATTAAAAAATAAGTCACGAGGTCTCTTACTGGTTACCGAATGAATAGTATTATTATATCTATCTACACAAATTTCAATTAGTTCTTTCACGGACAGATCAGGATATTCTGTCTTTAAACATCTATAGATTTCAATAATTGTTGAATGTAGTCTTTCAACTTGACCGTTTACCTCACTTCGTTGCGTGGGAGTGAGATACAACTGGATTCCCAGAGACCTGGTAAAGGATTCTATTAGGGGACTAATAAAACTGCTTTCATTGTCCGTGACGAGAATTTTTGGTGCCGTAAAAAAATGAAGAACCTTAATTAATTTTTTTCTTATTTGTAAAAGTGACCTATTTTTTATACTAAAGAATTTGGCAAACTTCGTAAATTTGTCAATACATGTGATAAACTTTTGCCCTTGAATTTCCATGATATCCATATGAAGGATTTCACATGGGTACTTAGGATCAGGAGTTCTTTGGTATCGTGGTTGTGGAGGTTTCCGGTCATATTTACAACGATTACAAACATCGCAGCTGGCTACATATTTTTTTATGGCCGTAGTCATTTGAGGAAAGTAGTATTGTTCCAAAATTTGCTCCCTATTCTCCCTGGAATTACGATGCGCTCTTCTGTGTTCAGCTTCGATAATCTCAAACTGTTGATCCTTTGAAGTAATGTCCCTTACCATCTTTTGTGTAATTCTAATCTTATATAAGCTGAAGTGTTCCACATAAATCTCTTGCATCATTCCAAGCAAACTTTCAGGGATCTTGATTCCGTTTATGATATTGGGTCGCAGTTTCTCTTTCAATACGGTGATGAGTGTGTTTTCATCCCACTGTCCTGAGGATACAAAATGGCGAGAATATCCACGGTGCGGTTCTTCATGGGCCGTCATTTCAATACCAATTCTTATTATAATTTGGTTTCTAAAAACGTTAATAGGGACCTCCACATGAGGCATTAGATCTGTGGAATCTTGGTCAGCGCTGTGAATCGTGGCATCTGATGATAGGTCATCATCGTAACGCCCTTCAGATGCAGTGACCGTATCACTTCCTATACCTGGATTACCCTCGGAAGCAGTTTGAGTCTCTTCTGAGTCCATTCCTCTTCCTTCACTAGCTGTGTCTGTTGAAGAGTAATTCAGATGATTTGAGACTGTTTTCAACCTAGAAAGAGCATCAGCCACATAGTTTGATTTACCAGGTTTGTAAATCAACTCGTGGTTATACTCCTCTATACGGGCCTTCCATCTTTTAAGTTTATGGTTGAAGTTCCTGTTTCCTAACGCGAAAGTCAGTGGTTGGTGATCAGTATAGATTCTGATCTTCTTTGCCCCATAAAGATAATTTCTAAGGTTGTCAAGGGCCCAAACGATGGCCAACATCTCCTTTTCATTAGTTGCATAGTTTTCCTCGGTTTTGTTGAGGGATCGTGAAATAAAAGCTATGGGTTTATCTTTGCCGATTTCTCCTTGTGACAACACAGCGCCCAATGCCGAATTAGAGGCGTCTGTAGTTAGATTAAATGGCTTTTCAAAGTCTGGAAAACACAGTAATTCAGCTGTTGTTAACATGGATTTCAATGAATTAAATGCTTCTAGGGAATCTTCCGTAAGACTGATAGGCACCTTTTTCGACTGGCTTGCTTTTACTTGGGCATGTTCTCCCCTCGTTAAATTTGTAAGGGGCTTTGCTACTTTTGCATAGTCTCGTATAAATCTCCTATAGTAGGAGGTCATACCCAAGAAGCTTTTTAGCTCCTTAAGATTTGTAGGAGGTAAAAGGTTCTCAATTGATTTTACCTTATTCGGATCTGGCTTAATCCCTTCTGCCCCGACAATGTACCCAAGAAACTCTACCTCAGTTTTCATGAAGTGGGTCTTGTCCAAATTTACTTTCAGGTTTGCTTCACGAAGTCTCGAAAATATGGTGTCAATATTTTTCAAATGGTCTGCAACATCCCTTCCAATCACTATTATGTCATCTATGTATACATAGCAAATTCTACCTATGTATTCGCGGAGGACATCATCAATCATTCTCTGGAAGATAGCTGGGGCATTTTTAAGGCCAAATGGTAACCTCAAAAATTCATACTTGCCGTTCATGGTTGAAAAGGCTGTTTTCGGAATATCCTTTGGCTTCATTGCAATTTGATGAAACCCAGACGTAAGGTCGATAGTCGTAAAGTATTTCGCATTTCCAAGGCTAGCCAGTGTGGATGTAATGTCAGGAATAGGGTAAGTATCCGATATTGTAACTGCATTCAGACGCTTGAAGTCGACAACCATCCTATACTGCTTTTCCCCGTTTGGCTTTGGCTTTTTCGGCACCACCCAAATTGGAGAGTTATACGGGCTCTTTGAAGGTCTTATGACTCCCTCAGAAAGCAATTCCTCAATTTGCCTCTCTACTTCCTCACGCATGCATACAGGATATGGGTAACTTTTTGTATAGATTGGTTCTTCTGTGCTAGTCTTAATCTCAGCCAGGATGTTTGTAGATGCCAACTCACTTCCATCCAAAGGTCCGAAAAGCGATTTATATTTATCTATAAGTTTTTCTATCCTAATCCTAATTTCAGGGGGGTAATCTTCATTCAAAATGTAATTTATTTCAGTGGAAGGTTTTTCTTTCAATGGGATTTTAATGTTTTTATTCAATATAAGCTCATTATCTTTCCTATTAACTACAGCGCCTAGCTCCTTAAGGGTATCATCACCGATGATCCCGTCAAATGTTTTTAACTCGGGTAATATATAAAAAGAAATTAATTTATCTATACCTACGAACTTAAAAAATTTACCTATGATCTTTTTTTCAATGCTTATGTTTCCCCCGACTGATCGCACGATTATTGGTTTATCCAGTGGTTTACTGCCAGAGGATAATAGTGGGCTACAAAAATTCTTGTTAGAGCCCGTGTCGATCAGAAAACATAAAACATCGCCTTTCCCTGTCTTATATTCTATATAGGGTAGGCTTGATGGCCTTCCTCCATAAAATTTATTTCTCCTATGTTATCCTCTTTATACGTTTCTTGTTCAGGGGTTTCTTCCGATTCATGATCATTATTTTCGATAGTTTCCATATGATAGATGCGAGCATGCTTGTTAGCCGGAAGATTCTCTGGAGCCGCTCTCTTTTCAGCCGTCCTAGGGTTATTCATGTAATTGACACGACGAGATTGAATGGACCTATCTATTTCCATTGGTTCATGCTTAATGGCAGGATACCGTGGGGGAAGAGCTGGCTTAACATGGGAGTTGTAGCCATTATTTCGCGTGTTAGAAGCATTGTAACTATACTGCCAATTACGAGGCCGGAAGTTTTGTTGTTGCCAATGGGCTCCGCTACGCATCGGAAATGGTTTCGGTGGTCTTGGGGGCATAGCTCTGTTTCCTACGTCTGCAGGCATAGAATCAATCGTCCTTGTTACAGTTTTCGAAGATAAGATGTTATTCCTCATGGTTAGATTTTGTAGTTCCAAGCATGCGGAATAAGCCTCTGGAAGAGTTTTTGGCCGCTGGATGATTATCATGCGAGAAAGATCTGTTTTAAGTCCTCGTATAAAGACGTCTAATGCCCTGTTTCGGTACGTTTCTACCAGGGCTTGAACAGTTTCCTCACCATAGGATTCCGTCTTTATCTTATTCACTATCAAAGAAAGTTGATGATTCACTGTGGAGTAAAATTCCTCAATTGTCGTAGATCCCTGCGACAACTGATTTAATTGATGTTCTAAAGTCTGAATGTCCCGCTTATCAGCGTAGTGAAGGGACAAAACCTTTTTTATTTCAACCCAACTACTATCAAATACATTATAAGAAACTAGAGCCGTATCTGCGGCACCAATGGCTTTCTGGCGAATACTCTGAATTATAGCTCGGTAGATGGGTTTATCCTTAACTATTTCAAAATCCTTTAAAATGGTTTCAACCGAGTGAACCCACGAAATGTATTGCGTGGGGTTGCCGTCGAACGATCGCAATTCCTTCACACTATCTGGGAGACGACTTATATCTTTTAAGTCACCTTCTGTCCGCGGCCTCTGAAGAGGTATTTCTGCAGGAGCCGCAGGAACTAAAGGATTTGATTCCATGGGCCTAATTGCTTCGAGCCTTTCTAGTCTGTTTTGGACGCGTCCTAACGCGTCGTCGCCCAGAGCATTCTCAATTTTCCCTAATCTAGACTCCACCGACTTAATCTGTTCCATAAACCTATTAATGACTCCTGTCAAGGCCGTAACTGTAGTCTTTAACTCTTCCATTTTCCTAGTACTTTGTTTTATGCGTGCTAACGAGGAAGGGGTAAAGAATAACACAAAATCCACTTACCTGTGGTATTAGAGCACTTGATAGATTCCGTTGATTCCTTAAACGTCGCACTTTATACACTTTGAACACTTTGAATTTTTTATAAATTAAACTTTCACTCTTTTTTTTTTTAGCTTTTTTCGTAAGGCTTTATATATCAATATTGAAAAATTTCTCGTAATTTTTTCTTTGGTATATTCTTTTCTTTTTTATTATTTTTCTTTTCTCAATTTTAAAATTTTTCTTTATTTTTATTTACTTTTATTTTTTTTTTTTTTATTTTTATTTTCCTATTTTTTTTTTTTCAATTTTTTCTTGTAGCCTTTTTTCAAAAATTTTTATTATTTTTCAGAAAATTCTTTTCAAATGATTTCTTCTTTTATTTCTCTTTTTTCACATATAAATAGATATTTTTATATAATTTTTGTTAATTTCTTTTCATTTTATGAATTTTATTAATTTTATTAATTTTATCAATTTTACAAGGGCGAGTCTTGGTTTCGCGACGCGACGCGCTTACCTGGAGAACCTTTTTGTCTCCTCACGGAAGCTCCGTATTGTTCCTTTTTGGAAATCTGCTTTTATACTCGCAGATACCTACTAGGGTACGGTTGGCTTCACTTTCGCTCGAGTAACCTTCTGTGATTAATTTTTGGAATCACCAGGAATACCCGTTTGGCGAAGGAGGAGCGACTTTTATTTTTATTTAATAAAAATTTTATAGATCCTGGAGTGCTCCGTAGAGATCGCAGGATTGTTAATGTTTTATTTTATTTCTGGAGGGCTCCGTAGAGATCGCAGAAATTTTTATTTTTTTATTTAGAGACCTTTTCTCAGGGTCCCTGCTCGGGCGCCAGTTAAAGGATCTCCAGGTAATATAATTAAAAAAAATCAATTAGGCGCAACCACAGCGCCGGAATAAATAAGTACACTTACACAATTTGATTTTAGAAGAATTAATTTTTATTAAATTTAATTTTGATATATTGAAACACTAACACAACGATTTATTTAAATTTAACAATAATTCAATTAACGGACTAATTCAAGACTATTAAGAACGAGCGCGCAACCAAGACTGATTCTTCCTCAAACATATTTGGCAGCAATTCCACCAGCATGATCACGTTGCACCAACATGCACAAGCACCCAGACGCTGATTCTGCAATAACGTATTCTCACGTTACCTGATACCCTCCATGCAGGTATTGGCTGGTTGCGCGTGTGAACATTACGAAATTGTTTTCATAAAATTGTGAAATTACTTTATGCTGACTCTGACAAATCGTTGCGCGTGTGAACGTTACGCAATTGTTTATACAAAATTGTTAAATTAAATTATGCTGACTCTGCCATAAGTTATTTATCGGCAGCGTCGACAGTGTTGTTAACTTTTACAATTATATTAATTGTTTTCAGCATCGTCCGTTTGTTTATGTTTACACTTTGTCACATAAAAACAAAATTAGTCAGTGACAAAGTGTAAACATTAACGAAAGGACGACGCTGAAAATAATTAGTGTAATTGTTATTTTAATTTAATTGTTATTTTTTATTATTGCAGTATTTTGTTATTTATTTGAGCACAAACATTTATTGTATATTCTAGTCATATTTCCCTGAAGATGACCAATAAAGTTGGTCGAAATATTGGAATATTGAAAAATAAATAAAAACAATGAAGTTATTTTGTTTTTAATTTATTAACAACCTTAAAATTCAACTAAATTATAGAGTTTGTTAGCCCTTGCATATGTATCCAAATAAGTTGTCGATACGTCCCTAGTACTTTGTATAGCATGTTTTCATGCTAACAAAATATAGGACTAGAATTTATATGGTATTCTATTATGAAAATTTCTGTAAAAGTTAACTTACCATGTTTACTGATTCTTATGTATTTACGTGTGTTCTTCTTGTAGAAAATGTACCGAAAACTACGCCAAACAAATTTTGTTTTGTTTTTGCAGGCTTACTTGCATAAAATGGAAATTTATTAAACATTATAAACATGAGGGATAGATAGAGTTGCTTACTAACACAAAATTTAAAATATTGGAATTTACCCATCATTCCAAGAAGTAAAATTTCAAAAGGACATTGTTATTGATGACGTATAGCACAAAGCCATTTGTTATATTCTGCATATTGTTGTGGGTGTTGTATCATTTTTAGTTTTATATATAAGCTAATACATTATCATTATTATGTACCCATTATTCTCCTTTTTAAATTTTTTTTTGTCTACCCAAAAGTATGCCACACTTTTGTTGTTAAATTTGTATTGTGCTTTTGCAGTGTTTTGTTTTGAGTGTGTGTAAATATTCAAATGTTTCTTTTCAGCAAATATGTCCTAACAGTTTCGGTACAAAGTCATTGATTAGAAAAACTTTTACAAATAATAAATCACAATTTTTATATTTAATGGTTTTTATAATTTGTAATTGGAAGTTTTCTGTAAAATCTTTTCGTTTCCTGTAAACAGTTATTCCACTTAAACTGTGGTTTTCTCGCTTGCTAATTCTACAAAAGATATTTTACTAAGATCTTATTAACCGTTGCAGTTTGCTAAATACTATTTGGTTTCTTATTATTTCTTCTTAGGGCAATAGCTCTTAACTGAATGCCTTGAAAAAGGAACACAGAAGAATTATAACTTCGTATGTTTAAAAAGTTTTGTTTATGCTGTAAAATTAGTTTTTACAAAAACAATGCTTTGAAAAATTTTAAGTGAAAATTTCGTGTGGAATTTAGAACATGCCTGATAATTTGAAAATAAAATGTTAGTAATCTCTTTATGTTATTTATTTATATTGTTTTTAGACAGTAGGAATAAAAGTTCATATTTTTTTTTGGAAAATTTTCTGTAAGAAATTAAACAAATTTAGAATTAAAGTTTGTCGAAATGTTTAAATTATTTTTAGTAATTATAATTAATTTCGAGATAATCACAGTTTAAGTTTTCGACTCCTTCTCACCATCTAGAAAAATGGAACTAGCTCTTTATGTTAAAAGAGACTACCGTACTAATGGTACTCATTACTTCCTACAATAATTAATGTAATCGATTCTCAGTAATTGATTATAAAAGTCTCATGCCTTGTTAAAATCATTAAGTTGGCAACACTCGATTACCTTTTCCAATATTTTTTGCTGGGATATTCACTACTGTGTCGTTATTTATGAAAAGAAAAACGGAGTTTTACTTAAAAATAACATACTTTTGGTTTTTTTTTGTCGGAAATCTTTATTACTGCCTTCATCAGTGGTCCAATCTTAAGGAAATTTTCAAAGTCTATCTATCTAGTAAGCAAAAATTGGTTTTATAACTTTCAATATATTGAGCAGGCGTTGCACTCCCCTTACAAGTTACCTATTAACCAGCATATAGCTTTGTAACTATAAGATGTACATTTTTAAAAAATTTCATTAGCAGTTCCCTTATTAATTTGCAAAAATCAGCGAAAGTCCTGCTTAATTGGAACGGTAGGCATGGTGCCCTCTATATAAAATTAATACTGTTATTGTGTGCTTAGAGAACTATAAAAGGTGCAGCCTTACTTTATGCATCATAAACCTCTTTATAGTTTGAATTTGACATTTATTGAGACTCCATTCTTTCATAATACAGGATTACCCAACATAAATTAAAAGAAAACTTAAAACTATTATGTATTATTTTAATGACATAAGTTTTTTTTGTTTTTGAAACTGCAACACGCTTATTAAGTTAAAAGTTTAACAAATTATAAAAAATTTTGACATTATTTTCTTGTTTTAATTACAATGCTTGCTCCCGGCATTAGACAATACTAGTAATGCTATGTTTACCATTATGAATTTAATATTAATATAAAAAACTTAACTTAAGCCTTACAGTACCTACTTAAACTAAAAAAAAAAAAAAAACAAACAAAGGATAAATACAATTATTACCCCCTATGAATACCGGGAGTATAATGTGTATAAAAGCATTGACTAGCAAAACTATTGGCCTCTTCTTGTAATATCCCAATACAAGAAATGTATGGCGTATTTGACCAACTGAAATCCTGTTCGCTTAATAAAATATCCTGAATGATATTACCTTCAAAGTAAGATAATTTTCTCACAAACCTATTCATCAACTCGAAAGCATACTGAGATATGGCAGATAGTTTGGAACTTTCATAAACATATTTATTAGAAAATCTCTTTGTTAAAGATTCATAATTTTTCCCAATGCATTTCCGTACTACATGTCTTTCAAAAATCTCCATTCTATTCATTACCGTTTTCGAAATGCTAAACCATATTGGAAATGCATAAAGAAGAATAGGTCTTATGCATACTTTGTACAACAGCAACTTTGTTTTAACTGGCACAACCTTACTATTAAATAAATGACCAAAGGCTCCTTTAACCCGATTCGCCTTCTGCAAATTGTAATCAACGTGTTTATTAAATTTCATAAGCTTACTAAAATGGATCCCAAGGTACTTAATGCTATCCTTAAAATGAATCTCATTTCCATTCAACGTTAACTTTAGATTCTTACTTTCCGGTACAACCGTATATTTACACTTACCGGAGGCATTACGCAAACATATAGCAAAGCTCTTTGCAATGTTTATTTTTATTCCCCAATGGGAATAAAACTCGTCAATTTTTTTAAGGTGCAAAGATACTCGTTGAAGTGGCACTTTAGGAGACTCATCATGCGCATACAAAAGCGAATCATCAGCGTATAGTATACTTTGGGAGAGACCAAAAACATGAGGGAAATCGCTTATAAAAATATTATACAGGTGGGGTGCCAACACAGAACCTTGCGGTACTCCACAAGAAACTTCTCCGTAACTTGATAATCTACTAGAACTCTGAACACAAAACTTTCTACCATTGAAATAACTTTGAAAAAGTTTTACAATTGAAGGATTAAAGCCAACATTTATCATTTTATATAAAATCCCATCGTGATATGCTTTGTCAAAAGCTTTCTCAATGTCAAGGAAAACCGCTACACTGCAGCGGCGTTCTCTTAAATTTTGAATTACATCTGTGTGAAACTTCAGCAGAGCATGAACAGTAGAGTTTCCTTTTTTAAATCCGAATTGCCTTTCTAGAATATAGTCACTACTTATAGTATTATTCATTTTGTTCCAAACAACCTTCTCAAACATTTTTCCTAAATTAGAAAGCAGCGATATTGGTCGCAAATTATTAATATCATTGTTACCTTTCACTTTTTTTATCGGAACAACTTTTGCAATTTTCCAAGCATATGGAAAATAGCAGTTATTAATGCAGTTGTTAAATAATATTGTCAAGTATTCGAACGCCTTAACAGGAAATCTCTTTATGAGGAAATTAGATATGTCATCCAAACCACAAGATTTTTTGCTGTTTAATGATTTATATATGTTTAAAAGATAGTTAAAATCTGTAAATTTTAAGTTGTTTACTTCATTCAATGATGTATTATTTTCATTAAACGTAACACAAGAAGCCTGAAGGACTACGTTCTTGATACTTTCTTTAATGCCAGAAACATCCCTACTCAGTGGTGTATTTTGAAACAAATTCGCAAAATAATCTTTCAACGCCAGTAATTTTTCCTCATTATCAGAAATTGCAACGCCATTGACAAAAATATCTTTGCTACCTGAACGATTTTTGTTACCAATAATTTTGAAAATTTCCTCAAAAGCCCTGGGTCCTGGACGTATACCTTCCAATCTAGTATTAAAAAATGTTGCCTGTTCCAAGTCAATCTGCTCCTTTATTAAAATTTTTAACAAAGCAATTTGTTTAGAAATTAACAAATATTGAGGATGTTGCCTATTGAAAGTTCTGGAGAAAATTAATTTTAAATCTTTTTGCCAATTATATTTTATTTTCAACATCTTTTGCAATTTATCTGATGCAATAAACTTTCTATTCTTACATTCAACCCTAGAAGAATGTATGCTTGTTACAAAATTGATGGAAGAACTAAAACTGTCTAAAAACATGTCTATCTCATCATTGGACAAGTTCCTATTGTTCGGAGGATAATGATTCAGAATAGCATTTACTACATCACTTTTAAATGAATTCCAAACGGTATTTTTATAGGATAAGTAATGGTCTGGAATTCTTAAAACAAAGTTGAAAGCCGACAATGATATGGTTAAGGCTAAAGGATTGTGATCCGAAAACGTTGGCAGTGTTCTCGTCCTATAGTTGAACAAAGAATTTTCCAACAAATCATTACTCACAATAAAGTGATCCAGGTAAGATGACCCGCCAGGATAAGAGGGAAATATATCACAAATTCTAGTGACAGAAAAAGCTTCATTTTGCAGCCATGACGAAAGGACCTCACCATTAAAATTATTAACTGAATCACCCCAGAAAGTATTTTTTGCATTAAGATCACCACCATTGTAGTTACTTGAAACATTTAAAATTGAAGATAAGCCATTGATGATATCTTGGCTCTACGGAAATATATCGAACCACAAAGAATTTTGCGTACAGTGCTATTTAATAAAATTTTAATTTCAACAAATAAGTTCAGGAAACTAAGACCAGGTATTATAACAACTGAATAATCTACCGATTTTCTTACGGCAATGCCGACTCCTACAGCACTCTCATCCCTAACAACAGCAAAATTATCAAGATATACCTTCGTACTCGAAGGCAAATGCAATTCCTGCAAAAAAGCAATATCAATTTTGAATTGCTCTAAAATAATATTAAGTTCGGTTCTCCTTCCTAATCTGACAAGAGAACCAACATTAAAAGTTACAAAATTTAAAGAAATACGGCCCATAAGCATCTTGAATATCTTTCATTAAATTCAAGCACTCTTTCCTTGCTTGATCCTTTGCTAAAGATTGATACTCTTTATAGTTGTGAATAGTCGATCGAAAAATTTGATCGATTGAAGCAGAAGAAGTGCCTGGGAATTACATATATTTGTTGCTTCGTGAAACTTTGTGGCAGAAACATTCTTAAAATAAAATCCCTTTATAGATTGAATTCAATATGCGGCACTATTTCTGTAAACTTAAGTAATTTATCTCCTGTTGTGTTTCTAATGTAGAAGTGGGTAGAAAATTTTTTAGAAGGTTATTTTATCAGCACCTAGAAAGACTCAATAAATTAGAACCAAGCATCTGGTTCACTTTGTTTTCAAATAAATATAAAAAAAGTTTTTTTTTTGTGGCTACAAAAAGAAATTTGCCATTTTGCCATTTAATAGTGAAGAAATTAAGACTAGTTGGTTCAGAAATCTTTTATAAGTTATTTATTTTTAGCCAGATAGTGTCTTATATGCTCTATTATCAGCAAATAAGTCTAATTTGTGTATTCAGGATTTTGTGTATTTAACACCAAAACCATTTTTTTAGTATCTAAAAAGTTGTACTTCCAAAAAGCAACATCGTCACCTTTTGAGGACTAAAACTGTACTTCATTATAATTTCAAGCGAAAGACAGCACGTTCAACAGTTGAATGATAAATATTTTCTGGATAAGAAATCAAATATATGACATTTTATCTAAATGTATTAATTAATATTTATTTAAACGACAGATTTAGTGAGAATCCAAAACTTTTCAAATTTAAATCTATAGCATTTAAAGCCTTTAGAAGCCATAAAACAATTTACGTAAAGTAAATTTTATGATATTTCTCTTTTACTGCAGTAATTATAATATGATTTAAAATGTTTTGAACTTTTGTTCTGCAGGTCAATGTCCTACATACACACACAAATGGTCTTTAACAAAAAAAATTTTTATTTTCTGTTGGCCTTAGTATTGTTGTGTAATGCTACAACATTTTGGTTAATACAAATATATTTCCTTTCTTTGTATTTAATTTGTGGTTGCATACTCGGCTGGATTATTTCAAATAACTTTTATGTGGTTTTATATTAATTCTTACTATTATTTTGAATATTTGCATATTATATTTTACAAGAAAAAACTCAACCCTTGAGTTCACATTGGTGAGAGGATGAAGATAGGATACAAAAACTAATCTCTTTCCAAAACCTTTCTAATTTGTTAATGTAAAGTTAAACAATAGCATTCAGTTATTTTTGATTGCAATAAACGTACACTTTGGGGATGGAATTTAAACTCCCAATTTGCAATTGCAGGATAGTGGTAAGAATTCTAGCTCTTACAAGTAAAAACATTTTTGTGCTTTTCTTTGACTATAATTTAAACTCCTGGAATCGAAGCATACGGCGTGTGGTCTTCTCAGTCTTGAAAATCCTTTAACTAAGGAAAGTTTTAAGCGTTAAGCAAATCACATTACGTTACTATTTGTTGGCACAAAATTGATTAATTTTCTACTTTAACTATTTGATCATTTTACCTTTTGATATTAACCCAGTGTTATAAATTTACTTCATTTTCTATAAAAATACAATTCGATACGATACATATCGTATGTAATGAAAAACTTATACGACAGGTGTTGAAATATTATTCGATACGATATTACGCTCGATATCGTGGGAGGTGATTAGAATCCAAAGTGATAATGAACAAAAAAGAGAAAAATAAAAAAATGGATGTAAACGAAGCTAAGGTACCTCGTGCAATAACAGAATTAAAATAGTAGAATAAAATACAATTACAAAAGAAACAACAGAGTTATATATAATGCCAAAATATTTTTCGCTTATATATTGTATGTAAAATTCGAGAAGCGCAAAAATTAAATATTGGGTGAGAGAGATGTAAAGCTTTTAATGGAGCGTGTATAATGTAAAATGTATAATCTCATAGGTTAGTAATCCAAAAATAAAGAAATATGTTTCAAATGTCTTTAAAGCCATAAAACTACGGAATGTAAACAACAAATAATAGGATGGATTGAGTCTTAAAACCACGACGGGCAGAAGTTCAGTAGCAGTAGATGCTACGGGGTATCTAAGCCATAGGCAAATGCTAGTAATTACTAAGAAATCCGTAGTGAGGGTAAGGTTGTCGTAAATTGCAAATCAATTGCTTATTTTCATTGTGGATGGAAGGAAGTCGAAAAGTATTACTTTGGGCTATTGGTCTGTTTTGATATCATAATAGTAACAACATTTATATAGTCTATATGAACATTTAAATCTAATAAACAACTTTGAGCAACTCGAAGAATTTGTATATAACGAAAAGCTTGATTTTTGATCCTTTCAGAAACGCATATAACAGAAGGTATATATAAGAATGTAATACACTTGTATCGTTTTGGAGAACGAATTTAATTATTTGGAATCGGAAAGAACCGAAGGTATAACTAATTATTATATAAATCATTGAAGAGTCAATCAAATAATGGAAAAAATACTTGTATTTAAAGTATTAGATCGTGATTTGTAAGGTAAACATTAAAATTTTTGAAAATATTGGCAGCAGTAATTTTTTGTGTTATGGAAGAAACTCGTGATAAATTAAAGGAAAATGCTTATTATATAACAATAGCTGGCAACTTTAATGCAGATGGGTTCAACAATGACTTCAATAAATAAATAAATAAAAATCTTATTGAATATATTAACGATTATGACCGTGTTACAAAGAGTACGAAAGAAATTATAAAAGTTTATGTTATAATAAACACAAATGTCGGCTACAATCATGTTTATAAAAAATAAAATAAGTTTAATATGTGTTCTATGAAAAAATTTTCACAAAAAATTGTCCTAAAATACGCTTTAAATCTATTTTATTATTTTATGAATACGGCAGAAAGTATTTAATTTAAAATAAAAAAAATTCCAATTACTATTTAATCTTTATTCTAAATAACTGGAAGTTGAGAGTTTTAAAAATCGATACTCATTTCATATGAACCTATTTTATTTTTAAACATATCGGTTTTTCTTTGCAATCATTAGTCTACAAAACAATTTTAATAACTATTTAAACTTTTGTGTTTCGTTAAGATTTCTTTAATCAAAAATATTTAGAAGTTAAGAAGTTTACTACAACTTGCATTTTCAAATTAAAGGTCGTTAATATATAACAACGCATTACCGAATTAAAAGACTGGTTTCTACTTTTAGATTTTAATAAATTCATCAAACGAAATGTTCCTTTTTTGGATGTTAGAAATGCTATTCAGTGAGAGATCACCGTGAGATTAATAGAACTATTGAAATTAATATCAATCCCACACAAGTGTAACACGTTTTTTTCTTTAATTATAGGAAATTTATAATTTTAATTTTTTCCCAATCAGGATTTAAACCATCGATCTTATAAATGAATGAAAATTTACCTATTTTCAGCTTCTTGGTTCATTTTGAATTCAATTTTTACAATTTTTTAGAAAGAAGAATTATTTAGAAAAGTAAAGAAAACAAGAAAAATTAGAGGCTACATTCATACTTAACTCATGACAGTCAATATGATACTGAAACAGCATCTATAATATTGTGAGCAGAAGAGTATGAATAATAAAAAATTAAAGTTGCATTTCGTGGCTATACCGAAGGTTAGTACAAAAGCAACAACAAATGTACAAGACGAGTTACAAAGAGAACGATAAAGAAATGCTTTAAGTTGTGTGTGAACTTCGTCTCATCAAATTAATATTAAGATTACTTGGTTAAATAGATGATGTTTACGACGTACATAACATAAGGTAGTTAGATGCGAAGAATGCTGATGAAGGATGTGGCGGTCCAGAAAATGCTGCATTTTATTCTGTTAGCGTCTAGTTTTTCTTCTTTTCTTTGAAAACGTCCGCATACATTTGTAAATAATTTTTCCTTCTAAAAGTTTTTAGAAACAAAATTAAAAATGAACCAAAAAGCCGAAAAGAAGTAAATTTTCGGAAATTTATAATTTTAATGCAATACTTCAGAACTTTGGCCCTTTGAACTATTGCACTCGAAAAGGCCCACCAACATGTCGAGGGCAGAAAATAGAAAATAAATATAGTGGCCAGTTGCAGAGTGGTAAACAATAATAGTGCGTCCGCTCCGTCTGTCCCATTGTGTCGACAACACCCTGCAGAAGGTATTATTAACGAAATCGTCTTCCAGAAGTGTGACCCAGAATTTGCTTGCCGAGGCACCGGATTCTCTTCAGAAGGAGTAGACATCCTCAAGTTGTGTTCACTTTTCTTGATTTTCTTCCTTAGTCTCTAATTATTCAATAAATATTATTTTAGCCGACTTTTCTAACTGACAAATTTTTAAATTAACGATTGGGTGACTCGTAACGCCCTCCATGTGACAAGATCAAACTTGCCACCAAGCAGTCAGATTTAAAAAAAAAACACAAACGATTGATTATGTGTGCTCAAGATCGAACATTGCGATAAAAACGGCAATTGTAAGAGAATTTTCTAGCGTTAATGGTCTTAGTGAGATTTATTCTTTTGCTGCCAAGTTCTCCACGTAGCAGTTGGCAAAAGTAGCGAAACTATTTTTACTATTTTCCATACTGTGGGATAAATTGATGGTAGTTTGATTGGTAGTTTATCATAGTGGTAGAGTAAAGTGGTTTATTATAATGGCGTCTTCATAAGCTTTATTTCTATAAGATGCTTGTATTTTCTTTTTAAAGAAAACTAATACAAGTAAGAGTGCTATATTCGTCTGTGCCTAATCTTGCATACCCTTCACCATCTATGTAAATCTAATTTAGTGAGGTAACTCCAATCAAAAAAGCAAATATTATTGTGACAGAAAACTAAAAAATAAAAAAATGGTTCTGCATACATATAATTTTACACAAAAATCGCCACATATATTTATTTTTTTGATTGGAGTTACTTAATTCTTCCAAATAACATGAAAAAATTAGAATAAGGCGTGGTGCTTTGCATGCTGCCTCGAAGCACCTGGACCGATCACGCTGATTTCAAATAGTACCCTTTAGATATTATATCTGATCGATTGGCATATTTATTTTTTTGTGAAATTAAGTTTGCCGATGAGAATATATATATACTTTATGGGGTCGGAAATGTTGTAGAAATTACACACTGAATGACAAACTTAGTTGCGAGGGCTGCTATATATATTTCTGGCCTGGCAACACTGAGTGCTGCCAAGTGCAATCTGACATTTCCATTGGAAAGTTTGTCATTTTTAAGCATAATCATACTCAAAACGTTTTGACGTACGACCATTATTTGTGTTGTTAACAGAGACTTGAAAAATGGCATCATTTTTCACAACTTTCGACGTGGAATATCACGACAAGAGTGCATTGATGAACTTAAATCTTTGTATGGCGATGAAGCACCATCCTATAGCACTATGAAAAATTGGTATAATGAATTTAATCGTGGCCGAAGCTCGCTCAAAGACGAATTCCGTGAAGGTCGTCAAAAAACGGCTGTTGTGCCAGAGAACATTGATGGCGTGCGTGAACTCAAAATGCAAGATCGACATGCGACATTCCGAGAGATAGAGACATCCTTGGACATTTCTTCCACCAGCATACATTCGATACTGCATGAACACCTGGCCGTAAAGAAGGTTTGTTCCCGTTAGATCCCGCACAATTTGAAAGTCGCTCAAAAAAAGGCTCGTGTCGATTGGTGCAAAGAAATGTTGCAAAAATACGATTGCGGTGCTTCAAAAGACGTTTATAAGATCGTCACAGGTGACGAATCATGGATCTATGCGTATGAGCCCGAAACGAAACAACAATCGACCGTGTGGTTCTTCAAAGACGAGCAAAATCCAAAAAAAGTTGTTCGTGGAAGAAGCACTTCGAAGCAAATGGTCGCCTGTTTCTTCGGCAAAACTGGTCATGTGGCGACTGTTCCGCTTGAGCAATGTAGGACGGTCACTTCTGAGTGGTACACTACAATTTGTTTGCCTGAAGTCATCGGAGAAATTCGAAAAACCAACAAGAGAAGACGAATCATTGTTCACCATGACAATGCGAGCTCTCACACATCGGCTCAAACCATAGAGTTTTTGACCGGGCAAAACGTCGAGTTAATGGGTCATCCGCCGTACAGCCCTGACTTGGCACCTAATGACTTCTTCTTGTTTCCGTACATCAAGAAAAAATGCGTGGTCAACGATTTTCGTCGCCAGAAGAAGCTGTTGAAGTGTTCAAAAACCATGTTTTAGAAGTGTCTCAATCGGAGTGCTTCGACAACTGGTTTGAGCGCATGCAAAAGTGTATAAATCATGCTGGAGAATACTTTGAAAAACAATAAAACCATTTTTGAGTATAAATATTCGCATTTTCACTATTAGGCCAGAAATATATAGAGCAGCCCTCGTATACCCTTTTTCCATTTTTTGTGGTGAAGGGTATAAAAATATAATCTAATGAAAGAAATTGAAGCAGCATCATATACCGTTTCTTTTTTTTTGTGTTATCTAGTTTCTAATTTGGTTTTTTGTTTGGATCTTAAAATTGAATTTTTGCAACTTTTCTTGGCAAATTTTTTTCCAAATCCTTAACAATATTTATCATTTTTAAAATTAAATATTATATTTTACTAACTGACAAATGGTGGAATGTAATTTAAAACTTTCTCTTGCTGTTTTACTAAGTTTTGCTAATAAATGTTTAAAATAAGAATATTATCAAAAAATCGCCCAAGAGATTGTCTTATTAACGTCGTAATTTGTTTGAAGAAAAAATAAAAGGATAATAAAAAGGAGAAATGGTAAATGGCAAAAAAGAGAATTATCAATTTTGCTTAGGGTAATTTGTATAAGTTTTTTAAGCAAGATGTATTCGAATTGCTATAAAAAAGTTGATAATAAAGTAGCGGAAAATTTAAAAAAAAGGAACTTCAAAATTTTTGTTAGAAAACATTCATTTATTTAAAAAATTTAACGAATAAGTTGTTAGTGTGTCATTAAAAATTTGAAAGAAGAACACAAAAATATTCTTGCCTAATAAAAATTATTCGTTGTGGTTCATTAGATGTTTCGCTAAAACAGACATATTTTGACCAGATGCCTGCTGAAGATAATAAAAAGTGGAAAGTTAAGGTTTTTCAAATGTCTGTAAAACTAATTTTACTTTCTCACTTATAAACTATGAACATCGCAAAGCCTTTAGATGACTTTTTTGGTGGTATAATAAAAGCAACGCATTCTCTTTGAAAATCATCAAAAGATTCGGAGGCATCCTTAACTTAAGGTTTATTGCCTCTGATGCCTTTCCCATCATGTCAGATGGGCTATTTATTGAACACTTGCGCTAGCTAAAGGCATAAACATTCTAATGTTCTTTTGTGTTGTCGCAGAAAATAGGCGAAAAGTTTATCACATTAGAAATCTTTTGGTATTTTTCAGTGCCTCTTATATTCATGGCTATTCCTAAAAGGTGAGCTTTCACTTTCGTCATTCAATTTACCTTGCATTCCTAAATACTCGTGACGAGTTATCGATAAAACGCATCAAATTTTTGCCGCCACTAAAATAATTTTGATAAAATTACAAAAAACAGCTGCTTTATAAAAATTTGTTTGATTTGTGAGCGCAAAACTGAAAAATTTATATAAAAAATAATAAAGTTTAAAAATAGATTCTGTCGCATTTTTTTTATAAATAAAAACGATGGGAATTTAAGAAATGTGCTTAAAAATTTAAAAAATGACACAATGGATATATTTTCAATGAATGATATCAGGTAAGTTTATAAATAATTAAATGTCTTCTCTTCTAATTGCAACAAAAGTTTCAGGAAAAACTTTAGAGTTAACAAGCGGGCATTTGAATACATTTTGGCGGAATTAGAAGACAAGATTAAACCACAATCACGGTTAGGGTGTTTACGAACTATAGACAAGTTGGCAGCAACATTGCGATTTTTAGCCGAAGGTAGTTATCAAAATGGAGTGGGAAAGGACTGGCAACTAAACATTTCCCAATCAACATTCTCGAAAATTTTATCTCAAGTGGATATCTGCCGAAATGGATGAGCAAACAGAAGAAGATGCCCGAATGTATTTTTTTCGGAAATCATACATACCAGGCATGGTAATGGCTGTTGATGGAACGCATATTAAAATTTCCACACTCGCTAACGACCGTCATTTGTTCTACAATAGAAACTCATTCGTTTCCCAAAAAAAAAAAAAAAAATTGTTGTGGTACACAAAGAAAATATTAATCTAGAAACAAACATATAGAAAACTATTATGCACACTAAAAATCAGCTCGTATTTTTCATTGTACGTTAAGTGCCACTTCTATTTTTGCTTAAATTCCTTCGACGCTCGTATGATCCTTTTTGTAAAGCATTAAATATACAACAGAAAATTCCCCTTTTTCTTTCTTATGTTATATCTAGAAAGATATTTAGTTTGTTCACCTGCAAAAAATATATCTTTTGTCGGAAATGATCATCTTACTGAACATCTTACTTCTTTATATTATTATACACAAAAATCTTTTTTGTTCTTTTAAGGGATGAGATCATTTAAGTAGGATACGCTATGTGAATGCGACATTCCCTGGCAGTTGTCATGATGCGCATATATGAAAACTGTCGAATATAAAAAAGCATTTTGAGACAAGATATCATCTCGGGGACTACTCACGAATTTTGGGAGATGCTGGTTATCCATTGGAGCCGTGGCTTTTAACACCTTTTAGATCACCTAGTGTTGGTAGCAGGGAGTCAAAATTTTATATTTTACATTCCAAAGGCAGAGAGATAATAGAAAGGACAATTGGAATCTTAAAAAATTTTTTCAGATGCCTTTCTAATGAAAGAGGTCTCCATTATAGTCCTGAAAAAGCGGAGCGCATAGTAAATGCATCTTGTGCTTTACATAATATAAGAATTCATTTCGCACGGCCTGATGAAAATTTAGATGATATTGGCGAAATATCAGATCAAGAAGAAGCTATTCATGCAGCTGAAACAATTATGAAAATGAATCCAATGAAGCAATTTTATTAAGAAATGATATTTTAAATGCTTTTAAAAAGTAGAATTTAATTGAAAAAAAAAATATGAATTGTCAAAATCTTAAATAAAATTTAAATATATAAATTATATGGATAATACTTTTGAATTTATTTAATTATTAAGATAAAATTTATGAATAATCAACATAATAATAAAGTAAACGTAAAGGATTTCATTCCAAATTTTTTTATAAAGTTCACAAAGTGAAGAATTCAAGATATAAAAGCAAATAAAAATTATTTATTAAAAAATAAAAACCAGATTTTTTCTTTAATGTCGTAGACCAGACAAAATGCAATTTGAGATCATGAAATAATTACATATGTATAGTATGTATGTATATACATATATACACGAGTATGTGCCCATAATTTGCAAAATGGTTTGTCATTTCTAACTTTGATAACATTTTTGTCTGAGATTCACACAAAATTTCATATTCACCATAAATTTTCATTCAACATCATAAAAATATTTTTCAATTTATTCGAACGTAATCCACTAAAGCTTTCAGCAAAGAATTATTAATTATGGGCACATATATATAAAAATTGGGAATTCATTGCTTTTTTAATGATTGAATGCCTTCTGCTATTTAAAAAAAAAAACAAGTTCCTCTTTTTTTAAAGCCATATAATTCTCATAAATCGATTTGTGGTTCAAAAGATTTGGCTGTTCATTTCTTCTATTTTTTGCACTACTTGGTTTTATTTCGAAACTTTAGTTATGATCTAGAATGTTGATATCATCTAATAAAACATTTTCAGAAATGGATGTATTTGAAACGATGGGATGTAATGCGGTTGATTCCATAATACCAAATGGATTTACATTTGATAGTCCAGAAATGGCAGCGTCAAAACTTAATAATTCTGACACAACTTTCTCTAGATCGTTCAAAGGAATATTTTTATTAGGACCCCCACATGTGCCTTCCATTTCCTGCTTATTTATAACCAATTTCTTTTTAGTATTCGCCTTATGGTCTCTCCAAACCTGAAATAAATTTTATTTGCCAAGGTTTTTTAATGTAAAGGTATTTTTAATATTTTACTTTTTTCCATGCCGGGACATCTCTTATTGGGGCACTTATTGAATTAAGCTTTGGCTTAGCTCTTCCCATAACTTGTTTTGTTCCTCCGGCCTTTGCTGGCTGACCCCTCTTCCAATATCGGGATGAGCCACCATGAAATCAACCATTTCACAAAATTGTTGGGGTGAAGAGTGTTTTTTAGACCTACATACGACCAATTAGTATAAAATTTTAATTTTTTATTTAGTAAATGCTTACATATTTTAACTACAAATTCTTCTTATTTAATTTGTATACTTCAATATTTTGATACGCGTTAAAATTTGCGCCGAAAGAAAATGCATAAAAGTGAGAGGATCACATGTTTTCATTTATCACATCTCTAGCGCACCAAGAAAACATTTGTTTGCTTGCACTCAATACACCAACGTTTAACAGAATAACAAAATGTAGAAACGGCGCGTATTTGTGGTAAAGGTGACTTCCCGAATAGCCCTGATTATAAAAGATAATAATAAAGTGAAGATGGCATATGTATTAAGACCATATTTCCAGTCTTTTCAAAACTAAATGAATAAACTAATAAAAAAAATAATATAAAAATGTAACCTTTTTCATACTGGCGTTTTCATTTTTATATTTTTTATGAAATATTTGATTAAGAATTTTTAATTCTTTGATAGGAAAATAAAGCATAAATTTCTTTCAAGGAATTATAAAACCAATATCGATAAATACAGAACAATATTCAAGTTCATAGGTTTTGGTATATTTCAAGAATCATTTTTTTTTTTTAGAAATTTATTTGTCCTATAGCAATTCTGGTTGTAATATTCACGAGGACAATACATAAATACCCAAACAAAATTGTTATCTGGATGTATAAAAGAATTCAACTGATCTAAAGGCAAGTGCGGTAAGTAACATTTTATTGCAATAATAACTATTTACACATTTTTTATTTAAAGCAATTTTTCTGTAGCCATTATAAAATACTTATTTACAATTAAATAATTCAAATTATTATCAATTTCTAATGATATTTAAAATAAGAGAAATCTCTAAAACATTTAAAATTCCGCCAAAATATCCCCAATACAACATTTTCTGTTCCCATTTTAAAACAAAAAATCCGATTTTGCAAAAAACTCACTTGATTTGGCAACACTGGTTGTATGTTTTTCAAGTAAAATTTTTATTATAAAGAATTAATTAAATAACTGTTTTCTACTTGTGTTTATAAAAAAATTTTGAAAAAAAGTTGTTGAAAGAAAAAGAAATTTTGAAAATATTGAAGGTTACTAGAAGGAAAAAAATCCTACTCTTGCTTTATCTTTTTTTAGTTACGCAAAGAGTACTTGACACTTGATGTAAAATTGTATACAGATCTTAATTTATTTTTTTCTTATATGTTTATTAATCTGTCACCAAAAAATTTGTTTTTTCGTTGGTATTACTCCAAGATTTACATATATGTTGAAGGGTATATACGATTCGGCAAGGCTAAATATAGCGATCTTAATTGTTTAACACTTAATAAGCTGGTAGTTAGGTCATGTTGTTTTTTTTTTCTTTTTTTTTTTTTTTTTTTTTTTTTTTTTGTTTAAACAAATGTTGTTAATTTAAGCAAACTACTTAGCAAAAATATCAATAACTTAAAATACGTCATTCGTCCCTATTCCAAATGTTACAACTTTAAATGGAATTCTTTTTATCGAAAGTAGAAAAATGCAAAGAAAAAGATACGAGTACACAAATGCCTACTTAAGAGTAACAAAAGTTTTACTGAAAATAAAAACATGATGATGACGATGTTTGCGCAAAGTTAGAAACATGCAGTACATTACAAAAAACAATGAAAAAAAAAAATGGATCACAAAATCACAGTAGACACATTCACAAAGAAAAAGTATTAAAAGTCTTAATTTAGCAGTTGCTGCTGCTGTAGCTGAAGAAAAGGGCAAAAAAGTATAATGCCGTTGTATATAGATTTGTCTTAATTTCATGGTTTATTTGCTAGGTTATCTGTAAGACAATTATAAACAACGGAAGAAGTAGCAGAGCAGTAAATAAACGATAAAAAATTGCTGTACTTTTGTAAAAAGAAACTGTTTTTATTGCTTTTTTTATGAGAGCATAAAATAATTTGTTAAACTTCAATTTTGTTGAAGCCATAAATTGTTTGTACTGAAAACAATACGATTTGCCCAAGTTGATTTTGCAATCCGGAAAACTTCTTGCTTGTGCTCTTTTAAAATAAAGTTTCGCCTTTTCATTTCTTTATTTATATCATTACATTTGCGCTTATTTATGTAAACGAGCAATTGCCATTAATTCGTTCTAAGATTTATTATGAGTGCTTCTGTCATCTACCACATTTATACAAAGAAAAAACATGGTTGAGGTAACCATAATCCAAGAGCAACATATTATGTTTGTATTGTTACATTTAATAATAATAAAGCTGGTCTTGCAACCATATTGTTTTTATGTTTAGAGCAAATTTTGTCGGTTTTATATTCTTCGCATTGTCCTTTTTGACTATTTGACACTTAAGTATCTGTAGTAGACTTAGGTAACGCCTCTTTCGTATTTGTTCTTTCTTTTGGTTGTTGGCGGGCGTCTCGAAAATTTGCGCCAAGCTCTACTGCCAGCTTGAATGAAAAATATTGTCTCGAGATATTTTCTTCTGACCTTTGCTTGTAAAAAATTCCAGAATTTTAATCAAGGATATTGAAAAAACTTGGAGAGTCCATCTGCAAGTCTTTGATTTTTAAGTAAAATTTCTCGTCATTAGATCGGTCATGTTTACATCAATGTTTTTAATTAAAATATTCCAAATCGTAGATACCATAGCCTATTTGTATATTTTCAAGAGTAGGCTCAGCTGTTTTTTTTTTTTATCAAAACGAAGAAATCTAAGAATTTCGGTGAAATTATTTCTGCTCATAGTTAAAAAAAAATATTGGTCCCCATATGTTATTCCACCAAAAAAAAAATATATATATATATTTATTTCTACTTTGCTTTCTTCAGAACATATATTCAAATATTTTCCTTTTTTCTTCATTCTTCGAAAATTCACCTCTACTAATTTCCGAACAATCTTCGTCAATATTCTTTATACCTTCTAAGAACCTATGCTGTCTTATTTTATTCGACATCTTTCAAGGTAAGGAGTGACCTATATTTGTAAAGCCGTCAAAATAATATTTAACCTAATACTTTGTCGCGTATTCATTGTTTGTGCTATTATCGCGGCACAACGCCTTCTCATGGAATCCACTAAATACTGCCATCTTTCAACTTTAATGGCGCTCCAAATTTTCTGCACAGCCTCTTAACGCTTGTTTGTTTTATTGTAGATAAACCCTTCTTTATGTTTGTCCACAGATTTTCGATAGGATTCAAATTCGGGGACTGTGCATGTTACTTCATTACATTGATAGATTTATCGTTGAACCATTTTTTCAGCATTTTGCTGGTGTGTTTGCGGTCCTTGTCTTGCTGGAAGACCCACACTAGCGGCATTTCGTAAAAAGCATACGGCACCATAGTTTCATCAAGGATTTTTACATTAACTGATGAATCCATAACGGTTTTAATCCGTATATAGGACCCACACACTGATACGAGAAGCAATCCCATACCATAATACTATGACCTCCATGTTTGATAGCTGTTAATGTGAATTGTGGCATGTATTCCGTTTAAGGTGGTCTACGGACAAAACATCTGGAACCCTTTTCACCAATAAGAACATAGAACATTTTGTCACTTTTTTTCCGCTTGTAATATCTACAATATCCATTTTCGACCCTATAAAGTATAATTATTCTGAGTGTTCTCTTCGTGTGTAAGTCCATGTTGGTGTTAAAATCAACTTTGCCAAGGCACTAGATGACCTAGAGAAATTTAATCATTAATTTTAAAGAAGAAAATATAGAGAGTCTTTTTCGTCATAATTGTTCCGTCTATGTTATTTTCTACGAGATTTTCGTTTAATGAATATAAAGTAATTTTCATTAAACATTTTACAAAAGAGCTATCAAAAAATCTGCTATATAGAGATAACCTGCAGAAAAATAATTTACTTTTAATTTTACTCTTTTTTATTTCATGTAGAAGTTATAATTTTCTAAATAATAGAGATTGAAACTTGACAAAACAAATTCATTACAAAAGTTGCAATTTATTTTTTAATTCATGCAACAGTTTTGCGCTATTAACTTTTAATTGATTTTTTCCCATTATATTTTGCTTTTTTAGCTTATGTTGTTTATCGTTGAACATGGGCGACGACACTAAAAACATAAAACGGTGGCATGTCATAACGTCCAAAGGCATTCAACCCATAAAACTGTATAAAAGCAATTTTTAGATTATTTTTTAACACAAAACCAAATTATACACCAGAGTAAGGGATTTGAATATACATATATTTCATACGCCTGTTTGTAGAAAAAAGTGTCAGCCAGAAAACTTATTTGAATTTTGAACAAACACATTAGCATACACACTAAAAAATCAATTAAATCTACGGCACTAAAATACAAAGGGTGATTCAAATGTAATTAATAAAAGAATTATTCTTTTCTTTATGAAATATGTAAGTAAGAGTGGTATTTATGGTATTTTGTAATCTTGCTGAATGCAATTAAATATGTACTAAAGAACTGTAAGGATGACAAATTACTTCATAAAAATCTTATATTATAAATTTAATAGAAGATTGGAATAAGAAAATCATCTAAGCAGGTAAATTGAAAAATAAATTTTAAAGTTTCCACGCGGCATCAGTCTCCGATTTAGGCAACTGCCAAAACTGTTGCTTTTGGTGCAGTTGATGGGATTGGTAGCTGATAAGATACATTTGATGCTGGCTGGCGTCGAAGTACATTTCACTTGTTAAGTTTTCGATGTTCTGCCTCTGATCATTTTAATATAAATAAAATTTCAATTTGTGTTGTGTTAATTAAAATTGTATATAATTTTATATTTCAAATTATTATTAAACCGCTTTTTCCACGGATTTTCCAATTGCGGCGGCGTTGCCGCCGTGTTATTACGGTATGCTACATACAAAATATATAAGCATCAGAACTTTAGAGAGCAAAAAAAAGCTTTTCGCTCTTGTGTAGGTATGGCTGTTAGAAAAAAATAAAATTATTTTACAAATGTATGCGGATGTTTTCCAAAGAAAATAAGAAAAAGTAGACACCAGCAGAATGTAATGCCGCATATTCTGGATCGCTACATCCTTTATCAGCATTTTTCGATCTATCTACCTTAGGTTATGTACATTGTAAGCATCATTTATTTGAGCGGGTAACTTTATAAAAAAGAATACGTAGAATATTCATATCAACATTAATTTGACAAAGTCAACACACAAACCAAAGTATTTCTTCAATATTCTCTCTGTATCTCGTCTTGTAAATTTATTTTTGCTTTGTATCAACCATCGGTTGGTCACGAATGCAATTTTTATTTTTAATCATTCTTAGGTGCTGTTTCAGTATCATTTTGATTGTCCTGAGTTAAGCATGAATGTACGTTTTTTTTTTCAATTTAATTTTTTATGAAATTAGTACATATTTAAATTCTGGATATTATAATAACATAACATAATTTTTCTTTCTAAAAAAGGCTTTTAGAAATTAAAAAAAAATAACTTAAGTCTGAATTTATTTTAATTTATTGTAATTCATATTAACAAAATACGTTAACTTAAAACTAAAACCTTATAATAAATTTTTTAAACAGAATGTTTAATTAAAAAAGCCAATTAATATATGTATTACTTTCTATGAGGGACGGAATACATAACTATGGGGAAAGTATTGCCCAGGAAGATTTTTAGAATTTTAATTGGACTAAATAAAAACACAATTTTCTGATGCAGTACAGAAGCACATGGCACGTCTTTTTGAATCGCTTAATTTAATTCTGCAAAACGTTTAGAACTTACTAACTGAATCGAGATGTCAAGCGACGTGCAACCAATAAAATGATTTATTATGGGCCTTTAAAACACAATCGTTTGCAAAATGGTTTCTTAAAGATTTAATAAAAAATGTTAGGGGAATCTGATCGTAAAATATCATATAAACGGGGTGCCAAAAACTAACCTTGCAAAAAGAGATAATAGGAAAAAAGAATAGTAAATAGTTTTTATGGTGTTTAAATTGTTTTGTTAAAGTTTCAGAAAGTAAAGTTTTATTTACTAATTGAAAGTAGTATGCAGAGATAGTAAAGATTAAAAGCGATTACTGGATAACAGTAAAGCAATTTATTCGAAAGAAATGTGTAATAAATTAAATTCAAAAATATTTAATTAAAATAAAGACATTTTTTGTTTATATGATCAAAAATTATGAGTTATTGCAAATTATTTGTTCAAACGATCCTATTAAAACTATGGAAAGTGTTATAAAGGCTTATTTACTTTTTTACCCTTTTAGTTTAGCACAAGTTTTGAACCAGTTCGCTGTAGTGTCTGCGGGACATATTCATATTTAAAATAAAATATTTATGTCATTGAAAAGTTTAAGAAAACATTTTAATTATTGATTTATTTATTTTTCAACGTCACATAAATTCTAAAAGTTGGATTCCTAAACCCCCCCTTTCAACGTCACATAATTGTCATTCAGCATAATTTAGTTCATTTTTTATGTTCTAAATTACAGTTTACCATCAAATATTAAACAAAAATAATGCCCAGTATTAACTTAAAATACTAATAATAATCCTTTTACAAGTTCGAAACTAGAAAATATAAGTTTGCTTACATTAATTGATCATAAACTGAAGAAAAAAGGCAGAATAATTTGTAACGTTGAAAGAATTATTAAAGGCACATTTCCTACAAATTTGTACAAACCCTTTATTTTGCACTATTACTCTTTTTTCAGACTTATTGACATACATAACTTTTTTGTATGAGTAAATTCAAAAGCTTATTTATCAATGCATTTTAAAATAATTTTTAAACTTTAAAATATTTGCTATTTTTTATAACAAAAACGAAAAAACAAACACAAGCCATTGAGTGGTTTCTATAAAAATCCTTCGGATACGGATTATATTTTTTTAATAGCGGAGGCGACTACATTTTTAAAATAAATAATAAACAATAAACTTTTTAATGAAAAAAAAAAACATGTTTTCCAATTTTTATTTTTAATTCAATAGCATATAAATAAACGAAAACCTAAAATAAAAGCAACCATTAAAATATTGTCAGATGTTTAAAATATTTTTTCGCTTATCTAAGGGATTATTGATGGCTTAAAGAGAAAATGAAATGTAAACAGATTTACATGTGAAATGAGGGAGTGGACTTTCGAGTATTTTATAAAATTGATTTTGGTATTAAAATAGTAAATTAAAAATCTTTAGTTTATAATTTTATGATAAATTTTAAATTTTGATGAATTTTCTTTTAATATATCCATATTGTTACGTTTTTTCCTTTTCAGACAAACGTACGGAATTTTTTTGATTGCAAAACCAATGAGGCTCATTATAAATTCTGTACTCTTACGTTATGGCTTTCTCTGCCTAAACTGCTTGATCCTACCTGTCTTCTGAATTCCATGGTCTCGTCTGTTTAGCATTCACGCTAAATTACTGTGTAACTCCAGCGAGACATGAACTACTCGATGCCTTGTTTAATAACCTTAACCATCCACAGACATCTCTACTACTCCTTTTAGCCAGTCATCCCCTTTAATTCAATAGCCACAACACACGTCTGCCATACACTTTTGTTGTTATGATGTTACACTTCCTTGCGCGAACCGCTACTGTTCTTACTTTTTATTATACAAATACTAGCGGACCCGACGAACTTCGCCTCGCCCCAATTTTAAGCCTTCAGACAAACTTTAGAGTAATAATACAACACAAATATTTGAATTTTCAATGTGATTTATTTAATGGAATCAGTAGAGAGCGATTTGATGCACAAAATTTCATAAAAAATCAATATTCCATTTTTCCAATTTTCCATGATTTTCACTAAGAACTTTCTATTTTCTGATTTGGAAAGCAATTAAGGAATAATTTTACGCAAAATTTCACACAAAAACTCGATTTTCGATTTGAGGAACACAAATAGGTATATTTTTAATTAAAAAATCGAGCAGGTTTTGCCGTTAGTTATAGTAAATTAATAAGAGCAAGTGTAGAATTAAGATTTATACTATGGCAAGAATTGCGGGTTCCATTGTAACTTACATAAGCAAAGTATTAAAAGCTGTTGTTTTACTGATTCAATTGCGTTGCTGTAGATCACATAAAATTGACCCATATTCCAGGATTGGACAAACTAGTGGCGTAACTAGATGTTTCGTGATGTGAAGATCTTAAAATTCCTTACCTAAACGTTTTATGAAACCGAGATGGCATCTTGTCCTGCTTACGGTCTAATAAAATTCCAAGAAACTGCAAAGACTTTCCAACACACTGCCGCCCTTCAGCAAAAACACCTATATTTACATTTATCGAAATTCAATTTCATTAAATTTGATTCACACCAGGAGTATAAATAATATAAATCCGCCTAAATCAATATATGACTATCATATTTATTATATGTTAGAAGTATTTTAAAATCACCCGCATACAAAAAACAACGACGGTACCTTGTTTAAACAAATAACGTGATCAGGCACCTCTGGTGCTTAGGCATTCACCCAACAATAATTCAAATAAAGTTGTTTAAAGGTTTCAACTTATTTATTACTCGTCGAGAAATAAATTAATTTTCATATAATTTTGTTATTAACTTAAACTTACTTAAAGTTCTAAGTCAACATATTAATCAAGTGCGGATCATGTTTCAACAAGGGCAGACGTAAATTTGCTGTGTTGCAATATGATTTCGGAATACAAGTTTGATGTACTTCAAATATGTCAAACGTAATCATTAAGGGTGTAATCTCCGCCGTATAAATATCAGCATCTCACTGATAAACATATTCCGTAACGGTAACTTGAAGTACCTCAGCGGCAGAAAATGTAAGAATATTTTTTCCATAGAACTACTACTATGCCAGTAACTATAGTAAGAGGTTATCAGTTATATGTGACCAAAATGAAATCTTCAAATGGTGTTTTAGGTATCCGATATGCTCATTAACAAGTTAACGTCAAGTTTACGTTTCCTTTTATAATCATTCGAAAGCAAACCTGTATGCTGGTAATTCTTTCATTTGTAAAAATTCTACCTCCAATTTATATTAATTCGATGAAGGGTTTTATAAGGAATGTAATCTCTATACTCGTCTTATTTTGCTGAGAGTGAATGAAACCCTTAAAATTTGTCACAAGTACAAGATCCTCCTCTAGCTGTTCCATCAAAACTTCTTTTTTGTACAATTTGCATCAATACCTCTTAAGATTCTATAAGGACAGTCTCCTTCTCTGAGCTTATTCAATTGTTGCATGCTACAAATCGGTCTATTGTTATTTCTCGTGTAACCACCTATATCTTATACACGTTGTCATGACTCATAAGAATTGTATTATATTTTTGATCAAGTTGTCTGTTCTAAATTATGGCTGCTTTTGCTGTAATTCTATCAAACCATCGCAGTGAATCCACTGCTTTTCGCTAATTGACAAACGCGTATTATTTCTTCAGGGAAACCTTGTTGTTCTTTTACAACCTCATTGGTTTACTCGAATAATTTGTTGTTATTGGTGATCATTATTTTCTATCAGTTTTTCTTGGCTCTATAAGATCTGAGTTTAATCCGCCGCATCTGGATTACCTTCAGTCCATTTCCATGCTGAACCAAACCAATCAATAGGTCTTTCATTCCTTGTGATACCATTGATAGACTTTATTCGAGCATAGCTCCTGCGAAGGTAAAATTTAAATGTTTCTTGATTCAGTTCATTATTTTTTAAGTATGAAAAAACTTATTCTGTAGTATGAAGTAAACCTTCCAATTTTTGTCGATCCATTGCATGAACAATGTTAAGGTGTTCATTAATTATCCAAACGTCTCTTCCTTTACCGTTACTACTCGTGTTCGGTACTCAAAGGCTTAATAGGCTCCGGTGGAGTAATAAGGGGAGTAATAAAAGTAATCTTAAGTAGTACAATTTCAGTAAATACAAATTTAACATTAGATTTTGATAACAATTTTAAAAGATGTTAAACTAATAATTATGTAGAAGATATTATGGAAGCATTCTTCCAACTTAATTTAAGCACTACAATATTAATTTAGAATATGTTATTTCTGTTATAATTTCTTCTTCATTTTTCTGTTTTATTACAAAAAGTAAAACATACGATTGACTTTTGATATGGTTCTACATTTGAAAGTTATTTTTTTAAATTTTTAATTAAACCTTTTTGGACTTCATTTTAATTTTAACGTGAGTGTTATCAGTCTAAGTGAGTTTATCAATGCTGCTTATAAACTAATAGCCTTGGATTTAAAAATATCAACATGCAAAATCTCACAAGGATACGGTATCGACTGTATCTTAGGTATATAAAATATGCATATTTAGTTTGCATTTAGTTTGCATATTTTACATGATAAGACTTCCCATATGAGAGAAGTAATAACTTTCCAGTATTTGCAAGCTATTTTTCCTATCGTTGCGATGAGCTCTTCTCTGCTCATTCCCTATAATTTCAGAAACTTTCTCTGCATTAGAGATATCTTCTACCAATCTCTAAGTAGATCGTATTTTATATGAAGCAAAATGTGCCAAGTATACGCTGTTAAGAATGAATAAAACATTCGGGATTCTTGATAATTGACACAGCTTGGGTTAAGATACGGTTTAAACTTTTCTGTTAGAGTTTGAAAAGTGATTTCGTCAAGAGTGGAAAAACGTGTTGTGTATCCAGGATGTGGATTAATACTGCTAACTAATTCTTTCCCCTGTCGTATTGTTATTCGGTTTCTAAAGACATTTAAGGGAAATTCAACATGAGAAATTAAAATTAAATCTAGAGTCCTTCATCGGCCATCACAGTTTCTGAGCCAACTTCCGAAGCTGTTTCTTGATCAGTAGCCACATAAATTTGGTTCACGTTTGCTTTCAGTCTAGACAATGCGTCTGCAATAACGTTCGACTTGCCGAGCTTGTACATGTGCTCGTAGTTGTATTCTGAAATTTTTGCCTTCCCAGTGCATAGGTTAAGGGTCCTTGATCTATGAAGATTTTTACTTTTTTTGCATCGTAAAGATACGCACGTAAATTATCAATTGCCACAACGATAGTCAGCATATCCTTCTCGTTTGTTGACTAATTTTCCACTACTTTCTTTAGCGAACGCGAGATAAAGGCAATGTGTCTGTCCACCCCTGTAAAATTTTGAGATAATACTGCTCCAATGGCATAGTTGGAAGCCTCGGTTGATTGAAGAGTTGATCGAAATCTGTAAAAGACAAAACTTCATATGACATCAACAAGATTTTCAAATCATTGAAAGACTTGAATGCCTCTTCTCTTAGTACAATCGATACTATCTTAGACGCGTTTGCCTTGACCTGAGCATTTTCTCCTCTTGTTAAATTCGGTTATGGCTTACCGATCCTTGCGTAATCTCTAATAAGCTTCCTGTAGTTGGAAGTCATACTGAGAAAATTTTTTAAATCCTTCATTGACCTTAAGTCGTGATTCTAAAAGCTTCTTAAATACCGTTTCAACGTTCTGCAAATGGTCGCTGATGCTACTGCCGTTCACTATAACTTATATTAACTAATCAAGCTCTCGATCTTATGAGCAACCTCTTCGGGGAAGTCTTGCGATGTTTAATTTATTACTTAAGAGAATTCCTTCTTCAACGGCAAAAATACTCCTGTGTTCAAGGTTAAGGTGTTATTTTCTCTGTTTATAATAGCACCAAGGGCCTTTAATGTATCATCGCCAATGATACCGTCAAACGATCTTAAGCTTGGAAGTACATAGAATGTAATAATATCCTTAATTTTTACAGACTCAAAGAATTTTCCTTGTATTTTGTGGTGTATAACTATTAGTCCTCCGGCTGGAATAGCTTACTAAGTTGGGTGTCTGTTTTACATATGTAAGATCCAACAAAATTCTTCTTGACGGCAGTATTTACTAAAAATTTTAATGGCACCCAAGCTAAGATAACTATTTCTAAGTATGGAACGCTGGGAGGGAGGGTCTCCGTCATCATTGCCATGCGCTTCGTCGTAACTACATCTTGGATCTTCAGTAATTGTTAAAACAGAAGAACGATCGTATCATTCCGTAAAAGTGTTAGATAATTTCTGTTGCTTACAAGGATTTCTAAAATTATCTGACCTAGCGCTCCTTTTAAATCCTGTAGGATTATTTATATAGTTTATATTCGTGGACTGCTTCCATTTTTTCAGCAGGTTTTGGCTCAGTGGCCTTGGTGGCAATGGTTGTTGTCCCGTAGAATTAGCCCATGGCTTGAAATTATTTTGTAATCTGTTTTGGAATTGTTTTTGATTAACTTGGGGTCTTGGGTTCGCGGCATTCTGTCTATGGGGACTGTTAGCTGATTCTGAACAAGGGGATGAAAAGTCGTATTTATCAAGTTCAAATTTTGGGTTTCTAATTATATTGGATATGCTTCTGGTTAGGTACTACATGGACTTTAGTGATACTGTGCCATCGAAAATTTACTTAGCTTATTTTCTACAATAACTTTTTTTTTGCATTCCTATATAAAATATTGAAACACATAAATGTGTAATTACACAAGTTTATTATCATTAATATTAAGTACATATTCAGAATTAACATTAAACATGCAGCCTCCTTCGTCGGTACTTCTAAATAGCAAATTCGCCGTCGAAGTTAAATAACTAATATGTAAAATAGTTATATCCATCTTTCTCTTTTCACCACTTGTCTTATCTCTTATCTATCCCTTTCCTAAAGAATGTCACATGGTTATGAAAATAACTAAACAGGCTATGCCTGAAGTCCTACTTCTCTTAAAAAAATAAAATATTAAGTACAACGATATGTATTTACTCGTATATGTATAAATTTATATAAAATTTAAATTTACTTACTGCATCCTTATTCATTATACGTCGTTTATTTTATTGCACTTGCATTAATATACTTTAACTCATTCACCCAACGAAGTTAATCGAAACGACAGACAGTCACAACTTTCCTTATTCTGACTGTGGTATTCCTTGTGCACACAAGGAGTGTCCAATCGGTTACTGACGGAGGATGGTAAACCACCAAGTAGACTGCAACATATATCAGTTGTATGATGATAATATAAATACACACATGCAAATTAAAATTTCATCAGTTACATTATAAGTTTGAGTTCGTGTTGATGTAAAAGGGCATAACGGTTATAAGATTGGTAAAAACTCCGAAGATAAAGGGTCACATAAGAAGTGAAAAGAAAAGCGAAAATTGAATGGACGAAACGAATTATATCGTCAATTTATTATTTATATTTTATGTTACATTGACAATGGCAAACGATAAAGAGGTGTTTGCATATGGCGGCAGCGATGGAAGTAACAGGCCATATATGTGGATACAATTAAAAAAACGGAGCACGAAAACTCAAACAAGAACATTTTTTATGCAATGCAGTAGTATGCACATGTCAAACCAAAAAGGAAGTTCACCACACACGCATATGCAATTAATTTGAAAATTTAATAAGGCTCAGACAAAAGCGGATGCCACATGGAAAGAGAAAGAAAAAAAAAAAGATACAATGAAAATTAAAAAAATAAATTCTATTAATGTTGCAACAAAGTGATATAAGAGTTAAAGTCAATGTGTCATTCAAAAATCATATAAAAATTCCAAATATTTTCAAACAAGGTCAAGATTGTATATAAATTACTAGATAAAGTTTTTTTTTCACATGGTATACACAGTATATTACAAACTTATAGAAATAGTTCGCAACGCCGCCCCGTTTGACTTCAGTCTTAATTTTGAAATTGATAAATAATTTTGCTTGTCGTATACGAAAGTAGAAACTATTTATGTTATGATTTTAGATTTTTACGGCGACAATATATAAATAAGAATACTTAAGGGGGAAAAAAATTAGAACGAACGTACGGATTCTTTTGACTGCAAATACCACTGTGGCTCATCGTAAATTCCGTATTCTTACTTTATGGCTTTCTCTGGCTATACTTCTTGATCCTACCGGTCTTGTGAACCCTTGGTCTCGTATTTACTAAACATGCGTTATTACTATAAACACAGCCATCCACGCTACACTACTGTGTTACTCCGGCGAGACATGAACTACTCGATGCCTTGTTTAATAACCTTAAGCATCCACAGACATCTCCACTACTCCTTTTATCCAAGCCAGTCATCCCACAATACATGTCTGCCATACACTTTTTTGTTATACTGTTACACTTCCCTGGGCAACCGCACCGCTCTTACTTTTTATTATAAAGGGCTTCTTGACAATTATCTATAGCTCTTATATTAAATTGGACGTCTCTAAATTATCTGCCATGGCTTCACACAATAATTGTCTTTTGACTCTCGGGAGGTTTGTACTGTTGTTTAATAATTTTAAATGCATTATAACAATTTTTATTTTTCGTTGTGCGTATGTCTGAAGGCAGGGATCGAACTCATAATCTTCTGTTTTACAGCACGCACCTCTACCAACGGAACCATCGAGGTTGCTCAACTTTCGTTAGCTAATTGTGGTATTATACTATTCGAAATCAATGCTAAGTCATAGGATAATAATGTCACATATATGCCAGCTTTCTCAAATGAAAATCTTAAAATATACAATTTGTTTTTGATTGGCATTTGACACAAAAAAATGATTTCCACATGACAAATTTAGAAAGCTTTTTTCGCGCTGATTTAATATGGATTCACTACATGCGATTGCAACAAAAAAATTTATTTATATATTTATTGGTATGATGTGTCAAAAAACATAGAATATTATGGAAATAGTAAAAATAAAAAATTTAAATTTGTAAATGCTTTCAATATAATGGCCCTTATTCATAGTTATAGAATAAAGTCGACTCTTGCTAAGTTATATTTTAAAATTAAAAGCTCTTATTATCTTTTTTGCTTTCATAGTCAAGAATAAAAAATACTTTAAGTTTAAACGCCTCACAGAGAAGTATTTGACCCAAAAAGCTGGCCAAAATTATTAAGCGTGGTTTTTGTTATAAAAGTTTAACTTTTTTGATAGTTTTAGCTTTAGTTTGATAAAAAAAAAGGTAGTGGCAGATTATTATTGGGTTAGAATTATTTTTGACACCCAAAAAATGGTCTCGTAGCTTGGCTTTCTATAAGGAATAAACAACTAAATAAGCAAAAACATGTTTACTTCTAATATTTCTTTTATATTAATGAATACTTATCACATGAAAGAATTAAACTAATTTAAAAATTCAAAATCATGATAATGTCTTACGTATTTCATCATGGGCATCATCATCTGTATCAGGAAGTAGTAGTTGAATAGTATCTGATAAAAAAGGTTTTTCATCTTTCGTGTTTTTTGCGTATTGCAGCTTAAAAAATGGTCACTGCTTAAAAACTTTTCCAAAAACTGAAGTTCTTTACAATCCAACTGCTGTAATCATCATCAAGTTATTACATAAGCGTGTTGCTGTGTGGTCGAGGAGAGATTGCAGCTTCACTTCCGCTAAAGTCATTTTTTAGCAATGAGTAGCATGGATATATATTTTTGTTGGCATTGTATAATATTCATATTGGTTTTTCGTGAGATCAGCATTTATAAACAGTGCTAAAGCACCCTCCGCTGAAAGTTGACCTCGGAAGTTGTTAACAATCGCTTGAAAATTTTTGTTTTTCTTGGAGATCGTGTTATATCCATTATTAATTTAGCCGCATCACTATGTCCCGCTGCTCTCTGGCTCATTGATGCAGCAAATTTGATTTCCTCTGTTGTTAATTGCTGACGAATTTCTTGCGTTTTTCTTCGTTTTGTTCTTTCACTTGCTTCATTAAATTCTTTTTTTGGTCGCCCTGAAGATGAACTGCCAAATACTGACATTGTCACAGTTCCTTCCAGCCATTTAGCATACGTGCTTAAAAATCGGTCCTATTTTCGTTGTGCTACACCCCAATATCTTTTGAAACAATTTTCGAAATTTACAACACACTGCTTTACTGCTTGTATATCGCCATCTCCTTTGCATTCTGAAATCGCACACAATTTACTAGCTAAAAACTGCAACTTCTCGTCAATGATTCTAGCATTAGATTCCTGTACTATTTGCAATAACTCAAATCTTGTGTAAATGTTTTCCATATATGTGCATTTTTCCGTTACTTAGTTAATAACCTGATACTTGGGTGCATTTTTTAAATACCTGCACCGTTTTTAAATGTAATTTTGATTTGTTACCCTTTTAAATTAGGTATGTTTACATCTAACTATATTTACAGAAGAAATAAAGTATCCTGAAGACGATGAAGTGTTATATAGACCGCAGGTAAACAAAAACAGTTTAATAGGTGTGTATGCGTGGGTTAACTTACAGTTAGTAAATTTGAATTTATAAAGTAAAAACTGAATTCAAAGAAATTCCTTTTTTAAGGGTAGGTAATCCATCATGTTGGTAGTTGCTAAAAGTGATTAAATAATATTTTACAGCAATAATTCGAAAAACATAAAAGTTTACTACGACAATAAAGTATAAGAAAAAGTGCCTTATGAGCAAAAATAGAAAAAAGGTAAAATTTTCAAAAAATCACCAAAAATAATGGCGCAAACTTGCGCAAACTTTTTTTCTTTTTTCTTAAATTAAAGATCTCATATTTTATTGAGGTATATAACATTATCTGTACAACAGCTACCTTCACTTTCAAAAAGCTTTTCCTTTTTTGTTTTTGATAAGAATTTATATATTTAAATACATAGTTTTTTTTATAATTAAAATTTTAAAAATAAATATTCGAGAATTTCTTTCTTTTTAAATATTGAAAATAGCTCCGGATGAAATCTTTCAGACAAAAAAAAATCAATTTAATACCTCTATTCGTTTAGCCACAAAAAAATATCATATAAATATCTTGAAATCGAAAAAATTCAATAAAAAAACATACAATTTTCTTCACTTTCCTGACTTTAACAGTGTCCCACAACTACAAATCTTAACTTACAACCTTTAAAATGCACGATATGATGTAGAATTTTGTTCTCTATCGATCTACGTAATTTATTCTTAGGATTTCATAAAAATAATTTTTGCTTTTTTGGCCAGCTTTTTGGGTCAAATACTCCTCTGTGCGCCTTTCACTGGGTGTTAACTGTAATTTGATAAATGTTTTCATACAATTTCTAAACAAACATTAGACAAAAGTAACCTTGTTTTTATTTTGTTCACTTTGGTATAAAAATCATATAAAGAGTATTGTGTTCTTAAACCAAATAAAATAATTTTGGAAAAATGAGTTAAAAACAGCTTTAGGTAGTTTTAAATTTAGAGTTGACTTCAACGCCAAGAGTATATTTTAAATTGTTTATGAATGAGTTAGAGTCAACTCTAAAGTAAAACCTACTTTAGTTCCGTTAAAGTATACTTTATTTTAGCTATAAATATGGGCCAATGTTTTTAATTACATTTACATACGTACATATTTACAAAACAGTGACTGCTGTGATAATCCAAGAAGATGGTCTCAATGTTGATATCCCAAATTATCACAGCAATTTGAAAGCAATGGCCAGCTTTTTTTAAGCTACAATGGCTGTGAATCTTCTAAAAATTTTTAGCTTCTGTTATGTTACGTTTAGAGTATAAATAAACGCTCCCTTATTCAAACGAAAATTTCTTACAAAGCTAAAATAAAAGAGTATTTGAAATTTTTCAAGAAATCTATTTCGGACTTTTCACTTAGAATTCAACTTTTAACTGGTGCTACCAATTTTTCAAAAAATTATGCGAAGGGGCCTCGAATTGATTTTAAAGTCAGGAAGAAAAAAATTAGTGAAAAAGCCACAGCCGCAGTGAAAGCTTATTTTGTGGACCTTTCGATGTCTAACCCTGAGCATGGCATAAAACTGTTAGATAATTTCTGAATAAAAATAAAAAAGCTTCAATTAAATATGTGTGTTATTTTAAGTTTTCCTAAAAACTTATTGAGAATCACTCGTGTGTGTAAGGACATCAAAATAATCTTAAAAAATTTAAGACAAAATAGCTACGAACTTTAATAAGCTCTGTTATTAGTTATTTATTTTTTTTTAACAAAAAATACCCAGTGTTTGACATGAGCGTCATCATCGTTTGCAATGTTAAGTAATTTTTTGTTCATATCTCTTGTCAGGAAGTGATTTTTTTCAATCCCATTTTTCATTTTCTGCAAATGTATGTTTACGATATTATTTAGTAACAAGTAAGAGTGATATATTTGGCTATGCCGAATCTTATATACCCTTCACCATATATAAAAATCAAAGAAAGCAAATATTGGGGTGACAGAGAATTAAAAAATAATAAAAAAAAATGGGTCTGCATGTATATAATTTTACATAAAAATGACATCAGCTCTTAATGGATTAAGCATTTCTTTAAAATTTTAGTATTTCCTTGAAGATCTCTTTAAAAGCTTTACAAGGATACAATGATACCCATGATAAAATCATGTTGATTTCCAATAGCACTTCTTTCGACACTATATCTGATCGATTGACATATTTGTTTACTTGTTTGCCGAGACAAACTTGATTTCAACAATAACACGAACGGACAGACGGGCATTGCTCAATCGACTTCGCTATGCATAAGAAGTCAGAATATATATTCTTAATGGGGTCGGAAATGGATATTGTAGAAATAACACACGGAATGACAAACTTATTTACTTATAATAAAACTAAAAATCAAAGGGCGTCATAAGTGACATAAGTTGACCTATATGGGCGTATCTTTTGAACCGTTTTAGACAAACGTTTGAAAATTTATACAGAATGTCGATTAATTTGATCAAATGTAAATAATCAAAATTATAAAATAAAGGGTGCCCCAATAGTTCAACTGTATAAAAAAATTACAGATTTAGCTTTTTTTTAAAAGGGGCACTAGAGGGGAAAGCATTTAAAAAGTATCATTTTGCTACTTTTGTAGCAATAACCATACATGGGTAAACTGCATTATTTAAATAAAAAATTTTGGATTTTATAGTTTACTGCAAAAAAAAAATTCATTAAACCGTAAAATTTTACTGGTTACTATAATTCTTTCAGTAACTAGTAAACTTTTACTGGCTAATGCTATACATAATACATTAAAAATATGCTGCGGTATGCCCAAGTATGCGAAAATAATATGTGTTAATATTCGTTTTTCAAAAATAAAATTTATATATTGGTTTTTTGGTAATCGTAACATAGCTAAAATTAGTTTTTTCAGAAATCAAATAACATTTTTATTTGCAAGTAAAATTTTACTGCTTACTGCAATTTTTTTAGTAAGCAGAAAACTTTTACTGTTTACTTAAAAAAAAAAAAATTACAGTAACTAATTGTTGAAAAAATATACTCGAGATTTAGATTAACGCATTAAAGTCTTAGCGTTTTCTTTTAAGCCAATAAGTGAAATACGTTTTACTTCAATTTACAAAGTATATAATAATTTTATTTTAAAGTACATATGTGTGTTAATTCAACGAGTTCAGAAATAGGAATAAATGGTAAAATGAATTTGCAAAATTTAATAGTATTATTTCAGAATTGTATGCATTTGCTTTGAAAGCAGGGTTTCATATTTTTCTAACATTAATAATATTTTACGGGTTAATGAAATTTTTCAGTAACCAGTAAACATTTACTGTTACACATAAAGCATTAAAAATATACTACAGTATGCCCAAGTATGGCAACAACGGTCGCGCTGCTTTGAACTTTTCATAGAATAGATTGAGTTCCATATTTTTTAAGATATCAATATGAGTATCATTTATAAAGCTTTTAAGGAGATATTTAAGGAAATTTTTAAAAAACGCTTAACCCATTAAGAGCCGATGACATTTTCATGTAAAATTATATATAGTAGTCATTAGGGATGAGCGATCCCGTGGTTTTTGAGGACTATCGTTACCAGTGAACGTGATTTTCAAATAGTTACCGTGATCCCCGTTTGCGGTTCTTTTTTATTTAAACATTAACTTTTATATAGGAAGTATAAAACACTAAATAATATTTTATATAGTAATCACAAGGAAAAAGGTATTTTGATTTCTACATTAAAATCAGATGTAATTAAATTTGCCTAGAAATATAGAATTTGGAACACTGATTAATTATAGGTTCAAATAAAAAAGCACACAACATAGAAGCAAGAAAAAGCTACACAGCAAAGAAGCTGCTTTGATATACATATTTTTTTTTTTTTATAAAGAGAAGTAGCACTCCAGGCATTAATACCTACTTAGTTCGTAACCGTGCTACATTTTTTAAGAAAGGGATAGATGAGAGAGAAGACAGGTGGTAAAAGGAGATAGATATAGCCATTTTAATATTTTTTTTTACTTTGCCGGCGAATATGCTATGGAGAAGTACCGACGAAGGAGGCTGCATGTTTTAATCTTGTTCTGAATATGTATTTATACCATTAAACAGAAAAAAACATTTTTAGTTTTAAACTGCCGCAAGGGTTGAACCTAGGGCAGCCGGTTTGTAGTCAACGTGCTTACCACCTCGACTACAGCAGCCTCTTTCTCTTCCACAAAGTAAAATTAAATTTAAGTTTGTATGTGTGCAAATATAAAAGAATGTTCTTACGCGGAACTGTTTTTTGATCAACTCAGTCACTGTAGCGACCAGTGATTTTTTAATCACAGTGATTTAATCACAGGTACTAAAATATCGCTCATCTCTAGTAGTCATATCTTTTTTTATTTTTTAGTTCTCTAACACCTCAATATTTGCCTTTTATTTATATATATATATATAAATTACTCCTCTGCTCTTTTAAAATCTTAAAGGACAGGAGAATTATTTTGCAATATTTATCTTTTTGGTTGAAGTTACTTCATTTAGCTAGATTTTAATATATCAAGAATATAAGATTCGGCATAGTCGAATAAGGCACTCTTACTGGTTATTTTTACAAATAGTTTTCCGCCATAAACTTGAGTTTGGTATTTTTACAATTTTAAACATTTAATTGGAATATAAACAAATATGCTACAAACTAAAACATGTTTACGGAAAAATAGTAAATTTAAAGATGTCTTACGAGTTTTTTTTTCTCTCTTTAAATAATTGTTTAACTTTTTCAATCCTTTCAGTGCAATAAGCATTTTTGGATGTTCTGTTGACGATGCCATCTTTAAAATAAAATTGCTTTCAAGTTGTGTGTAGCCTAGATCACAACAATCAATTTAAATAAATTTTGAGGAGCAGTATGTGTGAAAAACTTGGAAGGAAAACATGATCGTGTGGCTGCAGGGTAAAGCGTGTAAACAAAACTGCAGGAACATCAAAGATAGTAAACGGTACTTTTTTCTTTGAAATAAGTGTTTTTAGAGCGTGTATCTTCAAAAAGTTCCTCTGTAGCAATTGCAATATACATTTATGTTGTGCTGCAGCACAAGTTTTATTTCCTTATCCATTGTTTAAATCTATTTGCAATTCTTGTAAATAAAATTTGTTTCAGGCAGAGTTTGCACAGTTGAAACAATATGAAATACTAAATACATATGAGTAATGAAACTACAATTACCTTCTAAACTGCTGTATTTTTACCACTAGCTAGTTTTTATATATAACTTAGCTAGATTTTTTGAATTTTACTTACATTTAAGTTCTTAAGTGCTTATTGAACTGAAATGCTTGGAAAAATTAAACCACATCTGCCATATTTTGTTAACAGGAATAATTACCTGATCACCTCTTCCCTTACTGTATGTCTCACAGTTTTTATCAAATTATTTTTAATTTTTATTTCCGTTCTATAGCTGAAAACTGTCAGAAAATCATTAATACCTTTTGTTAACTTTTATAAAATGAAAGAGAAATTAGTGCATCCCACAGAAGGTGCTAAACGTTTTCGTGCAACGGCTCCAAAGCAGAGGATTTAAGACATGCAAACTCAGATAGAGTGATTTTAAAACTGGCAGAGAAGCAAAAATGCCTGCGCTGACTTTAGTAGATGACAATGAAAACACGAGGTCTATCACAATTCCAAGAATTTGTTACGTTTATCACAAGAAGTGCCACAAGAACTTCATCTAGGGCAATTTTGGAGATAATATTGCATTATTAATTAAACATTTTTAATCAGAAGTTGTAACAAACTCACTTTCTATATTGTTAGCTCGTCTCGAAGAGGCAAACATTTTCACGATATCAACCTTCTTGTTTTTTAATGCGTGTATATGAAAAGCAAAGTCAGTCTTAAGCTGTTTTTTTACGCGAGAGTGCCTTTCTTCTTTAAGTAGATGCTGATATTTTAATTACATATTTATTATACTAAGCTTCTTAGTCGTTGAACACTATTTTCTATTTTTTGTTACATTAATTTTATTTTGCTATGTCTGGGGTCTTTAGTACTTTACCCTTCACTTTCTTGTTCAACTTTTTTTTATTTGCAATGAGCTTTTCAACATTTTTATTCTTCCGGTTGTAGATTTAATACATACTGATTGTTGCTGGAAATCAAAAGTAATTGTTCATTGCATTTGTGTGTGTAAAACAGACATCGTTATGATTTGTGCACTTAAAGAGTTTTTTGTTCTTCAAAGGAAATTGATAATTCTAAACCTAATAATTGAAAATAAAATTCTTTAATTGTATAACAGTAGTGAAGTTAGTTAAGCACGGGATGTAACGTCATTTTGAATTTATTTAGTCATGTATAATTATTGTAAAGTTGAAGAAAAAAATTAAGTTGAAGCGGAAAATTAGTTTAAAACATAAAACTACTACTTCAAACGAAATATTCGGGTTGGAAGGATGTACAAGAAATTTGATTTGCATTAAGAAATATGCAGTAGAACAATGAGATGTTAAAGTTTGTTTTATATTTAATGTGTTGTTTCTATGGAAATAACTTAAAAAACTGAGAGCTTTTCAAAGAAATTTTAAAGACGAAGTTATTGCCTGTAATACAGAAACAGCAATTAAATATTCCCAAATTAAAACTACAACTAAAGCAATAAATTTGTAAAAAGCACTGAAAGAGAATTAAAAAATAAAATAAAAAATCAGCACTGGCTCTTAATTGGTTAGGCATTTTAAAAAAATTTTAGTATTTCGTGAAAAATCTCTTAAAAAGCTTTAAAATGATACCCATGTTAATATCTTAAAAAATATGGTGCACAATCGTACTTTCCTGTGAAAAGTTGAAAGGCCCATAACTCGGAAAATATGGGAGCGCGCTTATTTTTTCACATTATCTTTTTTTTTAATATTTTTTAATTCTCTATCGCTCTACATATTTGTTTTTTTCGGATTGGAGTTACTTCACTTAACTACATTTGTTCCAAATGATATGGAAATCTAGAGGCAGGCGTGGTATTGTGCCCGCTGAATCGAAGGACATGCATCGATCTTGCTGATGTTCAACAACAAAATTTTCGAAACTATGTCTGACCAATTGGCGCATTTAAATTTTCTCTAGCTCATTTAGTGCCATGATGAAGTTGTCTTCAACCCAAACACGAACCAAGAGACGGACATCACTCAATTGACTTTGCTATGCACAAGAACTCGGAAAGGGATATTGTAGAAATCACACATGGAGTGACAAACCTAGATGTACCCTTTTTCCTTTTACTAAAGTGTACTTATTGAATGTGGGAGATGTATAGAAAATACAATAATTATATGTTTGTTTTTGTCATTCACATTCCAAAGAAAACAAGTAATAGTGCTTTATTCAGCTACGTCGAATCTCATATACCCTTCACCATTTACAGTTTAAATAAATATCTGTATTAAAAATTATTTTCTTACATAAAACTTTTCCGTTAAAACAATTTTTTGCTCGGGATTGTTGTCCCAACAAAGTAAATGAACCACTTGCAGAAATACAAACGAAATTCGAAACCAGCTTAGTAAATTCTACCCAGTTTTCTAACCTTTTGTCATAAATCACAGCTACCTAAAGAAGTATAAACTAAAGTTGAAAAAGTATATGAAACGAAGCAACAAATAATGTCATTTTACCAGAAGTGCGCTATGAAGGTGTTCCGGTGCCTCAACCGCCTACGTATATATTTTCGGCCAATATGACATATGCCAATACAGAAATAACAGCGGCGACAGATATAAGTTACTTGCCTCTTGATGGTTTAAACATATGTCCTAATTTGATAGACCAAGCTTATTTTGAAGATCTTGTAAGAGATTTAGGACTAACAAAAGAGAAAGCTGAAATATTATGTTCTAGATTGAAAAATAGGAATTTGATAAAAGCTGAAAAGTTACATTTCCAAGAAAAAGACACGCAGATCTGGAAAGTTATTTTAAAAAATCAGAAGAACTCGTATACTGTTGCGGTATTGAAGAGATTCTAAAATATCTAAATCATCCACTGGACTCTTCCGCTTGGCAACTATTTATAGATAGTTCAAAACACAGCTTAAAAGCAGTTTTACTGCACAATGGAAATCAGCATCCATCAATACCGGTTGCGTATCACACAGAAAAGGAGGAAACATACGCAAATATTTCAAATCTCTTAAATAAAATTGAATAATATAAATATAAATGAACAAAAATAAATAAATATTTACATACTAAATAAACCACTATTAAAACAAAATTATAATTTTTTTATAGAAGTTGCCATGTAATTTTTCCAATTAATCGTAAAAAGCTTTTTTTACAACAATGGTGTCTGTGGTGACCCCCACTGAAATTTCCGGCAGACATTTTCGTACAATATTTTAATCCTTAAATGTCCTTTTTTAAAGGATATTTTTTTGATTTTCTCGAAAAAAGGGTCAAATTGACCCATAAAGGGACCAGTTAGAGGGTTAAGATCTTCCACAAAAATAATCTTCATACAATACCACAATATAACTCAGACCATAAGAATTCTCTCAGACATTAACTAACAGCAGTTTTTTCATACAGTATAATGCTCCCTTCGACCAAAATATTAAAACTTTGACCCACTGTAAAAAAAACTCAGACGTGTTGGACCATAAGTTTATTCTACAAAAATGATCTACTCAGAATTATGGGGTTGCTATTCTGTTCCATTCAAAAAGTCTTAATTTTCGGACAGTGCAATTAATAAAATGGCTATATCCATCTCCTTTCACCACCTGTCTTCTCTTTCTTCTATCCCTTTCCTAAAGAATGTAGCACGGTTACAAACAAAGTAGGTAATTATGCCTGAGTGCTACTTCTCTTAAAAAAATATGTATATGTAATTTATTGGGTTGGAAATTACAAATGGAATGACAAACTTAGATTTATCCTTTTTCTACTTTTTGTAGTAATGGATATATAAAGAGGTTCGTAAGAACTGACATTTCGCAATCTAAATAACTAAAATTTCAGACATACGTAATGTTGGATAATTTGAATGTGGTCGACAAAAATTATATGTTCATTTTTTTTTATAGATGCTTTCATACACCATAGAGGTGTGATGTTTGATATCTAACTATCGTCAGATATTTTATTTTAGGCTTTGAACTCAGAGACTATATTTTGCATTTTTCCTTTTAATTTTTCGAAGTTTTTACCCGAGTGTGTAAAAAATAATAAAACACACTTATCGTTAAAAGAAAATTGTTTGCCAAGAAACCGTTTATGCATTTATTCTTCAAAATCTAATGTTATGTTAAATTTTTGCATAAAGTTAGCGATTTCAAGAGTGCAAAGACCAACTGCGATTAATAACTGTGTTCTTTTTGTTAACTTTTTTCCTAACTCGCATTCAAATATTCTAATAATTTTTAAGTCGACTGTACGGACAAAAGCTCCTCATATACAGTTTTGTTTGCTTGTTATAAGATTTTTTGTTTTAAGCAGGTAATAAATTTTAATTTAACCAAACTGCTTAATGAAAAATATTAAACAAGTTCAGTTGCTTGAGTTTAAGTAATGTTTTAACAAATAAAAATATATATTTACTTCATGGTATAAGTGGGCTAAAAATAAAAAAATTTTGCATAACCAAAAAACAACGGTTACTTCTAGCACTATAAACGTTTTTATATAGTTAAACTAAATTCACTTTCACTGTCACTTTTTTTAACGTCTGCTGATAGCAAAACTGTGGCGGTTCCCAATATCAGCAGAAGAAAAGCACTTAAGTGTGTAGTAAGCGATATTTTTCATAACAGTTATTACTCGTGACATTGTTAACCTTAATACCATTAATTACTGCCAACACTAATGCAGCTTAGCGTGGCAAAAAGGTGAACATTTTTCTTAAGCTAAAAATATTTTATGAAAAATGCATTAATACCACTTTAATTAAAAATACAGCAAGTTATTAAATAACTGAAGAGACAAAATATTGAAAAGCATGAATAGACATAAATTCTAAAACATTGACTCCACCTTTATCTATAAAGTACCTTTTAATATAAAATTCAATTAATTATTTCTCTTTAGAATAAAGAACAACACTACGAAAAAAGAAAACTCTTAAGGCCCAACTGTATTGGGCATAAGATAACTTAAACAAACGTGCTGAACTGTGCATAAAATGATATGTGGCAAGTTATAATGTGCTTAAGAAAATTTTCGTAAAGTTTAATCAAATATTATCTCTATAAGCAAAGTGCGATTCCATTCGAAACCGGCTGATTGTGCCGGATAAATCTTAAATTTAATATAAAATGTGGAAAAGAAAAAATTGTTTTTTTTTCTTGTTCTTGTCCATTATTAATAAACACAATAGATTGACATTAAATTTTATGTACATGTATACAGTTTTACGATTTAAATGCAGTTTTTAGTATTCTAATCCGCATATATAAAAACAGAACAAACTATTTTTTAATGAATTTATAAAGTTAGGTCTTTACTCCAAGTAAAACTAAGTTATTTTTAAACTTCTGTCAAGGTCGTACAAAAAATTTTAGTACGCTTTTTTTTTGTAAAGAAACTTTGTTTAAGTAGAGCCAAAATTAACGTTTGTATTCAAAAGGTTTATTTTGTGGACTTCTTATATACAATCAAAAGTTTCGTTGCTTGCAGTTAACAATCTTTAATTTTTGGATTGATGTATTATTTTCCCACCCTGGTATTACCCGTAACAGCATTACACAGCAATGGAAATGATCTTTTTAGAAATTAATGAAAATGAAATTCTTTCGAATTTTACAATAAATATTTTAAAAGATATTTTGCTAAATTAAATTTTAAGTAAATTAGAAATGACATGCTGACGAAGTTTTAGGCACTGCTAGTTAAGCCATATCTTTATAAGAGTTATTCCACTTGCAGAACAAGTATCAATTAACTTTAAAGAGATCGCCGCATTCTTCTTTAATATTCTTCGATTTACCAATTAACAATAACAATTTTTTGTATTCAAACTAGAAAAAAAAAACAAAAGAAGCAATGCGTAAAAATTATGTCGGTATAAAGCAAGAGTTACGGCACTAGAAACAAATTGCATCAATATTTGTAACACAAAATATGGGTAATAAACAGTGTGACCAGAAAAAGATAGAAAAAAATACTCTTTTCCTTCAAAAAAATACATTTTCATTTAAAGTTACATGAATGATAAATAATGCCAATCATTTTTATAACATTACAACTCTTTTTACTAACGATAATGATTTATAGCGAAAAAAGCGAAAATTTAGAAAATATAACAAAATAATACATGTTACGCGAAGCCTTTAAAAGTTCCAAACGGAAACACTGGTAAAAGCTGTACTCAAAACAGATCAGTCACCTGCATATCTCAAAACTCAAGCATGAGAGAAAAAAGTAAAGAGAAGTCGTTACAAAGAATCTATAAGAATTTTTTCGTTAAAGTTAGTTAAAAACAGTTATAAATAAAACGGATTTTGCACAACAAAAGATGTACGTAAAGGATCCGCCAAATAACTTTTTTTTGGAAAATGCGAAGTGAAAACCCATTGGATGGTCAGCTAGCTTCAACTCCTGAACCAATTGGACTTTGTATAGCATCATACTAGTCTTTATGCAAAATTCGTCTTAATGATGTCTCCAAAATGTTCAATTGTTGAGAACGACGGTGAATTGATGTTGATTGCATTTCACGCACACTTTTTACCACAGCAGCAATATTCTCGTGAATATTGACAATATTGTCAGTTTTTACCAAGTGATTTACTTTAGCATAAACTACAACATGACATTTCTTTTTTGTCTGTTGTGCACAATCATTTCTCATCATGAACACACTAACTGAAAATATAAACAAGGCACTTGTTAAATGTGACTAAAATGTATAATCAAATAAAAAAAAAAGGTGATTGCTTGATGAAACAAACTTAGAAAACAGAAAGGGTTAACAAAAATCTAAACAATTTATTTACTTTTGTTTTAATATTATAGTGGTAAATAAGAAAGAAATTTTAGTTTGACATATTAGAATTTATAAAAAACTACTCTTGGGTCAAGTATAAGAACATTTAGTCAATGTTTGTATTTAATTTTTATCTTTCTAGTTTTTTTGAAGGTAATATTTTAATTCGCGATACTATTGATAGCAAGAAAACGTATCTTGCGTTTGGTAACTGGATGCTTATTTTGGTTGATACCGTAATCTTTCTAGCGTTCTTTTTTTTAAGTTGATTTCTTAAAGTCATCTTTTTACAGCGTTTATCTATCGTAGTTAGATGTGAGAACTTTAGAAATATTACAAAGGGGCGATGTAATAGTTTCATATTGGTAGCTCCGAACGTACGTCACTGAAAATCATACGATACCGCACTGTTAATTTAAGCACCATTAAAGTGAAAAACCTTTTGCTTCATTAAGATGCAGGACAGCAAATCTAACTACACTAGAAAAAATCACATTTGGTTCTCATCTTACTTCTTACTTATGATAATAAATGATTTCAAGTGTATAAATAAATGAGGTAACCACTATGAATACATTTAATATGAAGCCGTTTATTTAATTATTGATTGACACAAGTGATTTCTGAACTCTTTTCTGCTTCCTTTACGAACTGTCTAGCAGTATTAGCGTGGCATATTAGCGTTAAACATTAAAAAAATGGAGTAAGAGTCTGGAACTCTAAGCTAGTTACCGGAATTTCATAAAACGAAATGCGATTCATAAAAGATGACAAATGATTTTCTTCTACTGCGTTTGGAAAGACCCTGTTTCAGTACAGGGTAGTACTCAGCGCGTCGAAGTAGGCAACCTTGAATTTCAAAATGTTTCAGAGCTTATAACTTTATAAAAAGTGAACCGATTTTAAAAATTTATTTCTAGCATTCTCCATGGAGAGATAAAGTACAAAGTGATTGGAACTTGCATAATATCTCTTATACTTTTAAACAAATTCGACTTTTGAAATTTAAAATACAAAGGCCCATATTCATAGTAAAAATAAAGTACACTTTAAGGGAACTAAAGTCGGTTTTACTTTAGAATCGACTCTAACTCATTCATAGACAATTTAAAATATACTTTTGGAGAGAAAGTCAACTCGAAATTTTAAAACTACCTAACTGCCATCCCTAAATTAGCGCGTAAAGCGCAAGATAACTGTCAAAATTTCTCATGTACATACAAAATGTATGAAGCATCCCTAAATAGCTTGGCGTCAACGCTTAGCAATTGGAAAATCCAATTTTGACAGTGCGTTAGGAAGTGAAGTTTGCTGTTTGTTAGTTTGTTTTGTTTTGTTATGGTTGAAAAGTAGTGACAATTTAGTAATTTTCAAGGCAATCTAGCGGTTTTATCTCTTCTTTATTCTTATACAGCGGGTTTTATGAAATAAAATGAGTTAACATTACTTTTAACGACACGAAGTTAACGCTGTTATTTAGGGATAACATTTCAGCGCAAAAGCTATGAATTACATTGCTTTGCGTCTTACGCGCTAATTTAGGGATGGCAGTAAAGCTGTTTTTAACTCATTTTTCCAAAATTATTTTATTTGGTTTAAGAACACAATACTCTTTATCTGATTTTTATACCAAGGTGAACAAAATAAAAACAAGGTTCCTTTTTTCAAATGTCTGTTTAGAAATTGTATGAAAACATTTATCAAATTACAGTTGACACCCAGTGGAAGGCGTCTAAATTTAAAGTATACTATATTCTTGACTATGAAAGCAAAAAATATAATAAGAGGTTTTTATTTTAGAGTATACTTTAGCAAGAGTCGACTTTTTTCTATAACTATGAATATGGGCCAAAATTTTTAACTTGCAATTTTTTGTTTTTTCACCTGTAGCTTTTGTTGAATAGAAGATCGAACTATTTTAAAATCATATTTAGAAAGCTAATATTATAAAAAAAAAATTGTAAAGAAGTTTTTATCATTAACTTCATTAGGGTAATGGTATTAATTTCACAAAAAGTTTAAAAATATGTGAAATTTTTAACGTTTTGTGGAAAGTTCATAAAATTTTGAAATTTTTCTTCAAGATAAAGCCTTGGGTTATCCCATGGCGAAATAATACAGGTGAACGCACGGGCGAAAAACCTCATCAGCTGTATACGTTGTAGTTGTTAAGGCAAAATAACATTATCAACGAAAATTGTCAAAAATAAATTATTTGTTGAAAAAAATTCCAAAAGATTAGTGTCTTTTTATTACTAATAAAACATAAAGTATTTTACTTCCTGATAAAAAAATAAAAAAAAACTGACAATGCAGTTTAAGAAATGTAATCATTTTATTAATTTATTTTATTAAATAATAAGCAAAGCCTCGCGTCCAATACATTTCATGCAAATAACAAAAAAATCTTATATTATACAGTTAAAACTCGATTATTCGGATCTCGTGAGCCCGGCACCAGCACGGTAAATAGAGTTTATATTAAAGTATGTATACAGAAACCGCAACTTAACAGTTGTTTTTGTCGTAGTCATAGTCTTGCTTTTTTTGTTAATTTACTTTTTTAAGGAGCCATCATTCCACAGCAGGAGTTAGCAGATAAAATTACACTTTCTAAATGATTAAAAGCGCGAATATGTTCTTATGCGTAGACACATGAATATAAAAACGAGGTAACACCGGATTTATATTTGCACAATAAAAACCATACAAATGCTGCTTGGATATATCTAAAGCAGGAAAAATAGAGGGAAAAAATACAAGAACCTCATGCCGGTTAATAGATGTCACCGATTATTAAAGTAATTTTAGGTTAGGTTGCACAGGCCGTCGGCGCAAAAGAAAGACCGACTCACTTGGGTCCCAAAGGTCCCATTGTGTTATCTGGAAACAGGATGTGCAGGGATCAGATTGAGGTCCCTACGGCACCATCAAAGATCCACATCCAAACCACCCCGAGGACCGGATAAACAAGTTTATCCTAGCAACATCGCAGACAGATAAGTCTGCAAGACTATGCAGTCTCGGGCTGCCAAAAATAGCCGTTCTATTCCCAGAAAGAGCCGGGCAGTGGCAGAGCAGATGCTCCACCGTTTCCACCTCTTTCTCATCTTGACAACTTCTACAGTAGTCATGATGAGGAAGATCCAGTCTCCTAGCGTGGGCACCAATGACGCAGTGCCCTGTCAGCACAGCCACCAGTGTGCCCAGCTGCCCCCGAGGAAACCTCAGTAGATTTGCGGATCTCCCACTATCGTACTGAGGCCACAGTGTCGTCGAGACCCTGCAGGTAACCTCTTCAGACCATCTAGACTGTGCAGCCCTAAAGAGTTCCTGCCGAAATAAAGCTTTACAGCAGCTTAATGGGACCCCCACCAGTGGATCTATTACTCGGTTTTCCAACCGGGCTCCAAGTCTGGCGAGTTCGTCCGCGACCATATTTCCGGTTATGCCACGAAATCAATGTCAGACATGGGGGTGAGAGTGCAGTAATCGATGTTATCAGGAATAACCGAGGAATGGCCCAAGATGGCCGCATGTCCAAAGTCGCCTGACCTCCACGCCACCGCTGCATCCAGTCTGACCGCCGAGTTCAACCGGCAGCCAGTGCAGCATTGTAAAAGGAGCCCTCGACGGGATGGTGCGTATTGCACCAGTGACCATCAAGGCCGAGGTGCGCAGTACCCTGTTCAATATTCTGCAGTTCGCCAGTTTGCCCAGTCCGGGCCACCATACGAGGACCCCATACATTAGTATGGGTTTTATCACCGTGTCAAAGAGCCAGTACGACGTCCTGGGATTAATACCCCAGTGTTTGCCTATGGCCCTTCTACACACATACAAAGCCACTGAGGCCCTATCCGCCCGAAAACGGACATTGGGGGTCTACGACAGTTTGGAGTCCAGGATGATACCTAGATACTTCGCTCTGTCAGACAAACCAAGCTCCACTCCATTAAGGAGTGGTAGCGGAAAAGCCGGAATCTTGTTTCTTCTCGTGAAGAGCACAAGTTCCGTTTTCCGAGCGTTAGCGCTAACCCCACTCTCAGTACACCACCTACTGACGCAGCCGACCGCCGATTGTAGACGTTGCGATAGCGTGTCGGGATATTTTCCCGACACTGCAAAAAATAACATATGTAATTTTAAGCTTAAATTATTTAGAATTGGTCAAACATTTTTTTTTTTTTCGATAATAAAAATTTATTTATGGATTACCCAAGGCGAATTAATATAGGTGATTGCACGGCTACAACAAAACGAAAGAAATAAAATAAGAGGAATTTTGTTGCTACAAAATTTAGGCATGTTTTCGAAAACAATTGTTAAAAAAAAAAAAACAAATTATAAAATTAAAAAAAAAAAATAATAAATAAATAAACAAAAGTAAATTAAAGTAATTTACTTTGTTTAAGCCTAAAATTATATATGTTATTTTAAACAGATTAACTATCTTATTAACTGAGAAAGCTAATTAAAAATGAAGTGAGCGAATTGTTATTTTTACGTCCTATAGAATATAATTTTGATTTCAGTGTATACTGTAAGTTTAAAAATGATATAATGGTTAAGCCAAATACTCTAATTAAATCCGAATAATATGTAGTCATGTATTTTTAGGAATAAAAAGAAAATGGATTTTTATTTGCAAAAAATAATTTGTAATGTGTAATAAATATCTAATTTTGTTCTTTAAACGAAAAAAATAAAAACTCTGATAACATTTCTGTGACAATAGTTTCTAATTCTTATGACAAGTTTGAGGAACTATTTAAAAAATTTAATTACATTAAATTTCATCAGGCGGATTGATAAGTTATTGCGATTATAAAAAAAAAGTATTTTTGTATTAATTTTATAAATAGATAGCATTAAAAAAAATACAAATTACTATCGAAAAAGAACTTTTGTCGAATGCCCAATTTAAAAAATATCGGTTTAAAAACGAAACTGTAAGATGAATTACGAAAACCCAAGAGGTTTTGGGACATCACCAGATTGGCAGACATTTCGTCTGATCCTGTTCTTGTTTTAGGTCGAATTAGGAAAAATAAGACTTCAAAGACAAGTGTAGTGAGAAGTTCAGGAAGTGCAAAAAAATGAAATATTTCCTTTTTTCAAGTCGAGGTAAAGTTACTAATTTCGGATAGTTCAGGTGTAAAACTACATTTTTAGTGTTGAAGGTTTTGTTGTTGTCACACGAAATTTAAACTTAAGCGAATACCCATAATATATAATTTGGCAGTTAGTTAGTTAAAAAGGGTTTGCATTCTTCCTATGGGATAGCAGGCAAATGGGAAAAAGAATTTAAAGGCTATTATTGCGGCTTAGCTGTCGAATAGCGTTCAACCCATTTACCTCCAATTTTAGAGATAAATTTTTGGCTTAAAAAACCTAAAAGCTATCAGGAAATTATTTAGAGACATAAAAATGTTTATTTTACCAATAAACTCAGTGTAAGGAAGTAAATGAATGTTTTTAACAAAATACCTTGGTGTGCACTTGCAAAGCAATCTCTCATGGAATACACATATTCAGAAATTAAAATCTAAAGTGTTGTCTGCAGCTGGTGCACTATATAAGTTTAAAAATAAATTTAACACGAAAACAAAATTGGTTATATATCAGGCTTTAATACACAGCCATTTAAACTACTTGCCTATAATATATGGTCATAAAAAACCAATGAACTTAAATCATTACAAAGAGTTCAAATTAGCGCATTGAAAGCTGTTTGTAATTTGCCTCTGATGTTTTCAACAATTCTTTTGTATAAGAACATAGCTTTAACCATTCTTCCTGTACACGGCTTACATAAAATACAACTTTTACTTTATGTCTTCAAATCAATGAACAACATTGGACATCATACAATTACGTTTTCAAGAAATCAAACAGCTTTCCACACAAGAAATAATACGAATTAAAGAGTAGCTCTATGTCGATTGGAAAAAACAAAACAACGAGTAGAACACATTGGTAGTTTAGAGTTTAATAAACTTTCTCAAAACATTAGAAATATTGTTCGAATTTCCATTTTCAAAAAAAATGTTAAAAAGTATCATTTACAAAATTTAGAATGCTCTTATTGTGATTAGTAGTTGATCTTAGTTTTATCTTAAAGTTTTTATTACATCAGTTAGATATAAATTTGTATTTTATCTTCACCACATAACAGTATTTCATAAAATAGTAAAAATGCTATTATTTTTTATTATAAAATTTTTCTTTGAAATCTTGGACCTAGATCGAGTTTGCTGATTTTCAATAGGCAAATTTTCTATTGATCGATTGGCGTATTTAAATTGCCTTGGAAAAGTTGATTTCATCGCGAACATTAACGGCCGTGTTCAGACAGAGCAAACACTTTTTCGTTGGGATCGCCACAAAAAAATTTAAGCTAAATTTGAAAAGAATAGTTTCGTCAAAGATATTTTGCGGCCATAAAAGTAAATTGTTTTATTGGAGGCCTCTGGATGTAAAATGCTTGGTATTCGTATCGTAAACCACTGATGTCGACAATTTTCTCACTTATTACTTGTGGGTTTATTTCAAGTAAGCAATTTAAGCTGGTAGGTATTAAAGACGTGCACTAGTATATCCAACAGTATGGCAAAAACAGATATATCATATACATAACAAGTAAAACTGATACAAAAGAACGAATGAGTGTAGTTGATATTGTATGCTTTCGCTTGTGCGTACTCACAATATGGATATAAACACATACAGTTGTTTATGGTATTGCATAGAGTGAGCAAATTATCAGTTTTTTACTCTCAAATATCTGTTGTACCATGAGTATTTGGATATATCTGTTTATGAAACATTTATTTTTGATACTTGTGTGCTGCTTATGATAGAGGCGAGAACTAGTAAGCAGTATTTTAACTTCGTAGTAATAACCCGAATTGTAATTATAATTGTTTAGCTTTAGTAATTAGTTTATATGATTTTAAATGTATAATTAGCAATATTTATAATATTAATGATAATTTTATTTTATAAAAAAACAAATGGAAAATTAATAAATTGTTGTCTAGTTGCGCGTTGAGTTATAAGGATAGAATTAATTCAATTAAGAAATTTTATTGTATGTTTATTTAAAAATATTAATTCCTCTTTGATAAAAACTAGTAAATAGTTAAAATTAATATATAAAAAAAGGTTTATTACATACATCTGTACAAATATATGTACATAAAAATAGAAGTTCCGGAAAATTTCAATAAAAAAAATTAGGGAAAACATTTGCATTTCTAGAATACATGCAGTAATAATATTGTCCCTTTTATATATGTACGAGTACATATTTAATAACGTAATTTTTATATTCTATACACTTAGAAGGATATTATAGTTATGTTATTTGTGCATTAAAAATTTCTAAAATTTCTAAAATTTACTAAAAAACCTCTTTTCTGCATTAAAGAAAAGTCCTACAGCTTAAATAAATAGAGAGTAAAAATTATTCGAAATTAAAAAATTATTGAAAAGTTTTAAAGAAAAAAAAATAAAATAGTAAAATGGACAAGCTCGTTGTAACTGCTTACCAAGGTATAGTCAGCTTAGCAACGGTAAATATAAAATATAACAGTATAGTATATCTCTTACTAGTATGCGTAAATAAGTGGCTGTCAACCACTAATTAGAATATATAATGAATTGATTGGAAAATAAATTGTTAAAAAATGCAAGTTTCTTACTATAAATGGGAGCAAATTATTAGATGGACTAACTCGTCAACAATTTCATAAGTGCTTATGACGTTGTTAATATTTTCACTATTTTCACTAGCGGTAATTTTATGAAAAATTTTGATCGATAATTAGTTACATGGCTTTAAAACATACGTTTTACTACACTAAGTAAACGCCATAAAGCATATTAAAACAATATTTTAAAGTGGCATTTTTATCACAAAATTCTGGTGAAATATGTACGTTTTAACATTAGGCACTATAAGAATATATTTAGTTTTCGAGTAAGTAATAAGATTTGCTAGCTGGGGTTTGAGTTAAATTTAGATATCAGACATTAAGTTTTATTCCTATCTCGTTTAAATTTAATAAGTTATTAAAATTTTCGAATGCATATCCATCAACGAAAGGGTTAAGGTTTATTTTTTATGCATAGATCTTTTTAAGGTTTTGCTATTATAATTTTATTTTTCATAAAAACAATTATTTTTTTCCAGTTTTAAATCCATTTCATTACCTTTATTAAAACAATTATAATTAAAATAAAATTATTAGCATGAGTTATTAAAAATTATTATCATTAGTTATTTTTTCCTATTTCATTATTTCAACTAATGCCAATGCAATTTTAATGGTAATAAAAATTTATTTTTATTTTTGCTAAAAATGTTTAAATATTCATACTTCATTTTAAAATTTTAAAAATTATTTGGATTCAAAAGGTATTTTAAAGCCAACTTAATATAAAAATATTTTTTAATTGATTTTAAATTATCAGGCTTTTCGCCTCTCTAAATATAGAAACATGTATACATATATTTATTTAGTTATTGTATCCTTAGAACTGTTGTAATTGTTGGTAAAAGTTATTAAAAAACATAATAGTAATTTTAATATAATTATACGCATTAGATTCATAAATTTTTGTTAAAGAATTCAGTTTTGTATATTCAACTTCAATAAAACACAATAAAACAATTAAAGATATTGATCATGTTTAGAAACAATAATTTTATTTTTTAATTTTAATAAACCAATGCATATGTACGTGTGAATGGATATTAATTCGCAGCACACAATAAGTACTTATGGTACAGCCATCAATATCTGTTTATACCCGTTTGTGCAAAACATAGGAGAACAGATATGTTACTCTCATTCTCTCTTTACTCATTCGTATCCATCCAAAGAGAAAAAGTAACAATATCAACTTATATCAGAAACACAAATGTAAAATGTTCAGGTCCATAATGAGGTTGGCTGTAACTCTTCGTTAGTTAATCAAGCTTTTATGTTATATAGTTATGGGCTTGTACCATTCTTCGCCCGCTTCTAAGTAAACCTGGCCTAATATCAATCGCGATTCTAAAAATGTTATACATCACCAGCGTTGCCACTCAAGAAATTGACTTCCTACCAATAATTTTCAAAAATCCTACCAAAATCGTTCACAGCCTACCAAGAATTTAAAAATGCGTTTTTTGCACATAAACTCTGTTATACTCACTTGGTTTTATTCCGTAATTGTTGAGGTGGAAATTTGTCTTTTGGTTATTTTTAAGATGAATGTTATGATGTAAAATATTTTAAAGCATACTATGCAGAATGAACACCCATCGCTTTCCTGGAGCCAATCAAATTCGCTCAATCATTCGGTTCTAAATTTTTTTTGACTGTTTCTTTACATGAAATATTAGTAAATATTTATGTAATTAATAGGTACATATATACAATTAAAAAAGTTTATTTACTTTTTGATTTTGTCTGTTTATTTTTTTAATACAAACACTTGTAAATAAGCCTTCACTCAAAAATATTGTTAATTTCAATTTCATAATATTGTTCGCGTTTCTTAAACCAGAGATGGTTATAGCTTTAATCATCTTTATGCAAAAAAGCAGAGATGACTTTTATTACACCTAAAACAGTTTTTGAAAACAGTGGTAACACTATTCAAAGTTATTGTTTATTTAATTCAAAGTTACATTTTTTTATTTTATGTTCTGAATTTTTAAGGTAAAAAGTTTACTATTGCTAAAAAATTGCTACAGGAGGAAAACCTACCAAAATTAAAAAAAAAATGCAACAAACCAACCAAACTACCAAACTGTTTTTTAAAAACGAAAAACTACCAAGTTTGGTCCGATTGGACCAAAGCGGCAACGCTGTACATCACTATAAAATTTGCGATCTCTTCTGTTATACTGTAAAAAGAAACGTTGCGCGTGCTTGCACCATTTTTTTGCGTCTTATTTAAAACTTCACCTTTTTCATTTTTTTGTCTGCTTTTGGCCAATTAAAATTCATTGTTTTCTGTTTCTATTTTAAGTTTGTTAGGCCTTACGTGTTCCATGTCAATAAAACTGTACTTTTTATTACATATTTCTCCCAACGTTTCCTGAATTTTTGTTCACTTCTTCACTGTTTTTATCGACTTATCCGATTTTGAGAGGTTTGCAAGATATTTTAACGAATAAATATTTTGTATTGATTTTTTTCCTGTGAAAGGCTATAATTGCAGCTATTTATATTAATAGAAAAAAATTTTGTTTTAAAATTTAATGGTACAAAATATCCTCCGAATTTAAATAAACGATTTGTAAAATTAAAAAAAAGTGAATAGGTTTTTTGGAAAAAACGTTGTGGGTATTAGATTTCTTAATCTGTTTTTTTAATAGTTCCATTTTGTTTAAAAAAAAAACACAAGTGAAAAACCAAAAAAGTCAAGTTAAAAATTTTTATTTTATATTTTAAAGTCGATTTTCTCTAAAAGTATAAGAAACATCATGCAAATTCCAAGCACGTTTTTCTCAAACCTGTCTATGAATATTACTGGAAATAAAACATTTTTGGAATCGGTTTATTTTTGATAAAGTTATAAGCTCTGAAATATTTTTCATTTTTCCATGTGTTACTATACATCCTGTACTTTAACAGAATGTACCCAAATACATTAAATGAAAAGTTGATGTGTGTCTCGCAGTTTATTTCATGAAAATTGGGTAAATAGCTTAGACGTTAATTCCATTTTTATTATTATTTTTTTTTTATTTTACGCTACTGTGCGACGTAACAGAAAAAATATTTTTTACAATAATACAGTCCCACAAAATAAGGCAAAAAATAGACTGAAAATAAATGCAAAATAACATAACTTTTTTTCATTTCCAATGTACTTACAGATTTAAGTTTAACGTTAAAGTAAACGTCAAAATATCAAAAACATTTTTATTTTTTATAATCTTAACGCTACAAAAGACAAGTTTCAGGAGGATATAAGAACTGGGTAGCGTTGCATTTAAACTCATTTGCGAATTCGGGAAAATGTGATAGAGCATATGTAACGCGGTCCCAATCCAAGTCGTGTTCAGACAGAGCATCAACAATTTCGTTAGAATCGCCACAAAAACTTTGAGCAAAATTTAAAAAGAATAGTTTACTCAAAGATATTTCGCCGCCATTAAAGTAAATTGTCTTACTGGAGGCCTCTGGGTGACTGATGTGGGTCCTACCTAGTGGGTTTATTTCGGATACACAATTTCGATTGCCGTTGAACAGGGGATTTTCTTCGAATTTTATTGAATTTATTTCAAAGCTGTTAACCATTTCGTGAGCAAGTAAAAAACCCAAAGAACTATATTTGTAAACATCATCGAAGACAGGGCTATAAATGGGAAGCCGCAGCAAAGTTAAGGGTACAAACAGAGTGTTGGAGTCATCCACAAAATAAGGCGATGTGTCGGAATGTTTTTCACTGCTTTTCACAAAAGTTAGACCAAAAATATTAAGAAGAAGATTACGGCGAGCGATAAAATTGAACCGCAGTAATATCAAATGGTTTTTATAAAATTTCTTAGAATCTAATTTTAAGGGCTGATAAAATTTCTCCAGCGTATCGATTGTGTCAACCCGCGGAATATTGTTGAGTCTTAAATTTATGTTATTGATTTTATTTTGCAGAAACTGAATAACAGTATTATTGAAACCATGTTTATTTTGTATTATAGTATTGTTAAACTGTTTACGAATGTTATTGAAAATTTCATTGACCGATGCGTACTCTAGCTGCAGTTCCGGATGAAGCTGTTCATATTGCCACTGCATAGCAGTAGGCATTAAACTTCGAACACTTGCCAAACAATCATTATCTCTAAAATCTATAGGTTCAGTTGAACGCAAGTGCCACAGAAATCTAATTTCCAAATACTTGCACAGAAAACGTTGGCTGTGACTTTTTATTAGTTGATACAAAGCTTTCATGTAGGGTACATTTTGTATGTGTGCTTCCATTTGATCATTTAACACGGTTTGATTTAGAATGATTTTTACATAATCCTTTAGCCATTCTAACGGTAGATCCTTAACATATCGAAAACGTATTTTCTCGAAATCCTCAATGCTCACCTTAACGTCTTCTATTGTATCTAATTCTTGTAGTTTTTGTTCAAATTCCTCGATTTCTTCCCATAAATTGTCCAAACTTTCACGTGTTATTTGGCCTTGCAAAGACTCTATTAAAACTTTTAAATTTAATTTAGTTAATGGTTCAAAACCCTCTGGTTTGTCCAAAAAAATCAAAATTTTTCTGCATCATTTGTTATGGGAAAAAAACTTGATATAAAAAAACATTATTAAATTCGTAGGTTCGCATTTTAGACAAAGTAAGCACACAGTCAAATTGTGTATCATTTTTAGGTTTAGTCCATAATGCGGGCCATTTTAAATTTTCGTTAGCCTTGAGCCACATCAAGTATTTTTTGGACTCATATTTGCTTAGGCTATTACAAGATTTATAGTAATGATAAGCTTCTGTAATAAATCTGGGTTTGTTTTGCATGCTAAAGCGATTAAAAGCTTGAGACATTTCTTGGTTGACATTATAATCTAACATACTTATAGGGTCGTAGTATTCTTCGCCTGCTTTTTTGTAAACCTTGCTCTAACTACCACAGGCATATGTATAGAAATCATCGCAGGGATGCTCCCCTTTATTCATAGATCTTTCGATAAGTTTTCTGTGCTTAAAGTTTACCTTGGGATCGGCTTTGGGGTTGGTAGTTGCTGCCTCACATGTCCACAACGATAGCGCAATTATTATTCCCAGAAACATCAGCGTATATTTCATTTTATAATTTTTTAAACACAACTTGTTTGTTGAAATGCTTATTAAAGACTGCTGCTTGAAATGGATTATTTAGATTCACGAAATTTTTGTGTACAAAAATAAATTCTTATCAGTTTCGTTTTTATTTGAATCTCAGTTAATAAAAATAAAAAATAGATAAAACCGCTAGATTGCCCTTAAAATAACAAAATTACTTATCTAAACTAACTAAACAAAGAAACAAGCAACCAACTTCAGAATTTTTAACAGATAGATTGCGCTTAGGCTTGGCTGCTAGAAATTTAAATGGTTTTGAACCATCAGCGAATTGTGACTTCGAAATTGATAACAAATATTTAGTCCCATAATGCCTGGTCAAGTCGTGATTTAATAGCCTTTTAGACCTGCTCACGTCTTTCAACCAATTGCCAAGATGTAACATGTAAGAAATACGTAGGGATAATAATCAACATTTTTCAAGTTTTTTACAAGATGTTTGTAGCTCATTTTCTTCAACTTAACATCTATCGATAATTTAAGTATCATTAATAGAAAAGTATGCTGTGATCTTAAATAAAATACATATATATTTCAGTTTCCTAGCTTAATTATATATACAAGTGAATTGAAAACTATCAAAAAGATGTATGGAAATGAATTTAAATTAAAATGGGCCTTCAGAAAAGTATTTTGCAATTGCTCTTTTAATATTTTTCGCTAATTATGAGAAATTTGCGGATGTGTTACATTCATCTGATTGCAAACGGGATTAAGTATATGAAGCAAATACAAATATATTGAACATGCAAATGTCCAAAGGCTTCAGCGAAGATCCGCAATATATAGCATATCCACTTCTTCGTCCTCCAGCATAACTTCAGCTAATTTTGCATAATGCAATAATAATTGCTCTTGGTCCTCAATATTAATAATTAACCCAATTTTTAAAGAGTTTTCTAGCTCCATTTTGGTCAAAGATGAAAGATGTGGCCAAAGTAAACAACTTTTTTTATTCTAACGTATTCCACTCACTCCCCATAGATGTATGTATGCAAGCGTAAAAAGCCTATAAAGCCTATAATAAATTAACTTTCGTGATTAACTGATCCAAGTTATAATTTTGTATAAATTAATAAATAAAAAAATGTGAGTATATTTTTATCACGAAGGATTCCCCTTATTCTGAATATATTTTTTCTCTCGAACATTTCTTCAATTTTCCCTTTGATTTGTTCACTTTAATTTTGTTGTAAATTTTCACATATTTAAAGTAGAATATTTACTTTATTATCACACTTCTTTATTACAGAACAAAAAAATATTTTGCCTGACAGAGTGTTGGTTTTAATTAAAAGTAAAGGAAAAGAAAAAGAGTAGACATTTCGTTTAGAATATGTAGAATAAATGTAATACAAAAACCAATTTCAGATAAAGATAGTCGCCCAATGTGGCGAAAATGCTTACAGCAAGGGTGGCCAACCTGCGGCCCATCTGTGCACTCAAATTGTGACCCGCGAATATATTTAAAAGTTATATGGTGGCCGGCCGTTATGCAGTGACTTGCAACAGAACTTAGAAAAAATTATGTCTTTTGTCTTGTATTCGAACGAAGATATAAAACAACAACATAAAACAGTCTCTAAAAATTATAATGAAAAAAGTTACGTTAAAAATAGTTACGAAAACCAAAAAAATATTAATATTTTATTTGCTTTGCATCAAAAATTTGAAGAAAGGTTAATGGATTTCAACAGTAGAGAATGCTATTTTGATGTATTTTCAGTTCAATCTTCGTTAACAGATGTGAACAAAATTCCTAAAAACTTAGAATTAATTACACTGCAAGAAAAAAGGATCTTAAAATGAAATTTATGGAATAATAAAAAATTTTACTCTAAAAAAGGTTAGGTGCACACATATATCCGCAATATATTTATCAGCCCAATCATGAATATTCTCACGGAATTTCTTGCCCACGAAAAAAATTTTTCTCGAGAAATTATGAATTCCGTGGGTACAAAATAATAAAAAAGTGGCATCATCATATTTTTAAGGGAGTTACTTTATTTATTTCTATATAATTTTTTTATAAATTAAACTAAACAACGGAATTTTTCATTATATTAATTAATTGAAAAAAAATCTTTTTTTTCCTGCTATTTTCTAAGAAAGCGGTAGCAAATTGGCCATCGAGACGTGATTTAAATAATTAAATAATTAATAATGAAAAATGGAACAAAAAAAGATTTTTTTTTTTTGAAATTAAATAAAAACTTTCTTTTACTTAAAAAAACTAACGTTAATGTCCCGCTTCAGTTTGATTGTTTGTAATTTTGACAACTGCAATGTATACAGCTGATGGGCTTTTTCGCCCGTGCGTTCACCTGTATTATTTCGCCATGAACAGTACTTATTGAATACACTTTGTTGAAATTTGACTAACAAACGTCAACAAAAATAAACAAACAAAAAAAAAAATGGACCAACAAATTAAGGGTGGAAAACTTATTAAAATCAAATTTATTAGCAAATTATTTATTGTTAATAACTTTTTTATTCATCAATAGGCGTGAAATCAAAAAATAAGAGGATTCTGTGAAATGACGTATGATCTTTCCTCTCATATTGAAAAAAGCAAGAACTGCTGCTTCCTCCAACTCCAACAGGATTTCCAAATTTTATTCTTTTTTTTAAGATATTTAATTTGAAATATAAACTGGAAAGCACTGCTTGTAAAATTTGTATTTTTCTATTGCAATAAAGAAACGCTTTTTTTAAAACAAATTTTTTTTTCCATTTAGTATGATAAAAACCACAAACACAAAAAGTAAAAATTTAAACAATTTTTTTCAGTTGTCAATTGCTAATTGTCATATCAATATTGAGTACGTATGAACACTAAAAATATATTAACAATTAACTGAATATTGTTTCAATTAAAAACGCATGTATGAACACCATATTAAACGGTTTTTATAGTATTGTAGTTTTATGTTGGCAACATCATGTCATATTATATGTAAATTTACGTTTAGTGATGCATACAACAATGAAGCAAATACCTGAATAATGTTTTTATAATTAAAAAAGAATAATGAAATCAGCAATAATATTATTTGACATAACTTAAATTATCATTACTTTATTATTATTTAGTGTTTTATATCAGAAAAAATTTTAAAGTAATAAAAAATGGTTTTTAACCTTTTTTATAAAATGATTCACTGAACGAGTACAAAAAAGTATCCAAATACCGAGCTTGGCGTTTCTGTTTGTACATCACTATATTATTTTGTTTATTTATGATACAAATTTGTGAATTTTTTATTTATTATTTTTATTTTCAAATCAATAAAATACAATGTTTTAATTATGAAAGAACAATTAATTAAATTATGATATTTTTTCTAATATAAACACATTTTCCACAAATGTTAATAGTTAATTTGGTATTTATTACCTGGAAACGTATAGTTTTCTTTAATTGCAGAACAGATAAAGTGATAACTAAATTTTTTGCATTTGAAAAACCAATTGTAAGTCCATCTAATAAGCTACGAAAACTCTGCTTTAAAACCCCAAAATAATTTGGGAGTTATTGTGTTTGATTTCATTTGCATTTTGTGGTCTTAAATGGTGTAAATAAATACATATAGTTCTAATTTATATTTAAGTATGTTTTAAACACCTATTGTAGAAATTAAATTTATTATATTCGTTATATTTTTTTTAATAGTTTTTCACACTTTTACAGTAAAAAATTTTACGGGAAAAATGCTTTTCAAAACTTATTAAAGGTTTAAAGAAGGGTAACTGCTACATTAAATATTTGAAATTTATTAATGATTAATAACAGGGTAATAGTGCTATTAAGCGTTTGTGAATACTACTTTAGCGATTTTTTCTTATTAACCTCTTATTAAGCAGTTTAAAATTTTTGTGAATAAGACTGTTAGTGTATATCTTTTTTAATAGATTTGATTTTTATTAAAAATTTTCGTTCACCTAAAATTTGTGATAATTAATAAAATTAATATTTTAAAAATTAGCATAAATTAAGCGAAGATAAAAATTGTATCATATATAAAAAATTTAATATTTGAACAAGTAAGAGTGCTATATTCGGCTATGCCGAATATTATATACTCTTTACCAACTATGTAAATCTAGTTTAGTGAGGTAACTCCAAACAAAAAAGCAAATATTGGGGTGACAAAGAATTAAAAAATAAAAAAAATTGGTATTGCATGTTTATTATTTTACATAAAAATGCCAAAATTTTGATATTTTCTTATAGATCTCTTCAAAAATCTTAAAATAATACTCATATATAATTTAAAAAAAGTGGAAAATTTCAGAGCCGCGTAACTCGGAAAATATAGCCGAGCGCCAATTTTTGATGTGTTTTCTTATTTTTTAATTCTCTATCGCCTCATGGGTTTATTTTTTTGATTGGAGTTAGGTAATTGTTGCAAATGACATGAAAAAATAAGAGGTAGGCGTGGTGTTTTGCGCTGCATTGAAGGACATGGCCCGATCATGCTGACTTCCAATAGCAACTCATTTGACACTTTATCTGATAAATTGACATATATATTTTTTGACATACTTTTTTTTTGTGCTCGGCAAACTTGATTTCAACATTAACACGGACCGATAGCCTTACATCTCTCAATCGACTTCGCTATGCATAAAAAGTCAAAATATATATACTTTATGGGGTCGGATATGGATATTGTAAAAATGACAAACTTTTCCACTTTTTGTGGCGAAGGGTATAAAAATAGCATTCTAGGAGGGTAAATTCCTTTTGGTTGACTTACAGTTCCTTTTTGTTCAGTTTGTTTTGAAGGAATATTCATGGAATTGCTCGTACGCACACAAATACTTCCTCTAATCCAAAGTTTTCAATGACCAACCGTTTACCCAGGACTTTTATTAAAATTGATAAGACAGTAAATAAAAATATGCTTTTGACTTATGGCATGAAAGGTATTTCTGTAATGTCACGATCAAGTTTTTCACACATACTGCTCGTTAAAAAATCATGTATGTAATTTACAGCTGTGGTACAGCCTTGAAAGCAATCTAACTTTGAATTCTATTATTTGCTCTTTGCTTTACATCATTCAAAGGTATTTTCGTTTTAGCAGTAATAGAATCTGGGCCTTCAGTTTTAAATTATTTCACCTATTTGATGAATCATCCATATTCCATAGGGCTTCTGTACATCTCTACTTACTACTTTTACGCACAAATATATTTTGCACTTTTATTTATAAACTTATTTATCATAATTCAATTTAGTACATAAAATTGTGTAGAATACTCATTTTCTAAAAAAAGCCGCTAATAGTTATAATTAAATATAATTAAATGTAAAAGAATAATCTTTTATGTCGAATAGGACATTATCGTATATCGTACATTTAAGATAAATGCCAAAATAAATTATCCAAAGTTTGGTAGATTTTAAAATTCAGCACCACTAAAAGCTTTTTGGACTCGCGACTAAATTAAAAATAGTTTGAATTTTCATTTTTAATTGTTGACTGCTTTAAAAAGTTTGACTAAGCACACACAGAAACCAGATGAATTCAGTCTACTATTTTTAGCAGCAAAACGAACACACAGCGGTTGTTCTTTCAGTTTGCAAATAACAGTACCCAACAGAAAAGTCATTTCTTCAAAGGAAGAAAAAGGTTATCATTTCTGAAATGATTTGGAAAATTTTTTGTGATTTGATAAATTACGCCGTTTTAAAAATAGATCATAATATTCTAAAAAGGGTGTTTCCATACAACACACATTTTTCTAAGTATGTTATTAACCGTAAAGCGCACTTCTTCTTTTATCTCCCAATAGTAAATCTTGAAAATTGAGCAGGATAGCGATTACAATGACCGTTATAATAAGAAGTTTAAAAGCCGCTCTTTTGAACCGTTATAGACAGACAGCTGAAACTTACAAGGGACCTCTATTGCTAAGTCCATTATAGCAACAAGCTTATAATTTGAATTTAGAAATTAAAGAGTGTTCCCAAAATTAATGTTATAGCCGCATCTTTTGAACAGTTATATACAAACACTTGAAAATTAGACAAAATTTCCACTACTCTGTTTGGTAGTAAAAATATTATAAATTGTAAAATAAAGGGTTTTACAGTAGTTGATGTAATCTGATGTATGTGGTCAAACTGTTGAACCGTTATAGACAGACGGTTGCAATTTACAACTAACCTGATTGCTAAGTCTATTACAACAACAAGTATATCTTCGAATTTGGAAATTAAAGCGTGTTCTAATTTGATAAAGTATTTAGTTTCGAAATGGATTATAAGGGCGTCCCATTAATTAATGTAATTTGATGGCCATACACTTGATACACAAACAAAAAATACATTGTCGTTGTTGTTAAATGCCCATTCACACTTTTATAAAAGTCTTACGACTTGCATTAGGTCTTGTAGAAAGAAATCTAATGAGAATTGTTGCGAGTGTGAAAAACTCCAACGTAACATACATTTTGATTTTACACTATCACACTTTAAGGAAAATGAAAATTCCCAGCAAACAATAAGAATACTAAAGGAAACTTTACTTAATTCTTCTCATATGAGAATATTATTTTTTGGAATTTGGAACTTTTTAAATAAATTAACTTAACTTAAACTTAGTAATTAACTAATATCTTAAAAAAATGTATTAGTCGGATGGAATTTGTTTGCGGTTTTACCACCCATAAAATTTAAAGATATTTATGTTCCTCTTTCGCGAATTTTGTTAACAGTTAAGTTGAAATTGCCACAATTTGAAATTATGGAATTTGTGCTCGTTGCCGTTTAATTTTTATTTATTTTTTGTGTAAGAAACTATTGGGTATCTTAAAAATAATGTGTGGTTAAATGGAAGTTAATCATTATTAATTTTTTATTATACTTACACACATGCAGAAAAAAGAAGACAAGATTTAAATAAATTCTATTCATTTGCAACAGCAAACGTTTTCAAAATAAATGCTTTGCTGCTTGCTTTACTGCAGAAAGAAACACATAGTTAGCTTAAGCATATGCGTTTCTTCCTCTTTTGTTTTGCATTTCTTCTTGCTTCGTTTATAATGATATGTTTTGTAAATGCTGAGACCATTTCATTTTTTTATTTGCTGAAAAACATGTAAGCAAAGCAAAGATTTTAGTGCTGTTGCTATTTTATGCAAACACAGCCTTTAAGTAAATAAATTTTTTTAAAGACAAAGAAAAAAGTGACTATAAAAGAAATATTTAAGTACCTAATGCCCGCACTGAAATCACTAGTCATTTGTTAAAATCAACCCACATGTAATAAATATGCAAAAAACTGACGGAAACCTCGTAACTTTGGGATTTTTTTTAAGAACAGGTGTTCTGTTGTAATATATTAATTATATTTTAAACGCTGGAGCGTCTTAAAAAAGTATACAGCACAATTTATATCTACACACAACAGCAAGGAATTACTTCTTCAAATAGCAAAAAGCCTATAAAAATTCCTACAATTGTACTTGCACAAAAAGTATGCAAATTCTGAATTTACTTACCCTTATATTGCTAAGAAAGCATTGCTCATGGGAGATACATTAGTGCAAACCGACAACTACTGGAATCTTAAAGCACCAGTTATTTATTTTGTTTATATACATATAAATGAGCACATCGGTAATATTTAATATATAGTACGCATAGACATAAATGCAAAATGCATAAATAAGTAAAGGGTCCGACATCAAACTTTTTTTCAACTAGTGCTTATTTCGTGAATGGTAACATTTAGCTCATGTCTGATTTGACAGATAATTAGTTTTATTCTTCCGCTGAACGAATAAGGGTGTGTATACACTGTGTATACGACGCTGGGAAATACTGCGACATTAAGATGCTGATTGTGCAAAAAAAAATGATCTTTTCAGATGAATTTCATTTTGATCTTGGCGGGTATGTAAACAAATAAAATTGTCGCATTTGGGCACATTGAAAAGCCGGTTCACCCAAAACGAGTAACTGTTTGGTGCGGATTTTGGTCCAGAGACATAATTGGGCCATTTTTTTCGAAAATGAGGAGTGGCCGTTACAGTCAATGACGATCGTTATAGGGCCATGTTGAACGAATCTTTGTTCACAAAAAATGAAGAGGAGGATATTGGCAACATTTGGTTCCAAAGGACGGAAGCTATATTGTTTTTTTAAAGCATTTAAAAAAAAATAAGTTATTTGACGGACCCTTTGTAATAAACAAAAATTTTATTAATGAATATATACAAACAAGTATTCTATTACCGTTGTTTTAGACTTTATCATAAAAACCTTAAGTGTCTACAAAAATAAATGTTGATAAAATCACTACATCATTTTGGGGCATAATTAATTTTGAAATTTTCATAAAAACATTTATTAAAAAAAGGTATATGTACCCTACAATAATAAAAACAGCCAAATATGTTACGTTTTGAAGTGAAAGTGAAAAATTCAATTTGCAAATAAATTCATAACAGGCACTTTTTTGCTCATATGTATTTTTTATGTTAAATGTTTCTTCTCTCTTTTAATGGGTACTTTTTTAATAAAATTGTGCAAATTTGAATTTATTTTTAGGAGAAATTAATTTTTTATATCAATATAAATGTAATCAATCTCATTTAGTATTGATGATGACGGTAATGATTGCAGAAATTCTCGAAGTTTCAACCTATTTAATTTTTCTTGTAAACTAAATGCTTTGATCAATTTTTTATTTAATAATCAAGCGTTTAGATTTCAATTTACATTTTGGTGAAATAAGTGTCGTAAAATATTTTTAATACATCATAATTGCATTTATATTTTAATTTCATTAATAACTTCTAAAAATAATGAATTACATTTACCAATAATAGTCAGTTAATTAAAATCTAAATGTGAGTGTTTCTTTAGAAGCCCGCTCAACACACACATATACATATACATTAAAGTACTATCTGCCATGTTCATAAAGCAATGAAATATATATGTGTTTCAAAAAACTGCTATTAGCAACATGCTGAAAATAAACATATGAACTCAGTTTTCCATTTTATGCTAACTGAAAATAATAAAACTAAGCACACACAAAACTGAAACTAACTAAATATAGTCTAATATTTTCAGAAGCAAAACGAACATACAGCGGCTGAGTTTTAAATTTGCAAATTAACAGTACGCGTGTTATGTTTTTTAGTAACGCTTCACAACTGAAAATGTGTGTGAATAATTTTACTGAATAGTTTGATTGCGTGTTAGTAAGAAAAAAATATATTGGGGGTTTTCACACCGAGCTTGTTAGTCGTTATTCGTTAATTTTTTACACGCATTTTGTTTTTGTATATTTAACGCGCTACCGGATAAACATTTAACAAATTAACGACAAGGCACCTTTGATAAAATAGTTGTTAGTTGGTAACTCACAATCAGCTGTTGCAGTTTACAATAAATCAGCTGTTTTACTTCGAAACTTACCAGACCAACAAATTAATAAATTCGGTGTGAATACCCCTATTTTCATTGTTGTGTGGTAGGTATAAATAGAACATACTTTCATTTCATATTGTTTGTATTGTGTTGTATAAAATGGAAAACTGTGTCGGTTGCTTAATTTCAGCATGTAACTGAAAAAAGATGAACTGGTTAGCAATACGTGATTGCTACCAGCAGTTTTTTTGAAACCCTGCATCCGAGTATATTTTTATTAACCATATTTTTATATTCTTCATCACAAAAAGTGAAAAAAGGGGTATGACTTAGTTTGTCATTCCGTTTGTAATATCTACAATATCCATTTCCGACGCCATAAAGTATATATATACTGACTTCTTGTGCATAGCGAAGTCCATTGAGCGATGTCTGTCTGTCCTTCCGTGTTAGTGTTGAAATCAGTTTTGCATCGTCTTTCAAGCCAGCAGGCAAAAAACCACGCCTACCTATAATTTTTTTATGTTATTTAGATCAATAAAGTAACTGCAATCAAAAAAATAAATATTTGGGGCGATAGAAAATTAAAAACAAGAAAAAACATCCAGGAAAAAATTAGAAAAATTTTTTAAAATATCAATATGGATATTATTTTAAAGCTTTTGAAGAGATATTTAAGGTAGTACTTAATTTAAAAAAAAATACTTAACCCATTAAGAGCCTATGTCATTTTTGTGTAAAATTATATGTATATACGAATCAAAAAATAATTTTGCCTTTTGTATCATTTATTTAAATTTCAAAAAACCGTTTTTAGAAAGAAAAGTATGAATAAATAAAAATAAAAAAGTTTCATTTCGTGGCTATCCAACGGCTTATCACAAAAGCAACAACAAATGTACAAGATGAATTACAAAGAGAACGACAAAGAAATGCGACAAAGAAAGTTGTGTGTGAACTTCGTCTCACCAAATTAACATTAAGATTAGTTTTTTCAATAGATGATGTTTACGACGTACATAACATAAGGTAGATAGATGCAAAGAATGCTGATGAAGGATGTGGCGGTCCAGAAAATGCTGCATTTCATTCTGCTAGTGTCTAATTTTTCTCGTTTCTTTGGAAAACGTCCGCATACATTTGTAAATAATTTTTCTTTCTAAAAATGTTTAGAAATTAATTAAAAAGAACCAAAAAGCCTAATTTTCGGTAAAATTTCGTTAATTTACAAAATCGATGGTTCGAATCCTGGTCAGGAAAAAATTAAAAAAAAAATTAAAACAATATTTGTTTGATAATGTCATAAAACTGAAACCTTCATTTTATTCTTCTTATGTTGTTAACACATTCGCCGCAATAAGATACACGAATACACGACAGCAAATGATGATAGCAACATCAGTCGCCTTGTACTTGGTTACATAATAAGTTTGAAGGCAGCAGCTACATAATAAAAATATGATTTAATTGTAATTCAGTGTTGTCTCCCGAGCAATTTTTAAGGGAGCAGCTCTGATTTATAATTAAAAACTATTTTAACTATTATGTAAGAGTTTATTAAAAGAGTAAAATAATACTTTTAGCTCACGTCGATTTTTCGTTTAGATTGTTCTTAAAGTTGAAAATATATTGAAGTATTTCTCAGAATCAATAAAAGGTACAGTAATGTGTGTCAGTATATATAATACGTAAAATAAAAAATACTAAAAACAACAGTTTTATGATATCTATTAAAACCAATCGCGATAAATATGTCCAGATGTCCTATTCGACGACTGAAACTATTGCAAGTACTTCAACCGGCAAGTACTAAGAACAGAAGTAAATTTTTAACTAAATGTTGTCCACACAAAAAGGAATTGTAGTTTTATATACACCTGAATACATTCTTTTGAAATTTTAAAAATAATTCTTCGTATACTTTCGCCACCACATTTCAAAAAAATTACTTATATAAAATAGCAGTGCGTGCTACCACTTCGGTTCGGCACTTCTAATTCTTTTAAAATTCAAATTTGAAAAATATGTGTTTTAAGTATTTATCGAAAATTTTTCTATATACAAAAATTAAATGTGCTGACAACTGTTTAAGTACGATCAAACCGGTAAAATTAAGTAATTCTACATTTGTTTCTGTATTTTTCTGCGAAAAAAATATTCCATATTTGAACCAAGGCTCTTGTTGGAAATACTTTGATATTTCTACTTGTTGTTCAATATAAAATTTACATTATAGTAGTTTATATATTTTACTTATGTTGTGTTTTTAAAAATTATGTTAGTTCAATGAAAAATATCTTGCAGTAAAATAACATTAATTGATTTTTATTATAAAATACAAATTACTCAAGATTTATATTTTAACATTAGTTAAATAAATATTTATGAACTTTGGTTATGGGCCCAGGATTCTGAGATAGGAATAAGTAAAGCTGTGTATCCTGTTTTGATAAAAAAAAGTTAAACATAACTAAAATAATTTAAGATGTCCAACTCAAGTTTTAAATTGATAAGCTGTGTGCGGAAAATTATGCCTCTTTGTCAATACAGATGCGAAGTTTTTTAATAACGAAAGGCTATTGGGACATTATTGAGATTGCTCTGGATGAACTGCTACTGTTCAAGAAAAAAAATTTTGGAATATTAAAAACAAGAAGACGCTGGCAACAGTTCTAAAGGATCTCACAAAATTTTACTTAAATCTAACCAGCAGTTTTTACATGATGCGAACCCAGACAGACAAGAAATTAAAAAATAAGTATTGTGTATTCCAAATTAATTATTTTCTTCACTAACAATAATATTTTCGCAAAATATTTCGTGTACAGAAATCATCCTCACAGTTTTAATATTATATTTTTCTTTTCTTTTTTCTTAATAACTTACTTTTAGCACTTACTATTTTACATGCCGCCAACAAAAATAGAAATTAGTGTAATTTGACTGCAGAGGCAAATTTAGTCGCCTTGCTGTCGTCAAAATAATAATTTTCATATCAACACAAGTATTGTTTTTTGACATTTTGCAGTTGGTAGTTGCTGTTCCGAATGTGTTAAAGCTTTAGTTTTAAGATCATCACAAAAGCTGAATAACGGTCGTCGATCGGACTTAGGTTGCGCCCAAACAGGCATTGACGTTAATGCGCGACTATGGTTAAGAACGGGTAACATTTTTGTGGAACCTTTTAACCCTCTAAAACTCTGTTTTAATGATGTTTTTTGCTCTATTTTAAAAGAAGGACAAAAAAGACTCATATCTTGAGGACTTAGAGGGTTAACATTTCTACAAAAATGTTCTCCGTAACATTTTACATAAATTTGCTGAACACATTTTATACCTAAAATGTAAGGGTCACATGGTTTCTTATGCCGTTTAACAATAAGAATGTGCCACAGCTGGGAAACTTTAACTCCCTCGCAAATGAAATTCAGATGTAAACTTTCAACACGCCGATACACGTATCTTTTTTTTGTCTCCTCTATCAGAATTTATAGCCCGGACCTTGTAATTTTTTGGTGTGTTGTACAGTGTAATCAGACTAAAGAAAAACTGTATTTGAGTTATGAAAATCGTTTAGAAAAACATACTATTTTCAAGCACATAATATAAAAAGAAACATTAAAAAACAACTAAACATTATCTCTTAAACGTTAATAATAAAACATGAAAGATTCATTCCAGACATTAGAGGATTGAAAAGCAGTAAAATAAGTATTAAATATATAAAAACGAATTCATATTCATATTATTTATTCTAATCGATTGTATATAATTGTTTTTTACCTTTTTAAATAATTTTTCTTTTCTAATTTTTAAAGCACTAGGTCAGTTTATAAATAATAAAATTTTAATTTATATTTTCAATATTTCGCCACACCGTTGGGAGACATCGTCAGGAAACAGGAAATAATTAGATTTTTTGAAAAACAAAATTAATTTTATTAAATTATTTTTTCAAACAAACACAGAAAATTCAAAAACCAACCCAGTTAGCATTTGGAAGATTGTTTTTACAAAAATCACCAAAGTGAGTCTTTTAAGACTACCCAAGATGACTTAAAACTGATTCATCAGTTATGCGTTTAAAAAGAGACTCGAATATAACTCCGACAAACGCATAGAAAGCGACTTTCTAAAAAAACAAAAAGTACAAAAAGAAAATGCTTGAAATTCGACTGTTTTTAGAATTATTTTGGAAACATATTTAAAGCAGCCTAACGATGAAAAAATGATTCAAATACATATTTTATTTTTATTTTTTAATTTTCGTAAAAATACATATGTACATATGTCACTTCGTAAAAAAATAGAGACACAAATGTAAAATAAATTTTTTTAAATTCATTTTTTAAATTTGAATTTTAAGAAAATTAGGAATTACATGCTAACGAATGTAACACTACGCCTTGACGAGCAATTGATTTGTTCGCACATGAACAAAACGTCAGCAGAATAGGTTACCAACATTTGTTCATGTTTGTCTGCGTGGAGAAAACTGCTTCGTTTTCTCGCTGTTTGAAGCCGACATGACATCGACAACAATGGTCTATAATAGCCATTTTAATGTTCGGACATGAAATTGTTTAAAGTTTGAACAAATCAATGGCTCGTCAATACGGCGTGTTATAAAAAATAAGCAAACCGTTGTTTGCAATTTTTAATTTTGAGAAAATATATTAGAAATGTTCGTATAATATGGATCGAAAAAGACCCGCATACGGCTAGTAATATGATTAAAAGTTGACTCGAAAAAGTATCGTATTTGATTACAAGTACGATTGAAAATAGTATCGAAAATGAGTCGAAAACGAGAGTCATAAGGGACTCGTTCAGAAGAGTCGCGGCTAGGGTACCATTTTCTACCGACAAAACAATCATTTTCGACTCTAAAACGAGCGCATAAACGATTATTTTAATCGTGTCGAGGAGTCAAAAAAGACTCGAATATGATCAATAATGCTAACTGGGAAACGACAAAAAATTCAAATATTTACACATATACATTCTCATAAATTTAAAACTTAAAAAACATTACCCAGTTAGCATTTGGAAGATTGTTTTTACAAAAATCACCAAAGTGAGTCTTTTAAGACTACCCAAGATGACTTAAAACTGATTCATCAGTTATGCGTTTAAAAAGAGACTCGAATATAACTCCGACAAACGCATAGAAAGCGACTTTCTAAAAAAACAAAAAGTACAAAAAGCAAATGCTTGAAATTCGACTGTTTTTAGAATTATTTTGGAGACATATTTAACGCAGCCTAACGATGAAAAAATGATTCAAATACATATTTTATTTTTATTTTTTAAAATACATATGTCACTTCGTAAAAAAACAGAAACACAAATGTAAAATAAATTTTTAAAATTTTTTTTAAATTCATGTTTTTAAATTTGAATTTTAAGAAATTAGGAATAACATGCTAACGAATGTAACATTACGCCTTGACGAGCAATTGATTTGTTCGCACATGAACAAAACGTCAGCAGAATAGGTTACAAACATTTGTTCATGTTTGTCTGCGTGGAGAAAACTGCTTCGTTTTCTCGCTGTTTGAAGCCGACATGACATCGACAACGATGGTCAACAATAGCCATTTTAATGTGCGGACATGAAATTGTTTAATGTTTGAACAAATCAATGGCTCGTCAATACGGCGTGTTATAAAAAATAAGCAAACCGTTGTTTGCAATTTTTCAGTTTTGAGAAAATATATTAGAAATGTTCGTATAATATGGTTCGAAAAAGACTCGCATACGGCTAGTAATATGATTAAAAGTTGACTCGAAAAAGTATCGTATTTGATTACAAGTACGATTGAAAATAGTATCGAAAATGAGTCGAAAACGAGAGTCATAAGGGACTCGTTTAGAAGAGTCGCGGCTAGGGTACCATTTTCTACCGACAAAACAATCATTTTCGACTCTAAAACGAGCGCATAAGCGATTATTTTAATCGTGTCGAGGAGTCAAAAAAGACTCGAATATGATCAATAATGCTAACTGGGTAAAGTCAAATAACTCAAAAGTTTTAAACATTTACATTCTCATAAAAATTAAAAAAAAAAAACAGAAAACATTCAAATTATTTAAAAATTAAAAAAAAAACATAATACAAATACATTTACATAAAGTTACACGATAGAAATGTTACAACCAATTATATACTCGCAAACGTTAAATATGTTTTTATGCACTAAATGTCTATAACATTGCGCAACATTATCAGTATCAGCCTTAAAGTTTTTTCTTTTTGTTGCTGGTACTTTAATTATTTGTAACATCTCTAATATTTACCGACGTTTATAATTATTTTCTATATTTAAAACAGATGCATCTTCAAAGTTAGGATAATGATCAGATCTGGCACAATGGGAGGATAATGCAGTTTTTTGTGGATTATTGACGTCCCTGTATCTTTGATCAGACTTATGTCCAGCTATTCTAGTTTTTAGTTTATTTTTTGTCGTACCTACATATTCTTTTTACAATTCTCACTATCGTTACCATTACAAGGTATTTTGTAAACTACATTTGACATGTCCCATTTTTTATCTTATCTTTTGTTTTACTAAATAATCTTTAAAGTATTAAGTTAAGTTTTGTATGCCATTTTATATTTCTCTCCTTAAAAAATTTTTGATTTTTCTATCCTTTCTGTTATTTCTGGTACATTAATAAAAGACTTGTAGACTTTAGTTTCTGTAACATTTCTTGTGTTATTTGCTCTTCTAAACCCCAAATCTTTAAACAAACTATTTATTACTCTCATTCGAAAATTATTATCAAATAATATCTTTTGAAATTTATCTTTATTTCTTTTGTTGAATTCCTTATCACTTAGCTTAAGTACTTTTTCTTTAAAATTTTTTCCCGTATTAATAATTATACTTTTGTTATGTTTCGAATAATAATTAATAATTCTCCCGGAAGCTGTTGGCATTTTAAAATCATTTTCTACTTCTATTGTAAATTTTATACAACTATTGAAATTATTAAATGTTTCCAACATATTTTCAATACCAGATGCAGAAATAATACAAAATAAATCATCCACATATTTAGTCATTATTCTTGGTTTTATACTAATTTCATCGATGCACGTGTTTATTAATTTCTCCATAATAATATCTGCCACAACTGGGGAAGCTGGAGATCCCATTGAAAGCCTTTTTTGTTGCAAATATATGTTATCATTATATTAAAAGTATCTGTTATCTTCAATTCAAAATTTTAAAATTCGTAAGAATAAACATTTTTCCATTCTAGTATATCAACAGGTATACTTGGAAATAATGAGACTACATCAAAAGATACTAATTTTTCATAATTCTGAACATTTACGTTCCTTATCCTTTCTTTAAATTCAAACGAATTTTTAACATTATATTTTGAATTTTCCATATTCTTTTTTAAAATCATTGTAATATATTTACATAACTCATAAGATGGAGAATTTATAAAAGAACAAATCTGTCTTAAAGGAAAATCCTCCTTGTGAATTTTAGGTAACCCATACAATCTTGGAGCTGTAGAAACATTGGTTTTCTCTAAAATTGTAATAACTTTTTGTTTTAAAAGTTCTTCAACCAAAACACTATTAATCTTCTGCAATTTTGTTGTTGGATCTTTGTTTGCTAACTTATAATTAGCAACATTCCCTACAATATTGTTAATTCTTAAAACAGAATCACTTTTATTTAAAGCTATCGTGGTGTTACCTTTATCAGCTTTTAAGATAAGTATATCCCTATTTCATCTCAAAAAAGTATCCGCCCTTTTTACTTCTTCTAACATAAATCTATCCCTGCTAGTTAATTTTATCTTATATAAATGACTAGATGAACCCGGTGTGCTTCGCTACCCCCCCTTGTCCACGCCCCTTTGTCCACTCCCAACGTTATATAGTCAAGAATATCCTAGTGCGAAAATTTAATGACGATTGGTCCAGTAGTTAAGACTATATTACGATTTTTAATTTTTCTAAAAAGGGGCGGGGTCCCACCCACTTTTCTCCTGGTACGTATTCCCAATTATGCCAATACCATATGTACCAAATATCGTCGACGTAGGTCAAAAAATGGCCAAAATATGGCGATTTAAATTTTTGGGTTATATGGGCGGTGCCACGCCCCGTTGTCCAATTAAAACTTCATATAGCCTATTATTCCTTCCAGAGTCACAGTAACATGCTGTGAAGGAAGATCGGTCCTAGGGTTTGGCGTCCTATAAAGCACAAACATACAGACAGACATTCATTTTTATATATATAGATTATCTATTATTAAAGTTAATTTAGTCCTAGCTATTTCCTGTTCCTGTTTTGATTTTGCACTAAATCCTCTCCGTTCGTTATCATTTTTAAAACTGGAAAGTATTCTGGTTTAATTGGTAATGCATGTTTATGTCCTAATGAAAAAACCCACTGAACCTCATCTGGAATATCTAAATTAGTCTTATTTACAAACCACTTTATATTTAATTTAATACCTAACTCCTTCTTATGTAATTCTCTCAAATACTCAAACCTCTTTTTATGTATTTTATTGACTTTAACTTTTAAAGCTGCTCCTACTCTGTCATCAAACTTATTCCTTTCTTTAAAGTTTTTCCAAATCATTTTCAATCATTATCAGCTTTCTTTGAAAATACCTCAATAATTGATGTTTTTTAAGAATTTCACATCTTATTATTTTATCTCTTAAATCACACAAGTATTTCTCCATAATATTTTTAATTGTCGATTTTCCCTCCATCTTGAAAATATTAGAAATATTCTTTGTTGCATTCACAATAAATTTTGGTCCAATTTCTGAATTACGGCATCTAATTAAAAAGGTTATCGCGGATTGAGTTTTCGTAACCTTATCGCGCAACATTTTAAAACGATTAACAAGTCCTCTCATCAACCGGTTTTTTTAAATAAATTATAACTCATTTATGTTACGGCCGTAGGGACCAGTGAGGGTTCCAACTAGCGTATTCCACGGTAAGCTCATCCCAGTGAGGTTCCAACCCTTCCCATTGGATACGCCGCACATTAAAAAATCACAAAAATTCCACAACAAAATGAACAGAATCTCGATCACACAAACAGTTACCTTCGTGGCAGATGTTATACCACTGTGTTGCCCTACCAACCTTGTCACAAAAATTCTCATTCACCTTAACTTCCTTTTGTGAATTTTTTGTGTTTGTTTAAGAAAATAATTTCATTTTAAATTTGGTTTTCAAAAAATCTAATTATTAATATTTTTTGTTTCCTGACGATGCCACCCAACGGTGTGGCGAAATATTGAAAATATAAATTTTATTATTTATAAACTGACCTAGTGCTTAAAAAATTAGAAAAGAAAAATAAATAATAGATGTTTAGAAAATACGATCTTATGTCATGGTACCAAAATCGGGGTAGTGACGACAAATACCAAGTCCGCATTCTTCGTATGCGGCTTCTGCATGACAAACCTGATAAAATTCAGGCTGCGATAAATAAAAATATTTAAATTATTTTCAAGTAATTTAAAATAGAATTCAAAGTAAATAAAATTTACTTTTGACACTAACATACTGCCAGAAAACCAAACAGAATAACGTTGCATATGATGTGTAATAACTTGAACATCACTTGGTTTTGGCTAAAAATTTGGAATGATTTTAAAATATTAAGATGTATAAAAAATGTTTAATAGAGGTTCAGTAAGTAAAAAATTATGATCTTCAGATTCAGCTCCCAAGTATTTAAAAATGCATTGTTCCAAAAATCGTTCCATTAAATCCTAGTCTTCCACTAAACCATGGCGAACTGAATACAAAATGTTTAATTAATGTGTGAAATTAAAAAAAAAGATAAGTGATTAAAAAGAATAAAACAAACATGAAAAAAAGTAGCATTTTAACATAACATTTTGTTAGTCATAATCAGTATCGTAAATAAGTTTAACTAAAAAACAATGGCTTTTACCTTAACGGAGTAGCCGGTTGCATCTAAAACTTCATCGCCTATGTAGAAGTCTAAGTTTTCAATATGTTTCGTAATACATCTGGTGTTAGTGTCAGCCACACGGGCTGACTCTTTCATAGAATTAGCCGAAGGTATTTAAAATTGTGGTCTTTGTAAACAGCAAATCCTTATTTTGTTTAACTTGATGGCAACAAAAAAGCCTATTATAAGAGAGTTCTGTTATTATTTTTCCCAGTATTATTCATAATGATGTTTTTTTAAACCCCCCAATTTCATTTATTATTCATTGCCCTAAGAAAACTCGGACTTACTCGGTTCCCACATCGATCACATACGCCGGTATTCTGTTAGCCATTAAGTTTTATACAATTAAAACTTAAATATTCTCAACAGCAGAAGGAGGTGCTTTGAAGATCGGAATTAAAGCCCACAATAGCGACTGTGTATCGATTATCGATTGGATAATTTTATTTTACAGTCAACGTACGTTACAAGCTCAAAATCATTACGGTTTTCGAAATCTATTCATGTTTTTATAAAATAATACTTTTTATAATTTTTGATTGATTTAGTATGTTAACACACAAACAATATTACTACGTTTCTGCCATAGATCACAATTTCTGCGTTCAAAAAACACTGCAGATTGAAAGACGTTTTCACTTCTATTCGAATTAATTATCATTTTTTAAGCAATTCAAAAATAATTAATTTCTTTATTTGCTCGAATAAATTTACTTTTTTTGTGGCAAAAACTTTTGTGTGTAATACCCATATTAATATTTTAACAAAATTGAAAAATTCAGAGCCCCGTAACTCGGAAAATACGGATGAGCGCCAATTTTTTCACTTGGTGTGGTTTTCTTGTTTTTAATTTCCTATCGCCCCCTATAATTACTTTTTTGATTAGAGTTACTTTATTGTTTCTAAAGACATGAAAAACTTAGATGTGGTGTTTTGCCCGCTGCCTAATTATTTCTAGAAGCATATATTTGTACTAAGAATCCCCGACGCATAGATTTAAGCAAATTTTTGTAAAGCATAAATAACACCATTAAGCATCTTAATGATAAAACTTTATTAAAACATGAGTTTTCGTTATTATCTCGATCATTACGAGGCTAAAGATCAATAATAAATAAATAAATTATGTCGTCGTCCAATGATGAGATGCAGGCAGATTGTCGATATACATACTTATGTCATACCGTTGGTGGCGATAAAACAGCATGCTCGTATGCACTAATATAAACAACTAAAAGTAGCCGTATTTAAGAGTTGCCTTAGGTCCAAAAATAACACACTTTTGCCGTCCCCAACTGTAACAACACTAGCGCTAAAAATTTAATTTAAATGCAGATCCTGAGAAGAAAGTTAAATTTTGTTTTTATTTTTCCTTATTTAATATGATGTTTGCCTCTATGTATTTAAATTATAATTTTAATATGGTATACTTACGTTATTCTAAAGCTCTCGCTAAGCCTTATTTCTGTTTATATTTTGTATAACTTTGTATGTATGTATGTTTTACAAAATTTTGTTGTTATATACGGCTGTGAAACATGGTTTACTGAAACGAAAAAAAAATTAACCAACAAGTGTTGTGGAAAATTTAATTATTTTTTATCGGTTTAATTATATATACATGTGCAGATGATATTTTTATTTGGAAGAGTTTGTTTAAGAGAATTTAGGTTTGGGTTAGCCTAGAAATTATTTTTTTGTGTTTTATTTTATATTTTAAATTAAAGAATAAAAAAAAAACATGTACAGGGTGGCTGATGAAAGCCGCTACCAAAAAAAATGTAATACCTTTTATTTCTATTTAATAAATGTGGTCAATTTTTTTATTTTGCAGATTGATGCTTAGATTTGACAAAAATGGATAACTGGGACACCGAAACAAGAATTGTGGTTGTCCGCCGTCATCACGCACTGGACTTCGTAGTTTCGGTTCAAAGAGAGTATAGGCGCACATTTGGCGGCAATAATGAGACTTGTAAACAATTTTGCCGAGCATGGGACAGTCAACAGAAGACTATACCATCGAAACCCATCAGTTCGAACGGAGGAAATAATCGATGCTGTAGCTGCTGCGATACAACACAATCCAAGAGTTTCGACAAGAAGCTTATCTGCTCAAATGGGTATAAGCAGACAGTCATTACAGTCAATTATGCACAAAGATTCGGACTTATTCCTATATAAAATTCAAATGGCCAACAAACTGAACGCTGCAGACTTGCCGCTTCGCTTGGAATTTTGCCGGAAGATGCTTCAAATGATGGAAGAGGATGGAAACATGTTGAACTGTCTTTTCAGGTTTGACGAGGCCCATTTCGATTTGAACCGCAACGTAAACAAACAAAATTGACGCAGAATTGTATCCACTTCGTGTCACAGTGTGGTGTGCAGTTTCATCACGCTTCATTGTCGGGCCCTACTTCTTCGAAAAAACGGTCACCCCGTTACGGTTACTGGAGACCGTTACTTGAGCATGTTGAGAGAGTTTTTCTATCCAGAATTACGCCGAAAGAAAATGGCTTTTAACTCTGTGTGGTTTCAGCAAGATGGTGCACCTCCTCACATAGCCCAACCTGTTACGACAGAATGCGACGAAAATTTCCCAATAAGCTGACATCTAGAAACTCCACATTCCGTTGGCCACCCAGGTCGCCTGACCTTACTGCACCTGACTTTTTCTTGTGGGGTTATTGTAAACAGGAAGTTAACAAAGCAAAATCAACAAATTTGAATGAACTAAAGCAATCCATTCGAGCAACAGTTGCGGCTATTCCTGCCTCAAATCTCCAAGCAGTACTGAACAAATTTATGCTAAGATGCCGCACATGCATCTACGAGGACAAAAAAGACTCATATCTTGAGGACTTAGAGGGTTAACATTTCTACAAAAATGTTCTCCGTAACATTTTACATAAATTTGCTGAACACATTTTATACCTAAAATGTAAGGGTCACATGGTTTCTTATGCCGTTTAACAATAAGAATGTGCCACAGCTGGGAAACTTTAACTCCCTCGCAAATGAAATTCAGATGTAAACTTTCAACACGCCGATACACGTATCTTTTTTTTGTCTCCTCTATCAGAATTTATAGCCCGGACCTTGTAATTTTTTGGTGTGTTGTACAGTGTAATCAGACTAAAGAAAAACTGTATTTGAGTTATGAAAATCGTTTAGAAAAACATACTATTTTCAAGCACATAATATAAAAAGAAACATTAAAAAACAACTAAACATTATCTCTTAAACGTTAATAATAAAACATGAAAGATTCATTCCAGACATTAGAGGATTGAAAAGCAGTAAAATAAGTATTAAATATATAAAAACGAATTCATATTCATATTATTTATTCTAATCGATTGTATATAATTGTTTTTTACCTTTTTAAATAATTTTTCTTTTCTAATTTTTAAAGCACTAGGTCAGTTTATAAATAATAAAATTTTAATTTATATTTTCAATATTTCGCCACACCGTTGGGAGACATCGTCAGGAAACAGGAAATAATTAGATTTTTTGAAAAACAAAATTAATTTTATTAAATTATTTTTTCAAACAAACACAGAAAATTCAAAAACCAACCCAGTTAGCATTTGGAAGATTGTTTTTACAAAAATCACCAAAGTGAGTCTTTTAAGACTACCCAAGATGACTTAAAACTGATTCATCAGTTATGCGTTTAAAAAGAGACTCGAATATAACTCCGACAAACGCATAGAAAGCGACTTTCTAAAAAAACAAAAAGTACAAAAAGAAAATGCTTGAAATTCGACTGTTTTTAGAATTATTTTGGAAACATATTTAAAGCAGCCTAACGATGAAAAAATGATTCAAATACATATTTTATTTTTATTTTTTAATTTTCGTAAAAATACATATGTACATATGTCACTTCGTAAAAAAATAGAGACACAAATGTAAAATAAATTTTTTTAAATTCATTTTTTAAATTTGAATTTTAAGAAAATTAGGAATTACATGCTAACGAATGTAACACTACGCCTTGACGAGCAATTGATTTGTTCGCACATGAACAAAACGTCAGCAGAATAGGTTACCAACATTTGTTCATGTTTGTCTGCGTGGAGAAAACTGCTTCGTTTTCTCGCTGTTTGAAGCCGACATGACATCGACAACAATGGTCTATAATAGCCATTTTAATGTTCGGACATGAAATTGTTTAAAGTTTGAACAAATCAATGGCTCGTCAATACGGCGTGTTATAAAAAATAAGCAAACCGTTGTTTGCAATTTTTAATTTTGAGAAAATATATTAGAAATGTTCGTATAATATGGATCGAAAAAGACCCGCATACGGCTAGTAATATGATTAAAAGTTGACTCGAAAAAGTATCGTATTTGATTACAAGTACGATTGAAAATAGTATCGAAAATGAGTCGAAAACGAGAGTCATAAGGGACTCGTTCAGAAGAGTCGCGGCTAGGGTACCATTTTCTACCGACAAAACAATCATTTTCGACTCTAAAACGAGCGCATAAACGATTATTTTAATCGTGTCGAGGAGTCAAAAAAGACTCGAATATGATCAATAATGCTAACTGGGAAACGACAAAAAATTCAAATATTTACACATATACATTCTCATAAATTTAAAACTTAAAAAACATTACCCAGTTAGCATTTGGAAGATTGTTTTTACAAAAATCACCAAAGTGAGTCTTTTAAGACTACCCAAGATGACTTAAAACTGATTCATCAGTTATGCGTTTAAAAAGAGACTCGAATATAACTCCGACAAACGCATAGAAAGCGACTTTCTAAAAAAACAAAAAGTACAAAAAGCAAATGCTTGAAATTCGACTGTTTTTAGAATTATTTTGGAGACATATTTAACGCAGCCTAACGATGAAAAAATGATTCAAATACATATTTTATTTTTATTTTTTAAAATACATATGTCACTTCGTAAAAAAACAGAAACACAAATGTAAAATAAATTTTTAAAATTTTTTTTAAATTCATGTTTTTAAATTTGAATTTTAAGAAATTAGGAATAACATGCTAACGAATGTAACATTACGCCTTGACGAGCAATTGATTTGTTCGCACATGAACAAAACGTCAGCAGAATAGGTTACAAACATTTGTTCATGTTTGTCTGCGTGGAGAAAACTGCTTCGTTTTCTCGCTGTTTGAAGCCGACATGACATCGACAACGATGGTCAACAATAGCCATTTTAATGTGCGGACATGAAATTGTTTAATGTTTGAACAAATCAATGGCTCGTCAATACGGCGTGTTATAAAAAATAAGCAAACCGTTGTTTGCAATTTTTCAGTTTTGAGAAAATATATTAGAAATGTTCGTATAATATGGTTCGAAAAAGACTCGCATACGGCTAGTAATATGATTAAAAGTTGACTCGAAAAAGTATCGTATTTGATTACAAGTACGATTGAAAATAGTATCGAAAATGAGTCGAAAACGAGAGTCATAAGGGACTCGTTTAGAAGAGTCGCGGCTAGGGTACCATTTTCTACCGACAAAACAATCATTTTCGACTCTAAAACGAGCGCATAAGCGATTATTTTAATCGTGTCGAGGAGTCAAAAAAGACTCGAATATGATCAATAATGCTAACTGGGTAAAGTCAAATAACTCAAAAGTTTTAAACATTTACATTCTCATAAAAATTAAAAAAAAAAAACAGAAAACATTCAAATTATTTAAAAATTAAAAAAAAAACATAATACAAATACATTTACATAAAGTTACACGATAGAAATGTTACAACCAATTATATACTCGCAAACGTTAAATATGTTTTTATGCACTAAATGTCTATAACATTGCGCAACATTATCAGTATCAGCCTTAAAGTTTTTTCTTTTTGTTGCTGGTACTTTAATTATTTGTAACATCTCTAATATTTACCGACGTTTATAATTATTTTCTATATTTAAAACAGATGCATCTTCAAAGTTAGGATAATGATCAGATCTGGCACAATGGGAGGATAATGCAGTTTTTTGTGGATTATTGACGTCCCTGTATCTTTGATCAGACTTATGTCCAGCTATTCTAGTTTTTAGTTTATTTTTTGTCGTACCTACATATTCTTTTTACAATTCTCACTATCGTTACCATTACAAGGTATTTTGTAAACTACATTTGACATGTCCCATTTTTTATCTTATCTTTTGTTTTACTAAATAATCTTTAAAGTATTAAGTTAAGTTTTGTATGCCATTTTATATTTCTCTCCTTAAAAAATTTTTGATTTTTCTATCCTTTCTGTTATTTCTGGTACATTAATAAAAGACTTGTAGACTTTAGTTTCTGTAACATTTCTTGTGTTATTTGCTCTTCTAAACCCCAAATGTTTAAACAAACTATTTATTACTCTCATTCGAAAATTATTATCAAATAATATCTTTTGAAATTTATCTTTATTTCTTTTGTTGAATTCCTTATCACTTAGCTTAAGTACTTTTTCTTTAAAATTTTTTCCCGTATTAATAATTATACTTTTGTTATGTTTCGAATAATAATTAATAATTCTCCCGGAAGCTGTTGGCATTTTAAAATCATTTTCTACTTCTATTGTAAATTTTATACAACTATTGAAATTATTAAATGTTTCCAACATATTTTCAATACCAGATGCAGAAATAATACAAAATAAATCATCCACATATTTAGTCATTATTCTTGGTTTTATACTAATTTCATCGATGCACGTGTTTATTAATTTCTCCATAATAATATCTGCCACAACTGGGGAAGCTGGAGATCCCATTGAAAGCCTTTTTTGTTGCAAATATATGTTATCATTATATTAAAAGTATCTGTTATCTTCAATTCAAAATTTTAAAATTCGTAAGAATAAACATTTTTCCATTCTAGTATATCAACAGGTATACTTGGAAATAATGAGACTACATCAAAAGATACTAATTTTTCATAATTCTGAACATTTACGTTCCTTATCCTTTCTTTAAATTCAAACGAATTTTTAACATTATATTTTGAATTTTCCATATTCTTTTTTAAAATCATTGTAATATATTTACATAACTCATAAGATGGAGAATTTATAAAAGAACAAATCTGTCTTAAAGGAAAATCCTCCTTGTGAATTTTAGGTAACCCATACAATCTTGGAGCTGTAGAAACATTGGTTTTCTCTAAAATTGTAATAACTTTTTGTTTTAAAAGTTCTTCAACCAAAACACTATTAATCTTCTGCAATTTTGTTGTTGGATCTTTGTTTGCTAACTTATAATTAGCAACATTCCCTACAATATTGTTAATTCTTAAAACAGAATCACTTTTATTTAAAGCTATCGTGGTGTTACCTTTATCAGCTTTTAAGATAAGTATATCCCTATTTCATCTCAAAAAAGTATCCGCCCTTTTTACTTCTTCTAACATAAATCTATCCCTGCTAGTTAATTTTATCTTATATAAATGACTAGATGAACCCGGTGTGCTTCGCTACCCCCCCTTGTCCACGCCCCTTTGTCCACTCCCAACGTTATATAGTCAAGAATATCCTAGTGCGAAAATTTAATGACGATTGGTCCAGTAGTTAAGACTATATTACGATTTTTAATTTTTCTAAAAAGGGGCGGGGTCCCACCCACTTTTCTCCTGGTACGTATTCCCAATTATGCCAATACCATATGTACCAAATATCGTCGACGTAGGTCAAAAAATGGCCAAAATATGGCGATTTAAATTTTTGGGTTATATGGGCGGTGCCACGCCCCGTTGTCCAATTAAAACTTCATATAGCCTATTATTCCTTCCAGAGTCACAGTAACATGCTGTGAAGGAAGATCGGTCCTAGGGTTTGGCGTCCTATAAAGCACAAACATACAGACAGACATTCATTTTTATATATATAGATTATCTATTATTAAAGTTAATTTAGTCCTAGCTATTTCCTGTTCCTGTTTTGATTTTGCACTAAATCCTCTCCGTTCGTTATCATTTTTAAAACTGGAAAGTATTCTGGTTTAATTGGTAATGCATGTTTATGTCCTAATGAAAAAACCCACTGAACCTCATCTGGAATATCTAAATTAGTCTTATTTACAAACCACTTTATATTTAATTTAATACCTAACTCCTTCTTATGTAATTCTCTCAAATACTCAAACCTCTTTTTATGTATTTTATTGACTTTAACTTTTAAAGCTGCTCCTACTCTGTCATCAAACTTATTCCTTTCTTTAAAGTTTTTCCAAATCATTTTCAATCATTATCAGCTTTCTTTGAAAATACCTCAATAATTGATGTTTTTTAAGAATTTCACATCTTATTATTTTATCTCTTAAATCACACAAGTATTTCTCCATAATATTTTTAATTGTCGATTTTCCCTCCATCTTGAAAATATTAGAAATATTCTTTGTTGCATTCACAATAAATTTTGGTCCAATTTCTGAATTACGGCATCTAATTAAAAAGGTTATCGCGGATTGAGTTTTCGTAACCTTATCGCGCAACATTTTAAAACGATTAACAAGTCCTCTCATCAACCGGTTTTTTTAAATAAATTATAACTCATTTATGTTACGGCCGTAGGGACCAGTGAGGGTTCCAACTAGCGTATTCCACGGTAAGCTCATCCCAGTGAGGTTCCAACCCTTCCCATTGGATACGCCGCACATTAAAAAATCACAAAAATTCCACAACAAAATGAACAGAATCTCGATCACACAAACAGTTACCTTCGTGGCAGATGTTATACCACTGTGTTGCCCTACCAACCTTGTCACAAAAATTCTCATTCACCTTAACTTCCTTTTGTGAATTTTTTGTGTTTGTTTAAGAAAATAATTTCATTTTAAATTTGGTTTTCAAAAAATCTAATTATTAATATTTTTTGTTTCCTGACGATGCCACCCAACGGTGTGGCGAAATATTGAAAATATAAATTTTATTATTTATAAACTGACCTAGTGCTTAAAAAATTAGAAAAGAAAAATAAATAATAGATGTTTAGAAAATACGATCTTATGTCATGGTACCAAAATCGGGGTAGTGACGACAAATACCAAGTCCGCATTCTTCGTATGCGGCTTCTGCATGACAAACCTGATAAAATTCAGGCTGCGATAAATAAAAATATTTAAATTATTTTCAAGTAATTTAAAATAGAATTCAAAGTAAATAAAATTTACTTTTGACACTAACATACTGCCAGAAAACCAAACAGAATAACGTTGCATATGATGTGTAATAACTTGAACATCACTTGGTTTTGGCTAAAAATTTGGAATGATTTTAAAATATTAAGATGTATAAAAAATGTTTAATAGAGGTTCAGTAAGTAAAAAATTATGATCTTCAGATTCAGCTCCCAAGTATTTAAAAATGCATTGTTCCAAAAATCGTTCCATTAAATCCTAGTCTTCCACTAAACCATGGCGAACTGAATACAAAATGTTTAATTAATGTGTGAAATTAAAAAAAAAGATAAGTGATTAAAAAGAATAAAACAAACATGAAAAAAAGTAGCATTTTAACATAACATTTTGTTAGTCATAATCAGTATCGTAAATAAGTTTAACTAAAAAACAATGGCTTTTACCTTAACGGAGTAGCCGGTTGCATCTAAAACTTCATCGCCTATGTAGAAGTCTAAGTTTTCAATATGTTTCGTAATACATCTGGTGTTAGTGTCAGCCACACGGGCTGACTCTTTCATAGAATTAGCCGAAGGTATTTAAAATTGTGGTCTTTGTAAACAGCAAATCCTTATTTTGTTTAACTTGATGGCAACAAAAAAGCCTATTATAAGAGAGTTCTGTTATTATTTTTCCCAGTATTATTCATAATGATGTTTTTTTAAACCCCCCAATTTCATTTATTATTCATTGCCCTAAGAAAACTCGGACTTACTCGGTTCCCACATCGATCACATACGCCGGTATTCTGTTAGCCATTAAGTTTTATACAATTAAAACTTAAATATTCTCAACAGCAGAAGGAGGTGCTTTGAAGATCGGAATTAAAGCCCACAATAGCGACTGTGTATCGATTATCGATTGGATAATTTTATTTTACAGTCAACGTACGTTACAAGCTCAAAATCATTACGGTTTTCGAAATCTATTCATGTTTTTATAAAATAATACTTTTTATAATTTTTGATTGATTTAGTATGTTAACACACAAACAATATTACTACGTTTCTGCCATAGATCACAATTTCTGCGTTCAAAAAACACTGCAGATTGAAAGACGTTTTCACTTCTATTCGAATTAATTATCATTTTTTAAGCAATTCAAAAATAATTAATTTCTTTATTTGCTCGAATAAATTTACTTTTTTTGTGGCAAAAACTTTTGTGTGTAATACCCATATTAATATTTTAACAAAATTGAAAAATTCAGAGCCCCGTAACTCGGAAAATACGGATGAGCGCCAATTTTTTCACTTGGTGTGGTTTTCTTGTTTTTAATTTCCTATCGCCCCCTATAATTACTTTTTTGATTAGAGTTACTTTATTGTTTCTAAAGACATGAAAAACTTAGATGTGGTGTTTTGCCCGCTGCCTAATTATTTCTAGAAGCATATATTTGTACTAAGAATCCCCGACGCATAGATTTAAGCAAATTTTTGTAAAGCATAAATAACACCATTAAGCATCTTAATGATAAAACTTTATTAAAACATGAGTTTTCGTTATTATCTCGATCATTACGAGGCTAAAGATCAATAATAAATAAATAAATTATGTCGTCGTCCAATGATGAGATGCAGGCAGATTGTCGATATACATACTTATGTCATACCGTTGGTGGCGATAAAACAGCATGCTCGTATGCACTAATATAAACAACTAAAAGTAGCCGTATTTAAGAGTTGCCTTAGGTCCAAAAATAACACACTTTTGCCGTCCCCAACTGTAACAACACTAGCGCTAAAAATTTAATTTAAATGCAGATCCTGAGAAGAAAGTTAAATTTTGTTTTTATTTTTCCTTATTTAATATGATGTTTGCCTCTATGTATTTAAATTATAATTTTAATATGGTATACTTACGTTATTCTAAAGCTCTCGCTAAGCCTTATTTCTGTTTATATTTTGTATAACTTTGTATGTATGTATGTTTTACAAAATTTTGTTGTTATATACGGCTGTGAAACATGGTTTACTGAAACGAAAAAAAAATTAACCAACAAGTGTTGTGGAAAATTTAATTATTTTTTATCGGTTTAATTATATATACATGTGCAGATGATATTTTTATTTGGAAGAGTTTGTTTAAGAGAATTTAGGTTTGGGTTAGCCTAGAAATTATTTTTTTGTGTTTTATTTTATATTTTAAATTAAAGAATAAAAAAAAAACATGTACAGGGTGGCTGATGAAAGCCGCTACCAAAAAAAATGTAATACCTTTTATTTCTATTTAATAAATGTGGTCAATTTTTTTATTTTGCAGATTGATGCTTAGATTTGACAAAAATGGATAACTGGGACACCGAAACAAGAATTGTGGTTGTCCGCCGTCATCACGCACTGGACTTCGTAGTTTCGGTTCAAAGAGAGTATAGGCGCACATTTGGCGGCAATAATGAGACTTGTAAACAATTTTGCCGAGCATGGGACAGTCAACAGAAGACTATACCATCGAAACCCATCAGTTCGAACGGAGGAAATAATCGATGCTGTAGCTGCTGCGATACAACACAATCCAAGAGTTTCGACAAGAAGCTTATCTGCTCAAATGGGTATAAGCAGACAGTCATTACAGTCAATTATGCACAAAGATTCGGACTTATTCCTATATAAAATTCAAATGGCCAACAAACTGAACGCTGCAGACTTGCCGCTTCGCTTGGAATTTTGCCGGAAGATGCTTCAAATGATGGAAGAGGATGGAAACATGTTGAACTGTCTTTTCAGGTTTGACGAGGCCCATTTCGATTTGAACCGCAACGTAAACAAACAAAATTGACGCAGAATTGTATCCACTTCGTGTCACAGTGTGGTGTGCAGTTTCATCACGCTTCATTGTCGGGCCCTACTTCTTCGAAAAAACGGTCACCCCGTTACGGTTACTGGAGACCGTTACTTGAGCATGTTGAGAGAGTTTTTCTATCCAGAATTACGCCGAAAGAAAATGGCTTTTAACTCTGTGTGGTTTCAGCAAGATGGTGCACCTCCTCACATAGCCCAACCTGTTACGACAGAATGCGACGAAAATTTCCCAATAAGCTGACATCTAGAAACTCCACATTCCGTTGGCCACCCAGGTCGCCTGACCTTACTGCACCTGACTTTTTCTTGTGGGGTTATTGTAAACAGGAAGTTAACAAAGCAAAATCAACAAATTTGAATGAACTAAAGCAATCCATTCGAGCAACAGTTGCGGCTATTCCTGCCTCAAATCTCCAAGCAGTACTGAACAAATTTATGCTAAGATGCCGCACATGCATCAACGAGCAGGGGGGCATTTAAATTCCATTATTTTTAAAACAAATTCAACTATATTTAATAAAATTGAATGAGCTTTAACATGAATAAAAGAAAAATGTATTCCATACACTGAAAAAAAGTTATTTGAGTTTCTTAATGTAGCAATATTCATCAGCCACCCTGTATATAGCGAAATGAAATAATTCACAATTATAAAATACGAAATGTAGCACTTATAAGTAATAATGATTTTAACTACCATTGTTAAATGGTAGTACATAAAGTTTTTGCATTTATGTATCAAGAAAGCACGTAGAAATAATGCACAAGGCTGTGCCGAATCTTGTACACCATTAAAGATATGTAATTTTTCTTCAAATATAGTTATTTTTTTGCCAGAGTATGATGATCTTGACTTGTTTACTTGTCACCTTAGGGTCTTCGATGCACTCTCTTTTATTAAAGAGTGTAATCAAATATAAGCACTAAGAGCAAAGCTTAAGCTTAAGGTAAGAACCCATTTAGACACGCAAATTATACTTTGAGAAAGTTTTGTTAATTTTCTTTCAAACTTACTTTGGTGTTTAGACATCGTTCTTAATATTTTGCATTTAGTGCTTTATAAAATATCTTTACATGTATATATATTTATTTGTGAAAATTTTTAAAATGGACGAGAAAGAAAAACAGTTTTGTAAAAAATATATATTGGAGGAAGTATTGAATTGCAATCTGATGACAGTGCGAAGAGGATTTACTTATTATCTTGTAATACATACATATGTACGAGTACGTGCTTATTTTTTTTATTTATAGAAATTTTACAGGTCTAAAATCGGGAAGATGTTGGATAAAACATTGGAGGAAAGAAAAAATTAACCGTAGTTCGTTTTCCTTTTTAACAACAGAATTACTATTAACTGAAGAGGCATTTTACAAAAACTATATAAAATTGTCGAAGACGCAATATCAGTTTAATAGAGCAGGATATAATACTTTTTGATACGCAAGTGAGAGATGCAATTACTACTGCAGAGAAATTAGCTTTAACGTTGCGCTTCCTTGCCACTAATAAAAACAATAATTTTAAGCTGTATTTGTTTATAAGTTAGTAAGCTTAAAGTAGTAATTTTGTAGGCGAGTCTTTCCGTAGTATAGATACCAAACACAAATATCATCTTCAAGTATCTCTAGCATATTCCCCGAATTGTGCCGATCTATTACAAAACGGATGAGTGGAATATATTTGAAGGTAATGTGCACATACACATAAAAACATGTATATTTGTAGTTATACTAAAATGTTTTCTCCCCCTTTAAATTACTTTCCTACGAACCCATTAGAGTGGTAAGCGATTTCTATTGAACTTGCTTTGAAGTGGCAATCTCCGAATTGTATGATTTCGTTAGATGGGAAGCATATTAACTTACGACCACCATACAAAGACGCAGTTTTTACTTAAATTACAAAAGAAATAATAGTATAATTTTTATGGCTTTTGTCAACGCTAATTATAAATATATAATTGTTGACATTGGTCGCAATGGTCGCTGTAATGACGCCGGTGTATTTCTTGACAAAAGTTTGAAAATCGTTTTAGAAAATAGAAACGAAATGACACGAAGATAACGAAATGAAATAGCATTGTAAGAAATGTTTGGCGCATTCCATACCCTGTAGTTGGCGGTGACGAGTTCCCAATGCAAACTTACTTAATGAAGCCCTATCCATACCACACAAATTCTAAAGAAAAGCAAGTTTCAACATAAGATTTTCACGTGTAAGACACATTATCGAGCATGTTTTTGGTATTCTTGCAAATCGTCTCGTCGTTTTTATGTCACCAATAAACTTAAAAGTAGAAAAAGTCAAAGCAATAACATTTGCGTGCTGTGTACTTCACAACATTCTATAAGGAAGTGACGGTGCATATGTAAGCAGCATCACACAATCAACATCCATTTCTAATGGCAACTTTAATAGTAATACTTACAATCCATGTAAGGGTAATGCGAAAGCTGTTCGGCAACAATGAAATAAATACTTTAATAACAAGTGTTTTTTCTCTGTTTGTTGAAAAAGATTAAATTATATGATGGACATACATGTATAATATTACATATATTTTATTTTTCAGTTTCCAAAAAGGTAATGATGGATATTTAGGGGACAGATTTCAAAACTTCTTAAATAAAGTTGAAAACCTAAACGTAAAATGTGCATCTTTTTCTATAAAAATTTTGAAAAACAGCTTGTTTTTCTTTATTATTTGTTTTATCTATCAAAAAATAACAACAACAACTCAGTATTTAATACATTGTTTAAGTCTTTAGTTCCTTATGTAGTAAATAATAACTTGTTTAACAAATGCATTTCACTATATTTTAATTAACAAAAATGGTTATATACCCAACGCTTAACACTTGAAGCCCTTCACATTTCAGGCCTTCGTTACGATCCGATTCTCATTCTAATCTACATTTCGAAGTAGGCCTTCTCTCTCCCTGTTTTAGACATGCAATTCTCCCTTCTTAAAGATCCGATACTCTTTCAAAGAGACTGGAAGCAGTATGTTTTTTCAAGTTTTTGCTTGTGCAGAAACTGAGGAATGCAATAACAGTTATAGAAAATAATAAAATATTTAAAACAAGAGAAGAACACAAGAAAGAATTTTGATAATCAGTTGTGTTTAAGTGTTAAAATAAAAAGTGATGCATCAAAACTAATTTTGATAAGAAATTGAAATTAATGAATTTAACAGAAATTTGTTATATAAATAAAATAGACTAAAATAATAATTGTAATATTTTGTTGTATTTCAGAGGGCATTTAGGTAATTTTAATTCAAAGTTAAGCAGGCCTTGCAGCAGGCATTCCGTGAAGGGCCTTCCAGCAGGCCTTCTGTAGAACTGCTTTTAGAAGTTCTGCTTTAGCAGCGAGTATGGAAGGCCTGCTCCGCAATGACATCGCGTGTAAAAAAATATGAGTATGCAGTAGAGAGTAGAGGCGTTGTGCCTGCTAAAGAAGGTCTTCTTTCTCCTTCCTTTTACCGCTGGGCACTTCTTATACTAATAAAAAATAAAATAATCAGTTCATTAACACAGCATACATCTTCTTTGGAACAAAATAAAATAGCAAGGATTTTGTCACATAAGTGTATAAAAGAAAACAAAAAACCAATTTAACATTAAAACCATAAATGTTAATTAAGGTCGTTATCATCAAACACTAGACATGTGCCCGGTCGTTCGTTTCCGTGACCGGTCTTTTTCGGTTAATTTTCAAAGACTGATTCGTTCGTTCAACCGGTCAATTTGAACGAAAGGAGCCGGTTAAATATCTGGCTCATTTTGTTCAATATTGTCATCCGTTCAATTTAACCCGTACACTATTGAACGAAAAGACCGGATTTAAATGACCGGATTATTCCGTTCACTTGATTGATTCGGTCAATTTAACCCGTTCGTTCGCGAACGACACAGCTCTATCAAACACTCCCTCCATAGACAGCTCGATAATATCTTTATTGGACGAACTGGAAGTAGATAAATACTTTTGTTTTCGCTATGGTTGGGATGTTAGCTTCCGTATCAGACACTGGATTTGCCAAACAGAATCTGCTTGATCTACTTCATTATTTTTTTTTTCACTTCACTTCACTTTTTTTTTTTTTTGGTGATAATCGGTTTAAGATCTTGATCATTACGAAACTTATTAGTTGCATGCAATTTCTATGACCAATATTGGTTTTGCTAATTGTCGGTTTTGGAAACCAATATTGGTTTCATTTAATAAATGTTAATAAAGCCAATATCGAAACAGCTGTTGTTTACATTTTTATTATTTTTATTTTACTTTTTTGCAGAAAATTTACAAAATATTATATTTCATTAAAATATCAGTTTAAAGTGTTTTTTGTAAAAATTATTGATATCAAATATTTAAAAGGTGATAAGTGCTTATAAATAAAATGATATCAGCAGTTGTAGCATTTTTGTTGTTGGAAGATGAACGCCCAGAAAAGGTGAAGAGACGAATTCTTAGAGATTACAGCAATCCACTTGAATTTCCGGAGACATCGTAAGTACATTTTTTTTCTATGCGCTAATATTCAAATCTGCTTCGAAGTTTTATAGCTAATTATCGGTTAAGCAAGGAATCTTTTCGTATGGTGCTTGACAGTATTGAAGGACACTTGACGCGTGTAAAATTCTTTCGGTTTTACAACTTGCTGCTTCTTTGCTATTTTTAGCAGAGGGAACTTATCAGAGATCAGTCGGAAACGATTTAAGCAGAAGCCTAGGTAGAAGCACAATATCAACAATTTTAGGTGATGTTATCAGCGTTATCGAGCGGTTAATTTGTCCTCAGTGGATCCAGCTGGAAAAGGATAGAGCTGAAAAAAGCAGGTCGAGAGAATATTTCCGTCACAGGACACACGTTAAAATTATAAAGCCCAGAAATGACGAGCATTTATACTTTAGTCGCAAAGGGTATTATAGTATGAATGCCATAACAGTAAGTAAAAATGAATTTTTTTTTTGTCATATTTTTAAATACAACATACATTCTTATTTATACTTAGATTTGTGATGGTGAAATGAAAATTCGAGCAGTTGATGCGCGGTTTCCCGGCTGAAGCCATGACGCATTTGTGTGGAATGTAAGTAGCACCAGGCAACATTTTCTTAGGATGCATGGGTCGGGCGATGGAACATCGAAGCTTCTGGGAGATTGTGGATATGGCATGGAACCCTTTTTGTTGACAACATAAAGGGATCCACGCCATAACTCTCAAGAATATAAATTTAATAGAGCTCATGCATCAGCTCGAAATATTGTTGAGCGAACTATTGGCGTATTAAAAAGCCGGTTTTATTGCCTAATGAGTACGTTGCATTATCGGCCAGAAAAAGTGGTGGAAATTATAAATGTCTACTGTGCTTTGCATATTATCTGCAGAAACTGGAACACAACGAAGATGACAACATACGGTTATGATCTAACAACATAGAAGAAAATGTTACATTGACCCTTTTAACGTCGCAACATAGTAAAGCTCTGCGAATCAGGGATGGAATATCCAACAGTTTATAAAAAATAAAAAGTTTTAAATAAAAAAACATCATTTATTATAACAAAAACAAAGTTTATTAAATTCATTCTGTTTGGAAGTATATCACAAAAATAGAAAGGTACATATATATGTTTAAAGCTAATAGATAAAGGCACGTAAATAATGTTTTTTTTTATGAGGTACACTATTTCATTTAACAATCACTTCTTAGATTTTTTTGATAGTCAAACTTTTGCTATTCCAGACCCAACTGTCTTCTTCAATTCATTGCCTTTTTCAATTGCCCTATAAATACGTCTTAGGGTGCTTGAGTTTTCTTTTTCAACTTGTATTAATTCATCAAGCTTATCGTTCATTTCTATCTTTCTTTTATCGTCTTCATCCAAAAATTTCTTTGAACGCTCCCCGGTATTTTCAGTTTTATATTTTTCGGCAGTACTGGTTGGTACAACGGGAGACAATGGCCTTTTTGAAGATGTAGAAGGATGTTCTTTCTCACACGCAGCATCTACATCTTCGTTGAGACCAACTGCTACGCCGCAAACACCTTCGACCAACTGCTAAATGCCACATAGCCGTACTATGACCTCTTCTGTGTTGTGAGTTAATATTTCGCAAACAGTCCACCACTAGTTGCCCTAGATTCAGTCTTACTTTGAGCTAGTTTTTTTCACCTCGCTCTTCCACTCAGTCCATTTCTGTACGAAGAAAAAGACATTACATGTAACAATGCAATTTGTGTGGAAAAAATTTTGTTTACCTTTTTCCACCCATTCGCGTCAAATTGTGGTGGCCCGGCACTATTCGGTGAATCAGCCAGTTCTTCCCACAGGGCATTAACTGTTGGTTTGTCGCGCTTCGTAAAACCTTTGGTAAATCCGGATATTTTTCCATAAATTCCATGATTATGGTATTTTGTGTATTGTTTTAATGTTTTTCCCTAGAAAATAAAATTTTTGTTTTCATAAAGCCAATATTAAATTTAATTAATTTACTTACATTTCTAAAAAATATCCCGCTGCAGGAAAAAACGAAAGCGCGCCAAAATGAATGAAAACTGATAGTTGGGGCGTTACCGTGCAATTCGATTCGAATTTTATTTACGTAAATTGACTTCCGAATATGAGTACACTTTTTTCCCTTTTCGTATTTAAGTATATTACTTTCGAAAATGCAACCCTATGAAACGAAAATGAGCGTCAAAGACGTTAAAACTGTTCGAAAGACATCTTGTTATCGGAAAAGAAAAAATGTAATTGATTTTATAATTTTTATGGAAAAAATTAGTTTTTTGTTATGTTTAAACTGATGTTGTTTCATTTAAATTTTAGGAGTGTACAAAAAAGAAAAACGTAAAACAAAATCCAAACAATTTGAAATTCTTGTTGCATTGAAAAAAGTATGGGCCGAATATAAAAACCATATTAAAGTTAAATGCAAGCGCAATAAAATGGGAAATTCAGGCACCGGTGGAGGACCTAGTAGTTATTTTCCTCTTTCACCACTAGAGGAACAGGTGTACGAACTCCTCTCGTTGAACAAATCCATTCATGGCATGAGTGGAGGAAAGGAATTTGGTGCTGCACCTACAAATAAAGAGCCAACTACCTCATCTGTAAATATAACTGCACAAGATTTAGGGAACGATTTTGAAATTATAGACGAATTATTCTTACATCCTCAGGAACAAAATAGTGAAAATATAAATTCTCCTAGTAGGATCAGTCGGAAGAATAAAAAAATAAAAAATAAAAAAATATGTGAAAGCTTGTTAACCAAACAAGTTGAAAATCAAATATCTTTCCAAGAAAAGTGCTTAAAATGTTTAAGTAAAATTTATGAAAATCAAAAAGACCATAACAAATTACTAAAATCATTGAAAGAAAATATATTTGACTTAAAAAGGTATCCAAAGCGCAAATGTGAAATAAAAGGACGGAGTCTAGAAATCCGAATTCAAAACGAAAATCAAGATTGAAAAAAATAAAAGAAAATTGGCACAGTTGGAACTTAAACAAAAAATATTTCAATTGGAATCTGAAAAATATGCAGCTTGTTCCACAACAACATTGAAAGAAAACTGCAAATAATATAAATCTAAAATTTGTTTTTCCATATAAAATTAAACTTGAACGATATTGCTAAAAAAATATGTTTTAATGAATTCAATAATATTTTTTGTATAATGTTTTGTGAAATGAATTACCTTGATTTAATTTACTAAATAAAATATGTTTTTTTAAATACATAGACATATGTATATTCATTTATTATTATTAATTTCTTTGCAAATTGTTCTTAATTTCATCTCTTATTCTTTTAGCTATATTATTGTAATTTACATTTTCTTCGATGTTACTTAAAGTACACGGTTGAGAACTTTCATTATCATATACAGATATTGGATTCTCCATTTTAAAATCCAAACAGATATTATGCAGTGCGCAGCACGCGTTAAGAATTTGTACGGCCTTCCCTGGCGCATAATGCAGTTCTCTTGCTGCTAACAGACATCAAAATCTCCCTTTTACTATTCAAAATGTCCTTTTAATTATTGATCTTCCCTTTGAGGGTTGATCATTGAAAATTTACTCTCCAGAATTTTCCGATACATTTCTGTAAGGTGTTAAAATCCATGGCTCGAGGGGGTATCCTGAGTCGCCTGAAATTATATGTTGAGGCAAAACATGCTTATAAAATTTTAACAATAATATATGTACTCGGTCTTACCAAGAACTCTAGTTTCTGTATCCCCACGTTGATATGATTCCTTTAAGAATTATCTTTCAAAACGACCAATCACAGTTCTTATTCAAATGTGGTGGTCACAAATATAAAATGAAAAATATAATAACTTAGTAACTTGTATTAAATATTTAGACGTTGTAACTTACCAGCATTGCATTATTGCTGTGTTTCAATTTTCTCTCTAAATACAAATGTTCGTCAATTGTGTCAAGTCATTAAAGCGACTTGTACATGCGTACCATCCACCGCGCCAATTATGCTTGGTATTCAACATTTATTATAAAAATACATTTTCGCTTCTCTCTTTTTTTTTCATCCGTCATTTCAAAAACGACGTGTTTGGGGCATAGAATATCCTCAATTGCTTTACAAACCTCTGCAATACAACTAGAAATTGATTGCTGCGAAATTCCTAAGAGGCGATCTTGACCAGTTTGATGTTTATAGCCACCTTGGCCTAAAAATTTAAGCGATGCGGCTAATTTTAGCAAAGGCAGAATTGCTGTAGACCTTTGAGTACATGAAGGCATCTTTGCTGAGTATAAAATTGTTGATAAAACTAAAACAAATGAAATAGTTTTGAATACAAACTTTAACAAGGTTTTACAGCATGTACTTACTTTTTTTCATTTAAAGCCATTATATCTGAACTGTCCCTTACCAATTTTCTTTGTACTATTTTTGGTACGGAATCGTCACTCAAATTATTTACCCTCAAAAAACACAATCCATTTGGAAAAATATAAATTTCTCGAACTCAACGTTTTTTTTTCGTTAATATTTTTTTAATTTTGACATGTAAAAGAGAGTGCAGCTAATTTTAAAAAAAAATTTTTGTCACTCTTGATATTTAATTCGTAATCAGAAGTTTTATTCGAAAGATTTAAATTTCGTATCAGAAGTTTTATTCGAAAGATTTTCATTTTCGTATCGAATTACGGTAAGGCCCCTGTTAGCTGCTTGGTTTAATTATTGTCTGTTTTAAAACCAATTCTGACAATATTGGTTTCTATGACAACCCTGAATATGATTTATATTTTCTATAATTGAACCGTTGTAGGTAAACTGATGAAATCTGTTTTGAAGTTGGTTTTTTTTCGCAAGAATTATTTTATAGAATTGTGGCATCATTTGTAACCTTTGTTTGTAAAACTGAATTGTTAATTTTAAAAAACGGCTAACAGAAACGGGTAGTTGTTGTCTCAAACAATGAAAAAAGATCTTTTTCAGTAATATCACTTTATTTTCTGGCTGTGTCTTTAAAAGTTACGATAGTTTGGCCAAATATAACAAAATTATACATCTTACGTAGAGTCTTTAAAAGTAACGAAAAATGTAAAAAATATAACCAAACGGCAACAGTGGTGTCCGCACCATTTGTTTTGCTTCGTACTAACCTTCGGTATAGCCAAGAAATGCAGTTTTTATTTTTAATCATTTTTAATTGTTTGCTACAACATTATAGATACTGTTCCAGTATCATATTGACTGTTATGAGTTGAGTATAAATGTAAATGCGCTGTGGCTTGCGTGTATTTTAATTTTTAATTCGTTTCCCTTCAGAGTACTCTTTATTTTGATTGATATGTCTTCTAATAATTTGCAATTTAGAAGTTTTATGAAGCATGAAAATTAAATTAATTGAATTTGAGAAAATTTGGCATAGGCAAAACAAAAAATTTACATACGATTGCATCTCACTACTTCTGCGCAGGGATATCTAACTAGATCATTGTGTGTTACTTGTGAATAAAATTTCCATCATAAGAGGAAGTTTAAAATTAATCAAGAAACGAGTTTTTTACATGCAATCAAACTGGTTTCATACAGCATGAAGTACGTAGAAAGTGTTAAGAAAATATACATTTTGTTTAATGTGCTATGCACTGATAAAAAATACCTTCACAGTAGCTTCTTTGCCTTTTTTTTTACTTTTTTAATTGAAGATATTTCCACTCAAGAGAAACACACGTCTTTTTTTTTTTTGTTAACAAAGTTCTTCATATTTTTTATTTTTTATATTTTTTATTATAATATATACTTTACTAAATTTTTAAAATTTAATTCTATTTAATTGTTTTCATATAATTCTAAAAAACGAAAGGAAGCACAGATTCGCTTTTAAATAAAATAATCTTTGTTTTATACTTATTTTCTTATTTGATATTACAAAGATTTTTTGTGATGACATGTAGTTCATAATATTGCAGGTTTTTAGTTTTTTGTAGTTAAAAGCTAAGCTTTTTTTTAACAAAATAAGGTTAAAAGAATAATATATATGTATATATAAAGAACGAAATAATATAATAATAATAATATTTAATTTCGATTTGCTTAAGAAACAGAGGTGATGCAATCGATTTGTGATAAAAACATTGTAAAATAATTAATATAAAGTAAATTGGTTTAAGAACAAAAATACTTTTAGCTGAAAAAGGAATGTTTAGAGATTACAAGCTTAATAAAAAAGTTTTAAAACTTAATAAGACACATACTAAAATTATTACTTTTTGCAGTAATTATAATTCATTAACTTTCTTTATTTTTTTAACATATGTATATATATTTAACAAACAAAAAATAATTCTGAGTTTTTCTCGAAAAAAATTTAAAAGCACTTCTTGAATAAAAAAAAAACTTTAAATTGAAGAAAAATTAATTATTTATACTATTGCTAGTTTTTTTAAATGGTTTTTATTTATTTTTTATAAAAATATATAAAATATTTAGAAAACTATTTGAATTTTTCTTTTCTCTTTTTGTTTCTTTAGTTTACATTTGTTTTTAGTTTCATTTTGTTATGTTTCTTTGTTTAGTTTTATACAAAATGTTTGATTTTTTTAATGTTTGTATATAAATACAAAAAATCTTATTATGTTTTATCTCTAGATTTTCTGGTTTAAATATTGTCTTTTTTATTATAATGATATTTTCTCTGTGAGAGAACAAGCAAAACAACCCAGTAATTATATTGATACACGCAAGTTTGCTTTATGTGGGAGTTGCCATTTAATGTTTGTTATAATTAACGGCTGTTCATGTTTGTCATGTAACAAAGATATGTCTGTTTTTTTACTTAAATTGCTATTAAATTATTTTTTGTAAATATAAATAATTTATAACTCTGATTTAGTGTCTCTTTTTCTTATTATCTTCTCAAAGTTTGTTTTTTGTCTAGGTATCCAGTTAAATTAATTTTAAATTTGTTCTTTTTATGGTAGTGGTTCCACATGTAGTTAATGTAATTGTTGTAGCCGTGGCTAGAATATGATGTTAGGGTTTATATCAGCACTCAGACTTATCTTCTTCAACCAAATATTGTGTGTCCTTGCCATTGTCGTTGGCGGGATCTAATTCTCTGGTTCTTAATTGTAGTTGCGGTGAGGATTTGTGCGTTATACTGCTAGGAGCTAAGATGGCTGATACAGGTTCCGTAAATGGACCAATAGGTTTGTTTTTGGAGGGATCATGTGGCACTTCATAGATTCCTAAAAAGAAAATTAAAACTTTAAAAATGCAAATAAAACTTAAGTCTTACTGTCATTTTACCTGATCCATTGCTAAGGCTTGGATCGTTGGTTGTACCGGATTGTACTGCATCGTACATTGGATTTGAGAAATCTCTAGTTTTTCCTGTATTCACAGTTTGTAAGTTGTAGCCTTCTATAGGAGCTACATCAGATGATGAACTAAGTGATGGAGCGTTAGGACCTGGGAAACCAGGAGCATTAAATTCGACATTTGTCCCTTGACGGAAGGTTACACTTTGTGAAGATGTTAAAGTAGGTAGGCGTGCTAATTTGCCACTGGAATCAAAAATATTAAATTTTATAAACAAGAATTTAATTATTTTCTAATTAATTACTTACAATGGTTTTTTTCGTATAACGAACCAAACACCAGCAGCTGCCAACAGCACTAAGAAAATCACCATTATCGGAACTATAACTGCAGTTACGTTGTTTCCACCATGGCCAAACATGCCGGCGGCATTTTGTTCACAATGATTACCTTTAAAGTCAGCCAAACATTCGCATATCAATTCACCGTTATTGTCTTCTACGCAGAAGCCACCATTTTGACAGGGGCAAATTCTCGGTAAAGGTCTTTGCCTTTCAGCAGCAGCATCACATATTTTTTCAACTGTACTGCGATGTGAAGGCAGCGATCCAGAACTATCCGGACAAGCGCAACGATGGCCACCTGGCACCAAAAGGCACAAATGAGAACAGCTGGAGCCAAAACAGGGATCTTTCAAAGAGGTGTTGTAACGTTTTTCGTGGTAAATCTTGAGACCAGCAGGATTTACCAAATTTCGATGCACCACAACTTGCACACCACGTCCAAATTTGTCTTGCCTTAATAGCTCACCTGTATCGCGAGTGACCCAAAACATGTCCGACTCGAATATATCTAAGGATACAGGGTGTCTCAGTTTATCACTCTTTACGATGGTCTTACGCCCCGAACCATCTGGTCGCATTGATTCGATTGTATTCAATTTAGTGTCCACCCAATAAATGACATGATCCTGAGAGTAATCAATTGTTAGGCCGGCGGGATGTCTTATTTGTTCGGTAATTATGGGGCGGCGTTTAGAACCGTCCATCCAGGATACTTCAATTTTAGGTGCAGTACCAGCATCCGACCAGTAAATTCTACCCAATTGAGGATTGACTGCTATTGAAGTGGGTACTTCAATGCCAGCATTTACTATAGATCTGCGATAACGACCATCTGTAGTTGCAACCATAACACGTCCACGAGGCTTAGATCCAGTTCTATCAACTTCAGACCAATAGAGGTTATTGGCCAACCAATCTACCGCCACAGCTGTAGGTTTAGACCCTCCCTTCATATTTAAGTCTTGAGCATAACCAATCTTTGCCTGACCATCAACTGCATTAACCATATAAGAACGTTTGATGGTCTTATCATAACTATCGGCCCAAAATACAATTTGTTGTTCAGCATGATAGTCTAAGGCCTCTATACGTTTTTCTGATAATATTACATCAAATTCTTCTCTTTTTTGCATATCTAAGGCACGAATCTCCTGCCCGTTGGAGAATATTATCACTACGTCATCCTTCTCGGCTTTGCATACTCCTGAGGAGCTATCCACCAGACGGAAACCTTCGCGACATGAACAAGAATAGGTTCCGTTGAGGTTATTACACTGGTGCGAGCATGTATGTTGGCGTGTGGCACATTCATCAATATCCATACATTTCTTTTTGTTGTCTGGAGCAATTATATAACCCGGATAACAGGCACAAATGTATCCACCATCGGTCAAATTGTGGCAGTGGTGTTGACAACCTCCACGGTTTTCTTCTAAGCAGGAAGAGGTGTGATGGCAGCCTAACTCATCGGAGGCATCACCACAATCATCGGAGTAATCACATACTTGAGCTCTTTCAATACAATTCTTATTGGCGCATTGGTATTGTGTATACAAATCACAGGGCTTTACTTTTGTAGCACATATAGTCATATTGTTTTCATCGGAGCCATCACCGCAATTGTCAATACCATCGCATATTTGATAACGAGCAACGCAGCGGTGATTAGAACATTGGAATCTACGCAACGTATCACAGTTGAAATCAGAACACACCTTAGGGTCCTCATCGGAGCCATCACCGCAGTCATCAGTACCATCACACAAATCTGATGGTGATACACAGAGGTTATTGTTACATTGGAAACGTGATTCAGGACAATACCGCCCTCCTGGGAAGCGAGGCGGGCAGTCCATTTCATCGGACATGTCACGACAGTCGCGATCACCATCACATCGGAAATAGGAAGCAATGCAATGACCTGAAGTGCACTGGAATGTCCCATTTTTGCATTTAAATCCTTCGCAATTTAATTCGTCAGAGTTATCACCACAATCATCCTCATGATCACACTGCCAGCGTGATGATATACATTTTCCATTACCGCAGCGGAATTCCGATTCTGAACATTCACGATATTTGCCTTTGCAATTAGCTTCAGTTTCATCTGTACCATCACCGCAATCATCAGCAAAATCACACATCCATTGCCTGATGAAAAATTGGATTAAAAAGTAGAAAAATTAGATAAATATTAGATAAGACATTAAAAAATTAACATACTTTGGTATGCATCTATTGTTACCACACTTAAAATCGGTGTCCAGATTACAGGATGGACAGTTTTCGGGCTGCTCGTCGCTGTTATCCCGACAATCATCCTTGCCATCACAGAACAACCACTTAGGAATGCATCGGTAATTTGATTGTCCAGGACACCTCTGCCAGCCAGTAGTACAGTTACGTTGGCGGCACATGTAGGCAGGCTCGTCAGAATCATCACCGCAATCATTATCGAAATCACACATCCATAATTTAGGTATGCAGCGACCATTCTTACAACTGAATTCAGTATCAGGATCACAAGTGCGTTTATCTTCGATTAAAAAAATTTGATATTACATAAATTTGAAACTTAATTTATTGAACTTACGACACACAGCAGGATCTTCGTCACTTCCATCTTTACAATCCGCATCACCATCACAGCGCCAGCTATCAAGTATACATCTTCCACTGGATTTGCATTTGAAATCTGAGTCCGGACAAGGTAGATCACAGTTCTGTTCATCAGAGCCATCGCCACAATCATCAATGCCATCGCAGATTGTAGCCGAAGGAGTGCAGTTTGTGTTTTTACATTGGAATGTGCCTGCTCTGCAGTGCCGTTGAGGACATGTTGCTGGCTCATCAGAACCATCTTTACAGTCTTTTTCCCCATCGCATTTCCAAAACCATGGAATACATTTTTCATCATCTCCCCCACAACGATGTTGGCCAGTGGTACAATTTGCAATACACGTTTTGCTGTCACGTGCCAAATAGAATTGATTTGGACAAGCACATTTATATCCTGGGGCTCCCTCTTCTATATAACCCTCAATATTAAGATAAGTAGATTCTGGGGGTGGAGATATAAGGCAAAGGTGGGAGCAACCACCATTGTTGGTACCACATGGATTATTATAAGGAATTTGTCTTAAAGGATGATTAATATGTATATCGTAAGGACGGTGGGTTGTGTTACGCAGGACGGTAAAATTAGCACCAGTAAATTTATTGGCTCTGGCTATTGCCTTTAAATTCCAATCACTCCAATACAAGTAGTCATCAAACAATGAAATAGCAAATACATGAGGAACTTTAGCACCCGACAACACTATATGGCGATGTCTTCCCTCTAAATCGGCGTATGCAATGTAATCCAGATGGGCATCGGCCCAGTATATGCGATCGGTAAAGTAGTCCACAGCTAATGCATTTGGCCAAGCAATATCATCTTCCCAGGTTAAAATTCGAGTAAAGTTAGAGCCATCCATACCCATTTTTGCAATATAGGCCTGCAAATGCCAGGAAGTGAAATACATATAGCCGATACCAGGGTGTACAACAATAGCTCTAGGATCAACGACACCACTTCTTAAGGTTTTTCGCTTAGTGCCATCCAGTTCAGATACGTCCAGATTCTTAGAGTGCCTATCCAGCCAGTAGAGTTTACGACCTACCCAATCAATTGCAATACCTTCCAAGCCATGAGAATCATGGCGAATTACAGCTTCTCTTGTAGGTTTCTCACTCGGGTCTGTATATTTAGACCTAAAAATGGTTTTAGCTGTTACATCACAGAAATACATATATTGATCCTTGATATCAAAGTCCAGGGCTACAACATTCATAAGATCCTGGTGCATTAGATTTAACTGATGTCCATCTGCTGACATATTACGTACGTAATATTTGTTGGTAAATATAAGCCACGCAGATGTATTGTCTTTGCGTTTACACGTATGTTCGTCTAGCTGACGTTCATAGTAGCGCTCATCACATTTGCAGTAAAAACTACCAGGTGTGTTAGAGCAATGTTGTGAGCATGCTCCAGGTAGTTCAATACATTCATCAATGTCAGCACATGCCTTGCCATCGGCCAAAAGTCTTACGAAAAATAATTGAAATATTAAGAAAAATATCTTATGCTAAGAGCTAAAAATAACTTACTTATAACCAACATTACAATCACAGTAGTAACTAGTCGGTGTATCTACGCATTTGTGACCACATTGATTAATTTCAACCTTGGCGCATTCATCGACAAAGCAATGGGCAGGTTCATCTGATTCATCTGCACAGTCCGGTACCTTATTGCAAACTAGAGTTGAATTGATACATTGGCCATTACTGCAAGCAAATTGACCACTTGTGCAGGTAACATTATCCTTTTTACAATCTACCTCATCAGAATGATCACCACAGTCGTCTTCTCCATCACAACGGTATTGATTACGAATACATTTGAAATTTTGGCAAGTAAACTCTTGTGGCGAACATGTTTTGTATTTAGAGTTACAAAATTTGCCTTCATCAGTACCATCACCGCAGTCATTATCATGGTCACAAACCCAGCCCTATGTTCGAAAATAAAAATGAGATTTTTAAAAATTTTAACAGTAGTTTTATGAACAAGCAAAATTTACCTTATTAATACATCTACCATTTCCGCAAGTAAACATATCTTCAGCACAAGGTTGTTGAGTTGCACAATTGTGTAAAGTAACATTTTCATCAGCACCATCGACGCAGTCGGGATCACCATCACAAATCCACTTCTTTGGAATACACTGCGCTCTTCCCCAGGATTTATTTTCAATACAAGTAAATTCAGTCTCCTCGTCACATTTTCGATCATCTAAATAATTTCAATGTATCATAATTATTTTAAAATCTTACAAAACTTTTAGTTCTAACTTACTGCACTGGTGTCTACCATCTTCATCGGAGTTATCCAAGCAATCATTATCACCATCACAAATGTAAATACGCGGTATACAGTTTCCATTGTCACAAGTAAAAAGATCACCAAAACATGTTCTTCCTTCAGATTTGCAATACTCTGGTGGTTCATCAGCACCATCACCACAATCGTCATCACCATCACAATACCAGGTTGCGGGAATGCATCTGTGATTTGGACAGCGGAAGCTATTGGTAGGACATGTTCTCTGACCACAGTGTAGGGGATCTTCGTCGGAATTATCGCCACAATCGTTGTCTCCATCACACAACCAATACGGTTCGACACAAATATTGGTCTTTTCACATTTCAAATGATTTGTCGGGCAGGTTGTATTTGTTGGACATCTCTCGTGGGTTTCATCTGATGTGGCATTATCTTTACAATCATTAACTCCATTGCAAACTTGAGACTGCGGTATACAACGACCATTTGCGCAAGTAAATTCACCATCAACACACGGAGGATAGGAACAGTCAATTTCATCAGATCCATCTTTGCAGTCGTTTTCGTGATCACACTTCCAGCTCTTAAATATACAGCGACCATTGTTACAGCGGAACTCATTAGGAGAGCATGAATGATAGGCACAGTAGTTGGGATCTTCGTCAGAATTATCACCACAATCATCGTCGCCATCGCAAGACCACATGCGCGATATACATTTTCCGTTTTGGCAATAGAATTTACTGGCCTCACAAGTATTATTACGGGGAGCACACATGCGGCCTTCATTAACAACTTTTGAATTATCATCACATTTACACTCCGCCTTGCCGTTAGGAGCTGGGTGGCAAGATTGAGCACAACCACCATTACTAACAAGACAAGGATTAACACTACATTTCTGTCTTTCTGAGCTGTATACTCGTATATCTCTGGGAGAATCTTCTAAACGTTTAACCATTTCCACCATATTAGCACCAGTATGCTTTTCTGCTCGATAGACACCTCGTAATTGCAAATCAGTCCAGTATATATAGTTTCGAAAAACAGTTATAGAGAAGGGATATATGGTAGCGGCTACTAATAGTTCTCTGTTTTTGCCATCTAAATCAGCTCTTTCGATTTTTTCTCTTACCGCATCAGTCCAATATAACTTGCGTTCATCGTAATCTATAGCCAAGCCTGACGGTTGAGAAAGATCTTTGTCAACAATAGCTCGTTTAAGGGAACCAGCCATAGTAGTCCTAAAAATCTTGCCTGATGTACCAAATCGACCCCAATCGGTGAAGAATAAGGTTCCATTGCAGGGATCCAATACTATTGCTCTGGGTCTTTCTACCCTTGCTATCATAACCAAATCGGTGCCATCTAAGTTCATAGCGTATATAGAGTTGTTTGAGCTGTCGGTCCAATAGACCTTGTTTTGAGTCCAATCATAGGCTATACCTTCTGGATTAATACCCTTACTTAGTACAACTTGAGCATCATTAAGGCTGGGACTATCGGCCTTGGTGTAGGCGATTTTAGCCCATGGACGGATTTGTGTATAAAACATATGATTGTCTTTGAAATCAAAGTCTAAGCCTACCACATTGGTTAGATTTGTCATTGGTGGGAAGGGTATTTGGGTCGATCTAGGATCCAAATTAACAGCCCGTATTTCGGTGCGAGTGGCAAATACCAAGTACTCATTTACAGTTTCACATTTACGTTCATCCTTTGCTAGTTTTCCAGTGGCGCAATCACATACGTAATTGAGGCGTGTGGGCTTTGAAGCATCAGGTGGAAAAGTAAAGCATAGTTGGTCACAGCCACCATTTCCTAGGCGGTTGCAAGGATTGCTTTCGTCTTGTGGCTGGTTATTAATGCTGTAAATTGCAATGTCTCTCAGTTTAGAAAGATTCGTTCGCACCTTAGTGGGTAATGAAGTATTGCCAGGCAGTTTAGATGCTTTAAATACAGTCATTAAATTACGATCTACCCAATAAACATCTCCCAAGTTGATTGCAATACCCATGGGATTTGGCAAGTTACGTCTTATGATTTGGCGATTGCCGCCAGAGTATGAAATTTTTTGTATAGTGTCCAATTTAGAATCTACCCAGTACACATCGTGAGTCAACATGTCTACAGTTAAATCCCTAGGATTCGATATACCTGAAGTTACCACGGGATTCCAGTTGCTACCATCTAGGAAGGCTTTGCCTATGCGTGGGTATTGTCCATAATCAATCCAATACAAAAGGCGCTTAATAGGATTAACAGCCAGTTCTCTAGGAGCATCATTTGTAGTTTTAACTAATACTTTTCGGTGACTGCCGTCTAACCAGCATACCTCCACATAATTTTCATGAGGATATACGTTGGTAAAATACATATTACCCGCTACCCAGTCTAGAGTCAAGCCTCTTATACCATTACTACCAATGCCCAGTTTAATGATGTGCTCCAACTCAGTGCCGTTGGGTCTTGTACGGAAAATTCCACTCCATTCGCCCCGATTATATTCAGCCCAGTATATCCATTGTTCACGAAACAGTACGTCAACATGTAAAATATGATGGCCAACACCGGTAATAGGAACCATAGCTTCTGAACTATCCGTCAAAGAGTAGCCGCGAGTAACATCTAACTGCGAAACGACAGCAAACGTTTTGTAGGCAACACAGTTGACGTCATTTTCCTTACGATAACCCATTCCACAAGCACAGGTTCTTGAAGCGCTATCATCTGGTATACATAAATGCTCACAATTACCATTATTAGTTAGGCAAGGATGCTGCATCATGGGTCGCTTTTTGTAAATCATCATACTTTTTAGTTCGGGTTCGTTGTCTACAATAACTTTAGGATTATCTCCTCTAGGCAAATCAACTCTCACTATATTTTCATAGGTTGGATCTAAATAATACAATCTAGAATCCAAAATACCTAAGCTTTTTGGTTTAGAAATATCATTTTCTTCAGTCAGCAAAACTCTATGATCTTCGCCATGATAATCCATCACGCAAATAGTGGCGTCATGTTGTGTAGAATAATATACCAAGCTCTTGTCTATATCCAAAGCAATACTCTCTGGTTTTTCAATATCTTCTTTCAAAGCTATAGGGTTTTTTCCATTCATGTTTACTCGCCCAATCTTAACCGGCACTCCGAAGCCTCCCTCATCAATCCAGAATAATTTACCATGATTAGGATCCAACACAATTTGTTTAGGTTTAGAAACAGAAATTTTACTACCGTCATTAGCTAGAATGATAGAACGGTATTTGATTTTACCATCTACACGGACAGCTTCGATGTTGCTAGCTACACGATTGCCCATATAGAGATTTCGACCTAGCCAATCAAAGGCTATAGTATAAGGTGCTCCCACTATACCAGAGTCTGCTCCAAGGAATTGCGTCTTGTTTCCTCCTCCATAAGGTGTTGTAAAGATAGTGCAGTTCTCATCGTCATCTTCGCGGCCTTGGACCCAAAAAAGTGTCTCGCCCTTACGATCAAAATCTAAGCCGGTGCTGCTTTCAATACCAATAACTGGAGCCAAGTTACCGGCACGAGCATCTCCGCCGTTCAAAGGAATATCTACAATTTGTGTGCCCTTTACCACCATGAGGAAGGGATTCTCTTCCTCAATACAACGGCCTTCACTCAACAGACGATAACCTGGTTTGCACTTGCAAGAATAACCCTCACTTGCGCTAGGGCTCAGTAAACATAAATGCTGACACTTGGAGTTTTCACATGGGTTGGGGTGTAAAGACTGCAACGAAGGATGATGAACGTGTATGGATAAAGGTTGACTAATAAGATGAGAAACTACTGTTTGATTGTGACCACGGAATTTATTGGCCGATAATACACGATTTAGTTGCCTATCTGTCCAATACAAAGTATCTTCAAAAAGAGATAAAGAATGAGGGTGCAATAAATAATGACTTCCAGCTAAAACTTGTTGCCTGCCAGTACCATTATAATAACAGAAATCAATGAAGTCTAATTTGGAGTCGGCAAAATATACCCTTTTAGTTGCTGTATCTAAAGTTAATCCATTCGGCCAGTAAATTTTAGTATTGATAATTGTTTCTCTCATAGTGCCATCCATTCCAATTCGTTCAATACGAGGGTTTTCACCCCAATCTGTCCAAAATATAAACCTTGCGTCCGGACTAGGATCTATGCACATACCTCTTGGTTGTGTTATGTTTTCTCTGACTAACACCAATCTGTTCGAACCATTTTCGGATGAAACCTCTATAGTATTAAGCTTACTGTCTAGCCAATATAAATTTTTAGCTATCCAATCATAAGCCAAACCTTCGACCAAATCTAAGCCCGTTGTTATAATTTCTTGCGGATCAGAACCACGGTCGAGTCGCGAAATCTTTTTTAACTTCATGTCACTCCAGAATATTGTACCAGTGTGCATGTTAGAGGCTGTGGCAACTACATTTTCTACGTAAATTGGAACCCTCTCCAAACCTTGATCTTTCAAGTCTGCTACAAGTATTGAATGACGATTTGAAATAATTAGGAAGGCCGCTGAGTGATTAACAGCTTTACATCTATGCTTATCCGCATCTAAGAGGTAGCCATTCGTGCAGGAACAGAAGTATGATCCCTTTGTATTTGTGCACATTTGAGAACATAGACCGGGTGGGTCACATTCATTTGTATCCACACAAGTGTAATTATCATCCCCGATTTCGGAGCCAGGAGGGCAAACACAAGTAGCACCAAAAGGTGTTTTCTGACAGCCATTTGAACATAAGCCCGACTGATGTTCACATTCAGCCAAATCACATCCTTCTCCCTCATCAGCACCATTTGGACAATCAGGTGTACCATCACACACCGAAGTCATGTTTACGCATCGCTCACTTATTTCAGGACATTGCCATTGACCATGAGGACACTTGAAGACGGGAGCAACACAAGCGTGTTGGGAGCTTTCGTCCGAGCCGTCACCACAGTCATCTTTTCCGTCACAGATATAAGCTTTAAATACGCAATTGGTGTTGTTACATTTAAAGAAATTGGGAGCACAAGTAATTTGCCCACAATCCTCCTCATCAGAATGGTCCGAGCAATCATTCGAACCGTCGCAATGCCAGGCGATAGGTATACAAAAGCCTGTAGATTGGCATCTAAAGTGTTTTTCTAAATTACATTGGTTAGGACCCATAGAAGGACAACCTAGTTCGTCTGACCCATCATTGCAGTCGGGTATACCATCACATTTATATGACTCTTCTACACATTGCCGGAGATCAGCGCACTTAAACTGATTTGCTAAGCAAGTTATCGGTGGACAATCTTTTTCGTCTTGTTTATCAAAACAATCATCATCACCATCGCAAACCCAACTTTGTGGTATGCAGTGACCCGTTCTGGGACATGTGAACTGGAAATAGGCACATGTTTTTTCTGCACAGAAAACTCCCTCATCAGAGCCATCACCACAATCATTTTCGCTATCACATTTCCACATATTGGGTATGCAACGACCATTTGCACAAGCAAACTGGGCTGTTCCACAAGTAACATTTCCACATTCGAACTCATCAGAATTATCCCCACAATCATTTTCTTGGTCGCAGCGAAAGTTGAGTGGAATGCAGCGACCTGATTTACATTGGAATTCATTAGACCCACACGTAGGTTCTGCCAAATGCAATAAGAGTTTTATTTAAAATTTATTTTTTAAATATTTCATAAATAATTGACATTAAGGTCCAATTTACTTTGTGCAATATTTTTATTTCAAATGTGTCTTTGGTAATTATATTAGCGCATAAAAAATTTAAAAAGCTTTTTAATATTAATAAAAAAAAGGATTAACTGAAAAATGAAATAGTAAAAAAGGAAATTGGATCTCAAAGGCAATTATTTAAATTTTTTATTTAAACATATAATATTTTACGTACTTGTACAATTTTGTTCTTCATCACTGTTGTCTAAACAATCATCATCGCCGTCACACACCCAAGATTTTGGAATACATCTCTGATTGTTACAAGTGAAATCCCAAGAGTTTGGACAAGGTTGCACTGGAGGTTCAGCACTTTGATCCACAACACAAGTAGCCTGGTCATCAGCTAGTCGTTCTCCATAAGGACATGAGCATTTAGCTTCTAAAACTCCAGTTTCGTTGCTGAGCACAGCAAAGCAAATTTTTTCACAATTCCCATTATCTCTGTGACATGGTTGAGCATCCTCTACCTGTTGTACGTCATGACTATAAACTTTGACACCATACAAGCGGTTTGTTTGAGGTTCCCTGACCATCATTTCTTCCTGCTCCCCAGTAAGTTTGTGCAATCGTATAATAGCATCTAGACGCCAATCCGTTATATACATCCACTCATTGTGTATTACGATAGAGAAGGGATGGCGTACAAGTCTAGAGTTAACTGTTTTTATATCACTTCCATCTAGTTTGGCATGTTGGACATGATCCAGCAAGGCATCGCACCAATAAACACGATCTGCTTTAAAATCAATCGACAGCCCATTAGGCCAACCTAAGGTAACATTCTTAAATACCAACAAATTTGTGCCATCGGTATTGGCTCTGGTAATATTAGCTGGGCGATCCCATTCCGAAAAGAAAATGTAACCTCTATTAGGGTGCACTACTATAGCTCTAGGTCTCTTAAGGTTTTTTAGTAGAGTTCGACGATACGTTACATTGCGTGTGGACAAAACATTGAGAGTTCCCTTGCGCGAGTCAATATAATAAAGATTCTTTGAAACCCAGTCTACAGCTAAACCTTCAACACCTTCATTTTGTGAGGCTAATACAATTTCTCGTCCAGTGCCATTGCGATGAACACGATAGATGACATCTTGCAAAACATCAGAGTAATAAATAAATTCATCTCTAGCGTCAAAATCTAAGCCAACAAAACGGGCTCTTCTAGAAACTACAGGCAGAATAGCATCACTAAATCCTTCAATAACGGGTTCTAGTACTTTGCCCTTAATAAATCGTTGCTGTGAGTACATAAGAAATTCTCTAACTATTTTACAATTTTTCAAATCCGATTGTAATTGGTAACCGGTGTGACAAGCACAACGATAACCTAAGTGATTAGCACCTTTGACTGCAGTTACAATGCACATATGATTACATCCACCATTGTTGGGACCGCAAGGATTTGAAGCTTTAGGCTGACTTAAAGCATGCACCGCTATTATACCCTTTGGTTCTCTTATGTCTTTGGCCTTATAAGTGACCTGTATAGATGTGGGCCCAGCATACTTATCAACAGACATAATACCCTGTTTTGTAGCATCGGTCCAAAAGATTCGGTTTTCAAATAAGGCCAAACGAGAAGGGGAAGGAACCTGTTGTCCTCTCAAAACCATAACACGTCTGTTTCCTTCATAATCTACTGTCTCAATATAGTCTAAGAGGGAATCACACCAGAATACGCGCTTAGCAATAATATCTACGGTTACACCAGATGCCTTGTAAGCAGCTTCCGAAACAATAGATCTTGTATGCGTTCCATCCATATGGGCTTTTAGAACTTGGCCACCGTCAGCTACAAACATTAGGCCGGCTGTAGGATCCAGAGCCAAATCTGCTGGGCTTGTTAGGTTAGAACCCAATACTACAGCATGCCAATTACCACTTAATTCAAATACGTCAATTTTTTGACCCACTAAATCAGCAACATATATCTTATCGCCTACCCAATCTACTGCCAATGCCACTGGGGCCCAAGTACCGGGTAATGTAAGGTCTAAAGGTTGTATAGCACTACTAAAAGTATCTAACGGTAAACTCTGTACTTTGCGAGTTTTAGTGTCAGACCAATATAAAGTATTCCTTTGGTAATGATAGGCCACGCCGGAAGCAGCACTAGCATTAGCTATCACACGGGGATCTCCACCATGGGCAGACATCTTGACCACCGCCCTATCATGGGCAAATATTAATTGTAAATTGTTAGCATCAGGAGCAATGCACTTAGCGTTGTTGATTAGTGTATAGCCATGGCTACAGGAACATGTATAAGAACCTTCGGTGTTAGTACATAACTGATCACAATGACCCCATTCAGTACATTCATCTAAATCCACACAAGTACGATTATCGAGAGCCAGAGATTGCCCAGAACGGCAATAACAGACACCACCAGTCAACGAGGGACCACATTTATATTCACAGCTCAGGGCCGGGCAGGAAGTGGCAGCTGCAATACATAAAGAATGGTAAACATGAATGTTTTCATTGTCAATAACAGCATTTTTAAAGGAAAGATTTTGTTTAATCAAATTCTCAGCCCAAAAATATGCTACATTTGTCTTGTTTTTATGATTTCCTTTGAATTTTCATTATTAAACACAAAAGGTGTGCAAGTGGTCGTGCATTAATACTTACAACAAGCTGTTTCCTCATCACTGCCATCTTCACAATCTCTTTTACCATCGCATAACTGTGTTTTCAATATACATTTTGGTGTCCCATTAGCGCCACCCCTGGGGCAAAGGAACTTATTATCAGGACATGCTATTGCCGTACAATTGGCTTCATCACTTTCATCAGCACAGTCATGATAACCATCACAATAGAAATTCGAAGGAATACACAATGCATTCGTACATCGGAATTGCCCATGATGACAAGGCGGAAAATCTAAATGTAGAATATGTGGGAAATAAAATGATAGGGAATGAAAACGGTGGTGGAAAATTTTGTTGACAGAGTTATTAGTGTGCGTTTTGTTTATTAATGAACACACATTTCAGTCAAAGAAAGAAGAGAAATAGGAACAGTATTGCACAGACATCCATACAAAGTTAAAAGAGTGCGAAAATACTATTTATGAAATAAACCATAAGAAACGATTATTTGTTGTGAAATTAACTAAATGATGAAAAAAAAAAACTTTTTAATAGAGTTTTATTAAAAAAAATAGGTACTTGTGTTAGTTTGGTAGTTAAAGGTGTTCACAGAAAAAAGTTTTTGCACCCAATTTATGTTTTATCTGTTTTCAGATTTTAATTGAATTAATTTATGAATTGAGTTAATAAATAATTGAAAAAATAAATAAAACATTTGCTAATTACGTAAATATTAACTAATTGAATAAATAAATTAATTTATTAAAACTTTGGTAATTGATATAAAAAATTAATTTTTTATTAATAATATTTATACCCTATTATTCGTTATAAAAAATATAACTTTTTTACACTAAATGATTTTTGAAAATGGAAATATTAATTAAATAATTAAAAAAAAAATTCAAGTTTTAACACACAAAATGTATACATACTCCCACTGTTGGTCAATAGTACTTTTCCAATTAAAGAACTTACACATGTTTTGCCATTACGTTGTTATGGTTCATGTCTCTCAGTTAATTATTGCAAAGCTTTGCAAGCAGTCGTTTTAAATCTTGGCTGCCATATGTCCAAAAGTTAAAGAAATAAGATTAGCTTTGACTGAAAAATCGTTGGGCAATATTTCGTAAATTGTTGGGCATTAAAAGTCTGGTGCACCAACATTTTTAATAAATTGTAAAAGGCACAACTGTATTAATTGTTGACCAAGAAATGGCCGTCCGCCAAAAATTACTCAACGTATAAAACCATACATATTGAAAGAAGTTGACCCAATGACAATGACTGATGATATAGCAAAAGACATGGAAACAATATCGATTGCCACTGCACATTTAGAAACAGTACGCAGTGCACTAAGAAGTGCAGGTTTTCATAGCCGAGTGCCTCGCAAATGGAAGTTTGCTAAAAACCATAAAAATGACGGTGAAAACTTTTGGAAAAAAAGGAGCTGTAAAGCACATAGGCGGTTCCATTATGATTTGGGATGTATGCCGGCGGTTGAAAATTTAGTTTTTATTAAGACAGCAATAGATCGATTTGTGTATTTAAATGTATTAAAAGATAATCTGAAGGAGTCAGCATCCAAAATGGATCTGTCGGAAAGTTTATACTTTCAACAAGATAATTACCCAAAGCACACTGCGGCCATTAAAAGGAATCGCTATTGTACAATGTGCCTAAGCAACTGCATTCTTCTACCTAGTTGTCTGATCGAACTCCATTAAAAATTTATGGATGAGTTAGATCGCAGGAAAACTGCGATAAGGAACATACAGGACCTAGAAAATGCTCTTATTAAAGAATAGTACATAATTTCTTCGGAAACTACCGGTTAATTGGTATATGAATATGAATAATCGCTTAAATGCGGTGTTTGAGAGTAAAGTAGGTGCAACAATATATAATAAAATATCAATATATTTTACGAATTAAAACAGTAAACTACGGAGTATGTACACTCTTCTGTGTGTTAAAAACTGACTTTTTTTAAATTTTTTAATAAATTTTAGTTTAAAAAAGTTTCAATTATTATAACGACTGATGTATATTTATGCAGACCCACTGCATAAATATGAACAAGTTTTCCATTAAAAAAGCTTATTTGCTTTTGTAGAAAATTTTGTCTAATGAAGCTACAAATCGTCAATAAGAATTTATCCTTGCAGCTATTACAAAAATAGAATTAAAAGTCTGAGATGTCTAAATATCTAGTAGTGTAAACTACTAAGCGGAATTCTAACAAGTCAGATAAATTTCATAGCCAAGAATGCCAAATAGTTTTTTGAGTTATTCAAGAATATACACTAAAGTTTACATTTTTAAGAAAATTGTCATAAATTAAGTCAACAATCTGACACTATAGCTGATTAAAGCAAAAAAAAAAACATGATGCTTAAAAAGTTTCGGATGTAATTTAGGTGTACACATACAATACGCTCAGGAGGTAATGGTCGGTCATCAATTCAACTTTAATTGATGCTGCAATCTCTTAGCTAATTAGGAAGCTAGTTTCAAACTGAGTGGCAAATTTTTTTCAAAAGAACGATTTTTCGATACCATGTAACTTCCTACCAAATCAAATTTTTAAATTTATTTCGGACAAACGAGAATAAAGTTGTTAATAATGTGCTATTTTCGCATAATTTGTTATAAATTCGTCTGAATGTTGTTTTTTTATGTTTGTTCCCGTAGAACTCAGTCATTTCTGAACCGATTTTGAAAATTTTTTCTTTATTTGAAAGGTGCTGCACACAGATTGTTTAAAATCTTAAAATTAAATGGTGTCCTCATATAATTTACATGTTTTATACGTACATTAAGAACCGCAAAGGGCACCACTTTACAATTTAAAAAAATTTTTAAATAAATAAAAAAAATATATAAAAATTAAAAGGTGTGCCCTTGACGTATATGGGCCAATGTTTTGAACCGTTATGTACAAGCTCTTACAAATTAAACAGAATTTCGATTGCTATGACCGTTACAACAACAAGTATAAAATTGGGATTTTGATATTAAAGGGTATTGCAATAGTAAATGTATTTTGATAAATGTGGCGAAACTTTTGAACCGTTATAGCCAAACAGTCAAAACTTACAGGGGACCTGTATTGCTTATTCCGCTATAACAACAAGCTTAAAATTTGAATGTTGATTTTTAGGGGTGTTCCTAAAATTACTGTAATTTGACCTAAATGGTCGCATCTTTTAAACCGTAATATATAAACATATGAAAATTAGATAGAATGGTAAGTATAAATATTTAAAATTATAAAATAAACGGTGTTACAATAGTTGATGTAATTTGATGTATATTCCCAAACTGTTGAACAGTTGTGAACAGATGGTTAAAATTAACAAGGAGCTGTAGTGCCAAGTCCGCTATAATAAGTATAAACTTTGGAGATGGAATGTAAAAGTGTCCCAATAGTTAATAAAGGGTGTTTTTATAGACGTATAGAACTTTAAGTTGGCATCACTTTTTTAACTGGCGGCCATTTTGTCAGCTGTCAAGTGATTAATATTTAGTTTGGTTTGCCATTTCATCATGAATAGGTTGACAAAAGAACAACGCTTGCAAATCCTGCAAATTTATTTCGAAAATAATGGTTCAGTTCGCGAAGTTTACCGCAAGCTCCGTCCATTTTATGGTCGACATAATCGGCCATCAGAGCAATTAATTCGGTTAACCATGGATCGTTTTCGCACTACGTTTACTCTATGTGATAATACGCATCCGCAGAGACGTCGAACAGTGCGCACCGAAGAAACAATTGCCGCTGTAGAGCAAAGTGTTGAAGAGGACCCGAATGAATCGATTCGCCACCGTGCACAGCAATTAGAGCTTTGTCCATCAACTTTATGGAAGATTTTGCGCAAAGATCTTGGCTTGCGACCTTACAAGATCCAGCTTGTGCAAGAATTAAAGCCGCGAGACCATGCAATGCGTCGTGATTTTGGTGTATGGGCCGAAAATGAGATTGATCTCGATGCTGATTTTCATAGCAAAATTTTGTTCAGTGATGAGGCTCATTTTTGGTTGAATGGCTACGTCAACAAGCAAAATTGGCGCATTTGGAGTGAAGGGAATCCACATGAGACCCTTGAAACGCCATTACATGCACAAAAACTGACTGTTTGGTGTGCTCTATGGGCTGGTGGAGTCATTGGGCCATACTTCTTCCGAAATAATGCTGGAGAGTCAGTTACCGTTAATGGAGACCGGTATAGAGCCATGATAACCGACTATTTTGTTCCCCAATTGGATGGCATGAATGTGCATGAGTTGTGGTTCCAACAAGACGGCGCTACATGCCACACAGCGCACGTTACAATCGATTTATTGAAGGAAACATTCGATGAGCGCATAATTTCGCGGAATGGACCTGTCAATTGGCCACCAAGATCGTGCGATTTGACACCATTGGATTATTTTCTTTGGGGATATGTGAAGTCGCTCGTCTACGCCAACAAACCAGAAACGTTAGGGGACTTGGAAGCCAACATTCGTGGCGTTATTGCCAACATACGGCCCCACATGCTCAAAAAAGTGGTTGAAAATTGGACCTGGAGAATTGACTTTATTCGAGCCAGCCGCGGCGGCCACATGCCCGAAATCATATTTAAACATTAATGGCATAAAATTATCCTTCCAATAAAGCCAAATTGATGGACATTAAAACGATTTTCTTGTGTTTTATTTCAATTCGAAGTTCTATACGTCTATAAAAAACACCCTGTATAATTTGATGTATGTGGCCATATTGTTGAACCGTTATCAACAGACAGATCAAGTCTGTTTTGAAGTCGGTTTTTTTTTGCAAGAATAATTATTTAAAGCATAGGAGAAAATGTATAGTCTTTTTAATCTAATCTAATATATCAAAGCATTTTCGAAAATTTGTAAAAAAGATTCATTTCATTAATAATATTTTTTTGCCTTGGGGAAAAGTGTAATTACTAAAGTTTAAAAACAATAATAATAAGTAAGAATAATATTTTAATATATGTTTATATGTATGTATCTATGTATGTATTTATGTATGTATGTACGCATTTATGTTTGTATGTACATATGTATGTTTGTATGTATGTTTGTTTGTATGTATGTATATTTACATAAAATTAAATTGTACTTACTGCATCCTTGTTCATCAGAATTATCGCCGCAGTCGTCTTTGTGATTGCACTTGAGTGAAGCACTAATACACTTTAAACCATTCCCACAACGAAATTGATCCAAACGACAGGCAGTGCCCTTACAACTTTCCTCATCGCGACCATTGCGACAATCTAAATATCCATCGCATCGTTTTTCCTTTGGCACACAAGGACCGGCCAAGCGACTGCCATCGGAGGGTGGTAAACCACCAGGTAAATTGCAGAATACATCGGTTGTTTGACATTTTCTATATGCTGATGTTATAAATACACAGTCGCAAGTTTAAATTACATCCGGAGAAATTAAAAAAAAAGATGGACAGTTACATTATTTTTAATACGTGTTTAAGTTTATGGTTATAAGAATGCAAACTTGTGCGAAGATAAAAGTTCACATGAGTAAGGATTAATATGAAAAAAAAGTCAGACAAGGGGAAAATTTATTAATTTAAGAGAAAAGGGAAAATTGAAAAGGATGAAATAATTTATATTGACAATTTATTGTTTATAGTTGTTGTTACATTGCTTAATAGGAAAAGATAAAGAGTCGTTTGTCATTGAGAGAGTTGTTTGCCATGAAATTGACAGACTATGTGGACACAAGCCAAATAAAAGGATTTTTTTTTTGATTCAGATAAATAGTTTGCAAAGAAAATTGCCAAGCAGCAACAAAACGCATATATATATTTTCACATGGGATTTCTTACATGCACATACGCATAATCATAAAAATGCAATTAATTTAAAAAAATCAACCGGAAGTAGAAAGATAAATATTAAAAAGAATACATTGAAGATTGCAAAAATAAATTTTATTAATGTTACAACATAGTTATGTACGAGGGTGAGTCAAAAGGTCCTTATTTTAATATATAATTCACTTTAAGAATAAAAAAGTCAAGCTTATATAGATCACTTGCAAAATCAGTAGCAAAATCTGTAAAATTTATTTAAATTCGAGTGGTTTTCAGAGTCTTTCAGATATGCAGTAGCAATTTTTAATATTTCTTTTCTTATACTTTCTTATGGACTATTTTCTTTATTCAAGCTCAGTCTGGTTGCAGACTGCTGTTTAAAAGTTGAAGTTGAATACAACAACTCCTGATATTTCTGGTGCTGAATGAAGGGTGGTTATATGAGCCCTTCTCTATGCGATAAAACCTGCCCTTAAGCGAATGTTTCTAAAGTTATGTACATTTATTATATTATACAAATATATTGTGCATACAAATGCCCAAAGGCTCCGGCGAGGTTTCGCAATGTATAGTATATTAATTACTTCGTCCTTAAGCATAACTTCAGTCATGACTAACCCAATTGTTGAAGGCTTTTCTAGCTTCATATTATTAAAGAATTAATTACAAAACATTGTTGTAGTTGCACTTTTAATTTTGCTAATCTAGTATCTATAACCAAAATCCCAAAATTTAGTCCAGGTAAAACAATGCATTTTAATTTAGTACCAAAAATGCTACAGTGGCAACTCCATTCAATATAAAATTTTTTTATTGACTTTTTGGAAATGTACAAATGAAAAATTGTTTATAATAGTGACAAAGCTACAAAGGCAGAAGTAGTGAAGGTTTTTTTTATTTATTTCTCAATTCACAGTTATATAACTCTATAACTCTGCATTGTTTTTAAAGTTACTTTGACGGAGAGCTATAAGACTGTGTTAGATGCTTAAGAAAAATGTAATTTTTACTATTAGGTTTTTAACGGCTTCGGCGTCTGCTCTTTTTCTCAAAGATGCTTTTGTTGACAGTTGTTAAAACTAAGAGAACTATTGAAGTTCCATTGATTTTAGTTATGAGAAATATTGTGTGTATTTAATGACTGAACATCAGTTAGAACAGATTTATAGAATTTCTTTTGGTTCACATTGAAAAGGCTTTAAGTTCATTTTATAATAAAAAGGCGGGAAAATAAAATTTATAAATCTACAACAAAAGATTATAATATAATCGAAATCTAACTTTAAAAAAGGATTAATTAAGTATTAAAAAAGTATTCATTTAAAAATTTTATCGAAAATCCTTCGCATTAATAAATACAAAAATAGTCGTATAAAAAATTAAAATAATACGAACTTTTGAAAACTTCATTATTATTATTTATTTTACGTACAAATATAAAAACTACTGTAGAATTTACTTCATCGTTATCAGCGTCCTCAACATTCAATATGTTTTTGTTCAATTTTGACTTTATACTTATTGCCATTATTGTCAGGAAGTGATTTTTTTTCAATCACATCTATTTTTCACAACTGCAGCACTGATTTTATTTTTTTGCCATTTATTCTTGTTAAATTGTTGCCTGCTTTTGAAATGCTACTAAAGAATGTATACATATATTTCTTATATTTTTTGATTTCCTTTCTATGGCTTATAGCTGTCAGGAAAGAGTTCATACCATTTATTTTGTTTATAATAATTCTTTTCACCAAAAAGAGTAAAATAACCGATTGAGGGTATTTTTTTTAACTTACCAGGAAAAATCATAAATAAAGTCTTAAAATTTATTATTCGTTGGAAAGATTTATAGGTAAGATGGCCCAACTCTTAGCTATCGTCAGACTGATTCGTACGAGTGGAAAAAACCTTAAAATGTGTCTCATTTTCCAGAACAAGCACTTGAAGGACTATATTTCAAACGACTTTGAAGACCATTTTACATCTCTTTCATATCTATTTTTTAATTAAGTAGCAGGAATGGTAAAAAAGAGTATTAAAGACGGATTAATTGAAAAAATGAGCAAGCAAAGTTGAAGGTGATTCTGGTCTCTGGGTCTATGCAATATCAAGGGTAAGGTTTTGCGATCAGATGCGAATACCGGTTTTTATTCGGTAGATTGTTTCCAGAAAAAAACCATGTAGAAAAAGACATTGATAGTGTGCAAAAATAAGTGATTGGTTTCTTATCGCTAAAACCTATTAAAAATAGTGAAAAACAAGAATTTTTTAAGAACAATTATTCATTTTTATTTTGCTAAATCAAATACATATTTTGTATATATTTCATTCTAAGCTTAAAATAAATTCAGATTAAATATATGACAAGTTCAGGAACTAAAAATAATTATATTAAAAAGCTATTTTATTAACAAAAAAAACGGTTATTAACATTTTTAATTGTCTATACTAAACATGTCTTATTACATTGATAGTTTACAAAATGTCAACACGTTTTAGTTGATCTGCCCATTTATTTGCTTTTATCTTTGTGATATAAAGAAATGAATTTCATAAAAATTAATTTAGCAAAAAATTATTACGCTCAAAAATTTATAATTCTTTTATTTTCTTTACCCTTCAATTCAAAACTGTGTATAAAAAGACCTTGTAGAAGCAGAACAATCGGGACTTTTACAGGATGCGTATCCTTGAGGTCAAAAGTTCAGTTTTCCAATTCAACGATTTTTTAGTTGACATTGCAAGAAGTAGAAATTTATGAATGCGTCACAATTATTTTGTAAACCGGATGGCCCAGTGATTTATATATATTTTTACCGACTTCAAAGAAAGGAGAATATCATCAACTCGTTGGAATGTTGTTTTGTTTATGTTTGTGTACGCAGAATTCAGTCGTTCAGTTGATGTTATTTGATGTATGTGGCCAAACTTTAGAGCCGTTATAGATCCACAGCAGAAATTTATACGGAAAGTGTATAGCTAATGCCGCAATAAGAAAATGTAAGCAATTTTAGTTTATAAAAACGTGTTCCCATGATTAATGTAAATAAAACCCATATGGACCTATCTTTTGAACCGATATGTAGAAAAACTTGAAAATTAGATAGAATGTAGACTGCTTTATCTGGTATAATAAGAATTATAATAATTTAAAAATTAAAATAAAAGGGTGGTACAAAAGTTGAATAATTTAATGTATATGGCCAAACTGTTAAACATTTTTAGGCAGACGATTGAGATTTACAAAGGACCTGTACTGTTTAGTCCCCTATATCAGTAGGTATAAATTTCAGCTTTTGAACCGCTGTATATAGAGAGCAACTGTTCATCATAAGGAACTCGTCAATTGAATGCACAGAATTTTTTGCTTAAAAAAATTCCCTTCAAAATTCAAGCCATGCCATTTAACTTACCGCGCTGCCTTCTCAAGACGGCTTACCCACAAATTAAAATTACTTTCAAGCTAGTTTTACCAAAAATTTCATAGTGTAAGTTGGCTCTAAGTCGTCGAACACCATTATCTAATTTTCTTGACAACATTTTTGTTACAGTTATTTCATTTTGCAATGTAATAAAGCCTTTATGTACTTTTTCCTTCATCTTGTTGTTATACTGTCTTATATATTTGTTATAAACTCTTCGACATTTGATTTTTACGCTTCCCAATTTATAGATTTAATACACAAGGATTGTTGCTGGAAATCTAAAGTAAATACTCATTTTATTTGTGCGTATAAAATAGACATCATTATGATTTGTTCATTTAAAGTTTTCCGAGTTTTTCGAAGGAACTATATAAATTAAATTTTTGATAAAACGAAATTGTTTCATAATGATTTAATTATTATTCATTTTGAATTTATGAACTTAAGTATAAGACTTATAATGTTAAAGAAAAAATTCAGTTAAAAAAAAGCATACAACTATTACTATAAACTAATGTTCTGTTTTTGTATTACAGGTGACCAACTTGACTGGAAAATTTATATGAACATAACTCAAAAAATTGAGTGCTTTTCATACAAATTTTTTTGACAAATTGATCGCCTGTAATACAGAAAAAGCACATAAATATACAATTACATGTTGGAAGGATGTTTAAAAATAAAAGGGGGCGGTGGTAATATAATATCTTAAAGTTATACGGGAGTTTAAAATTTGTTTAACGCTTAAATGTTCCAAAATCCAAATCAGGGCAGCAGGATATTAAAAATATCAAAATCAAAAGTTATTTTTTCGAATACGCAGTTTTGTTATCAATTTTATAATTGCAAATTTGGTACTAGTAAAATAACCCGGTAGCAAATATTTTCTAAGAAAAGGCTAAAATATAGGTTAGCTAATTCTGACAAATTTTAATTTTCAATGGCAACTTTGATAACCATAAAATTTTAAACATAATTAAGATGTAAGATTTATGTTTGTTGTGAAAAAATCAATTATATATATATATTGATAAAATCAGATTCTAAAAGTATTTGAAACATGGATATCTCTTGATCTGTAAAATTAAAACTGATTTGATGGATTTATCAATGTTTCGAGGAGATCCTTCTAGCATAGAAGTGCCCTAAAATTAGAACTAGGCAATAAGCTTATTCTTAAAAGAATTTGCTGCCGTAATATGATTTTTGATCGCTTAACAATTTTCACTGTATGAATGATGACCTCAGCACAGTTCGTTACATGAGTACAGCGCAATTCAAATTACTTGTTACTTTAAATGTGCTTAATTCTTAAAAAAAATTTTAACAGATTATAACTTCTTCAAATGTGAACTGATTTCAATAGTTTGTAGCAATTTACATGAACACATAAAGAAAAGACGTCCTTGGTATATAAATTTAATTACTTAAACTTTTAGGGATTTATTTGTAAAGGGTCTGTAGAAAGCTAATGTTAAAAAATACTTAATTTTTTTCTTTTACTTGACAGTAAACAATTTTTTAATTTGAAATTTCATAAAAAGTTAAAAAAATCGTTAAATTTTGGTCAAAACGTCTTGAAACGTTCTTGAATAAATTAATAAAATTTTCAAATTTTTATTAAGATAATGGCCTCAGCTAACACTCCAATGTATTTTTATAAGATTTGAGTGATGCACCCTACAATCAGCATTTTTCGAGTATGGGCAATTTAAAAAAAAAAAAATAAATAAATAAATGTTCATTCATTTTTAAAATTAATAAATTTCATCAAATGAGCTGGTGCCTCACACGAAAAAATCTGTTGATATATTGGGGCTTTCTTATACTTTCTACTTCTATCGTTTTCTTGTTGAATATTTTGAAAAAAAAATGATTTTGTTTAACCAAATGATTTTTTTAGTATAGAAAGTATAGGTTTTTTAAATAATATGCAAATATATTTAAGTACCCACTTGTTGCTAGCAGATTCTTTATTTATGATACAGTACCTCTTATAAATTTATATCAAAATATAATTTTTTTTAAGGATGCAGTACACAAACAACTTAATGAATTGAAGTTCCATTCTTTTTTAATTCTGTGTTTATGGATAAATGTAAATGTATATCCTGACATATTTTAGGTAACTTTATGCGAAATTGGTTCACACTTATACAGTTATTATCTTTGAAACATTTTCACATTCAAGATTATCAATTTTCAGTCTGAGAATCTCAACTTGTTTGCTTCAAATAGTGTACGAGTAACTAGTTTAGTAGGACCAGACTTTCCATTCAAGTTTTTTTGTATTTTACATCGGGGCATAAGCTCTTCAATTCTAAGTCCACAAGATCGATAACACAACATATATTTTAATTATTTTTGCTTTTTCGCTTCGAATTCTTTTAAAAATTCTATTTTTTATTATCACTTATATCCCGAGACAAAAAATTAGTTCGAAGTAAAAAAGGTTCCGCAATTTTTGTCAAACCTCGACATACAAAATAATAACTCAAAATTTGGAAAATTATAGGTCGACAAAAATTAATATAAAGGATAATATAGTTAATTGCATATATTATTAAAGTTTTATTTGGATATTTAACTACTTTTTAAATTTTTGTTGAAACCACATGTGCATTGGAGTCATTTAATATTTTATCCATTTTTTATTCTTACCATTTTTTGAAGTTTTCGAGTGCTAAAGTAATATTTTGCCGGCGATATTAACGCCTGTATGACGGGAAGGCCTCCTAACAGCATATGATTTACGCCACTGTTTTTTTTAATGATCACTTACGTAAAAATCTGTTAGTATGCTCATTATTAAAAAATGTACTAAAATTAAAGCATCGTCAAGTTGTTTACTGAACAATTAATCTGTATATTTATAAACTTTTCCAGTTGATGAAGTTCATTTTTTCATTTTTTTTTTTTTTTTGTAATTAAAAGTTATTAGTTTAGCGTACAAAGTTCATTGAGTTTAACTTTTGTGCATAAAAAAACCACAGCTACTTTTAGCACTGTCACCATCTTTGGTAACAGTAAAATAAAATTTAAGTTTGACTGGATATTGTGTTGACTAACAGTAGTACATATTAACAACAAAAGCAAGAACGGCTGCTCCTAATATCAGCACAGAAAAACAGTTAAATATGAGGTAAACGCTAGTTTGCAACTACCGTTATTTTTCGTGACATTATTAACCTTAATACCATTAATTATTGTCAGCATAAGTACACCTTATCGTGGCAAATTAAAAAGGTTAAAAGAATTACAGCTTTAACTAAATATATTGCAAAAAGTATGGGAAATATATTAAACTAGTAAATGACAAAGAAAATTTAATTAAAAACAAAGTTTCAAAAACTTGTTATATCTTTAGTACCTTGTAAAATGGAAACATGATTTCCAAACATTAACAACAACTGATTCAATTAAATAACTGTTAATTTTAAATTTAACAAAGTATTTTTCTAATGCTTGTTCTTGTTTTGTTCTTTGAAAAAAATTTAACTCGAATTATATTAAAAAATTAAAATTCTACTGATAAGGGCCAAAGAGAGCAGCCTACTCGTGCGAATAAGAAGCTAAAGCATTAAGGGCCGTTGTTACAAGGTTGCCCAAGAGAGCATCGTATCGGGACGATTGCAATACATGTGAAAATTAAGAAAAAGAAAACTGCCTTTTGTGTATCTTCTTTTGAGGTAAGAAGAATAGACCAGATAACCATTTCATATGTCCCAGTGCTTTTACTTGCTTACTTATGGATAAGCACTTTAAGGGTTAAAGTCAATTAATTAATGTTAGCGAAAGGAATTTTTACAAAGTTACTAGTAGGAAATATAGGGGTAATTGATGACACAATTAGCAAGGCAAAAGTAATGTGGGCGATAAATACCTTTGCTGCATACAAAAATCCCGGACCGGATGGTATTTTTCCAAAAATAATCTAAGTAATCATCGCTAGATTTTAAAGTTAAGGCAAATCGACTTGGTAGCCTTTTTAAGAAGCCATTGTTGTTGCAATTGCTCAGAACTAGTAAGGTTAGGATCTTGATAGAGATGGACCTTAAACGACAACACTGAGGTTTTAAAATAAGAGGACATTAGGATAAACTTTGACAAAATCAGAAAAACAATTCCAAGAGAAGAGCTTTTGAAATATAAATTGTAAATAACTTACGGACTCATTAGAGTTTAAGAAAAAGCACCCAATCTAATATCTACTGAAGGAATATGAACATAACAAAATTATTAACGCTTTATGCAATTTAAAGTTTGTTTGAGGTAGAGATGCTGGTTCGTAGGAAAAGCACAAAAACAGCGAGGCAGCGCTTTAATAATTTATAATATGAATGACTAATTGTGACTTATCACGACTAATTAGAATTGAAAATTATTTTGGATAGCGGACCTCAAAGGTTGAGGTTAGGTTGAGGGGGTCACTTACTAATATAAACACATTGTAGGCAGAACTTAACAGTAATAAAGAGATAAAGAGGGGGGTTGGGCTTCCAGTGCTTATAGCCCAGACTTATCTTTGCAAGGAATAACTTGTTGACTTGTTTGGTTAATGCAAGAGTGGCCTGGGGGAGAATGATACTTCGGCTTATTGAAAGATTTTTGCAGAAGGAGAGGAACTCTCCTAATACAGTTAAACAGTATATAGTTTTCAAAAATTTTATGTTTACATCGCACAAATTTGCCATTGTTTTTTAAGTTAAAGTTTGACTTATCAGTTTTATTTACAACAAAATATTTACTTACTGCACTGTGCCTCATCCGATTTGTCTTCGCAATCTTCTGTCATATCACAACGAAAATGCGGTGGTATACAATAAGTTTTATTAAATACATATTGGCCGCAATTTATTTGGCCGGGCTCACATTCAGGAGGTGCTGTAGAAAAAAAAGCATAATGTAACAATCAAGCTCATTAATCATTAAAAACAAAGGGAAATTAAAAACACATAAAATAAAAAATACATACGACATGATTGTTGTTCATCTTCACCACCATCACAATCTTTCTGATAATTACACACCCACAAAGATGTTATGCATTTACCATCATTGCAACGAAATTGTCCCGGAGAACATGGCACATTTGGTGTGGCTAGGGAACTTAAAATACCGCCATGCAAAATACCACTACTGTCACCAAAACCAATACGGCCACCATCAGTTAAACCACCTGTTACGAAAAAGACACAAAGGATTTTAATTAAATTTTAAATATTTTAAACGTAATATGAAAATTAATTATTTGGAATATATTTTATGTTAATTTATTTTTAATTGTGCTTCATTCCTTCAAACATAAGTATTTTACGATATTCTTATCAAACATTTTTTATTTAAAACTAAAAAATGATGTTTAATACTACGGGGAAGGCATATTCATATGGCTATTTCGCTACTGCTTATATATAGCTCATCAGTGGATTGTCTTTTAATACTCTTATTTCGAGCTGATCTTGAATACGGGAAAAGAAAAAAATAAAATAAATAATAAAATAATAAAAAATAAATAAAAAAATAAAATAAAAGATAAAATTTACAAAACGAGCACCATTTAACCTTAAGAATCTTGTTTAAATAAATATACATTGTAGGATGCAGAGAACCTCCTCCATCTTCATTCATTATAAAGATCCACATCGAGTACTATTTGCTATCCGATTGTTGTGAGGAATAGCTCCTAGCTATAAATATCTGCCTCGAAGGCTTATTTACTTCTTCATCTTATTTCGCTCCAGTCAGAAATGCGATCTCTACAAAATATTAGGACTAATATTTTAGCGTATTTTACAGCAGACAATTACAAAGCAAAACATGCCTTCTGGAGTCAGTGCGGAAGATCGTGTGTATTTTACATTATATCTTATGTGGTTGTGTATGTGGTCACATTTTGACGGCCACATTACTTGACTACAGACTAGCACAAATACCTGATCCTCTAAGCGATATCACCAGAATTACCCTCAGATAATTCACCACATATATTTACTTCATGAAGTTTTCAAGTAAATGTTGAACTTTTTGCAGAAATTAGTGAAAATATAAAGAAAACATTGGTACTCATTGCTCTTTCCGCGGCTGATTTTGACATTGCATTATGTATAAAAAAATTTACTCTGCAAATGTGAAATTTCTCATAAATAAAAAAATAAAATTCAAAGAGAATAGCAACTATTCAGATCTCATAACTTCAAAATCGATTAAAAGATTACACAAAACAGCTTATAGAAATACATGAATCTAGTTGCTACTCCGTCTATACTATCTACTATCATAATTCTACATCTTTTACTGGCTATACAAAAACTGAAAAAAAAAATAACACAAACTCATTTATAAAAAATATTTAAAATAAAAACCATATTAAAAACAATGTTTCTTTTTCGAAAAACATGGCCACTCTAGCAAGTGGCATAAGTAAACAAAATATATTTTCAAATTTATTTATAAATAATTTTGTCGTCCTTATCGACGAATTTACGCAAAGATGATTGAATGACGAATTCGTAGTGCTGTGCGAAATTCGTCGTTCGTCCGTTCGTCGTTGCGTTTATATTATTATTCTAATTTTATGTTTTGTTTTACAAGCAAGAAATTCTTGAACAAATTAATGGTAGAGTTTTTACTAATTTTACTTAAAAAAGGCAATTTAGAAAACCATTCTAAGACGAAAAAAACGAGTTAAATGTAGCGTGAAACACGCTATCTTAGCAACGCTGATTATGCGTATGTGAATAGAATAAAATAAGAATTAACTAAAACATGTTGAGCAATAAAGAGTGCCATTTTACAAATTTTCATATAGAATTATGGTCGAATGGCTAAATGCTATTAAGAAACAAAATTTAGGCATTTTTTTTAATCTGCAGCAATTTTTTATTCCAAAAAATATAATTCTTAATGTATATTTTTTAAGTCTTTACATTTTTTATAACTTAATAATTTAAATATGTTCCTATTTGTAGAAAGGGTTTGAAAAAAACATTTCCACTATACATGTTCAAATTTTTGGCAAAGTATTAAAAAAGATGGAAATAGAATTTTAATAATTTACTTGAAAAAAGTATTTGCAAACTCAGGCTTAAGCCTGGTACTCTGTTCGATTTTGTGAAAATTGTTCAGCAACATTGATTATTTCATGTGAAAAATTTGATATTTAAAATGTTATGTCTATCTCGCGATTTAGAAGAATTTAACGTTTTTTTTTATTTTCACGTATACTAAATTGTTTTAAAAATGTAAGCGAAAGACATATAATCAGCTGTTGTTTAAAAAATTCCGCATGAAATAATGTCTACTTGCTTTATTTCGTAGATTTGAAAAAATGTTGTCAGAAACATTTCATATGTTATTCATGTCTTTTTCATACAAACTTTTTATGTACATATGTATTTTGACAGCCTTCCGCATGAAGAACTAAACAGAGTACCAGGCTTTACGTTAAAAAAGTTTAATTTTGTTTGCCGTATAACTCATAATCGTAAAGTATAGAATTAGACATTTCTAGATACTAAAAAACTATGGTCTGTCTAACTATTTCATCATTTCGTTGTGATGAACCGGTGAGTTTTTTTTTTTTATAAACTAGAAAAAGAAATACAGTTAAGCCTTGATTAACCGGGCCTAAACTAATCGGTTCCATCTATTACCTGACATGTTGTTCCTTTATTTTTTCCCTCTATAATCCGTGGTTTAACCCTATTAACCGTGCTTTGGATTTTTACCTCTATTAACCGTGCTTTACATCTATGATCCGTGCAGCATTCTCATGTTTTTTATTATTTAAAACTAAATCCGGTGTTTCCCTTTTTAAGCTTATGTGCCCACACAAAACAACATATTTGTGCTGTTATTCATTTAGTAAATCCCTAACACCTGTTGTGGAATGATGGCTCCTTCAAAAAATAAATTACCAAAAAGCCCAAGAAAATTTCATTCAATTAAAGACAAAATTACTTTGATTCATGACTGCGACAAAAACATGTCTGTTAAGGCGCTCTTCCCGTATATTTCAATATAACCTCTATTAACCGTGTATTCCGATTATCCGTGCTGGTGCGGGTCCCTCGGAATTTGTTTAACTGTACAATTTTTGTGTGTAGCCGTGGAATATAAATTGATGAAGATGCTATCATAATATTGCAGCAGCAGGTGATAATATATACATAACAACAGTATGTGGCAGGCGGACCTAAGATGAATAAAATTGCTTAGATTGATAATTAAAAAAAATTGTTATGAGTTTTATTGTCTAACGGAGCGAAGGCGTAGAGCTGCGCATGTTAATGTCGCGGGTTTACTTAACAAGTCATCGAGTAGCGGTGTACCGTAAATGGATGCCTTAGCAACTGACAGTGGAAACAAAGGGCAAAACGTAACAATTTTATAAATTATTTGTCTCTTACAAATATAAAAACTTCATGAAAAAAAAGTTTTTAAGAATTAAAATTCTTTCCTTTTTTAACTGAAACAAACCTGAAATAGTTATGGATTTTTGTCAGTAATTTTCCTGAAATCTGCTACTGGCTTTTATCTCCTAATTTGATTTGTTAGGATTTTGTACAATAAATAATAAGTAACTTCCTTTAAAGACAAAAGGTTGATAATCTTAAATCTTTAATATTTTAAATGCAAAACAGCAAAATATTATGACCATTTTGTATATTTTTGCCATTTATTTAATTTTATTAAGAAATATTCTCCTTGGGTATTAAGCTTTTCAACCACATCGGTTGATCATAAAAGTAAGAGTTGAATGCTTTATTAGCAGTTGTTATCAAGTGTTTTAATTTAACATTAGATACAATATGACATTTATGTTGACGTCTGTTGCGAAAATCATTTCTCATCATAAGCAAAATAACAGAAATCGTAAACAACAAGGCAATTGTTAAACGTGACTAAAATGTATAATCAAATTAAATACACAATTGGTGATTTTATGATAGAACATCATCAGAAAGCGGACAAGGATAAATGAAAAAGCAGTAACAATAAAGAATGTCTGGTTTGAAAAACTCAAATTTTAAAAAAAGCCTACTCTGGTGTCGGGTGTAAGAAACTCTAAAAAATATTTTTGCTTATTCTTTAAGCGCTATAATTTTTTTAAAAAAAAATTTTAATTCGCAACACTGCATTAGTATTAGTAATAATAAAATGGATCCTATCTACTTGACATTATTTTCATAAAAATAAGTTGCTTAAATAGCGGACGTTTACAGCGTCAGCATGTTTTTGTATTCTGGTTTCTTTCAAAATGAAAATTTGTTGATTTGGTTATATATATACAGGAATTCAGGACTTTCCTCTTTTGGCTACCCTATCAGTGCAAGTGTCGCAATCGCCAAATAAATCAACTCCTTCTGTGAACACGGAACCCTAAAAACAATTTTGTCTGGAGGAGGCACTGTGAAGAGGAATTGGGAAATTAGTACAGGCAGACCATTTTACCAGCTTAATGGCCAATATGATCTAGGGAATTCTAAAAACCAAGTTATGTTATTGCAGGTAATGCTTCACAAATCACAAACAGTTTCGAGCCAAGCAATTGTTGCTAATTTCTGAGACCCATTAATCTTAAGAATTTTGTTTAAGATAAGTGATTTAAGATAGAAAGATACAGAGAACCTCAGTGGTAGGGCATGTTGGGGAATCTATTATGTAATAATGATAAAGGTCCAAATCGAGCATTATGTATTATATGACTACAAGTGTTTGGTTCAAAAATATTTTAGCTTTGTTTTTTTCTAACACTTAAAAAATCAATCAATGACAAAATATACATGAAATATGTAAATTGAGCTGATACTTTTGAAAGTGTTATAAGTCCACTTTTTCAAAAAACTAAGTTAGCGATAATTTTAATGAGCTCTATATTGACATAAAATAAACAAAAACAGTTTTGAACAAATAAGTGGATTCCTAAAAAGTTAAATTAAAATAAATGTTAATAATTTCTTTCAAACGACAGATATTTTACATTTGTGGAAAAAGTATTCGTTTCATTTTTTATTTTGTAGAAAATGGAAGGAGAAGACTTTGTCTTAACTAAATCTCTAGAAGAGGCAATATTGAATAACAAAAAAAATACGAACAGCAAATTTTATACTGCCTTAAAATATGTTGGATTAAATAAATGAGGAAGAAAATGCTCCATTCAAAACAATGTTTTTATTTGAAAAAAAAGGGAAGACCAAAACATCTCAACAAAATTAATTTGTTATCGCTTTAAAAACTTCACGGAGCAGAGAAGAGAGAAATATAACGATATGATAAGTTTATTAGCTTATATATCGGACATTCATTATAAATACTTCAATATGCTAATGCTAAAGAAAACTAAGTATAATATAATATATCTTAATAATATTTCATGTCATTCGTGTATATAAATGTCTTCATTTTAACTGTTTCTTTTAACATAAACATTTATTTTAGTACAGCAATGTTTTTAAAAATATTGACTTAAATTTGCTTCTGTTTTTATAATCATTATAAAATCTGTTGCTTTTTTTTAGAAGATTTTAATAGTTTTTATTTCGTAATAAAATTTAAAAGGTTTAGAATGTAAAAAACATCATTCGAATTCATTAAAGTTGGCCAATATACTTAAATTGATTAAAACGCCAGCCCTTAAATATCTCAAGGTGTGAAAAAATAGACTTATACAACTTTCATAAAAACCAGCTCAATTAAACCAATATTAAATCTGATAAAGAGGCAAGCGAAAATATTGCAAAATATATTTCAATATAATATGCTTATAATTAATCATTGATATTATTATGGTGGAAAAAATAACAATAATATTATAGCGCAACTTTCGTCAATCCTCCCAATTTTAATACTGAAAATGTAGAAAAATGTAACGTGTGATAAAAGCACAATCGAAATTGTTTTCAACACTCTACATATTTGTTTGAATGAATATTTTTGTATAAGAATATTAATCACAACGCCACTCTAATACGATTTAAGGTTTAAGTGCTCTGCAGCATTTAATGAAGCCATAACTTAACGCAACAACAACTAAGTAATGGGAAAGATGTGATGTCTTCAAAAATATAGTAGACAGTGTAAAAGTCTAAAGTGCTTAATATAAAATGAACAAAAGCTTTTTTCTCACGCATCTGTGTCCTTATTGTGTATATTTTACCCTTAAACTCTAAGAAAATATCGCAGAAATACTAAATTTCTAAGCAATAGCATGTGTACATGTAATTTCCGTAACATTTTTATACTAAGGATGCTAAAAGAGAAGTATTACTGTAAAGAAAAAGCTGTTTACATTTTCTTTACATTTAAGAAAAAAAAATGACACCATTTGTGTTGATTAATTTAACATTTAATTGTAATTTTTTATGGTATTGAAGTACATTACCTGGCATTACATAGTTTTGAGGTTAAAAAAAATTTAAAACAAAAGTTAACTAAGGCAATTTTTAACTGGCAACTCTTAAAGTTGCCTATTTTTATACCCTTTACCACACCAGATGAGCTAGAGAAAATTTCAATACGCCAATCACTCGGATATATTTTCGAAAATGTTGCTATTGAAACTATATGAAACCCTGCAAGATCGGTCTATGTTCCTTGAGGCAGCGGGCAAAATACTACGCCTGCCACTAATTATTCCATATCATTTATAACAAATCTAGTAAAGTGAAATAAAATTAACTTTATTAAAAAAAAACAAGTCATATATGGAGCCATAAAGAATTGCAAAATAAGAAAAATAATACTAAGTGAAAAAATTCGCGCTCGCCAAGTTATGAGCCGAGTTATGGGCCACAGGAAGTCCTTAGTTCGATACCGCATTCGGACATGAGTGCAACGAAAACATAATAATTATTATAATGCAATTAAAATTAATAAACAGCAGTACAAACCTCCCAAGAGGCTAAAAACAATTATTGTGTGAAGCCATGGCAGACAATTTAGTGGAGACGTCCAATTTAATATAAGAGTAACAGATAATTGTCAAGAAGCCCTTTATAATAAAAAAGTAAGAGCAATAGCGGTTAGCGCAGGAAAGTGTAACAGCATAACAACAGTGTATAGCAGACGTGTGTTGTGGCTATTAGATTAAAGGAGATGACTGACTTGGAAAAAGGAGTAGTGGAGATGTCTGTAGATGGTTAAGGTTCCTAAACAAGACATCGAGTAGTTCATGTCTAGCCGGAGTAACACAGTAGTGTAGCGTTGTAGTAATAACGCATGTTTAGTAAATACGGGACCAAGGATTCACGAGACCGGTAGGATCAAGAAGTATAGCCAGAGAAAGCCATAAAGCAAAAGAATACAGAAATTATAATGAGCCATAGTGGTATTTGCAGTCAAGAGAATCCGTACGTTTGTTCTAAAAAGGGAAAAATGTAACAATATGTATATGGTGGCTTTTAACAGCCATGTTTTACTTGTCAAAGGTATATAAATATACGAAAAGAAATATTGTTTTGATCTAAATAAATAATTTGCATATTCAAAACATTTTTTGTTTTGCTTGATACGAGTATTAGTTTCTTGAAAATATACCACAGTTTTTTTTCGAACATATAACTATAATACATGGAAAACAATTTTATTTACATTAAAAAAAAGTTGCAAACTAATAATTATTTTTAAAATAAACAAAAAATTTAACTAAAACTTAAAAACAAAAAATCTTAAGAAAAAAATAAAATACATATCTGAATCAAAGAAAAAACTTTTTTTGAAGCCGCACAAATTTTTCAATGAAAATATTAACTAAAGCAAAAACATTTTTTTAGACTTCTCCTTTAGAACAAATGTATTGTAACTAAATCAAATAATTAGTGGGTAAAACTTAATCGAATTAAAAATAGCGTTTTTTTAATTTCTATCGAATACAATTTGCAAGAAACTATCTTTGGTTTGGCTAAATAATCGTTTGGTTGTGCTTGCAATTTTTTTTTTTTTTTTGATTTCTGTAAATACTGTTTTTTATAAATGAAGTCTTACGAAAGCTCTCAAATACGCCACCTGAAGAATGGCCTCGCTTTAGGTAGGATGCTTGAACTCATTCGGTTGTTGGATTTTACAATAAAACTAAGCCAAAGTTAATGTAATAATATCTTATATTGAAAGCTACCAGATACCTACGTGCAAATCATTTAATTTTTAATTACCTTTATATGATCGATACTTGAGTCCTAGCTTTTTTTTTAACGAATAATTAAATAATATAATCTATATTATTTTTTTCATAGTACATACGTGTTGTCTATTTCTGATTAATATAAATAAAAAATGGCACAAGTTTCTGCGATTTAAGCTCGTAATTATTTTATAGTTGAAATTTTTAATAACTGGATAATTTAGAATTTATAGTTGAAAACAAAATCTATTTAAAATCTATTAAAAAAACACCTCAAAGCAAGAAAACTTAACAGTTATAATTCAGTCGTACCTCGCAAATCGCAAAAATTGTATACATATATATCTATAAGTCGAAGGATATTCTTCTCATTTACTGTGAGCGTAGATTATTTAAAATAAAATAAATACGCATTTAGTTAATTTGCATTTAAATTTAAGTTGTATTTAAATACAGCTTCAGTTTTTCAGTCATATTTGATAGTTCTTATTTAACTATGATAAAAATATGGCAACATTACAAAATATCAAAATATTTGTCAATAGTATATGAAAAACTGCTGCTAACAAACACAAAGAATTGCAAATTTTGTAAAAAGCGATGCTCATGTATTCACCTCCTCAACTTATTTAATTTATTAATTTAACTTTATAATTACTATTTACATTAAGAAATAGATGCAAAACATAAAATATGGTTCTATCAATGGCTAAAATGTTTGTTTACTTTTGTTTAGTTTTGTGAAACAACAATAAAACTGCCATATCCATATGGTGGAATTGTATTAAATGCACAAGATTAGTAATTTAACTTTTTAAATTTAAAAACTGAATTTTGTACTTAAATAGAACTTAAATATAAATGACATTTAAATATGAACAAAGTGGGAATCAATTTAAAAAGATTTTCTACTTCAGTTTAATAGTGCATTTTCATTGACGTGATTTTATCCAAATACTTGGTTTGCTGAAATCAACTGCTTTGCTACTTGATTTTTCATGCTACTAAAATCTTTTAAATCACTTGATTTCTCTCAAAGCATGACGAAAATGTTTTTTTCGAAATATTTTTGGGTTTACAACACTGTGTTGTGTCTAGGATATTCAAGTTCAACTCCGTTCTATCCATTCATATTGAATGTTTTTTTTTTTTTATCGAAAAAAATGACAATTACTTAAAAATTTAAAAAAAAAATATTTTTTGTTATAAAAAAAAGTGTTCAAGAAAATATAAAAACAAAAATGTCTAAAATCAAAAATTATATTAAAAAAAAAAAAACGATTCTTTACAAAAAATAACATATTTTTTTTTTTGTCAATTACGCAAGTATCAGTGTCAGTGTTACGTCACAAATTCGAATTTACAAAACACGTCAGCTCAATGGAAACACTTCGAAGTGTTTTTCTCAAAACTAGTTGATTTCAAGTCAGTGGAAACGCAGTATAACCGTATTTTTGAAAAAGATGTACCAATCAATTGGAATATCTTTCGGCAAATTATCAAAGGCTTCTCGCAGGCAACAAAAGTCATTGTACAACATGTCGTTTTCAATTACATAAGAGATTTTCTAAAACTTTTGGCTAGTCTGATAAATTATTCCATGACAAAAGAGATTGGTTTTAATTTAAAACGGTTTTTGTTTTTTGTTATAAATTGTCATTGATGTACAAAATAAAGGCATAATAAGTGTTAGATAAAGTCCACACAAAACCTAAAGCTCTTTTTCAAAAATCCATCGGTTTATACTTTGTTTATACTTTTTTTCTTCTCAACATTGTAGATACTGCTCCAGTATCGTACTGATTTTGATGAAGTTATTTTTCTTTTTAATTTATTCTATTTCGTTATAACGAATAATATTTAGAAAAAATTCTTTAAACTAGAAATGTCATAATTTGTATATATACGAATTTTAACACAAAAAGTATAAACTTATCACAAAATTATACGTAATGAATAACGGAATTTAAGTTAATCAATAATCACGAATATAATATTTCGCTTTATACTTGTAAAGCATATGCAAAAAAAAATTTTGTACAAATTTCCTTAAATTAACTGATAGAGAACAAAAACGTCCTTACAAGTAATAACGATTTTACACATTTTTAAATTTCGGTAACTTTTTGTTCCAATTGTGATTTATTGAAAGCGAAACATATATACAACCGTCAATTTTTATGATATTTGAATATTAAAATTTTCTACACACATAGATATCTTCTATAGAAATTAACTTACATTGTAAGATTTTTGTCATACAAAAAAAAAATTTTAAGTTATACGTTTTCTACTAATTGAATTGAAAAATTCATTTTTACAAAAGAAGCATGAGAATATTGCTATTTGCAAAGAACCCTCATCATGCATTGCTTTCCCTTTTAAAAGCAAAATCGTTGGTAACAACGTGCAGCAAAACACTATTGTTGTTTGTATTACAATTTTTTTTTATTTTATGTTTACAAGCCAATCATCATTGTAGTGTTCGCTAATTCCTGTTGTTTTATTCTAACTTATGCCGAAAAGTATGCCACACTTTTATTGTTAATTTTTTTATTGTGCTTTTAAAGTATTTTGTTTTGTGTACGTATGTATATAAATATTCATCTTGTTTTTAGTAACATGGCGTTGTGCCAGTTTTATTACTCGTGTTTTTTATTTTAAATATTGCAAATTTTTTTTAAGGTATGTTTAGTTTTGCTTGAATATATTTTAAGTAAAATAAATCAAAACTTTCAGTTAATTAATCAATTTTTTTTTGTTTCATTTACTTGTTCGTATTTGATTATCTATTGTTCCACAATAAAAATTTGCAGTAGTAAAAAATTTATATTTCTAATGTTAGTATATTTTACGTGTGATTTTTGTTTGCATCAGGCGTTTTATGTTTGTTAAAAAATAATAAAGACTAGAGGAAAAAAGAATGTGAAAATGTTTCTGTTAAAATAAAAATTATCCAATGAAACGTCTAAAAAAATACAAAATAAACAGTCAATTTTAGATAAGATGTCCTTATATGATCGGCCGCTAAAAGTCAAAGCAAGAACATTTTATAAATAGAAAAGGAAATGCTTATGTCAGCAGTTTTTTAAGAAAATTAAATAATTGACAGGTTTCAATGTAAATAATTTAAGCCATTAAACAATAGAATTGGGGATATAATTTAATTCACTGAATATGAAATTTTCTAAATTTACGAACAACAATAGAAAAATTAAAAAGAAAATATAGTCTTTTTCTGTTTTAACAAACCTAAAATAATTCATTTTAACCAAGGAACTACACAAAAAAAAAAAACAAAACAAAACGAAACGAAAACCATTTCTGTCTGTACATCCCTTTACCACAAAAAATAGAAAAAGGGTACAACTAAGTTTGTCATTCCGTTTGTAATTCCTTCAATATCCATTTCCTACCCCTTAAAGCCGATACTGACTTCTAATACATAGCGAAGTAGATTGAGCGATAAGAAGAAACGTTTTTGTAAATTATTAGCTTAGATAAAGAAATCGATTTAGAAAAAAAATCACCTAGTTTTGGAATTTTTGTCTATCTGACTGTCTGTGTTCGCATTACGTAAAAACTACTGGATGGATTTGAACAAAATTTTGTGAGGTCCCTTAGAACATTGGTTCCAATGTAGAATACTTTTTGTTTTGTAAAAATAGGTCAATTCGCGGCAAAATAGAAACACAATTGTGAAAGCATCCAATTTTACCGTTATAAGGGTACTAAAGCAAGTGTCAGCACTTTTTGATTTTGTAGATGGAAACTTTTTAACACTGGAAAATGGGAAAGGGGGTATGGGTCTGCTATTGCGGTTCAACTGTTGTAATATTGATCTCTCTTAACCAGCTTGTCATCTATTTCATAGATAGAATCTCTGATTTAGAAACGTTATAGTGATCAAAAAAGTTTTTACATACAGAATGACTGAGTATCTTAACTGCCGAATCACGTACGTCCTTTCTAATATGTTATAGGGTGTTACACGTATTTAACAGAGATGTTGGTGACAAACTACACATGTGGTAAAGTTTATTACATTTTTTTTAATTTTCTATTATTTTTATTTAATATTTTTTTTTTAATTTCGGACCATATTGTTCTTAAATTCAATATCAACAAATTTCCAAAAAAAAAAAATATGTATAGGACTTTTCTATATGAACCCGTTTTTATTGATAAAGAGAGTGTAAGACAAAATTTTTTCATCTTTTTTTTAATTAATAAAATTTAAACATTCCTACAAGTAGAAATATAATTGAAAAAAATCTAAAATTGTGTTCTCAGCGACGGAATAAAATAAGCGAACTTCATGGTAAATGTAGATTTTTATCATTTATGCTGAAAACACATTTGGGACGAACGCTGAATTTTTCGTTGCGAATATTCGTCGAAAAAAAAAAAATAAAATACGAAAATGCGCACAATCAATGCGTCGACGAAATTCGTCGCGAGTAACGAACTATTCTATAGGTTAATTTCTATTTTTTATGTCGATGAACGACGAATATTTTTGTGTCAAGGGACCCTTTCTCTGTTTATTTTTTAAATTTATTTCTTTTTAGTTAAAAATTTATTTTCTTTCTATTTGTAGCCCATATATAAAGAATATGCTATTTTTATAATTAGACATGTTCTGAATTCCACACGAAATTTTTAATTTTTTTTTTTTCAAGACATTGGGTCTCATGCATAAAAACGAGTAAAAGCACTGAGTTGATTCAGGTGAGCAATTGCTTGTTAGTCGAGTTCATTCAAACAGCAACAGCTTTTGCTCAATTTCATATGCATTAAAATGAGTCCAAACCAATTTCAATAACTTGAGCAAAGATCAAACGTATAATTGTTATTGAAGTGTAAGCACGTCGTCAAGTGAAACTGAAGAAGAAGAAGAATCAAATAATAATAATTAAATAGAAAATGACGACACTTCTAAATTTTAAGTAAAGAAAATAAAATAAAATAAATATTTACAAAGCATTAAAAAAATAAAAACAAACAATAGAAACATATGTAACAGAAGTTATTTAGTTAGTTAGAAGTGGCAGCCTATCGCGGTGAAGCTAACTTGAGTACAATTCAATGGCCCGTTGTGATACCACTAGGAAGACGGCGCGACTCCCCTTACCCAGTTGAGAACCATGAAGATTCCCGGATCAACTTCGCTATGTCCCCTATCGAGTGAGATGGTAGTTCCGTAAGTGTAACAGGAATCAAGCAAAAATTTAGCATTGAAATAACTGGGAAAAATATAATAAAAAAAATAGCTAACATGAAATGTCACATAAAGAAATAAATTACACATGAATAAAACAGGCAATAAAAAAATATTTAAAAAAAACTGGGAAACTGATTTGTCACAATTGCTTTGTGCTAATTCTAATTCCTCAACAAACAAACTTCCAGGTAAGTGTACCGTTATCGAATTAATTAAGAATACAAACCTATATAATTTAAAAATTTTTCAGCCATGAGTCCTCTTTAGTGTACGCGAGTCAACTATAAGGCAGGCTCAACAAAATTTGAGCAATAGCTCACAAAAGAAAGCAAAAGCTTGTTTTTATGCATATAAAAATGAGCTCAATCTCATCTATCTTCGTTCAAACTGAGCAAGACGAGATCAAACGTGAGCAGTGAGCAAAAGCAAAAAATCGAGTCAAAGCTCACGTTTTATGCATGAGACCCATTGTTTTTGTTAAAAATTATTTTATAGCAAAAATGTTTTTGAAAACACAAAGTGAAAATTTCGTGTGGAATTCAGAACATATCTGTTCTGCATTCCACCGTTTAATTATTATTCACATAAAAAATAAACAAATTTTAAATGTGTTTTATAACATATTTTCCATACAAATTTGGCATAAAATATATGATTAAAATCTATTTAATACTTTACGAACAACGCAGTTAGATTTCAAATGAATTATTATTTCGATTTTTTTAAGCTTGGGCTTAAGTTCGTTAATAATTGTGATAAATTCTAAAAATAACTGTAAACTTAGATACCAGGAGAATCAAATGCACTTTTTGGATCACTACAACCTTCATCAGTATTTTTCGTATACATCTACAAGGCACTTATCAATTGTAACTACTATTTAGATATAATATTGAATATATAATAGTAAAATATGAGATATTTTAATCTTTGTTTTTTTGATATATTTAAATCTCTGATATTTTTAAATCTCTCTTTTTACAAATACATGGTCACTGCAGCATGTGGAATATGTAAACGAAAATATATTTTAAAATTAATTAATAAATAATTTTGTAGTCTTAATTGAGTTTGAGTCGACAAATTTAAGCAAAGATGGCTGAATGATGAATTTGTAGTGCTGTGCGAAACTCATCGTTCGTCGCAGTTTTGTTCATACCATTAGTCGTTATAAGTGTAGCAATTTAATGAACTGCCTGTACTATGATTTTAAATTTAACTTCATTATAAATAAAGATAAAAAATAAACCCAATGAAGCGTTGAATAATGATAAAACATTTAGTATTGTACCTGGTGAGTCTAGGGAGTAGTATAACCCTGTATACCAAAAACAAAAAACATATTTATTTTTATACACACGGTTGTACTTGTACGTGTTTTACTAGAGCGAAGAAATTATTCAGTGTTGTGTGGAAAATTAAATTATTGTTATTAGTTATATGTATATGCATATAATTTTTTTTTATTTTTTTTTTTTTTTGGTTGGCTTAGTTTGCTTAAAAGACTTTAAGTTAAGTTAACCTAAAAAATTTGTTGGTTGTTGTGAAATTTAATTCCTTTATCCTTACAAATTTTTAGTAATGGTAAAATACAAATGCAAACAGCATGCGGAAGCAGTATTACCTACTTAAAAAAAATTAGTTTGTTATTATAATATACATACAAAAAAATTAACACGTTCAATTAAATTTAACTTGGCAATGCCGTTGAAGGCGGCCGAGCGGCAATTTTAATTAAGTTAAACTTTTTGTTTTGCCGCCTTTATTTGTCAAATCAATCAAAGACGTTTTTCCTGTTTCTTTTCCTCACTGAATCGCTGTTAATTTTGTTTATTATTCCTTATAAAATTTCTGGCAATTGAATATATTTATTTCTGCGTTAAAAAACTAAAAATATTTTATATTTTACACACAAACTTCTACTTAAGACACTCTTTATAATAAAAATAAATCTTAAACTGAACAATAGCAGTTTCAGAGAATGTTTATATTATATTGCAAGCCAGTATATCGCTATTTTCATAATATAAATAATTTATAGTTTAATTTACTTTTATCTCCACAAATTCGTAAGTTATAATCCATGCTTTTTCCTCTGCTTTAATTATAAGATCAACTGTTTGAATAGAAAATTTATAAATAAGTAAATTAATACAGGATCCGCCAATGGTTGGTCAGTTGGCTTCAACACCTGAACCAATTGGACTTTGTATACCAAGGTCTTTATGCAAGATGTTTTTGAAATGTTAAATTGTTAAGAACTACAGTGAATTGATGGCGCTTCACGCTCACTTTCTGCCACAGCAGCAATATTATCGGGTGTACGCACTGTTTTTGGCTTTTCACGCTTTGGTTAATCGATGAAGATTCCAGTTTATTTCACTTGTTTCACATGATAACGAACATATGGAGCTGGCGGTGCTTCTCTTCTTCCGTACGCAATTTTCGCACATATTCTGCAACATTAGCATGATTTTCAAAGTAATGTCGCAATATTTCCCAGCGTTGTTTCAGCGTATACACAACTATATTCATTCAGCGGAAGGATAAAACTAATTATCTGTCAAATCAGACATGAACTTAGTGTTACCGTTCACGAAATAAGCACTAGTTAAAAAAAAAAGAAACGTTAGATAGCGGACACGTTAAATTTAGGTAGTAACAATATTAATAATATTGTAAATTTCAAGATTAGCAGAACATCTAAAAGCAAGCGTATGTATGCATATTAGCAAAGTGTGATCTGTTTAATAGTGTTGTTAACAAAATTTATTTAAGAGTGATTAAAAAATTAACGTCAAAGAAAATAATGTACAGCTATGTTGTGGTCATAATTTAAAATACTCCAGGCGGTTTGTATCGAATTATCAACTCTGACGTTGAAAATATTTTAATTTTTAAATATATCAAAAATTGTATCAGCCAGTCGATTGCTTAAAAAACTAAATAGCAAATTATCCTAGAAAAATTAAGCTGGCAGAAGCCTATGATATTTAAACAGCAACTATTAAGCATACAAATGACTTATACACATGTAGTGTGTGTAGTAATACCAAAAATAGACCCCTAATCCTATAGGCTCTTATCAAATCGATTTGAAACAGTTCGACAGCTGGCTTAAGCAGCTCTTAATATATAAAGTTTAATAATATAAAATACATATGCAGCTTTTTAAATCTTAACTCTAACCCAAAGCACGTCTCTACTACTTTCTATTGATCCCTGCCTGATTCTTGTTTCTCTTTTTATGATTAAAAGAACATTGATAAAAAGTATTTAAACCAGAACCAAGATATTTCTAAATTCAAATTCAGAAATCAGAAGTTAAATTAGGATTAGTGCTTGTAGGTGTGGGCTCATTTATTAGTTAAAGGAAAAATATAGCAGATCTCTAGGATTAAAACTGTCTGAAATTGTTGAAATTCTACAAATAACTTTTAAAGCAGTTGATGTGTTTGCCGCTATAATGGAAAATTCAAACAACAAAATGTATATATCTGGAATTGTAATTCGTAACCTCTTGAAATTGCACATGTATTGCTATAGCGGCTATAATAGCAAATATAAAAAAGAGTTCCGTAAGTGACGTGACTGACGTCGTCAGTACGTTTCAGTGTAAAAAGATGAGAATTTGTAGAATTTTAAAATGCTGCACAAATTAATTAATATTTTAACACGTCGTATTTTAAAATAGCGTAATTAAACAAATAATAATTTGCTCAACAAAGACGAAGGGTAAGAAAATTATACGTTTTTTTACACCAATTCTAGATTAATGTTTATAATAATTCTAAAAAGAAGGCTTCAGCGATAACAAAGCCATTTTAAAATATATTTACTTTTTAATTTTTTATATAAGAAAAATATTAATTTAATCTTCGTTTAAAATTTATTATTACTTTTTCTAAATATAAAAAATTATAAACAGCAAAATGTAGGCATGCATGAATTGAATATTTATTAAGTTTAACCTTCTTTTCTTAAAAACACATAATTCTAAACAACTATAATTACAGCAATAAGATATCCCAGCTGTTTTCAATAGACGCAGTTTTCAAACGGAAATCGGAATCGTAAGAGAAATGCATAAAATGTTACGTTGTTTAAAATATTATTTTGTATGGAAAATTATTACTGGGAAATAGTGCCGTATACGCAGTGAAAACTGCTTAGAAAAAATGTGTTGTGGATACCTGTGTGTGTTGCCTCAAAACTAAAGAATAAACTTATCCCAGAATCAGAATGGAAGTGATGAGTTTTAAGTGTCATCATGAATGTATGCAATGCATTGTCTGCACAAAAAACAAACTTTTTGTGTCTTAAAAGGCTTTCAGATTTAATTTTTTATCGATTCTATTATATTTTATTTAATTATAAATTATTTTCAGCTTTTTTCTAATAAATTTAAATAATTAATTAACCATTTATTGAGAATTTAACTGCCTAGCGTACCAAAATGTTCCTTCAAAGTTATCCAGCTTTCCCGCATTTTTTCTCTGCCAACCTCTTTTCAGAATATTGTATAAAATTTTTATAAAAATCTTTAAAAGAAATATTAGCAAATCAACAATTTTCTAGTTTTGCTTAATATATTCGTGGCTGCTGAATCTTACGTGGAGTGTATTGGTTTGGCGTTGTAGTTAAACACATATTTCGGTAATATTCTCAAATAAAAAAAAGTATCCATTGGCTTTGAGTTAGCTGTCGAGCATAGACGTGTTTTTTCAACAAATTGAAAAAATATTAGAAGGCTTCGAAAAAATATATATATATATATATATATATATATATATAAAAAATAAAATATTTCAAATTTCGTTTTACTCAAAATTACATTAAATTAAAATAAATCTACGTTCTGCAATCTTTTTATTTGGAAAAAGGAAGGACAAAAACAACCACAGGACATTTTGCAGTTGCTTTGTTTAATAGTTTAAATCCCTTCAAGAACAATTTTTAAGAGGAAGATGGATGACCCCGGAGGCAGTTGCCCACCGGCGAAAAATCGTGAAATCGTTGTTGAGAAAAGAAAGCTCAAGGCGTGTAAAACGGCATCAATTATTAGGAATGAAGCAGGTAAGTCGAATTTCCCTTCAACTAATGCGAGTAAGTGCGATTCAGTGACCGTGGCGACTAACGTGGTATCTGACCATAACTGTTCTGTACAACGTGAACGCCGTTTTGATTATAAATATGATTCTGATCATAAGGGTCCATTTATGGTATATGTTGACTCGTTTGACTCATCGGGTTTACGCAAATTTCTAAGCGCTATAGCAGTGAGCAAAATTCTCATTAAACTCGGTATTCCTGATGTTGTCGAGGTAATTAAAATCGGTTACGGTCGTTGTAAAGTCACGTTTAAGAACCACCAGGCAGCAAATAAATTTTCTTCTGACCCTAGACTCACTAAATACGAGCTAATTCCAAAAATTTTCGAACATTTTATTTACAAAATTGCAATTGTTTTTGATATCCCAACCGATATCAGTGAAGAGGAATTCAAGGCCGGTATTATCTCGCCAGTAGAGGCCGTTACGCCGTCTTAAAGGTCAGGATGGTGAGGAGATGAAGAATCAAAAAACATGAAGATTGTGTTTAAAGGTAATAACATTCCTAATGAAATAATTTTTGGCTATGTAAAATTACCAGTTAAACATTTTATTTCCTTTGCGCAATGCTACAAATGTTTTCGGTATAACCATTTTGCACAACATTGCAAACAGAATTTTGATTTATGCCGTTCTTGTTATAGTCAGCATAATGTTGAGGAAAATTGCGCGGAATTATCATGTTTAAATTGTAAAGGGAATCACAACCCAATGTACAAAAAATGTCCAGCGCGTGCTAAAGCTTTTGCAGTTAAAAAAATGATGACCCTCGAAAACCTGTCCTTAAAAGAAGCTAGAATGCGTTTTAAAAGTGTATTTTCAAACAGATTTTCTGAATTAGAGGATGACTGTTCTGCCTTTCCTCCTCTTAGACAGATAGGAACAAAGGATAACGTCCAGAATAATCACCGAGCGGCAGCAAAAGCTATTCATGACATTATGCCTTTTTCTAAAGTAATTAAAAATAACGCTAATAAAATAAGAGAAGAAGCTAATGCTAGAAATACAATGAATAGACACAAAGAAGTGTTAGAGGAACATTTTTATCAGTGTCAACATGAAAAGCTGGCCTTTCCAGCACAACCTCAAAACCTGAATGCAATCCAAAAACCTGATTCGAACCGTCAGATGGCCTTGAACTTCTTAACAAAGACCTCGAATGATACTGAATCCTTTTTAAAAAATATTGATAATGGTAAATATGAGAGAGAAACAGTATCTAAATTTGTAGCTCAACTAAGAGATAATATTAACTTAAGTTTAAATTATTTAGATCCGGATTTAATAAATTGCTCAATGTCTCAAGATTTCAATACATAAATAACGGCTAACGAAATTAAACTACTACAATATAATATTCAAAGCCTAAAAAGCCTGGTAATAAAGAACTTTTAGAAGTATTTCTTCACAATCACGACATTGACATCGCGCTTTTAACTGAGACTTGGCTGACAGATAATGCCTGTTCAAGTCTCAAGAACTACAATTTCGTTTGTAAAAATAGAAAAGATGGCTTTGGCGGTGTAGGCATATATGTAAACAAAGATATAAAATTCGCTATTATTAATACCAGTTCAACACATGATACCATAGGAATCTCCACTCTGAATTTGAGCAGAAATATTAATGTAATCATCAACTACAGTCCACCAAACTTAAGTTTGATAGACTTTGAGCATGAATTAAATCGCATTTTTGTACTGGGCAATCAACTGAAAGGAAAAACGCTAATATGCGGTGACTTTAATGCCAAATCTTCACTTTGGGGAGCAAGGCATTCTGACAACAAAGGAATGTTTTTAGAAAGCCTAGCTAATAGTTTTGATTTTGTATGTATGAATGATGGTAAGCCAACCTTTTAAACAGCTTCTACATCATCATCGATTCTTGATGTATCCTTCGTGGGTGCTCCTTTAGTAGACTTTACTTGGAATTCATTGGACTCTAAAATTACGGGTAGTAACCACCATCCAGTTATTATATCGTTGGGTGTTAGTTGTAGACCTTCTATATCTAAAACTTATCTGCTACGAAATCGTTTTTATTCAGATGTTAGAAAATTGGTGGTACAAGGAAATATTGATTCCTTTGAATTGGAGCTAAAAGATTTATATAAAAAACACACAATAAGGTTGTCAGATAATAACAGATATATTCCTAAAAGGTGGTGGAACGATGAGTTGAAAAGACTATTTCGACTTAGAAATGCTGCTAGGAAAAAATATTTTAAGTCAAAAACTTTGGATGAGTGCGCGCCTTGTTAAGAGCTGAAAGGAAACTAAAATCTTACATTTTTACAGCCAAAAAAGGTGACTTTGCTGAGTTGTTATCAGAATTATCGAGTCCTTCTTCACCTAAGCAATTTTGGACAAAACTTGTTCATTTAAAAAAATATAATCTTAGAAAAGAAATTAAAAGCTCATGGAACGATACCCAGACTCGAAGTTTTTCAGATGGGTTAGTTGGACAGTTTGTCCGTTCACCTTCCCCAAGTTTGGATATACCTCCATCGGTTGTTGTCCCTGTTTTTGATTTTGAGGATTTCGTCGCATATATTAACTCAAGGAATCTAGACTCGGCAGCTGGGCCAGATGGTATTTCTTATCGTGTTCTTATAAATCTCTCAACTTTCAGCATAAAATCTATTTTCAATCAAATTATGTTGCTGTGGTCCAATGGAATTGTTCCACCATCATGGCGTGCAATAAGAGTTTGCCCAATTTTGAAAAAGGATAGAGATCCTACATTAATCACAAACTACAGGCCCATATGTTTGATGTCCGTCTTACTTAAGGCCTTAGAACATCTAATCAAACGCCACATCGTAGCTCACTGTGAAGAAAATAATATCTTTCCCGCTAGATCATACGCTTTTCGAAAAAATAGATCTTCTGCAAACTGTATTAATGATGTTATAAATACAGTTTATAGCTTCAAGAAGAAAGGTCTTCATGTTGTTGCTGCTTGTTTAGACGTTGATAAAGCTTACGATGCTACTGACCCCTTGTTACTTTGCCGATTATTAGTGGATCTTAATTTTAACCCTCATGTAATTAATTGGATTTATTCTTTTCTAAGTGATAGAAAGTTAATCGTTAATGGGCAAGTAGCGACTACTGCAATGGGCCTAGCCCAAGGAAGTACTCTCTCTACAAGTCTGTTTAATATTTTTACCGCAAAGTTTCATGAAATTTCAACTGATAAAGACGTTGTATTTCAGTTTGCGGATGACTTCTTCTTAGTTTGTGCTCACCGTGACTTTGTAACTGCGAAGCAGTCTTTAACAAGGAAACTAAGCGAACTTAGTCAGCTTTGCACCCTACGAGGTCTCTCTTTCAATCCTGAAAAATCAAAAGTCATTCATTTCAACAGGAAACCCCGCCCTCTTAACATCACAATTAATAACTTATTAATTCCTCAAGTAAATTTAATAAAATTTCTTGGAAGAGTAATAACACCTAATAATTCTTCAGTACCGCAAGCCACTCACGTTATCGACTCAGTACGCAAAACATGCAGTTTCCTTAGGATATTAAATAATCGTTTTTCTGGCGTCAATCCTTCACGTGCACTGCAAATGTATAAAGCTTTTGCAAGACCAAAAATAGAGTATGCTGTATCTACATTTTCTAACATGTCCAAAAAAGCTTTAGCAAAAATTCAAGTTTATATCAATGACGCTCTTAAACGTTCCTTGGGCCTTATTAAATCAACTCCCAATATTGTGGCCTTTTATATGGCTGCAGAACTTCCACCGACATATCGTTTCATACTGGTCACTGCTAAAGAAATTACCAAGTCATTTACTTACAATCTCCAAATCTCCAAAGCTCTATGTTTGTCGAACTCAAGTCTCAACATTAGCATTTCAAAAGTGTTTCATCGATTTAGAGATATATTCATGGACTTAGGTAGCATTAAGCCAAGGTACAACAAACCTAAAAGTATTGCTGTTTATTTGGATTTCTTTGGTGATACGGCTACTAGTAAAAAGAATGCTAGCAATGACATAATCAGAGCATTGGCAAAGAAAAAATTAACTCGTTGGTTGAAAATGGTTTTGAAATTTTGTTCACTGATGGTTCCGTGATCGGTGAGTCCACTGGATTTGCGTTTTACCATTTAAGTTCTGATTCAGCTTACCGATATTATACTAATAAATCTCTGTCTTCAACTTCAGCAGAGCTGTTAGCTATTGAAAAAGCTATAGAATTTAAAACACGTTCTGGCTTTACTAAGGTTGCTATTTTAACTGATTCAAAATCAGGACTGTATAATATTAAAGGAGAAGATCAGATCAACTACATTTCTAATGATATTCTTACAAAGATTGCCGATTCTTCATTAACTACTATTGAGTTACTTTATATCCCTGCTCATGCGTCAATAATTGGTAACGAAAGAGCTGATGCAGCTTCGAAAGAGGCCCACTGTCTTGGAGTTTTTGTAACAGTTAAATGGTCTTACCACGATGCCATCAGGCGAATCGAGACTTTACTGCTAGATGATTGGCAAAGGGAATACGACTTACTACGACAGACTAAGGGCAGACTGTATGGTACTATTTTTCCAACTATTGTTAAAACACCATGGTTTCATAAAATTAATTGTGGTGCTAGAGCCCAACTTTCAACTAAAATAAGAGCTGCCAATAGAATACTTTCTGGACACACTTTTTCTAAAGCTACCCTTTTCAAAGTGGGAGCGACAAACTCTGATCTATGTGATTTATGTGGTGTTTCTGAAGATGTATCTCATGTAATTTTTACTTGCCCCCGTTTTAATGCCCAAAGATTAAATTTTCCCGCTATTCTTCGCTACAATAATATTATGAATTTCCTTACTGGAGAGGACTTGATGAATATTATGTCGCTGGCTGATTTTGTAGAGACAATAGAATTGAAACTCTAGAAATTATTATTTAAGTTAATTTTATGTTTGTTTTTAATTTACGAGTTTTAGCTTTTGTGTTGTGTTGTTAGTATGATTATATATATATTAGTGTGCGTATATGTACGTATGTGTATGTACATATGTATATATGTGTGTAGGTATGTGTTTGTGTATGCATGTGTATCGGTGTATATGTATTTATATATTTTTGCTTGTTATTTATTTGCCTGTTTTGTCGCTGGTGGTTTATACCTTAATTTGTAATGGCTATATGAATACTTTCGAGGCCAAATAATTCTCTAATCCTTCTAGAGTAACTTAAATCTACAAAAAAAAAAAAAGTATCTAATTTACTTTATTCGTGCTTGATTCCTTCAAATATAAATATTTCATGATATTCTCATGAAATATTTATTATTTTAAACTAAACTAAAAAATTAAATGTATTACTGCGGGGAAAGCATATCCATATGGCCCTTTCACTATTGCTCAAATAGCTCATCAGTGGATTTTACCCAAATTTTGTATAAAAAACTAGAGGACTCCATTGAATCAGTAAGACAAAATACAATAACAACTCCAAAATGTTTTATACAAAAACACAGCAAACATTTAGTAACTATTTTTATTTTTTCTTTCTACAAAAGGGATCCCATTAGGAACCATTCATATGTATAAATTGTTTTTCAATTTTTATTTTTATTTTTTCATTGAATCTTTCAAATACATATGAAAACATAAAAAATGTTTATAAGTAAAATAGTGGTCATTGTCCACGCCTGTCAAATAAACAATCAAAATAAAATTTCTTGTGTACTAAAATATATTCCAAAAACTTCTTAAATCAAAAACTAATGGCGAGTATTTTCTTGTACATTTCACAAACAACATAAAAAAACAATTAAGAAGAAGAAGACTAAACAAATAAAAAATCGAAAAAACACGAATTAGCAATTATAGAAAGACAATAATAAATAACTAAATTTCAAAATATTGAACAGTGTTTTTCCCTATGTTAAGCGAAAGCAGCCTCCTCCTGTAATAGAACAAAAGCTCTGCACCCTTATAGGGAAGACATGAATCCTTAAGATGGGACATCTAAACTGTTTCGAAATTCCCAAAACTAAAGAAGCTTTCTATTAACTGAAAATTCGCTAAGGATCTTACGCCATCCACAAATTTCTTAGGCAAATCTACCATGTAGGCTTCTATGGCTTCAAGTCCTGTATGGAAGCCTTCATTTTTATTCGCCTGAATCAATTTTAATAAAGTCTCGACCAATCAATTTTAAGGATTTTGAAACATAAAAAGGTCCTTATATATTTGCTTTCACACCTAGGACCTGATGAACCGATTACAATCAATTTTTTTTATAGGTATTTATGCAAAGGATATAATATTTTATGAATATTTAAAAAACCATGGAAATAAGTGAGTGGGATAGGGGAGAGAACAATTACGTAAATCTTCACCGCTCTTAACAAAATCAGATTCTAAAGATATTTGAAACGTAAACATTTCCTAATCTATAAGATCCAAGTAGATTTGAAAGATTTTTCGCGTAATCGGAGAAGAGACCCATTGCAAAAAAGCCTCTAATATAATATACAGTGCTTAGAAAGGCCCTTTAATTAGACCTAGGCAACGCAGGGTACAATAAGCTAGTATTTTAATAAAATTAGTAATTTCTTAATTTTATTGCTGGAGTAGGCTGCATAGACTCTCATTTAGACCCAGGAACTACGAAGGGAAACAAAAAGTTCGTCATTTAAATTGGCTATCTCTTCGAGATGACTTCCCTCTTAAAGAAATAGCAAAACTCCAACCTTTTTAAGTTGTTTTAGCTGACCATAGATGGCTGGTGTATATGAATAAACTAAGTAGCTGATCCATTTTATAAACCGCCAATTCAGAGGCATAAATTAAACGTGCGTCTCCTTTGTTTGACTGTAATTGAAAAACGGGTAGGAATTAAAGAAACGATATTTTGCGTTAGTTTTACTTTAAGACGATTTAATCTGTTGTTATCACTAAAATAAAAAAATTAATGTAACTACTTCTAAATAAAAGCAACAGTATTTAAATAGAAAGGAAGTAAAGTTTTATAAATTAAAGGACTATTATGCAGCAGTTGGACAAATAAAACAAAATGTTAAAGTTCTTTTCTCGTTTTAGTTTTAACAAGAAAAGAGAAATTAAGTAAAACAAAATGTAGAGAATTCAAAATATTACTTAACTTAGAATAGTTAATTGTAATGGGAAATAGTTTAAAAATAGTTTTCTAAGGTGGCTACAAGTAAAACAAGAAAACGACTTTGTTCATAGAAAATAAAGTATTAAAGGCAGCAAACAAATTATCAAGATATAAACTTTTATTTACATTTGTTGTAAATTTAATATTCAATAAATAAATATAAAATAAACTACTAACTGTGATAAATAAGAAAACATAATAGAAATAGAAAACGAGTGAAAACATAAAATAAAAAATTCGTATATATTCTTTACTTAGAAATTTTAAAAGGAGGAATATTTTCTAGTATTTGTTATATGGCTTTAATATTACAAAACATTTTAACAGGCCTTTATTACAGGCAGTGTTTAAATTGCTTAAAAATAACAACAGCACTAAAATATTTACTTTGCTTGCATATTTTTCAACAAACAAAACTCTAAACCAGCAGTTTAAAACATTTCATTATAAACGAAGTAACAGCAAAAAGCAAATGCAAAAAACGAGAAAGAAACGCATGTGCTTTAGCTGACTATTTTGTGTTTCTTTTTGCAGCAAAGCAATCAGCAAAGCATTTATTTTGAAAACGTATACTGTTGCTTAAGCAATAAGTTGATGTTTGTTTCTTGCTTTACTGTTGCTATAATAAACACAACGTTTGTATATGTATTATATGTATATATTGTATGTATTTTCTTATTTATTCTAAGTAATAAATACATATGTAAATACGTTTCCAACGTTAAAGCAATTGTAGTCAGCCACAACTTCATAGTAAAAAGTAAAGTAAAAGCAAAAATAAAAATAAAGAAAGACTGATTGCTCAAGCAACAGCCTCGTTTTGAAATTAATTGCTTTGCCGCAGAAAGAAACACATTGCCAGCTAAAGAAAATGCGTTTCTTTCTCTTTTTTGCATTTGCTTTTTGCTTTTCCTGCACATTTTTTCACAGCAACAGTTAAGCAACTACATATGCATTGAAAATAGTCAAGCATTTTTAACCACTGGTCACAGGATTGTTTAGCCAACCTGCTGCACACAGCCGTTATTAAAAGTTACCAATAGTTAAAGTAAGAATGTTGTGGACTAATTATTAATTATCAGCAGCATTTAAAAAAAATCATGAGTCATCTCAAGGTCTTTACCATCGAATTTTAAGCTTTTAGATCAAAACCTAATAATTAAATCAACAAAATCTTAAATGTAGATAATTTTAACTTAAAATAACAAAGACTGTTGTCGAAGGCCTTTTATGAATTCCTGCTAGCAGATACGTGCGTGAAGGTCCCGCTCAGCAAAGACGATTTCCCCCTGGTTACTAAAGAAGAAGTAAGATGACTTTAGTAGCAGAAACAATGCAAGCAATATTTTTTAAGTTTTGGGTTTTAGCATATTTTTTTATGCCTTCAAGCAAAATCAACGCAGGCATTGAATTTTATATATTTACAGAACCGTAAATTTAATCATATTCATTTTTTTCTCTTAATAATCTGATAGGGTTTTAACAGATAATAATGAAAAATTTGCTTAAAAGTTCACCATAGAAAATTATTTTGGTTTTGTGTATTTTAGCCTAAAAAGAGCAATCAACCCTTTTTTTATTGGTAAAACAAAATTTTTTTTGCGAATTTCCTAAAAAAATCGATTCTCCTTGTAGAAGAGGGATGTCCTTTAATTTGACTTATTTTACGTAGAAATTTTGAATTTAGTCTATATGTTCTGAAATCTTAAAGCTGAAATAGAAAAAAGAGCAATGTTGTATTAAAGCTATAAATACTGTTAATTGTTGCTGAAAGTATTCAATAAGCCTTTAATAAGCCCTAGTCCATATGTAAACTTTACGGGCAAAATAGTAAAAATTCCAATTTTGGGACTTTTGGTTCATATTTTGGAATTTATGGTATTAACTAAATAATGCACATACACAGAAAAATTTTAGAGACGCGCAAGTTTTATTCTTATATATATTTTTTTCTTTATATATGACAATAGATAATGAAATTTCCATTCAAACAACAAAAAGATTCACCTCAATAGCATTTTTACCAATATGTTCCAATATTTATCTCACTATTATACATTGATATTGTCCGATTATAAAAATTTGTACGCTCGTGTACATAAATAATTATTCAATGCTAAATGTAAATGTAATTTTTGCCAGTTGCTCTTAAATTTTCAAGATATCTGCTGTTTCGTTTAATTATGTGTATTTTTTCGTAAAACAAAGTTAAGATTAATTTTTTTTAAATTCAGTATATTCAAATTGTCTCTGTATTTTATTTTCTTGTCTATCGATTCACTATATCCCACCACTTTGCAAAACTAGTTTTGTCGACACATTTATAAAATGGCCTTCATTTATTATTTCGAAAATTAACCAAAACTATTCTGTTCTCGCTTCACCATGGTAATTAGTTTCGTTTGTAAACTGTAATTTGGACTACCATCATGAATTTACTTTTGCAATTTCAAGATGATTGGATTTTTATAGTGTTTTTGCTATTCGTTGTTTCGAAGTTTGCGTTGCCACCAAAGCCTTGCGGTTTGTCAAGACATTACAACAAAAAAAAAAAAAAAAAAAAATGTGTGAAAAAACACAAATAAAATAATGCCAACAAGCCACAAGCAAATCCACATTAGAGCTAAAAACCTTAATAATTTGTTTCAAAAGCAACAATAACAGCTAAAAAACAAAGGTAAAACCACAATTAAAATTTCCAAATCTGTAAAGCGGGAAATCTATCTTGTTTTTAACCGTTTTCCGTATTTGAGTGGATAATGAAATGAAAAACAGGAAAAAAATACAACACATCGGAAAAACTGCATAAAAAACGGTAATGCTTCATTTAAAACTTGCAAAAAAAAAACAAAAGAGTTGCAGTAAAATCATTGCAAAATTACACAAGATGTGTTAAAAAAAATGTGTGAAGGTATAAGTGTGTAGGTATAAGTGGCAAAGTCCACTCCCTCCAATTTTTCAAAAAAGTATTGTAGTAAGTTTTTTTTATGTTTAATTATGTTCTTTTATAATTATAAGTTTTAAAAATGCCAGATAGTTAGAACCTGTTTTACAATTTTTCGGTTAAAATATTTGTTTGTTTAATTAAAGCGTAGCATTCATTTGCTGCCAAGAACACCAATAACTTAAATAACATCTCTTTTCTTTGTTTAACACAGTGGTGCCAGGAATATTAGTAGAACAAATTTCTTAAAATCTTAATTTTAATAAGGTTACAATAAATACATAAATCAAAAATATACATACAAATGTCAATAAAAATTAACAAGCAAATATAAAAATCTAAAAATTTTTTCCAAACAATTTTTTTTATAATATCTACATATATCTAAATATAGTTGTGTTGTAACTATACATTATACCTTTAAGATCGAATATGTATGCTGTTGGTTTTAAGTCAACAAGTAAAAACATAACTTATTTTACAAAAGCAATCAAAATTCTTTCAATAATTGAAAATATTTTACACATTTTTGAATTTTTCGCTATACATTTTTTAACAAACAAATAATCTTGAGTATATAAAATACCCTCTAATATCGCGTTGGCTAATCTATTTCTGTATTTCGTTATATTCGTTCGTTTACTTTTAATAATATCCATTCAAGTTAGACATATCAGATTTAATGCAAACTTCGACAAAGTTGGAAACACTAACAAACTATCCGCTCTAGAAATTTTGAAGCCGTTTGCCAAAACACTTCCGTTGTAAAATTTTCTATGTGACAGAGTTCCCTAAATATTTCATCTCACTATCTTCAATTAAATTTGGAAAAAGTTTTATTAGACCTGCTAGTGAAGAAGCTTTTTTACTAATAAGGTTTTGCGGGCAAATAAAGCAGAGCTTTTTTAAGATTGCGTCGTTAAAGTTTGTTTACAGAACTCAATGTAAAAGACAACACAATTATTTATAAATTCATTTAATTAGAAAAACGTAATCATTTTTCATATTTATTCATTAGCGGCAGTGATGAAATTTTTTATTAAAGAGTTTAATAAATTTTAATAGGAAGTTGCATTATTAGGTATCAAGCAACTAAATAAAGAAATCAAAATTTTGGAAAAAAGATCTTCAAATCTTATTTTGAATATAAAATAATTAAAATTAAGGTAAAATCATCATTTTGGCATCGTTGGTTCCACATGTTGCAACTTCAAAAGAAACCCTTAAAAAGAATCCGCACATTGATACATTCAGTGCTTTTACCGAAGATACAGAAAAAAACAACAAATTAAAAAAGAAAAGAACCAAAAATTCAATCAGGGGTGGAATCGTTACATCCGTGTTCGTATCGACAATCGTACGAAAAAAAATTACGTGATACGTTAATCGTATGAACTAAGTGGCATTACCTACCTTTGATCAGCCTGAAGCACAAAATTATAAATAAAAAATTATTTTCTTGCAAAAATATAAATTGCGAATTACCTATCTTAAAATCTTTACATCATTAACTGGTGGTACTAGTGCTTCCATACACTTGGAAAGCTCATCCCATTGTCTGTTAGCAGTAGATTTTAATATGCTCAATTAGTAAACATGTTTTTTTTGCCATATTTTTGTGTTCATTCATAAATCTTAGATTGAATTTATTGTAATAATAATTTTATCATAATTTAAAATTTGTTTAATTCGCACTTTTTTTTTTTTGCGAATTTGTTGCATTTTTTATCTTATTCGAACTAAGTTTTGTTAACGTATGAAAATTTCGTAAAAAACGTACGTTCATTTATACGATAACGTATGTTATAATCTCCATTATTGTGAGTTACTATCCGTTAACGTATGTCATAATCCGAAAAACGTATTTTTACGATACGTGTTGTACGTTCACGGATGTGACGATTCCACCCCAGATAATAAACGAGAAGCAAAGTGTACATATATACACATGTCAACTTACGAAATATAAAAGTTTTGCTCAAGAGTACGCTAAAAAGAGAGACATAATGATGATGACTGTATAAATGCAGAGACATGCAAGAAAAAATGAAAAGAGTCTTTAATATATAAAATTTTATTGTTAATATTGTTAATTTAGCAGTTGCAACCAGGGATGTCAGTTGTGACAATTTAAGGACTTAGTGATTTGCCGATTTTTTCACGATTTATAAAAAATTTGCAATTTTGTTAGCTATTTTTACTTAAGTCGTCAATTTCTAATACTAACCAGAGGGCAAATTACGGCACTCCAAATCAATAGAAATTTCAATAGAGTGCTTTAACTTAACCCCACATTTATTTTTATTGTGGTTTTTATATATTTGTGTATGTTTGTATTTATGAGTTATGTACATTTCTTTTATATTATTTTTTTTGTGTTTTATAGAAAGTGTTTAATAATTTTCAAAACAATTTTTACTGCCGTATTCATTTAATATCAAAATAGATTTTAATTGCATTTAAGGACAAATTTGTATGAAGTGAATTTGTCGCAAAACATATTTCAAAGTTATTTTATTTTTATCAATATAGTTAATATTTAAGAAATCTGGCAACATTAGGTGCTAATGAAGTTGTAACTGAACACATGTGCTAGAAGATGCAAAAGTTCAATGTGCATGCACATAGACTTTTACTGAATTTCGTGGTTCATTTATTAGTTTGTCTGTGTGGTTGTTGTGTGTTTTGATATTTCATCTCATGAAAACATGATTATGAACAACAGTAGTAACAGCAGCAGCAGTTTAGAGGACAACAATAATGACATAAAAAACTGTTGCCGTACTTGTTATAGCATACAATTACTGTATTTTTTATAACAACGAAATGCTTAATTGTTTTTATTACTTATTTATGCTTTTACTGCGAGACTATATTAATTGAACAAGACGACACAATTTATTTTGAAGGCACATAAGGACAATAAAGGCATTTTCTATTTACTCAGTATTGAGATCAATGACAGACAATTGAAGCTGTCTTCGAATGCACTTAAAATATGCGAACAAATTTTTATGAATGGTAATTTTTCTATGGAATGAAAGCAATTTCAGTTGATTAAAGTTAAACAATTCACAATCTTGTGCAAATGGTCTTGCTTCATAGCATTTGCAAAATTGTGTAGCATATTTTACAAATTACTATATGTTCTGTTGGTGTAGACTAAAAATATGCTACGCAAATTTGCAAATGCTATGATGCAAGACCATTTGCACAAGATTGTGAATTGGGCTATTGTGTTCCCCATGTATACGAAGGGCTAAAAACTTAAAACTTTTTTCTTTTGGTAAATAAACATAAAATAGAGCATTAATGTATAGCAACCCTCAATCAAGCTAAGGTAGAGCTCAAATCAATTATTTTCTATAAGAAAGAAGGAAATATAAATGAACCGAAAAAGGGTTCTTCTATTTTTTCTACTACTTTTTCGCTTCCCCTCGCATAAAGTTGTTGTTTTTCTGTTTTTTGTAATCGTATAAAAGTAAATGTATTTTTCCATAGTATGTGTTTGCATGATTATTTTTATGTTTGCTTTCTGTAGTTTATCTGTTTTGTGGGAAACTTTCATTAAGTTACTAAAAGTAAACAATTCACAGACACCCAAGTTAAGTCAAGGAACAAAATATTATACATAATTGGAAAATTGCTAAGATACTTATACATCAACACACTACTAAGTATATTTAACTATGTGTGCAATAACAAGTATTTACTATTTACAAAGTAAGTGCAACCTTAACTAAAAGTGTATCTGAGAAAATTCAATAACACGACATTAAAATACGCTTACATGTTTGTAAAAAAGTCTTTTTTTTTTTAAGGGGAAATTTTAAATTAAAAAAAAATAAATTACTGTTTATAAAAAAAGAAAGGCAAAATTATTTTAAATTATAGAAATCCCATACATACGTGCTTTTTTTTTCTTTTTTCTGCTGAAATTCGTTTTTATACACATAAATTTAATTACATATTGAAGTTTACGTAACAATTTTCTTTAGTTCATTCATTACATTTTTTTTACAAAATATAATGCATTGAAATGGCCTCCCCATTCTAAGAAACAAAATCTAAAATTAAAATACGTATATAAAGCACTAAAGTCCTAACAAACATTTAAGAAAGCAAAACAAAACTAAAAATTAAAACTAAAAACTTTCTGTATTCATATTTAAGAAGACACGAATGAGAACAATGAATTGTTTTAAGTGTACCGAACGTTTGTCAGCTGAGTATAAAGAAAAAAAATCATTCTTGCTGGATGAGATATTTAAACTGGCGAATAAATAGAAAATAGCAGTAAAAACCTCTTGGAGTCTCTAAGTAAGATAAAAGGAAACTAATGTACAATTAAGGTAGATAAGTTGGAGAAGGCGCCTGTCTATTAGTTGCAGGTTGCAAAGACACCTGAAGAATAAAACTAGAACTTTGTAGAAGACGCGATTGGTAAAACATGATAGCGTCATTTTGCCAATGCAAAATACATCGATTAATGCAAGTGTCTTCAAAATTATAAAGTAGTGTGGCGTGGAGACTGATGCACCCAGTAAAAAGGAAGAGTAAAATAAAGTTAAAGCGAAATGCTGGGAACACAATTCGTTTAGTACAACGAATCCGCCTGTAAAAATTCGCTGCGTAAATTCGCAGTGTGGCACACAATTAGCTGTTATGATCAACAAAATTGTTGATGCCTTTAACAAAAAAGTTAACATTTAAAAAAATGAGGCAAAAAATTTTGAGTTTTGTGAAAATTATTAAAACAATAGACGTCACGTTTGTCCGTATTTAAATTTGTTTTGTTTTGCATATAACAGCTGATAGTGTTACCATAGAATAAAATAAAAATAATAAAATAGTTATACAAAAAATTAAACATTAAGAAAAAGCCATTAGAAGACATTTTTATGGAAAATAATTGTGGATATTTAACTTAATAATGTATATTAAGAAATAAACAATTAAGCAAAAATAACTTTATTTACCAATATATTTAAAAACTAAAAAGAGAAACGACAACCCTGTACTAGTTTGTTCGTCGTTCGTCAGCGTAAGAAACAGAAATAAATCGATCGGAGAGTTTGTCACGCACGATTTTAATTTTCATATGCACAAATGTGTTTTATTTCTGACGGCGAATATTCGCAATGAAAAATTCGTCGTTCGCTCCAATTGTGTTCCCTGCATAATAGTTACTCTAAAAACGGTTTGTCAGAATAATACATCATCAATACTATACTTTTAACAAATAAAGCAGATATAATAGAATTATGTGATTGTTTCCAAAGAAACATTACAGACAAACATTACATAAATAGAATTAGAATTTTTTCTGTTTAGAACTATGAAGATGTGAAATAAACGTTTGTGGTTTTATCATTTAAACCATTACAGGCAACCAATTAAAATTTCGAAAGAGTGTGTAGTGACAAAATATAAAATTTAAAAAAGCTAATCCCGCTTAATACGTGTCTTCTACGTATATAGTATAAACTTTTCCACGCAGAACTTCAAAATTCACATAGAGCCCGTTTTAATAATAAGTTTAAAAATAAAATTTGAACCAGGGTTAACGCTGGGAGTTTTCCAAAATTTGCACAAAAGCCCACTTTAATATAAATAAAGTCCCACAAAATTTGTTTTAGAAAATAAAAGTAGTTAATGCACACAAAACATAACGTTTCTTAACTCAAGCTTTTGTTGATGAGTTATTAAGAAAACCCTGCCAAATCCAAAGAAAACTTGCCCAAAGATTATTTGCCTAAATTTTAGAATTGTTTACACACTTGTTGCGAAAGGTTTTATGCTTTATTTCTGTACAAACACTGAAAATTTAGTCTAGTATTTCTTCCTATTAATGTTAGAAAAAAAATTATAAAGAAGTTGAAAGGTCTATATATTTTGTACATAAAATCTTTTTTGAAAATTCCTGACTGTCTGTTTGTCTGTCTGTCTGTTTGTCTGTCTGTATGTTGGGATCTCCCTTAGCACCTTGGTTCAGATATATAATGCCTTTTTTCGTAAAAATATGTCACTGCGTAGAGGAACTAGAGATACAAACGTGAAAGCACCCAACTTAACTGGTATAATGTCCCCACATTTTACTTTTTTAAATGGAAAATGTTTTACACTATCTACAGAATTCTTGAATAAATAGTTAAAAACACAGTTTTATACATTTTTTAACTAAATTAGAAATGACATGCAGATGAAGTCGTGGGAACCGGTAGTAAGAAACAAATCTTGATTGCTTTTTATATTATGGCAACAAAGCCAGCCTACTGGATCGATGTTCGTCTTCACGATGACAAAAATAAGAATACGTTAATGCGTTGATAACAATGTATGTACATTTTTTATATGCGCCAAAAATATGCGGCAAAGTCATAACAAGACAAAAAAATAGTCGCTAAATTATCTGAGTTTTAAAGAGTCTCACAAAAAGTCACAGATTGCTCAAAACAAAAGCCCAATTGCGACTTTTGTCGATACACGGTAATGCTGATCAAAACCTAAAGGATGTACCCATAAAAGACCTGATTTTGAGGTTTGTATATTGTCATAATAGGCAGACAATTTAAATATTCTATAACAAATTAATATTTGATAAAAATTTTAAATACTAAATTATTCTGTCCATATTTCATTTAAACGCGTAATGCTTTATTTTCATACATACTTTAAATTGTTTCGGTTCGCCAATTATTTACATTCTGCCAATAGCATGTCTGACATTCAAACATTTATGCTGTTGAGTGTTAGGTTTCACTGATTAATTAAAATCTGCCTCAAAACGTTTGGTCTTAAATAATTAATAAGCATTGATTATAAATTTAATACTCGCACACTATAATTAAATATTATTTAATAAAAAAGTGAAGTTAAGTAAATTGATTACCAAGAGAAATACTATGAATGGATATAAAATATAATATTTATAATTAGATCAACAACTGTTGTAAGCGTCATTGAATAATTCAATATTAAATGTTTGCTAAAGCAGACTGAATTGTAACTTTAATTCATTGTGTTCGACATCGTGTTACTCGTTCCCAATGGTAAGTTTTCAAAATTTCTTAAAACTGTTTAATTTATGAAGAGATGGAAAAAGTTAAGCTTATGCTGTCATCGATGACGCTTGTTTAACTGCACGCACAGAAAAGACGTGGTTGAGGTTATAGTCATAGTTAAATCATATTATTGTTAAAAATAAGATGTTGCAGGATGTTGCTATTTCAGCTATATTGTTGTTCCATGTAAAAATAATATTGTGAAATAGAACCATAATTATGATTACAGTATGAAGGTTTATAAACATAAAACACAATGTGTTTTTTTTTGTTTCTTGGAAAGCTGTAGCTGCCTACATAAATGGACCGCTTTTCCTAGAATTTTCAAAATTTTTTTGCCAGATACGCGGTGTGTAAAAAGGTAGTTATTTTTGTGATTATTTAGGTGGGAGTATTACCTTCTATAAAAAGAAAATATTTATCATCGTCCTACTTGGTAACTGTTATAGGTAGCAACTTGAAGGTTTATTCATTCAAATAACTCTTTTAGTAATAGTGTAGTCAAAAACTGGTTGGATTGGAACAGTGGGTGTGTACGTCCCATACAAAGTGAACAAAAAATTTTTGTGTAGATGGAGAACCATAACAGGAACCAGTAAACCCCATTTTATTGTACATAGTATAGCGAATTCGATTAGTGGGAACTCACGAGCCACTCTGCTGTTAATGTAACAAAACTATCATTTTACACGTAGGGATTTACAACACGGAGATTCCTGAATATTTTTTACTAGGAAATTTCTTGTGGCGGGGGGCTTGGTACCTCGCGTTGTTAACGTTTACCTAAGGAACTGTGAGAGAAATGTTCTTAAATTTCATACAAATAACTTTCATGTTAGTGAGCATTATTAATTAAAACTGGCTGGATTGGAAGAATGACTTTGTTACGATTAATCCCATTGGTGTAGCAAAGCGCACTGGGAAATAGCTAGTAATAAATATTCACAATATTGTAAAAAATTATTAAAAGACAATTATACATTTATGCACTTCTCTTCTGTTTTGCAAGATAATACTTTAAAATAATTTTATTCAGAGCATTTTCGGAGGCATCGACAGCTTGCAAACAAATTGATCAACATTCATTTATTTTTCCAAGGACGAATTTAAAATATTTTTAAAACCATCCGTTGCTTGTTTTCGGTTTAGTCATACTTCGATTACACTTGAGAAACTTAAATGTAATGTTTCATGAATAAAATATTGTGGTTCAATACTTCAATTCAATCATATTTAATTTTTGGTGTGTTACAACCATTTAATGGTCAATTTACACGAAAACTTGTTTATCGTGACTAAATTATTGTTTAAACGGCTAGTAGTTCACCATATAAGTTTATAGTGGCTAAAATACGGTTCTTGTAACCATGCCGTCATGTTTTTTCTCTGCGTATATGAACTACCACTGAGAATCAAAAATATTTTAGACAGTGTCGTTGGAGTAACTGTGCTGGAAATTGGGACCGTTCACAAGTTGCAAATAAATGTTATCGTTTTATTTATTTTAAATTTATTTTAAACATTATCCAAGGTATATAAAACAACGGATGAGTGACTCAGTTTTTTACGCGGTTATTTACAACTTAACGCTTTTTGGTAACTTTGACAACGCTGTACCAAGCACTCGCTGTATGAGAAGTGATACAACGTAAAAGCAATGATTTCTTGAAGCTTGTTTTGCTTCAAAGTAATTTAACACTTGAAAATCATTACTAAAAACTGTTTAAAAAAATTCAACGAAAATAAATAATAAAAAAAATCATAATAATTATTATAATATAAATAATAAAATATAAATAAATAAAATACACAAGATAAACTTCTGATTGATTTCAAGTCCTGTTTATTTTTCATGTCTGCCCTCAATTGATTTGCTGTTGCTGTATAAGAAAACAAGGAATTGGTTTGAGCAATAAGATAAGAACAGAGAGAGGACAGAATGGATGCAATGATAGCCAATTATGAAGATATATCGTTGGATGTAATTAAAAAAAAAAGAGTAAGCAAAAACATTTTGTTGTAGAGCCACAAAAGTGTAATAATGTTTTTGATGTGTAAAATTAAACGAGCAATTTTAATAAAAAAGAGGAATAACATAATAGTTATGTGTTAGTCTCCTGCCAACTTATATCTTCTAATAGCTGTAGACGCAAGTGTTTGTATTATTATTACTAATCAAAAAAAAAATTGGGACTCGCCTATTTTTTCCGAGTTATGGGCCTCTGAACTTTTCATAGAAAAGTACAATTGTGCAGCTTTTGAAGAGATCTTTACTGGGTTAAACACCCAGTATTTGAATTGTATTTAAAACTGAAATGAAAGTCCTTAATGTAGACATAAAACTTGACTTCCTTTATTGTAAAAGAATTATAAAACTTAAATTTATATATTACGTTAAGTAATTAGTAATAAGGTGTTATACTACAGATATGAACTAATATAATATTACAAACACATGCACAACGCACAAACACATTACAACACTAAATTATAAAAGTAATTGTTATTCCTAGGGACATGTGCCACTATTACACTTTGCATTTTTGTCATGACCACAAATTCATAACAATATGAATTATAAATGTGCTGCTGTTTTTATTTCTCACGGCCGGTTAGTAATTAATTACTAGCAAATTGGGAGAATTAGTTACAAAAAAAAAAAAAATAATAATAAAAATAAAAACAAAAAACGCGGTACTTATTTCAATTAAAATAATAAAAACTAATAGCGTTTGCTTTTTAACCAAAGAAGGAGGTTATAAGTTCGATTGAATGTTGTTATTTTTTACGTTTGTGCCTGCAGAACGCAGTAATTTCTAAACCGATTTTATAATTTTTTATTTATTTAAAAGATTATATTTATATATTGGTTTCGTTTAAAAACATTTCATAATCTTAAAAAATAAAGGTGTGCCCATACAACACATATTTTTGAGGTGTATTATGAACCGTAAAGGGCACCACTTTACAATTAAACAAGCAGAAGAAATATACTTTATGGGGTCGGGAATAGACATTTTAGAAATTACAAACGGAATGACAAACTTAGTTATACCCTTTCCTATCATTAAAGCTTCCAGTGACAAAAAGTAATACAAAAGTGGATTTAAAACTGCTATAACAACAAAAACAATATTTGTATTTTTAAATTAAAGGGTATCCCTTTAGATAATTTTAGACGCAGACAAAAACAACAAAGTACAATTTGAATTTAAAAATTAAGGGGAGTTCTCAAATTAATGTAATTAGTCCTAAATGGCCATCCATATCTTTTGACCCATTATACATAAACACTTGAAAATTAGACAGAATGTCCACTAATTTATTTAGTTTAATTGAAGTATAAATAGTTTAAATTTTAAATTAAAGTGTGATACAATAGTTGATATAACTTTATGGATGGCTAAACTGTTGAACGGTTATAGACAGACAGATGAATTCTGTTTTGAAGACGTTTTTTTTGCACGGATTATCAAACATGAGTATTGGATACATCTCACACCTTGTACGTACATTTCTTTATTCTTTTCGAAAAGTTTGAAATGCTTGACGTTTACTACGAATGTGTTCAGCCAAAGTTCAACCCCTGCGCCAATCAAAAAATAAAAATTTTTAATTTTCTCTCCGACCAGGATTCGAACCATCGATTTTATAAATTAATGAAATTTTACTTTATTTTCGGCTTTTTGGTTCTTTTTAATTAATTTTCTAAACATTTTTAGAAAGAAAAATTATTTACAAATGTATGCGGACGTTTTCCAAAGTTTTAGGCACATAAGACTCAAATTTGTCTCTAATAATGGTAGTTTTTTATTTTTAATTTCGTTTTGTTTAGTAAATGAATTTGATGCCTTGTTATTTTCGCTCAAATATGGAATAAAACTTTTTACTATATTTTATATAAATTACATTAAATTACTATTTATTTGAAGAAAATTTCAAGATGTAACATTTAATGAAAAACTGTACCTTTTTTTAACAAAAAGCGTAACTTTTTACTATCTATTCCTGGCAACACTGAATACAAATCACCTATTTTGGAACTTTTCTCTGTCTGTCTATCCATCTATCGCATCACGTAGAAATTGCTGAATGGATATGAGAAAAATTTTGTAAGGAAGATTTCCTTAGACCTCCAAATATAGAGCACTTTTTTCATAAAAGATTTCATTTCCAGTTTTTAAATTTTTATTTATATGAAATCTTGCTTATATATTAATTTTGTTTCCTGAAGAAGGTACGCAGAAAGTACCGAAATATTGAAATAAAATATTAATAAAAAAATATAAGGACCCAAAGCTTAATAAAATAGAAAATAATTTAATAAAAAAGGGTCAAATAATCATTATTAAACTAAAAGTGTTTAAGTTTATGAATTCAGTAATTGAAAACGAATTTTATTTTTTTCTATTTGAATGAAATTAGTTCATTATTTATTGCTATTTTTTAAGGTTATTAATAAATTAAAGGTGTTAGTGTGGTGGTAGCTTTAAGTGCTTTTTTATTATAATTTTACTTAATATATAAATATCTATGGCTGTAATAACAACTATGTGTTCACTTTTTAAAGCAATTTGCAAAAATCAAAAGACAAAAGGAAACAAAATATAAAAGAAAATCTACAACTTTGTGTCATTAAACTCTTAGGGGTCATTGTGCCACATTAAGGCATTAAGACGATTATTTAATATGCATGTGAGTATACACACCTACGAACATATTAACATGTAATTATATACATATGTATATTTAACACCATTGCTTGATGTATTCAAAAATAAATAAATGTTTTCTCACCTGGGTGATGCTTAGATGAATATGTGAATAGTTTCACATATGTTTATATACATGTATAAGTGTTAATTTGTGAACATTTACAGCTGGTAAGTACGTCATTTATTTATCGAAGCATAAAAGTAATTTTAATTATTAATTTTCCATTATTATTTGCAGTTTTTAGTTTTTATAAAAGCATTGTAGAAGAAATGACTTACAATAAAAAAGAACTAATCGAAAAGGCAATAAAAAAATTACAAATTTTAAAATTTATTTAAAATTTTTAAATACAAAATCGTTCAATCACGTACAGCATTGCATGCAAACAACAGTCAATGACTTATTGAGAACCTAAAGAGTTTTTAACATTTAAATTTGTAATGCATGCCAAATTTTCCAAAGCATTTTTTTTTTTATAAATTAATAACACTAAATCATTTGCCGTCCGTATTTTTATTTAAAAATTTTTTACGATTATGTGAAAAATTCTTTGCGAGCTCAAGGTTAAAATTCAATTAACTATCATTTTGCACATTTCTGAGCAAAATATATAATTAAATGTTCTGCAAAATTCTAACTAATAAAATTAATATAATTATTTAGATAAAATAACAACGATCAGCATGTAAAATATGTCAGCAGGAGCGTAAATGTATGGGAATATAAGTAATGCCAAATAGATTTAAATAACTAAATTAAAAATTAAATAATTTGTAACAAGTAACTTGTTCTGCTATTATTTCAATTAATTGTTTATAATTTAATAGAGCAAGTAACAAAAAAAGTGAATTCCGGCGGAAGTACCACTGTCATTTGTATATTGCTTGGCAGATTAATCCAAAATTTGATGTGAGCACAGGAGCATCTGAGCTTAAGTTTTGAAGTTGGGTACCATAGCTTTTCAAGGCTGGTGGGTGCCCCGCACCTCAAAATTTTTCTAATGCTTGAATTTTGTTTTTTTTAACTTTTGTCTGATTTTCAAAAATTATTTATTTTTCAAAACCTTGGTCCAGTTTTTAAACACATTGTTATTGAATTTTGTGTCGTAGTTATCGAAATTTAGAATATTTTGGAAAATTTTGAACATTATATCTTTTATGATTTTCAATTTAAACAAACTAAAATTATTGCACTTTTGTGTAAAATATCCTAAAAAGGCCATACATTTTTTTTTAAGAAAAAATTTTCTTTAGGAATATGTGTTCTTCAATTTTACTTATTATATAGTCTATAGTATATATATTCTAAAATCCGAAAGCTGGATTCATAAAAAGGTGATTGCTATAAAAGTGCTGTATATACTCCGTGTTATTGCTGAAAGCATTTCAATATCCCTGGTCCATTAGTTGGGGTTTTTTTATATAAAAAAGTAAAAAATTCCAACCTTGGGATTTTTGATCTATACTTTGAGTGCAGTAGATTTTTTGCTATTTAATAAAAAAAAAAAAATACAAAGTACAGATGCACAGAAATTTTTTCTGATCTGCTTATTTATAAGAGTTTTATTGCATATTTAATATTTGTACCGTTATTTTCCAAATTTTCAGAGATCACTAACAAATATTAGAATTTTGCTTAAAAAAAATCTTTTTTTAGATATCTGCATTAATAAGATGCAAGTTTCTAACAAATTTTTGATTAATCGGTCAAGCTCCTTACAAATCGCTAAGTTATTTCCAAACTGTTTTTATTCTGCCTCAATGTACAGTGTTTATCATATGCAAATAACATCAAAAATATTATTAATGTTCTATAAAGTTCTTTGTCTTTAAAATAACAAATATAAATCAATAAATATTAAACAAATCCTACAACTATTCTAAAGACATCAAATTTTAAATGAAACTTGAAAAAAATTAAATTCAAACGACTATGAAAAACTAGTGTAACTTTAATTACTTACGTCCTCAAAAATGTATACTATAACAATTTTTGATTTTACATTTTTTACATATATTCGTCTATGCCGAATCTTATTATATACCCTTCTCCATCTATGTAAATCTAGTTTAGTGAAGTAACTCCAACCAAAAAACAAATATTGGGGTGACAGAGAAGTAAAAAATAAAAAGCAAAAATTTATACTGCATATACATAATTTTACATAAAAAGAACATCGTTTGGTTAAAAAATTTTAGTGTTATTTATATATGGGGCGAGGAAAAATAAGAAAAAAAACATCAAGTATATATATTTTTATATATGGACCGATCATGCTGATTTCCAATAGCACCCCTTTAGACACTATATCTGATCGATTGACATATTTATTTGTTTTTTGTGAAAACAAGACGGACAGACGGACATCGCTCAATCCACTTCGCTATGCATAAGAAGTCAGAATATATATATACTTTATGTGGTAGGAAATGGATATTGTAGAAAATACACTTGGAATGACCAACTTAGATATACCCCTTTTTTCACTTTTTGTGGTGAAGGGAATAAAAAAATTTAAACAAGTTAGATTTTAAACTAAGGATAAAATCTCTCCATATTGGTTCTTGATTCTTAACTTAATAAATTAATTAATTAATTTAATTAATTAATTAATTAATTCATTGCTGACATTTTCTGCTTTTCTTTTAAATACTAAATATTCATGAATTAATTTTCTAATAAGTTATGTAGTGTAATTAACACTGCTATGTATATAATTTAGTACGAAACTTAACATATGAAAAATATTTCAAATACCAAATGCTACAAATTTTTCCAATGAGAAATTTTGCCAAAACATAAAAAAGGTGTATGTAATCGTTAAAGCCTTGCGGCAGGCTTTATAATAAATTAAATTAGTTTGATATCTTTTATTTACTACAATTTTACAATGCGAGTGTAATTGCCAAAATACTTGTTAATTTATTATAACAATAAAACATTGTAAAGTTTTATCTAAAATGTAACACAATTTGCTAATTATTGTTGAATTCATTAAATTAATTTAAAAATGGAGCATTTTTAAGTATGTTTAGATTAAAAAAAATATATTTAAGCTATTTATTCTATTTATTAAAAATTATTATTAGTTTTTAATTCTATTTAGCATTAGGTATTAAGTCTATTTAAAATCTTCTTTTTTTTTTTTTGCTTTCTACTAATGAAAAATTGTCATTAAAATCACACAGCACACAGCACTAATTCGCTAAAAATTTCTTAAGACTCTTAATAAGCTGTTTACATTAATTCTCTGAGTAGTAAGTTATTTTAGCAAGTGATCAATTTAATTTATTTTTTTTTTAATTTCTTTGTGCTTTTAATTCAATGTTAGATAAAATTTCTGTACATTTTTTTGTAGAAAAATTTAAATCACATTTAGTTAAGTGAAAATAAAATCTGCTTTATTTAACCTTTTGAGCACTTTTGTCAACATTGATGATATTATTGTAACAAACAAATAACAAAAGAGAAACATAAAATTTTTATTTTCTTTGTGAACTCATTAAAAATGTCTGCTATTTATGAATTTATGACATTTTATGATTTCATTTTCAGTTTCTTTGCACTTGACTTGTTCTACATTTAAGTGATTTTTCTTTTAATTTTTAATATTTTCGTGTTTTTGTTGTCGTCATAATTTGCAAAATTATAAGAAAACTCAACAACTACAATATGAGCAATTTGCTAAGACTTAATTAAAAACGTAAGACAACGACAACAAAGAAAAATAACAATAAAAAACACATATTTTTGTTGATAAATATATATGGTTATCTCTTAAGAGTTGGATTAAAAATGGGAAAAATCAAAAAAGTTTAAGAAATTTTTATCGAAAGCTATAAAACAACATTTTTGTTGTTGCAATATTTACAAAAATGATCTACTTGAGAAATGCAATCATATATGTATGAATAACACTATTTTAAGATAAATCTTCTTATTTTCGACGAAATGATTTCCCAAAACGGAAGAACGAAGTATAAACACTATTGAGGAGTGATTTTTCCATATCGATGATTCGTCAACATCACAATTTACCAGATTTGCTTCTTGGAACTTTAGGCTTCAAATCATGATAAATAGAACTATTTGTGGTTTTTCTGGGTTCTTTTAGGAAAAATATCAAATTAAACAACACACCTTTTTGTTCAGAAAATATTTTTATTATAATTAAACTTTATTAAATCTCGTGAGACCTTTAACTGCTGGACCAAACTCTCGGAGATCAGACATGCTGATCTAAAAATTAGAATATCTAAGCAAACATTTTTTAAAGCCTCTAAGTATTTAAATAACAAGGATCACTAGCTGTCATGCGGGCTGCTGTATGTTTTAAAGAACCCCATCAGGCTAGGCATTCAGATCATTCTATGCTTTAATATTTTTTTTATTCTATTCTTTTACATTTTATTCTATTCTTTTCTCTTCTCTTCTATATCGTTTTATTCTAGTGTTCTGTAATATTTAAGCAGCCTTAATTTTTCAAATAAATTAAAAAAAATTTTGAGTCCGGCGGACTTTAAAAGTTTAACTCAAATTATGAGCACAGACTTAAGAACACATAGCATGAAAAATTTAAAAAGTCACATGCGTTCCGTTTACACAAAAAAGATCGGGAAGTCATCTCTTTTTGCGAACATTTTTAATTCGATTTTATTTTATTAGATTAGAAGGCCACACTGCAAAAAATCACTGTATATAATATTTACTGCAAGTACATGTTGTCTACTTGTCATGTAGTTGTTAATTGCAAATTTATTAAACTCAAAAAATAAAATTAAAAATTCATACAAAACAAAGAAATAATATGTTAATATCTCGATCTAAAAGGCAAATTAAATTAAAAAAACAAGAACTTTTTAAAAATGAATGAATTAAAAACCTTTTGTTGTATACAAAAGTAGAAGAGTGATTTATTAAGTGTAGTTATATGCCTAACAAAGTTTTAGCTTGATATTATCAATTTAAATGTTGACTTAGCTTCTGGGACTATAAGAATGACATTTTTAATTGCATTGTATGAAGGTCTTTGGCTATAATTTTTTTTTTTTTGCAGACACTATTAAGGCTTCTTTTTACTTATTACTATTTTTCATTGGCATTTGGGCCTAAATTGTCAATTTTTTAAAGAAGTGAGTGGCAAACGATATTCATGATTTTAATTTAACGAGACACATATTTAACTCGTTGTGCAAAACGCTCTGTCTGGTATTTACAAATTTGTATTATTTTTAAAGGTTAAACGCAACCTATTGATTTGGAGAATTCTTCAACAGAAATCTAGTTTATTTAGTTTGTATGAAGTCCCTTAAAATTTTATATCCAAAGACTTTTAAGGTAAAAATTGGAACATTAAAAAAAATACTTATTGTTGGAATCTGATTCCACGTAGTACTTTAAATAACATGACAATAACAACAAACCCATGTATTTGTTTCCCATGTAATAGCTGTGCCTATTTTAAAATGGGAGGGATGTTAATGAAACAAAAAACCATTTCAATTGAATTCTAGATTTATATTTAGATTTTTCTATCTTTTTTTGTTTGTAAATTATTCGTTTTGTATTCATACGTCTGTTGGGAGCTCTAAAAATTTAATTGAATTTTTGTTTTTTGTTTTTATTTTTTGTTCATGCTGTTTGTTTCAAATACAACAAGCTTTTCAGCTAAAGTCTGTTAAAATGGGTGACACTGAAAAGGTAAAACTGTGCTTGGAATTTTTTTGTACTTCAGGGTCGAATTATTCTATGTGTCTGTTGGTTTTTTGTAGTGTCAACCAAAAAGCTTACATTAATTTAGAATTCTATCACTAGCAACAACTACTCAAATACACTTGTATGCACACCAACAAATCAATTAAATCGAAATCACTTGAATGCAAAAGGTGATTCAAGATCAATTAATATAACAATCGATATACCGAAAAAAGCTGACGAATTGACTGGCTGCCAATTCTTATCATTGCTTGATTGAATAAACACGAACACTAAAAAGAAAAGAGACATGAAAGCTACAGCTTTAGCGTTGTTCATAATTGCTTTGTTAACGTTTTAGAAATTAACATTACACCAAGTCAAGGAAACATAAATTCATTTAACCAATATATTTTAAACAATTATTTGATACATAAGAATACTAAATAAGGATAAGTAGTATTTGTGCTGAATCTAAAAATATCTAAAATATCATGAGCTTAAAATTATTAAAATAAAAAATTCATTTCGCACACAAATAAACTATTACTATATTAAAAAATAATCAAAACTGCAGTTCTTTTAAATATATATAAAGCATAATTGTATAAATTTCTACTAATTAACTTTTTTACAATTTAAAAGTATTTTCATGTTTTCTAAAAAGGTGAAACGAAGCAAATATTTCATCCTTTTCAAACAAAACCTTAATTCAACTAGTAGTACGATTAAATAACTTTAAACCAGTGATGAAAATGTTTAACTATTTTCAATATATGTAGTTGCTTAACTGTTGCTGCGGAAAAATGTGCAGCAAATGCAGAAAGCAAATACAAATGTGTTTCTTTCTTCAGCAAAGCAATCAGTAAAGCAATTATGTGATAAAGTTTGCTATTGCTTAAGCAATTAGTTTTTCTTTAATTTTGTTTTTGCTTTTGCTGACTACGATTGCTGTTTCTTGCTGTAACTCGCTGCTTTTCATCCCTTTTAACATTGGAAAGGTATGTATTTATTACTACAATACGTAAAAAATATATAAAATAACTATATTGTACACAAAAGCAAATGTTGTTTTTATTATAGCATTAAATGGTGTTTTACATTTCTCAAAAAGCAATAGAAAAAGAAGAAGAAGAAAAGAAGAAACGTTTTCAAAATAAATTCTTTGCTGATTGCTTTGCTGCAGAAAGAAACACATTGTCAACTGAAGCAAATGCGTTTCTTTCTCTTTTTTTGCATTTCCTTTATGCTTTTGCTTTGTTTATAATGAAATGTTTTGTAAATGCTGAGACAAAGTTTTTTTATTTGCTGAAAAACATTCAAGCAAAGCTAAGATTTTAGTGCTGTTGCTATTTTTAGGCAAGCAATTTAAACACTGCTTTAAACAACACGACAATCACTACATTTGTCGACATTTTCTGTTGTTTGCAGTAACGATTCACTAACTTCAGCTTAACGATAATAGACATCTTTCAAATTGAGTGGCATCTGCGTCATCAAATAAACAAAATCATGTGAATACATTCGATGCATATGTCTATTTCTTAGATGCCAGTTTACACACATAAATGCGTTATTTTTAATATGCATAAATGGAGCAAGACAATAAGAACAGCATAATAATTGTTTTGTTTATGGAGTTGCAATTACCTCCTCTTAAATACGTACAAGAAATGTTTATGTGGAATTATTTTTTCAACAAGAAACTTATTTTTTAAATGAATTTTATATGTTACTTACTACATACTACTAGTATGTTAAACAAGTATGTTTAATTTAAATAAAATTAAAAGTAGTATGTCTAATTTAATTTAAATGTAAACAAACTCTGTTTATTTTGTGTTCGAATAGGTATGTTCTGTATTTATGCTTAGGTGTTTGTATGAATGTATATACATGAACATATGTTGTACATCGTTTATTTTCTCGATAGATTTAACAACTCAAAAATTATAGTTGCTTATCTAACTATAAGCAACCTTCTAACCATATCAGTTGGTTTTTAGCAAATATCGTTAAAACTGTTATTAATTGCGAAATCTACAATTTTGTTGAAAAGGCAATTTAACGTAACGATAATCGTTAAAAAGATTAATGACACGCACTACAGGTGAAAGAAAACTTCAAAAACCTATTCTAAAAAAAAATCAATAAATCGCCAGGAATTGATAAATGCGTAAAACCAGCAATTTTTTAAAATAAGATAGTACGGGTTTTCTCATTGTCGTTGGCATAATTTCTTATGTATATTATCTTTTCTATATTAAGCTTTCACTGCTAAAGTTTGTGTGCACAAAAAAAAAACACCGCAGATGCCCTTATTATAACCTTCACCACAAAAAGTGGAAAAAGGGTGTATCTTAGATTGTCATTCCGTGTGTAATTTCGAAATACTTAAAATTATATATATCCAGCACCATTTATTTTTTATTTTCAAGTCTCTGTTACTCCAATATTTGTTTTTTTTTTTTTGATTGGAGTTATTTTATTAAACTAGATTCACTTGTTAATTATTAATATTTCGTTTTAATTACTTGAAAAATCTTAACAATAGGCAGTTCTTAAAAATTCAACTAAAAAAACTGCAAAAAAAAATGAAATTGCAACCTTAATTCTTTTACTTGAAAAAATTTAAAAGCTTTACTGTTTGAAGTATTAACAAAAGTATTAATCGATCTGTTTAAAAACTATTTTTAATCACTATACCATTTGTTACTCCTTATGTTTTATTTTACCATAGAAAAGCCACTTACAGACTGATGTTTTGTAATAGCAAGAGGCGAGTACGTACCTGAAAAGAAAGAAAAAAGGAATTTTAAATGAATTTTTTTTCTTTGTTTTTTTGGTTTATTTTTATTTCAATAAAATACGCAAATATAAATGGAAACCTTAAATAAATGAAGTCATTAAAACAATGTCAAATATTTACAAACTTTTTATTTGTTGAATGAAAATAAAGGATTATGCTGAAAGTCCATACAACGCGTTCTACGCGTACACGCTTTTTACGCTTTTCATACTTTTTATGCTTTCTACACTTCTTAAACGTCACGTTACATGCAACGCTTTTTATGCGCCAAGTTTTTGTTTTGATCAGCTGTAGTGTAAATATTTTTATCTAAAGAAATCATTATATATAAATGTTTTTTTGACCTTTTTAAATAGTTTTTCTTTTCTAATTTATTAAGAACTAGGTCAGTTTTATAAATAATAAAAATTTTTATTTATATTTTAAATATTTCGCCACACCTTTGGGTGGCATCATCAGGAAACAGGAAACAAAAAATTAGATTTTCTTTTTTTAAAATAACAAAATTAAAATCAAATTATTTTTTCAAACAAAAACAGAAAAATCAAAAACCAAACGACAAAAAACTCAAATATTTAAAATTTACATTCTTATAGATTTAAAACTCAAAAAACATTCAAGTAAAATAACTCAAAAATTTTAAACATTTACATTCTTATAAAAATTTTTAAAAAACAGAAAACATTTAAATTATTTAAAAATTTTTAAAAAACTTAATTCAAATACATTAACATAAACTTTCACGATAGAAATGTTACAAGCAATCATATACTCTCAAACGTTAATTATTTTTTATGGACTAAATGTCTATAACATTGCGCAACATTATCAGTATCAGCCTTAAAGTTTATACTTTTTGTTGCTGGTATTTTAATTATTTGTAACATCTCTAACATATACCGACGCTTATTATTATTTTCTATATTTAAAACAGATGCATCTTCAAAGTTAGGATTATGATTAAATCTGGCACAATGGGAAGATAATGCAGTTTTTTGTGAATTATTAACGTCCCTGTATCTTTGATCAGACTTATGTCCAGCTATTCTAGTTTTTAGTTTATTTTTTGTCGTACCTACATATTCCTTATTACAATTCTCACTATCATTACCATTACAAGGTATTTTGTAAACTACATTTGACATGTCCCATTTTTTAATCTTATCTTTTGTTTTACTAAATAATCTATTTAAAGTATTATAAGTTTTGTATGCCATTTTATATTTATCCCCATCAAAAATTTTTGATTTTTCAATCCTTTCTGCTATTTCTGGTACATAAATTAAAGACTTATAAACTTTAGTTTCTGTAACATCTCTTGTATTATTTGCTCTCCTAAACCTTAACTGTTTAAACAAACTATTTATCACTCTCATTGGAAAATTATTATCAATTAATATCTTTTTAACTTTATCTTTATTGCTTTTGTGAAATTCCTTATCACTTAGCTTAAGTACTTTTTCTATCAAATTTTTTTTCCCGTATTAATAATTATTCTTTTGTTATGCTTTGAATAATAATTAATAATTCTCCCGGAAGCTGTTGGCTTTTGGTACCAATCCATTTTTAGTTTATTCCCTCTCCTTATTACTAACGTATCTAAATAGGGTAATTGAAAATCATTTTCTATTTCTATTGTAAATTTTATACAACTATTGAAACTATTAAATGTTTCCAACATATTTTCAATACCAGATGCAGAAATAATACAAAACAAATCATCCACATATTTTGTCATTATTCTTGGTTTTATACTAATTTCATTAATGCACGTGTCTAATAATTTCTCCATAATAATATCTGCCACAACTGGGGAAGCTGGAGATCCCATTGGAAGTCCTTTTTGTTGCAAATATATGTTATCATTATATTGAAAGTATCTGTTATCTTCAATACAAAATTTTAAAATTCGTAAAAATAAACCTTTTTCCATTCTAGTATATTCCTGTATTACGTTCCATTTTTCTTCAATAATATTCACTGCCAAATCAACAGGTATACTTGGAAATAATGAGACTACATCAAAAGATACTAATTTTTCATCATTTAGAGCATTTATGTTCCTTATCCTTTCTTTAAATTCAAACGAATTTTTAACATTATATTTTGAATTTTCTATAATCTTTTTTAAAATCATTGTAATATATTTACATAACTCATAAGATGGAGAATTTATAAAAGAACAAATCGGTCTTAAAGGAAAATCTTCCTTGTGAATTTTAGGTAACCCATACAATCTTGGAGCTGTAGAAACATTGGTTTAAAGAAATCATTTTTGAAAAAATGGAAAAATGTATTTTTAAAGAATTTATGGCATATATTGTATATATATATATATATATATATATATATATATATATATATGTATATATATATATATATACGTAATGCATATAATATTTTGTGTAACAAGGACCTATGAAAATGTTCAGAAGAAAAGGGAACGGTTTTTGCATTTGTATTAAAAACTCTTTAATTTAAATATATGTATTAGGGATGAAACTAAGTACATAAAAGTATTTGATAGCAAAAAATTAGTTTTGTTGATGAAAGAGTTGTTGTAAATTATTAATATTAACATATTTTTTTCTGAATTTATTGTTAAACTTTACTAAAAAAGAGTTTTTTTAAAAAGGCTTTTTGAAACAAAAAAGCAGAAAAAGTAACCATGAACACAACAATTTTTATCGATACCAATGATAATAAAATATAATTTACCATCCTTAGATATCAAAAACAGCTGACATTTTTTTATGACGCTTCCGGAGCATAGAAAAGTAGAAAGTAAACTTCTTGCGTTCTACGCGTCCATGCTTTCTACACTTTGTGCTGTGTAACTTGTCACATATCTTTACATTAATTCTACTTTTTTGACAGACGCGTATGAAGCGTGTACGCATAGAACGCGTTGTATGGACTTTCAGTTTTATTGACGGCTTGAAAACGGAACAAAACAAAGTAAGAGTGCTTTAGTCGGCTTTTTAGTTTTTTTGCTGGAATATGTACATCTTTGATATAGTGCAGATATTTGTTTATTTGCCTTAGCGTCTTCTCTGTGCTCACTAAAGGCCGCCTGTTTTTTATATTTCTTAAACCATTTCTATAGCTTATCCGGGGTCGTGGCAAATCTGATCTTAAGCCGATTATGGATAGAAGAATGTAGAAGTGGACATTGCTAAGCCGACCCCCTAAATTAGAAAAAAAAAAACAAAAATATATGTACTTTATAGGATGGGAAATGGAAAATAATATTGTAGATATTACGAGGGCTGCTATATATATTTCTGGCCTGGCAACACTAAGTGCTGCCAAGTGCAATCTGACATTTCCATTGGAAAGTTTGTCATTTTTAAGCATAATTGTACTCAAAACGTTTTGACGTACGACCATTATTTGTGTTGTTTACAGTGACTTGAAAAAATTATTATAGAAAAAAATGGAATTAACTCGTGAACATTTTCGTGCCATCATTTTCCATAACTTTCGACGTGGATTATCACGATAAGAGTGCATTGATGAACTTAAATCTTTGTATGGCGATGAAGCACCATCCTATAGTACTGTGAAAAATTTGTATAATGAATTTAATCGTGGACGGAGCTCGCTCAAAGACGAATTTCGTGAAGGTCGTCCAAACACGGCTGTTGTGCCAGAGAACATTGATGCCGTGCGTGAACTCATAATGCAAGATCGACATGCGACATACCGAGAGATAGAGACATCCTTGGACATTTCTTCCACCAGCATACATTCGATACTGTGTGAACACCTGGCCGTAAAAAAGGTTTGTTCTCGTTGGATCCCGCACAATTTGAAAGTCGCTCAAAAAAAGGCTCGTGTCGATTGGTGCAAAGAAATGATGCAAAAATACGATTGCGGTGCTTCAAAAGACGTTTATAAGATCGTCACAGGTGATGAATCATGCATCTATGCGTATGAGCCCTAAACGAAACAACAATCGACGGTGTGGGTCTTCAAAGACGAGCAAAATCCAACGAAAGTTGTTCGTGGAAGAAGCACTTCGAAGCAAATGGTCATTTGTTTCTTCGGCAAAACTGGTCATGAGGCGACTGTTCCGCTTGAGCAACGTAGGACGGTCACTTCTAAGTGGTACACTACAATTTGTTTGCCTGAAGTCATCGGAGAAATTCGAAAAACCAACAAGAGAAGACGAATCATTGTTCACCATGACAATGCGAGCTCTCACACATCGGCTCAAACCAGAGCGTTTTTTACCGGCCAAAAAGTCGAATTAATGGGTCATCCGCCGTACAGCCCTGACTTGGCACCTAATGACTTCTTCTTGTTTCCGCACATCAAGAAAAAAAAGCGTGGTCAACGATTTTCGTCGCCAGAAGAAGCTGTTGAAGTGTTCAAAAACCATGTTTTAGAGGTGTCTCAATCGGAGTGGAAAAAGTGCTTCGACAACTGGTTTGAGTACATGCAAAAGTGTATAAATTATGCTGGAGAATACTTTAAAAAACAATAAAACCATTTTTGATTATAAATATTCGCATTTTCACTATTAGGCCAGAAATATATAGAGCAGCCCTCGTACAAACGGAATGAAAAACTTTTATGTACCCTTTATACCTTTGGCAAGGAGAATAAAAATGAAGCAAACTTAACCTCTTCAGGAGAATTATAATGAAGTCTTGTATGTTCTTCTCACAACTTGCACAAAAATTTAAATTTAAAATGGTTCTAATCGGAAAATTATTAAATTTATGTCTCCTTTTTTAAAGGTAAAGTTTTAGATGTCGACAAAAAATTTAATAATATATAGTATGAAAGACTAAAATATTTGTGGCTTTAATCATCCTATCTAGAGTGTAACTGAAGAGAAAATAGTTTAAATACACTTACTGATTAAAAAAAAATAATTTCTTTTGTAAACAAAAAATTATATATTAAAGGAGTTATAAACTTAAAAAGTTTATTTTTTTTTAATTTAAGGCTTATTGTTTGTGTATTTTCTTAAACAAAAAAATTAAATCTACTTAATAAAATATAACTTATTTATAATAAAAAGTTCGAATTAAATAAAATATGTAAATATAAATATAAAATACAACATCATAAAAATTATAAATATGTACGTAATTTTTATACAATTTAAAAACTGAAAAATGTGCTTTATTTAGGCTGACGTTTCCGCAATATACAAAAAAAAAAATTCAATAACAATAATAGGAAATTATATCTAATGAAGTAAAAAATGCCCTTATGAATGTATGAATGCAAAGAAGTTCGATATAATCATCAACAACAGCAGCACCATCATGTTAATCATCATCTTAACACTTAAATAAACTATCACTCATAAAGCTTTATAAAAAAAAGCAATGAAATGATGTGTACGTATTAATAAATTAAAATACAAATTGAATAAAGTAGGCAAATATTTTATAGGAAGTTAAAAAGTATGAAGATTATCTGATCTTGTGCTTAAACGCATACAATAAAATCCCATAACGACGTAGAGATATGATCGAGTTGCTTTATTTTTTATAAGAACGCAGCGCGACTAGACGTAACTAAACGTCATGCAAATAGAGACTTGAACGATATAAGCGATATTAGAAATGTCTTACATCATGCAGAGACCTGCGCCGAGGGGTTTTGATCGGCGGCGGCGGATAATGAAAAATGGGCGGCGGCGGCTTTAAGTCGGCTATTAGCCAATGTCTTATCACCTAGCCTTTTCTTGTACGGCTTATACAAATAATCGGCTAAAATGAACCCCCAAAATTTATTAAAATAAGTAAAAAAAGGCAAAAATTATCGATCACATATAAGGTTTTATTAGATCATAAACTAAATCATAGTAGTAATCATGAAAAAAAGAACTCTGTTACTCTGTTTAGTTAGAGAATTTAAATTAAACCTCTTTGCACTGGAAAAAGCTTCTTCAGCAGTTGCACTCGTTGACGGTGTACATAATATGTAGGGAGCAACCTTTGCAATATTCTTACAAAATATTATTATATGGAAAAATGAAGTAACTCCAATCAAAAACACAAATATATGGGGCGATAGAGAATTAAAAAATTAGAAAAACCATCAAGTGAAAAAATTGGAGCTCGTCCATATTTTCCGAATTATTGGCCTCTAAACTTTTTTAAAAAGGGTGAATGTACACAATATTTTTAAGATATCAGTATGAGTATCATTCATACGCTTTTGAAGGGATTTTTAAATACTTAAACTTTTTAGAAATGCTTTACTCATTAAGAGCCGATGACATTTTTGTGCAAAATTATTTATAGTGCTTAATTTTTTATTATTTTTAATACTCTGTCTTCACTGAACTAGAATATACACACATGGTAAAAGGTATATAAGATTCGGTATAGCCGAATATCACACTCTTACTTGTTATAGATATAAATTACATTTTTTTATCTCATTTGCTTCGTGTGGACACTAAGTCAAATATCAAAAAATCTCGTTTAACAAAATAAACTAGTCCATATTCACACTATTAACTATTATGTAGTTAAGGCATTTTTTTTCTGAGTTTTCAGTTTAAGTTACAGCGTTATCTAACAGTAGTCATTACTAAAAACTCATGCAATACCATATTGCTTCCTCTTCCTGCTTCACCAACAAACAAAATTTCATGCTAGTTTCATGAAAAATTGCATAGTGGTAATACCGTACTACTTGTAACAAGTTAAGACTTGGAAATGATTTGGATATTGAATTTTAACTATGTATTCATGTATTCGTTCTATTATGAAAGCCTTGCCAAAGAGTCAAGAAATCAGATGCAACATAATAATAAATAAGATGCAACATAAATCAAAAAAAAAAATATTATGGAAAAAACGATCTTGAAGCAGAGAAGCATTAAATGTAAATTAAGAATGTAAAAGGGGTTGTATAATAGCATTAGTTTTCAATATTATTTACCATAATCACTGACAAACAGATAAATTGATACACCCGAAACATCTTATTGCGCATATTTAAGATTTTTATTGTATGTGTTTACTTTTAATTATAGCGGGCATAAAAGTATGCACTTTCGTTTATTATCTGGCAGTTAGTTTTCCCATATAAATTATAAATCAGTTATAAACCTGTTTATAAAATTAATCAGTTTATAAAAAAATATTGTAGAAATTTTTTTGTGCAAATCTGCTTTATTACATTATTCTGGCAATCCTAGTAAACTAATAAACGAACTTGATCGTTGTATGCACTTTTTTCAGAAAAATTTATGCAAAAAAGTTATCACTCGGTTATTTACTTTCACTTTACTTAAATTTGTCAAACATAAACCGCATACATTCCAAAATTTAAATTGTAAACGGTAAGATTTATGAGATGGGCAATGTTTTTGCAATTCTCTTTAAAAGCTGGAGCGACATTCGTTATTTTAAACAAAAAATAACCAACAAAAACATCCCCCCTAAACTGAAGCAATGCTATATTGCTTACCCCTTTTGCTTCACAATCAAACAAAAATTGCATGCTAGTTTCATGAAAAATTGGATAGTGTAAATGCCGTAATGCCATTTGTTTCAAATTCTGTTTAAAATTTTCAGCGAGTGTTATCGTGTCCTTATAATATTACATTATTCATGGCATCGCAATTTGTACATTTCGCTTTTAATAATAATAATACACAAACAACAAACCATATGCAGCAAACGTACACAAAGCAAGTGTAACAAAATCCCCTCAAAATTCAAGCGTGTCCATACATCGTGCCAACAAATGAAATTAGTTTCAAGAAAAATTCCGTCGTGTAAGATACATACATCATAAAAAATTTATTAATACCTTCGTTTTTTGAAGTCGGGTAAAAAGTGTAAATAAACGTCGGCGGCTAAATTTTAGCCAAGTTTTAGCTACAAATATGTCGGCGGCGGCGGCTATCGAAAATCTTCGGCGGCGGCTGTAAGCCGGCTATTAGCCGTTCGGCGCAGGTCTCTGACATCATGTGCTACGTCTTGCCGTATTTCGGGCGCAAAAATATGCAGCCTCGAATATTACAAGGATTCCATGTAGGGATGAGCGATTCCATGAGTTTTGAAGACCATAGTTACAAGTGAACGTGTTTTTCAAATCTCTTCTTTTTATATTTAAACATACATGTTTATATAGGAAGTATATTATACTGAATAATATTTTATGCAAGCAGTAATCATAATGGAAAAGGTATTTTGATCTCTACATTAAAATCAGCTGTAAATAACTTTTCCCAGTAATAGGTTAAAATAAAGAAGCACACAATATTTTTTTTTGTTACATATGTATGTACGTGTGAAGTTTGCTTAAATTGTAGTTATTGTTAATAAGTAGAAACAAGAAAAAACTACGCAGCAAAAAAGCTACTTTATATTAAAGTACTTGTATTTCTCTTTCGCAAAGTAAGTGTTATTTGATCAACTCAGTTACTGCAGTCACAGCGATTTAATCACACGTACGGAAATATCGCTCATCTCTAATTCCATGCCAACAAACACATACACTTTAAAACTTAGTAAACTTGTAGTTCGCACGAAATTGTTCCAACTTATAACCAGGGAACCATGATTGCCTAACTTGACGGTGGTCTTACCACCGAGTCAAATGGCGTCGACTAGCTCCCTCCATCGGAGTTGCAAGTTAAAGAACATGGCTTGCAGGGCCATAAGCTTCCCCTTACCTGGGGATTGAAGACACCAAAAATAACTATTTTAAGAGATTTTTGAATAAATTTTCGTTTTTTATTAAAACATAAAATTTTAAAAATATTTTTTTTCTTGTCGTTGATTGAAATTTTACTGACTTATAGTTAATTAAAAAAAAAAACAACTTAAAGCTAATTTAAAGTAGTAAGTAATGCAGAGTCATACAATTGAGTACTGAACTGTCCGACAGGGTAATTGTGCACACCTTATAAAGAGTAAAACTATACCTATTGATATGACAAATACATTTATTCTACTATGGGTCAACATTTGAAACTGAATTAAGTAATGTTGAAATGTATGATGAAACCATTAAAGAACTATTAAAAGGACTTCTTAAAAATGTGAATGTATTTAAATTTTAGGAAAATTTTTGCATTGCAAAATGTTTAAATTCTTTATCACAAACAAAATTCGTCGTTATCAAAGATCATTTAAAAATTGTAATAAACCCTAATATACCCTTTGATGCATGATATAAAAATAGAAGGTAGTTCCACTTTCTCTTTTTGTCACCATATAAAAATGTTCTGACATTTGCGGGAATTATGAAAATTTTTTGCTGCCATAAAAATTTTAAAAATCCCGTTGTTTTTTTTAATATGAAATTTCAAAAGAGAAGCTTTTTTCTTTTTTGCATTTTTAACAGAAAAAAATTAAACAATTTTTAGATTTTGTGTGCAAATAAAATTATCAAAGAACTTATTATTAAAATCTTCTAGCTAATATAAAAAATGTGTCCTTCGCATTGCTGAAGTTTAAAGGACTTAAAAAAACTTATATTAAAAATGTGGATACCTATATATGTATATATGGGCCGTCAAAAAACTTTTGAAAAAATTTCTCCTCTGTTTGTCCAGCGATTTTGTTTATTCTTTCATATATTTTTAGATATTATTGAGCTTTAATGCACCGTCTTTACATCCACTTAATTGCTACCACTACACATATAATAAATGCAAATGCGTATATTCAAAACATGTAACGTGTACATAAAAAACAAACAAAAATACAATAATAAACTCAATAGAACTTTGGCCACAAGCCGAACTCTAGTCCTTATAAAACACTTTGTAACATAGTTTGCTTAGTGTACTTAAATCTTAAAATTAATTACGTGAAAATAAAAATCAACTTTTTTGCAATTTTAATTCACTGAGGTGGATAGTTCGGTAAAACTATTGCTCTCTTGATAATAAGCGAATTTATATGCTAAAGCCATAAATGTATAAAAAATTGTCTTTAAGATTCAATATTAATTCTGTGAAATTTTATATTTGTGGTAAAATATATTTTAATTTTATTTACATTTATGTAAGTTTATTATGCAAATTGCACATATTTTGTTTTGGTAACGCAAACTTTGTTAATTACAAAAAATATATTTTAAACAATTCCGAAAACGAAGTGGAACTACCTTCTATCATTATATCATGGGTTGATAAAACTTAATGAAAAAATTACCTTTTGTTAGTTGAAAATATTATTTTAATGATTAAGTTCCCACTAATTTACCTAAATTTTGGCCGAAGGCTTACAGTTATAAGGACACTGCAGGTACGTACTATTTAAGGAACTTGCTCTGGCCGTAATTTATATGCTGGTAATTCCAACTAATATGCCTGCGCTCAAAAAGAAGTAATAAAATAAATTCGCATAGAGTGTTTTCCAAGGAAGAGGACGCTGAGAAATGTCTTGAGAATGACGTATACAGCATATTAGAAATATTATAAAACTGAAAAATTATTATAGTATTTTATTATATCAACCTGATCTCAATTTATTTGTTAATTTTTTTGGTCATTTCGGTTAAATTTTATTTATTTACAAGAAATGTTTTATTAAAAAAATATATATAAAATTTTGGACTATAAAAAACGTTTTGCCAATTTGACGAATTTTGACATTGGTTTTGGCGTAACTGGCTGCCATTACTGTAACGCAAGCAAATAACAACATATCGCTCCTTTATTGCTACATAGTCATATCTCCAAAAAACTTGAACTTGGCAAAATGCGATTTAAGTTTTCAAGACATAAGTCCTATGATATAATTGCCGCAATTGCAATTGCTATAACTTCGGTTCAGCTTGGGATAAAAAAACTGATTTTTTTCAACATATACAGAAGGTCTAAATGAGCAGGTTTGCTTTTTTTAATTTTTTGAGATATGACTATGTTGCAATAAAGGAGCGATATCGTACGCTGCAGACTTTAAATTTTGTTAAACTCAATTTAACAAAAAAAAAAAAAACAAAATTTAGTTCGCTTTAATTGTAACGCACATCTTTTTCGTAAAAAATTATATATTTGTTAACACTTCCGCGTTAGAAGACTGTTCTAGTCTTGTCATTTTATTTATTTATATTTATTTCTATAAAGCTGTGTTTTTTTAAATGTTTATTTGACCTATAAACAGATTATATTGTGCTTTTAATTTAATTGGAATTTATATTAATTTAATAACCTGCATGTTTCTCAAATCAGTTTTATTTCCACAACATAGTTCTTTAAAGAATAATTACCTTCATATATAAAATACTATAATGAGCAAAAAGCTATCAAACAATTTCAGTTTTACTTTTCTTATTTCACAATTGAACCGCAAATAAATTGAAGAACATAATACTTCGGTATGGGGTTTCGTTATGCTGTTGAAAGTTCTTTAATCAAAACATGCATTTCACTATAACTACTACTAACATAACTTAAGCACATACATAACAAAGACTATAAGTGTAGGTATTAAGTAGTCATTACAAATGTACAACACACGTTGTGTGTTTTTCTTTGAAAAGAGAATTAACACGAAACCTTGTATGAAAATAATATGCACTTTGTAAAAACCAATACAAAACTATAATAATATTTTAAGCAGTTTTGTTTTTTAATTCACTCAGATTAATTAAGCCTTTACCACAAGAAAGCCATAGCACAAAATTTTTATTCTGAGGTGAAGCTGCAGACTGTTCTTCAGTGTTGTCCTTTTTTGTTATAAAAAACTATGATGCCGATATGCTCAACCCTGTAAATTCATGGGCAAACTTTCGCCTCCCAGCAAAAAATTAGGCATTACTTCAAGAATTACTTGTCATATAATGACAAACTTTTGTGATTGCCATATTTTGTTACCTGCTTACAAAACGCATTACTTTAGTTTGCAAAAAAGAAAGTAATAATTAAACTATTTCTTTAATTTAAAAGAGAATACCTTAAAATACTTACTAATGATCATCATTATTTCCTTCTGTAATACAATTGTCAGTTAATGATTAGAAAAGTCCCACGCTTTGTTAAAATCATTAGGTTAGTAATCTTGTTGGGAAGTCCTTCCGCCAAAAATGATTAACTCCACACTTGATTAACCTTTCTAAAATTTTTTGCTGGGCTGCGTTTACTCTGTTAATTTTTTGTAACATAAATATTATACAATTATATAAGTAATGTACTCGTATATATATTAGAGTTCGTTTGGCGACAATGCTTTATATAATATAAAGTCTGTTTCTTTACTTTTTGGGTAAAGTTAGTGAAAATGAGTGCAAGCATTGTTTTCTCTCATAAAGAGACAAAATTTCATAAAAGTACGGGAACACAAAATCTAAATTTAAGCCACAAAATAAAAATTCAAAGTATTTTGACTGTTTTAATAAGAACTATTAATTTCAGGAAATCAGCAAAAAGAATTATAATATTTTATATATTCTATTATGTCGGTGTTTTAAGGCATTTGCATAAATTTAAATAACTTGCCCGAAGAAAAATGTGGGCTGTTTCGTGCAAGAAGAAATAGACCTATTATTATACAAAAATTTTAATCAATTTGTTGCGTTTCTTGACAAAATGTGTTTTCAAAATTATTTTTCTGGAAAATTTTTTCAATTTGTTTGCATAAAACGTTATATTTATGTATGTATGTATGTACGTATCTATGTATTTTAAAAATTGCAAAAAAAAAAAAGAAATAATTAATAAATATATTGCAAAAAAAAAGCAAAACGTAAATATTTAATATTAAAAATTATGTATGTGTGCGTTATTTATGAAGCTAATTATAAAAAAAAGATTATAAAAATATTGAGAGGAATAAACTTTTCTATACCAAAATTAATTAAATATTGTTTCTGTAAGCTTATTCTACAATTACAAAGATTAGCTTGTATTAATCATGTACATATAATATTTTCATAAGTGTTCCGTTTTGATTTTTCTACAATTGTTACGATAGCATTTTTCGATACATTCTAAATACTTTTTCAAGCTTAAGGCTTATATTTGTAAGCTTTTTATAATATTTTTCACAACTCATTTGGTGTGTTGGGATTTTTAAAATTCTAAAAAACATTCTAAATATACATTTACAAAAGTTTTCTTGATAAAAATGTAACATACGATTAGATGCCTCCTAATATTTACTACTTTTTAAGCACTTATAGACACTATAACACTGCGCAACATTTTCAGCATCAGCCTTAAAATTTATTATTTTTGTTGTTAGCACTAACAAACATATATCGGTGTTTATAATTATTTTCTATATTTAAAACTGGTGCATCTTTAAAGTTTGGATAATTTTTTTTTTTTTTTTAGTTAGGACCAGCACTCAGGGGATGACCGCTACTTATGCAATGCATTGTACCAGAACTAGGAAATTAGGTTGTGGGAAGGGAGATAAAGGGAGTAGTGCTTGTGGACATTTGATTTGAATCTTTGCACATTGAAAGTGGCAGGAAAGACCTCTGCGGGGAGTTATTCCACATACGAACTGTTCGGCTAAAAAACGAATTCTCTCTGTAATTCGTAGTGCGATTCACTGGCCAATCGACCACAAAGGAATGCGCTCTTGATGCAGAACGCGTTGCGCGTACAAAATTACGGTTTTCAGGAACAAGTCCCCTGATTTCATAAGAGCACATTCCGTTGTAGTAACGATAAAACAGTGAAACACACCCCACATTGCGTCGATGCTCCAGTGAGTCAATAGAGCTGGATACCCTACTGTCACCGATAAGCTTCTTCGCTCTCTCCTGCACGCGGTCGAATAACTCCAAAATAGACTTTGAAGCACCGGCCTACACATGAGAGTTGTATTCCCTTTTCGGTCTGATAAAGGTGACTATAAAGTAAGGAGATCAGATGGAGTGAAGTATTTCTTACACCGTTTCAAAAAACCTAGGGACTTGAATGCTTCTTTTGCGACATGAAAAATATGCTGGTTCCAACGAACATCACACTGAATTTTCATGCCAAGAACATCGAGAGCTTCTGATTCCTTAATATATATATTACCCATAATTACAGATGAGCTAGGAGCCGTACGCCGTACGCATTAAATTGAACCCTATTCACAAGGCCCCATTCGGAGATTACCAGAAGGGTAAGGGTATCGTCCATGTGCTTTCGCATAGCCCCAATTTCCTGAAGGCTTGGTCTATCGCGAAAAGAAAATGACTGGCATATGCTACTCGTACTGTCATCTGCGAAAGAATAGAGAGGGTTGGAAGTCTGACGTAAAAGGTTATTGATAAAAATAAGAAATAGGGTAGGGGAAAGAACAGAAACTTGCGGTACCCCTGAATTTACCTTGAACTCGTTTGATGAGATCCCATCTATAACAACTCGTATATTGCGATCCCTGAGAAAGCTCGATATAAGTCGGGAGAAACTATTACCGACACCAAAAGCAATAAGCTTTGAGATGCGTGCACCATGCCACACTCTATCAAACGCCTTGGAAATATCTAGAGCCACCACCTTACTTTCGCCGAAATGGTGAATGGATTGACACCACTTTTCCGAAAGGAAGGTCAGTAAGTCACCCGTAGAGCGTCCCCTACGGAAGCCGTACTGCCGGTCACTAAGTAAGCTGTTGGACTCCAGATACCTCACAAGATGAAAATTGAGCATACTCTCCATAACTTTGGAGAGTGCATAGCAAATTGCGATTGGGCGGTAATTTTCAGGGTTGCTAGCCTCTCCCTTTTTGGGGACCGGTGTTACATTAGCAATCTTCCAACATGATGGAAACTCACCAACATGGTATAAAATGTTGAAAAGTTTTGCTAATGGACGCGATAACGTCGAAGAGCACTGCTTCAAGACCAGTGCTGGAACTCCATCCGGACCAGGGGACTTGTTTATGTTGAGATCCGCTAAAACCCTTTTAACTGCACGTGCTCGAAAGAATATATCCGGCATAGTTACTGATACTCTTTCCTGTGCGGGCAGTGGTTGATTGCTTACCGGCAAGTAAGAATTACTTGCAAAGATTTCAGCCAAGAGGTTTGCTTTATCAACCGGGTCGTTAAATATTTGATCATCCCTGAGGAGTAGCAAGAACTTTAGCACGAAGGCGCTGCTCGTATAGAGCTTTTTCGCGCCTAAGTACCTTGGCACATGAAGATCTCGACTTTTTGCGTAGCGAATCAGTACCTGCGTTTTTATTACACCGCCATGTACTAAATGCTTCCTCTCTGGATCTGACTGCGTTTTTGCACGTCTGATTAAACCAAGAATTTTTTCTTGGCTTAATGCGGATTTGCTTAGATGGAATGAAGGTTTTCATTCCAAGCAAAATAATGTTCACAATCATCTCCGCCATGGCATCGACTCTACTGCCCAGAAAACAGAGTTTCCAATTAAAATGCCGGAAAAAATCGTTAAGCTCAGCCCAACGAGCCGTTTCGTATATATATTTTAAACGTTTCGTGGCTATTTTCGAAAAGTTATGAAGTTCAGCGACCGAAAAGGAGGTGGATATGGTGCAGTGATCCGAGTTACCGAGAGGCGCAAGAATGCTTTTTTCATACTTATCAGGGTGTGAGGTAAGAAAGAGGTCGAGAGTATTGTGTTGTTGCCCTTCAACACACGAAATATGTGTTGGTTCATTAATTAATTTCACGAGGTGGTTGTGCACGGCGAATAGCTCAACATATTGGATAATGATTTAATCTGCCACATTAGGAAGATAATAAAGTTTTTTGTAGATTATTAATTTCTCTATATCTTCGATCAGATTTATCTCTAGCTATTCTAGTTTTTATTTTTTTTTTGAAAATAATAATTTGCACACTAAAGACTCCAATGAATAAAAATATATGTGGGTAAGTTATTTATTATCATGAGCATTGACTTTTTTCGTAAACTGCACAATAACGCATTTTTAAAATATTTTTTTATGTATATTTTGTTTAAAAATATAAACAACTTTAAAAATGTTTCTCAAAGAGACATTTTCTTTTTTAATAAATGTTGTTTTTTGCATGTTTGATTTTATATTTATCTGTATTTCTTGGGCACATACACACTTTTCAGTTTTCGCACAACATTTTATTGGCACATTCACAGTTTTATCAACAAATTAATTATTTAAAAATATTTTCTCGATTTTAAAATTGAATATTTTATCTTTGTTTTAAATGCTGCGTCGGAAAAATGTGTAAAGCGAATTCGCTACGCTATTGGTTTTACTTAGTATTCAATTTGCCTTGGTCTTTTGAATTTTTTGAGTTTGTTTGATAAATTTTTTCAATTTATTATTGTATTTGAAAAATCTTAATACTATTATATTAATACATTAATTGTAAGAAATATTTTGTTTTAAATTTTCATAACAAGAAATTTCGTCCTACATTAAACGAAGGATATTTTTTTTTTTGTAAAAAAGGAAAGTTTTTTGAGAGTGATCTTCATCGCGATACTATCTCTTCTTTTATACTATCGAACTAAATTAATTAAATTTTACCGTGACAATGATAAATTACTATGAATAAATTAATTATTTTCAGATAAATAAAATACTATAAAGTAACAAATAACAGAAAAGTCTTTTTAATAATATTCTTCGAAGGCGCGGATTCGTAAGGCATTGGAAAGCTTAATAATGAATATTTTTAGGAAATAAATAAAAAAAATTTCACAGGAACGTTTTTGGGTTAAGATTGGTGGGATACTTCTCCTACCTACATTAATTAATTTCTATGGTTTTAAGGCGAACGTAATCCTTTTGATTTAATAATTACATTCTTTTTTCAAATAATATTTTATTTCACTGCCCGAAAAAAGGGCGGGCTTAAAATAAGATCTCTTGAGTCCAACTTTATGTTCTTAAACAGCTTTTAACCTTAAAAGCTGTAATTGATAAGCAAAATGACAGGAAAATCAAAAAACTTGAAGTTTTCGTAGGTTTAGTTCTTTTAAGGGAAACTTTCTTCTCCTTGGTCTGATTTTTCTTGTTTTCTAGCTTTAATAGCATATGGCCATAACAGATTTTCCTGCCAAGTTTCATAAATCTAGCCGATGTCAGTAAATTTTTAGAGCCGATATAATCTAAAAACAAGTAATAACACTTGTTTTTGTTATGAACGCTTCACCATCTATATAAATCTAGTTTAGTGAAGTAACTCCAATCAAGAAAGCAAATATTGGGGTGACAAAGAATTAAAAAATAAAAAAAATGTGGTACTGAATATATACCTATATTATTTTTCATAAAAATGACATCGTCTCTTAATGAGTTAAGCACTTTTTTTAAATTTTAGTATTTCCCCAAAGATCTTTTCAAAAGCCTTTGAATGATACCCTTATTGATATTTAAAAAAATTTTAGAGGCACGTAACTCGGAAAATATGGGCAAGCGCCATTTTTTCACATAATGTTGTTTTTAAGTTTTTAATTCTCTGTCGCCCCATATATTTGTCTTTTTGGTTGAAGTTACTTCATTGTTTCAAGTAATATCAAAAAATTGGAGGTAGGCGTGATATTTTGTCCTCTAAGTCCAAGGGCACGGACCGATCTTGCTGATTTCCAATAGCACCTCTTTTGAGACCGATTGGTCTGCTCGATTGGTGTATTTAGTTTTTTGTTGAATCAAACTTGCGAAGGCACAAGGACAAACAAACGGACAGATGGGCATCGGAAATTACAAACGAAGTGACAAATTTAGTTATACCCTTTTTCAACTTTTTTTTTCAATCGACTTTGCTATGCATAAGAAGTCAAAATATGTATACTTTATGTCTTAGTATAATAAGAAAAAACATCACGTAGAAAAATTTGCGCTCGCCCATATATTTCGAGTTACGGGCCTCTAAACTTTTCAGATTTAAGAAATTATAAAAGAAAATGAGATTTAGGTTTCATAAATCGTATTGAAATTGCATAAAGACTCTTTGGTTGTAATTTTTAATTATTGGTTATCTGATGAAAAGAAAAGAAAAGATGAACTAAGATTTGTGTCGACCTTTTGTCTGACTGTAAGCAAAAATTTGTGAAAAATAATTCATTTTAAATATACATTTGTATTTCTTTTTATATGACATAAAATAAAAATTGTATCTTACAGAAATACCGATTGATTGAGTTTTGTTACACATCGAAATCTTAATTTCTGAGTTCTAAAAATATCACAGATTGCCTGAATGAATTATAATAACCAAATGAAAATAGTTTAAAATTAATTTTATTTTGCATTCTAGTATAATGATTTATTAAAAAAAATCTAAATATTAAAACAAAATTAAGTAGTTAATTTGAATGACTTGTAATAACCATTTTATGTTGAAGTTTATCTTTCGAGCTTCAATAAAGGTTGTTATTTAAATCATAGTCTTTGAATATTATCATATTTAGAATATTAGCATAATCCAATGGCGGCTGGAGAAGAACCAGATAGATTAAAAAACACAATAGAACCAGTTTAAGAAAAAATGTCATTTTCACTAAACATGTTTAAATTTTTGTTGTTCTCCTTTTTCCTTGTCGTCACCTCTTTCCTGCACCATAAAATAACTTTTTATTTGTTATCTTATGTCTGTCTATTTAATGGCAAGCCTGTGTGCCACTCTGTCAATTTGACTTTTGCAAACATAGCGTATTTTTCTGTTTAGTATTTTTAGAAGTAACAAGTTCAAATGGATGAAAGTGTACAGACACTAAACACATACAACCATTTACTCATACATGTAGTCAAACATATTTACATATGTATGTGTACATGCCAACAATCATGTATAAAAAATTTTTAATATTTATAGTGTAAAATAAACTTTAATATAATAGGAAATGTACAATGGACCTGCACGAAAAATAGTGAAATACTTAACAAATAGTGTTGTACTTAACATTTCTAAACTATAACTAGATTGGTTTAAAACTATACCCATTAATGTTTTTCAGAACATGGTTTAAAACAGCAAATTTTCACCACTTGAATGTTGCTTGCTTCACTGCTTTATGAAATATTGGACAACAGATTTTTATCTCGAATATCAATTTTTTCCTTCAGGTTAATACTCTGAGTAGATTTGTGTTGTTTTTTATATGATAAATGAACATAAGATTTTGCATTCTTTAGATAAGATTAAAAACACAATCAACTTTACATATTTTCAAACGGGGAGGAAATATTACGGATCTTCTGCAGACAGTTTGTAAATTTTCAAGTTTTTGTAATAATTTTGTTGTTAATAATATTAAGTAAATTATAAAAAAACGAGTAAGAGCGCTATATTCGGCTATGCCGAATATTATATACCTTTCACCATCTATGTAAATCTAGTTTAGTAAAGTAACTCTAATCAAATATTTAAAAGAGAATTGAAAAAAAAATTCTATTTTACATGGAAATGTCATCGGCTTTTAATATGTTAATCAAATATTAAAATTTTAAGCATTTCCTTAAGATTTCTAAAAGCCATTAAATGATACCCATATTAATATTTTAAAAAATTTGAAAAGTTGAGAGGCCCGTACTCCACGTAATTATTTAGTTCTTATTTTTTAATTTTCTATCACCGCATATATTTGTTTTTTTTGATTGGAGATAGGCGTGCTATTGCTGATTTCAGCTAGCACCTCTTTTGGCACTATGTCTAATCGATTGGCGTATTTAAATTTTTACTAGCTGATCTAGTGCCTTGGAAAACTTAATTTTAACACTAGCACAGACGGACAGACAGACATCGCTTAATCGACTTCGCTGTGCATAAAAAGTCAGAATATATACACTTTATGGGGTTGGAAATTGATATTGTAAAAATTACAAACGGAATGACAAATTTTGTTTTTCATTATTCCACTTTTTGTGGTAAAAGGTATAATAAGGCAGTCATTTTGAAAATATAGATAACATTGATATGCAAAAATTTTCTTTACCTTGTCAACAGTTAGACAGTTGATCATAAACAAATAACATTACACACCAATATCATAAGTTTTAATTATAAAATAAAAAAGGAGTCTCTAAAAACCAGCCTACGAGCATAAATTACTAAAACCGATATGAGTAATAGGTAATTACTCTATAAAAGCAAACTAATTCGATAACTATAGCTAAGGGATAATAATCAGTCAAAACGATAATGTTTCGATTCTTTAACTCTTCACATCATTGGACCTAAATGAGCGTTTTTAATGATACATTTTAAACTGTTTTGTTGCAATTTTAATCTAAAAGCTGATGCTTAAAATTTTTTTGTAACATATTGGGTCTCAAAATTAGAGACAACCAAAGTGTTAGGGGCCTATACTTTTTTGGTAACAATAATAAATATTTTATATTAAATTACAACCTAAAGATCGAAAGTGAAACTGTCACAGAAATTACAGAATGACCAATAGCTTAACATTAAAAATTTTTAAATATTTTCAGATGTATAGAAAAAATCACCCGTTGTTTGCATTTTCATTGTTGCCTACAAAAGTGGAAATACCAAAGAAAAATGTAAATTAAAAAAATGTGAAAATATAACTCCAAATACCACAAAAGAGAAAAGTATGTGAAGATATGTGTGAATTTCAAATGGTTTTAAGCCTGTGAGTTTAATGTATTCGGTCATAATCATTGCCATCGTTGCTGGTATTTATTGGACATAACGTAAAATGGTAAATGTAGTTGTGCATAAACTACTTTTACTGTGTGTGTATGTTATTTAATGCTTTGTGACAGTTCTGAGTGACAGTTACTTTGATAAATTGTAGCAATGGAAATTGTAGTTAAATCGATGTGTCAAAATTTTGTTATAAACTCTTAACATGTTATAAATAATATTGTTAAGTGTTTGTCTTTTTATATACTTAGGAGATTTTTATGTCCAGTACTAAAATGCAGGTACACTAGATTTGTCATTCTATTTGATACATATTATTTTGGTGGCATAGCCTAATGTCTTTATTGCATTTTTTAAGTAATAATAAAATACAGGTAACCATTTTTTTCTTCTCGCCTTGCCCAGATCGCCTTTTCTGTACTTACCACAAGATGTGATGCTAGACCCAATAATATTAACAAGCCGTCTACTTGACGAATGTTCTAAATTAGAAGATGTGTTACTCAAAAATTCAGAAAGCATCTCTTTTGCAAAGTAACAGAGAAGCAAGTTTTACAGAAGCTTGTGCTAACTTGAGTTTATCCCATTCCAGTTTTGTTATAAGAGCACCTCTTTGAGATCGAATCTAAACTTAAAATATATTTTTTTTTGTATTTTCATCGCCATTTCAGTAATTGTACAGTATAAGATTTATAATATAAAGTAATTGATAAATAGGCTAATTTTTTAAAAATAAAACTCTATGGTGAGCCTTAATTTTCAACTTGCGAAATTGTACCGTTACTTCTCTAAAAATGTTCAAAGTCAATCATATTAATATAGGAATCCGGCGGCGAAGAGGGAGAGGAGGCTTCTGTATACATCTCCCACACAAAATTAAACTTTATTTATGTTTTTGAAGTTTTCAAAGAACTTGAATCAGAGATTACCAAGAACGAAGGATCGAAAGATGGGCAGATCCCAAAAAAGCATGGTTATTATCACTTTATAACATCTAAACTAGTGTCTGTTTTAGACAAATGTAAAATAAGCGATCGTGATACAGTGCAAGTTCTTATCGCAACAGCTCAGGCTTTGAAAACACAACATTAACAATTTAGTGATAAAAACAACGGCTAACTGCCGATGTCGTTCACATATTCAATATTAAAGGAATCAAGAAATTCAAGCAAAGAGACATAAACTTTAATTTTTTATTGAAATGGTAACATTTTGTCATCATTGTTGAGTAAAGAAAAAGTGGAGCGTTCAATAAAAGTGATATCTTTTAACGAAAATGATCAGTTACTTGAGATTCCAGCAATTTCTACCGGAACGGGAAAGGCAACAGCCACAGCCACACGAATGGAGGGCGTAAGGAGGGTGCATGTGTTCACTTAGAAATAATATTGGAAAAGAACTATTATAACTTCCTTGCCGTCGATAAAAAAATATTAAATAAACGAAACAAATTATGGTGGCTGCATTGCAAAACCCTAATAAAATTGACATCAAGAAGAAAATTGCCATTCCCTCTCCCAACAGTAGCCAGTTTACGTGTAAAAATATTGAGGTTTTTGTTACAGAAATGACCTTAAGTTTCTTCAGAAGATTTTTATATATAAGATTTTAAATATTGTAAGTAACCTAAAAGTAGTTAAGGAGACTGCAGAGAGCGCGGTTATATTGACGGAAGAATTTACTCAAGTCTTGTAACGCAATAAGGAAGTAAAGCAAATAATCATGCAAACGGTTGCTGATTATAAAAAAAAAATATTTGCATTCGACCATGTCTTCCCTAAAAAGTTAATACGATAAATGAATGTCACATAAATAAAAATAAAACACAAATCTAATTACTTGTAAACAAATTTTATAAATACGTACATATGTATATTTTTTTCAAACAAATAATATACATATATTATTTTTTCATATTTGGTACATCTGGGACAAATGCTAATAACAATAATAACAATCGTTTATTTGTATGTATAAAATTGAATCTTTTAATTTTGTGAACAAATGTATAAACTTTGGGGGATTAACGATACTTTTAGAGAATTTTTTAGAATAAAATTGTAGTGTGATGAGTTTAAGGGTTTTAAATCAATCAATGGAACTGTACATTTAATTTATAAATTTTTGCACATAAATAAAACTTATGTGATCTAAAAAGTTTTTTCCAGACTTATATTTATTTTTTATATAAAGAACATTTTGTGTGGGAGTTACAACTGAAAATTAAAAATAAAATTTTGTCGCATACAGGTAAGGCGTTCCCTTCACAACACTCTAACTGTACCCGTATTTTCCAGTGGTACCTCATTGACTAATGTCTAATATATTTATTGCTTCCTTTTAATTCAGCAATAAAACAAATGAAACTATTGTTTTGTGTTGATGTTTGTTAAATTGATACTGTAGCTAAAGGCTTGTTTGAAAATCCCAGTTATAAAAGAATAGAAATCTATTATTCCGTTTTAAATAACGTGCAACCTAAGGCACTCTGAAATAAAAGAATTTGACTGAGGGCTGTTGTGAAGTGTAATCCTGCTTTCATAACTTTTTGTTTTACATATTACAGAACAAACCTATAATAATTTCTTAGAGAAACTAAAATGTTTGAAATTATATTTCCTTAAAAATATAAAAAAAGGCACTCAATTTAGCAAGGCTAAAAATTGTACATTCGCTGGTTCCCTGGTTGCATAGAATTAATTAGTGACATAATTTTCGGTAAATATTGTTTAATATTGTTAATATTGTTTGATTTATATATATGTACTTATTTTTTATTGTAGGTATTGCTGCTTAAAATTTTGTCAGTTAAGTCTACCTGTCTCTGTTGGTGCAGCTCTGATTGTTAAAATTACAGTTAATCTTTTCATAATTTTTTTTTAATCTTTTCTCATTAAAAACGAATGGAAATACGCTCATGTATATCGTACTCAAGATTTAAACGTATCACCTTGTAACTGGTACTTTTCAATTTGAAATAAAATTAGAAAAATGTGTAACTGGATTTGTTTTTTTTTTATTTTTTTGCTTTTGTCACCTCTTTTTAAAGTACAAAATATTACAAAACTACTCATTCATCTGCAACTTGAGATGGTAGAATCGGTTCGATTGAAATTTTCGTGGTACTTTTTAGCAGTGGTATGGCACAGTGGTGAAGAAATATCTCATTAAAATTAACTTAGAAAATTTACCAGTTTTTTTTGTAGATGATTTTATGCGACAAGAGAATAAATTCTGAGTTAACATAATATCATCGGTAATAAAAGATAACGTTTATATGAACCTTAAAAGAATAAGTGTTTAAATTTTACTAGTACCAGTTACTGGTCTTCAATATATCAGTATATTATGATTTTCTAGTTTCTGCTGTGAACTTCAAAGTAGAAATCTTAACTATTTTTGTAGCTATCTGAATTTACCCATATTGCAAACATTTCCCTAAATAGATTACGTATGTAAGTTAACCATCAATTTTCAAATCTTGCCATTTAATAAGGCACATTTACATTCTTAATTGATCGCTTAGAATCTATACTTAAATCTTATAATGATTGTGGTTTAAGTAAAGAGAGAGGAAATAATTTCCATTAGAGATTATTACCAGCATCGCAGCAAGTTCACTAAGACTGGTTTTTCTTCTCTAAGATTCAAAGCTGTAGAAACATTTTTCATTAAACTCTTTTCAAGACATTTGCATCATTATTTTAAATAATAATTTCCTCCTTAATACTTAGAGAAAGATAAAATAAACGAACAAAATGTAAAAGGAAATGTCAAATGTAAATTTTATTCAACAATTTTTATTAAAAACCTGAATAAATTCAGCTTTTGTTTTTTATCTAACCAAAAATTTTATCTTAGTATTTTTAAATTAATTTTATTTAACTATTTTAGCAAAAAAAATTATTATCAATGTGAGCAGACGAAAAAAAAATTAAATCTTGACATACATATTATGCTAAAAATTATTTTATTGACAACTGTTTTAAGAAGAAACAGCTCACTTAGTCGATTTGCATTTTCTTAATTGCGACACAATATTTTCTTTTCAATTCGCACAAAATTAAAAATTAAGATGTTTATTTGTTTGGCAAGCCTTAATTGCATTATATTAGTTTTGAGCAGTATGTAATTGATCTTTTCTTCTTTTGGAAGAAATTAATGAAAGTTGTTTTAATTAAACAACTAACATAAGTGTTTTTTTCATTTTCATTTTGCTGTGTGTATTTTTTTATATTTTAAACACGCTATATAAATTAATTTTTATAAACCGCCCAATTATAAACAAAAATTCCGTGAGAGTTTTTTCACTTTTCCCTTTTCTCCCATTATAAACTTTTTCCCCTTTTGATTGCCTGCGGAAAGTGAAAAAAATTCAGGGAAAAAGAGTATTATGAATTATTAAAGAAAAATTATGTGTAAATGAACAAAATAACTCCCTTCAAATTACGATGATACCACTTTTTTGTTAAGTTGTTCCCACGAAATTCATAATTGGAGGAATCTTTTCTCGAGAAAATTTTTTCCGTTGGAAAAAATTTCCGTGAGAATATTCTTGATTAGGCTGAAAGAAACTTTAAAAATTGAAGTTATTTAGGTATATATATGTATACCCATATTTCTATGAGTATTTGGCTAATTTTTATTAGTATTTTATTTTAATATAAAACTATATTTTGAATATTTTGACGTTTTTTAAAATTCAATAATAAAAGTTTCAATGGCGTGTTTACAATTACTCTGGTTGTAGACATTTTAGACAACTTACAATAGCTATCTTTATTTTTAGAAAACGCGCTTGCTTAGTTATAAACCACCTTAATGATTTCCAGTACAAAATATCCAACAATTTATGTCAAATAATCCGCATCCGTTTTTATATATCTTCTATTAAAAAACAAGAAAAAAAATTTAAAAACTAGATTACAGGCTGTACAAACACAAGAATTTTTAATAAATAATAATTTAAGAATTTCAACATATTTCTTTTTGAAAACATATCCATATATAATAATTATTTTTTATTTTTGTAACTTTGTATTTTTATCTCTTTTGAATGTAGTTTTTCCCATCAATTTTTGCTGTACTTTTATGGCTTTTCCTTTACAACAAGTTAACAAGTTTGTGTGGTATTGTGGAAATGTATGAATATTTGGCTTTATATTTTCCTGTAATATGCATAAATTTTACTTCCCAAAAAAATTATTTATCAAAAAATAAAATAAATAAATTTTTTTTCTAATAAATATTTTTGATATTTATATTGCATACCAATATCACTACAAGTATCTGTATAAAAATGTTGTATAATATTTAAGTAGTGGTTGTGGTAGGTTGGGTGACTGACTGGTTGGTTTGCTGGGCTGTCGGTGTCAAATTGCTGTTGGTAGAAAAATGTTGGTTGTCTATTGGCTTATCTGTGTCTTTTTTTTTTTTTTTTGTAAAGTTAGTTTTGTCTGTCAGTTGGTTGGACAGCTGGTTTGTTCGGACTTAGTTTGTTTAAGGTTTTAGTTGTATTCACATTTAATATTTTGTATGATGATCCATCTATTCATTGCAAAATATGTGTGTTGCATATTAAACACTTTTGGTTTTTTTATTCTTTTTTTGGACAACAACTCATATATACAAATTTAAATAAAAAGCAAATATAACGAAATAAAAATATTAAGCACCTATTATAAAAAACTATCAAATATGCTATTCCCCCACAAACCCACACATTTATTTAGTTTGAATTAATTTATTTTTGCATGAATATTGATAAAAACTAGTGGAGGGATACTTAAAAAATATTGTTACGAATGTAAGATCTGGCAACACCTGTATGAGCGTGAATAATACCACAATTAGCCAACAAAAGCTGAGCAGCGTCAATTGCTGCGTTGGTAGAGGTGCGTGCTGTAAAACACAAGATTGTGGGTTCGGACCCCGCCGTCGTACATGCGCACAACGAAAAAAAATATTGTTATAATGCAATTAAAATTAATAAACAGCAGTACAAACTTCCCGAAAGGCAAAAGACAATTATTGTGTGAAGCCATGGCAGATATTTTAGCAGAGGCGTCCAATTTAATATAAGCGAAACAGATAATTGTCAAGAAGCCCTTAAGGAACGATGGTGGTTGGCGCAGGGAAGTGTGTAACAGCATAACAACAACGTATGGAAGACGTGTGTTGTGGCTATTAGATAAAGGAGATGACTGGCTTGGATAAAAGAAGTAGTGGAGATGCCTGTGGATGATTAAGGTTACTAAAGAAGGCATCGAATAGGTCATGTCTCGCCAGAGTAACACAGTAGTGTAGCGTGGATGGCTACGTTTGTAGTAATCACGCATTTTTAGTAAATATGAGAACAAGGTTCACAAGACCGGTAGGATCGAGAAGTATAGATAGATAAGCCATAAAGTTTGAATACAGAGTTTATAATGAGCCACAGTGGTATTTTCAATAAAAAGAATCCGTACGTTTGTTCTAAAAAAGGAAAAACGTAACAATAACAACAAACGAAGTTAATTTCACTCTTTAAAAATACAAACCAAATTATAACTATTCGGATAAAATAGCTAAGGACAACTTGTAATAATTCATGATTCGTTATTATAGCATTTTATTACTAAACATTTAAAACAGATTCTAGAGGGCCTAAACTTGACTTAAAGGCAACAATTAAAATGATGATTACCACAAGGTGCCACTGAAGTGGGTGAATTAGAAATATGCCTATAATCTTGAAAAGCCTCAGAAGCGCATATTGAGAAGCGCTTAATAATACTCGTATATTAGTTGTTGCTCAGTGCCAACACGCAGAGAAAAAACATGATTGTGATATGGTCCCAATAACCATATTATGTTCTTTGTAATAATGTATATTTACGAAGAACGAATTATAGGTATTTCCAACAAAACTTCTGTCACGACAAACATATTTTTGTTAACATTTAACCATTAAGTGGTTACTGCGCACAATAATGCAACATTGTTGGTTTAAACTTTAAAAAATTCGAACCACAACCAAAGTTTTTTTTACTTATTATAAATAAGATAATATGTTTAACCATAATATATTGTTATTAATTAAAATATGATTAAAAGCAAACAATATAATGTTTTAAAATATGTTTAGTAATCTATATGTTTAGTAATTTTTTTGTTAGCTTAAAGTTGCGAAATGCAAAAAAATAAAAAAATTTAAAATTTATATACAATAAAAAACAATATACAAAATATGAAACATATAAAAGGTAAGCAAACCATTTCAAAATAGTTGAAATGAATATAATTCTTTATATTTGTGTTAGGTACAATTGTGAAACAAGTTACATATTTTTCAATTAAAACTGTCATATTATACATCGACAATAATTGCTATTATATAACAACATATATCACCGTAGATGCCAGATTAACGTGTTCGAAGTTTTGTTAAATGTGGAGTCAGCATGACATCTTCAATATGAGATTATATCGTTTACTCCATAAGGGGATGTTCACATAGGAATGGATGTTCACATAAGATGCAATTATTTGAGCTTATAAACTATTTTTCTTTTATAAATTATGCAGCATAGCCTTTTAATTTTTACTCACTAATAACAAAGAAATAAATGATTTTTTTTTGTGAATTTATGTAAGTGTTAATAAGATAATAAATAATAATAAGTCTATTATATAAGTAAATCTTTGCATTCAGTTATATAAGGTAATATTTTTAACCATATTATGATATATTATTTTAATCATTTAATGTTTATATTCAACCATTTAATTTTTATTTAAACATAATTATGTTTACACTTTACCATGTTATTGTTAAGCTAGAAAATGTAACAGTACTATATTTTGCTAACAACTACATAATAAAACCATAGTATGTTGCTCTTATATTATGATTACCACAACCATGTTTTTTTTTTGCGTGAAGAATATAATTCCCTTAACGGTCCTGTATAGATAAATACAAATTTATAACTACAATTGCTTTATCAATTTTTTTAATACCAGTTACCAAATAGTTTTGTATGCCAAAATGCCCAAAATATCAAGCCACAATTTTTTTTACCGATATCCCTGTATCAACACTATAAAAAATAATTTTAGTTATTTATAAAATTATTCGAATAAAATACATTAAGCATAAAAAAATAATCATTCAGCAGAATTAGAGATAACATTTTCGGGTACAGAGGACTTTAAATTATTTTTTTTAATTTAATAATTTAAAGAAATTTTGAAATAAACTGTCATATCCAAACTATTAAAAAAGCTGTTTTTGTAAAGAATTGCAAAACATTTTCTGAAAAAGTACACAGTATTTTTAAACTCTTTGCCGCGAAATTTAAGAAAAGAAAAAACATACTAAAAGACAAGATTTTTTGGCGAAAAATTGACTTTTTGGAAGAATTTATATAGAAATTTTTAAATTTAGTAAAGTAAATTTAGTTAAAATGGCACAAAATTAAAAAAAAAAATATATAAAAGTTTAAAAAAGGTTTTTTGCTGTTTAATATTCTTACTGCTGTATTCGTAGAAAATCAAAATAGATTTGAAATATACTATGTTAGGACAAATTTGTATGAAAAATTTAAAATAAAACATATTTCAAAGTTATTTTATTTTCCATGAATACGGCTGTTAATATTTAAATTTAATTTTCGATTGAACTATTTAAGTATTATTATGTTTTAATTGCTAATTAGCTGCGTTAATAGTCAATTTATTACATGTTTACGTAGTTATATAGATGCAAAGAACGCTGATGGCAGTTGTAGGTAGCAATCCAGGAAATGCTGCATTACTTTCTGCTGCTTTCTAATTTTGCACAAAATACTTTCTACAATTTTTCTTTATGAAATTTTACTTTATTTTCGGCTTTTTGGTTTTTTTTAATTAATTTTCTAAACATTTTTAGAAAGAAAAATTATTTACAAATGTATGCGGACGTTTTCATTAATTTATAAAATCGATGGTTCGAATCCTGGTCAGGGAATAAATTAAAAATTTTTCTTTATTTGATAATTATTTCGTAATTTTGTAAAACCTTGTTTGCTTAAAATTACTTTATTTTAAATTTTTTTTATATAAAAATTACCCGAAACTCAGAAAATAGAATTTCCTACCATCCTGCCTTCACTCTTTAGTGAAACAAATTTTTTAACAAATAATTTTCTTTATATCTCCTGTCAGAAAATGTAGGAAAAAAATATTAAAACTTAAGTAAAATATATAAAACAGTATACATTATAATATCTTATCCTTTAACTATTATGTGGTATAATCACATAAGAATATGTATGTATGTATAACATTTAAAGCTTAGTGAAATTGAAGAATAATAATAAAAGAAAATGTATATATTTATGTATGTATGTACATGCATATGAACTTTTTTTCTGATAAATTTTTTGCAATGTGAAAATTTCATTATGATGCTCAGATACAAGCATATTTACATATATATTTTGCTGTCAAATAAGTATGTGTGAAAATGTGGGCGGCTTTAAAGTATTTGCATGCATATAAAAGGCTTAATAAAAGTTTTTCTTCATATTGTATTTTTGTTAATAAAGAAATAAGAAAATAATAACTGGAATATATATGCAGTATAAATATTGTTGACCCTATTTTCTTTTCAGCAGCACAATATAATCAGATATAGTAAAGGTATATTTAGACTACGTGTACAAGTCATATGGAGTGTCAAAATTGCTATCCATATCTAATTTCGTGAATACATCAAAATCACTGTTTAACATACGGTTTATAATTTTCATGATCACATTTGCATATAATACGTAAGTGTAACATAAATATGACATAATCAAAAGAAAACAATGTTTTTCCAATTTAGTAAATTCATTAACACTAATCATACCAAGACTTAATATATACCTATTTCTACCATAGCGGGTCAAATGACCCGACTTTATGTTTAATGCTTGAATGTATGAAATATGGATGTTAGGAAGGAAATAAAAATAAAAATTAAATTTATTATAATTAAACAAAATAGTATGTTGAGCATTTCTATTACAAAAGCAAATAATTAAAAAATTTTTAATTCATAGTTCATCGCATTTTTTACATATAAGTGTTTCCATTGTACATTTTCCGCAAACATATTTTTTACATTTAGAGCAAATTTTGTTGGTTTTATTTTCTTTACAGTATCCTATTTGACATCTCATACGTTTATAAGCATCTGCAGTAGACTTAGAACTCCAATCGGAACCTAATACTCTCTTTGCTTCTTCGATTGTGCATGTTCTTATATGGTTCATAATACGGTTGTCAATTATCAATGAAAATGCAGTACTAATTTTACCTTTCATTATATGGCGTTTTGCATATCCTGTTGGGCCTACTTCTTGCCTGAAAATGTTACGAAGTGGTGCTCTTCCAGGTGTGCCACCTACTTGCATTTGTTGCCAAACAGATCCATCATTCGCAACATTTTGTTCGTTTATTTCTACTTCACTTTCTTCCGAATTTGAGAGTAATCTTAGTCTTTTTCGGCCACTACATACATTCACAATATTTTCCTATTCATCGTCAGTATCTGAAGACTCAAACTCATTTTTATTTGCAACCAATATATCTTCATTTTCAGAAAATTCATCTTCACTAATTTCTGAAAACTCTTCGCCAATATTATTTATATCTTCTAAGAACTTGTACTGTCTTGTTTGCTTCGACATTTTTCTGGGTAAAAAATCATCTGTATTACTATAGCTATCAAAATAAAATATAAGCTAGGTACTTACCAAGACTTTAAATTTTTTACTTTTTCTTACACTAAAAAGCTATTTTCAATCTAAAATTTGATATTTTCTTGAAATTATTCTGAGATATTTTCGTTGAAATACTTTACGCAACAGTCTTTGGAAGAATGTGCAACTTACTGACTACAAATATGACTCGATAATCTCATAAAACAGAAAAATTCTCTCCGGGTCAAATGACCCGTTGTGGTAGATATCGGTATACAACAAGGATTACTCAGAATTAACAACAAAAAAACAAAACAAAAATATTTTTATAACTGTACATTAATTACTTAGAAAAAGTCATGAAGTCAAAAGTGCAAACGCAATAAAATTATACGTGCATTTTCAAAGCAAAAGTTCAAAATGGGTCATTTGACCCGATATGGTATGTTTAGTGTTAACATATATATAGCAGTAAATCTTTGATTAAGAGTGAGAAGATCGACAAAGGTATTTTTTTTTTTGGCTAAAAAAGCACTGAAATGATAATATCCAACTATTTATGTGTTTTTCAAAGGAAATTTTCTTTATGAAAACTTCTTAAGAAGGAATTAATTTGATTTTTAGTCGACTACATGTTTTGCAGTTTTGCCTTTAGAAACACACCTTTTGCAAACATGTAATACTTAAATACTGGTTTTAAAATACAGCATAAATTAGTTTAAGATTATTATCACTAGTAATTAAGGTAATTTCTTTTTAAAGCCTCGTTTAAAAAACTCAGAAAAACGTTAAACCACTTAATTAAAATCCTAAAAGAATCTGGTATTTAATGGAAAAAAATTAAACAAAATACATGTCAGTACCGCCTATTTCCCGCTTGATGGTTGGAAAATATTTTATAATAACATTTTTTCACATTTTCTATTCAAATAAACTATTTAGTGCAATTTGGCCTATTCACACATACACATACGAATATATTCTTACAAATACTAGTGTAGTATAAAAGCAGCCGTAATTACTAAGCGGCTGAAACGATATTAGTTTACAACAACAACTATTATCATGACTATAACTAAATGACAAACCAACCAACCAAACAAACGAACTAACATCGACCAAAACCATTCAACTTGGTTTATTTTTATGTTGCATAAAGTTGTTTAAAAATAAACACAACAAACACGAAATAATTATTTTCTATTTTGTTTTAGTTATTTTTTCTACAATAATTGTTTCAAAAACCAAATGCAATTGAAAATGTACTAACTTAGAAATATCAGGGGGCCGCTGAAGAGATTTTTAGATACCATAATTTTTTACTTCTAGATTCCGTAATGAACCGTGCCTTCCCTCCATTTAAAAAACATTTTCATTTACATATAAGTAAAAATGGAAATTTTTAGTTGTTGCTTTGAAAACCACAAGCAAGTCACTTGCGCAAGAATTTCAGGGTTTACACTCAACTTGTGAGAGTCTGCTTTCAGATAGTCTTTTAAGGACGTGTCCAATAATTCACAATAACCTTCATTTTTTTTAAATTTATAAATTTGTTTTTTAACTACTCTAAACGAATTTATTTTTAAACATTATTATAAATTTGTTAAAAAAAAAACTAAAAAAATACAAAACTTAACTGAAAACAAAAGGAAATACCGCAAACCGTCTACCCGGCATACACCCAACATCTTCTGCAAGTCTTCAAATCACTTGCACTACGCAGCAATCGTTCAAGTTACTTCCAGCAAGAAGTTCTGCAATACCTGAGTTCCAAAAGTCGACTTCTCGACATGTCGACGTGTTTACACGACAAAAAAATTCCAAAAGTAACTTTTGGAAGCAGCTTCCGCAAGAAAACTTGGTTGTGGACACCCGGCTTTAAACAAATAACTTTAACTAAAACTTAAGTTTGTCGGATCTGCGAAGGAGAAGCCACTTCTTTCTTTTTATTCGTTCCACAAATCGTTTTACTTTTCGACTTCTGGAAGAGAATAAAAGTGCTGCTCAGATATACTACGCATAATCGATCTTTATAGCTAAGCAGTACACACATCTAAACATTTTATACTAACGAATAATTTTATAACATCTTTGGTTGATTTTTGTTTGTTTGTACAATTCAAGGCGCATTAATATACTAGGCAGTGGCAGTAGATCAGCGGTCTTTCTCGTTTACGTTTCCAGATGTCAACTTTTGTTTACACTAATTTTTTTTTACAAAATTTTTTTTCTTACAGTGTGTGTTGTGGAAATATATTAAAAATTTTCACACACGTTTTGAAACTGGATTTTACTTAAAAATTGTAGGCCTCGTTTCCTCATGATTTTTTACTCATTTTATATGTGTTTCAGGTTAGTACTTAATGTGTATATACACATTTTTGCTTTTAAAATTTAAAATAAGCAAACAAAATCACTAGGAGAGTAGGTTTAGGAAGCTTCTTTAGCTTGAATATATGCTCAATGTACGTGTTAGTAGCATCAAAGAAAAGCTTATGACATCTAGATGAATATTGTAGTTATTTTTTTCGCGCTACATTTTAAAAAACTGAAAAAATCCTGATAAGGTGGTTTTTTTGAGAAATTAAATATGGACTTAAAATTGCCACAATAATTTTAAAATTTTGTTCAAAAATTGGCAATATTGGAAAGGGCTGGAGGAGGAACCGTTATAATTGTTGACCTAATTTTTCTTGTATTCGGATTTGCTATAGGTTGTCTTTAAAACGGTTTAAACAAATTTGCTAGTACTGAAGTAAATTTAAATTACATAAGCAAAACAAAAAAAAAGACTACCACCTTTTCTCAATTCATATAACATAAACAACATGAGACATTTGCTAAGTTAAGGTCGGCAAAAATTAACAAGACAAAAAAAAATCAAACCAATTTTCACTCTGCATATTTAAGCACAAATTTTAAGCTATTTTCAAGGTCTGATTAAATTTAAAAAATCTTAATTTTTGGGTTAAAATAAACTTTTTATGACATAAAAAAGAATTATATGTCCGAGGTACCCAAATTTGGTGTCCTACACAGAAACTCCCCATTCACTCTAGAAGCCTGACCGTCCGTAGATTCATTGAGAAACATCTCTCTCCTGTCTCTGTAAAATTTCGTTGTGATATATTAATTGGTTTATAAGGTACCGAATTTTGTAAAAAAAAAAAAAACTTTCTCAAACCACTATGCTTCAGTTGATTTACATCTGAAGATATAATTTACAAAAACAAAATACATATTGTTTACTTATTGTTGTAGTTATTTTAGAATTTCTATTACCTGTAAAATTAATGTGCTTTGATACAAGTCTTTGCCGAGATGCTTTAGTTACAGTCGATAGCATTCTGTATGGCTTCAGTAACTTTTAATAAATTAACTGCTTCAAAAGTGCTTAAGTATCAAACGGTCTTTCAATATAAGCTTTCGTCACCTAGACTAAGGCTATTATTACTTGCCATTACTAAAAAGTAGCATTTTGTCTGCCCGATAAATAACTTTGCATTATTATAACTTGCATTATTAATAACAATATTATTCAATGGATAAAAAATGAATTTCACGTGAAATTCAAAAACTTACGGACTTATTGACCCACCTTCGTCGCAATTGAAATACACGCAAAGACGAAAGTATTCGCCATTGCCATCATCTGAAATACATTTGCCTTGATTGTTCTCATAATTCGGTTTTTTCAATTTCATTTGATTTTATTCGTATGTCTTAGGTACGCTTTTTTCGATTAGATTAAAGTTAGTTATGCTCAATGTTACCTCGACACTAATAGTTTTAGCGGTTAAAGTTGTTTTCTTAACAGCAACAGTAAAGTTAAAAACTTAACAAAAAATGATAAAGTTGTCACAATTTTCGGTGAAAACCGTCGTCACTGGCTGTTTGTTTGTTACGATTGGCGAAAGCTGTCGATGTGAGAATATCAGTAATAATCAAAATTAATCCAAACGTGGCTTGAAAATAATGTTCTCACATCGAATGTGCTCGCCAAACGTACCAAACAAAGAGCCAGTGACAATGGTTTTTACCGAAAGGTGTGACAACTGTACAATATATAGTGGGCATTTAACTTAACACAAAAAACATTTCCACTTCGCAAAAAGGGATCTCAAATTATGTGCAACTACATTTTTGTGTGATTACCCAGCTTTTTCTGCTTTCTAAAATTAATACAGCAAACAAAAATCGAACTTTGTCGTGACAATAAATGTTGCAAATCTAAATGTTTTAAGTACAGCAGAGCCGTATGAAAGATAACAGCTGTTGTTAATTATACTAACGTTTAATGCCATTTGGTTATGTGATGTCAATAGGTTTTGAAATTTTAATTTAATCAAAGTATTTTCACGTTTACTAATTATGAGAATATTGCAGCAAGTCCTATTATACTAGAGGGTATTTACTTAGATTAAACGGTTTGAAAGAAAGCATGGGTTCTTGAAGAAGAACGATTTAACTCAAATTTATCTGAAGGTGTATTAACCGTAGTCTTCGTAGTCCAAGAAAAAATACACCCACAGAATTCAATTGCATTATATTGGTTAGCATGTTTTTAGCACAATTTTCAGTAATAAAAATATTTTCTTTGTTACGTTATTATTCATAGCACTTGCCATTTTTGATAGAAAAACTTAACAGCTGCAGTTAAAAATTTATCTGAAATTGCACTTCCCTGCCTTGTAATAAAATTTGTTCTTGCTGCTGGACTTAGTACGAGTATGAATTAGTTTTGTAGCATAATGTTTCGCTGTTTTGTTGCGGACGTCAAAGTTTGTTTAAAGATGAATTGTCGTTTTTTTAACACTGCTAATATTTTTTTTTTAGCAAAAACTAATACAGCAGCAACAGCTGCTGCTGATGTTAATATCGCTATTGGAATTTGAGGTTAGAGTAACATGGGGAAATCGAATACTTATGCAAACAAGTTAAACACATAAACAACAACAACAGTAATCGACCAACCAAACAACCGCTACTAACTCTCATAATTATTACAACTGAAATACAACAACAAGTATTGAAAAAGAGAAAAATTACATACTATGGATGAAAATGTTGGAGTAAGAAAAATTAGACTTTATATTTGTACAAAAAATGTAAGTAAACATTGATCAAGCGCAACGAATATTTTAGCCTGGTATGTCTTTAGTTGTTTAATGTTGAAATTAAAAATTTTGTAGGTATAAGTTTGTAGTATGTATGCATGTACATATATGTATGTATATATACAAGTATTTTTGTAAATAAAATCTTAGCATCACTGCATCTGAATACTTATAGTTGGGTTAACAAAAAAAAAAAAAACATAAATACATAATAATAAAACTGTGCTTCGAGAGTCATTTTTTCTATTTTTTTCTAATCGTTTCGCTTGGCGGCATTTTAATTTTGTGTTGTTTAATTAAACAAAATAATGATAATGATGTATATATATTCATTATTATTCAGTACATTGTCGTTATGAGAATTTTATTTCAAATAACCATGATGTTGTTCATCATGGTTGCAATTAATTAATAAATGTGGAAAAAATCATATGTGAGATGTTGCGTATGCATTTGATTATAATTGAAACTTTAATTATTGTCTTTTTATTACAAAGTCATTATGAAGCCAAAATAAATATGTATGTAATAAAATTCATGATGGAAGGCAATGAAAACAGAAAGCGCTGTTAAGGGTTTTTCAAGTCAACGAAACCAAAATTACAAAAGTCAATTAATTAATTGGAATTTAAAAAACTGCATTTCTGTTTGCTTTGCATTACTAATAATAGACAAGATTTTTTTATATAAGAACGCTATTGAATTTGTATGGTTCTTTGGAAAACAAACTTTAAGTTAATTTAATATTGTAGTTGTATAAATATAATAAAGAAAAAATTAGAGATTAGATCAGAGAAGCTGTCAATATTTTTATTTTTTCATAAAAGTGCATTTCATCATAATTCTTGCAAACAACACGACTTCAATACAGACCTTTAAAACGGGACCAATATGTGATTATACCGTTCCAAATAAAAAATAAAAATTCAAAATCGATTTAGCAACACTCAGACGAATTGATAAGTTTATTTTTTTTTTGAAGTCGACTTAAAATCTGGTCAAATATCTTATAGTAGAAAATAGTTTTATGTATCATGAAAAAAAAATAATAATAATATTAAACAGTTAAAAATGTTCTGTAACACATCAATCACTGAAAAATCATTTTCATTGTCTAAATTTAACCTCGAGGGATGCACTAGAAATTTTATTTTTTTACCGGTACTTTTAAGCAACCAAAACAATACTTTTATAAAATTAAAGTCTTAATTTGTACTCACGCTTGTATAGACAGAAAGTCAATTAAACCTTACAGCTACCACTTTTTAATTGCTCGATATGTTTCTGGAATTTTCTTAGAAAAAAATAAGATAAGTTTTTGACTTAAAATTATTAAATAAGCATTGATGATTTATATATTGTATTATATTATTTTTTTTCTTGTGTGTAGTGTAGATAATTTGTTTATAAACCAAAAAGCTTGGTCATAAGTTATGACTCATAGCAGATTAAACGAATTTTGCACTGTCTTTATTTTCAATCGGTGAAAGGTGTCGCAGTAACTGTCATTCCATTTCTGTTTTACACTGTTGATTCAATGTTTCATTAATAGTTATGTCTCGGAAAAAGTAATTAAAAAGTTGTATTTTTCCCTCAGCCATTTTGGATCAAAAAAGTACATCTTTTGGTTCAAGGTACTGATATGTAAACAAAAAAAATTTTAATTTTTATTTCTATTGTGCAGTGTACCTTAACCACTACTTTATTTATTTATATCGATATTTTAAGGAGTGGAGGCCACTAAGCCGGCTTAATGTTTTCTCGCTCTCTTCTTTGATCAATGGTTCTCTTATTATACACTGTTTGTATACATACGATGTCGTGGTTTACTGTTTGAATCATAATGTTAATTGAGTGTTTTTTGCACATTTTAAATGTTGCTGTATTTTTAGTCAATCTTTCTGACTGTTTGTCCATTTTTTTGTCCGCCTTAAACACATGATGATAGAGTATTGTTGTGTAGTCGAAGCGTCACACTCTATGTAGCAGACTTATTTTTTGTTTTGTTGTCTGTATTTTGAAAAAAAAAAATCGTGCCTGGTACGGCGATCACCGTTTCAAGCAAGCGACTTTACTTAGCATCCACATTTCAGGTTTATTTTATTTTTAGTTTTTTTTTTTGCTCTACGTGCTTATTGCTGTTGTTTGTATTGTTTTGGTTTTATAGATACAAATAAAAATAAACATACTAAACACAAAAATACATTCATATTGAACTAACTGACATTATTATATTTGTTGTTGTATTATTATTAGTGTAATAATATAGTTATTGTTTAAAGTACAATTCAATTCACATCAAAATAATTTTCTATCATACATACACACGGTTGAATAGATTTATTCATATTATATTGTGCATGCATACATACAGTTACACATAGTGTTATATACATACAATAACATTGTTGTCGTTTATATATTATGTGTATGTCACAAGGTGCTTGACAAAGTGACCGACTACTTAAATACTTTTAAACTGGTGTTTATATTTCGCCATATGCTTAAAACGTACACAAAATTTAATAAAATTCTTAAAATTCTATCATTACACATACAAGTGGACCAACCGCACAAAAACTTTAAAAGTCAATATTGATACTTAAGTACTTATAATTTATCAAAACCTGTTTCAAATATTTACAATTACATTGTGTACGTATTTACTTTGGCTTGTTGCAATATCAGTTGACATGATTTGATGCAAGAAGTAATTGTTAATTCAAATTTTAAGCAGAATGTGGAAATGGAAATTATTTTAATAAAAATTCTTTAAGCAGATGGTGTAGAGTCCCAAAATCAAAATAAAAAATAATTATTTTTACTGAACATTCTCACGGTTCGCAACTGGCTAATATGGGTTTCCCTGTATTTTCCTCTTATCTTGATGTTTGGAACTAAATTATTTCTTATTTAAGTTTTGAGAATCTCAAAACTTTTAATGAAGCAACAATTAAAAATTTCTTTGTTCTTCTCTGTTGCTTAAGGTGAATACATTTTGTATAAAAATTCGAATATGATTATTAGCAAGCGTACAAGTAATTAACAAAGCATTTTAAGAACGGTTTAAACATACAAATTTAAAAATAACAATAACATTAGATAATATTAAATGTAAATGTTATAAAGTTTATGGCATTGAGTTAATATAAAATGTATTTTTCACTTTTATTTATCATTCACTGCTAGGGCACATTCTTCCTTTTTTATTTTCACGCAGAGGGAATATTTACAACAAAATTGTCTGCCTACGATCCCACCAGAATGTGTTCCTTAGCACTGATGCAAGTACGGGGAAAAAGAAAGAAAATCCATATTATGAAAGGCAATATTATAATTAGACTACGTAAAATCTCATGATATGAACAATAAAAAAATTTTTTTTTGCTTTTTCATGGTAAAAAAAAGGAAGCATCAACCCAAAAGCAACAATTCTGTTATTTAGTTAAAACAGTAATATGTACGAGTATCATATTAATTATGTATAAAAATGTTTACAATAGTAAACCATAAAAAGGCTGAAAGTACAAATTTTACATCTAAATATACTCCAAAACAAATAACAAAAAAATAATATAAACAAACGCGAACACTTTATGAAATCTCTTTCTAAGATCTTTTCACTCATGCAAAATTATCAAAATTGAAAGTTCACACAAAACACTTGCATGCAAAAAAATATTTTTTCACTTTTGAATAGAAAAAAGTCATTACCTTCAAAAAAGAAAAAACAAATACTTATTTACTTCTCTTATAGTTAACAAAAAAAAAAAAAAAAAAAAAAAAAAATAAATAAATCAAGTTACAAGAAATTTATTAAAAAAATAATGCACGTTTTAACTTTTATGACACCTTTTAATCTTGACAAAGTTAATTTGGATTATTGAACTTTTAACCTGTTATAGTACAAATGAAGAAAGAAAACGCATGAATGTGTGCTTTAACAGCGGCATAAATACAAAAACATACATAGGTTTAGCAACTGTCACATGAGTTGACGAAAGACAAAAATAATAAATGGAATAAAAACACAATTTTTTTGCCCTGAAAAACTTCTTAACATGCTAAAATGACTTACTCCCCCTTTAGACGAGCGAACATTTGAAAGGGAAACATTAAGTTTGAAAGCATTTGACATTTTATTTGCATACATTTAAAAGCGAACAATAACAATACTAATGAAATGTTGCCGACAACATGTTCGCCTGTGTGAACGCGAATGAAAAAACAAAAGGGAATTGCAAATGTTCGTCCTTCTAAAATCGGACTTATGTGTTTTGTCCGTTGCTTGCTTTTGTAAAATGTTGCATAGTGATGCGAAAAGTAGCTCTATAGTTTTTTTTCATACTCAATTCATAATTTAAAGAAATTTATTGATTGGGAGTTCCGAAGTTTTTACTTTTAAATGAATTTTTTTCCCACTATGCATTTGTTTAGAAAAAATATGAGTTTTGCGATGTCGGTGTTTATTGCTTGTCTTTGGCTTGAAAACTTATTTATTTTTATTATTTTTTTTTTTTTGTATTAAATTATTATTTGAACTGTGAATATTATTAATGAATAGAAATTATTTTGGCCTTAGTTCATTTATTTTTAATTTCTAAAAATCTTTTTTAGAAAGAAAATTTATTTTTACAAATGTATGCGGACGTTTTCCAAAGAAAACAAGAAAAATTAGACGCTAGCAGAATGAAATGCTGCACTTTCTGGACCGGTACGGCCTTCATCAGCATTCTTCGCATCTAGCCACCTTAGTTGTGTAATTTATAAAAGTCATCTATTTCATCAACTAACTTTATAAATAAGAATACGAGATATATTCATATTAATATTAATTTGGTCAGACGAAATTTACACACAAACCAACGTATTTGTTTATTGTTCTCTCTGTATTGCGTCTTGTACATTTGTTTTATTTACTAATTATTAACAAAATAAAAAATTTATTATCAAAATAAAAGTGACTCTTCACCTGCCTGAAAGTTTATTTAAATTTACCATATTAATTGAGAATGAAAATTGTATGAATATGTATTAAAAATGAAATAATTCTTGTGAAAAAAAACCGACTTCAAAACAGTTTGCATCTGTCTGCCTATAACAGTTCAATTGGGACACCCTTATATCTCCAAACTTTACACTTGTTCAACTGTTCAATATTTTGGCAATATACATCAAATTACAGCAGCTATAGGGTCACCATTTAATTTCCAATTATTCTAATTCTAATTATATACTTGCTGTTGAAGTAGATTTAGCAATCAGGTTCTGTGTAAATTTCAACAGTCTGTCTATAACGGTTCAACAGTTTGCCCCAAATACATCAGATTATATCAACTATTTATTTTATAATATAATATTTTTATACTTCTTATTATACCAAAAAAAAGTAGTGGACATTCTGTCTAAAATTAAGGTGTTTTTATACAACAGTTCAAAAAATACGGCCATATAGAACAAATTACATTAATTTTGGGAACACCCTTTAATTCCTAAATTTAAATTATAAGCTTCTTGTTATATCGAACTTAGCAAAACATGTCCCTTGTAAATTTCAATTGTTTGTCTATAACAGTTCAAAAGTACGGCCACACACTTGAAATTACATTAAGCGTCTGTCTACAAATGTTCAAAAGTATGGCCATATACATCAAAATTACTGAACTATTGGCGCACCCTTTAATTTAAAATTTGATATATTAATACTTGTTTTTATAACGGCCATAGCCATCGAAATTCTGTCCAATTTGCAAGCGTTTGTCTATAAAGGCCCATATAAGTAAATTTACATCAATTATGGGGGCACCCTTTAAGTTTTAGATTTATTTTTGTGTAATTTTTTGTTTTTGGTAGACATAGTAATACGCAGTTATTTTAAATTTTACACATTCGCACTTTACAGTTCATAATACACGTAAAAAATATGTATGTTGTATGGGGACACCCTTTAATTTTTAAGATTTTGAGCTGTTTTTAAAACGGGACCAATGCGTAAGCATAATCTATCATATTACCAAAAATTTTCAAAATCGGAATAGAAATGACTGAGTTCTGGAGGCACAAATATATAAAAAGCAACATTCAGCCGAATTTTATAACCTCCTTTTTTTTAAGTCGGTTAAATATTGTAACCGTTCATTTCTACGAAACATTTTAAATCAAAATTGTGTGGTAATAGGTAACTGTTTTTTGTTGTTACTTTTCCTAAAATTTTTTAAATAAAAACAGTCAGTGAAAATGTGTATACATAAACAAACGGACGACGATGATAATAAATTAAATTAATATAATTGTAATTTTGTATTTTAAATTTGTTATTTTTATTTGTGTATTATTTTGTTATTTGTTTGCTTTGAACATTAAACATGTTTTGTATTTCTAGTCATATTTCCCCGAAGATGACCAACAAAGTTGGTCGAAATATTGGAATATTGAAAAATAAATAAAGACAAAAAAATTATTTTGTTTTAATTTATTAATAAAGAGGACCTCAAGCCGGATCTTACAATTCAACATAAATTTTTTAAATAAACATAAGTTCCACATTTAGGGAAATAACAATGGTTATAACGTTACGTACATCGTAGGCATACCGTTACGACCACTAACTACATTGATATTCGTTTGCCCCGGTTTGAGTAAATTTTTCGTCGTCATAATACCACCTTTTAAATAAACAATTCTTCGGTTACAGTTTGTAATCTTTTTCTTTCTCAAACTGTAATACCAGACCATTTTGACATTAAAAATAAAAAATTCAAAAATGAAATAATACAAGTAAAGAATAAGTACGCTACAACCTCAAAGATTTTTATTTTAAAACTAGACAACATAATGTTGTAATAATAAAGACGTTAAGACATTTTCTGTTGCTTACCTGGATGTAGTGGTAGGATACGGGTATTCTCACGTTGGGCGGAGGCAGACGCTTGAGTTGTGGGTATAAAACAGGCCAAATTATTTAAAATTACCACAGCTAAGAAACAAACGATAAAACTTAAATTACAGCTGGTAAGTTGGTTGCAATTGCTGTATTGTGGCCTTGTTTGTGGTCTTAGCGCCGAGGATAATGGTGATGATAACGTTGGTGATATTTTACAGGAATTAGCAGAGCGGGTAGTTAATGATGACACATTTTTTCTGTTATTAGTTTTATTATTTTTTAATAATTTTTTACTTTTGATTGTTGACATTGTTGATGGCATGGTTGTTGTAATTGCTTTAATTAAACGAAATGGTCGATGTTCTTGAAGCCGGAATCCATTGCCAATAGGCGGATCCATATTTGGCTTAAACACACAAAACGCCTTATGCGTTTTAAGCAAAAATTAATGTTACAAATTAAAAATATTTAGTTTTAAATTTCGATGAAAATTATTAGAACATTTATTATAAATTTAACACTTTAAACAAACACTCTTGAATACAATACGAGTAATAAATAAAATTTAGTTATTTTAAATATGCGGTTTTAATAAATAAAAATTAAAAACAAACTTATTATTTGACAAATAATATTTCCACTTTTTTTGTTTCGACACTTGTAAATAAATTTATTTTTTAACGATTTTTTAATTAAATAAAAAATGCTTTTTTGTTTAAATTAGTTTTTGCTCGTTATGATAAATAAAAAAATATTGCACTTATGCGCCTTCTGTAAAAAAAGAGAAAATATGAAATTAAATACACGAAAACCTTAAATAACAATTATTTCATTTATTGTATATTCAAATAAGTTTTAGTTGTAATTAGTTGAATGTCTTAAAATGATTATCGTAAATCAGCTTATTTGTTTTTAGTTTTGTTTTTTAAAGGAAATTGTAAAAATGCTTTTAAATTTAATACTAAAAGTGTTTTTATTTATTTTAATTCGTTGCCAGCAGTTGTGTGTTTTTTGTGTAGTTGTGTTTGTGCAAGAATTCTTTTGGCTTATTTTTAATACTGGTTGCTCTCTAATTTATGCTACTTGTAGAGGGTGTTGGTATTTGTGTGTTTCCAAGAGTGCCTGTGTATTTTTGTTTACTTAGCACACACAGGAACCGGAAGTTAACTTTGGCTGCTGGTAATTACGTGCACAGAATGGTTAAAAACGCTGCAAAGAAACGAAAAAGAAAACAATTATTATTTTCATAATCTATGTTGGTTTGTTCAGCTTAATAAACTTTGATTATAAAGCGTTTATGAAGAAATTTTAAGGCTACAGTACAGTGCGGCAGAAGTGGGATTATTGTTATACACAGTCGACTCTTGATAATTTGAAACTCAAGGGACCAGAGAAAAAGTTCAAACAATCGAGTTTTCATGTTAACCAGACCTCAAAATATCAAAAAATTCAAATTAAAAAAAGCTTATTTGCATGCTAAAAGCGTGGCGTAGAAACTAAAGAAAACGGTTTAAATTTCTTTTAAAAATAGAAATAAAATTATAAAATGTAAAAAAGTCGAACTTTAAACTATGAAATGTTGGCAGACAAGACGTCAGTTTGTAGCACATCATAAAAACCAAAAACAATGCTAAGAACACAACTGGGACGAACGACGAATTTCGTCCAACACAACGAATACGTCGCCTATAATTCGTTGTGTAAATTCGTCGTATGAAACACAATAACGACCAAAAACACAGCTGTTATAATATTTGAAGTTGTTTACTTTTTGTAAGCTGCTAAGGTGACCATAAAAATAAATAATATTTAAAAAGTTAAACATTAGAAAAAACACAACTTAACCTTTAACTACTGAGGTGTGGTAAATTTTACCCTCATTACCCATTGTTTTTAACTTTGAGATAAGTGGCTATGAAATAAAGTTCTTGTTTTGTTATTTCCAAAGTTTAATTTGTTTGATTTTATGATTTTATTTAATTAATTATATGTTAATTTGTTCTTTTGAAAAAAGAAAACTAGAAAATAAAAGTTATCTGGTAAAATTTTTGATAAAAAAATGGGGTAAAATTGACCACGACCTCAGTAGCTACGTCCAAATATTTCACCTCAGTAGTTAAAGGTTAAAACTATTTTTATTTATTTTTTTTTTATTTTTACTTATAATCTGTACGCTTATTATAAATGCTGCAAAATAAGAATACATAAATTTTTTAAGTAAAATAACTTTATTTATTAAAATACTTCGAATCTAAAGTTAAATGGTCGCTTTGTACTGATTTGTTCGTCATTCGCCGGCGGAAGAAATAGACATTTTTCTATTGCATAGTTCGCCGTGTATGACGAATTTTGTCCTACGTCGTGATTGTGTGTATTTTCATATACACAAATGTGTTTTATTTTTGACGACGAATATTCGCGACCAAAAATTCGTCGTTCGTCCCAGCATAAGTGACGTTTTTTTTCAAAATAAAACAATTCAAATTATAGATCGCAGAGCTAAAAAAATTCTAATTATACAGAGTCGGCGATCAAAATTTCATTGAAATATTTTTAAATTATTGAGGGTAGCAAAATACATAGATTTTTCAATATATTGAGTATTTTTCAAAGGATCTAGAAAACAATCAAAATTAAAGAGTTTACAATTATCAAAAATCGACTGCGTTAATATTTATATGCATGTATAATTTTAAAATAAAGAGATCTTAGTTGATTATTAGCGCTACAGATTAATAGAATTAAAATTACATACGTGTGTATATACATGTATAATAACGCCACCTCTCCCCCATAGTGAAAGCCGCAAAAAATTTTTTTATTGCAATCTTATGAGACTTATTCGCATTAAAATCTTTTCATAATTACTAGCTAAGCAATTGTTTAAGCTTAATCATATTAACTTTACTAATATCGGACCATTAGATTTACTGAATTACGCATATATGCCGAACATTTCTACTTGCAGTAGCCTTTTGGAAAACGTTTTTGTACCCAATGAAAGTATTTTTCGTGTAAATCGTAGTAGTGCCTTAGAACTAGACACGTAAGTACTTTGAGTTTGAATATAATGCAGTTTACTGCTAGAGCGGATACTGACAATAAAGTTTTTTAGCTTGAAACAATTTTATATTTTAAAGAGCTACTTTAAAGATATAAATAGCAAAAATAAGTTTACTTTTTGATTAACATTATCTAACACCACGTTGCATTACTACATATACCCAGCAACAATTTTAAAAAATTTTTATCGAGTGTGGAATTATTCATTTTTGGCAGAAGGACTTCCCAATCTAATGTCTTTACCAAGCCATAAGACTTGTTTAGTCTATTATGGAGAATTTATTAAATTGATTATTGGAGGACATAATAATGATCACTAGTACATATTTTAAGATATTGGTTTTTAACTTAAAGAGATAGTTCAATTACAACTACAACTCGTCAAAAAATTGGACATTACCTTAAAAAGTACTTGCCATATAATTACTTAAATTTGTAATTGCCATTATATGCTACTCGCTTACAAAACAAATTACATTAGTTCTTAAAAAAGAAAGTAGTAATTGTACTAGTTCTTTGACATAAAAACGAATACCTTAAAATATGTGCCAATGATCTTTATTACTTCCTATAATAATTAATATAATCGATTCACATTAATTGATTATAAAATTCTCAAAATACTTAATTCAATACTCGATTACCTTTTCAGAATTTTTTGGTGGGAATTCTAACAACTTTAAGCAAGAATTTAAGAATTCTAACAACTTTAAGACTATGATAATTGATTCATCTAGCAATTTTTTGAAGTCACGAATGCTTCATGAATATTGTTTTTGGCAAAAAGTTTTTCCTAATGTGATGAAATTTCATCTGGAATGTGAAAAAGAAAACAGAAAATAATGCGGCAGACTTAAGTCAAAGTATACTTATATTATTTGGCACCACAGATGACAGATTTTTGAACCGAAATAAAAAAATACGATGATTATAGGCAACCGATTTGTAATTTACTCAACTTTACTCGGAATTATGTGCTACCACTAGGCTTTATTTTAGAGATAATTGATTTAAGACGGCCTCCGGGTACCTGTCGACAATTTTTTTATCACGGAGTCTTTAGTAATTGCTAACTCTTGTTCAATGCATAAATCCTCCATGGCACCCATATTAAACAATTTTCTGCCAAAACTTATTTAAGAAAAAGCAGGATATTCACAAGTAATGTGTCGTACTATCTCAGCCTCTTCCAGCCACAGTCTTCAACTATCATATATTTCGATTCTTATCTTGGCCAGATGATACTTGAAGTTTCCGTAACCTGTCACTAACGCGATTATCTATCATGAAAATATATGGGACCAATTTTTTACAGTTATTAAGGTAATAAAAGTTTATATTGGTATTTGGGATAGCTAAGAAAAATCATCTGCTTTACCAGTTTTTTATATGACCCGATTATTTGGTCACTTTTTACTGCCGTTAAATAAAAAAAAAATAAAATAAACCATTAAAATTGCTTTTAATCTGTAAGATTTAAGCACCGATTAAACAATAAAATTTTCAAAACTAAATTTTTAATTTAAATAACACAACAAACAACAACTGTTATTGCATGTATGTATGTATGTATGTATATTTGTTCTTATGTATGTACATATTTATTTTGAAAGGGTCATTCATGTTTTATACATCGTTCACACAAAAACTAAAATATGTACAAAAACTTTTTAAACTTATCTTCAACCAATTGCAGGGATCTTCAATAGATGTATTTTATTTAATTTCTACTTTAAATTCAACACAAGTTTCATACATTTTTTAAATTCTTTGTAAAATACACAATTTACTTTAAACAACTCAAGTAAGTTTCTCTATAAATTATGTTAGAGTTTTTATATTTTCAATATAAAGTATCAAGTGAAAGAATTAAAAACCAAACTTGAAAAATTTCAGTGTAAATCACACAACTTAGAAATGCAAACTAACAACACGAAAAGATTTTATAAAAAATATTTACACATTTCACAGCTTATGGCAATTTAACGAATAAAGTGTCAAACTTTACCTTTTTAGGTAATTTTAAGCACAAAATTTATAAGTGTTACAAATAACTTAATGTACACTAACAGTTATATATGAATGAGTAATATGAATGTGAATATATAAGCAAGTCCAAAAAAGTTAGTTTTTTAAAGCGTCTAGTCTGGTTCTGAAATTTTCCTATGCTGTACCGTAAAGCGTGGTAAATATTAAAGGTAAAAGAGTCGATTAAACGATACCGATCCATGTTTTCGTTGAAACATAATTTCTGATTAACCTGCCATTTGTAAAAGGCAGATTGATCCAAAATGTTACGTGAGCATATAACATAAGTATCTGAATTTAATATACCATCCTCTTCCCAGGGATGACGCTATGAGGATTATTGGTACGTATCACCTGCAAATTTGTCTAATGGTGCCTCGTTCTGCATGTTTGTGGTTTTAAAATTAAAATTTCTGTATATGAAATTTTATTATTCGGAATCTTTTTTATGTTAATTTGCTTAGTCGTACTTGATTCCTTCATATAGAAATACTTTATGATGTTCTCATCAAATATTTATGGAATGATCGCGGGTACATACAATTTAGAAGAGAAGAATTGTGTCAATTGGATTGAACATCAGAATAATGGTTCCTAATGGTTGCGGCCATAATAACACATTTTTTTTGGTCTAGCACAGACTGGATTAAATATAATAACTTTGCTAGCTAAATTCTCCAACTATTCATTTTATAATGTTTTTCTTATTATCTGAATTTAATAAAAAAAAAGAAGATTATATTTATTGGACTTTGCATGATTATGTTGAATACATTCTCTAAAGCAGGATAATTATGAGTTCAAAATAATAGCTCTCATATCATCTTCTATTTCACTTAAGTATGGGAAAGCGGTATTTGACATTCGAAAAAATAATAATAACACGTAAGAGTACTATATTCATATAATCCGAACCTTATATAACCTTTACAATGTATTAAAATCTAGTTTAATGAAGTAACTCCAATCAAAAAATGCCTATGGAGGTGACAGCTTGTAAATGATACCCATATTGATATCTTAAAAAATATGGTGCACACTCATAATTTTCTATGAAAAGTTCAGAGACCCATAATTCGGAAAATATAAACGAGCGTCAAATTTTTTTATTTTTAAATTTTCAATTCTCTATCGCCTCATATATCAATTTTTTTTTGATTGGAGTTACTTTACTAGACAAGATTTGTTCCAAATGATATGAATAAACTAGAGGCAAGTGTCAGCGGCTGTAAGAACTAGGAGCGGTATTGCTGATTTCCAATAGCACAATTTTCTAAACTATGTCCGATCGATTATTATTATTTCTATCTTTTTCTGGGTAGTTTGTTTTATTTTAGTAAAGGAACGATCTCAATTCTATGAAAAAAAAAAATCACAAAAAACTTTAACACAACTTGTTTGTTCTCTCGACACAAAATTAACGGTATAAAAATATTAAAAAATAATTAAAATTAATAATAAGAAAAACTCATTTTGTTTTCTTCTTCTTTTTCTCTTTACCAAGCCATGTAATATTAAAAATTACAAATGATACTTTCATAAACCAGTAGATAAAAACAAAAATACTTAAGGCTGGAAATAAGCAAACCTTAAGAAAGTTTGAGGTAAAAAAATCTGTAAGATATTTTCCAAAATTGTTTTACTTGCAATTAGGCATCAGAAATTAGTTTTATTAAATTTTTCCACTTGCTATTATTATAGAGCTTGAAAACCGGTACACATGGCTATCAAAAAATATTCGATTTATTAAGAAACATGTACTTCTTGTTCAGTGATACTGCGGTAGTTATGTTTTCAGTGGTATTAACTAAAAAAATCTTAAGTTGTCCATTCCTTGCCTATAATATTTTATCTGCGTTTTTATAACTTTCTATGACGATTGGATAATGTTTACAGTGAAGATTGTTTGCTACTTGTTGCCTCAATAGTAGTTAAACAGGCAGTCTGATACTTTTTTTGTGGGTCATAATAATTCTGTTGATGGCTTTATAAACAGGCTTATTTTAATGCTATGATGTGGAAATGTTCAGGATATTAAATAAATATCTCTTACTTATGGTAAGTCGTACCGCCATCAATACAAGTTGATATATTAACAACTTTACAATTTAATAAGCCAATCAATAATGCACTTTAAATAATTTAAGGATTTTTCAAAAGATCATTACTGAATACGTTTTTGAATGAGTTTTGTAGTCATTTATGAATGAAATAAAGAACAAGCAACAAGCTTTCGCAGGTTTTTATTTTATAGTTTATTTTTTTTAATAAAAAATATTCATTAATAGTTAAGTTTAACCCTTTCGGGACGGAGTTTTATTTTGAAAACCAAATTATGTATGGTAAAATTTTTTTCATATTTTAAAAGGTATGATAAAAGTATTATGTTCTCCATACTTAAACATTTTAAATTTGTCCTTTTATCCTGGGACATATAATCCCAACAAGTATTTTCATGGGACATAAAATCCCAATCAGTGTTCTCAAAGAGCGATTCGAAATTAAAAAGATAACTAAAATATAAATATTATTAGATTTAGATAAAAGTTTACATTTATTTTTAAAATTTTAGAAATGAAATTAGGTATTTATTTGCAGTGTTTGAATTCCTACTTTACCTACCTTTTTTCTAAATACAGCTACGGCTACAGCTCCAACTTTTTCAAGTAGAAGTAGCGGTAGACGCTGTTTTTTCCGAAGCATTAAAATTTTTGAGCTACAGCTACTTTTCAAAAAAATAAAGCGACAAGTAGGAGTAGCAGTAGACACTGTTTTTTTTCCGAAGCATTAAAGTTTATGAGCTACAGCTACTTTTCAAAAAAATAAAGCGGTATGTAGAAGTAGCCTCTTTGCTACTTCAGTTAAAGTATTGGTAGGAGTACAAAAAGCAAAAATATTCTACTTCATTTTTTGCTGCTATTTGAAAAGTAGCCAAAAACGAAAACATTATTTCTGGCTACTTTGTGTTGATAATGAACATACTTTTTGGCTACTTTGTATGAATACTTTATGCTTGGAGCTACGCAATACAAATATTTGCTTCTGGCTACTTACCGACAATAAGAAGAACGAAGAAAGAACGTGTGTTATTTTTTTTTTTTTGGATTTTTCTTTTGAAAATTGTTTTACACTCTTTTAATATCATGAAGCGTTGCTACGCCCTTTTGACGATATATAAAAAGTTTTTTACCTATAAACAACAAATTTTTTTAATTTATTTTGTACTTTTTAAAGTATATCACTTTAAACTGAAATAGCCCCTAGATGAATAGCGCCAATAGAATGGATTTGGGCTTATTTCAAAAGCAATTTTCTCTTACATTTTAAGAACTTTTCCAATAAAAAACTTTCTTCATCACATTAAAGTCAAATAAGCCCAAATCTACACCAAATGAAAATATCATTTCCCATCACTGAAATGCAGCACGAAATTTTATTATCTTTTAATTCCCTGTGACCCTAATGTTTGCTTCTTTGATTGGAGTTACTTCACTAAACTAAATTAACATAGATGGTGAAGTAAATATAAGATTCGGCATAGCCGAATTAGCACTCTTACTTGTTTGTATTAAGATTGACAATTCTATCAAAAGATATACAAAAAACGTAACAGTTGTTTTTTTGTAGCTACCCTATGTACATTGTGAAAAAACAAAACGAATACGTAAAACCAAATAATAAGACACGATAAGAACTAGAGTTGCAATATTCGTAAACTATAATTGATGAAGGGGAAATGCTAAAACAGATTAATTTAAGAAAATCAATGGTTTTAAATTGTAGACGTATCACTGAGAGTATCAACTGTTACGGAGGAGTAACACAGTATTTTTTTAAAACAAATAGTATAAAAAAAGTACGATCGTAACAACTTTTCCATCACTGTTACAAATTTAAAATTAAAGGGTGCGTCAATAGTTCATTAAACTTGATGTGTATGGCCATACTTTTGAACAGTTGAAGACAGACGCTTAAAATTTACAACGAACCTGTATTGCTAATCTGCTATAACAACAAAAATTTGGATTTGGAAGTTAAAGGGTGTTCCAATAGTTAATGTAATTTTGTGTATGTGACCAAACTTTTGTACCGTTATAGACAAAACGCTGAAACTTAAAAGGGACATGTTTTGCTAAGTCAGCTATAACAAGAAGCTTATAATTTGAATTGAGAAATTTAAGGGGTGTTTTCAAAGTTAATGTAAATTGTTCTGTGTGGCCGTATTTTTTGAATCGTTGTATACAAACACCTTAATTTAAGATAGAATGTCCACTACTTTATTTGGTATAATAAAAAGTATAAAAATGTTATATTATAAATTAAATAGTTGATATAATCTGATGTATATGGGCAAAGTGTTGAACCGTTACAGATGGACGGTTGAAATTTACACAGAACCTGATTGCTAAATCTACTACAACAGCAAGTATATAATTTAAAATTGCTGGAATTTGATGTATATTGCCAATCTATTGAACAGTTAAACTAGTATAAAGTTTGCAGATATAAGGGTGTCCCAATAGTAAATGTAAACTAATTTATGTGGCCATACACTTGAACTGTTATAGGCAGACAGATGAAATCTATTTTGAATTCGGTTTTAAATTAAAAAATTTATTTATTTTAAATTAAAAAAAAACTGTAATAGTATTACATGTTATTTTAATTGTTTACGAATTTACTTTATTTTGCCCCATTGTCGAGAGTGTGAAACAAATTCCAAAAGAAAAAACCAAACAAAATAACACACGTTCTTTCTTCGTTCTTCTTATTGTCGGTAAGTAGCCAGAAGCAAATATTTGTATTGCGTAGCTCCAAGCATAAAGTATTCATACAAAGTAGCCAAAAAGTATGTTCATTATCAACACAAAGTAGCCAGAAATAATGTTTTCGTTTTTGGCTACTTTTCAAATAGCAGCAAAAAATGAAGTAGAATATTTTTGCTTTTTGTACTCCTACCAATACTTTAACTGAAGTAGCAAAGAAGCTACTTCTACATACCGCTTTATTTTTTTGAAAAGTAGCTGTAGCTCATAAACTTTAATGCTTCGGAAAAAAAACAGTGTCTACTGCTACTCCTACTTGTCGCTTTATTTTTTTGAAAAGTAGCTGTAGCTCAAAAATTTTAATGCTTCGGAAAAAAACAGCGTCTACCGCTACTTCTACTTGAAAAAGTTGGAGCTTTAGCTGTATGTTATGGTTTGCTCTTTAAATGTGACTTCAGCAGTAGAAGTAGCTGGATATTGGCTACTATTTTAAACAAATTTGTGTCTTAAAAAGTAGGCTTTTTTTTGTTGCTACGGCTACTTTTAGAGTAGCTTTTTAAACGCTGTTTATTTGTGGAATGGCCCAAAACACTTGTAACATAAGGCGTTGTTACAACCTGAGCATATCATCTTTGTTCGCTTTTCTATGCCAAGTGAAGATCAGCGGACACAGCGACAACGCTTCTCTTGCTCTACTGGCAAGTGGTCTACAAAATTGAGGCTATCCGTTTTTGGACGTTTGGGAGTTCTTCCTCCCTGGCGATTGCATTGAAAATAAAGAAAAAAAGACAGTTTGAAAATTGCTGGGACGTATTATCCCAGTAGTCCCGAAAGGGTTAAAGGTTTTGTGCGATAATTAAGCAAAGAATTAAGAAATGATCAGTTATTAATTAAGTGCTTAATAATATCAGCAAATGAATATAATAAATAATACTAATGAAGAATGTTGTAATCAAACAAATGGGATACAGTCCCTTATTGTTCAATTAATTTAATTTGTTTGTTTTCAAACAAACAATCAGCCCAATTATGAATATTCTCACGGAATTTCTTTCCCACGGAAAAAATTTTTCTCGAGAAAAGATTCCTCCAATTATGAATTCCGTGGGGAAAAATAATGAAAAAGTGGCATCACAGTAATTTGAAGGGAGTTTGTTTTGTTAATTTTCATATAATTATTATTTTATAATTTAGAATACCTACTTTTTTCCCCCGGATTTTTTTCACTTTCCGCAGTCAATCAAAAGGGGAAAAATTTATAATTGGAGAAAAGGGAAAAGTGAATAAACTTGCACGGAATTTTTGTTTATAATTGGGCTGTATATGTCATAATACATAAATTATTATAAACAAAAATACAGGAAGAGTCAGATATTTTCGGAACGCATACAGTTTTCACTTAATATTGGGTTATGGTGGTTGGTGGTAGCTTATCCCAAAAAAAAACATTTTTTATGGGATTTTCTTGGCGAAAGTGCTAGCAACATACATACATACATATGTACGCTAAATCCAGTTGAATCAATTATCAAGTTGTTGCACTAGTTTTTACCGTTACATTGAATATCAAACTCAATGTAAAAATTTAAACGCTGATTTTTTATATATAGAGTTTGACAGTTAGCCTACGGGCAAATATGAAGAAATTTGCCTGGTAGTACATTCGACCTGAGTAAAAACATTATATTATTGTGAGCAATAATAAAACTGGTCTTAATTTGGTCTTTACTCTAGGTTTGGCTTCGTACAGAACGATTTAGTGTTAATGTAACTTTTACGGTGCTTAAAGGATAATTATTAATACTAGACTTTTATAAGAAAATTTATTATTTGGAATCTTTTTTATAATAATTTACTTTATATTTGAAGGAATCAAGCACAATTTAAGTAAATTACTAGACTTTTATATTTGAAAAGGAAATTTAAAGATTAATTCTGTAATAAAGGCAAAAACTTGTTACAAAACAATTGTTTTCCATATTTTAGCATTACATTAAGTTTTTTTTCACGAAATAATTTATGAATTAAACCACGGGAATATTTAATTAATTAAATTATTTATTATTTGTTTTTTTTTTTTAACTAAATCATGTAATTTAAAATTTCTGTGGTTTAATTTAATAATTTGCAAAGCGCCCACGCATAGAACAAAAATAAATTATCGTAGTTTTTATGTTTTTATTTTTCATCATTTTTTAACTGTATAAAAAAGCAAAAAAAAAAAGTCAGTGAATAAAGAAAAGTAAAATAATTGATTGTTACTGTTTTAGTTTATTTAAAAATGTTTGTGAGAATGTTTGTGTGCTTTCACCCTCAACAATTAATATAGGTGGTTTAATAATTTACTCGGAATAAAAAATATTGAAATAATTAATGTATATTAATTTATGACATTTACGCTCTATCTCTCAGTCGGCCATTACAGTCGCTGTCCATAAACCGTTAGTTAGAAACAAAAAGTGCGAAGAATTAGATAATTTCTAAATTCAGTGAAACAAGTTCCAATTAAAAAATATTAAGTAATCAAATATTATATTAAATAATTATAGGTTTTTATATTTAAATGAAATTATTAATATGAAACTAACATAAAGACCAAAAGGCAAGTTTCTCAGATACTCTTAAAAGAGAGTGCCTTAATTAATAATTTTTATCCACAAACAAATTCGTTTGTATAAATATTTTTTTTTTTCATGTAAAAATAAATAATAACCAGTATGAATAAGTTCTCTAGACGAATGTTCCCCATCGTAACATAAATCAATTTATACATAAAAATTTTCAAGAGTTAAAAAAAGACACCTGGAGGTGGATCAAACGCTTCGCAATAAATAGAGTAATTATTTTTAAGCGTATAATAATTTTAATTTTTTTTTTTGGTTATTTGCATTCACTAACGCAGTAGAGGCTTTTTAGACAATTCAGTCTGGTCTTCGAATGGTCTTGATCCGGCCACATCTTGATATGCATAAAATTTGATGAAAACATTTGTTATTATTGTTGTTTTTTTTTTTGTTTTTTGTTTTTTTTTTTTTTTTGGCCACCAAATTTTGATTTTTGTATGTATAAAACATTTGTTGTTTGGATCTTACCATCTATGTGGAACAGCTTAAATGTGATGCATTTTAACATTTGTTGCAATAATTTTTTAGTATTATAACAGATAATAATCTTTTGCATAAAAATATGTCTTTATTACTTTTAACGATAAATTCGAAAATTATCTAATTCTTTAATAAATTTCTTTTTCAAAATAATAACCTTAATTGCGACCTTATTGCCTCAGTTATGTTTCCAACACTCATCGTTTTTACATTTTTGTCGTAAGCAATGTTTTTGTTGTCATTTGAAAAGACTTGCAGATGATATAAATACAAAGATGCAATTGCACTAATAATTTAAAGGTAACTTCCCGAAACGTCAAAAAAAACCCAGTGCCGGCATGTTGAAAGATCACATCGGAATTTTATATTAAGGGTGGGTAAAAGTATAACACAGGCATTTGAAACCATGTGTTCTCTATACCGGTGTTTAAGGTTATACATATTTATCCGCTTTTCAGAAAATGTGATGGCAAATGTTGTTGTAAAGACTAAAAATTGCATAGTTTCATAAACCGTTATATTACATGAACAGTCCAAAAGGGAGGAATATTAACCTCTACCGAAAAATTTATTATACCCTTCACCACCAACTAAGTTTATTATTCCATGTGTAATACTACAATATCCATTTTCGATCCCATAAAGTATATATATTCTAACCTCTTTTGCAGAGCGACGTCCGTCTGTCCGTCCGTGTTGCCTCGGTAAACTATGTCAATCGATCATTTGTAGTACCGAAAGAGGCGCTGTTAAAAATCATCATGATCTATTTTTTTCATATCATTTGAAACGACAAAGCAACTCCAATCAAAAAAAAAAAATGAATAAATACTCAGGGTAATAGAAAATAAAAAAATAAAAAAAAAACATCAAGTGATAAAATTGGCGCTCGCCCATATTTTTCGAGCTACGGGGCTCTGAAATTTTCAATTTTTTTAAAATATTAATATGGGCATCAATTAAAAGCTATTAAAGAGATCTTTAAGGAAAAACTAATATTAAAAAAAATTCTTAAACCATTTAGAGCCGATGTCGTTTTTATATAAAATTATGTATATGCAGAACCAAAATTTTTTTCTATTTTTTAATTCCCTCTCACCCAATATTTTTGATTGGAGTAACTTCACTTAACTAGATTTACGTAGATGGTGGAGGGTATATAGCACGAATATAGCACGCTTACTTGTTTCCGTTTTATCTCTAGCAGAACCCATTAACATTTACCCCATAATTTGTTTCATATTGCATACTACTATTGAAAAGATTCTGTAGCAGCAAACTGGGCATATGATTTTATTTTACTTATTTGATACTTTCTGCGCTGTTAATTTCAATACAGTTTTGTTGCATGCAATGATAATAACTGAGAAAGATAATTTTTTTATAATAATATTCTTATAAAATACTACAATAAAAGACAATAACTCCAATTTTAACAAAGGGTTAAGAAACTTCCAAATATTTTATATTAAATGATACTTCCAAATAAATCCTTTTCAAATAAACAATACATAAACATGCAATAAGAACAACACCAAAATAATAATTAAATAATATGTGTTGTGGGTATTACTTGGTAAGTTTTCTAAAAACGCAACATATTTATCTGACAGAATTTTAGAAAAGGGGATGCGTTTCCATTTTTGCAAAGGGTAAACGCAAAACCTGTAATTTTTTTTTGCTTTTGGGAGCGCTTTTGCGACAGGTGTTTTAAAAGATATCTATTATTATTATTAAAAATTTCTTTTAATATTTAATTTTAACCGAGCTAGTCAAGGTGATTATAACGAATTTTGTTTGTAACAAAATAAAAAAATAGTTTTCCAAGAAGTAAAACAAAGTTCCAAAAAAATTTTATGTATTTTATTAATTTTATTTATATATTTATTTATTTATTCAATTTTATTCTTATGATGAAAACAGCCATTTCTCGCAGTTTAAATGAACTTCCAGAAAATACGATACAATATACGAATAATGTAAAGTGAAACAAAAATTGATTTGTTATATAGAAATGTAAAGTTAAATGTATCTGATTTGAAATGATTATTCTTAAAGGTAACATAACACCTCCTAAGTTAAAAAAAATTATCCTTTCAAACATTTACTTTTATGTTTTTTGTATCTTGCGAGCTCTTTATAAGTTAAAGGTTTGCTCTAAGCTAAACTAACAATTTTCGACGCTTTTTTTGAACACATAAACTTAATGATAAAGAAGAAATTCTATTGCCGATTAATGTATACATGTAGTCAAACATATACTCGTATGGTAAAGGGTATATAAGATTCGGCATAGCCGAATATGCCACTCTTTCTCATTTTATTTAATTATATTGAGGGGCACTTCAAGTTTTTATTCGCTCACATAAACACAGAAATTTCTCCGTTTTGAATATGTAGTCAAGAAAAATAAAAGTAAGAAGGGCATTAATCTTATTGGTTTTTATATTTTGTTTTTTGTTTTTTCTTTTATTTGACCTATGACCACTTAACTCCTTAATAACGAAAAAAGTGAAAATCATATGTAAAAGATTTTTTACACATGACTGTTGTAATATTTCACAATACTTAATTAATACTTGAGTTTTTTTAGTAAACTTAAGTATAAATAGCAAAACCTGATTTATTGAAATTGAAATTTTGTGTGAAAACATTAAAATGATTTTCTTTTGTAGATAATAAATATGGCGTACCGCGTCGCAAATGATAAATAACTTTCTACTTATTGATGCATAAGTAACACTTGAATTTATAAACTTTGAATAATCTAAGACTATTTTATTTGACAAGTTCGGATTATTTTCTACACTCGTAAAAATCGTTAAACATTTTTTTACTATTTCACAGTGAAAATTGTTTAAAGAGAGTCTACCACATACATAAGTGTCGCATCAAATTTACCTATTCAGTGGTTAAGCTTTCAAAGATTGTGTCAACCTTGCCTGTTTCATAATTAAGCTGCAATAATCTGTTTAAGAAAAAAACTGGCTGAAGTTGCTGGTATGAAAGAGTATATACTTTATCAATGCAAGTTTTTTTTCGAAACCAACTTAGAGATGATCCCTTAAATACTTCACGATGCACAGTAGTTTGAAAACATTTTTTTTTGGACAAATTTCGGTATCTCATGCAAAAGGAGGCAAAGCAGAGGTATTTTTCAGTGAATCTACGAATTATCGGCCTCCAAAGTTGGGTACCTTAGACATAGTTCTAACTCAAGTGAAATTGAATATATTGTTACGAATAATAAAAACTGACAACCCCTGTAGTTGTTTCCGTATGAGTGTGGTGAATAAAGTTAATTCAACAACCAATGGTGTGTTTACGGAATAACAAAACCACAAGTTAGCCAACAAAAGCTGAGCAGCCTCAATGGCTGCGTTGGTAGAGGTGCCTACTACAAACCAGAGGGTCCGAGTTCGATGCGGGCATGCGTGCAACGAAAGAAATAATAATTGTTATAAGCAATTAAAATTAATAAACAGCAGTACAAACCTCCCGAGAGGCAAGAGACAAGTATTGTAAAGCCATGGCAGACATTTAGTGGATACGTTAAATTTAATATAAGAGCAACAAATAATTGTCAAGAAGCCCTTTATAATAAAAAGTAAGAGCAATAGCGGTTAGCACGGGGATATGTAACAGCATAACAACAGTGTATGGCAGACGTGTGTTGTGGCTACTGGATTAAAGGAGATGACTGGCATGGATAAAAAAGGATTAGTGGAAATGTCTGTGGATGGTTAAGGTTACTAAACAAGGCATCGAGTAGTTCATGTCTCGCCGGAGTAACACGGTAGAGTAGCGTGGATGGCTGCGTTTGCGGTGATAACGCATGTTTAGTAAATACGAGACCAAGGGTTCACAAGACCGGTAGGATCGAGAAGTATAGCCAGAGAAAGCCATAAAGTTCGAAGATAGAATTTAAAAGGGAAAAACGTAACAATATTTTTACGAATGTAAGATCTGGCAACCCCTGTTTTTGTTATCCGTATGAGCGTGGTGAATAAGTTAATTCAACTAATGGTGTGTGTATAGAATAATACCACAATTAGCCAACAAGAGCTGAGCAACCTCGATGGTTGCGTTGGTAGAGGTGGTTGCTGTAAAACAGGAGGTCCTGAGTTCGCATTCAGAACGCGTATAACAGAAAATAATAATTGTTGTAAAGCAATTTAAAATTAATAAAACAGCAGTACAAACCTCCCGATAGGCAAAAGACAATTATTGTGTAAAGCCGTGGCAGATATTTAGTGGAGACGTCAAATTTAATATAACAGCAACAGATAATTGTTAAGAAGCCTTTATAGTATAAAGTAAAAACGGTAGCTGTTGCGCAGGGAAGTGTAAAAGTATAACAACAAAGTGTATGGCAGACGTGTGTTGTGGTTATTGGATTAAAGGGGAAGACTGGCTTGGATAAAAGGAGTAGTGGAGATGTCTGTGGATGGTTAATGTAACTAAACAAGGCATCGAGTAGTTCATGTCTCGCCGGCGTAACACAGTAGTAGCCACAGTGGTATTTGTAATCAAAAAATCCGTACGTTTGTGCTTCCAAAATGGGAAAAATGTAATAATATCTATAGAAAATGTGCTTACATTATTTCTTTTAGTTTCGGAAAAATTGGCTTACAACTTTTAGTTTTGGCCGACCTAACCTTATCGTATTACCTCTCCAAGAAATTCGCCATATTCTTAATAAAATTTAGAAACAACAAGTTTACGTTTTGTTCCAATAGCGCTTTTCGTTAAAAAGTAACAAGCCTCTGAATTGAGAAAATGTAAAAAAGGATTTTACTCAAAAAGGTGGCATTAGCTTTGAGCTTATGTAATTTAAATTTATTTCGGTACAAGTAAATTTTTCTAAACCATTTTAAAAGCAACCCATAGTAAATGCGAATAAAAAAAATTAGTTAAAAAATATAACAGCTCTATCCAAACATAGCTAATTTTGAAACAAAATTTAAAAATCATTGTAAAATTCTTCGGAGCGAAAAACGCAGATTAAAAAAAGTTTAACAGGCTTTTAAGTCCAATGTTGTAGGCTGCACACTCCAAAAATATTTCGCAGCCCCGTGATTAACAAAGGCCCAGTAGCCTTTTTTGTAAAAAAAAAACAATTTTTTGGGATATTTTTCACCGTTCTGGGAATTTATAACAAAAAATTTAAATTTCATTTCAGAATGTGATTAAAAATTTAAAATTTAAAAATTTAATTTTGTTAGAATATCTTGATGCGTTTTGAATTTGTGACAATTTTAATTCGATATATTATTTCTCAAAAAACCATCTTAATGCGATTTATTCAGTTTTTGAGCTAAATATCATTTACAAAATTAAGCGCGAAAAAAACTCATTAAAATATTCTTAATCTAAAAGTCGTAAACATTCCTTTACAAGAATATCAAGCATATATTAAGCTATTGGAGCTTTATAAACCTGGCCTACTTATGAATTTTTCTCTCATTTTGCATGTAAAAATTAAAAATGTGCACTTAGACATTCTGTTCCAAGTTGAAAAAGCACAAATAGCTGACACAACGTGCTTTTATTTTAAAATTCCAACTAAACATAAAGATAAAACTATTAATTTACCTTAATTGTGCTTGAGTCCTTCAAATAAAAATATTTCATAATATTCTCATGAAATATTTATTATTTTAAACTAAAGTGAAAAATCAAATTAAATACTGCGGGGAAAGCATATCCATATGACCACTACATGGTCTTGGATCTAGAAAACCGAAAGGTGTTTCTAAAGTTATTTGGAACGCTGAATCCGAATCTGCACTTCGTTATTTTTTATTGGTTCTGGTTTTCGAGATAATGAGCATTACATGTTTTTGCTACAAACCTTGTTTTTTGGAATACTTTGTTGAATATTGTAAGTGATGGTGGAATATCTTCAATATTATTAAGGTTTCATAATCTCAGAAGTTGTTCTTTCTTTAAGTATAACAACCATTTTGATGCTGGAATTCAGCATCAAACAAAAAATTTCTCATTTCTCAGTTTTGACCTCATAGTCTCCATAACAATAACTTGATTTATCTTTTAGTTTGTAAGTCATACTCTAGATATTTTAGTAGTTAAAATAAGCTAGTAAAGTTCTAAACCCTTGACCACTTCCAGAAATATAAAAAAAAGTATTCGAAATTTTTTATAAAAATTTTATATATTTTATATGAAATAATTACACAATTATACATGGTTTAGAGAAATGAAGAGCAGTCGAACTGAGTCGCTTGTACTCTTTGGGATCTGTTTCAGCATTAAAGTCCAACAGTAGTCGCTCTCCTTGATCGTCGCTTGTATCACCCAAGTTTTCAGGAAAAAAATCGAGATGAGAATTGTGTTGTTAAAACACTCTTACAAAAGAAAAATACCCACAGATGGTCACACTTTCTTATCCACTATTAAAATAAGAAATATTAAACAATTTACCCATATAAACATGACAGATATCAAGAAATCTACCTATATAATACCATTAAGTAGACATTATCTAAACGCACAAAATTTCTAAAACCCAGTTAGTTGCGAAGAAAACGTGGCTTGAAAATGATGTTCTCACATCGAAAGCGCTCGCCAGATTTACCAAATAAACAGTCAGTGATGACGGATTCCGCCGAATGTTATAACAACAGTATAATATTTACCGTCGGAACAAACCCAATTACCTTAACACCAAGTATATAAAATCTTAGCAAATATACATACTTTCTGTGTACAGCAATACAGAAGTTAAAAACAAAAAACAATAACAAAATCTTTGTATTCAATTAAGTGATTTTATTATTTCAATATTCAATTGTTGGATTTTTTTTATATTTTCAGGCATGTCGCAAAATCCGACCGGAATAGTTTTAAATCCATATTAACAATTCGGATCGATTTTGTTTTACCTTCTTCAAAAAAACGCTTTAGTCCACCTTTTTATTTAGATGTGGCAATATTGTGCACGCACACCTAATTAAAAAACCTAAACTAATGTAAATAAGGATACATTAGTATCCACAAATAACAAAATTTCATTGAAACTTAATTCCACTTTAGAATTTAAAAGTGGTTTTATTCCGAAGAAATTCTTCGCTTTTCGGATTCTGAAGAACCAATTTGTAGAATTGAAGCCACTTTTGATCGGAATTGAGTTCTGTGACATGCCTGTATATTCTTTCAAAATTAGTATTCAAAACTACATAATAAGAAGTGTAAATATAGAAACATTGTTAATTTCTTGAATTCAAACTGGTGACTGGTGATAACTGCATTGTGGATAAAGTTGTGAATGATGTGAAGAAGTAATGTGGACATGTATCTTAATGTTTGTGTTTATTTTAAACACTGAAATATTCCTCCACTCCTTTCATAGACCTTAATTTATCTTTTCTTCTTATTGTTATTTTTTATTTTAATTTTAATTTTCTTTTTTGTGAGTTCAATGAACCACATGATGCCAAAATACTTTCAAACTGAATGTTAAGTAAATCATAAAGCAAGTTTATTTTTTAAATTTACTTCATACGCACCCCTTAAAGTTGCAAAGTTTTAATAATACAACTCAGCTTGAAATAAAAAAAATTCTAAGGCACTGCGCCATGTGACTGATGCCTCGACGGTTCCACTCAACACGAATAATCATCATATAATTGAAAGAAATGTTTAAGAGCAATTTATTCCACCTGCACACAAACACACATACAAACACACTTACAAATTAAGAAGAATTCAGAATTCAGGCATCAATTGCTTGCAAATGAAAGGAAGTAAAGTAAAATAATTTTATGCAAATTTCGTAAAGTATAGCAACAAAGGAAGGTGTGGTAAGGCAGTGGAAGATTGTTTGTTTCTTTTCGTATTCAGTTTTATTTGGATTTTATCTTGTAAATGATTGTGCGGTTGATAATAATAATGATGACTATGATTTTAATGATGCCATTAAAAGGAAAGGAGTATTTAATTTAAATTGAAATTTATTTATAATATTTTTAATAGTAGAAATATTATTTCTCCATTTAAATTTAAACAAACATACGAGTATTAATTTAGTTGTAGCATTTTTTTAAATTTATATTTAGTAGTTTGATTTTTTTTTGAGAGTTTCAATTTTCTTCATTGTATTTATTTGTAATGTTTACGTATAAAACTTAATTAAATTTGTATGCATTGCATTGCCCGCAGTTTTCTGGTTTATTTTGTTTACCACAATTTATTATAAATAATTAAAAGTAATTTTTTTTTTTTCTAAAAAAGAACTGAGAGATGTGATTTTCGTTTTGTTTATAGATAAATATGTATCTTTTTATTTTTCGGCAACATGCTGCACCACAGCGCCCACATTAATTGAAATTGAGTTTTTTTTGTCGTAGTTATTTTGAGGTTTTAAGTACTTTTAAATACAATTGTCATTTAAATACTAAGGTTGCAACCGACAATCAGAAAAATACTGCGGGTGGTGATTTAAACTATTTAAGTAATATTAAAGAAATTTATGGAGTTGCTTTTTAAATCAAACAGAAAAAAAGCTGCCACACAAGCTTAGCAGGGTTGGTAAATTGCGTAATATTATTTCAAAAGAAACATATTCGGGAATGAGTCTTTTAATTTCAGTCCACGAAATGCTTAATTAATAACGCCTCGGTGCTCCGTACAGATGTAGCGAAACTGCAGACTTATCAAAATTTTTTGTGTGTGAAGTAAAATTTCAAAATTTATAAATCAAGAGGCTTATTCTGAATTGCGATACGCAAATGAAATGTAATGCAAAAGGAAATTGGTATTGTGTTAGAATTTCGCAATAGTATTCGCAATTTATTTGAAATCGTGGCAACCCTGCTCAAATAAAGGTCAGTGTCAACAAACGTCAAATTAAAGATAAATAAATTATTTTTGTTTGGCTGTGAAAATTGTTTATGAAATTTGTTTAAGAAATTCGGTTTGAAAAAAATAATAAAAATGGATTCTGTTGCACTGTGGTTCGACGTTGAAGAAGCGCATGAGCAAAACGAAAGGTTACAGAAAATATTGCTTACAAACCGTTTTTGCCCCGAAGAAATGTGCGCCTAGTAATCCATTTAAGGAATCCGTCAAGTTTAAAAATTTCACCACTTGCTCTTCTAAGGGAGACAGTGAATTATATCTTGATGGGCCACCGCCAGGGCCGCCGATGTCGGTTTAATTTCGTCGTCTTCGTTTTCTGTTTGGAGTGTACTTTTAATCGGCACAAACCTATTAAAATTAAAGATGAAGTCAAATATTTTTTAACTGGTATATATATATTTCAAAGTTTTTTTCTATCATGCAGCTTCTCTAATAGATGGTCCATTGATATTTACTTCTTCAGCTAATTGGCTGTGCTTATTCATTACTTCAATCTTAATTTTAAATTGCGCCGGTTTGGTGGTCTTTTTGCTTGCTTTCCTATTAGATAATAAATATATAATGAATTAATAAATAAAATATTATCTTTCACTTAAAATTAGAAAATGCGAACATTTATGTATTTTCAATCGCATTGATTTATGTTACGATAACAGAGATATGTTAACCGCCTAACCAATGTTAACACAAGAAAGCTGAAATACATATTCCTGATCGATATTTACATAAGATCAAAGTGAAACTAAGCTAGATTATCTGCTGTGGTACCATTGTGTATTGCGGGTTGTAACCTTTTTTGATTGCTTATGATAAATATGATGACCAATATGTTATTTCAAATATCAGGATATATGATCACATCAAAAAAAAATCATCGAATGAAGTATCATAGCTTAGAAAATTTCAAAAGTTTTAGAAAATTTCTTAGCCGCGTCTTGTACAGTCATGGGCAGTGGTAAACGTATTCTGCCTATATTTTGAAATTTTCATTTAAAATAAATAATGTATCTAATAAGAATTAAGTATATGTTTTAGAATGAAATACCTTCTATATTCTCTTCAAAATATGGCGCTACCTTAATGTTTTTATATAAAACAACATTCATAAATCTCTTTTCTGACATTTATGTATAAAAACATTCTTATTGCTATAACACTAGCTAATATTCCACAATAAAAATTCTATGCCAAAACAATGTTGCAGCAATATATTTAATTTTGACAGCTCAATGCACTTTTTTCTGCGATAAATATAAAAATTGGATAATTTTTGTTTAAATTTTGTTAAATTGTTAACAATAGAATGTTCTGTTTTTAAACTGTTTTTATATAACACAATTTAAGATATTTAAGTACCACCACATGCATGTAGTTCATTATTTCAACTAAATTTAAGAATATATAAAATAAAAGTAACAATTGGCAGTTTGTATTTTGACCTCCATACTCCGTCGCGAAATTCAACGTTATTTCTTCATACAGCTTAATGCTGACTCAAAAGGATTTATAGCAATAAGTTAACTTGTTTATATTAAATTTTATATTCAATTCTCTTCCTGAATACGTATCGTTGATTTAGTTCAAGCACGTCTTAACTCAAAATTTAAAATTTTGGACTGATCCAACAGAATTGTTCGCCATTTCATGCTTTATATTGTGTATAAATTTCATCTTCATGTCTTTTGTACTTTCCATGCTTTAAGAGAATAAGTCGTTGTTTCATTTCATGTTTGGAAACTTTGTTTGTTAATAAGAATGACACCTTTTGAGTTGTGGAGTAAACTTCATAACGTAAAGATCATATCGCTTTCTAAAACATTGTCATATTTTTAAAATGTATTGACTTTTCGTTTAAAATGTATTATTTTAAAATATGGCTGTGTTGATGAAAAATATTAAGTGAAACTCCGTTTTACTTTTTACAAATAATGACATATTTTAGTTTACGACACAGTACCGTATATATTTTTACAGCAACAATGACATAATTCAAACATCCCACATAGCTTGTCCAAACCTCCCCTTTAATATATTTGTAATTGATGAAATTTTTCTTAACTGATTTTTTTAATTAGGAATCATTTTACTAATTGTAGTGGAAACTTAAGCAGTCTGATATTTTTTATCGATGGTGAGACAAGTCAAGAACCTAAACTGATCTCGAAATTACTTTTTTTTTTGAGTTATGACGTTCTTGAAGTAAATGAGCGATGTGTTTCATGCAAAATAAAAAAACATTGATATAAAAAACATTTTTCAACAAATTCTTAAGTGACGAGTACTAAACGTAACATAATATACATTTCATTGAAATCGTTGCCCAAATCATGATGTGATTTACAATTGAATTTTAAATTATACTCGGTTCGTTTCATTCCTTATTTTAAAAAAAAAATATTTTATTAACTTTGTAGCACTTCTGGACTTAATCATAAATCAAATCATTATTAATAATGATTAAGGAAATGGAATGGAAACAATATGAAGGATAAAAATATAAATGGTTTTCTATTAATTTTATCTGGCAGCTATGACTACACACTTTATTGTTTATTGAGCTGAGCACAAAATAATTTTGTCGTTAAGCTTGTATCTTCTTATGCAGGTATGTTTTGTAATTGTGTTTGAGTGTTGATAATTTAATAGATGTAGAAATAATTTTGCTTTTTTATTAAAGCCATTTCCGTTGTTCATATTTTTTGAATGTAAGTCCTACATAAATCTTCATTACAAACTGACTAAATGACAGATTTTAATGTAACACATGTAACGGTTATTTTTTTTTTGCATGTTATGGAATAAAATAAAATATTTTTTTCATAGGTTTTTTTTATAAAAAGAAAATAATTATATATTAGAGTTATTATGTGGATGGCATCTGGTAATAATTACTTTGTTGCAAAATATTATTTAATTAATTAATATCATTTATTTTAAATAATGTGATTTCCTGATAATTATTAATATTGATAATTTATGGCAGTACTTAAATTAATACAGTCATAAATTATTCCTTACAGGAAATAAAATTGTTAATAAATTTAAACTAGCGAAATACCTTCTAGGGAGGGAGCTTTATGATTTGAATCTCACGTATATTATTTAATATAATAACATAATAATTTAATAAAATAAAAAGAACCCAGAATCAATATTTGTCTATACAAATCCATCTGAAAACATAGCGTTTTTGAACTTTATTTATTTAAGCCTTTAAAAAAGTGTATGTAATTAAAACAAACTTTTTACAACACGTTAACTGTTAACAAAGAAAATACTGCTTGAACTGCAATATTCCTTTGAAATTTTACACATGTCTACCACTGGAATATCCCACAAATGAATTATTATTGAAGAATAATAGATGTAGAAGAAAATACTGCTTGAACTGCAGATTATATTTAATTGGTAGATTAATTTCATAATAATTTTGCTATTGAACGTCAGCGGGCAAAACACCAGACTGTCTCTATTTTTTCATATCATTTAGAACAAATTTAGTTTCGCGAAGTTACTCAAATTAAAAAAATAAGTGTATGGGGCGACAAAGAAATAAAAAATAAGAAAAAACATCCAGTGAAAAAGTTTAGATATCATTATAGGTATCATTTAAAAGCGCTTGTAAAGTTTTTTAAGGAAATCCGAAAAGTTTTCAAAAATAATTAATAGCCGGTGACATTTTTATGTAAAATTATACAAAGTTTTTTTCTTATTTTTACTTATCTTTTAATTATCTATAAATTTTTAATTTAGAAAATATATAATCTTCAAATATTTTTCAACTTATTTGAATATTACATCGCAAACTATAGTAAAAAAAATAAAAAAATTTCTTAAAATTGTACTCAAAATTTTGAATAAACTGGATCAGGGTATCGAAAAGTCAAAAATCTTAATTACAATATGCTTGCAACTCGATCATTTTAACACCTTTTGTAGGTATTGACTAGGCCTTTAAGGCCGTGTATATATATAAATCGGGCGAAAATTCAACAAATGCCAAGGTGGAACCCACCCTAAAAACTAAAGCTAAGACACTTAACAGCTTTGCTCGTGTCAATCATTCGGTCAAGTGAGCTAGCACTTTACAAATGGCTAAGTTAATTCTGCTCCACTGTAATATTGTAGTATATAAACAGCTAGTCTGATTGTATTAAAACTTCACTATATAAAACTGTAACGGGGTCATTTCTGTACAAGAAATATTTTTTGAAAAATTTTGATGTTGCTGTAGATAGGAATACAAAACACCTATTTTTGTAATTTTTGTCTGTCTGTTTGTGTTCGCATAACGTAAAAGCTGTTAGATGGATTTGAATAAAATTTTGTGAGGAGAATCTTGGTTCAAATATACATATATACGAGGGCTGCTATATATATTTCTGGCCTGGCAACACTGAGTGCTGCCAAGTGCAATCTGACATTTCCATTGGAAAGTTTGTTATTTTTAAGCATAATCGTACTCAAAACGTTTTGACGTACGACCATTATTTGTGTTGTTAACAGGGACTTGAAAAAATTTATATAGAAAAAAATGGAATTAACTCGTGAACATTTTCGTGCCATCGTTTTTCACAACTTTCGACGTGGATTATCACGACAAGAGTGCATTGAGGAACTTAAATCTTTGTATGGCGATAAAGCACCATCCTATAGCACTGTGAAAAATTGGTATAATGAATTTAATCGTGGCCGAAGCTCGCTCAAAGACGATTTCCGTGAAGGTGGTCTAAAAACGGCTGTTGTGCTAGAGAACATTGATGACGTGCGTGAACTCATAATGCAAAATCGACATGCGACATACCGAGAGATAGAGACATCCCTGGACATTTCATCCACCAGCATACATTCGATACTGCATGAACACCTGGCCGTAAAAAAGGTTTGTTCTCGTTGGATCCCGCACAATTTGAAAGTCGCTTAAAAAAAGGCTCGTGTGGTTTGGTGCAAAGAAATGTTGCAAAAATACGATTACGGTGCTTCAAAAGACGTTTATAAGATCGTTACAGGTGACGAATCATGGATCTATGCGTATGAGCCCGAAACGAAAAAACAATCGACCGTTTGGGTCTTCAAAGACGAGCAAAATCTAACGAAATTTGTTCGTGGAAGAAGCACTTCGAAGCAAATGGCCGCCTGTTTCTTCGGCAAAACTGGTCATGTGGCGATTGTTCTGCTTGAGCAACGTAGGACGGTCACTTCTGAGTGGTACACTACAATTTGTTTGTATGAAGTCATCGGAGAAATTCGAAAAACCAACAAGAGAAGGCGAATCATTGTTCACCATGACAATGCGAGCTCTCACACATCGGCTCAAACCAGAGCGTTTTTTACCGGCCAAAACGTCGAATTAACGGGTCATCCGCCGTACAGCCCTGACTTGGCACCTAATGACTTCTTCTTGTTTCCGCACATCAAGAAAAAAATGCGTGGTCAACGATTTTCGTCGCCAGAAGAAGCTGTTGAAGTGTTTAAAAACCATGTTTTATAGGTGTCTCAATCGGAGTGGAAAAAGTGCTTCGACAACTGGTTTGAGCGCATGCAAAAGTGTATAAATCATGCTGGAGAATACTTTGAAAAACAATAAAACCATTTTTGATTATAAATATTCGCATTTTCACTATTAGGCCACAAATATATAGAGCAGCCCTCGTATGTAGTATAATGATACTAAAACAGTGTTAGCACATTTAATTTTTTAAATGGAAAATTATTACCCCTGTATTTGGAACTCTGGAAAAAATAGTTAAAAATACATTTTTTAAATTGAAGAAAATTAGAAATGACATGGAGGTGTAGTCGTCGGCACTGTTAGCAAACAATAAAATTCTTTCGACAGCATTTCTGAGTCTTAACTTAACCCACTTTGAGATTTTAAGAGTGATATTGCTTTTGGTGTATTAAAGTAACATATATCATTGTAATCGAATTCGATGAGCTGCAGAATGTCATAGAGAAAAAAGTTGTTTCACCTTTTATAAGTTTTATTTGTTTTCACAATTTAAATTCAATTAAATTTTTAATCACTCATTATTGTTAATTAATTAATTGAAAAACAATCAATTAAATTTAATTAAAAAATTACTTAACATGTATTTACAAAAATTCAGCTTTTATCGCTGTTATATCCCAAAGTGTTCTTACACTATTTTAAAAAAAATTGTTGAAAATATGACAAAACCTTATATCAAATACAAAAATGTCTAATGATATTAAATTTACACTTTTTACAAGAAAAACTTAAATCCAAACACCAAATTAGAATCATTCAAGAACATAAAAAGTATTTATGAAATAAACAAGAATATTTTCCAATTTCCGTAAGAAATTTTACACGTTCAATGAAAAAAAGAAATACCACAAAAAAGAAAACTTTGTAATGGAAGAATGATTTATTTTCAAAGAAATTAACACATTGACCCTAAGGTAGTCAAATGTAATTTTGCAGAAAAGACAACATAAAGGAACGCCAATAATAGTTAAGCTGTAGCGAAGGATATACACAAAACAAAAAATGAAAAAGAAACCAACTAAGAAAATGACAGCTTAACCAACCAGTAATGATGAATGAATATTGTTTGAAAGCAAACTTATTGTTTATTTTCCCTTTTTTGCACAAGAAAGAAAGTGAGACACACCAAAACATGTTAACAAATTGCTAGCATCAAGTAACGAGGTAACGACAATATCTCAACCAGAATAAAAATATAAAATACGTAAAAAGTTTTACAAAACTTAAAAGCCTTTTTTATGCTTCAATTTCCTTTTTTAAAAGGTAATAAAAGGTCATTGAAAAATAGAAACGTTTATTATTTTGTTTTCCATTTTTACACAGCCACATTAAAGGGATGTTGCTAGAACAAACTGCTCTTGTAGTCACCCTCAAGGACGGCAAAAGAAATGTTAACCAAAATTGACAGCAAATAACCTTTTGAATATATTATTAAGTACGGGACTCTTTTGTAGGAAAATTAATAATGTTAAAAATACCATAAATACGTAATGGAAACCTTTTAAAAAAGATAAAATTGAATAATATCAACTTCGGTTGTTTAAGCTTTAGATTTAGGTATTAAAAATAAGCTTACATTTTACACATAAACAATTTTGAAAATAAAATAAGGAATACATAAAAGCAGTATTTTTACTTCCAAAATGTTCAATGATTTTGTTTACACCAAAGCAAATGTAATAATTACTTTTTTAAAATAAATGTATAAAATGTAATAAGTAAATATTGATTAAACGTGGAATGAAACATTAATGCCGAAAGTCAACCGTTATTTTGAAAAAATTTCCATGTAATGTCGAATTGTCGCTATTGCATACAAAACATATTTATGCTTAAATTCTTACATTTCCACTGCCGTATACGGTGGAGAAAGAAAAGTAGAATTACTGTTGTTTTGGCTTAAACTTTGATTTTTGTGTTTCCTTTATTGTTTGGATAAACATTTGTAGTTTATTTAAAATGTTTGTCAGAAGTTTCCTGAAGAGTTAGGTAAGCGGTAATGAATTGTCCAACCAGACGTGCTTTGACCCTCAATAATCAATATCGGTAATTAATTTAATCGGGATAATTAAAAAAAAAATACAACAGAGTTTTTTATAAAAATTAAATAATAAAAAAAATATTCCCGTAGCTTTAATTTTGTTTGCATATGCAAACACATTAATTTTTTGATTCTTAATCTCTTTTTACTCATTGGCTTTTGACTACGACCTGTTATTAACTCTCTTAGTGGCTTAAACCAGCTATGCCAATAAAACAACTCACTTTTCTACTTCTTAAGCTTCAGATGGAATTCTAACTACTGTATTCCTATAAGAAGTGCCCTAAAAAGACCATCTTCCACTGAGTTTAAGTAAACATTTTTTTTAATTTTAGTTGTAGGGGTATATAAATAATTTCTTATATGTCCGAGTTTAGACGAACGAACATTTGGAACAAAAACATAAACGGGGACTAATGTATTATTTATACTTACTAAATTTTAAGCGCGAGTTATTTAGAAATTACCTTAAAATAGAAAAAAGAGAAATACATAAATAAGATATCAAAATAAATGATTTAAGCAATATATTAATGGTATGATACAAATATTTCAGAAAAAAGTTAAATTGTAAAAAACATAATTTATAATTTATTTCGTGTCGACAAGTTCTTTTTCGAAAATAGTTCAATATTTAGTTAAGAAAAGTAATTTTTTTGTACCGTAGTTCTGCTTGCCGTACTTGTAACTTTAATTTAAATGTCTTGATAAGTAACTATTTTTGAAGTAGGAAATACATATTCGTGCCAAAAAAAAAAATGGAATAAAGTTTGAAAGTAAATAAATGATAAATATTTGTGGATATTAAAACGGCTCTATTCAGGCTTATAAGCTTCTAGGTTCTCTGTACCAAATTTTCCAAATTTTCTTTAAAATGATTTCGTATTTCGTAGACTTGTCAGAATCTGCCATCCTATGAAGTTCTCATTTAATCAATTTGGCTTTTGATATAAGACTCTTAGATTTTTTATACAAAATTTGGGTAAAATCCACTGATGAGTTATATAAGTAGTAACGAAATGGCCATATGCATATGCTTTCCCCACAGTAATACATTTCATTTGTATTTTTAAATAACAAATATTTTATAAGAATATCATCAGATGTTTATTTTTGAAGGACTCAAGCAAGGTTGGAGTAAATTAACATTAAACAGATTCCGAATAATAAATTTTCATATTGATATTTTATTTATAGTAAAAAGGCATTATAATAGTTATAATAGTAAAATTTATTTAAAATAAAAACAACTTATTAATATTTTTCGTTGGTACTACGATGATGATGAGTGACGTGGTTTTTCTTCTTCTGCTTCTTCCAAAAAGCAGATATTATTAAGAAGAGCTTTGATTAGATAAAATAACTTAAGAACAAATGACTAAATTTAAACATTTTAGTTTAAGAAGCCTTGCTTGATGCTGCCACCTGCCAGTGAATTCAATCACTGTATATGACATTCTGCGATTATTCTCTGTCACTTCGCTTATCATTAAGGGCTTCTAGATCATAACAATGCAAGAACTATAGAAGGAAAAATTAAAGTAAAGAATTGAATGAGAAAAGAATGCGTTTGCTGTTCCCTACACAACAGACATTAAAAATAACAAAATCTCAAGTAAACTTAATAGCAGTTTCTATTTAATGCAAATATTGGTTCAGTCCAAAACAGTTTGTTTTCAATCAAAATCCTTCACGAGTTTAGTTTTGCATCAGTAGTCTGCTTTTTGATTTTATTTTCCATATTCACCGTTTTTAATTTTACATTTGTGGTAAATAGTAAATAATGAAGAGTGTGCACAAATGTTTATTTATTTTAATGGAATTAAAAAAGAATTAAAAAATTATTAAACTTCACCTAGTAACACATTTACAGGGAAAATAAACAAATCATAAAAACCTAGTTATTTGACTAAATATTGCAAATTAACTTCATTATTTGTTTTTTTTTTGCTTTGTTTTTAACAACTGGAATTCTTGGTTTTTATGTTTAATTCTTCTGTTTTTGCTTTAGTTACTTTCTGCCTATATTCTTTTTTAAATTGCTTTCTACAGTCTGTTGTTGTTTCAGTTCAGCAGAACATTTAACCTAAATTGTCAACCGGCTAGCTGGCTGGCTGGCTGGCTGGTAGTTGCAATGGGAAATAGTTTACGAAAATAATTACAGCAACATACATGAAAAAGCTAAATACAAAAACAAATATTATGGTAAAACCTACATAAAATACAGGTAGAATTTTTTTATAGCCACTATTCGAGAGAGACAGAAAAAAAAACAACAATTAAGGTAAAATGTAGACAAAATCTGTTAACATTTTACTTGTTTTTTCTTTATTTAATATTTTTTTCGTACCCTTGGTAATGTGCGTTAAAACAATTTATCATACTATATAGTCATGGTCCGTATGAGCAGAGGTGGCACATTGTGTAAAATTTTAAAATCTAAAACTATTTTTAGTAAACTTGTTACTAAGTTATGGTTTAGTGAAAATTGATTATAAATTTTATTAAAAAGTTACAAAATACATTTTCTTAAAAATAGAAATTCAACTACGGTAAGGCAGATTAATTTAATTGCTGAAAAAGGGCTCTGGGTCAAAATTTTTTAGAAAACAGTTTTGGTACAATCTGCTTATTTTCATAATAATGAACTTTAATTTTACAATTGTTAAACATATAAGTTTTAGACAAAAATAGTGTGAACCAAATTTCATCTTTTTTTTCTGCCAATCGTGTGGTTGAAAAAATTATTTCTAATTATGAATAGCAGAAAAAATTTGTTGGTTCTGTTACCAAAAAACTTTACTATCGATAAAAAAAACAAAAGATAATCTCTATGAAGTTAATTGCACCTCTGCATCTACCTCTAAGATTTTGATATATCAATATGTCTACGATATAGTTTTTAGTAGCCAATTCAAAAAATTGGATACAGAAAATATAAAATCATCTTTTTTCGTCGATACACAAGTAGACGTGTGCCCGGTCGTTCGTTTCAGTGACCGGTCTTTTTCGGTCAATTATCAAAGATTGATTCGTTCGCTCAATTCGTTCAATCGGTCAATTTGAACCAAAGGAGCCGGTTAAATATCTGGATCATTTCGTTCAATTAAGTCATCCGTTCAATTTAACCCGTACACTATTGAACGAAAAGACCAGATTTAAATGACCTGATCATTCCGTTCACTTGATTGATTCGGTCAATTTAACCCGTTCGTTCGCGAACGACACAGCTCTATACACAATGGCTCCGGCAATGGCAAAAAGAATTGAAAGTCAAGTTATATTTATGTTTTGTTTTAATGATTAATTTTTCAATCAATGATTTATGGCTTGTTCTCCTCTGTCTGGCTCTAAAGAGCATATAACCGAGGAACTTTTTAAAGGGTAGACATGTAAAAAACTAAACTGTTTTGTGAGTCTCTCTTTGCATAACAAATTAAAAATTGTAAAACAAACAACAAGTTCATAAAATTTTGCTGACATTTTCAAGTTTGCTGCTGCATTCACATTAAATCCAAATTACTTACACAAGCCCACATATTAATTTTTCCCCATTGAAAATATAATTAAAAAACCGATTTGAATAAACAAACATAACTTCCTAGGTGAAATATTTATAAATATAACCAACGACAGAGCAACTCTGTTTTTCTTTCTTTTTGATAAATAAAAGAACAAACAAAAAGTATTAATCTGTTTAGTTTTAAAAGTAATAAATTGTTTTATCCAAAAAACACATATTATGATAAATATTTAAATGTTAAGTGATAATAAAACAATTAGAAGAATTAGAATAATTAAATTAATACAGAATAATATGATGATGTAACGAACAATTTATTTATACATGAAAAAATTTACATCATAATTCATTACAATGTTCAAATTAAGAATTCTTGTTAGCATTTAAATATATACACATATCAGAAGATTGACTTAACTTTTAATATTAAATTTAGTTTTTCATTTCTGATAGAATGTAAAATATAAAATCTTGCATATAAATTTAAATAAAAAAATCAACACTAAATTCGGCAAAGAGCAGAGGATATTACTATATAAACAACAAGCTTATCGTAGCCAGTGCTGTTTAGGTCTAATTTAGGCACTGTGTTTCTAAAGGAATCTACTCCGAATACGTGGTAAATCCATCAAATCTGGTTTGGATCGTATAGATAAGGAGATATCTACATTTTAACTATCTTAAGAATCTGTTTACTTAAGATCGGTTATTATTCATTTAATTACGCGTTTGTCCCTCCTCTCCTCCTAACTCCCACGTCTTATTTTCTTTTTTGGTACGTTTGACAAGTAATTAATATCTGATAACATCATTTTCGAGTCACGTGTAATAACAAACACGTGTAATAACCAACACGCTCGACAAACGTACCAAGTATACAGCCAGAGACGACGATTTTCACCGAAAGTTATAACAACAGGTAATATTTACTGGCGGAACAAATCTAATTAACTTAATACAGGGTATAACTAAGTTTGTCGTTCCGTGTGTAATTTCTGCAATATCCATTTTCGACACCATAAAGTACATATATTCTGACTTTTTATGCATAGCGAAGTCGATTGAGCGATGTTCGTCTGTCCGTTCGCATCGGCAAACTTGATTTCACAAAAAAAAAAACATAAATAAATATGTTAATCCATCAGATAGAGTGTCGAAAGAGATTCTATTGGAAATCAGCATGATCGGTACATGTCCTTCGAGACAGCAGGCAAAACACCATGCCTACCTCTAATTTTTTCATGACACTTCGAACAATAAATTAACTCCAATCAAAAAAATAAATATGTGGAGTGATATAGAATTAAAAAATAAGAATAAAAGATGAAGTGAAAAATTTGGCGCTCGCCCATATTATGGGGCTCTGAAATTTTTAAATTTTTTTAATATGAATATGAGTATTATTTTAAAGCTTTTGAAGAGATTTTTAAGGAAAATTTTTTTTAAATGCTTAACCCATTAACAGCCAATGTCATTTTTATGTAAAATTATATATATATGCATAACAAAATTTTTTTTTAAATTTTTTATTCTCTGTCACCCCAATATTTGCTTTTTTGATTGGAGTTACTTCACTGAGCTAGATTTACATTGATGGTGAAGAGTATATAAGATTCGGCATAGCCAAATATAGCACTCTTACTTGTTCTTAAATAAACATAGAATATTCTACCCTTTACATAAATATCTAACTATTTTTACAATTTTTGGCATTCGTTATAGACGTAAACTCGTTTCCCCTTTGCCACTCATTACGGTATTAGATGTTTAAAATTTCATTTAAAGCGTTTTTCTTAAAATTGAACATCTGTGAAAACAGAATAGTCGGTTCTGGGCAATAGAAAACCCATAAATATTTATCATTTCATCAGCCACCATTTAAAATGTCAACCTGGTGTGCAATTTGGCCAGAAGGAATTATTAGACCTTACCCTGTATTAGTTAACTAACAACAAACGAAAAACAAATTTAATAAACAATTGTGTAAGTTTGGGCTAAACACTGAGTTCGGATATACTGAAAACAGGGCCCTTTTAATTATTTTTTATTACACATTTTTATGTACATACTCGTACAAGGTTTATTCCCCTTCTTAAGAAGTTTTGAATTAACTTATCTTTACCATGCCTTTGAGGGCTATATTGCCGCGGAACAGAACAACGTAAGAGATATTATCCTCGATTTGGGTTTAAACTTCTGATACCACATTATCATAAGAATTTTCTCACTTATAATACAGGTTCCCTTTAAACACAAGTTAAAACACACTACAAAACTTTCTGAATTTTATACTTTGAAAGTTTAACGTAAAAGCAAATATTTTGCATTAAAAAAATATTGTGTTAAAACTCAGTATTTAAGAAAACTTTTCACTAATCTTTTTGTTTTCTATTTATATTCATTGTGTGTTCATATTAAATACGAAACATTTTTTTATATTCGTTTTATTGTAGAGGATGAATGAACATTACATTACCTTGCAAATTTGCTTTATAAGTTTTGAATTTTATGTCGTACTTTTTATGTTAATAGTATTTTCCGTTTTATCGAAAGAGGTTAAGATAAATAAAAATAATTAAAAACTACTAAAATAACAGAGAAAGGTTATTAGGGCAGTAAAAAGAGTGTATGTAAAATGTGTTGTTTAAGGTTAAATACAATAATAAAATTTTATATATAAAACAACATTTAAAATTTGTAGAGAAAGTATTATTTTATTTTTTTGAACAATGTAAAATTAAGCACATTTCTGTTTACAAAAATCCCCTGTTGACTTTAATGAATCTCTCTATAATTTATTACCGTTAAAGAAATCGATGGTCATAAAATACTTTTGAACTTCTACAACTTTAAATCCCAACTAACTAAATATGTTATAAATATAAAACCCAAAGTTTACAAAACAAAGACTTGGGAAGTTTTTTTATACTTGTAGTGTTTTAAAATTGTTTATGGTTATTTTTAAATCTAATACAAAATTCTTTTTGAATGGTTTCTTTTTATTTTTTAAGATAAGTACAATTATTAACCCACATTAGAATATATTTAATTCTTTTATATTAAACAACGAAACGATCCAAATTTGCACACAAAAGCCTCTTAACTACTTCTTTGTGTAAAATGATAATATATATATATATATATATATATATATATAGATATATACAAAATTTTTTACTGTCTACAGAATGATATTTAAAGGAAAATCTAAAAACCATTGTTAAAAAAATAAATAAAAATTACATTAAAACCAGAACACATGAACAACAAAATCCAAAATAAACATGCTTGTTTTTTCGTTAAATAACAATGAGAAGCTTAAAAAATGAAGGAACAAAACTAAATTGAATTTAATATTTTGTTGGTTCTTTTTGTATTTCTCTTATCGATTTATGTGTGTAAAATAACAAACAAATAAAATGATACTCTACCTTGTAAGAAAAAAGTTTAAATTTACACAAGAAATAAGAAACAAGAAATATTCGAAAAATTTACAACTATAATGAACAAACATTTGAAAATATTCAACTAATATAATCTAGGAAATAGTACGCTTCAAAAGACTTTATTATAATTGCATCCAGGGTTAACGAAATAGAATACAAATTTTGTTATTAATGCAGACTAGTTTCTGAAAACATGTTCAGATGTTGTATACCAAAAGATTCACAAATAAACTTATTTTAGATGATTAATTTTTACGAGCAACATTGTTCTCGCTCTGAGGCAATTGCTTTAAATATATTTTTAAAGGCGTTCACCTATTTGAAAACTTTAGATCGGATCTACCACAATGCGGATCCGGTAAGTGTAATTTCATATGCGTCCAAACATAAATCTACATGAATTGAAGCCACAAGAGCACTGTACAGAGCGTATTAAGCCCAAAGAATTTTGTTGACTGACAAAGCAAGCATGTTTTAAATGCCTCTGAAAATTATACTTGGAACAATAATCGGTGGCATGTCATAACGTCCACAGACATAATGTCCGCACAAAAAGTGACATATTGACCATGGACATTATGACACACTACGACATAATGTCCATCAACGTAGAGTCACCATGTCCATGGATATAATAGGTATATTTAATAATATTCTATGTAAGAAAGATGTAACGCTTTAAAAAAATGGCTCACAGAAAATATATGATGAGTGAAGCCAGTGTTGGTTATAACCTAGGAAGGAAAATCCTTGCGCCCGGCCGAAGGCCACTAAAAAATAATAATTATATATTCACCAAAAACTTTTACTTATGTGACTCTAGTTTTATAAATTAATTCTCAATGTTTAAAAGCTATACAAAAATAATTGGAAAGTACTATAGAGTTTTAGTACATAAAACTAAACATGAGTTAAGAGAAATTTTGTCTTGTTTTCAAAGACAGCAGTTAATGCAGTTAATGGCACACCACAATACATGTTAGGGGAGCGCAAGGGTTCAAACTTTAGGGTTGTTATGGTAAAGATTATAATCCACAATATCTTAGATAACTTAGATAGAAATTTTTTTTACAATATATGTGTCCGTTTTCAAAGTTTACAGAGAAATATGCAAAATCCATTTGGAAATAAAGAAATATTGAAACCGTAATTGTCATGAACTAGTACAAAAATCACAGGGATATTGTATTATTTTTAGGAATTATCTTAGGAGAAATTTAAGACTATCTACAACAAGTAACATTTACGTTTAGATGAGACAGTTCTTTTATAAATAATTTCTAAATTTCGCAATATATAGTAATAGACGCTTAAAGTGCGAGAAATAGTTGAAACGACGGATATATATATTTATATATAGTTAAATTGTTCAAATTTTTCACAAAATATAGGGTATAAGAAAGCTATCAGCATGTTTGTTGTCGAATCTTAAAAGTGTTGGGAATAAACACACCGTCTTTTACTCACAGCTTTTTCAAGCTGATCTGATAAGTTTCTTCGCCAAAACATAGAGAGACATTGAGAGATTTAACAAGCATTTTTTGGGAAAGACTTGGAGTTGTCCAGGTCGATTACTTAAAAAAGGAAATGAAAACAATATTGGTATCATAATAAACTAACTGCCTGGCTAAAATGTCACAAAAATTCGTTCATTCGTATAATTACATTCAAAACAAGAGCATATTTTAAAAATTGTCACGAATTAATGCGATATCGTGGGCCAAGTAGTAAATAAGTGAGAATCTAACTTATACTCAAGACTTAGCTTCCAGAGGTTTTGTTTTTGGCTTCTCCATTAGCAGAAAAGAATTGTTAGTATGCGATTTTATTCAGATTGGAAGGTGGGAAATGACTGACTATTTTTAAGAACTTTGTCTCCGCCCCATTGAGATTGATATTCTTTGGTTACAAATAAAACTTTGAATGTCAAATGCTTGGTTTTTGACATTCATTTGGAGGTGAAAACATGTGGACAAATTTTATTTACACAACATCCATTTATGTTACGTAGTTATGGTACTGTTTTGCGCTTTACTGTTTCTAAATTATTTTACAAAATGAAATTGAATTGAGTAATAAAATTAGAGCAATGTGTGCATTGTACACGCAATTGAAAACTCATTCCCTATAGCAAATGAGAAAAAAAAAACTTGGAAATACCTGCTCGTTACAAGTATAAAACAACAACAAATAATTTGAGAAACAAAAAAAGGCCTGAAATGTCATGATGTGAATACATAAAAAAGTACCCAGTTACCGTCAGCATCATGAGCCATAAGGACAAAAAAAAATAATTTAAAATTTTAGACTAATTCTTAACGAGACAAACACAATCACAGCATAAGAAACCTAACGATTTTACCTGTTTAAAGTTAACAAAATAATGTACGTGAAAAACAATTTCAAATTACTAACTACTACAACTGATGAATTATATTTTTGCATTAAATTTAAGATTGATAAATACTTGTAAGTTATAAAGTAACAAACAAAAAAAATGATGCTTGAGGTAAATATCATCAGCATTAAAAAAATTGTCATGCCTAGCGACCCAAATATAAACAAATAACAGTACTATATTCGGCTATGCGGAATCTTACATACCCTTCACCATCTATTTAAATCTAGTGTAATGACGTAACTCCAATCAAGAAGGCAAACATTGGCGTCACAGAAAATTTAAAAATAAAAAAAATGTTGGTACAATATGTTTATAATTTTACATAAGGAGGACATCGGCTTTTAATGGGTTAAGCATTTTTAAAAAATTTTAGTATTTTTTAAAGATCTGAGCAAAAGCTTTGAAATGATACTCATATTGATATTTTCAAAAATTTGAAAATCGGAAAATATGGGCGAGCGCCACATTTTTCACTTGACGTTTATTTTTATTTTTTAATTCTCTATCGCCCAATATATTTATTTTTTGAAGGGAGTTATTATATTGCTGCAAATGACATGAAAAAATTAGAGGTAGGCGTGGTGTTTTGACTGCTGCCTCGAATGACATGGACCGATCATACTGATTTCAATAGCACCTTTTTTGACACTATATCTGATCGATTTACATATTTATTTTTTTGTGAAACCAAGCTTACCTCGGCAATAGCACCGACACTATGTCTGATCTATTGCCGTCTTTTAATTTTCTCTAGCTAATCTAGTAACTTCTCAAACTTGGTTTCAACATTAACACGGACGGACTGGCGAATCAATCGATTTCTCTATGCATAAAGACTTAGAATATATGAACTTTCTGGGGTCGGAAATGGATATTGTAGAAATTACACATGGAATGACAAACTTATATACGCCCTTTTCCCACTTTTTGGGGTGAAAACAGTGCATTGAAAGGGGGATGAAGCTCATGTTGGCCTTGTGGTGGAAAAAGCTGTTAAGGAGTGAGTGACATTCAACTAACATTAACACAATAAACGTCAGGCTATAAAGGTTATTTTTTTTTTTGGAAAATATCAAGAGGTGTTGAATGTTATTACATAATAAATATAAGAATTCAATTTGATTTAAATAACGATGTTGCCACAACTCTTTTAGTTTGTGTTCTGTTGCCATCTTCAGTTCTATCTCTTTTAAACTCGCGTAAAAGGTGCACTTATGCCAACAACAGCCTTTGAGCTAAAAAATTTAAAACATCAACAAAAGTGTGCAGGTATTGTGCTATTTGCTATCAATTCCTCTTTGTAAAAAAGCCTTTAAGTAATTTTCAACATATTTGAGCAGTCGCAGCACAGAAAACAAGCAATACAAATTTCTCGTGTTATCAGATTTATCCACTTTTTTCATTTTAATTTAAAAATATTTCTTTAGCCGCAGGTTGTTGCAAACATCCGTCTACTTGCAAGGCTTTAAGTAAAATTCGTGTGACAATATTTAATGTAGTCAAGTGTGAAAAATCTTATTTAACACGTTATTCATGTTTCTGCTTTAAAACACATAGGATTTGTATTGAAATTACTTGAAAGCTTATATGACAAAGAATACTTATTAATGCTTGGCAAAGAACCCAACATTAATATATACAAAACCTAAACAAAATAAGTTCCATTTAAATATTCTTGATTATTTTTACATTTACCTTTCCATGTCTTTATATTTATATTTATTTTTTAAAAGGTTGTACATATCTTGCAAAAAAAAAGCCCATGCAAGAGAATTTGTCGTTTTCGTTTTTGTTTATTTTTTTCTACTTCATACTTTTTAACCAAAGTACAAATTTTATAGGGACTGTAACATGAAATCTTCTTGTTCTAGAAATTCCTATGTTTATATTACAAATTAATTGTTACTCTGCTTGCTTGTTTGTTTGGTCCTCAATTCAATTGGTTAAGTTTTTATAAAGTAACAAAAAGAGAAAATTAAATTTCTTTGTAATAATATGTTGCATATTACAAACCAGTAATTAAAAATTTATAATTTCAAAGTTCTAAGAGTATTCAAGATTTCGTTAAAAGTTTAGACAAGAGACACAAAAGCTTAAATCTCAGTAGATTGAGAAATTCTTACTAGGAGCTAATATTTTATGACATCGAAAAATTTTGTGGTCGATACAAAATACGAAATTTTTTTATTATTCGAAATTTATGCATGAATTTACGACCCGGTATTCTGTTGACTATACTAATGAGACTTTTAGTGAACAACTTCTTTCCAAATTTTGTTTGTGAATCTTTTATAAACAAAAAATTATCAGAATTAAAATGGGCGATATATTTTAAACTATCCCGTTTACTAAGTAAATAGTCAATTTAATAAAGTTACAAAAATTTTGCTAAATAATATAGAAATGAAAAATTTTTAGCTTTTACATCCCAGCTAAAAGTTTTGTAAAAGGTGGAATTAAGCATTTTTAATTTATTTATTAAATCCAAAAGATTACAAGCAGAAGGTGGAAGGACCTTCCAACTGGCTTACTAACCTCATGATTTTAACAAGGCATGATACTTTTTTCATAATCAATTACTGAAAATTGATTACATTAATTATTGAAGAAAATTATAATGATCAGCAGTATCAGTGTTGCCGCTTGGTTATATTTTTTTAAATTTCTTTGTAACCTTTGAAAGCTCCACGTAACATGTATAATTTTGTTATATTAGACCAAATTTTCCTAACTTTTGGCACAGATACAAAATTAAGTTATATTACTGAAAGAGTACTAGTTTCATTATTTGAGGTAAGAATCTCTCTTAACATAACAACCTTTCTTGATCTATCAATTTAAATAACAGAGGTTACCTGCAAATGAAATCAAATACATTCTGAAGTTTTACTTTGTTCGAAATGCTTCTTTGTTCGTGTTTAGAAACAGCAAAATGTTTCTGGAAACAATTCATTTCAACTGTGATATAATATGAGCTGCATTTCGTACTAAGCCTTTTGATCAAACTTGCGAAATTTTTAAGCAACTTCATTTATTCCGCTTGAAAAATGCTAAACCCTACCAATACCTCGATTAATAAGAAAGTTGTCTGTTCAATTTTTATTAATTTTTTGTTGAAGTTTTAAGCAAATAAGGCTTAAATTTGTCTTTAGTAACGGTTTTTGTTTTTTAAATTACTACAGTAAATTCTAATGAGGCTTAGTCTTTCAAAAAAAAAAAAGGTAAAACGGATTTATTTAAAAAATCCTACTTTAACTAATTTTATATTATGGCGAGAGCATGTACTTTTCCATACCGAAATATAAGTATTACGCCCTAATTTAAATCCTCATGCGTATCATATATTTTTCTATTTTTTATTTTCGTTCAGTAAATAAATTTGTTGCCTTGTTATTATCCTTGAAATATCGAATGAAACATTTTCCTTTTATGTATTTAAGGAAACTTTCCTGTCTTCCCCTGGCAACACTGATTAGTACGTATATAAAGGTATTATCTTTTAACTTAAAGAACAAGTTCAATTACTGCTTCCTTTTTTGAGAACTAATCTAATTTGCTTCACACGTAATATCTAACGTAATGTCTAATTTTCTGCTGGCCTGAAACAGTAACCTTCTCGATAATTATAATGGGACAACAACTCTAAGAAAAAACTAAATTTTAAAGAAAAACCGTTTTTGTTGCAGGCAAAAATTTCTTATGTCTGTCTTATGTCTCTTATATTTTAGTTATTCAATTGTTATATATACATGGCGAAGAGTATATAAGAGTTGTCATAGCCGAACATAGCACTCTTATTTGTTGTTATATCTGTAATCGTAAATTAATTCACATTGCAACTGTATTATTTATATAATTTCAAATGACAATCATTTCTGTAAAGGTATCTATTTATACATAAAAATAATTGAGTATAGCATAGTACAAGACCGGGTTTAAAAAATTTGTAATAAAATATATTTCATGCTAATGCCACTAAATGAAAAGAAATGTATACAGGAAGCAAAATACATATGTATAAGAAGAACATACAAACAAAAAAAAAAAAAAAACAGCTTAGCTTCCTGTAACTTTTACAAAAGTATAACATGCAATATGACATGACACTTTGTTGAAATATTTAATTCATTTTCAATTTAAATTTTTATATAAATAATTTAAATACTAGAAATTGTAAAAGGTAAAGTAAATGGAGCCGGTATGACGGTATTTAAGTAACACAAACGAAATATTTAGTATCATTACTCTTAGATTTCAGATGTTTCGCGAAAAGCAGAACGCCTTAAAATTTATGGCAGAATACCGCAATTTCAATTCCAAGACATGATCATGATTGAAGTCCTTACAAAAAATAGAAATCAAGTCAACTTTAAGATTCCTTAAAAACTGCTTTAAAGTATAAATCATGATCTGGGCTAATGCTTATGATGGATGAACTCTGATGTTTTTTATAACTTTAAAGGTGACTGCTAAGATTGTTAGCGGTTTGAAAATATTAACGTTAGCAAAGAGTACTTGAGTATTTTCGCGTTAGGCACAATGTCCGATCATTCAAAAGATTTAATTTTTTCCTTGAAACATACTCCTCGACTGCAGATATAAAGGTATAAGCTCTTCCATAACTTTTTTATTTAAATGTCGTAATACTGCACCGTATTAACATTTACATAAACAATGCTTTTATTTTCTTAAAAGGCAATTTATTTTTTTCTTTGAGAAGTGTAAGGAGCGAAAAAACAAAGATAACATTGAATAAGAAAAGTCGTATGTATCAGGTGCTTAATAACCAATTATTAATGAGCAAAAATTAAATTGAATCACAAACTTGAACAAATTTAAAAAATAACTTTGTTTTTAAGGCAATATAACTTTTTTCCTTTTTTTAAAACTTATGTACATTCTGCCTTATAAATGCAAAAGATATTGTTCATTTTTAAGATGAGGTGGTTTTATTAAGTTTTTTCTTCTTCATCATTTTGATGCTCAGCACCTGTAACAGTGTTAAGGTATATGGGTCGGTAAAAGCATAATGGTAAGACATAAATTTTATTAACTATAGATATTAATAAATCTTTTACATACTAATTTATTCGCTATTTCAGTTCTAACATATTTGATATATTTAAGTTATTTGTTTGAGTTTTTTTTTTTTTGCCTTAACGATAAAGGAAAACCTATGGACTGTTGTGTGTTAGATAAGTTATTATCATAAAAATTGAAATATTATTAAACTTCATGTGTTCGAAAATTAAAAGCATTATTTTTAGTCAAGAAGCTACTAACGTAATTTATTATATATTATAAATCTTTTTGTAAGTTTGTTTATTTGTTTGTTTGATTGTGCATCAATTCCTGCTAAACGACTGAACCGATTTTAATGAAATTAAAAAGTAAAATAAGGTGTTATTTCTATTTTCAAATAGTGGACCAGAACCATTGTGGCTGCTTTAATTTTTATGAAGTTATTGATAATTGTTTTCTTATTTGGTAACAGATTGCGCCTCTGTTCGCACTAAAGACTTTCATTATTATAATTTCATTGTTAAAAGTTTTAAAAGCTTGAAATACTAATTAATAACACTGTGCTCGAATTCGCAACTTTTTTTTTAACAAGCTGGGCGCTCTTCTGGTAAAGCTAATTTGAAAACGGCGAATTTAATCTCATTAGCCGTTTTAGAAGTTAGCGCTCGTATTCCCGATTTTAAACTAAAGTAAAAAAATGGTGTTAAGAAGTGGTGTTAAGAGTTAAGAAACGACAGGTGGCAAAAGTAGAAAGATAACGAGAGAATATTCATTTCTATTAGTTGTTGATTAGGCGGTTGTTTTGAAGCAAATACAATTATAAAAGATTAAACCAAAACGTAAAACAATAGTCATGTCATGAACTTGTTTCCTTGAATTAATCACATAATATATTGAGACTCAGGTTGTCCTTTATAGAGATGAGCGATATTTTAGTACCTGTGATTAAATGACTGTGATTAAAAAATCACTGGTCACTGCAGTGATTGAGTTGATCAAATAACCGTTCCGCGTAAGAACGTTCTTTTATATTTGCACACATACAAACTTAAATTTAATTTTGCTTTGTGAAAGAGAAATACAAGTACTTTCGACTGTTTCATTCTTTCATATGTATATCAATGCAGCTTCTTTGCTGTGTTGGTTTTTCTTGCTTCTACTTATTAACAACGACTATTTTTTTCCAAACTTCACACATAAATACATATATAGCAAAAAAAAAAACAATCAAATGTTGTGTGCAGCGTTGCCGCTTTGGTCCAATCGGACCAAACTTGGTAGTTTTTCGTTTTTAAAAAACAGTTTGGTAGTTTGGTTGGTTTGTTGCATTTTTTTTAATTTTTGGTAGATTTTCCTCCTCTAGCAATTTTTTAGCAATAGTAAATTTTTCACCTTAAAATTTCAGAACATAAAATAAAAAGAAATGTAACTTTGAATTAAATAAACAATAACTTTGAATAGTGTTACCACTGTTTTCAAAAACTATATTAGGTGCAATAAAAAACATCTCTGCTTTTTTGCATAGAGATGATTAAAGCTATAACCATCTCTGGTTTAAGAAACGCGAACAATATTATGAAATTGAAATTAACAATAATTTTGAGTGAAGGTTAATTTTCAAGTGTATGTATTAAAAAAATTAACAGACAAAATGGAAAAGAAAGCAAACTTTTTTAAATGTAAATATGTACCTATTTATTACATAAATATTTACTAATATTGCAAGTAAAGAAACAGTCAAAAGAATTTGATTGGCGCCAGGAAAGATATGGGTGTTCCTCCTGCATAGTACTCTCTAAAACTATTTAAAATCATAACACCCATCTTAAAAATCACCAAAAGACAAACTTCCATCACGAAAAAAACCAAGTGAGTATAACAGAGTTTATATGCAAGAAATGCATTTTTAAATTTTTGGTAGGCTGTGAACGATTTTGGTAGGATTTTTGAAAATTATTGGTAGGAAGTAAATTTCTTGTGTGGCAACGCTGGTTGTGTGCTTCTTTTATTAGAACCTATAATCAATCAGTGTTACCGAATTCTATAATTTTGGGCAAATTTAATTACAGCTATTTTTAATGTAGAGATCAAAATACATTTTTCATTATAATTACAGTTTGTATAAAAAATTACTTAGTATTATATTCTTTCTATATAAACATGTATGTTTATATATAAGAAGAACTGCAAACGGTGATCACGGTAACTATTTAAAAGAACGGTTATTTGAAAGTCACGTACACTGGTAACGATGTTCCTTTAAAATATACCCAATATAACATTGCTTTTTGTTTATAAAAAGTTGGGCAAATTTAAAGCTTCAGTATTAAGAAACGTCTTCAATTATCAGAAAATCAAATAAATCGCTTTAGAGACAGCAAATGAAGTTTACTTTTCCAAAATAGTCAGATTAAATATCTACTCAGTTCAGAAAATGTAAATAAAACAATAGTTGTTTACAAATTGTTTTGAAGACAGAAAAAACAAAACCAGTTGTACACAAATATCCTTTAAAAGCCTTTTGAGATTTTATGTAAGGGCTCTAATACTAAACAGATAATTGGTAAATGAACTGAATCATCATATGTCAATATGTGTAGGTGTAAAACTATTGCATTCAAATTTGTTGTTAGTCTTCTTACTCAAGCTCCAACTGGCGTACATATTGTATAAAATTTATTATTTACGAATATGTGAGCTCATTTCTTTTATAGCTCTTCATTTGCAATAAAACCTTATGATTGAGATCAACATATTTACAGGGGAGTGATGCAAGACTGAAAGCTCTGCATTTTCAAAGAAACTTTTTGCTTTGCTCTCTTATATGAACAACAGCCTCACTACATACCATAATATTCTTAATTTATACAATTTATACAATTTTCCGTAAGTGTTCACTTGTTTGTTGCTTTGTAGTTAGGTTGTTCATATGCGTCTCTTAACCTCAGAAATATGTAATGGGTTGTTACACATTGGGCTATTGCTTTCTATGTGATTGTATGCATGTAAGTAGTTTTATTTGTTTTCTTAAAAGTTTTTGCTCTTAAGTAGAAAAGTGTGTATTAAAGGTAATAACTGTACCTTCATAATTATGTGCATGACAGTACAAAGTGGGCATTAAAGATTTAAAATTTAAGGAAAAACGTTCTGTAAGTCTGAGCACAAAAATTAGAAATTGGAGTATTTTAATAATTCAAATAATGCCTTTCCTTTGTATCACATTTTTCTATAATTTCTTATTACCCTGCAAATTAAAGCGTTAAGGTTTGTTTGCAGTGATTTTTTTTTAATTAAAGCATATAATTTTCGAGTTGTTGTTTTAAGGAAACCAACCATACCGGGAGTTATGTTGCTTTCACCCTCCCAAAAGAAGTAAGCTTTTTCTTGGAAATGTACTTTATTGACGGCTCCTTATTGAAAATACCCTTTGTGTGTCGGTGACAAGCTAATTACTCGGTATAAGGAGTGGCAATTCTGCTTGCGTATACCACCAAGCTTTCAAACGAAAAAGGACGCTATTTTAAATGTAGCCGGAATCAAATTTAGAGAATGTTACAAACTTAATTCTCTATATCTATTCCTCCTCCCATTTTATAAAGCCGCCCATTAGTCGGAGAGGAGGTTGTACAAAATTGTCAGTGCGTCACATTTTTAGTTATCTAAAGAGGAGAGGAAAACTACAATTACATTGAATAGAAAGAAGCCGTCAGTAGCCTATTTTAATCAAGGGGTCATCTATAATCTGTGTCCAATGTTTTTAAATCTAAGCAAATAAAAATGCAGATTCGTTTTTATACCGTACAACACAAGAAGTGTGTCATTTCGTTCGTAATTTTTTCAATATCCATTTCCAACCCCGTAAAGTGTAGATATTTTGAATTGTAAATGTGCAATAATTGACGTTGAATGAGAAACTTTACTGTTTGTCCACCTGTGTGTGTTTTGTTAAAATCAAATAAAATTAAGACCTGATGGTGCTACTTAAAGATTGTAGCGAAATATCGCAAAATAAAGAACAAATCTAAAAAACTGACCTCGAGCTGGAAAAATTGCTTTGTATTTAAAACTTTATAACAAACAGGTCGAATAATAAACTCAAAAATAACTATTTTGAATTGTTATGCATAGCGAATTCGATTAGGCAATGTTCATCTGTACGGACTGACAGATGAACAGCGTTCAAAACAACATTGCCAAGGCACTAGGTAAGCTATAGAAAATTTAAATATGCCAATCTATCAGACATTGTTTCGATAATTTTGATATTGAAAAAAAGCAAGATCGGTGCATGTCCTGCTAGGTAGCAGGCTAAACACCACGCCTGCCTCTAATTTTTCGATATTATTTGGAATAATGAAGTAACTCCAATCAAAAAAAAAAAAAACAAATATATGGGGCGGTAGAGAATTAAAATAAAAAATATCAAGTGAATAATCGATGCTCACCCATATTTTCCGAGTTATGGGCCTTTGATTGCACACCATGTTTTTTAAATATCACTATGGGTATCATTTAAAAGCTTTTGAAAAGATTTTTAAGGAAATACCAAAATTTAAAAAAAACGCCTAACAAATTAAGAGCCGAAAACGTTTTTATGTAAAATCATTAATACACAGTATTTTATTTTTTTTTTTTTTCATTTTTTTATTTTCTGTCATCCCAATATTTGTCTCTTTGATTGGAGTTACTTCACTGAACAAGATTTACATTAATGGTGAAGGGTATATAAGATTCGGCATATCCGAATAAAGGACAGAGAATAATTTATATTTTTTAATTCGCTAATATTATGGAGCAGAATTAGTCGTGACTTTCCATTCCGGGACGAGTCAGCTGATCAGTTTCTCTTAAATGGAAAATATGTGCTTGTGGTTTGTTATTACTTTGGCATTCTGTTCTGCACCCTTAGAATCAGTAGAAAATAGATTTCAACGTTAAGTTATTTGAAAGTTTTTTGGTAGTGTGAGTGCAAAATTGTATACAATCTATTTTTTTTTTTTTTGTAATTGTAGTTTTTTTGTTGTGTTGTGTATTGTGTTTTCTTTGTTCATTATAACTACTGAAAGACTGAACCAATACTTGACGGTACTGACGGACTATTTTACAAAATGGGGTCTTACCTTGATCGTTGCGAAGACCGTGGCCATAATGTTTAAGGGAAAACGGAAATATATTTACCCAAATTGTAGACAATACATATCAAGTTTGACTATCGGACGAGAACTGGTTGGTACATCGGACAGACTTAAATACCTAGGTGCCACCTTCCATGAGAATTTCGAGAGTTATCGGCACATTGACGATATTATTGATAGGAGAGTACGTCTTCTGGTCTATCGCCAGGTTACTCGCCCTGTCATCGCCTATGCCTTTCCAACTTGGTTTGGTATTTCTTTTCACCAGATGGAGAGGCTTAGGCGATGGAAGAGAATGATTTTGATTGCTTGCCTCGGCTTAAGGCCATACTTAGGACCAAATGGTGAGATTCACGGGCCATCATGTAGATCGATCTATAGCGCAATTTATTTCGCGCGCATAGATGCCTTCATGGTGGAATTGGCTATGAAATTCCTGGAAGGACACACTGTATATAGCATTGTTCAATAGTTTATTTTGTATTTATTCATTTTTTGAAATGATTGTTAATTCGTGTTTTTTTATGTTAATATGAATTCTTTTTCTTGTCTTTTTGTTGTTTTTTGTGTAATTGTTATTCATATTTTATTAAATTTTTATAATATGAATTTGTTTTGTTTTTGTTTTTATTACCATTATTATTATTCTTCTTTTTATTATTTTGTTAATTTTGTTTTAGTTTTAAATTTTAGTTTTTAAGTATCTTTAATTTTAAGTAGAATCTTAAGCGTCTCTTTTTTTATCCTTTTTTTTTGGAATTCTTTGAATTGTTTTATTTGTTGTTTAAGTGATGTACTAAAAAATATGTACAATAGTTTTAGATTTTGGAAGTTTTTGAAAAACACTAAGTATGTAAGAAATTTTGTTTGTTTTTTTTTATTTTTAATTTTTAATATTAAAATTTGTTATGAAAATATTTGCGTATATAAATAAACTTGAAACTTTGTTTATTTTAAACAGCTGATATGTTGTTACAGAAAAAATAATCACAATAATTTAAAAAAGCAGAACGGCAGCCGGAAACAAAGACTAATGTGCCCCTCAGAACAATAAGTAATTAATAATACAACAGAAGTCTTCAAAACGGAATTTAAGAACACAAACATTCCTGCAAACAAAGATAAAAAATAAACCATAAAAATTTATTGTCTATTTTATTTAAATTTTAAGTGCATTAGACGAGATTTGGTTAGATTTTCATATTTTCTTAATAAGTTTCATTGCACTAAAACTTCCTTAAGTTATTAGAATAAATAGTAAATGGTTTTATATGATACTCGTATTATATTTTTTAAATACCATTTTCATTCCACTATATCATGAGTGTAACCAAAAATAACCCAAATAGTTTCTTAAATTTTTTCTTACCAACTAAGAATTCTTAACAAATACTTTAGAAAAAAGTCATGGCACAACATTTTTTTTGTTTCAACTGTGTAATTTAAAATCATTATGGGTTATTTTCTTTACTCACTGCCTTTGTCATGCGTTCAGCCATTAAAACTGCAGTCACTCGCTCACTTAATTCATAAGTTATTCAGGCATTTCAACTTTTTGTCTATTCTTTAGTAGTAGTAGTAGTAATTCAAAAAAACTGCCTTTAGAAAGAATAAATAAATGAAATTATTTCCGCATAAGTTTTATTAAGTTGCATTATCGTGAAGGATTTCACTGCTGTTAGATATTTTATAAAAGTAATTTAAATAGAAAATTACGGCGTACAAAAATAAGTTGTAGATTCTTTTAAGTTGCCATTTATTTTCTGTAATAGGAGTATTTATTCTTTTTAAACTTGACAAAACTTATAAAGAAAGCATAGAAGTTTCAATTATGACGAAGGCGTTAACAGTTTAAGAGTCAAGAAAAAAAACTAAAAACTTCAAACAAGCAAATTTAAATTAAGACATGGCGGCAGTATTTTGTATATAATTTAAAAATCATACAGGATCTGACGTACGTAGTTACACATATATTAAAATATTGAATTTGAATTTCTTTTAGACTCGAACAATCATTTTCAATTTAAGAATACTTTAAACTTTTTGAAAACATGTTGTTATATTTTTTAGGACAATAACATATGTATTTATGTATCTCCAACTAATATTTCATAAATTGCTAGCTTTAGGCCGTACTTAATAATTACAATTGATTGTTAAATTTGCAAAATTTTCTTTGAGTGCAACATTATGTAAGTATGCTGTTGTTGTTTTTCTCTTGAATTATAAACCTTTTTTTAACGTAAGGCATTTTTTTCGCAACAGATGACATTTTGACTGAACATTGTTTGCAATTGTAATTTATTTGCTTTAAGGGAATTATATTTTTACTAAAGTTTTTGCAGCTTTTTGTTAAAAATACGAGCATTTTACCAAATTTGTTTCATAAAAATGCCAAAGATGGAAAAATATTTGTTTATATTAATATACAGCTTTTGTTTTCGTTTTGTTGTTTTATATTTCTTTGTCTTTAATTTTTGCTGCTGAAAAATTATAAAACAATACTTCGACTCTTGACTCCTATTTGTTTTTTAAAACAACTATTGTTTCCTACCAACATGACAAAATATTGCATGCGATTATAAAAAGATACAAAAACAATAAGCTGGAAATGAGAAATCTGTTCCTAAAAAACAAAAGTATTTCAAACTTTTTTGCTTTAATATCAAATTCCGTAATACAAGATGTTGCAATAACGGGGGCAAATAAAAATAAATTTAAAATTTTGCAAAAAAAAAAAAACAAATATATATTCATATACATCTATAACATTAAAAAACTTTTTGGGCAGTAAAAATGTTTAAAAATGATTATAAAACTTGCGGGCTTTAAGCTGTCATAGCTCTAGTACTTTAATGGCCAATTTTTGTCATCATAACTAAATACGCATTAGTTAATTTGTATGTAAAATTAAGTTTTACTTAAATACACTCTCAGTTTTTAAACCATTAATGTTCGTTCTTATTTTACTACAATAAAAATATGGCAGAATATGGTCATAACCATATGGTAAAACAATTATTTAAAAGGCTTAATACATACAAGATTGATCATTTAATTTTCATTCATTCAATACAAAATCAAATTAACTAAAAATATGATTAGCCTGCGTTCAAACCCCTGTGGCAACCAGAACAAAAAATAACTTGTTTACATATTCAGATTCCAACATATTCATATTACAAAGTGCACGCAGCCTCTTTTGTCAAAACTTTTATATTACGCATTTCTTGGGGAAGTAAATTAGCTTATAAAATGGCTATTTGCTTCAACATCAATCGCCTATTTAACAACAAAAGGCGTCTAATCACTGTCGACCGCATTAACGTCAATGCTAGTCTTTAATAAAAAGTGAAGCTTTTATTTCTATATTTCTACTTCCACCATTTGTTCTATAACCCCACTATCCCATTCCTGAAGAATGTAGCACGAAACAAAAACAACTAACTAGTCATAGATAGTCTTATTTACGTTAGCCGTGTCTAACTTCCTAAACAAAATACTTTGTAACAGAAAAAATTTTGTATTATTTTCACAAAATTTCCATCATCAGACATCAATAGCAACTACATATCTTGTTTTCGAGGGATAAATATTTATAAAGCATCAATCAAGATTGTCAAATATAATGAAAACTCTTCAGTATTAAGAGGTTTTACATAAAATGTAGATTTATTTCCTCTGGAAAATATATTTTTATTTTTATTTCATTTATTTATAATCAAAAAGCCTACGTGGGCCAAAATGATTACATGATATTACGAGTAAGTACAAAAATGATTTCCTTAAATGTAATTGTATAAATTCTAGTCTTAATAGAAAAAAAAAAAATTAATTTAACTTAACATCTTAAATGCACGACTCTAAAGATTTCATTTAAAGCATGTAGCCGAGTAACAAATCTATCAAAAATAATATCTCTCACGAGTATCAACTCAATTTCCATTTATATATACATTAAATTTTAAACAATTTTAAATAGAGTATTTTTAAATTTTCCCAAACTTACAGAAAAATTTCTGTCATTATACGGAATTTTCGAGTTCCACAACCTACATATTTTCACTATATATGATCTATGCATAAAGAGAGTATTTATTCTGGGAGATATTAAGGCGGAAGTTCTGGTAGATTGAGCAAATGTAAAGAGTGTTGTAAGATATGTTGGCACGCCAAATTTTATAATCTTAAAAAAAAACATAAGGCAACGTAATTCAACAAAACTATCAAAACTTATACCCAAAAAGTCGAAAACATATGGGCTCATTGGGATTCTAATACCCAAACCATAAACAAATCTAACTATTCGATGGAAACATTTCCTAATCTTTTCAACATTTGTAAGACTTGCACATGAATAAATTTCTAACCCGTATAGAATAATTGGCATTAGTAATGATTTTGCTATTAGTTTTCTTATTCTAAAAGGAAAACAAAAGGCAACATTGTATACACGCCTTAGCGAAAAGCAGACTTTAGATACAAGTTTATTAATGTGAAAGTCAAAAGTCAACCTATCATCTAAGTAAATTCCCAACACCTTATAGTGTGATACATATTCAATAGCTACAGTATTTATGATAAGAGCATTTTTATTTATTGGAATGTTGCTGAAGTACATCGCACAAGTTTTTAAAGGATTTAAATTCATTCTATTCTCCATTGACCATACAGAAATTTTTTGAATATCAATGTTAATTAAGCTGACATATTCTGTTAGTGAAATATTACTTTCCAAGAAAGCAATTATTTGTATATCATCGGCATAAATGTTCGCCCGACAGAATGACAAAACACTCACTAAGTCATTAATGTACATTGTAAAAAATAAAGGACCCAAAACTGAGCCCTGGGGTACACCCCTATTTAATACCATTGTTCGCGACACTCTACCATCAACTTGTATAAATTGTTGTCTTTTCAGCAAAAATGAATAAATGAGCTTACATGCTGAAGTTGTGAAACCAAATATATTATACATTTTCTTAATAAGCATTTCATGACAAATAGAATTAAATGCCTTAGTATAATCAAGAAAAATTGCAATAGCTCCACGGCCATCATCCAAATATCTTCTAATATTTTCAACTATATTCATGAACAACGAAGAGGTGCTATGACGTGCTCTAAAGCCTGACTGAAAAGGCGAGATTAGTCCCTCAGCATTTAATTTATTTGATATTCGATTATACAAAATATTCTCAAAAATTTTTGCATAAATAGGCAAAATACTAATTGGCCTAAAATCATTATAATTAGTAGGATGCCTTACCTTCGGCAATGGTATTACTTTGGCTATTTTCCACTCGTCTGGAAACTTAGAAACCATCAAAACCGTGTTATAAATGTGGGTTATATGACATAAAATATATGGAAAAATTATGCGGATAAAACGAACAGACAATTCATCATGACCTACTGCTTTAGACTTTATTTTTCCTAAAGCATTTAAAACTTCATCTTCCTCAATTCTGTGAAACGAAAATGTTCCTTGGGTCCCTAAGTTACCATCAAAATTATAATCTACCGTATAATCCGGTTCCAGTATAAAACTTTTGTTTAATTTATCAAGGTCTATATCTACACTAGCTCGTTCATTGCCAATGATGCCTGTATCTCTTAATTTATTCCAAATCGACTGGGAATCACACTCCCTAAATATACCGTAACAGATTCTTTTCCTAACTTTCCTTATTACGCACTTTAGCTTATTTCTGTATTTGCAGAAAGTGGTCCATCTCATAGCCGAAGGAGATTCTCTGTAAGCTCTATATGACATATCCCTTAACTCCCTCGCACACTTTATTTTAGGATGATCTATCCAGTTCATTCTTCCTTTCGATCTGTATATTTTTATAGGAACATATTTATTAAATAGATTCAAAATCAAGTCGTTAAAAAATTTAAGTTGCTCATTTGGTTCTGATGTATTATACAACATGCTAAAATCAAGGTCAAGTAATTCTCCAATACATGCATTAACATTAAGATTATTATAATCTCTGTAAAAAATTGGCATATTGAAATTTCGCTTAGCAATATTCAATGATAAATAAATAAGTGAATGGTGAGAGTTTAAAAATGGTAGCTGAAATTGCCCACTATGCACAACAGAACTAACATCTGATACAGCAAAATAATCAATAAGAGTTGTTTCTTCCTTGCCTACTACAAAATGGGTCGGTAGATTATTATGTACAATTGATAAATGGAAACTCGACCAAAAGTTTCTGGCCACTATGCTTTTTTTGAAAAGGTCCACATTGAAGTCTCCCATTATAACAATATTTTCATATTGCGAAGCCAGATCACCCATTAATTCTTCACATAGATTAAGAGAACGATGAGGTAAATAAAGAACACCAATAAGCAATTTATTTGTCGCATTTACTTCTACCTCTACAAAAATATATTTATCTGATCTATCAATGAATTTTCTAGTAAGAATTAATGGAAATTATTAAGCATCTTGTACTAACCCACCTTGAAATTATTCCACCTTGAAAACTTATTATTTTTAAAAACTTGAAAAATTTATTACAAACTAATGATGCCAGTAAATAAGTTATGTCATTATATAAGTATCATATAAAACTCATAGCTTATTATTAAACTGAAAATATATGTTAAATTATTGCAACAAATCACTTCATATTGTGTTGTGTGTATTAACTACATTATAAATAAGGTTTTTAGGTACAGTACGCTACATGCTTGTCTTACAACTTTAAATTTATTAAGTGATATTTGTTCTGAAGTATATGCATGTTTTAAATAAGTTCGTTTTATTTTCTCCATAAAGCATAATCTACTAAGAAAAAGGCTGTAATTAATTTCAGTAGTATGCGCAAGTAATGGCGGTACTAAGTTGCCTTCTTAAAGAAGACCTTAATGACATCAACAAATAAATTGGAAAATAAGGAATTTCATTCCAAAGATTTTCTAACAAATCTTTTCTTATATCTTCTACCTTGACGGATAATGATATCAGATATTACAAATTATAATAATTTTAAAATTGTTAATAAAATTTTCTCACCGATCTTTATGCCAATTTAAGAAATCAATTTTTAAGTTTCATGTAGAACAACAACTCCAGCAAACAGAATGTAAAGCCAGTATCTATGCCGATAAACTTATTTCAAGTACAAGAATATTACGTAATAGGAACTGAAAATGGGCATTGCTTACGTGTTTTATTTTTTGTTCGTTTCCGCTGGCAAATTTAACAAAAAGTAGTGAAACTAATTAGTATTTTTTTTAAGTAATAATATTTTTTATGCCCTTCACCAGATGGGCCTCTGAACTCTTCATAGGAAACTACGATTATGCAGCAGCTTTTAAAGGGATTTTTAAGGAAAAGCTATTTTTTTAAGAACCCATGATACTTTTATGTGAAATTATACATAGTACTTAATTTTTTTTCTCTTATTTTTTAATTGTTGTTTTTCTTAATTATTCTTAATTGGAGCTATTTTATTTAACTAGATTTTCATAAGTGTTTAATGATGTATAGGTTTCGGCATAGCGGGAAATAGCACTCTTTCTTGCTTTTTTTTTAATTTTACTTTACTTTTATCTTGTGTAAATTCTGAGCATTAATTTTAATGAACACGACTCATAAATATATATTTATTTAGGTCCTGAGTGACAGTGCAGAAAATTGATAATCGTACCAAATGCATCTGCTATATAATCCAAGGAAGGCAATATATAAAAATATATATATAAAAAATAGCACCTCTTTGGACAATATACCTGATCGACTTCGCTATGCATAAGAAGTCAGAATATACATATATACTTTATAGGGTAGGAAATGGATATTGTAGAAATAACACACGGAATGACAAACTTATTCATCAAAACCCACGCACTTATGACAAAAAGCAAAGTCACATAAAGAAAAGATTTGGAAGGATATTAGAAAGTAGACTAATTTGTCAGGTAATCAAAATTAACATTTGCTAACCTCAAAATAATCTATACGTCATATCTAAAGTTTTTCAGTTAGAGAATTCAAAGCGAAGTGGAAAAGCTTGGGGGGCAGATATGGGAAGCAAAAACTGGTCGATAATCTTTCCTGTGGCTCTTAACAAAAGCTAGGAACACCATGAATGTATACGCAGAATCTTAGGAAAATTAACACCCGTAGAAGAAAAACTGCACGAAAGAAGACTTTCAAGAAGGTCTCGATTTACTTGACGGATATATATTTCCCACCATCCTTAACACTTGTACGTTTTTTAAATCCTCCAAATCGTCCAAATAATTATTTTTTTAAGATTTATTTAAGAACGCAAACACCAGAACTAGTTTTTCTTGTTAAAATTAACAGGGAAGTTATATTTATTTTTTAACATCCCTGTTTTTATCGTTTTGACTTTACGTGGGTGTTTTTGTTTAGGTATGGCATTTTAGCTTAAAAGCAGTGCGGAAAAAAGAGTTCCCCTTTTATTTAGGTACGGCTGTAAGACCCTCTCTATTAATTAGTGTCTACGACGCCTTTGACTGTTTTTGGAAGGACTTTGACAGCTAATTGACGATTTGTAGGTTTTACTGATGAAGTTGCAGTAGGTAATGCTGTCATATCGACAGTATGCTTGAGCGCACTAAGAGGGCTTAATACTCGTACATCGTACCGCCAGGTCGTACATCCTCTCATCTTCTATGCCTTCCCAGCTTGGTTTAGAGTTTCCTCTGCCCAGATGAAGAGGTTTAGGAGATGGGAGAGGTGAATCTTAATTGCATGCTTTGGTTTGATACCGTAAATAGAGCGTAACGGAGAGTTTCGTAGGCCCTATTGTATTGATAATAGTTGTATTAAAATGTACAAATTTTAAAATTTTTTTTATTGTAACAATCGTTAGGTAATACTCTAGTATGTAAGGACTTTTTGAATCTATTGTTAGTGTATTTTGTTTTTTTATAATGATTTTTTTGGAAAAATAAATAAATCAAGCAAATCAACTCTCTCGACTATTTTCTAAATTCTTTTAATCTCTAATATGTAAAGACTGATGTAGTACTAACTTTAGACGGTATTTCTATATCTGAGTAGAAAAGTAAAATTATTTTGTTTTCACAAGAGAATTTATTATTTGGAATATTTTTTATATTAATTTACTTTAATTATGCTTGATTTCTTTAAACATAAGTATTTCATGATATTCTCATGAAATATTTATTATTTGAAACTAAAAAATAAAATTTATTACTGCGGGTAAAGCGTATCCATTTGGCCATTTCCCCACTTCTCATGTATAGCTAATCAGGGGATTCTACCCAAATTTTGTAGAGAAAACTGCAGAGTCTTATACCAAAAGCCAAATTGGTTAAATGAGAACTCCATTGAATTAAAAAGGCGAAAAGGCCATTAAAAACTCAAAAAATTTTAATACAAAAACACAGTAACCATTGGGTAACTATTTTAATTTTTTCTTTAATTTTTCTATAAAAGAAATATTTATATATGAAGGAATAAAGCACAATTAAAGTTAATTAATATTTTTGTTTCAAAATTTAAAGGTAAAAAAAGTACTGCTACTTCATTGTATATATAATTATATTAGTTTTAACACACCATGGAGTTTTTAATTTTTATGGTCTTTAAATATTAATTGTATTTTCCCTTTAATATTTTCTCTTTATATTTTCTATAATAAAATTTTAATTGTTTCTTGTTTTTTGGTATTTCCCTATTTACCAATTACAGAAACAAAAGCGTTAATAATTTAAATATATAAGCAATTGCATATGTGTGGACGTATGTATGTATATGAATTTGTGTAAATACATAGATATGTATGAAAATCCATTTGTAATTTTGTTAGTTCAACAGGAAATCATCAATATTTATTATATATTTTTTTTAATAATTTTTATTCCCTATTAACAACATTTTGCTGCTTTTTTATTGCTTTAAAAAGAAGCAAAATAAATTTTAAATTTTGCATTATATGTAATTTGAGTACTTATTATATTTTTATATTTATAGTGAAAAAAATATATATTTTAAAAACGAGACCTCAAGCTGAGATTTAAGTTGAAAAGCTAAAAACCAATTTAATTAAAATTTACAAAAAAAAAATTTTTTCAATTAAGTTTTAATTTTTTCTAGCGAAAAAAACTGCTGATTAAGAAAAATTGGCGAAGAGAGTTATCTTAAAAGTTTTTTGTAGCTAATTTCGAAAATTTTGTCATGGATACTTTACAATAAACAACATTAATCGCCTTTAAATATATACTTTTGCTTGTAATTACCAACAAAAAAAAAAAAAAAAAAAAAAAAAACTAACTACAAAAATAAACCTTTTTTAACCAAAATATGTTTTATGAACATGAGAGGCCTTTACTGAAAAGTTATCCGTGAAATATTTCTAAGCAAGTACGATGATTTTCGAAAACCTGTTGATTTTTTAAACACTTTATTTGCAATGGGATTTACACTATTTACAATTATAAAACACAAATGTTAAAAGGAATGATAAAATAGTTGGATTAAACTGAAACATTAGAGAATAAATTTATATTATTGAAAATGTAAACGGTCTAATTCATAAAAATGAGTGTAGAATTAGGCAAGTTAATGGACATAAAATAGTTAAATTTAATTTATATTTACTTTCAAAAAAATTATTAAAAATAAATAATATTTAAATTAAACAACGGGAATTTTTTATTATATTAATTGTCTTTTCAAAAAAGAAACCTTTTTTCGTGTTATTTTCTGTTATCCCGATTAATTAGTTAACTCACCGATATTTATTATTAAAGGTGAAATCACATATCGATGGCTCTTCAGGAAACTTTAAGCAAAAACAACAATAATCAACTATGATTTTTTTTATCCACTGTATGCGGCTGACTTTTTTCGGCTCTTTTATACAGTTAAAAGATGATGAAATAAATAAAAATCTTTTCTTGCATTTACCTTTCATTAAACCAAAATTAAACTACAATTTGTTATTTAGATCACAGCAAAATTTTTTTTGAAAAGGTAATCGAGCGTGACGGAAGTACTTCCCAACTAGATTGCCAACCTAATGATTTTAAATAAGCATGAGACTTTTATAATCAGTTACTGAGAATCGATTACATTAAATATTCTAGAAAATAATAAGAACCATTAATATGTATTTTGAGGTATTCTTTTTCAGCATAAAGAACTAGTTTCATTACAACTTCCTTTTTTTGGGAACTAATGTAATTGGTTTTCGTTGGAAATGAAAATACTATATCAATTCTGATATCATAATTTATTTCTTCTATAGCAATGATTTAACTGTCATTGAGTATAATAGTTTTTATTCTTTATATACAAAAAGAATTTGAAATATTTCAAAAGCAAAGCAAGAAACGAAGTTTTTTGTAACATAAGTGAGGTACTTGACAATGTACAAGACTATTACGGTAAGTGGTGTTTAGATTCCGGCGCTTCTTCGCATATGTGCTATGACGAAAGTAAATTCAGTGAAATTTTTAACACATATACCAAAACATTAGCACTGGCAAATAACAAAACAACCGAAATTCGGGGTTTGGGCAGCGTATAGTTAGGAAGCTCCAATTGCAAGATAAATTTAAATGAAGTGCTGTTCGTTGCAGATCTAAGAACAAATTTGTAATCTGTCTCTAAGATTACTCAGAATGATTTAGAAGTAATTTTTAAGGAACATGAAGCCATAGTTCGAGATCTTAAAATAACAAAAGTTATTTGTCGCAAAGCATGATACAAATGAGAGTTTTGAGACAGCACGTATTTCACAAATAAAGGAAAAAACTTTTCAAGATTGGCATGTGGTATTTGGTCACCTCAATGAAAAAGATTTAAAAGAAACGTTGAGAAAGGAAAAGGTCATCGGCATGCGGACAACAGACAACACACATTTCTCAACTTGTGAAATTTGTATTCAGGGGAAGCAATCCCAAACACCATTTAAGCCATCTACTAGAAAAAGTGAAGAAAAAATAGCTTTGGTTCATAGCGAGTAAAGTCATTCGGTGGTAAAAAATATTTCGTCACTAGGTAGGGGAAATTCGAACCCAAGTCGATAAAATGTACTTTTTTAGGATACTCCGAGACGTCCAAAGCCTACAGATTATGGGAGATTATGAAGTCAATACAAAGGGAGGTTTAATTAAGCAAGTTGGTCGGGGTCGCCCCAGGAAAATTCTAACTGTAAAAAGAGGCAGACCCAAAAAGACTAAGCATTTGGTAATACATAATGTTGACAACAGGGACAAGTCCGTTGATATAAACGATGAAGAATACCATTCACCAAATCCTATTATACCTAGCGATCCGAAATCTAGTACCGAAGCTCTTAACAGTTCTGAAGCCGAAGAATGACGTAAATCCAAAAAAAACGAAATTTGTTAAATAGTTGATAGAACAGTGGTAAGAAAAATTGTCGAATCCGATTAAAATACAAAATAGATGATACGATTGATTACAGAAAAGCTAGACTTGTCGCAAAGGGATTCACTCAACATCCTAGTACAATAAAACCTTTGCTCCAGTGGCTAGAATGAGTTCCATACGTTTTCTGATAGCAATCGCCGCTAAAGTAGGATTAGAAGTTCACCAGCTCGATTTTGTGGGAGCAAATTTAAACGGAGTCATATAACGAGCAGCACCAAGTCTTACACCTAGAGGAAGCGTTAATATATAAAAACAAAGTATGTCTTTTAAAGACGGCAATTTACGGCCTGAAGCAATCTGGAAGGTTTTGGCACGAAAAACTAAACAAATAACTTAAGTAAATGAATATGGTTGCATCACAATGTGATCAATGTGTACACACGCACTGGCCCCGATATTGCACTAATTGCAATTTACGTAGATGATCTAGTTGTAGCATCAAATACCAAAGTAGGATGAGAAATATCATACTTTGAATTGCCAAAATCGTTCGAGACGAAAGACTTAGGACTAGTTAAATTTTGTGTGGGAATTAAGTTCAATCGAGATTTGAAACAAAAAACAATTTCCATGTCACAATTAAAACTTTGTAAATAAATGTGTCCCAAAGATGAAAATGAAAGAAATCAAGCAGAAAAATATCTATACCAGAATTCGATCGGGTCTCTGTTGTATCTTGCCGTTTCCACCAGACCTTATTTAGCACATGCCGTAAGCATTTTAAACTAATTTAACACGAATTAAATTACTTGAAGCATACCCAAAATACTGGAATTTTATACTCAGCTAACAACAAACTAATAGAAGGATATGCTGATGCAAACTAGGCCTCAAACTTAGATGATAAAAAATCATATAGTAGATATGTTTTTACATTCGCAAGTGGTGCAATTAGCTGGCAGTCCAGAAAGCAAAGAACCGTAGCTGTCTCCAGTACTGAAGCTGAATACACGGCGCTTTCTAATTCAGTAAAAGAAGCTATTTATCTCAAACGATTTGTAAATGAAATATTCGAAACCAACAACCCAATTCTCATCTCATCACAATTCCATAGTTCACAACAGAACGAAGCATGTTGTTATCCGTCACCACTTCATACGTAACTGCATTGAAAACAGACAAATCGAAGTAAAATACTTGAGAACAAACGATATGCCAGCCGATGTTTTAACTAAGGGCGTAGTGACTCCAAAACACAACAAGTTCATTGAATCTCTAGGATTAAAACATATTTAATTTTTACATTAAAAACTTTTTAATATGAATTGAGATTTGAGGGGAAGTGTTGAAAATGAAAATACTATATCAAATCTGATATCATAATTTATTTCTTCTATAGCAATGATTTAACTGTCATTGAGTATAATAGTTTTTATTCTTTGCTCTTGAATGCAAATTTTAAGAAATAGTTATTTAACTAAAAAAGTGTTTAACAACTATTGTACGTATTTAATAAATAAAAAGAACTGTATATGAAACGGACCGTAAATATTTTAACTTTGATTTGTCTTTTTCTCAGATTATTTTTCACTTTTTTAGTCCAATATTATAACACAATATTCTCCCTAAAAGAAGGTTGCATTACCATTTTATTTGCATGGCATTTTGTCATTTCCATTGAAATTAAAAATTTAGTGATACTGATTCTTTTTTTATTATAATTGGTTTTACTAATGAATAATGAAATTATTCTGTCTATCCGTCTCTCTGTTGTTGAAATTTACTTTGCAAGGTAATAGATGAGCTAGAGAAAACTTAAATAAATCAGCAAGATCAGTCCATGTCCTTCGAGGCAGTGGGTAAAACACCACGCCTGCCTCTAATTTTTTTAACTTTCGTTTGTATTTTTTATTACAATGAATTGGAAAATCTGTGTTTGTGAAAACAAAAACGTATTTTTTTTTCCTCTTCTAAATTATTTGATGAATAACTATACTTTAAAGCAATCTATACAATAAATACTAAAGAGCTGCACAAAATGTTTTGAAAGTTCTATGTTCTAGTGTACACTACTTCCAAACACAGAATTTCAGTGTAAATATAAATATCAAAACAAGCATAACAAAACATGGCTCTCACTAAAACAAAACAAGCACCATTCGAAAAGTTTCTCTTTACAGCTTTGTTAGTGCTTGTGTTTTAAAACAGAGTAGAACATCAAAACAAAAGGCGAAAATGAAGTAAAAAAACGGTAAATCATAGTAGAAACATCGAGTGTACTAGAACATATACAAAAATGCTCACAAAAATAAAGCAGTGTTGTTAAAAGTGCTGTTGAAAGAAAAGAAAAGAAAAGTGCTTTTATATAAAGAAATGATATGCAAACAAACAAATATGTTTTTTTATTACAGGCTGTTTTATTGTTATATTTTTAATATGAGAATATGAAACTTCGGATAAAAAATTCATTTGTAAAAAATATTTTTATAAAAGGATAGATACTGAATCACGTGTTATTAATTTTAATTCCTTACTATCAATTGCTGAACCCTTTTTAAAATTTTTTGCATAGAACTTATAAAAAATATATTATTTAGTACTATCGAATACAGGCAATTTTTTAATTTTGTTAAGTTTTATTGCCATTCGTTTTTCTGAAAACCCCGAAATGTAAAAGACAATTAATTTTACTTTTATATTTTTAATATAAAAATATTAAATTTTTTTGGAAAAAGTAATTCAATTAACATTTTAAATAAAACAGATATAATGTTTTTTTTTCTCCATTTTTATGCGTTTTCAAATCTTAAAGTTGACGACACCTCATATTGAGAAAAACGAAAATGATTGTAGTTTCTCTTTAGCCTAATTCTGCTAGCATGTTTTGAATGTTCTACTTCAGTTTTGATATTCTATTTCATTTTTGTTCTAGTTCTGTTATGTTTTACTTCAATGTTGTTCTAAAACACTTTTGTTCTTTAATCTCTATTTTGGTGGCAAAGCAAAACATTTGTGTTTGGAAGTATGTGTTTGAAAATGGAAGTGTTCTATACACACACTACTTGAAATTTACCTGATTGCTTATAAGACATTTTTCTTGTGCTTGTGCAGCCCTTTAATAAATACCTATAAGCACAAGTAAACAAACAAATATTGGTTCCATTAAGAATGTGTAATGTGTACCCATGTACTGAAGTACACTTTTCGTTAATTTATATGCCAATACTAAGTACTAATTGTGTTATTGCATTGTTCGAAGTCCTATAATGGAAAAGATGAATAACGAAGCCATTATTATTATTATTGCTATTGTTTCAAGAAACAAAAAACATTCCAAATAACATTCTATTTTAATTTATTAGAAATTATGTAATAAAAATTTATAATATAATTTTGCATACTTATTTGTTTAAAAAAAGGCATTCAGTATATAGATCGTGCTTAAACATATAAAAATTAATATTTAATTGTATATGTTTGAGAATAAAAATATTCAACATAAAAATACAATACTATACACGATAAAAGAGAAATTTTAATTAGATATATATTTCTATATTTATCAGACATGTCGACATGCTGACCGGAATGGTTTTAATTCCATAATAACTATTTCTCCCGATCTCTTTTATCACATTGGATTCCGTTCGATTTTTTATATTTATAAAAAATCAATAGCAATATTATGCACTGAAAGTAACAAACAATGCTAATATAAACAAGTTATGGTGCTACCTTTGGGTATGCCGAATCCAATATAACCTTCTATATTAATGAAAATCTAGTTTAATGAAGTAACTCTAATTAAAAACAATTGGGGTAAATAGAGGATTTAAAAAATAAGAAAAAAATAGGTACTATAATTTTACATAAAAACGGTATCAGCTCTTAACGGGTTAAACGTTTGATACTGAAAATTTTTATAAAATGGACGAGCGGTAATTTTTTCACTTGATTTTTTTTTTTCTCTTAAGAGAAATATCACTTCAGACAAGAATGCAAGGAGAAAGATGATACATCCATTTTATTAGTTATTTTACTTCGCCGCTGAATATGCTATGAAAAAGTACATACAAAGGAGGCAGCATGTTGAAATGCTAATTCTGAGTATGTATTCATACAACTAACCAGAAAAAAAATTTTTATTTTTTGATTACTGCAGGGGTTGAACCTTGGCTAACCACATTTGTAGTCAAGTTGCTTACCACCATGAATACAGCAGCATTAACTTAATTCTCTATCGCTTCATATAAATAATTTTTTTATTACTTCACTGTTCCAAATGATATGGATAAATTAAAGGCAGACGTGTTGTTATGCTCGCTGCATCGAAGAGCATAGACTGATCATACTGATTTTCAACAGAAAATTGTATAAACTGTATCTAATCGATTGGTGTGCTTTAATTTCCTCTAGCTTATCCAGTGATTAGATTTCAACATAAACACTGACGGACAGACGGATAGAGATCGCTCAATCGAATTCGCTATGCATAAGAACTCAGAATATATGTATGAATATACTTTATGGGATTGGAAATGGATATTGTAGAAATTACGAACGAAATGACGAACGAAATTACAAACTTAGATATATCCTTTTTTAATTTTTGTGGTGAATGGTATAAAAAAAATTAATTTAGAACCCACAAAAAATAAAATTTTAAAAAATATAAAAAAAAGTTAAAAAAAAGTGGATTCATTTTGAAGAAATTTTTCGTTTTTAGTTTCTTAAAAATTAATGCGCGAAAATCAAACCACATTTGATTGGAGTTGAGTTCTGTGACATGGCTGTATATATTTTTCTAAACTACAACAATAACTCGTTTCAATTGTTTATTTTCTTATATAAAAATTTATAATTTTAATTAAGTTTTTGTTGCCTGTTTATAAACACAATATTGTAAAAATTCCTAAAGCGGTCAACTGGAAACTACGTTTACTAAAGCAAAAGTCCTGCAGTAGGTTATTGTTAAGTAAATTTTATTTTCTTTCTTTATTTCTTTCATTTTTGTATTTTTTACCAAAATTGTAATATATTATATAAAAGAGACACTTACTTAATTTACATATAAATGTAAACAAGAATATCTTGCAAAATATTTTAAAACAATATTTTTTTTTTCTTTCTATAGTATAGTTTTTTAAAAATTTATGTTTCAATTAAAGAGAAACTTATTTTTTAATAGTGAACATGTATTTTAGGATACAGCTGTTACACTTATTTAAAATATTTTTCTTTTTACAAACCAAGCAGCACCTTAAAGTACAAGCTATAGAATGGTTCTCATAAAATTGAGATGTACTGCAACACCAGGTGCAGCTTCGTTAAAATACAAAACAAAAATCTTCAAGAATATTTTTAAGATAACAAATAATTTTACTTGACTTAATTTTTAGCGATTTGCATTAACTTTAAAACTAATAAATATATTGTTAAAAAATTTGCTATCTTTAATTCAAACCTTATTCTTAAAAGCACTTTTGAAAATATAAAAAAATAATTTCAAGTTTTGAGCAAAAAATACAAAATACAAATAACCAGACGCGGAGATGATTTCAAATTTGCTTTAGGTTATCAATAAATTTTATTATTGACTCGCACTTTTAGAAAAACGGTAAACTGTTTTTTGCAACTTTCTCTTCTTGTGTTAAGCCTGGTACTCTGTTCAGCTTTTCATGCGGAATGCTGTCAAATCGCATACATAAAAAATTTGTATGAAAATTCATGAAAAAATGTTGCAGAAGTAGTACTCTGTTTTTACTGTGGAAAAACATATGAAATGTTTCTGGCAACATTTTATCCAAGATGTGAAATAAAGCAAGTAGGCATTATGCGGAATTTTTCATACAACAGCTGATCGTATGTCTTTTACTTACGTTTTTAAAACAATGATACCACACTTTAAATGTCAAATATTCCACATGAAATAATCAATGTTGCTCAACAATTTTCAAAAATTTGAACAGAGTACCAGGCTTTAGAGACAATAAATTTAGTCGTAAAAGGTTATCAAAATAGAACAATAAACATAAATTTTATTTTCACAAGGAAATAAAAACACTGTTAGTATTGTTCAAATGCACAATTTGTTTTTTATTACACATCTTGGCAGATTGTGCTAAATATTTAAGATTATTTCATTTAAAAACTACTTTTACACCTAATTTTATATTCGTTAAAATTATTTTTACAAAAATTAAGATCTTGATGAAAGAAAATAAAATTTGTTGTACTTAACACTCTTAACTCCCAATTAATTCTTGAGATGTTTTTCTTAGATGTTAGCAAAAGAAATTTTGTTCACTTAAAGCTAAACTTGTTTAAAACGAAAAAAAGAATAACTTGAAAATTTTGTCTTTTACTCATTTAATAGCTTGACTAAATTAAGATTAGCTAAGCGATTCTGAAATTTTTTTGAACAGCTTTTTTACAAAAGTTTAGAAATTCTAAGCACGTTTAAGTTATTTTTGTAAAAAAAAAAATTTTTAAAGTAAATCTGACCCTGGTAAAACTAAAGAATCCTGAAAAAATAATAATAAAATCTTAAATTTAAACATTCAAATATAACCACATTATCTTCCAAGCACGTATTTTGTGTGCGCTTTTACTATTAATACCTATTATAAGTTAAAGTTTCTAAGTCATATTTGGAAAAAGAAAAACACTTATGGAATTTTGATGTACATACATACATATTTCTACAAATACACTTACTTCTCAAAAATATATTCACAACAAAACACTAAATTTAAACAAGATTAAAAATTAAATGAAGCGTAGAAAACAAAAATTATACAACAAGATGGCCTAAAATAAAAGCAGGTTTAACAAATGTTAAACATTATTGTTGGCTGCTGTATGCTGCGGCAAATACTCAATTAAAGAAATGAAGTATCTACTTTGAGCCATTAGCAATTCTAAAATATGGTTAATGTTATAAATAGAGTTGTGTAGTTCGTGAACGAACTAGTTTAATTGAACTACTCAGTCACTCAATTGAACTACATAGAGCTTCCCTTTTACTGAGCGCCTTTTATAGTTCATCATTATTTATATAAAAAAAAAAAAATTACAACTTGAGTGAAACTTTAAAACTTATTTTGATATAAATTAAAGAAAAACTTTTGTCATCTGAAAATATATTATTATTTTTATTTAGTTTTAAAGGTTTACAAAAATAAAGTCAGAAAAAAGTGCAACCTTACATATATTTAATCTTTAACTTGTTTTTCAGTTGCACAATTTTTCATTAGTACGTGTGAATATGTTTTTAATTTCTGATAAATTTATCACAGGACACTAAAAATTATGTGAGCTAAACAAAGCAACTGAGCTAAACATGTCAACTGAATTTGGTCATTTGTTTGAGCTGACTGAGTAGGATGTGAACTAAATAAACGCACTAGTTCGTTCTAATTAGCTGATAAACCCAACTCTAGTTATAAACTTGTTTCAAAATCCAAAGTAATAACATGAGAGATTTGATATGAGATTTATTTTTGATGAATTCAAAGAAAGGTTATAGTAAATCAACAGCTGAAAATTTTTTATGTATGGACTCTTGCCAACCTGTTGTATTCACCATGCGGTATAAAGTCTTAAAGGCTTCACACCATACGACAAAATCGTCATTATTTATAAACAATTTTTAAAAATCATTTTCTGTCTGTATAATAAATATCAGTGTGACCATATACTTCTAAAAAGAAGAATTATATAAATAAAAAAACTATTAAATTTAAACGGCCCAATTCATAAAAAGTTCCTATTTTAGGTTTAAAGTTTACAATAGTTATTGAACACTTTTCGTTTAACAAACCATTTATAAAAATTTGTGTTAAAAAACACACAATAACAGTTTATTAACTAATCTATACTTTAAGCCATCTAACGTTTTTACCTGGCAACTCCTATTAATATTTTATACCTAGTGCTTTTAAAAACCAATTCTCAATTAACCCGAAAACCGAATATGGTTTTCTCTTTATATTTTGTACACCAAAAAGGAACCTTTTTAATATAAATATATGTTCTGGTTACTGCAAAATATACGACCAGGAAACGTAATAACTAAATTAATAAATAAATACATTTTTGTTTATTTTGGTCTCAGGTAAAATGAAAAGTCCTCGAATAACGAGATCTTTAACGAACTGTTTACATTTTATATACATCACTGTTCAAATAAATTTGTTTTAATTTATTTTTATTTTATGCAACAAATGTATTTTAGCCCAGTAGCTGCAAATAAAATGAAAAGTTGTCCGGGGTTTAGAAAAAGTAGTTTTGAGGAGAAAAAGTAATGTGGAAACCGTATACTTTCAGAGTTACGTTATATAAAATTTGCAATATTTCAAATATTCTTAGGGAGAATGGACCAATATATGTATGTAGGTATCATCGGATAGCTTTTTAAATAACCTATCAGGATCCTTACAAAAATATGTTAGCCCATTACAAACCAGTTAAATTTTGTTTAAGTTTTTATTATTAATTCTGCGAATATTTTCGCCTTGTTTAACTAAATTTGCGTTTTTTGTAACAAAAATATTTTGCTATATGTACATAACTATATATGCATGTATGTATGTATGTATGTATGTATGTCTTTTGGGGCACTTGCTACAACTGGGTCTACAGGCTAGTTTTTCATTCGATAGTCTTATTGGGCTAAACATTTTTTTGCGATATGTATGGCAGCGAAAAGGAATTTTGATAAGATCTTATATGATATCCATAGTGTCCCATTCCGCAACAAGGTGCATAAGATATCACAAAATAGTTATATACACTTAAGTGATACATAACTTTAAAAATATGGGTCACCGACGATTTTTCATTTTACAATTTCTTCTTAAAATTACTTTTTCTCCTGAATAAAGTTTTAAACAACATAAAAAAATTTCTTTAATTTTTGGTTTAGAGTAGAGGCTACAATAAAACCCTTTTAGTAGGCTATTAAACCTTTATGAATATTCATTTGTCAACTTTTGCTACTTAAAGGCTTACAAACTCTTAATGTTCTTTTATGAATTAGACTGAAAATATATTACTAAAACTAGTAATTGCTTTATGTAAGTACTACAAATAAAAAGAAACCCATTATCTGATTAAATATAAAGACTCCGATGTAAATGGGCTACCATGAAACTTTATTTTGCTCCGTTCATTTAAATGCAGTTCGGAATATGGTTAAAAATTCTTTATACAAAGTGTAAACATAAAGAAAAATTGCAATGCAGACCGACAGTGATATTATTTTGCAGAATTTTTTGTCCATTTTAATTGCTTACGATTTTCGTGATGTATATACATCATTGATTTTTTTTATTATTGTTGGCCAAGTAAACAAAAAGAGACAAGGACGTGTTAATTGTTTATCTTAAAAAGTAAATGTAAATATTGTCATTAAATATATGTATACTAAAACTTCCTTCAATTTACTTTTGTTTTTTTAATTTTATTAATTTATTTAGAAATTATTTCTTGCAAAAGTACAAATTAAACATAAATGTGCATAAGCTTAAGCTAATTTAATCACATTATAGTTTGTCCTTTACAAGCAAACACGTGTGTTATTTGCTAAGCAATATCTATTTGCATTATGTAAATGAAATTAACAAATTACAGACCATATGTTGCAGCTCGGTAAAGCAAGTAAATCCATTGTGCGCTCACATAAAAGTTTCTTGTTATACTTAAAATACTAAAGATTGCAATTATTTTCTAATGATGCTGTTTTTGAGATGTCCACATTTGTCTTTTTTTAATTTACACTGGGGCAACTAAATTTTTCCGCCAGGTCAGACAGCAGCAGGTTCCAGAACCAAAACTTACTTGCGAATCTAATAATAATAATAATAATAATAATAATAATAATAATAATAATAATAACAATAACAATAATAATATTAATATTAATTATAATAATAAATGAATAGAAATTATTTTGGCTTAAGTTCATTTATTTTTAATTTCTAAAAATCTTTTTTAAAAAGAAAATTAATTTTTACAAATGTATGCGGACGTTTTCGAAAGAAAACAAGAAAAATTAGACGCTAGCAGAATAAAATGCTGCACTTTCTGGACCGCTACGATCTTCATCAGCATTCTTCGCATCTATATACCTTACTTGTGTATTTTATAAACATCATCTTTTTAACCAACTAACTTTGTAAATAAGAATACGAGTACGAGAATATTCATATCAACATTAATTTGGTTAGAAGAAATTTACACACAAACCAATGTATTTCTTCACTGTTCTCTCTGTATTTCGTCTTCGTAATTAGCGGGGAAATACCCGTCGACCTATTGGCCCGTGAGCGGAAGGAGGCATGGGACACAAGGGAGGACGGTGCTAAAGGTAGCGAGCGTAGATTGCAGACATTCCAGCGATGACAGGACAGATGGAATGCGGAGACGACCGGAAGATGGACGGCGATCTCATCCCAAACGTAGGAAGATGGACTCAGAGGAATTTTGGGGAAGTTAATACTTCCTGACCCAGTTCCTCTCGGGTCACGGATACTTCCGAAAGTATCTACACCGCATGGGAAAGGTAGATGACCCTGGTTGCATATACTGCGAAACGCCGAACGATGACGCTGAGCACACTGTCTTTAGCTGCATCAGATGGCACGCTGAGATGACACCTTGGAAGAGCAGATTGGGGAATTTACCCCCACCAACATAGTTGGCAAAATGCTAGAGTGTGAGAACGGATGGAACGCTGTGAAAAGGTACTTCGATTGCATCCTTCGGAAAAAGAAGAGAGACCTCGACGCATCGCAAATCGAGGCCCCCACCACCAGAGACATAAGAAGACGAGCCAATAGCATGATGCTTGCTACAATTATGGTGGTCCCAGACGTGGGAGAGTAGAAAACTGAGCCTTTTCTAGGATGGCGTTCTGAGCCCTTCCCGAAGTAATGCAGAAAGCGGTTCCAGGAAGAGAGTTTCCCCAGGAGAGGAGGAGGGGTTGTTTTAGTGGAGTGAACACCACATGACGCAGCTGACGACCGTCGCTGACTATGCGAAGGCATTTTGAACCCTACCTCTCCCACCAAAAAACAAACAAAAAATAAATAATATTAATTATAATTACATGTATATAAATACAATTTAAATCCTAGAAAAGTAAATTAAAATTAGTCATTTTCGCATTGACGAAATGCAATAACCACTGTTTTTTTTAAATCTTTGACGTCATTTTTTTCGCATGAGTGAAAAGTTATTTAATCTTTGGAGATAAAAGAACAGGCGATAATAAACCAACTTCACTGCAAAATTAGTTTAATAATCACTTCTTAGCTGTACATAAAAATGACCAATTTGCGCAATTGCATAATTGAGTGCATTCAATACTGCAAAATAGAAGGAATAAATAAGAATGCTATATTCGGCTGTGCTGAGTCTTATATACTCTTTGCTATATATGTAAATCTAGTTTTGTGAATTAACACCACTAAAAAAACAAATACTAGGGTGACAGAGAATTAAAAACCAAAAAAAAAAAAAAATGAAACACTATATAGAATTTTGCATAAAAATTTTATTGGCTCTTAATGGGTAACCATTTAAAAAAAATTTTGTATTTCCTTAAAGATCTCTTCAAAAAATTAAAAAAAAATATGGTGCTCAATCGTACTTTTCTATGAAAAGTTTAGAAGACTGGAAAATATGGGCAAGTGCCTATTTTTAATTCTCTATAGCCCCACATGTTTATTTTTTTTATTGTAGTTACTTCACTAAACCAGATATGTTCCAAATGTTATGGAAAAATTAGAGGCAGATGTGATGTTTTGGCCTCTACCTCGAAGGAAACTAGGTCTGATCGATTTGCGTATTTACTTTATTTTTAGATTATCTCTTGCCTAGGCGAAATTGAATTTTACCCGAACACGGACGGACAGGTGGACATCGCTTAATCGACTTCGCTATGCATAAGAACTCAGAATAAACCTTATGGGGTCGGAAATGGATATTGTAGAAATAGGCGGAATTATAAACTTAGTTGTAGTATTATTTTTAGTATTTATTATTTAGCGGCCCCTTTTCAGGAATACAAATTAAAATAGTGGTAAACTAGCTTGTGCTTCAACTTTTAAATGTTTTCAAGTAAAAGAAAAAGTGGATGTAATTAACTCGTTTAAAAAAAAGCACACAATTATACTTGGCCTCTCAGTTTTATTTCTTTTATTTTTCATTTTTGAATAATGTATTTTTTCATTGTTTTTAAATTATTTCCTGAAAAAAAGCAAGCACAAAAATGCAAAAAAAGATAAATTTAGCTACGTAGAGGAGGTTACATGGCCGCTATGTCACGTAGGGCATTTAAATTTTTATTTTATAAAAATTATTGTTTTGCAGTTTTATAAATTTATTATTTTTACATGTTTAATGTTTTATTTGCAATATATAAAATACAACGTTTTCTATACATACTCACATATATATAATAAAATTTTTTAATAACAATAATAATAATTTTTAACCATTTCGTGATATTTTTTTGCATCATTTTCTCTAAATGTTAGTGTGTACTTTTATCTGATACTGTTTGATGATAACAAAAACAACAGAAAAATGAGAATAATTATAACTTGAATAATTTAAACTTGCTGCAATAGTGCACATATATTTTATGTATATGATTATTATCCGTATCCGGCTTTCAAACAGTTATTGAAGCGAAGTTTGCATTTCTGGGTAGACAATGTTACTAAAGATGATGCTGTTGATTTTCAATAACTTTTGCTGCCGCTGTTGCAAATGACGATGACGACGTTAATGAAGAGCAACGTATGTGGTATTTCAGCACTTGTTTAATGGTTGGCATATTTGTTTTTTTTTTACTGCATTTTATAACAATTTTTTTACTGCAATAATGTCTATATACCCACATACGTATGTATTTATGTATAATTATTTGTAAGCACACATTTCAATTTTGCTCTAGACATTATAAAAAGATGAAGGTTAATGTAGTTTTTAAATTTTCCACGGCTGCAAATGTTGCACTCAACATAAAACTAATTAAGAAATGTGCTTAACGAATGAATTAAATTGATTAAGAGTTAAATATTTACAACATAGAAATTAAATTAACTCCATTTAATATAAGCAAATTACTAAAGAATACATTCTTTTAAAACCCGGACGAATAGCGATTAAAAATATTTAGTTATAAATTTGATATAAAATTATAAAATAATATTAATTTGTTTAGTTTTTTTTTCTGTTCACTTTTTTTAAGACGGTGGTATCATCATATCACAAAAATTTTACTTTTGACTCTTATAAGAAATTTCGCAATCTAAATACGTGACCACATTGTAAATAAAAAGTACATATACGCAATTGTTTTCTTCAACCTATTGCTATGTAGCATGTATTAATCTAAAAGAAAAGAACAAATCTTAAGAAATTTTTGTCAGGTGACGATGATAGCTAAATATGCTACCTTGAAACAAAGTTGATTACAAGAGTATATCCAATTTAAGAGTTGATACTCAGACTTAAAAAATGTTTGACCGGGCGTTGATTCACTCACATGTTCACAAAAACAGTTTTGCTCTATTCATCTAGTTATGAAATCCTTTAGGTGTTAGTCAAATCATTAATTCTTAATTGGACATCTTTAACTTGTTAATAGTCTTAAGGTGGGATTACATGATTGACGCCATGCACCAAATATCACTTTATATTACGCCCCAATCGTACGGTTTCACAATCAATTAGCACATGTTTCAATCGAGGCTGATATTGTACTAGGTTTTAACAATAAAATGCAACTCTGGTGCAGCAATCGTATGACTGTTCAATAAGTAACCATGTAGCACTAGAAACGATAAAAATGCGGCAATGTTTATTGAGTTCTTTTGCGCCAATAGACTTTATTTTATATAATATTTACAATGGCCCATATTCATAGTTAAAATAAAGTATACTTTAAGGGAACTAAAGTCGGTTTTACTTTAGAGTCGACTCTAACTCATTCATAGACAATTAAAAATATACTTTTGGCGAGAAAGTCAACTCTAAATTTTAAAACTACCTAAAGCTGTTCTTAATTAATTTTTCCAAAATTATTTTATTTGGTTTAAGAACACAATACTCTTTATCTGATTTATATACCAAAGTGAACAAAATAAACACAAGGTTACTTTTTTCTAATGTTTGTTTTAGAAATTATATGAAAACATTTATCAAATAACAGTCGACACCCAGTGGAAGGTGTCTAAACTTAAAGCATACTTTATTCTTGAGTATGAAAGATAATAAGAGTATACTTTAGCAAGAGTCGACTTTATTCTATAACTATGAATATGGGCCAATAAATTCCAGATTTAATATAAATTTCAGTGAAAAAATAGTGATAGATGATTCCGTGACACCCGAAAATTATGAATTAAATTCGGAGGTTAAGAACACAACACTTTTGCCAAAAAAAAAAAGGAAGAAGCTAAATGCTACTTCATCGTTGTCATACTCTAAAATCAGTGAATTTATCATAGGAGCGGAAGAATACCCATTTGTTTATCTTTATATATTTAATTAACAAATATTAAACAAAGCTGAAGCATATTTTTCATTTTTAAGAACAATCCATTTTCATGCGCAAATTTGTCAAGTTCGCTCAACTGTTGATTAATAATTACAAAACATAACAGTGTGACTTGGCTGCGGCAACTATTGTTGCCAAATTATTTTTTAACCATTTTGCGACATTCAAAATTGTACAAAATGGGTCAAACATCTGACTGAAGAAAATATCATTGAGTCAAATTAATTAATGTGCCTCAATAAAGTACAATAAAAATTGGGCCAAATTGGTGCATTAGGGGTAATCGTGTGATATAACCTTAAGTATAAGTAGGAGACAGTAAAAAATATTACTATTTACATTACCCATTTACTTTAAAATGGGTTTAAGTCCATTTTAATTATAAAGGTTTGTATTTGAATGGCTTGGAAAATATTGTTATACGTTCATAGACATTGATAAAATATTAAAGATTATAGATTTCAATTGAATAAAACCAATCAATAAATCATAATTAATTTTTATTTAAAAAAAAAACTTTTTCTGGAAAATACATAATATAAATAATACAGCTTCAATTGCTTTTATAAATATTATTTAAGTTTTCCATTTAATTTTTGGTTTACAATCGATTTATTTAATTTTACTCATTTTATAATAGTTGCTATTTAATTTAAAAGTTATTTAACATTTTTCCTCTATCTATTTTTATTAAATAAAATGAAAACCCAAAATAAAGAAAGTAAAGGGACTGGTAAATGATCTAAAACTTTTGTTATTTTACACTTAAAATATTATTTTAGTTTAGTTAACTGAAGATGTAGTTAAATAGAATTTAAAATTTCCCTCAAAAACACTCGACTGAATTTTCTTCCAAATAACTAACAAGCAAGACGAAGCACGAAATGTGTTGGTTTGTCGAAAAGCTATAGCTTCCTTACTGGTGGAGCGATCTTTCTGAAATTTTTACAGCTCTTTTTAGATGAGCAATTGGCATAATAGGGTATTTATTTGTTTTTATTTCTTGTGGGCGTGGCACTTCCCATAAAAAGTTAATATTTATTATTGTCTCACTTGGTAACTATAGAAGGTAACGGCTTAAAGTGTTATTAATGTGAATAATCTAACGAAAAACTGGTTGGATTCGATTATGGGCGTGGTACCGCCAATAAAAAGTGAAATATGGCTACCATAAAGCCAGAAAACTGTAAAAGCTAGAGTCTTTAAATTGTGCACCTGTAAGCCCCATATTAATACATGTATATAGTTAAGCGAAACACGGACTTGATTGATATAGTGGGCGTGGTAGCCTCCATACAAAGTAATAAGTAGTTAAAATTATAAACACGGGAATATTTAATAAAATAAACTAAACTTTAAACTTTCCCGGTATTGCTTATTGAAGGTGAAAGCACGTCTCGATAGCCATTTCGCTACCGCTTACTTAGCTCGTCAGAAAACTTCTCAGTGATAAGTAGTTGTTGTTTACTAAATGACCTATCAGGAGAAGGCTCCTAAGTAAGTTACCTTCCATATTACTGTACATATTTAAAAAAATGGCTGGATTGGAAAAAGTTGCCATAGTATGATTATTCGCATTAGGGTATCAAAGTTGTACTTTGTGTCGACGTGCACCGTGAATGGCTACTTTTATATAAATTCAAGCCACAGCTTTAGACATAAGGTTCGACTTTAATGTGCATAACTTAAGCCTATTTAAGCAACTGCAAATACATAAACTTAAATCATGTGTGGCAAACTATAATGTACTTTGGATAACTTTTCGTCAAGTTTCGTCAAATCTTATTTCGTTAAGCAATATATGAAATGGAAACAGCTTGTTTATTGTGCTTTGTGTTACGAGTACACATTTGTAAAGAAAAATTAGAATGAAGACCTACAGTGTTAAATTTTTAGTTTTTAATTAAATAAAAAATATAGAAAAAATAATATTTTTATTCCGTGTCCATTTTTAATAAACACAATAAAATATTAAAATTTAATTGTGCACCACGTACACCTTTGAATTTTTATTGAATTTATATTAGAACAGAAAATGTAAATATGTATGTATGTATGTATGTATGTATGTATGTGAATGTTATTAAATATATAAAACTTGTTCTTTAAATGACATTTTGTTTCAAAATTTTGTTTATTTATAAAGAAATTGTTTTTGGCAAAAGTACTAATTAAAAAAATCTGCATCTATGGCAAATTAGTTTCTAAATTTATATAAGTAAATTGTAGTTACCTAAAATTTTTTAATGCGTTTTCTAAGCATTTGGCAGGCTATTTGTTGGATTTTTAACATAAGCTCAAGCCAGCTCTGCTAGTTATAGTTTGACCTAAAGTCAAATAAAACACCCATACCACTTTACAAATATTTATCTTTTTTATTACTAAATTTGTAATTAAAACTAAAAACTTAAGCTTTCGTTCTTCAGTGCAAACCGTAGGAATAATAGTAATGAATAATTTTTCATCTTTTAGAAAATGATACAGCGCTAAAACTGGTGCAATTTCTTTTCTTGCGTAATAAAAGTACTGGAAAGAACCGAAAGTATATTAAATTGAATAAATTGAACATCAAGTATCATTTAGAAAGACGACTATGAAAAGAACAATAGAAAAATTACATTTGCTTAAACAAATAACTAAATAATAGTGAATCAAGCCTTATATTGTTTTTGGTAAGAATTTTAAAGTCTTTAATTAACACAAGACAAGCAACATTGTTACAAGAACTTAATGATCTATTGTAAAGGAAAGCTAAAATTAAATAATAGAAAACTGCTGAGAAACAAAGTTTGAGTGGAAACCAAAGAAAAGAAGCTCTAACACGAAAACCGACTCCCATTTATATACTGTAAGTACAACAAACACAAAGTTGCCAACACAAAGACCATGCAACAACAAAAGCCAAGTTTTATGACCAACATCATTATCTTTGTCATCATCATCATCATCATTTGCACTGGCATCACTTACAATTACCAATACCATCTTCATCGTTGTCATGTTTTAGCAGATGTAGATTCAATATCGATCAGATGAAAAACGTGATAATTAAGTTAAAAAGGCAGCAACAAAATGGCAAATAAACCAGTGTTTTCTTGATTTTTCCCTCGATGATGCTTCATCTTTTTTGAAGAATAACATAAATAAAAAATAGACTTTCTATTGAAAACTTTGTAAACGTATATGCCTGGCCTGTATCATAATGTAGCTGTTTTTTGTGTAGATGTGTGTAGCTGAAGTAAATCTAAACATTTCAAAACAAACATAAAGTACAAGCAAAAAATAATTTTTCAACACGCATTTGGAAAGTTAATGCTTCTTGTACAACGGAGAAACCCACATGGGACCCAATACTTGTTTCAAAGAATCTTAAAAATAACGAAGTATGAATTAAAAGCATGTATACATTTTCATTCATACATACTTACATATACAACACATCAACAGCAACATTAAAGTCATTACCACCATAAGGTTTTCTAAAGGAAAGAAACAATAGTCCTGACTAATAGATGATGGTAAGATGTTTAAAAGTACATACTTATGAATGAATGATGGATGAATGGCTAAATGGATAGAAGTTTGGTGAGAAAACCAAGTTAGAACGTTTCATACATTTTACACATAAAATAAATGTTTTTACTAAAGATATCAATGAAAATGGCAACTATAATGTTGAATCGCATGGAAATGGCAGCAAACGGAAATCCATAGAAGAATGTATTCTAAAGTGAAATCATGGAAAATTCTTATAAACAGTTGTTTGTTCATTTACAGAAGCCGAAGAAGTAATTAATTCAAATTATTTTTTTATATTTTTTTAAAAAACACTTTAATGTCAATTTTTATATGAATTTTAAGAAGGCTTTGAGAGATTGAGTAGTGTGTTGTTGAACATAATACAGTTTGATTTTATAGTATTATAAACACATTTTGCTGATAAATACTTTCTTAATTAAATAAACTTGTAAGCATTTAGGTAGAAGAAGAATATTTTACAGACTTCAAAATGTTATAAAAAGAAATTAAAGTCTTAAACTGATAGTTGCCAAGGAAAACTGTGAAGGAATTAACCTGCTTAACTACTATCCATGTTGCCTATTTGCTTGTTAAACTCACGCTTTAACTCGTTTTGCCTTTGTAAGGTAATTTTGTACTTTCGAATTCATATTCAAATATAAGAATTTAAAATATAAGTAGTAAATAAATTTTATTCTTTTAATATTTTTATTAATTCCAATCCTTAGGAAGTGCTACATTATAAATGAAATCTTCTTTAGCAACAACAAATCTATTTTATTGCTTTTTACTTTAAATCTACGTTTACTAAGTTTAACGAAATTATTGTTATATGCAAATTTTAAAGTTTAAAACCATCGACACGATAATAATTTTAATTGAGGGTTCGTTTTAAGAAGATGTAGAAAAAATATATTATGTTAACAAAATTTACTTGAATAACAGAAACAATTAAAATTAAAATCGTTGTTCTTGGCAACCTAATTTCGTTTCCTTTCTTCAACATTTTCGAATAAAAGCATCTCAAAAGCGTTCTATCACGTTACGACAAGAAATGTATAACCATAATGCTACACAGCTTAATACACCGTTTTTATACCCTTCACCATAACGTAGTTTGTCATTTCGTTTGTATTTTCTGCAATACCTATTTCCGGCCCCATATTTTCGAGTTACGGGCCTCTGAAATTTTCAAATTTTTTAAAATATCAATATGGATATCATTTTAAAGCTTTTAAAGAGATCTTTGAGGAAATACTAAAATTAAAAAAAAATGCTTAATCCATTAAGAGCCTACCGCATTTTATGTAAAATTGTACATACATATGCAGCACCAATTTTTTTTAATTTTAAATTCTCAGTCACTAAACTATATTTACACAGATGTTGAAGGGTATATAAGACTCGGTATTGCCGAATATAGCGCTCTTACTTGTTTTAAAATGCACTTGAAAACATATTAATATTCTCCAACCTTTACAGGATTTTTTGTACGAGAAATTAGCTACCCACCCTTTTTTATAGTAATAAAATTTAAATTCAAGTAAGGTGCCGTTCTCCACTGCCGTAGACTAGAGTAAGCAGAGTGAGGCTAACAATAAGGCGTGTCAAGCGAAAAGGTGATTAGTCTGTAAACTACCTCGAGTGGGAAGGTTATTTCGTTCCTCAAATTTACATTAAAAACAAAAACGACAAAAGTTATTTATTTTCTTTCGATACAGTCGAACCAGTGGGGATTTCTTGAAAAAAAACAATCGAAGAGTCTAGAAAAGCCTAACAAGGTACTCTAAATAGTGCGATTGGAGCGTTAACCCATATCGTGCCGCTGTTCGATTTTTGGAACAGTAAGTTTCAAGCGTTTTTTAAAATATTTTTCTCTCTTTACGGCAGACTACGAACTTATTTCTTTTAACGGAAATATATATTGATATGTAATCTACAACTATGAATATAAAAGGTCCTACCTGCTTCACTGCATTTTTTAACAAGGGGAAAGAAAAAACACCAATTTTAGCATAATTTTAAAAATTTTAATTTTTGCATAAAATATAAAAAATTAATAAAGTCCTATTGAAAAAAAGTCAAAATTTTAATATTAACGAACAAAGTTTTTGGGCTTTCATTTATATTTTTATAATCTGTCTTCAAAAATCGGTGTTCGATTTGTCGAAGGCTGGGCACTATTTAGCACTTTTGCTTTTTCTGAGAATGGCTCACTAAAACATGTTGTATTGCCATATTGTAATCTCTTTGTTAAAGTTTAACTAACAGATTTACATATTATCATCATATACTGTTGCATTCATAACTGCATTGCCTTTGATAAGCCAAAGTGGACACAAGATAGAAATTTTGAAGGCGAATTTGAAAATATTTCCCCAAAAAGTGAACTACTCGATAATGTTAGGGAAGAACTGGCCGACGGCTTATGCTGAAAAACGCCATTAGAATTATTCAGGCTATTATTGATGATGAGGTTATAGGTATAATAGTTGAGGAAGCAAATCGCTATGCTCGGCAGAAGAATTGTTCCTTTGTACTAGACAACATAATTCAGCAAAGATTTCTTGGATTTTTAGTGTTATCTGGATATCACACTGTTCCTGCTGCAAATGATCAAATCATTCCACATTAGGCGTTCCTGCTGTGAAATTATGTATGTCAAAAACGTTCTTAGATATTAAAAAATTCATTCACTTTAGTAACAATTTTGAGTTAGACAAGAACGATAAAATGTCATTTGGAATCTGGAAGGCAGATTTGTCGATTGATGAGCAAATGGTACCATATTTCGGAAGACACTGTTGCAAAATGTTTAAACACGGTAAACCAATTCGTTCGTTGGGTACATGTTATGGTGCCTTTGCTCTTCAGCTATTGTCGGCAGACAACTATAACAAGAAAGTAGGTTAAAGAGCCGATGTAGTTCTTCGTTTATCAGAAAACATATAGTTTACAGATAGACATACCAGGTATTTCGATAACTTTTTTACATTTTATTACTTCTGAGCTTACTAACTGAGAAAAGATTGTGTGCAACAGGCACTGTGCCGGCAAATATAATCGGAGGAGCTGAAAACCTTTGGAAAGAGGCGATCATGATTTTAAGTTTGACAGCAAAAATAAAATTTTAATTTGTTGTTTGCAGGACAAAAAAGAAGTCACAGTGGCTACTTATTTTGATAAAATCTGCCCAACTGTTCCAGCGAAAAGATGGAAAAAGCAAAAAACAAAAAAATTAATGTTGATAGAATTATAGAACACGGTCGGTTTGTGAATTGTAACCAACCCCAGTTATTGAAAAACTACAACAAAGAAATGGGAGGAGTGGATTTGCACGATAATGCTGAACAAAATTATAGTGTTGCCATTCGAGCAAAGGAGTGGTACTGGTCTTTAGGCATCGCTACATTAAATTCTTCGTTGATTGTTTCTGTCGTCGCCAAAAAATTAAAAAATAAAATTGCAAAAGAATTTCATGTGATGGCAGTTTTTTTGACTCACCAATAAATATTCTTCCTGTAAGAAAAACTGAGCATCTTATAATTGAAGTAGAGAAAAACAAGAAGTGTAGATATAAGCACTGCCATAAGCCCAGCTCATTTTTATGCAAAAAATGCAAGGTCGCCTTGCATACACATTCTTTTGAGGCAAATCACGAAGAAAAATAATATTATTTTTTAATATACACATGTATAAAACTGCATTCTTTTATTTTCGATTTAAATGAATTAAATAAATTTGAAAAAATAGTTTTTTCTTATTTACAATTTATAAGAATAAAAGAACCAATATGCTACATAGTGCCCAGTGTTCGATTAATCGAACACTATTTTTCTTAAAAACAAAAAATCTAAGAAATTTTTGGACTTTACATTTATTCCTTCTAGTCCAATTACCTTCTAAAAACTAAGTTTTAAAAGTTAATTCGAAAAAAAATCTCTGGGACCATATGGGTTAATAGAACATGATCTTACAACTAAAAGCCCTCAACCGGATTGAAAATATAGAGAGGGGAAATTTTAGGCCTTTTCTTCTGTAGGTAAAAAGAACACAAAGAAATTATTATTGAAAAAAATAATAATAATCGTATTTAATGCGTAGCACATCTCACTAAACCTTTAAAAATGCGGAAGTTTGCAAACATGGGTTCAGTAGTAGACTTGCAGTTGCTTTTATAGAAAATATTTTTTTTCTACTAATCTCCCTTATCAAACTTTATATCTTTAGTATTTTTAACTTTAAAATTTTTAATTTAATTTAAAATTCGCATTATTGCTCCTAATATACTTACGAGTACTAGTCTTTTCAGCAAGAAAAAAGATGAAAAAGTATTTGCACACAATTTGGTCATACTCCGCCTAGTTACCTAGAAACAAAAGATTACTGTATCAAACACATAAGAGAAAGAAGATAACAAGTGTCAGGATTGTACTGCATCATAAAATTTCCAACCACAACAACAACAAAAAAACACACAATATATTTAATAAACGAAGCTAAAAAGCAAAAAGTAAGAGTATAAACTACAATGACATGAAAATCCTTCAATATTTTGTACTTTGTAACACTAGAAAGCAACATTTTATTATATGGCTCATATACATTTCCAACAATAATGGCAGCAACAACAATAACAAAAGTAATGACATCTTTAACAAAAGCCCTTAAAAAGAAAAAAATATAAAAACATTTTACATACAGATTAGAGAGTTATACTAAGGCTTTTACATATACAAAGTCCTTTGGGTGTGCAAGATAGAGCAATAAAATTGTATTGTAGACGTTGATGAAAATTCTGATGTACCAGAGCTATTACTGTGTAAGGATAAGTGTTTAGAATACAAGGCACAATTCTTCGCATTGTTGTGAACATATGGTTTTCAAGGATCGTTGGCAGCAATATGCTATCACTATATTAAAATTGTTAACTAAGTGGTTGGCAATTTTAAATGTTTTAAATAATGGTTAAACACTGAAATAAAGAATATGTTTGAAAAAAGCATTTCACTGAAAATTGATTGATACGATTCTTTAGATGGTGTCAGTGGACATGTTTACAATTAATTTGAACTACTGGGACATTCCAAAGCGAACGCTTGCACTCTATTTACACTTTAGGCAAAATATCAAAATTATTCAATAGAAAGAAATCAAGTGGGCGTTGAAGTCACAAAGCAATTTTTAACTTTTTTATTTTTTTGTTTTTTTGATTTGTTGTTAAAAATTTTAAATGGTTGGATTATCTTCCTTAATTTAATGTCCTTATAGAACAGAGCAGTACCTACTCTGTGCAAAGTTTAAGCATGTGTCTATAAAGGTTTAAGATATAATGCCATATTCGTTAAAATTGAGGCCTTTTTTTAATTTCTAATCAGTTGTACTATAGCTAAAATCTTAAGCCGTATAGCTTGAAATTTCGCCATTACTTTTATCATGCGATCAGGCAAAAAAACCTACAAACATAAAATGTCTGCGTACTACGATAAAAATAAAAACAAATCACCTCAGTATTGAGACACCCTTTAATTTTAGTTTTACTGATAATATGCAAATTAGACGTGTCTGCTTATCACAGTTCAAAAAAATCAATATTTCTTGAATATTACGTAACTGCTGAAGCACCCTTTAAAATTAATTTATTATTTTTTTGTTGTTGTTGTAGTGGCTATAGTAATAGACCTTCTATTAAAATTTCTAAAATCTACCTATTACGAGAGGTAAAGTTCTGTGACAGAAAGAAAGAGAGACATTGTAGCGAAAACAATATGATCGTGTGCGGAACCCTAAAAACACATAATATGCTATCTATCATGATACCAGTGGACTCATTGGTAACCAGTGTTTTTCGTTTTTCAGAATTTCGGAAAATATTGCAGCATTTAGTTAAGAATAAGTTAAGGGCTTCTCAGATAAACTAAAAATTTTGTTATGAGCTTAAAATGTTATTTTAAGCAACCAAAAAAGCGCAACCACTATTTGCACATATGTTTGTTCAATCTTTCCTGACACATATCATTACGAATGACTATTTCTAATATCATAAATGTGTTATATTCAGTAGTATCTTATATTTCGTAATAAGAATATGAGAAGGAAAAAAATTGGTCCCATAATTTAGTGGTTAAGTCTGTTTGGTCAAACATATGACCAATCTGACCTTATCTTTACATCTGAAAAACAATATTCTCTTTTTTTTGTGGTTTTTACCTTTTATAAGATGTTAAATAGCAGCATAAATTTATTATAATAGAGTTATTTTTTCATACTTTTCTGGAGTATTTAAAACGCTCGAAATAATATACGGAGTGGCTCTTATATATTAAAAAAAAAAAAAAACTTTTATTCAACAATATTTAGAATTCATGTTGTAGTCAACTTCTCTATTTACTTCATTAAAGTGCTATTACAAGTCGTGCAAAATATTACACTGTAGTTGAAATATTTTTACATGAAATTAATTTACAAAAAGAAAAAAAAAGCAATTCAAGAGTGTAGAAAAATTTCATAAAACATAAAAAAACAATTTTAAAAAAGAAAAAAAACCGGTATTTATTAACTAGTTACAACTAGTTTTTCACTTACCTTTGAATATGTTGAGACTGCAAGTGAGGATATCTAACGGAAGCATATGCACTCGTACTAGCAGCAAATAGTGAAATTCAACCAGAATAACTTGAATTCGTAATGTAAAATGTGCACATTTCATTCTTTTACACACAAAATTGTAGCCAAAAGTTTCTCGATCTTTTTCTATTTCGTTTTTACTTTATTTAATTTCATTAATTTTGTTGTACGTTTTACCTTGGGTTAATATTGTACAAAAGAAATATTTATTGCTTTATTTTTTTCTGCTTTCCGATAGTTAGTTTTTAATAAAATTGCACGTAGTTTAAGTTAAAGCATGATTTGTTTTCGCGTTTCGTTTAAATGCTTAAGTTTTTCCGCATTAAATTTTGCACTTATTATTCTTATTAACACTATAAAAATTTCGCTTTTGTTTGAGCCAGCATTACACAAATGATTTTATTTCTTTTAGTTAATTTGTTTTATTTAAATTTAAAATAATACGAATAGTGTTTTTTTCATTAATTTTTAAATAATTTTTTTTAAACATCACAGTTCTTTATATTCTAATCGTTAGTTTTAATTAAAGTTTTAGTTGTAAAAATAATAATAACGATTATAAAGTGTTGCACACAGTTTGCTAAACAAATTTTCTTTCATTTTAAGGTTACTTAAAGTTAGCTAAACTTTAAGTAATCCAGCATTCATTTGATATGTTAGCATGTATCTCTTAAGCCAAAATAATTTACGTTAAATCACACAGACATACACTCACAGTTTGGTACACTATTCCTGTATAATTTTCAAAAGATTCTGTTTTTTTTTTTTGTTCTTTAACACGAATTCGTATTTTAAATATTATGAGTTTTTTATTAAAAGGTGAGAGATTATAAAAAAACTTCGTATATACTTATGTATCTATATGTTCATATATAATTAAAACTTGTTTTATAATGCAAAATTATTTTCAAGTTTCAGAAATCTTCCATTGTAGTTAAAAAATATCTACAAGTTTTGTGTGTACTTCATCTAAGAGCAATTTTAGTTTAACAATTTAAATGCATCAAAGTTGTTAAGTTTGTTCCAATGCGCAGTTGTTAGATACAGACACTATAATATATTCCAGATACACAAGTACGTCTTAACTTTTGAACAGCAATCAATTGAAAACAAAACGTGAAAATCATCGAAAATATTCTTTACTTAAATGTATTTATTGTTTAATAAAAATTTTTAGCTGTTGGCAGAATAAAACAAAATTCGGATTTAATTTAAGAGGTAAAATTGCAGCATCTGCTATATTTGACACTGCTGTAACTAGTCAGTTCTACCTACAAGAAATGATGCAACGCCTTGAACGATAAGTGGTTAGCGTAGGGTGCTTTGAGTCCAGTTCTCATTGACTAACTCTAAACATATCTTGCTTTTATTTGTCGAAACTGTATAAAAGTTGAATTCTTTTCACTGAAATTTTTTATAAATATTTAAAATGTGAGAATTAAGACAACTATCTATTTGCTGTTAAAAAACTGTTAATGGACGTTCTATTGTGTTCCTTGATAGAGCGTAATTATCATATGATAAGATTCCTTGTGACCTCTAAAACAAATCTCCATTTTTCATGTGATCGCTTATAAGGCAATAATACAAAAAGGTTCGTTTGCTTCTTATTTATCATCCAATACAGACTTCCTAATCATTATACATACTCTGTGGCTTTGACGAAACTCAGACATTAATATCTTCTGAACCCAAGAAATGCTTATTAACTAAGTCGCTTTTATTTTATATTACGGATTTATTAAATTTTAAGTACAATTTAATTTTTTGATAAAGAATTGGAATATACTTTATAATTTAAAATTTCTATGACCTGAATTAAATTTTGTATTGCTTTCAGACATCTGATAAAATTAAAGATAACTATTTACAACAACAAGTACAAACAGTTTATTAATAGCCGACACACGATACAGCTGAAGCTTGGGAATTGAGAATACATTCTTAATTTTATACAACCAATCAAAACCTGTTTTTGTATTTTGAAATTTGTACTTCTGAATATCTTTGTGTCATTTTTAGTATTTAAAATCAGCAAAAACCAGTGCAATTTTAAGCGGACTCTAAAAGAAAGAACTGATTTATTTAAATTTAAGCACTTTCTTTACTAATGAGAAGGGATGGGAGTTGACAAAAAACATATTAAATATCATTACGAAGCAAAAAAGGGTTATATAACAAGAAGATCTGATGTAATTCTATCTCTGATACAAACTTTTTAACATGGAAGTTTCTCTGTTTTAAAGAACTTATTGCTCGCATAAAGATATATGATTTTTAAACCAAAATATTTTGTGGCCCTCTTACATGTTTGTTTATTCACTACAAATATCTTCAAATTATATTAGACTTTAATGGTAAAGAAAACTTTGAATTAGGGTGGCATAAAAAGCAGTTTAGAAGACATATTTCTTTACTTCTCTGTACTAGAAAAATATCTATATTATATATAAAAAATTATTACTAATGGAGTGAATTACTTTTTGGATATTTGATTTTATAATTATACACAAATATATTTTATTTTATTTAAATATTTTTCATTACTTTCTATTTTTTATTTCTTCTATTCACTTGTTTTTGTAACACCATGAAAACATCACTTTGATATCAAAAATTGGCCATTAGACAAACAAAAGCCACATTTAAGTTAAGCTGAATCTTCTTCCTTTCTCAATCATAACAACGTACATTCACTTTTCCATCAAAAACTGAAGAAATTTTTCTTTACAATTGTTTTTTAAATAGAAGAGATAAAATTTTTAGTTTTTTATAAAACTTTATTTTGATAAGACACTTTCTTTCCTCTTTTTTCTTTCTTAAAGTTTTTACAAATCACTCTACCGTTTTCATTATTTTTTTTATTAATTATTTATACCTGAATGTTGTTTAAACCGCTTCAACATTTCTAATGTTTACATGTTTCAATCACGTCCTAACACCAACTGAATTTAAGCCATCTAAATAAACGGCTCAAGCTGTCGAGTTTCATCGGACTAAAGTAAAGAGAGAGACTTGATCTTTTGTTGCTTTTTTAGAAACCTATACGGTGATGGCGGTAATAGTCACGATGACTGCATCATTTACTAATGACAAACACAAAGGCCACACCAAAATAAAAGTTACTAATACAGTGTTATAAATGCTTAAAAAGATCAGGTTGACGGTACATATATTAAAGACACACACACACACCCATACATAGTAACCTATACTTAACTTGCTGTAACTTGAAATACTAAAGAACTTGTTTATAGAGAGTGAGAGAGAGAGAGAGTGGTTTAAAAGTAATCAAGATCCTCTCATTTAGGAATACGTACTCCTTTAAGCCGGTATTTTTATGGTTGTTTGTCATCGTATACCCCTGCCCTCTCCTATGTAAATATTTTCTGAGTATTATTTGCTTTTACCTAGGAAGATGTTTTAACATTTTACAATTTAATTGCTATTGCACACATTGTGGAGGTGCGGTAAGTCGTGAGTTTGTACAATAAAAAATTGTATCGGTGTACGCTTGCCTGTTTTGTTCTATATTAATTTTTCGTTTTTTATTTTCATCATTTATCTTTTCTTTTCTTATTTCTTATAACTTCTTATGATTACTTTTATTATTCTCTACCTGGTTTTTCTCTTTGTGGGTTTGAATTTTTATGGTGATTTAATATACATGCATACACATATATACATATATATTTTTTTTTCGTTTTTTATTTCTTTATTTATTAACATTTTATTTTGGATGAAAAGGAATGCAGAACATAATTGTTGGATATAATTTATTGTATATTTTTTTTTTGCTGAGCATTATTTTTGTTTAAAACTGACTGTGACTTTTGTACAAAAGAATGCCGATTGAGCAAGTCATAGAGTTAAATAAAAACAAAAATTTTATATAAAAGAAATATTTTGTATTAATGTTTATTTATTTCCAAACTTCAATGCGCAGTTTTATAAAAAAGAGAAAATATTTAAATAAAAATGTGCAAAAATAAAATATTGTTTAAAACAGACATATTTTTAAAGAAATTTAACAAAATACTTTTTTAAATGAGTTTTTTATTTTAAACTCAGCAGAGAACACCAGAAAATTTTTATTAAAAGTATCATTGTCAGTAGTTATATATTATTATAGTTATATCCCTTTTTCACACAAAAAGCTAAACTAAAAAAGTCTAATAAAAATGTTTTCTTTTTAAAGAAGAAGTTGTTTTGCAAAGCTATTTGTTCTAGGATTTTTTCTGAAAAAAAGTTGTGAACATCAGAAATGTTCAAAGCACAAATATTGTTTTGTGTTTGGAAATTCTTCATAATATAATATTTCTTAATATGGAATATTTCACGGAAAAGTGTCTCCCTTTACAGGAAACTTTAGCACAGATATTTTATATATGATTTTTCCAAGGTTTTATTTTTTTAGATTTTTTTTTCATATTCAAAATTCAATATTAGTTTTAGATTAAAATAGGTGTCTAGAAGAACATTTTGTGTCGCATATATAATACAAGCAATGTTCGAAGCATGTAGGGTGTAAATAAAAAATATTAATGAACAACAATCTTTTTTGTATTTAAAATGCAAAGCACATATATATTTACTAAATGTTTTAAGATTTTTATATAGATTCATAATAAATCTAAAGACGTGATGTGTCGTCTGAATTTTTGAAAAAAGAAGAGAATAAAATTATTATAAAACCAACATCAACTTAATAACGTTAAAATGTGTAATTATTTATCATCATTTTGTTGTGTCAATATAATTTTAGGAAGACTTTAAAATTGAACTCTTATACGTACGTAAGTAAATAGAATGCATTGAAATTTAACTCACATTAGTAGTTGGACAATCCGACAATAATAACTTAAAGTTTGTTTGTTGAGTAAAAACGATGAATGAAGTATTTTTAACATTTTTAAACTATTTATGCTTTATATAAGTTTAATTTTCCACCTTAAAATAATTTTTAACTTTTTTGCTAACCGTTTTTATTTTTCCATGAGCAGGTCTTAGTCTTCTAAATTTTATCATTTGTTCCTTGTCATTCTCAATTTTTTTTAGAAGCTGGTGTTACTGACAGCAGATAACCAACAACAGTTACTTAACCATAAATAGTGGCTTTAAATGCGTTACTGTTTGTGTTATTTTTTTTTTCTTTTTAGTATTTTAACTCTTGTTTTAGTAAATTTTACAATATCAGAACTCATGTTGAGTGTGCAAAAATTTTGGTTTAATTTCAAAATATGTTTGTCTGCCTAAATTCTATTTTCATAGATACTCTTGACCAACCTCATAAATTAAATAAACAACACTTTAAAAATATTTTATATCTTTTGTAGGGATTCACACAAACGTTAACATGGTATAACATGCAGCCATTGCATATTGAAACAGCAAGTCACCACAAGAAAAAAAATTTAGGTTAAACTTTAACTTTCATATTGCTTCAGGTTGCTATGAAAATATAATTTAAAACCAACATTTAACTGGCAAAAAAAAAAGTGGAAGTATAATGAAGCAGAAAGCAAAATCCTCAGGGGACTTAAAAAAAACATATAGCTTTTGCAACACACACAAAGAATACAAATAATTTAAGAATATTTAAAATATTAATAGGTTTCCGCAATTTACAGAGAAATTTGATACTGAGATATATTTTTAGTTTATAACAGAAAAATTAGTTGGTCAATTCTAATAAAGTAATGTTGAAGTATAATTATGTATATTTGCGTTTTAGTTTTTATTTTTTTTTTTTTTTTAGAAAATCAGCCTTTAATTAGTACAGAAAACTAATAAGTAAGAAATCAATAATGTCTGGAAATGTTTTCTGTACGGAAATTAATACCTGACTAATTAAAAATTAAATTTATTCTATACTTTAAAAAACAAGAAAGAAGATGAACAAAAATTTGTTTTTGAGAAAAATGTTAGGTATTGTGTCTAGAAATTAAGGTAGCTCCGAGTATTATGCCGTTAATGGGGTTTAAAAACGTTCCCAGTCCAAATTAAATCTATTAATTCTCAAGAAGCTATTATTTTGCGAATATTTGTATATACAACTGTAACGTATATCGATACATTGTGGGTATAAATGTTTTTAGCACTCGCACATGAATTCACTTAACCTAAAAGGCGAAAATTTCTTTATCTTTCATATAAAGCTGTCAAGTTTAAAAGCTTAGAATGGCTTCATTTATTATATATTTTAAATATCATTTATTTGTTGAAGCGTCAATCACGGTTAAGCGACTAATATTTGATAGCTGACAAAGACAAGCTGACAAAGACAGGCTTTATTAACGTAACGAATCAGAGTTTATATATATTTGATTTATGAGATCTTAACCAAATTGATAAATTTGACTTCTTATAAATTTTAATATTTTATCTCCAAAATTACTCTCTTCATTAAAAAATATTGTCCCTTATGTTTTTGTAGTGGAGCCCCATTGCAAACAAGGCTATTATATACAATACAGTACCAAGAAAGGACTTAAAATTGGACCTAATTTGACGCTGGGTACCCAATTAGGGAGTTGTCAGTTGTCAGACCTTTTATAGGTTTGCTCAAATTTTTTATCAGAAATATTTTAAAAATATTACTTTTTAGAAGCTTAAATTGCTTATTAATATTAAAATATCATTTAAAAGAAATATAACTCGTGAATAAATTAAAATAAATTACTTTATTAGTTAAATTGCGCAATTAAAAATTTTGATAGGTAAAACAACAAAAAAAATGTTGCATGATTAATCGTTACTTATAAAGTAACAATGAAATGCTTATCTATTGTTAAATTATCCATTTTCAATAAAAAAAATAGTGCTTAGTAAAGAAATATCTGATTAATTTGCCCTGTTTATTGAATATATGTGCATAATTATTGCTTAATTTGTGTTTTTGTCCAGTAAACTTCTTGATTGACGAAATAGAGAACTCAAATTGCATTGTATTCCAACTTCATAACAACTCTTATTTCAATTCTTGGAAAAAAGTCTGTTGGTTTAGAATAGCAAAAATTTAATTTTTATTATAACTTGTTTTAATTGCCTTTTGTTTTCTATTCATACTTATTGAATAATAATTTACAAGTATTTATGTCGTTTGAATCACAATTCATATTGATTTTTAGCTTATTATTCAATCGCCATTATTAGATGTTAAATGTTAGAGAAGTTGAAAAAAAACCAAAGACAAGTTTGGGTGGGCATTACCACTAAGGTGACCATACATTATACATTTTCTTTTGTTTTATCATTAAATTCTAAAAATTATTAAATGTTTGCCACTGAAAACTGAAAAACTTATTAAAAAAGGTTATACTCCTTGAAATTACTTCTGAAAATTATTCTTTAGAATTTATTAATAAATTGCAGTTGGCCACCTGACCACCTCATTGAAAAAAGAACGTCTTTATCGTCTTTTTAAAACAAATTTTGAGGATAATTAACAAAGAAAAAATGAAAAATCTTCTTTAATAACAAAGAAAAAATAAAGGCTTTTTTTTTTTTTTTTAATTTTTTAACATGATTTGCTAAACACAACTGAACAGTCAAACAAACAAAAGATTAAGAACAACTACTTAAAAAGCATGAGCAGAAGATAGAATACTAACAAAAAAAAAACTTAAAAGTTAAGTCAAATAATAGACCTTTTTATGCTACTTGTACAATAGTATTTTAGCCAAAGATTTTCTTATTTCTTTTCTTAATTGTATTTTTTTATTTTAATACTTTATCTCATGATCGCAAGAAAAATACAACAAACTTTAATGGCGGGTTATTTTTCTTAATACCAACTTTAATATTTTGTTTTCTTTTTTACTTTTCATATTTGTTTGCTAAAGTCGTTTTGTTTTTTCTCCCATAAATTTTTTTCTTTCCTTAAAATGTTCGCAAACACAGACTTTAAAAAATGGTAAAAGACGATGGAAAAATAATGAAGCTAAAAAACTTTCACCAAACTGTTTATTTTTTTGCAGAGAAATATTTATATGTTTAACACTGCACACTCGAAAGGCGGCATAACTGTTAAAAAAAATTTCTTTCGAAATAATTATTAAAACAAACATTTTAGTTTATTGTCCCAAAGCCTTCTTAAAAACATTTATATGTTTTGTCTTTATCACATCATCACTCATACTGACGGAAACAATTTTTTAACATTTGATGAAGAGCTACTGCTGAATCTATTAATGTCAAGTAAGAGTAATATATTCATCTATGCCGAATCGTATATAGCCTTCACCATTTTTGTCTAAACACATGTACCTAAAAATCGGCATAAATAATTATTTCTTAGGGTTGTTGTTCCAGTTAATTAAAAAGTTTCTGTATCAGATCCTAGTATAATTTTGATGAATAAGTGGTTAATACCTGCAGGAAATCAAATGAAAGATGAAAAAAAGCTATGAAAATACTAGAGGCAGGCGTTCTGGTTTGTCCTCTTCCTAGAAGGACTTGGATCGATCTAGCTGATTTTCATTAGCAAAATTTTCGAAGTTATGTCTGATTTCTTATGCTTTTCCACCTGTGTTAGAGGCAATAAAAACTAATCGAAGGGAATTTATAAAGTCTTGTAGAACTTTTCATATTTTTGTATCATAAGAGCAAAAAGTGTCAAAGAGTTTAAAAAGCCTTTTTAATTTTGTAATTTTGTTTATGTAGGAACTTTAAAGCATTAAAACACGAATAGTTTAGTCTGTAAATAAAATTAAATTATTCTGTTTCGAATTCATCGTAATACGTCCTTCCTTTTGTGATAAAAATTAATGAAATTTTACTGGTTGTTGAGATTTAACAAAAAAAATCTAAAAAACAAGGACTACGAGACTCCTCTTCTATTAATTAGAGACATTAAGCTGTTTACAATGGACTCTTAGCAGATTATGATCCATCTCAATTCGAACTACGTGGTCAATAACATTATTTTAAGGATGGAGGACATAGCCACTCTTATAAAAAGTTACAGCATTGTATCTAACAGGCTATAATATCTAGTATTTTTAACTTATTTTCTACCGAAAGCCGACAAAATAGAAAAAGTGGACGCCCATACAAAATTGTAACAAGTTTTAAAATTTTTGGTGTAACATTTTTGCTGATTGGAGCAATAGGCGTGGAAATATTAGTCAGAGTACATACATAGGGCTTTTAAAGACAGGATCGTTAAATACCAGGCGGAATCACTTATGGAGCAATGACACCAACTAATTATTATTTATTTACTATTAAAAAGATAAGTAACAAAAATTTAAGTAAATAAATTCATAATTTAATAAAAAAAATAATAATAATTAAATTAATACTTTTATAACCACAGGGATAGTGAAGCAAACCTCGTTCTAGCTGGTAAGTAATTTAATTTCAAGCCAATAATTTAATCACTTGTTTTGGATATAAAATTTAAAAAAATCTCGCATGATAGAAGTTTTTTACAGTTTTTTTTTTTACAAAAATCATTAAAAAAATTTTGTGGCGACAGTTTTTTTCTTGATATTAGGCTTTTTATTCAACAATGCGAAGAAAATTGTGGAATTTTTTTTTTAATTTAGTTTTTTTTTCAAATATACATATATCCAACGCTCCCCCGTTAGCATTAAAAAATTGATTTTACAAAAATCACCAAAGTGAGTCTTTTAAGACTACCCAAGATGACTTAAAACTGATTAATCCGTTGTGCGTTTAAAAAGAGAATCGAATATAATTCCGATAAACGCACAGAAATCAACTTGTTTAAAAAACGAAAAGGACAAAAAGGAAATGCTTGCAATTCGACTGTTTTTAGAATTAATTTAGAGACGCATCCTAAGGATAAAAAATGATTAAAATATTTTATTTTAATTTTTTAATTTTCAAAAAAATATGTCAATTCGTAAATAAAATAGAGATACAAATGTAATATAAATTTTTATATAGAAAAATGAATTTTACGATAATAAGAAATTTTCTAAAAATAAAATAAGCAAAATGTTATTTGCCATTATTGGCTTTGTGATAACACAATAAGAAAAGTCCGTATAATATTATAGAAAAACGACTCGCATACGCCTTGTAATATGATCAAAAATTGACTCAAAAAAGTTTCGTATTTGTTTAAAAGTACGATTGAAAACAGTTTTGAAAATGAGTTAAAACGCGAGTCATAAGGGACTCGTTTAGAAGAGTCCTCGTCTCCCGACAAAACACTAATTTTCGACTTTAAAACGGGAGCACAAACGATTATTTTAATCGTCAACAATTCAAAAAAAAATGTTAACTGGGTTAAATGTAAAAATTGGTAGCATGCCTTTAATTTCAAATGAAATTTAAATATCATGCACGTTCTCGTGGCAAAATTAGCATGAGAATACAACACAGACCAGTGTTGTCAGATAAAGACAAGAAAAAGTTAAGCTTTTCTTGAAAAAAGTTATATTTTTCATTATAAGTTACCCTTCGAAGTTTTTTTAAATAAATAGTAATTTAATATAATTTCCATTAAATAATGTGCTTATTTCATTTTTTCCAAACAAAAAAAATTTATAAAAAAAAAATTTTGAATAACATTAGAAAATTTTAAAAATAAAAATTTTATGAGTAGTATTTGCATTCAAACTTCAGCATACAATTCTTAGTATAAATACATTTTTCATCCGTCCCTTCTTTAGAATTCAACAATTGTAAAAGCAGTAAACATTGTTAAATATATGTGTTCTTCAAGGCAATAAAACGATAACTGAATTTCTTTGTGATTAAAACCGAATTGATATTATGAGAAAAACGATTATCAGAGAGATTTTTGCCTTAAATAATAAAAATTTTAAAGTAATATTGCCTTATTTTGTGTTTGCACCAAAAGTTACGAAAATTTGGCCAAATATAACAGAACTAACTATACATGTTACGTGGAGCCCACAAAAAGTTACAGACCAAACGGCATCGCTGACATAGATGTAATATTATTGCAACGTATTGTCTTCCGAAATCATTATGTTCTAAAATTTCATTAGAAATATGTTCGATATCATGCTAGATAACGTCAGTATCAGATTTATATTTTTAAAAATTGGTTGCATTTTCAGAATTTTTCATCTAAAGAAATTATCTCAAATAAAGTTTTTTAGAATTGTTTACACCCCAATAAATTAATTAATTTAATTAATTTCTACAAAATAAAGAACACTTCTTGAATTAATAATATCAAATATGTCTTTTATCCCAAAAATTATTTAATATTAATTGATTTTTTTGAATAAACAAAAATATTTAACTTGCATTTTCGCTTGTTATTAAAACAACTGCGATTCTGTTTAAATTAGCCACGTTAATCAAGGTTTTTGTGTGATATATGTTTTAAACCCATAAGGCAGTTGCAGAGTTAACGTAGATGGTAACCTCATTTCAACTATTTTTTATTTTTGTTTTTTTTTACTATAATTTCTTTTAAAATATTTTTTCCTTTGATAAAAAAAAAGTTTTTGCTTTTTCTTATTTTTCTCAAGTTTTACTTCTTTTTTGTACTTGTTAGAGAGCTAAAAGACATTTAAACTTGTTTACAAATCATTTCCTTCCTTTAAGTTAAAGTTGTTGTTTGGCTTGTTTGTTTTTATATTTGATAATACGTAATCCTTTTGATCCTTCCGAATAAGAAAAGTGATGAGGAAACCGGCAGCAGACACAAGTGAGCATAAACTTTTTCTATATTCTTTAACTTTTTATTTTTTTTTAGAAAATTTAGCTTTGCTCAAAACACAAACACAATTACACAGCTGAACACACTGTTACGCTTCATTTTACAAAGCTTAAGCAATTTAGATTTCCTGGCTCAATTATAAAAACACTTTTTAATAAATATTCAAATTAATTTTCTAGATTACTTTTTTAATTATCTTACGTTTTCGGAGGTTAAGCAGGAGGGGTTGTATTTAATTTATAATATTATTTCCATAAAATTTTAAATCAAACTTTATCAAACGCTTTCACTGTTCACTTTTATTTATAACAAAAAATTCAATAAATTGAAAAGAAAACAGAAAGAAATAATGCGTCGGTAATGTCGTCTCCACTTGACCGCAGACAGCAACTGGCCACTGTCTTTAAAACTTTCTTTTTTGTTTTTCAAATCAATTTTTCTTTCTTACTTTCAATGCTTTTTTATGTGCAAATATTTTTTTTTTTATACAATATTTTTTGACTCCAGTACAGGTTGTGACACTATTTTGTGTTTTTTTTTTCTCAATTTGTTATTTCTGCTGAACAAACATTTCACCGATTAATACCCGTCTTTGATTTTTAAAACAGAAAATTCGAAAATTTTTCTCGTTATTTTTAGCAGAGAGTTTCCGTTTTTGAAGACCGCACACGTTAACGCTCGGAGAGCGACTGAAGCTGTTATTGGCAGTTTGTATTGCTGAGCTGCGTTTTGTATTGTGCTTTCGTTGTCATCTTTTGCTAGTAGATGTGCTTTAGTATGAGTGTATCTATGTGTCTTCATATTTCCTTGTTGGCTTAGACCGTTTGCAAGTGTGTGCTATTGTACATGTGTGTTGTATATCTAACTTTAACTGCATACTCTTGTAAGTTGGATGTTGTAGATGCATTATGTATCTAATTTTCCAGCTTATGTTAGTACTGTTATTTCTATTTACAACATGTTTGATGCGGTTTGCTTAAATGGAATTTTTACTCTGTGTTAATTATTTTTTTTTATTCAGCTACTTGTTGAAGTTTGTTCTGTATAAAAGCCACGTTTGTTATTCCTGTACATAAATCAGTGTTAGCAAACGAAAAAATGAATTTGCGCCATACATTTCGTTATTTTAATTTGTTCGTTTCAATTAGTAAACTATGTACGGGAGAAAGACAACAAAATGATGTAAGAAAAAAACAGAAATAATTCAATAAATAAATGTTTCTGAAAATGAGAAGGCAAGTTTGAAAAACAGAATAAAATTAATTAATGCTCTATCAATCACTTTTACTGTAAAAGCAAAAACCCTTAAAAACCAAAGGTGAGTTTAGAAAAAGTTAACAGCACAATCGCTATAGTATTTAAAACTATTCACTTAAATAAAAAGTCTTGTTACAATTAAGTAAGTGAACATGAAATGACGACCTTATTTTAAGTTGATAACGTCACCAAACTATTTGTGGCAATCTGTTGAAATTCTGAGCCAGGACAAATTTGTTGATAAAATGTACATAAAAAAAACAAAATAATAAACAATTTAAAATATATTACGGCTTTTCGGTTATGACCATAATTTATAACGGCAAAAAACATGATTGAGGTAACCATAATCTAAAAGCGACATATCAAAGCTGCTCATTGCCTAATTATATTATTGTTAAGAGTAATAACAACATGGTTATATGAAAGGTTTTTAAAGAAGAACATTGTTTTTCAATTGTGGCAACACCAACAACATGATAGAGTTGGCATTAAGTTTTTTGACGTATTCGTTTCCAATTTCGCATTAAATAATTCAAATCCACTATGAAAATAGAGGTCCTGCTAAAGTTACTTTTCGTAAAATACGTATTATTCAAACAACATAATCTTTGACAGACTGGATACAAAATGTGCCAACACCCACGCGTGTTCGACTGGGCTGTTCAACTGGAAATGTCGCATCCATGAGCCACAGTATTGAAGCAGATCCAAATTTGTCAATTCCTTGACGTTCTCAACAATTGGAGTTATCCAAAGTCAACACATGGAGAACTTTGCGTAAGAGTTTGGCGTTGATGCATTTTAAGCTTGAACTGAAAAGTATTAAACTAAGCCAAAATATATCTATATATACATTTAGTTTGTTTACATTATAGCAGAACGTTGTACGTTTATAACGAATACATAGTAGTGACAAATGATATAGTATTTTTGGATTTCGACGCAGATTTGACGTTGTACTTAAAATATTTTTATACCCTTCACCACAGGGGAAAAGGGTATATCCAAGTTTTTAATTCCACTTGTAATTTCAGCAATATCCATTTCTGACTTCATAAAGTATATATATTCTAAGTTCTTATGAATAGCGAAATCGGTTGAGCGATGTCCCCTGTCCGTATCTGTTCGTGTTAAAATATACTTTCCCTTAGTACTAGACGAGCTAAGAGAAATTTAATTACGCCAATCGATCAGACAAATAGCGGGCAAAAAATACAGCTGAATCTAATTTTTAATTCGTCTGAACGTTATTTTTTTATATTTGTGCCCGCAGAACTCAGTCATTTCTAAACCGATTATGAATACTTTTTCTTTACTTGAAAGTTTATTCTTACAAATTGTTTCTGTTTTCAGAACAGTTCATAATTTTAAAAATTAAAGGGTGTCCCCATACAACATACATGTGTTTTATATACTGTAAAATGCACCACTTTTAAAGTAAAAAAAAAACTTATATCACTGTAGCTCCCAATAGCAAAAAGTAACACAAAATTAAGTTTATAAATTAAAGGATGTCCCAATAGGTGACACATATTGACCTATATGAGCCTATCTTTTGAACCGTTATAGAAAAACGCTTGAAAAGTTAACAGAATATCGATTACAACAACCGTTGTAATAAGAAGTATTCGTAAATTAAAGGGTGCCTCAATAGTTCATTAATTTTGATGTATGTGTCCAACTTGTGAACTTTTATGGGTACACAGCTAAAATCTATAAGGAATCTGTACTTTCAAGCCCGCTATTACAACAAGTATTTAATGTGAGTATATAAATTAAAAGATGTTTATATAAAAGATGTAATTTGACCTATATGGCCATATCTTTTGAACCGATATATACAAACACTCGAAAATCTAAGAGAATGTCTACTACAATGTGTTACAATAGTTGATGTAATTTAAAATATAGGGCAAAACTGTTAAAGCGTTATAGACAGACGGCTAAAATTTACAAAGAAGTCATTGTAAAAATTTAAAGTATAAAAATTGAATTTGGAAATAAATGGGTGCCCATCTGGTTGATGTAATTTGATGCATATTGCCAAACTGTTAGACAGGCCGTTGAAATTTACAAGGCGCTGTAGTGCTGTCCGCTATAACAGCAAGCATAAAATTTTGATTTGGAAATTAAAGGGTGTCCCAATATTTAGTTCAATTGAATTTGATGTATGTGGCCAAGCTTTTGAACCGTTATAGATAGATAGCTAATATCTTTTTTCAAGAAGGTTTTTTTTTGCAAGAATTATTCCATAATGAGTAAAAACTATTATAAATTACTAAATCGTAACGCTTTTTTGAACAGAAAAAAAATGAATGGTAGGAAATAATTTCCATGCCGATTTATATATATATGTTGTTATACATATATGGTGAAGAGTATATAAGATCGGTATAGCTTAATATAGCACTTTTACTTGTTAAATTTACTTTAATTTTTTATACTTATTTAGATTATCCTGTTTTAACTTTTGGGTAATCACTTTTTTCAAACCCATTAAACAGAAAAAAAACATTTTTAATTTTTATTGGTGCGTGGTTTAACTCTATGTAATCACCGCAAAACAAATGTACTCAGAAAGATAGAGCTAGTGAAGCTGTATTCTTATTATCTAAGAGGATATTGATGTAGACGAGACAGCCTTTAAACACTTCGATTACCCTAATCACTAATTATTAACAGATCATAGAATATGCAATTTAACGCCATTAGATTATTTATTTGTTCATTCAAGGTCAAAGCCTTACAAAAACAAATTGTAATCCTCTGTTCTGTTTAAGAAAATTCAGTTATGATTTCCTGGCATTTTCCTATCATAGAATATCCTGAATACTCATACATTATGAAACGCACATTTTTCTACAATCTTTATTATCAACGTTAATAAATATCTGCAGTAAAAAACTAATCACTTTTAAGATTTAAAAAAAAGAATAATTATTTTACAAGATTAATTCGCAACAATATTACGTTCGGGTTTCCTAATAAATAACGTTAATAGTTAGACAACTAATTAACATAGTTGACTTAAGGAAAACAAACAATTTGAGATGTGTTTTTTTTTATTTTGTTAACTTAAATTAACAAAATTAATTTAATAAAAAAAAAATTCTAAGAATCATTCTCTGGGTACCAGGTTCGAATCAATAGACGTGCTTTTTTTGCCTTATTTATATATTTGTTCAACCGCAATTTATAGAATTAAAAATAAAAATTTGTTGTCAATTATTAAGCATTTTAGCTGCAATGACAAAAAACGTGATCACGACTTAGGCAGTAGTATTTTTTTTTATAAATATAATAATGAAATAATATCTAAAAACATTTAAATATAAATAGTATAATAGTTTCAGTAAATGGTAAATGACATGGCCGTGAAAATAAAAATTTTCGGTGTTAATATTTTAAATAAAAATTTTTCGACTCAATTACGTTTCATGATTAAGATTACATAATATTAACGAATAATGTTGAAGTGACATTATTCCTCTACATATTATTTCTATACAGCAACAAGAATTGTAGCGTAGAAAGTTTTTACACGCGATTTTTTATTTAACTTTTTAAAAGCAGTGATTAAAAATGCTTGACTATTTTCAATGCATTTGTAGTTGCTTAATTGTTGCTGTATATAAATGTGCAGCATAAGCAAATGTAAAAAGGAAAGAAACGCATTTACTTAAGCTTACTATGTGTTTCTTTCTGCAGCAAAGCAATCAGCAAAGCAATTACTTTAAAAACGTTTGCTGTTGCTTAGCAATCAGTTTTTCTTTATTTTTACTTTGCTTAAGTTGTGATTGACTACGATTGTTTTTTCTTGCTGTTACTTGCTGTAACTCCCTGCTTTTCATTCCTTTTAACACTGAAAACGTAGAAACGTAAGCAGTAGCAAAAGAAGAAACAAACATCAACTTACTGGTTAAGCAACAGCAAATTTTTTCAAAATAAATGCTTTGCTGATTTCTTTGCTGCAGAAATAAACACATAGTTAGCTTAAGCAAATGCGTTTTTTGCTGTTGCTTCATTTTAGTTTTGATATTTGCTGAAAAACATATTAGCAAAGCAAAGACTTTATTGCTGTTGCTATTTTAAAGCAAGCTGTTTAAACCCTGTTTAAAAGAAAACATATCGCTGCAAAAGTAAGAATAAAATGAGGATAAAATATATGTACTGATTAGTTGTCATGTGTTCGATCAAAACGTAGACTTAGTTAAATATTTGTTATTACTAAGCCAAACACCTAGTTAGTGTTGTCAGTTATGTCGATTTGTTGCCAATAGTGGCAAGGAAAAACCCTTTTACGCGAATAAATTTTAGAATAACGATTGGCGAGATATTTGGCGATATTAAAAATACTTGGCTACATTTTTGGCTATTTTCTTTTAATTTTTGTACAATAACATTTTATTAAAATAATGAATGAGTGGGCTTACAAATAACCCGATAATTAAAGCAAAGCCGCGAATAACGTTGTAAAACACAAATTTTGCAAAACCTGTTTTTTTGCAGATTACCGTTAATTTTACTCTCTTACATTTGTTCCAACAACAAAACATTAAAATTATGCATTTTATCACCGTCAAAAAGCAATTACAATGAGTCAGTTAGTGGAGATAATCAAACCATTTAAATACGTTTTTTTGCTCTCCTAAAAAATTATTATTTTGTCATTTGCAACGTTATTCGCGGCGATCCTTCAATTATACATATCTCAATTTTTAAATCAAATGTCAAATGGCAAAGGTTCTAGTTTAAATCTGGATTGGAAACCAGATTATATGGATGTAAAATTATGCATCAATAACTGAAAAACTTGATATCAAAGGGATGAATTAGTAAAAAAATTAAGAAGTAAACACACCCACAGAACTATTTTTTCTTTATAATATTAATTTTGGGTACTCGTATAATGTAAGTGACGTTGATATTAAAAATCAATGCTAATAAAAGAAAGGCTGATAGATTAATTAAAAGGCGGCAACTCAAGGCGGCAGTTCAAATAGTTTTCAAATAATTCGGTGACCCTATTTGCGTACTTGGCGTTTATAAGGCACTGCGGGGAAAACTTGCTTTCATTAGGTAGATTCAGTGTTTATGGTTATAAATTATTGATTGTTTTCACAAATAATGATTGTGTCAAAAGAACTTTCTCATTAATAAATTATATTAAAACCAAATCAATACATATAATAAAACTCTAACGGGATCATTTCTGTAAATGAAATATGTTTTGAAAATGTTGATGCATCAAGTGAAGAAATTGGCGCTCGCCCATACTTTCTGAGTTACGGGACTCTGAAATTTCCAAATTTTTTAAAATATCCGGGGTCTCATTTTAAAGCTTCTGAAAATGTCTATTTTGAAGGTATACTAAAACTTTCTAAAAATGCTCAACCCATTAAGAGCCGATAGCACTTTTTTAGTTCTCTCCCACCTTAATATTTGCTTTTTTGATTGGAGTTACTTCACTAAACTAGGTTTACATAGATGGTGAAGGGTATAGTCAAATGTAGCGCACTTACTTGTTTTTACTAATAGTTTGAATTTCTGTTTTATCATTCTTTAACCTTTAGTGCGACAAAGTTATTTACTTCATATGGATTCAATAAATTTTTAGCAAAAACGATATACTACAAGGTTTTTAGGGTCGCCGATTATGGATTTTATGTCAAATTTTAAAACTTAAATTGGCGGATCAAATTTGGCTGACAATTTTTAAAAAATATAAAAATTAACATTTAATAAAGAAAAGTGCGCCCTCCAAAAATTTCACAGCCATTTTAACCATATACTATGGCCTGCGAATCTCGCGGTTTGGTCCTGCAAAAGGGCTAAGCCCCGGACAAGCAACCCAAAATAATCTTTCCCATCTCCGAACCCTCTCCGTCTGGTGCGAAGAAATCCCGAACCACGCCGGAAAGGCATAGGAGACGATAGGACGGATAAATTGGCGGTACACAAGAAGACGCTCCTATCAAGACCTCCTTTACGTTTTAGAGCTCCCTGATATGCGGAGTAAATCCTCTTGCTTCTCTCAAAATGTTCTCGAAATGTTCAAGGTAAGACCCCATTTTGTAAAATAGTCCGCCAGTACCGTCAAGTATCGGTTCAGTCATTCATTAATATTTCTTGCTCTAGCATCTGATGAGGCAATCAGAATATCATCGGCATACATAAGCCATTCCAGAACTGTCAGAAACGTGAATTATTTGACTGCGGTTTTTATGAACACGAAACACTACTGTTGTTCAGTTTTGTAGATAATAAAAACGTTTAAAATTTTAAAATACCTATTTAATAACATTTCAAATAATTATTATTTTTTATATTAACTTTTTAAATAAAAATGCAATTTATTTGTTGGTTCTAAGCAGGTGTGTCTACACGTATTTTGACGAATCAAAAAATAATTTTATAAATAAAAAAAATTGCTTATGCAAGCTGTTGGCATCACTGTTATTTTTTTCTTTCTTCTGAGAAATTAAAACATTTTTTATTTTTAACACGTCTTACGGCTGCATTAGGACTCCTAATTTAGGAGTCGTTATATAACCAACCTATCGCAGAAGGGAATAAAAAAAAATATAACACCGTGGCTTGTTTATTGTTTTTGAAGTTTGCATACCTAATGAAAAATATTTTTGGCTTTTCTAAAAACTTGGGTAAGGATTACCTTATTAGTTGACTTAAACAAACGAAATACGTATAGATACAGGCTTTTTCAACTAACAAACAAATTCCATTTACATTTAAAAATGTTATGGAATTAAGCATAACAAATAACATTATAAAAATTCCCAAAATAATTTTAAAAAGTTCATATAATTGTTATAATGACTAAACTCTTATACGCAAGTAAATGCTTAACATTTATTATATCTCTTATTAAATGCATATTTTTTTAATTTTTAAAAATCCAACAAGTTATTGTTTGAGATGCAAAGCTAGCAAAAAAAACTTCCAACATTTAGTTCGAAACAAACTTGTTGCTTGAACCATTTAATGTAACAACATGTTATTTGCAAGGAAAATCGGTGACAAAGAGAAAATATTTTTCGCTTATGTTATCGCAGGGAGAAAAACTATATTTTTTTGTGAGACTGGAGTGTTTAAAATAGCCTTTCGGTACATAAATACACGTATGCGAATACTTGTTATTAAGAGGAATAAATGTTATTAATTTAAACGTACTTTGATTCTCTGCTTGAAGCAAACTACAATCAATCAGTGTTGCCAGTTTTTTCGAGCTTACTCGCCAAATGGCTTGTCTAATATCGCCAGTATATGAAAATATTTAATATAAGTTATAAAAATATTTTTATTTTATTGACTTCTTTTGTCATAAAACATACAAATTGCATTGCTAACAACAATCTAAAAAAGGAATTCATTTGTAAAATGTACATTGGTTTTATCCCAGCAAAAATCCCAAATAATTAGATATTACCTCAAAAAGTATTTGCCATATAATGGGCTTCTTTTGTAATTACCATACTTTGTTACTCGCTTACAAAGCACATTACATTAGTTTGCAAAAATGGCAACAGTAATTATACTAGTTCTTTTAGATAAAAGAGAATACCTTAAAACACGTACTAATAATCATCATTATTCCTACAATAATCGATGAAATCAATTCTCAGTAATTGGTTATAAAAATTTTATGGCTTGTTAAAATCATTGGGTTGATAGTCTAGTTGTGAAGTCCTTCCGCCAAAAATGATTAATTTTAAGCTCGACTACCTTTTTAAAAACTTAAAAATAAAGATAAAAATTAAAACTAAAAACAAACAAAAAAATATATAACTTAGTTAAAAAAAAGCAAGCTCAATTAATGTGTAGGATTTAGGTAATTTTTATAAACAAAGCTTATGCCTCGAGATAATAGCGGTATAATAAAACATTTTAATAAAAATTAAAAAAAATATTTCAGAACACATATCAATTATTAAATAAAAGCTTTCATGCACATTTTGTTCAATGTTGTTATCTTTTATATTATTATTATTATTAATATTATTATTATTATTTTTATACTTTTAAAAACTTCTTATACTATGTTCACATTACTTCTTATACCTTGACATTACAATTTTTTTATGATATTTTTCTTTTCCATAAACTTTGCCCTTTTTTCTTTGTTTAAAGTGGCAGATAAAGTTGTACGTGTAAATATGGAAGTCAAAGCGAATACATACATTTTTGGTCAACATTAAACTTAAAGTTGCAATGTTTTGTTTTTATCATTTTTTAAATGGAAAATCGCCAATTCAAACGTTTTATCGTCACAAAGGGTTTTATATCGCCACGTTTAGCGAGCAATCGCTATGCTATCAAAAATATTCACATGTTATTTAGCAGAAGACATAGATTATCTGCTGCTTCAAAGGCGTTGCGACAATAATGCTTAGATGTAACAAAAACTTTAAGTTTTATAAAAATCATGTCTTGTTTGATTTCAACATTTAAAAGAAGAAAAAATTTTTCATTGCATGGCCACCAGTTGTTTTGTACAGTTTGTTATGATGACGATGCATATGATTATATATCTTCGCTGAGCAGCAAAAATCACATTATGCTAATTAATTTTTTCTTGTTTTTTCTGGATTATATGGTTTCTTTAGCATTGTATGGTATAAAATTAAATGGATTGTAGCTGTATGTGGAACAGAAAATTAAGTAATAAGAAGAATATAAATTAATGTTCATCTGTTTAGCGCCACGAAGAATGCACTGTGGGATCTTAAGCGGAAAAGAGATGAGATATTTGTTCAGAAGTTTTTAATAAAATAAATTTAGATAGTGTGAGATTTACTTGCATACAAAAGTTTTAGCACAAGGTATGAAGCACCGTAATTTTTTTATAATTTCTCGTTGGAAATTCTCAGTTTAAGAGAAAAGACAAAATACGTCAAAATCAGGTCTGGTATAGGAATACCCTTCGATTTCTAACTTTATTTTGTATTATATTGTATACAAGTCTTAATTCTTTTTAACTTCGTATTATTATTTATTGCTGTAGCAAACAAAATTATACAACTTTTGTGAAAATTTTTGATGTTTAGATATTACGGGTTTAGAGATACAGATCAATAAATGAGTGACAGACACTGTAGCGATAAAAATAGCCCATTTGCCTAGAACTCGCTTTTCCTGATGTATATTTCTTTTCAAAATAATAATAGGTATGTTTTGTAGCTCTACTTTTAAACCCCATGGGATCCCAATTTGGACAAAATTTGTTTCTTTCTTCAAAACTGGGTAATTGACAGCGGTTTTGAGAAAATAAAGTCCTTCTTCTTCTTGCCCGAAACAGCCCAAACTTTCTCTTCGTGCAAGTTATTTAAACTTGTACAACAGCCTTAAAACACAAACAAAATACAAACTAAATTACTATTTCTTTTTGCTAATTTATTGAAATAAATTTATCTTACTGCATAAGAAGTCAGAATATAAATATTTTATGCAGTCGGAAATGGATATTATAGAAATTTCACAAGGAATGACAAATTGAGATGTACGGTTTTTCCACTTTTTGTGCTGAAGAGTATAATAAATCGTATTATTTGTTGTGGGGAATTTTGGGGATGGTTGAAATTGTTTTTCGGGGATTTGTGGGGATAAAATTTATCTAATTGGGGATACCACTCGAAAGAAAGCTGGGATCCCTGGAGTTTAACCAAAAATCAAAGAAACAGACTTATAATTAAGCAGACTTTCTTTGAAGTCAAATTTTAAACAAAGTATAATACTTTTTTCTCCATTCTTGTGCCTCTGCAAAAACATCTTCTGTATGCAAGGTATAATATTGAGTAAAGAACTTCCATGTACGTATTTCTCCAAGAATTAGTTTTGTTATACAGTCCCACTATTTCATTTGCATGCTGATTTACAGCCAGTTTACAGAACACAATCTGCCGTTTAGACGCGCAAAAACGTTACTGTTTTTCATCTTTGGGTCTTTAAAACACGAATGTCATTTTTTTTTGTAAAAAACGTAACAAATGACAATTGTTTCTGGTTTATGTATCGCGCATTGTAGTTTCAGAAATGCCAAAGCTGAGCGAAGGAAAAATACCATTCGTTTTTAAAAATTTACATATATATGTTTAGTTGTGTTCCCAAAATTAGTTAAAAAATATTAAATAAAATAAAAAATATGGAGTTTTCGGGAAAAAAAAGGTAACTATGTACTTGTACGAGGGCTGCTCTATATATTTCTGGCCTAATAGTGAAAATGCGAATATTTATAATCAAAAATGGTTTTATTGTTTTTCAAAGTATACTCCAGCATGATTTATACAATTTTGCATACGCTCAAACCAGTTGTCGAAGCACTTTTTCCACTCCGATTGAGACACCTCTAAAACAGCTTCTTCTGGCGACGAAAATCGTTGACCACGCATTTTTTTCTTGATGTGCGGAAACAAGAAGAAGTCATTAGGTGCCAAGTCAGGGCTGTACGGCGGATGACCCATTAATTCGACGTTTTGGCCGGTCAAAAACTCTCTTGTTTGAGCCGATGTGTGAGATCTCACATTGTCATGGTGAACAATGATTCGTCTTAACTTGCTGGTTTTTCGAATTTTCCCGATGACTTCAGGCAAACAAATTGTAGTGTACCACTCAGAAGTGACCGTCCTACGTTGCTCAAGCGGAACAGTCGCCACATGACCAGTTTTGCCAAAGAAACAGGCGAACATTTGCTTCGAAGTGCTTCTTCCACCAACAACTTTCGTTGGATTTTGCTCGTCTTTGAAGACCCACACGGTCGACTGATGTTTCGTTTCGGGCTCATACCCATAGATCCATGATTCGTCACATGTGACGAGCTTATAAAAGTCTTTTGAAGCACCGCAATCGTATTTTTGCAACATTTCTTTGCACCAATCGACACGAGTCTTTTTTTGAGCGACTTTCAAATTGTGCGGGATTCAACGAGAACAAACCTTTTTTACGGCCAGGTGTTCATGCAGTATCGAATGTATGGTGGTGGAAGAAATGTCCAAGGATGGCATCAATGTTCTCTGGCACAACAGCCGTTTTTGGACGACCTTCACGGAATTCGTCTTTGAGCTAGCTTCGGCCACGATTAAATTCATTATACCAATTTTTCACACTGCTATAGGATGGTGCTTCATCGCCATACAAAGATTTAAGTTCATCAATGCACTCTTGTCGTGATAATCCACGTCGAAAGTTGTGAAAAATGATGACACGAAAATGTTTACGAGTTAATTCCATTTTTTTCTATATTAATTTTTTCAAGTCACTGTAAACAACACAAATAATGGTCGTACGTCAAAACGTTTTGAGTACGATTATGCTTAAAAATGACAAACTTTCCAATGGAAATGTCAGATTGCACTTGGCAGCATTCAGTGTTGCCAGGCCAGAAATATATATAGCAGCCCTCGTATATTATAAAATATGTGTTTTTCAATGTAAAATTTGTTGCATTTACCTGCATCAAGATGACAACGGGTCTACAGTTCCAGAAATTAGTAAACTGTATGGAGGAATATCCTCATCTTGCCACAGGAACTCCCCAGTTTGGGAGCAGCAAAGCAGCCATGGAGCAAACATGGGAGACGATTGCGAAAAAGATAAATGCCTATGGACCACCAGCAAGAAGCGCCAATGAGTGGATAAAAGTATGTATTTTTTTAAAGTGCTTTATTAAAATTCCGGGCTTAAATCCAATGTACGGGCACCGTTCTTAAAGAAAAAAAGTTGCGTACGGGGTGCAAAATGCAATTCTAAGCAAAAAATGTAAAAACAAAAAAAAAAGTGCAAAAAAATATAAAAGATCGGCTAAAGACTAAAGTACGATTTTTTTAGTTAAACGTAACTTTTATGAAGTGTTTAAAATGTAATTTTAAACAAAAAAATATTAAGTGATAATTTTCGGGAAAACCATTTGTTTTTGAGTTACAGACCCCCAAAGTTTTTACGTATAATGTGAAATACATCGACTACGTAGGAAATCTTTAGAAAGCGAAGCCGGTGTTGGTCATATCAAAGAGGGAAATATCTTTACGTTTAAATCAAAAAATTCGTTTTTAGCAGATTTTTTACATTTTCTTGCTTAATTAGATAGCCGCTTAAATTACCTTTCCAATGATATCCATATTGTTCCATTCTGCCATCAAATACTTGAAATATGCCATATTAAACACGAAAACTTCGGAGGCCCGTAACTCCGGAACTAATGGTTGGCGCCATATTTTTCACTTGACATTTTTTGCTTAGAATTGCATTTTACACCCCTTAGGCAACTTTTTTATTTTAGAGCGGTGCCCGTACACTGGACTTGTTCCAAATTCCGTAGTACACTCACATTATTTGTACAATAAAATACTCATTTACGTTATTTTTTATTTTATCACTCATTTATTTTATTTTAGGTATGGGCAGACCTTAAGTGTCGCCTTAAAAAAAAAATTGCAGATAATAATAAAAGTCTGCATAACACAGGAGGAGGGCCTTGTCGGGTAAACAACCATACCGAGTTAGAAAATGATATAGACAGAATTTGTCATATTTCAGCTGCAGCTGCCCCAAGTGGGAAAGTTTATGGTTTCCCTAAAACTTGTAACACAAAAGGACCAACAAGCACTAGAGAAAGAGTCCTAGATGAAACTCCTCCTAGAAGAAGCTACAATGTAGCAGTGGTTAGTTCGACATCGTGTGCTGTAAAATTACCACAGACGGAAGAGTGTTTCCCGCAGTAGAGGGCTGTCTACAACGAGAGCCCACCAACAACATCAAAAAAATTAGTACCAGAGTCGTATCGCATGACAAGGCCCGTAACCTCAACATCAAAATCAGAAAGCTCAACAAACAAAAGAAAGCGGAAACACACAGATAATGCCGCCGAAGGACAGGAACGGCTTAAACTTCTGCGTCAACAATATGAAATTCAAGCGGAGACACTGGAAACAATTAAGTCGCAAGCCAAAGCGACAAAAGAGTGTGTAGCAGCTATAAAGGAGTGCTCAGAGGCATTACAAACGCAGTCCGCGTCGCTAAAAATAATGGCCGAGTGAATGAAGCTGATGACCAAAGCGATGTTGGATGTGGTAAAGCATTTTACAGAAGAAAAAAAGTAACAAGATGTAAACTTTATTTAAACAATTTATTAATTTTTTACTAGCTTTTTTTAATTTTTAATTTTTATATTTACATACTATTTGCAATATAGTCGTACTTTTGCAAAAATGAATTTACATATTTTTATTCTAAATATTTTTAATTTTACTTTTTCTTTAAATAGCATTGTACAAAATGAAATACAAATAAAGTACAAAATAGTCATAGATTTAAGAGAAATGAATTTATAAAATTTAATTTAATACTAATTTATTTTTGTTTTAATAAATTTTTATCTAATTTAAAAGAAAATTTTTGTCTTTTTATTAACTTTTTGCAATTTGGTCCCTTATAGTCATTGCCAATGTAATATGTTCACTAGAATCTTCTTCTGTTTCTTCCTCTTCATTCGGCTCGTTTGTGTATGCAGGCTCATATTTTGGCCAGTTATTTTTGTAAATGATACACATATTGTGCAAAGCACATCAAACATTTACCATTTTTGTCACCTTTGCTGGAGCATAATGTAGACCTCTGGAGCCAATTAAACATCTAAATCGATTTTTTAGACCTCCAAACAGCGTTCGATTTTATTTCGAAGCCGACAATGTCTTTCATTAAACTTTCGTTCATGAGCAGCTGTTGGATTTCAGTAGGACTTCATCAGGTATGGTTGCAATTTGCAACCACCATCGCCTGCTAAAATACATAATTTTTAAATAATCATAAAAATACAAATTAGTGGGAAAATAACTAGAATCCAAGTATTTCTTTATCCTTTTAAATACTCAGACTTGAAATACTGGTACGGCGCACTTTGCTCCCATACGAATGCGTCATGATTACAACCAGGATGTCTGGCGTCTACATAAGTTATGATCATATTATGATCACATATCTAAAAAATATTTAAAAGAAAATATGTACATTGTAGTATATTCATTTAAAATACAGAAAGTATACTTACTGCTAAAACATTATTGCTGTAAAATCCCTTGTAATTGTGGTATAAATGCATTAAATTTTTCCCCGGGGACTTGATGCGAATATTAGTGCCGTCAACACATCCTACAATACCGGGTATGCCACCTTTATTAAAGAAACTTTCTTTAACAACATTTTCTTCATCTATGCTTTTAGCTAAAGAAATCGATTTGGAGCACAGATTTTCTTTAAAAGTATCTAAGTATTCTTCGATTATTTTGGAAAGTTGTGACTTGGACATTGATGAAGACCATTCGTTGCCCACAGAAGATTGATACCCACCGGTACCAAGAAACCTCAGGAAGGTTTCCAGTGCATTTGTTAGCAAGATGTGGGTGTTCCTGTAAGAAACTTTCAATTTAGGGCTCAAGCCATCGAATAGCACCTTGAAAATTTCTTTGCTAACGCGGAAGTTAGCTACAAAACTATATAATGGAAAAAAATAAAGGATTATCATTTTTTTTTTGTATAAACGGGTTAATTACGTTTCTTCTGTTAACTCAAACACATTTAAGGCATCTCTCATGTTTCTTCTGGTTAAACGAGTGTCTTCCTTATTACTCTCGCTGAAGTCACTAGAAAACGCAAGCTCAACAGATCCAAATATTTCGATTTCTAAAATATAAATGAAGTTTGAGCAAATCAATATTGTTGGGCAACTGCCCATCATAACACTTTCACTAATAAAACATCTACGTATGCATCTACTTTAAAAGTATTATATATTCATATAATCAGTACACGCACACTTTAACACTACACTCACACTTTATTCTTCAAACTTTTTATGTGCACAAATTTTTTTTAAAAGATTGATTGTTTGATAATTTTGTTTTGTTAATTAAACTCAGCTGTTCCTTTTTTAGCGCCGAAGTAGGGTTAACATCATTTAAGGCAAAAATAAAAAATGTATATGAAAAAAAGTAAATAAAAAACATTAATTAATACATTGGCAATACTATGATTTGACACAACATTTATTTACACGAAACATAACGTAAGTTAAACGAAATAAGCGAAACGTGTTACATGGACGCTAATTATTACATTTTCGTACATATGCCATCCGGTTTCGTTTCGCTCGTGACGTATTCTAAAACAGGCTGTTAATTTTAAAATTTTTTTTCAGTTTTTTGGTACTGTTCATTCTGAAGGCCGAAATCCAAACGAGAAGTTAATTTAACTTTTTAAAGATGCCTTGAAGTTTTTTGACATAAATTTCAAATCAATTAAGACCGGTTAATGTTAGTTTATTTTAATGGTTTGATTTTTGAAGCTTGTAGTTACTGGCTAATTATTAGATCTTTTACTTTAGATAATTCTTATTTTATTTTTACTAAATTAATCAAGTTATGAAAACTATTGAGAAAAAAACGATATCTTTATATATTTTTTTTGCTTTCTTTATATGTAGATTATATCTGAGACTGCAAAATAAGGACAATTAGCGCATTATTAGACTTTCAGCTTTTTGTTTGATTTACCTTTAAAAACAATTGGAGATGATGATCGATTATTCAATATTTTTCAGAACCTGGTTTTTGTGCAAATATTGGAATTTCCAAATCAATAAAAATATTCAAGGGAAAATTTACATAATTTCTACTATTTTTTTTTTTTGGCGATGGTCAAAGCAATAACCTGAAAATTATTTTGATAAATATAAAACCCTGTAAAAATGTGAAAAAAATAAAGAAAAATTTATGAATGTTACTAAAAAATTCAGCGTATTATACCCTTCAACACAAAAAATGGAAAACGGTATACCTAAGTTTGTCATTTCGTTTGTAATTTCTACAACATCCATTTCCGACCCCATAAAGTATATATATAATGAATTCTTATGCATAGCTAAGTCAATTGAGCGATGTCCGTCTGTCCGTCGTTTTAGGTATTGAAATTAAGTTGCAACACGACACTACTAGATAAGCTAAAGAAAATTTTGATTGGCAATCGATCAAACATAGTTTCGAAAAATGTGCTATTGGAATTTAGCAAGATCGGTCCATGGCCTTCGAGACAGCGGGCAATACACCACGCCTGCTTCTAATTTTTCCATATCATTAGGAACAATGAAGTAACTAAAATCAAAAAAAAAAAAAAAAACCAGAAATATGCAGCGATAGAGATTTAAAAAATAAGAAAAATATATTAATTGGCGCTCACACCTTTTTTCCGAGTTATGTGATTTTCTGAATTTTTCATAGAAAAGTAGGATTGTGGTATCATATTTTTCTTTCACTTGAGTAACAAGACTTGATGTCATTAAAAGTTTGAAAAACGTAAAAAAAAAACGCCGAACATTTTTCCTTGAAGGAATTTTTTGCACATTTCCGATCCGGTGTGTTTGATTTTTCAATTAAAATTTCAGTTATCTTTGTATTTGATTCGCTCACACTTGAAACTAAATAGAATAACTATTTTAAGAATTTACTTTTTTTATATTTTTCGATTAAATGCTTGCTTTTCAGCCAGTTAAAACCTGCATTATTATTTGCAAAATTGTTTTAAAAATTTTATTATTCCATTGGCTCCAATAACATTCAACTATTTTTTATTACTTGTCTTCGCTTTATATTATTGAATGAATTTAAACAAGTGTGCAATTTTACTCGCTTTTCATACAATACTACACCAGCAAGACTAAACATTTATTTTCTATTTTTAATTCTGCGCTGTAGTAAAACAATAGGTGCAAAAAAAGCAAACAATGCATTCGTTATTTATTTATTTTTGATTGCTGACCAATTTACTGTGACCTTTTGTTATACCCTTCACCACAAAAAGCGGAAAAAGGGTATAACTAAGTTTGTCCTTACGTGGGTAATTTCTACAATATCCATTTCGGACCCAATAAAGTATATATATTCTGAGTCCTTATGCATAGCGAAATCGATTGTTCGCCTGTCCGTCCGTGTTTATGTTGAAATCATGTTTGCGAAGTTACCAGATCAGCTAGAAAAAATTAAAAAACGACAATAGATCAGATATAGTGTCGAAGGGGTGCTATTGAAATCAGTATGATAGGTCCATGTTCTTCGAGGCAGCAGTCAAAACACCACGCCTACCACTAATTTTTTCATGTCTTTTGGAACAGTACAGTGGAAAAATTGGCTCTCCCCCATATTTTCTGAATTACGGGGCTCTGAAATTTTCAAAATTTTTTTTAACATCAATATGAGTATCATTTGAAAGCTTTTGAATAGATCCCTAAGCAAACACCAAATTTTTATTAAAAATGCTTAACCAATGGGTTAAGCAGGTGCCGATGGAATTTTTATTTAGAATTATATATATGCAGTACCAACATTTTTATTTTTTATTTTTTAATTGTCTGGCCCCCTAATATTTGGCTTTTGATTGAAGTAACTTCGCTAAACTAAATTTAAATAGATGGTGAAGGGAATATAAGGTTCGGCACAGCCGAATATATAACCCTTACTTATTATATTCATAAAATGTTTAGGTTTTTAATAATTGAAGATATGTTTTTTTATTTAAATCATTAAATTTAATACTGTTATTATTATTATTGCCTATTGAAGAAGCAATTTCTTTCATGCTTCCACCTGTACTTGACTTTAAAGAGGATTCCCATTCGGAAGAGGCCTTTGAAGAATCAAACAAGGGAGAACTATGGTACTCATAATCATCTTAGTTTAATTTAGAAGTTGCTTTAACTTAATTAATTGTTGTTGTTTGAAAAACCATTTGTCGGTTCAATCATAAATAACTTATTACCAGGAATAAATTAAGTATTTTTAAAAACATAAAATACTATAAAGTAACAAATTACAAAAATATCTTTTTAATAATATTCTTCGGACGCGGGAATTGGTTACGCCTTAGAAGGCAAAAAATTGGCAAAAAAATTTCTGTTCACAGCGACGTTTTATTGGTGGGATTAGAGGGACACGTCCCTCTGCTCTTAAAAATTAATTTTTATGCTTTTAAGATCTTTTGTTTCCATTTTTTTTAATTATATTTTTTTTTTAAATAGTATTTTATTTCACAGCCCACAAAGAAGATGACGGGGCTAAAAATGGCATTTTAGTATCTCTTGAGTCTAACTTTAAGGTTTTGAACATTCTTTGACCTTAAAAGTTGTAATTGCTAGACAAAATGAAGGAAAAAATAAAAAAAATTCCTTTTTTGTAGTTAGGAATAGTTCTTCTGCGGGGACATTTTTTTGCTTGGCTTGATATTTCTTTATTTTATAACTTAGTAAATTGTAAGAGCCAATACGCCTAAAATGTCCTAATGTGCGCTGGCGCTAAATAGCAATTCTTTTCTTATAATTTTTTAATTTTGGCTGCATACGAATATAAAAAAAAGCAATCAAATCAAAAAAATTTATTTAGCTTAAAATAAGTTTTTTCCTAAATTCAAAAGTGGGAGCTCCCATTTTATCCCAACTCAAATTTTCATGTTACAAATATGTATAATAAAATGATTTTTATTAATTTAATATAAGAATTAATAAATGAATAGAAATTATTTGGCTTAAGTTCATTTATTTTTTACTTTCTAAAAATCTTTTTTAAAAAGAAAATTTATTTTACAAATGTATGCGGACGTTTTCCAAAGAAAACAAGAAAAATTAGACGCTAGCAGAATGAAATGCTGCACTTTCTGGACCCCTACGACCTTCATCAGCATTCTTCGCTCTATCTACCTTACTTGTGTATTTTATAAACATAATCTATTTAACCAACTAACTTTGTGAATAAGAATACGAGAATACTCATATACTCATATCAACCTTAATTTGGTTAGACGAAATTTACACACAAACCAACATATTTCTTTACTGTTCTCTCTGTATTTCGTCTTGTACATTTGTTTTTGCTTTGTTTCAATCATCGATTGAACACGAATGCAAATTTATTTTTAATCATTCTTACTTGCTTACTCATGTTTATAAAAATACACAACTAAGGTAGATAGATGCGAAGAATGCTGATGAAGGTCGTAGCGGTCCAGAAAATGCAGCATTTCATTCTGCTAGCGTCTAATTTTTCTTGTTTTCTTTGGAAAACGTCCGTATACATTTGTAAAATAATTTTCTTTCTAAAAATAAATGAACTTAAGCCAAATAATTTCTATTCATTTATAACATTCACAGTTCAAATAATAATTCAATAAAAATTAAATTATAAGAATTAATAAAATCGAGTACGAGTGCTATATTCGGCTATGCCACCATCTATGTATGTAAACCTAGTTTGGGGTTACAGAGAATTAAAATATAACATAAATTTTTGTACTGCATATATATGATTTTACATAAAAATGAAATTCGCATTTTTAAAAAATTTTAGTATTTCCTTAAAGATCTCTTCAAAACGCTTTAAAATGATGCCCATATAGATATTTTTAAAAATTTTTAAATTTCAGAGCCCCGTAACTCAGAAAATATTGGCGAGCGTCGGTTTTTTCACTTGATGTTTTTTTTTTATTATTTTATTCTCTATCGCCTTATTAATTATATTTTTTTTTGATTAGAGTTACTTTATTGGAGGTAGGCGTAGTGTTTTTCCTGCTGCCTCGAAGGACATGGACCGATCGCGCTGACTTCCAATAGCATCTCTTTCGACACTATATTTGAATGATTGACACATTTATTAATTTTTTTTTTTTTTTTTGTGAAATCAAGTTCGTCTCCGCACACGGACATCTCTCAATCGACTTCGCTATGCATAAGAAGTCAGAATATACAGCTGCGGTCAATATACTACCAGCACGCACGAATTTAAAATGACTCCGTTTACATCTGTTTAAGTGTTGGGCAGATTCAACTCAAAGCAAAATAATAAATTCTTTGATAATTATGGTTTGTTATAATAAGAAAATAATTTGGATTTTTTCAGCAATTTATAATACACTAATTAATGTAAAAAAAAACTTAAAAACTACACAGTCAAAAATTAGTGGTCTTTATTAAAATAAATGATAAATTTCACTCCGATATCTTCTAGATAAATTAGTTGTTTGGTTTCAATACTTTGTCGGGTGCCTTTTGTTTGCTTTTACGGTTTCATAACGCCTTCCCATGCAATCCACTAAATACCGGCATCTTCCAACTTTCAACTAGGTTTGTAAGATGGCCTGAAATGGCGAAGATTTTCCGGTCCTGGTTCGAGTTCCTGTTAAAATATAATTTTTTCAGTTAATAAGGAATATCTTAAATTTTTAAAATAATTTTTTGTTAAATATAATTGCTAAATAATAAAATTAATATATTCTACAGAAAAAATTTATACTTAATATACTAATCATAAAAATGGCGGATGCAATGGATGTGTGAGTATGACTTTTGTTAAGTTTTTATTATTTATTTATTTTTATTTAATATTTTTCTTATTTTTAGACTCGAAGGTGAGGAAAAGATTTGCAAATTGCTTATAAGGACAAGATTGGATATGGAGGATGAATTTGCTGCAGGGAAGAAGAAAAAATCAGTTCTTTGGGGCCAAATACTAACGAAAATTCGAGATATTTATCCAAATTTTGATCAATCCAAAGAGCAGATTACCAGGAAATTTAACAACAACTTATAAAAGAATAAAAGCCAGAAATAAAGAGTCTGGAAGAAGTGCAACCACTTGGACATTTTTTGAAGAATTTGATGAGGTGTATGGCACTAGACATTCAATTGATCTTCCAGAACTTAATTTGATAAGTTCATTGGATGAGACCGTAGACGGGAATAGCTCCGAGCCTTGTGACGATCCACAAGAAGATTTACCTATTCCGAAAAAGAAAAAGTGTGGATGTAATGATGAGATTTTGCAATATTTAACTCACGAATCTCAGAAGGAGCAGAAACGGCGCGAGTAAGTTCTTGCTATGGAAGAAAAGAAGCTACTCATAGAGCAATGGCGTATAAAAGCTATGATGGAACTAAAAGAAGTTCTTGAAAAGGCCATTTTAAGAAATTAAATACTTGCTGCCAAATATTATAGAGGAGAGTACAAAATTTGATAACAAATGGACTGAATATTTTATTACATGTGTAAGTTCCTTCAAGCTTTGTAAATGAAATTTACTTTTGTTTTTTACTTTCTAATTTGTATTTTATTTAAATATACTTAATTTAACTGGAAACAATGTTGTTAAGTAATTTCTCATGGTAATCCCATCTTCATTCTTGTCTGTTGCGTATTCATTGTTTTGGAAGTTATCTTCTTCCTCTATTTCCACACTTGGAGACATATAATCCGATTGCTGTCCATTATTGATAATAAAATTATGAAGAACTGAACAAGCCAAAACAATTTCTGAAATATTTTTGAGGCACGATGTATTCAAACGATCTAGAATTCTAAATTTATTTTTTAAAATACCAAACGCTTGTTCAATCATTACACGAGTAGAACTAAGACAATAGTTAAACTTTTTTGTTCTCGCGTTAGATGGCCATTGATATTGGATAAGCGGATTCTCCAAGGATTATAGCATTATAAATAGGGTTATTGTTCCATACATTCGCGTCATGGCAACTACCAGGATAGCCGATAAAAACGTCTATAAAGCAAAATTTATTGTCACACATAGCCTGAAATAAAATTTTTTTTAATTAAGCTTATTTTCTACTAACATAAAATTATAATGCTTTACTTACCTGCATATTAAAGAAAAGAAGCCTTTTCTATTATAATAACTTACTGGATCTATTTTCGGCTTTGGTATTTTCAAGTGGGTTCCGTCGTGACACCCTAGACAAAAGGAAAAGGGGTTTCTCTGCTATTTTGGAATCTTTCTGTGAGAGACTTCTGTTGCAATACAGATGGCCATGTTATAAAATATTTTGTGGACAGTGCCCTTTGCAACGTTAAAGCGATCACTTAGTTGGCGAAATGTTACGCCACTGTTGCCTAGTTCCCAAAGGGTTATGTATAAGCATTGTTCCAAATTGTAGGTCTGAAGTCTTTTTCTAAAAGTATACCACAATGGTTTCAGCTCACACATTAAGGCCTGGAAATAAAAATATGAAAATATTCAAATATTTATTAAAAACAATGAATTTTTATGTACATACTCCAAATGTTGTACGATTCATCCGAAAATATTCAAAACAGACGTCATCCGGATATTTTTTAATGACGCTAAAATAATCCAGCACTTTTGGAATTCGTCTTTTTCTGTTTTATATTTTGTTCAGAATTAAATTTCGTTTTTTATTCTTTAATCCTCTTTTCTTTAGAATATTACACAAATTTTTATAATTTTTTACATCATCCAGTTCACAAATCGAGTTTATTATTGATTTTTCCGTTTTGCATCAAATTTCTTCGTTTTTAAATTCAACAATAAAATATTCAAAACAAAGCATCAGCAACAGCTGATCAGCAGTGGCATCGCAAAATAATCATATTATGCAGCGCAGTGTTGCATTTACGAACAGGCCCATTATTTTTACGAGGCCATATTTTTTTTTATTATATTCCTTTAATATTATCATAAACAGTTTTTGTCTGTACTAAGAAATTGAAAATTTTGAGTTGAAGCCCTTTAGTTGAATAGGTGCGATATGTATACATTTTTTTCGATTGAATTATAACGGATTTTATGTTATTATTTTGGTATTTTTTTAAAATAAATTAATAATATTTTGCTCTTCTTAACTATAAGTGCATTTCTAAATTATCCAGTCATTATTTTTCCCATTGTCAAGTTATGTGACTTTTGGTATCTGGGAAGCCTATCTTCAACACTTGTTAGTTTTATTGTACATACATCCTTCTTTATGTGGGGACTGTTCTGGCTACTTCATTACATTGATAGAGTTATCGTTGAATCATTTTTTTTTGTGCCAATTTGCTGGTGTGTTGGGGTAATTGTCTTGCTGGAAGACCCACACCAGAGGCATTTTGTAGGAAGCATACGGCAGCATAATTTTATTAAGGATTTTTACATAAACTGATGAATCCACAACGGTGTTGATCCGATATATATATGGCCCTACACCTTGATACGAGAAGCAACCCCATACCATTACATTATGACCACCATGTTTGATAGTTTTTGATGTGAATTGTGGAATTTATTCGCTGTTAGGTGGCCTCCGGACAAAATATTTGGAATCCCTTCCACCAAAAAGAACAATTTTGGATTCGTCAGTCTATAGAACATTTCTCCACTTTTCCTTTGGCCAGTTTAGACGACTTTAGCGAAAGATATTCGTTTAGCAAAATGCTTAGAGAAATAGAGCGGTATTTTTCGAGGACTACAGGCATTGAGGCTGTTGTCTTGAAGTCTGCGGCGAGAAGTTTCAATGCTTGCCGGCAGATTCAATGTTTTTTTGAGCTCCGTAGCTGTCATGAAGTATTTAACAAAGACTAATGAGAAAATATCATTAATAAATTGAAAGAATACAAGCCAGCTTGGTAAGATGTTTCTGCCACAATTCCTGATTCAAACGAATTCATATATCTACCACGTACAAACGGTGTTTAAATCAAAAGACAAAAACCTTTTACTTGTTTAATTACAATTTTAACCATTGAACTTTTTTTCTTCATGTTTGCTTTTGTGACTGAAATATATACATACTCGTACATACTTTGAAAATTTTCAGAATTTTATTATTAAATGGAAATATTTATTATTATTATTACTTTATTAATTGGAAAAATTGTTGATGTGTGTTTAATAGTATTTGCAAAAAATAAAAGCAATCAACTTTTTGTTTTCATTATATATAAAATATACAAACGCAATATAAATGAATGTAACATGCGAACGATAATAATAATATCTTTTACATGATTTCCTATTTCCTTTTCTTCTTTTTAAAAGACTTTTTTTAGTAAGTCATTTTCTAATAAAGCCATTTATTTTTAATTAATTATATATTATTTAATTTTTAAACGATATTTCATTTTTATATTTTATATATATTTTCGATATTCAGCTACTCCATTGTGTATCATCTTCAGGAAAATAAATATTTATTTAAATTATTTTATAATTTTTTTTATTTATATTATTTTTATTGCTTAAAAATTAAATAAAATACAAGTAAGTCATCTTCAATAAAAGCATAAAAACTAAATATACTAAAGGACCTCAATTATAAATCCGTTTTTTAACATTGCGTTCAGTCTATTGAACACTTACATTATAAACATTAAAAAAACTTTTGTAATTTTTATATTAATTAATTTCTACAGCAAATTGTTCGCTTTAAAAAAGTATAACTAAAATGAGGTCTTTTTAAATAAACTGTTATAAAATACAATTTACTTACCTTTCAACCATCAGTTGAAACACTTTTTTACTCTGAATTTGTATACCTTGTTTAAAATTTAACCTTTCCTACATTCATACCTAAAGTACTATATTTAATATATCAAATACATATGTACATACTTACCTATTTGTGAATTACTTACTTACTTATTTGCGAAGCACTTTACACGGTTGGCCAACCGTACAAATTAATAACCTATTTTATTTCTCTTCCCCGCAACTAATTAAATCATTGTAACAGCAGAGAACCAATTAGAATTATACTTATAGTTTGGCAAAGCTGGTCACTTTGCAACATAAAGTTTAACACAAAACGAACCATATATATGCGAAATCATATTACTACTGGGATAATCTTTATTTAATTATATTTTACTTTTTTGTACTTGTTCTTATAACAGAGATTTAAGTGCATTATAGATAAGGATATGTTCATCAAAGTAGAGGACTCTATGGAAACACCCTTTAAATTTATTTTTGACTCTTATTTTTAATGTGGGCATATTTGTGCATGCTCTGTGCAAATTCTTAATATCTTTCTACTACGTTTGCAAACCCAAAATTTCGGCACTATAAGAAAACCCTTTATTTTTAAGTCTAAGTTTTAATTTTTTGTTGTTTGTACTTGTTTTTATAGCAGACATGAAAATACAAGTACTTACTTATTTGCCTATTGCTGTTAACAAACACTTTGTAACATAAAGTTCTGTTTTTTGTTGCTGTAGCGGAAATTAATCACTTTGTTAATGTAAATACGGCAAGAATCAAGAAAAGAGTAACAAAATAGAAAATGAAAACTAATTTTCTTTTGATTTGGTTCTGTAATTATATAAGTAAATTAAAAAAGTAATGTGTTTAGTGGATTAAGGTAAAAAAAACATAAATATTTTTACAGCATGGATTGTGAGTACTGAAAATTTTCTTTACTTACAAAACATTGTTTTTTTTTGGTTTTGTGAACTTTAAAAAAAAATATGTCTCACTTTTGCACATATTGTTAAGTTAACGTTCGAATTTGCTTAACGATGTTATTTTACTAAATACGAAAATAATATTATTACAGCAATGTGTTTTCTTAAATTTTTTCAAGCTTAACAAAAAATTGTATTAAAACCTACGAAAAACAAGAAAGAAAAATTAAGAAAAATATTTACGAGGGCTGCTATATATATTTCTGGCCTGGCAACACTGAGTGCTGCCAAGTGCAATCTGACATTTCCATTGGAAAGTTTGTCATTTTTAAGCATAATCGTACTCAAAACGTTTTGACGTACGACCATTATTTGTGTTGTTAACAGTGACTTGAAAAAATTAATATAGAAAAAAATGGAATTAACTCGTGAAGATTTTCGTACCATCATTTTTCACAACTTTCGACGTGGATTATCACGACATGAGTGTATTGATAAACTTAAATCTTTGTATGGCGATGAAGCACCATCCTATAGCACTGTGAAAAATTGGTATAATGAATTTAATCGTGGCCGAAGCTCGCTCAAAGACGAATTCCGTGAAGGTCGTCCAAAAACGGCTGTTGTGCCAGAGAACATTGATGCCGTGCGTGAACTCATAATACAAGATCGACATGCGACATACCGAGAGATAGAGACATCCTTGGACATTTCTACCACTAGCATACATTCAATACTGCATAAACACCTGGCCGTAAAAAAGGTTTGTTCTCGTTGGAACCCGCACAATTTGAAAGTCGCTCAAAAAAAGGCTCGTGTCGATTGGTGCAAAGAAATGTTGCAAAAATACGATTGCGGTGCTTCAAAAGACAAACGTCGAAAGTTGTTCTTGGAAGGAGCATTTCGAAGCAAATGGTCGCCTGGTCATGTGGCGACTGTTCCGCTTGAGCAACGTAGGACGGTCACTTCTGAGTGGTACACTACAATTTGTTTGCCTGAAGTCATCGGAGAAATTCGAAAAACCAACAAGAGAAGACGAATCATTGTTCACCATGACAATGCGAGATCTCACACATCGGCTCAAACAAGAGCGTTTTTGACCGGCCAAAACGTCGAATTAATGGGTCATCCGCCGTACAGCCCTGACTTGGCACCTAATGACTTCTTCTTGTTTCCGCACATCAAGAAAAAAATGCGTGGCCAACGATTTTCGTCGCCAGAAGAAGCTGTTGAAGTGTTCAAAAACCATGTTTTAGAGGTGTCTCAATCGGAGTGGAAAAAGTGCTTCGACAACTGGTTTGAGCGCATGCAAAAGTGTATAAATCATGCTGGAGAATACTTTGCAAAACAATAAAACCATTTTTGATTATAAATATTCGCATTTTCACTATTAGGCCAGAAATATATAGAGCAGCCCTCGTATTAAGGTTAAAAGTAAAAATATTCAAAACCAAAACCGTTAAAATCAGTGTATTTGACAAGCAAGACATTAGCACTAAAAGAAAAAATGAATTAATCAAAAAAAACTTGTTTGAGTTGTGCTGTAGTAATTCGTCTATTCCTGCTAGAAGACATCAAAATTTTAATTTAATTTAAAAATTTAGTAATCAAATTACATAAACAATGGGAGCCCCCTTTGATTTATAATTTTAAATATTTCTTCTTCTTATTATATCGGAGAAGGTAATGGACATTCTGCCTAATTTTCATACATACGTCAAACGACGTCAAGTTTTTAATTTCCAAATTCTAATTTGATGTTATAGCAGACATAGCAATACTGGTTCAACTCTTCTATAACTGTTCAAAAATATGGCCATATACATCAACTTAAATGAACTATTGGTGCACCTATTAATTTATTATTTGAATATTTATACATGTTATTATAACGACAACAGTAGTCGATATTCTGCTTAATTGTCAAGTGTTTGTCTACTTACTTACTTTGTGCAATTGGAGGCTGTAGTGTTACGCAGTTTTTTGAATCTTAAAGCAGCGCCCTTTTGCTATTCATGCACAGAAAAAACTGGGAATCACAAATTGCCTACAAATTTTTTTATCCAAAATATTGAATTATTTGATTAAAAAAATTAATTTATTGGATAAAAACATTAATTCCTCCATTTGCTGTCGTTACTATGCTTAAGTTCAGATATATGTATGTATGCACAAACATACATATACATAAATGCGAATTGATAACTTATAAAATTATTCCCTACATTTGTTTTTTTAATTAAGTTAAATACCTTTGTATAAAAAGTAAAAAATAAAAGTCACAAAAAAAGTATTGTTTGTTTTTTTGTGTTGAAAGACTATAAAGTTTTTTGTATCAAAAATATATAAAGTGAAGAAACATTTATTAAAAATTTTTATTGTTCGGAAGGAAATCGCATTATAATGGTAAATACAATTAAATGTTCATTTTGTAATGAGCAATTTATTTCTGCACAAGTTTTTTTTTGTGCACTTAAAAGCCCATTGCACACCCTTAGAGACCCATTTCGTTACAAATTTGAAGAATGTTACCAACATTTTTCTTCAAAAGACAGCTTTAAAAGACATGTGTTAAATCACATGTGATAGCAGTAATATCAATAATTTAAATACAGATGGGCTTTCCTCCAATAACACATCTGCGAACCCGAACGAATGTTTAGAAAATTTTATAGAATTTGCAACCAAATTTGTTATTCAGTTACATTCCAATAATAACTACAGTCGGAGTGACATAAATGCGCTGCAAAAATCAATTGAATTTAATATAATAAATCCAATTTGCAGTCTTATTGAAACCGGCGTAAATGACATAAAAACCTTGCTTAAAAATGTACGTACAGATTATATGCTAGAAAAATATCTAACTGAAAATCAACTTATCGAGGCTTTACATGTATTTTCGATTGACAGCACTACAAATGCTTTCACTTCGAACGAATATTTAAAAAAGAAGGTTTTATCGATGAAGTTCTTTCCTACATAAAAGTAACGGAAAAAAGTTTGAAAAAAGTGAATTTTCTTCCGTTAGACTTATGGAAGCAAAAGAACTCCCATTATCCTAATAAAATTCTTATTCCGTTTTTTCTGCAATGACCATTTTGTCATTAATTATCCATTGGCATCAAAATCGAAGAAACAAGCAGCGTGTAATTTCTATTTTAGTTTTCCGAGCATGCCGTAGAATTCATCTAAATTAAATGGCGTTTTACTCGCATGCTCTATACTTTAAGCGGACGTTAAGAAATATGAAATGAAATGTTATCATGCTCTAGTTGAATCAATCATAGATCTATAAATCTCTGGCATCGATATAAATACTAAAACTGGGCCTAAAAAAGTTCATTTTATGATGGGGCTTATGTTAGGTGACAATTTAGGACTAAACTGCACTCTTGGTTTCACAAAATCATTTTCAGTCAAGCATTTTTGTAGGTTTTGCCAAATTGAAAAGAAATATTCCAAAAAAAATCTTTACTGAAAACGAAGCTATTTTTAGAAATAGAATTAATTATAGACAAGCTATTGAAAGTGGAGTTTCCAAAGAATTGGGTATAACCGCAGCTTCTCCTTTTAACGAAATTCCTTCATTTCACCTTACTGAAAATAATGCTGTCAATGTAATGCACGATATTTATAAAGGGATATGCCATAGAATTATATGTAAATCTCTTACGCACTTTATCAAAAAAACGAAGTACTTCACGATTGGTGATATTAATACCAGAATCAAATATTTTTCATACTTCAAAATAGATAAAAGAACGGAGAAAGTTAGCATAACTCCAAAGGAAATAGATAATTGTAAGCTCTAAATGTCAGCTAGGCACATGATGTCACTTTGCTACTACTTCACACAAACAAAAATCAGGACGAATTCAATGATTTTAATAAAATGATTAAGGACGCTGCCATCAAAAGCCAAATATCAAGTATATGACAGTGTAATGACATAACAATATTTTCTGAGGCTATTATATGGGGCTACGAATATGACACTAAATCCTTTGTAGGAATATTTAAAAATGATTTTAAAATTTTAAGTATAGCTTATGTAATAAATACTAGAAACGAAGACATCGTTTTATGTTGCAAAAAATAAACAATCAGTATGACCACCATTTTGCGGCATTCGACTTAAGCCCCTATTTTGAAATTATTGCCTTCAACCAAATAGTTGGACCGCCTGTGGAAAAAATCACAACTCCTTCTGGAAGAACATTTATTAAATTAAAGGAATTCTATCACAGCATTTACAAGAAAAAAAAAATAATTTTAGAAAACTTTGCTACCTTCCGAATCTATAGCTACACAGGATGTCATGTACCTTCTCTTAAAGGAATGGAATCACGACCATATGTACGAATATTTTATAGGTAAGTATTTGTCAGATATTAAAAATAAGTTTATTATTTCTCAATCATTACAGAATATCGTATTACGATCAACGTTCTTAAGATCTTTAAATCAAAGCCTTCCAATAGGTGATATGGCAACATTTGAATTTAAATTTAAAAAATGAAAAACGTTACAAACTGAAACAACATCCAATGTAGAAAACCAAGCTTTTTGTACGCAGCATCAATATTTTTCTGTCATGACTATCCTTCATGATACGCAAAATGGGAAGCAAATCTTGCAGTACTATGAAAAACACAAAATTCTGCACGACGTGCACCGAAATTTGCTAACTGACACGATTTCCAAATATATAGAAGCAAAAGGTAGTACAGATTTGAAAAAAGAAATTTGATTAATTTTCCCTTCAGAAAAATTGGTAAAATGAGTTATTGTCTCAGAGACTATTCGCATATTGATATTAATATTTTTAGGAGTACTATAATACAGGTAAAAGAGGAATAATATATAACAAAATTTTTAATTTTAAGCGTCTTTTAAATGGTATTTCTAAATCGAAAGAACAATTAGAAATTGTCTTAAGTGGGGAATTTGGTAAGATTTAATATTTGATTACCTTCATATGTGTCAAATACTATTCGTGTTTCATTTGTCCAGTTCCAAAGAACGATTCTACCCTGGCAATTCAAGTTCTTCGAAGTGGAAATTGTACGAACGAAAAAATGGATATTGGAGAAAATGTTCCAATACAGATTCAAACAAATTAAAGAATCGAACTCTACATCGAACATTTTTAAATTGTGGACAAAATACACAAAACCTTGTGGATACACATTGGTAAGCAAACCTTAACGTACATTTAATTATAAAATATTTACAGATTAACATAGATTTTAGTCTTAAGTTCCTACAGGCCAAAGACATAAACGCTAAGTGGTTATTTAATGAAAACAAATTGTATTATATGCTGCGAACCAAAAGAATTATCATGTTATAACGATGATATCTAAATTTCACTTTTCATCCTTTTCGTTTTTAATTTAAATTTATTTCTTTTCAGAACCGAGGATTTTTTCGATCTTTTATTTTATGCATTTTTTCAAAAAAAAAAATTTTCAAAAAAATTTGTTTGTTTCCACCGCAGCAAAAAGTTTTAACGGATAAATTCGGGGCCAAAATTCGTAAGAAATTTACAGTAGAGGATTCTCAAAATTCATTTGCTTTAATTGAAGAAACAAAAGAGGAATTGCGTATGAAAATCAATCTTTTAAAACTCCACAAATGCAACATTCAACCAAGGTTACTTATTATTGGTGATCTTACGGCTGTAGATATTCTTTTTAAAATTTTTTTCGTATTTAACTTGGAGTTTCCTAAAGAATCCGATTTATTTTATAACTTTAATAAGAAAATTTATTAATTGGAATCTTTTTTATAATAATTTGCTTTAATTGTGCTTGATTCCCTCAAATATAAATATTTCATGATATTCTCATGAAATATTTATTTTTTTAAACTAAACTAAAAAAATGGAATGTATTACTGCGGGGAAAGCATATCCATATGGCCATTTCGCTACTGCTCATATAGCTCATCAGTGGATTCTACCCAAATTTTGTAAGGAAAACCTCAAGGCCTTATATCCAAAGCCAAATTGATTAAATAAGAACTCCATTGAATCAATAAGGCAAAAAACCATAAAAAAATCAAAAATTTTTAATATAAAAACACAGTAACCATTGAGTAAATATTTTTATTTTTTCTTTCATTATGTTTTATTCATTACTAGAGTGACCTGATCGGTATTGAAATGGATTTTTTCTGCCTTACAATTGTCAGGTTTTTTTTTATATGTTAATATATCGAATGTCTTACAAAACTGATTTTAGGGAGCAAAATTGGACACATTAAACTATTTTAAGATGTGTGTGTAAGTATTGTTTTTGTTTTATGTATAAGAAGTGTAAAAACCTATTTCCAATAATTCCTTCTAAGTATTCTTTTTTAAATAATACCATAATTATTTTTAATAATCTATATACATATATAAAAATGGTGTAAAAAATGTATATTAATTCATAAAATAAGAACGGCTAGGCCGATTTCTGTAAAAATTTTTGTCGAGTTTTTGTATGAAATTTTGCGTGAAATTATTCCTTAATGGCTTTCTTAATCAGAAAATAGAAAGTTCGTAGTATAAATCATGGAAAATTGTGGAAAATGCGGAAAATTGGGAAAATCGAGAATTGATTTTTTGTATGAAATTTTGTGCATCAAAGCGCTCTCTACTGATTCCATCAAATAAATCACATTGAAAATTTAAATATTTGTGTTGTATTATTACTCTAAAGTTTCTGTGAAAGCCTAAAATTGGGTTGAGGCGAAATTCGCCGTGTCCGCTAGTAATACAATAATTATTGAACACTGTTCGTTTAATAATCTCTTTATAAAAATTTGCATTAAAATGCACACAACAACAGTTTAATAACTAATCTACACTTTAAGCAATCCAACATTTTTACCGGCAAATCCTATTACAATTTTACACTTAATGCTTTTAAAAGCTAATTTTGAATTAACCGTAAAACTGAAAGTAGAAATACAATCTCACGGTTGCGGATGCGGTTTTCTTTTTATATGGAGGAGACAATATGTATAAAATATATGAACAAGATACCTAATAAACAAGTTTATAATTAAATAAGTATGTTTTATTTATTTTGGTCGTAGTTAAATTAAAAAGTATTCAAATAATGAGTTCTATAACGAATTGTTAGCATACATCACTATTTCCATAAATTTGTTTTAATTTATTTTTATTTAATGCAGCAAATCTAGTTTAGCCCAGTAGCTGCAAATAAAATAATTTTGAGGTGAAAATGTAATGTGATAAAACCTGCGAAACTTTATATTTTCAGAGTTACGGGCCCCTATAGTTTTTATATAAAAATTGCAATATTTCAAACATCCTTAGGCGGAATCGGCCAATATGGGTTTCATAGTAAATGTTTTTAAATAAACTATTAGGATCCTAACAAAAAAAAAAAAAAATGTTGAAAAAATGTTAGTCCATTACAAACCAATTAAATTTTATTTAATTTCAAATTTTGTAAACATTTTCATCCTGTTAAACAAAATTTGTTTTTATAATTTATGTATTTTTAATTATTTAATTGAATTTTATTTAATAATCGAAAAGCCTATTGGCCTAATTGATTAAGTAGTTAACTTGAGTAGGTTTAATATAGTACATACTACCTATAAACAAAAATTTACTCGTATTATTTAATTGATTATTTGTATGCATTATATATTTATATTTATTTGTAAGCCCTGTTCGTTGTATCCTGCGGGATCGTGTGATTTAATTATATCTAAATCTTATTCAGAAATAGCAATAAAGCACCTGCCAACAAAATCCTTACAAGTATTCTGCAAAAACATTTTTGTTAAAACAAAAATATTTTGTTATAGATATGTACATATGTATGTACATTCATATGCATGTAAATACCTCGCTATATATGTATGTTTTCCGGGGTACTTGCTAACGCTAGATTAAAGGGCTAGTTATTAATTTTTAATGCTCGAAAGACTTATTGGTTCATAATGGGTTAACAATTTGTTTGCGTCTTGTATGCAGCTTGATAGGAATTTTTTTCGCAATAAAGTGTTTGAGATATCACACGATTTTTATAAACACATTAATGAGACGTAACTCTGAAAATAAGGGTTACCAACGATTTTGTCCTTTGCGTTTTCTTTTTAAAATTACTTTTTCTATCCCAGAAATACTCTGGGATACTCTTTATCTTTAAACAAAACATGTTTATTTTGTTATAAACTTCACAACAAAAAGTGGTAAAAGTGTATATCTAAGTTTTTCATTCCGTTTATGTTTCCTACAATATCCATTTCCGATCCCATAAAGTGTGCGAGTATATATTCTGACTACCTATGCATATCGAAGTCGATTGTTCGTCTGTCCACCTCCCTGTCCATCCGTGTTGATATTGAAATCAATTTTGCCTCGGCAATCGAACAGATATAGTGTCGAAAGAGGTGCTATTGGAAATCAACATGTTCGGTCCATGTCCTTCAAAGCAGCAGTCAAAACACCACGCCTACCTCTAATTTTTTCATGCCATTTGGAACTGTAAAGTAACTCCACTTAAACAAATAAATATATAAATATAAAGTAAAAAAATTGGCGCTCGCCCATATATCCCAGGTAACGGAAAAGGAAAACTCAAAATTAAAAAAAAATATTTCTTAATTTGGCCTCAGAATGGCAATACTAGCTAAAAGAAACTTTTGAATTTTTTCGCCTACACCTGTCATTTTAAAGCTTTTGCACTTTAGTGCAAAAGTGTTCAAGTGGGTTTATACTCGTCAGTGTTGCCAGGAAAAGACAGGAAAAATTACGCTTTTCCTTAAAAAAAAATAACATTCTTTCTATAAAAGTCATATATCGTAACTTTTCTTAAATAAATAGTAATTTATTTTAATTTAATTTAATTTAATTTATATCATATACAGCAAAAATTTTATTTCATATTTCGGGAAAAGTAACAAGGAAATAAATTTAAAAAAAATAGAAAAACCTGCAAAAAATATCAGTAGTATTAAAATCAGGAGTCAATACGAATATTCCGGGATGGAAAATTGAATGGTCTCGCCTTTCAATAAAATTATGAAAAGCAGGATTTTTAATCTGTTTTACCTTTTTCTTTGAAAGATTGAATGTACTATTTTTATTTATTTTAAAAATACCGTTATTAAGAACAAATATGAGTCGTATTTGCTTAAAACTTTAACATTAAATTACTTACTAATGTGGCACTTCTTAAAGGAAGTTAAAAAAAAACTTAATTTGAAATCTAGGTATTGGTCTCCTACCACTAGAAAGTTGTAAAATTTTTTAAACGCCATAACTAAAGTTGCTAATAATGTCGCAAGTTAAAACAGAATGAAGTGGGAAAAAATTGTTTGCAGAAACATTTTACTGTTTCTAAACATGAAGCAAAAAACATTTCGTGATTTCTCACTAATAGAGCAAAGTATTACTTCAGCAACCTTATATTTTGTTTATTTAAAACATAATTTTGTATGTTGGATTTTGGAATTAAAATCAAATTAATATGTTAAAAAAGGTTGGTATGTTAAGAGTAGTTCTTATCTTAAATTATGAAACAAGTTTTTATGTAATATTACTATATTTCGTGTCTGTACCAAAAGTTATGAAAATTTTATTAAATATAATAAAATTATACATGTTACGTGGAGCTTAAAAAAGTTACGAAAAATATAAAAAATGTAACCAAATGGCAACACTGATACTCTTACTTACGTATATATATGAAAAATACACTTCTTTCTGCAGGTAAACCGTACAATTGGATTCTCATTAAATATTAAGTTAAAAACACAAAAAATATTTACCACAGGCTCAGTGGGTATGTACAAATGTATATTACGAGTATTTCACAACTTCAATGAAAAGCCTTTAATACATTTATAATGAAATTAAACTGCAGGCAATTTGAAATTAAATGTGTGCAGTAGGAAAAAATTGCATTGCAGAGTCATATAAAAAATTAAATTAAATAATATTTCTTGCTCTTGGAGGATTTAAAGCTCCCTTTAAAAACGAAATTTAACTAAAGTTTAATAATGAAATAATAAAAAAACAAAGCTATAAAAACAGGTACAAATGAAGTATATGTATATGTTTTCATCGTATATGTGTATATACGTGTGTGTAAAACACAGGAGGGTCTGATTCATATTATTAATTTCTTAGAGTCTAAGCACGACATTCGATGTTGAGTAAGCTATCGTAACGAAAAATACTTCGATACGTATCGAGTGAGCATATTATCTCGTGCGATATATATAGCTTTTAAATTAACCTACTTAAAAAAAGAAGGATTGAATGTTGCCTGCATAACTCAGTCATTTCTGAACCGATTTTAATAATTTTGTTCTATATATACAACGTTATACTTAGAGATCGGTCCTGTTTTAAAAACAGTGCTAAATTTTTAAAAATTATAGGTTGTCCCCATGCAACATATATATTCTTGAAGTGTATTATGAATCGTGAAGGGCACTATTCCACTCCCAAAATTAAAAAAAAACTTATTATCCGTAAAACACCAATAAAAAATAAATCTTAAAATTAGAGATTGTTCCCGTATTGTCACACTTTAATAAGGGACTATCTTTTGAACCGTTTAATACAAACGATTCAGAATTGGACAAGATGGCCATTACTATGACTGTTATAATAATACATACAATGTTTATATACATTACAATACAATATACAATGTTTGGATTGGAAATTAAAGGGTGTGCTTATGCTGACACCTTTTAATTCATAGATTAATTTTTGCATTATTTTATGCTATTATGAGCTATAGTTCATAACACACTTAAAAAACATGTATGTTGTATGGGGACACCTATTAATTTTTAAGATCTGTTTTTAAATGGTACCAATCTGTAATAATAGCCTTTCAAATAAGAAATAAATTTCAAAATCGGTTTGGAAATAACTGAGTTCTTTCTGCAAGCACAAACATTAAAAAAAAAGAAAAATTCAGAAGACTTGAAGTCGGTTAAAAATGTAATTGATTTGCAAGCATTAACTTATGCTTAACGAATCAAAAAAGCAACTGAAACAGCAATGTACGCCCTTAGAAAAAGATGAACGTGTATTCCTTTTAACTTCAAACATTTTCTGAATATTATTCTGTTTTGTTTTCATCATTTTAATAAAAGTTTACTTTAAGTGCTATACCTTTTTAAATTGCCAAAATTTCTCTTCTGGCTATTTTTATTTGGTGGGTTTATGACAACGAAAATTCTTTAAAATTTTAAGCAGCGTTACACACCAAATTATGTTAGTTTTGCCAAATTTCATAGAGTTTTGTTCTGAAAAACTACTCACACTTAGTGGTCTACTTTGGAAGCCGTGGCCGTATATTTTCTATCAAAATTAAATTTGTTTTTCATTTATGAATCTATATCTGCATAAAATTGTTTAGAAAATAATTTTTTTAGCCCTTCTGCCGCTGATTAAATTAATTTGTATACCATATGCTGAGCAGTATAGAATGATAGATAAACACACTTAATCTATTTTGGTATATTTCGTTTGATATCTAAGGCCGTGGTACCAAAATAAAAATTTATGCAGACTCCAAAACTAAATATTAAACATTAGCAAAATGTACTAAAAAAAACTTTCTGAAATTTCGGTTGACTTCTTATATATGCACATTTTTGTCCAATAAGAAGAAATATTGCTGTTAATATTCAGTCAGCTATTATGTGTTTTATTCTTGCCGATGACCAGGTATTATTAAAAACAAACATGTTTTCTTTAAAACAATTAAAGTAAAAACAATAAATTATCCACTACAAATTTCGACGAAACATAAATTTTCTGCCTGTGAATTATTTGAATTATTGGATCCCAATTGTTTTAAAAAATGTATTTATCATTTCATTATTATAATGACTTTTTACGCAACTCTGCTCACAAATATTTTGAGTTTAAATCTTTATTATATTTCGTTATTCATTATATTTTGTAAGCATGAATTTGGAGCAGAGCAAAAAAATATAATAGGGCGTGTGTGAAATGGTGGTTAAATAAATTATTTCTACGGATTACTCCTGTGTGTCATAATATTATTGTTGAAAATATAAAAATATATAATTTAAAAAAAAAATATTTTACGTTGCTTATTTTAATTCTTTTAGGAATGACATAGTCGCAATTATTTAATATTTTATTTTACACAAACCTAAGCATGTACATTAAATTTCAAAAGTTAAAAATTTATTTAAAAAAAAAATTATTTGCATGTTGACAAAGACAGCAAAAAAATTTTAGAAAACGTAATCAAGTGTGGAATAAAGTTTTATTGGTGGAAGTACTTCTCAACTAGATTGCCAACCTAATTGCAGGATAATAATGGTTGCCAGTTGTACGTGTTTTAAGGTATTCTATTTTAACTTAAAGAACTAGTTCAATTACTACTTCCTTGTTTGCAAACTAATGTAATATATTTTGCAAGCGAGTAACAAAATATGGCATCACAAATGTAAATCATTATAAGGCAAGTACTTTTTAAGGTAATGTCTGATTTTTTGCTGGGATGGTATGCAAAATTGTAGTGTCAGAAAATGTCTATGCTTTTAAAAAATCCTACTAATTCTAGGGCTAGTAAAATTTTATTTGCATCAGAACTATAAAAATTTTACTTATTCCAAGCTTGGTGACCCTTGTTACTACTTTTTCAAATGCTTGCCCCTTTAGTGCCTTTTTTTTAAATAGCTAAATAAGCCATTTTTAATATGCTTACCCTTTTTTGGCCTTTTTTTATACGAAACTTTTTGTTTGTTAAGGGCCGGAGAGTATAGAAACCGTCATACATTAAACTTTGAAGTATTCAACTTTTAAATCCATTAAAATAAATATTTTCTTATGACCGATGTCACAATCACTACATGTCCGTCAACGCAAAGTAGGAAAGCTGGTCAACTTTAAACTTTTGACGTAGATTCTTCTTCTTTGTTTTCTTTTAACTTTTGCTCGGTTACAATTACACTCATTATTTTGCAAATACACGAAAAGCAGGTGCCGTTTGTATAGCTCTTTAAGGCTCTACGTTACATGTATAATTTTATTATATAAGGCCAATGTACAGATACGAAATAAAATATCTATGAAAGAGTACTTGTTTCATTCTTTGAGGTAAGCATCTCTCCTAACATAGCAACCTTTCTTAACATATCAATTCGATTTTATTAAAAAGTTTACACCCAAATGCAATCAAAATCCCATATAAAAAATTAGTTCGAAATAAACTAAAATCACCATTGCTGAAGTTTAACTCTGTTTATGTTGAAAAACATCAAAACGATTCTTTCCAACTGTGAAATAATATGAACTGTATTTCGTGAGGAATACTAAACATTCAGTTCAAACTTGCGGAAATTGTTAGCAACTTCACTTGTTCCGCTTGAAAAATTAGAAAACCGCACCAATACCTCGATTTAGAAGATAGTTCTCTTTTAATTTCCCTGAAGAAGTGCACAATCATAGTACAGAAAAATTGTCAGTAAGTTTATGTTGACGTTTTAAGCAAATAAGGCTCAAATTTGGCTTTACTAATCATATTTTTTTAAAATAATTAGTGTAATAAATTTTATCGAAGCTCAATCTTTCAAAGAAAAAGGAAAAAGGGATTTATTAAAAAAATCCTACTTTAATTAATTTTACGGAATGGCGAGAGCATGCACTTTTCCATACCGAAATGTTAGTATGGAGTCCTTATTTAAATTCTCATGAGTTTCATCAATATGAAATTGTTTTCGTACGTTTTTATTTTTTTATTTTTTTTTCGTTTTACTTCAATAAATGAATTGGTTGACTTGTCATTTTGGCTGAAATATGTAAAAAAAATTATTTACTAGATTTTATATAAATTACATTAATTAGTAAATAATTATTATTATGCTTATATCCCATAACATTTTCAAATAATAATGCAATTTATTTGTTGGTTTGGAAAAGCAGGTGTCGATATGTATTTCGCCGGTTGCAAAGCTTTAAAATTTCTGTATTGGCTTCTAAAATAACTTAACCTCACATAAACAAGAGTGTTAAGAGCTGGATACCTTAATACTGCACTAAGAGCGCTGCAGCTTAGATGGTTGTTTTAAGTCCGTAACCTAACCACGACCTTTGATTCGCTTTCTAACCCAAGAGGCGCTACAAAATTTTTCAATACAATCAACACACAATCAATAAGTAATAATTCCTACTTTTTTTGCTCCTCTTACAAAACAAACAAAAAAAAACTAGTAGAAAAAAACTTGGTGCGCACTATAACTAATGAATTAATTTAATTTAATGAGAAGGCTGTAGTCAGGGTGGTTAACTGGAAAACTAGTTGGTCAGGTGCCTGATGAGCTGGCTTAAGCAAAAATGTTTTTTTTTTTTTTTTATTTAATTTTATAAATACATATTAAGAGTTAACATCAAACTTGCAGCCTCCTTCGTCGGTACTTCTTCATAGCATATTTGCCGGCGAAGTAAAATGAATAATAAAATGGCTATATCTATCTTTCTCCTTTCACCATCTCTCTTACTTCTCATCTATCACTTTCCTAAAGAATGTAGTACGGTTTGAAAAAAAACTAAATAGGTAGATGCCTGAAGTGCTGATTCTCGTTAAAAAAAAAATATATAGAAATATGTATGTTGTTTGTATATTTAAATTATTATCAATAAAATCGAGGTTTTCGTCGCGGTTATGCATGCACAGGAATTCAAAATCTTAAAATTATATTACACATACAGATGTGTGTATAAAAATATTTCCGATAAGTTGTCTATATTTAAACACGTTTAAGGCTTGATGGTTTTTCCACTAAGAAATACAAATTTACATAAAAAACCACTAGTTATACGACAAATACCTTTAGAGTAATTTTTTGAAGTTCGACGAAAGCCAACTGTTACATATTTACAATAAACACGATTATTTGTATAAAATTGTTTAATATATCAACATATTTCTACAAAAATAAGATTTGGTAGCCCCTATATATCTGGAAACAACAGTGGTATTGTTTTCCATATGTGCGTGGTTAAAAACACAGATGAATAAGATACTTTCCCCAGTGGTGTGTCTGTAGAATAACACGGCGCACTGTGGTCAATATTTTGAGATAGCGGCCAAAACTACTTTTGGTTTTTGTTCTCCGATTTTAAAGTTATTAGACTCATATGAAAGTAGACAGTAGTAAACCTCGGGAGCCAAAAAATTATAACTCTATTTCAACTATTTCACTGAGAACAGGGTAGTCCAAAATGGGCTTTTTCAGAATTTAGTAAATTTATGATATTTTTAGTTAATTTTTAAAGTTTAAATGATCATAACTTTTTTGTTTTTCAAGATTTTTGGACGAAATAAATTTTGTGTTGTAACTTAACTTATTTTCTATTACTGGTAAAAAAAAAATTGAAGCTCTACTGTTTTCAGAACAATTTAAATATTTTTTTTTTTTAAAAGGTCAAATTTCTCGGAAATTTCCTACTTCATAGAGCACAACTCCTGTGAGTCAAGCTGAGTCAAAACACAAATTTACTATTTTGTAGTCCTAGCTCTCCCCTACATTCCTATATATACATTTCCATGCATCGGGACTGCACTTTTTGAGCTACAGCAATTTTTCTGACCCAAGGTAAGATATTCGGTACAAATGAACGCCATATTTTTTGAGAAGTTATTTGTATGTGAAAGTGGCTATTATGCATATATTTTGATGAAACTTTGTACAAGAGTTCTTATTGATCCAAAAAATAATTCTGTTGAAATTAGGAGAAGTTGGCCCATATTTGGACCTAGTCCACATAGAAGGGTGTATCAAAATTTTGACAAAAATGACAATAGAACTCCCAAATTATGTGGTATCTAGCAATTAATTTGGAAAAGGTAAAAAATGATTTTATTGCCATCTAATATTACATAACTTAAATACCTGAAAATTGCAAATAAATTTAAAACCAATGGAAGTAAGTGGTAAAACCAAGTACCTGTTATATTATTACCAGTACCTGTTAACTCTCAAATTGAAAGAGGTAAAAAATGATTTTATTGCCATCTAATATTACACAACTTAAATACCTAAAAATTGCAAATAAATTTAAAACCAATGGAAATAACTGGTAAAACGAAGTACTTGTTATATTATGTTTCAAAGAGGAAAAAAAGATGATGTTGAAACTTCGAGCAATAGTATATTAATCCATGCATTCATTTTTTTTCTTCATTATTGTTTCAACAATGGCTAAATGCAGTTATAGTGTTCTATCTGATATATATTTTGAACGGAAAGATGAAAACGATATTATTTTACATATAATGAATAATCCATTCTTCAAAATATGCGACAAACAAGAAATTAAAATTCATAACTTAAAAATAAAAAACTTTTTAAATACTTTAAGAAAACGGTACAATCAATGTTCCAGAAACAAGAAATTGTTTTACTCACGCAACCAAGAATGGCTAAGAAATAAACTTATTTTTAAAAAGCCATCAGTAACTACCACGGAAACTGGAAAAGGTGGTCGACCAGCAAAGCCAATTGATAATTGTAGTGAAAGATCACGAAGACGCAAGCTTAAACATATCAATGAAGAAGTTTCTTGTAGCATCATAAAGGATTCATTTCTGCATCAAATTCAACCATCGAAAACTAAAAAGAGTAAAATTGCTATCATTAAAAAAATAGTGGAAGCAAGCCCCAAACGCACAAAAAGGATTTTAAAAAGTATGCCGACACCAACTGAAGAAAATAAATTTACTCCAGAAGAAGCATTTGCACTATTTTTGGATTTGAAAATGCCTAAAAACCAATATACAGAATTGCGGAAGCGAACCAATGAAAAAAATTGTGGAATTTTTCCATCATATCGAGATATAGTTTCTGCCAAAAAAGATTGCTTACCTTCACCAACTGCTATTAGTGTAACTTCAAGTTCAGCAGAAATAAAATTGCAGGATCTTCTTGAACACACTGCAGAACGATTACTAAAGACATTTGATGCTGACTATTTAAAGAAGTTTAAAAATTGCAGCATGACTTAATTTCTAAATGGGCATGTGATGGGTCCTCTGGCCAGAAACAATACGAACAATGTAATGCGGAAAATTCATCAGATGCCAATTTATTCATGATTTCTTTCGTTCCATTACGTTTAACAAAAACATTTATTGGTTCAGAGCCGTCAACTAGTAGAGCTGCAGAGATAGATGTATGGAAGAATGAAATTCCATCGTCAACAAAATTTTTTAGACCAATAAAGTTTGCTTACAAAAAAGAAACTAAAGATGTCATAACTGAAGAAGTTGGCAAAATAAGAGATGAAATTAAAGAACTTAAACCCGTGATATTTGAATTTAATGATCAATGCATCGAAGTTAACTTTAAAATGTCACTTACAATGATCGATGGAAAAGTTGCACAAGCTTAAACCGAAACAAAGTCTTCGTCAAGCTGCACCATATGCCAAAAAACATCAAGTCAATTGAGCCAACCACCAACACAAGACGATAGTTTTAATGAAGCATATGAATTTGGAATGGTACCTCTTCATGCTAGAATTCGTTTTATGGAGCATATTCTTAAATTGGGATACGATTTGGAATTTGGCCCGTTAGGCGAAACAGTGAGAAACAACAAAGAAAATTTGGAAAAAAGAAAGCAAAAAAAAAAAGATATTCAAGAAAAATACCGTGAGATAGGCCTTATAATTGACCAGCCAAAGCAAGGAGAAGGAAATTGTAATGATGGAAACACAGCAAGGAGATTTTTTTCCGATCCAGAAACTGCACCTTCTATAACTGGAGTAGATTATGATTTAATACGACGATTCCAAATCATATTAGAAGTTATAGCATGTAGCAAAAAGATAGATGCAAATGAGACGGCAACCCTTTATAACCAAAAATATTCTTGGAGACATATGCCAACCACAGTTCACAAAATTTTGTTCCATGGGGAACAAATAATTCAGCACAATATGCTTCCAATTGGAGATCTCTTAGAAGAAGCGCAAGAAAAAAGGAACAAAGACTACAGATTCTTTCGCGAGCACAATACAAGAAAAATTTCCAGATATTGTACTAATGAAGATCTTATTAATATTTTGTTGTGCACATCAGACCCGTATATGTCCAGTATTCGACAAAAATGGAAATCAACCTCATTAGAGTTAGATGAAGAAGCTAAACAACTACTGCAAAATGAAAATCAAAGCTATTTGGAAGAAATTTTTACAAATATTGTTTAATTAATATTAGTTTAAAGATTATAATTTGTTTCTAATTTTAGTATAAATTTTTATTAACACATTTAAATAAAATATATGTGCACTTTAAATCAATAGTAAAAGTTTACTAAAAATTTTATCGATGTTGTGTTCTGTATATAATATATCCAAATTGTATTGATATTGTTGGGAATTTCAGTGTTATTTTTCAGTTTAATCCTCACAAGAATTAGCTTTCTTCCAAAAAAAACCTACCTTTAGCCCATGTGAATATTGAGACTAAATAAATGTCAGGGGCCAAATGTTGGCATTTTCTGACCAAAATTAAGTTTATGAATAATAAATGAGTATTGGTTGAAAAATACGATTGAGGAAAATAAGAAATTATAAAAAAATACCTATTTAAAATGTTAAAATATTCAACTTTTACATGGAAACTCAACAAAAAATTAAAATGCGTTTTTAACTCCACATTACTTACGTTCCTATCGGTCGATTTTTACGTTTGAACACGCAAATTGAAGCTTAAAGTCCCTCCTATTGAACAAAACAAATTGCGTAAAAAAATACCAATCCGGTCAAAAGTTATAGAGTGTTGACCGCTATCTCGCGAAATTGACCACTGTGCGGCGATTAGTTGACAAAATTGGAGCAACGTCAATGGCTAGTATTATAAAAGGCAATTAAAAACAAGTAAGAGTGTAAATCTAGTTTAGCGAAGTAACTCCAATCAAAAAAGTAAATAATTTGGTTACCGGCAATCTTATTTTCTAATTCCCTATCTATTTATTTTTTTGATTCGAGTTACTTTATTGTTCTAAATGATATGAAAAAATTAGAGGTAGGCGTTTTTTGTTTTGTCTGCTGCCTTGAAGCACATGGACCGATCATGCTGATTTCCAATAGCACCTCTTTCGACACTATATCTGATCGGTTGACAAGTTTACCGAGGCAAACTTCATGTCAACACTAATACAGACGGACAGATGGACGTTGCTATTCATAATTCAAAATATATATACTTTATGGACATTGTAGAAATTACACACGGAATGAAAAACTTATATATACCCTTTTTTCAATTTTTGTGGTGAAGGGTATAATGAGAAACTGCAGCAGTACAAACAAACCTCCTGGAAAGAGGAAGACAAATGTTGTGTGTCAACGTGGCAGATAATTTACTGAACACGTCTATCTTATTTAATATTAGAGTAGTGGATATTTGTTTAGTCGTCACTTTACAAAAAGTGCAAGAACTCTATTTGTTAGCTCACATTAACAACATTACAACATTGGTACGCCAATTTGTGTTGGAGCTATTGAATAAAAGTGGTCTGTGATGATTTTGTTAATGACGGTAGGTAAGTGTGGATGGCTGCGTTTAAAAAAACGCCTGTTTAGTAAGCAAGAAACCAGAGGTATCAGGATCAAGAAAAGAGCACAAAGTACACGTAGAAAAAAAACATGGTTGTTATATGGTCACAATAACCATATTATGTTCCTTGTAACAATGTATAGTTGCAGAGAACTAATTATAGTTGTTTTCATTAAAACTTTTGTCACGATAAACATTTTTTGTTAACTTTTAACGATTATATGTTTAGTGTGCACAAAAATTGCAACATGGTTTGTTTTAACTTAAAAAAAATTCAATCACAACCAAAGTTTTATAACTTATTAAAAATAATATAAAACATTTAACCATAATATATTATTATTAATCAAAGTATGATTAAAAGCAACAGAATAAAGTTTACGCTTAAAAATATTTTGTTTTAACACTTGACAGTTTAGTAATTTTTCTGGTAGCTAAAATTTGACACTGTTTTTTATTGTTAAAGAAATTGTAAAAAATAAAACTTTGTGTACAAAATAAATAATTAAAAATAATATGCAAAATATGAAAACAAATAAAAAGGGAACCAAAACATTTAAAAAAAGTTGAAGTAAATATGTATGTATTGTAAGCATACATATAAATGTTTAATTTTGGGTTTAAAGCATAATTGTGAAATCATTTTTTTGTTTTTTTAAGCAAATAATTGATTGTTTTATGAATTTATGTTTTAAAATAATTTTTGTGACAAATCGTTAATAAATAAAACAATAATCAGTTTTTTATATCAGGAAAATTTTGCACTTACGATACTATAATATAATTCAATTATATAACATGACACTTTCTGCCATATTATTATATTTTAATTTAACCATTTAATGTTTATATTCGAACATAATTATTTTTATACTTTGGACAACAATATGGTTGCATTTGTAACAATACTATGTTTTGTTAGCAACCATATAATGCAAACATATTATGTTGCTCTTAGATTACGGTTACCTCAACCATATTTTTTCTTTGCGTGTAGAGAATTAAAAATAAGCCTCTGAACTTTTTATAGAAAAGTACGATGTGAAGAGATCTTTCAGGAAATGCTAAGCCCATTAAGAGTCGACGACATTTATATATATACATATATATGTATATATATATATATATATATATATATATATATATATATATATGTATATATATATATATAAATATATATATATATATATATATATATATATATATATATATATATATATATATATATATATATAAGTTGTCCTATGTTCGTGATTTTGTAACTCGAAAACCACTCAACCGATTTTAAATTGAGTACATGTATTGAAAAGGTCTACTTGAAATTATGGTTTATAAAAAAACATCGAAAAACTTGTACGAATATGCGTTATACGCGCATTTTTATGATGGGGTGTTTTCCCTTTATAAAATGTAATTTTTTTAAATAAAATAATATAAGGCCTTGCTTGCTTGCGTCATTTGACTTTTTTAACTTCTGTGTGTGTCGTGTATCTAAAATTTACACGAAATCGCTCGGCGTTCGTGACTTATGACTAAAACGGGTTTTTACGGCTGCACCGACTAAAAAAAAAAACAAAACAAAGATAGATATTTAAGTTTTAAGAGGGTATGCTTTTTAAAAAAAGGAACAGGACGGGTAAATGGAGAAGAGGAGAAATGCTCGGAATCGATTTTACAAAAAACAATTTCAATAATATTAGAAAGATAAATAAGCCTTGATTCATAAGATCCAATAAGCAAAAGGAAATCCGTTATAGCTTCCATATTAATCAAATAAAAAACTTGCTTGGAAGAGTGGTTCTACGACTAGTTTTTATATAAAATTATAAATAGTACTTCATTTTTTTTAAATTTTTAATTCTCTGCCATGAAAGTGCAAAACTCTTATATTACCATAGGAGAATAAATACCTTAGATATAAAAAATGTGATGTACAACACCGCCCAATAGGCTTTTCCTATTTTTTTGTATATACTGTAAGGTTTAGTTTAATATTAGAATTAAGCACAAATGCCTCTCTTTTTACATTTTTTTTGGGAAAATTTTAAAACAAATGTTGTACCTACAGTAAACTTAACTTTAATATTATTATAAGCGGCCATGCTACAAATACTTTTATAGAATATCTTGGCAACTCCTTGAAAAATACGCTAGTATGTAAGGAATAAATAATTAATTAAAATTAGTTTTAAGAAAATATGTACATCATTAAAATTTTTGGAAATAAATATATACTATAATATACTACCAGTAGTACTACAAAATTATATTGTACTAAAATCATTAGTTGGTCCTCAACATTTGTGAAATTTGTGGTGTTTAAGTGAAAAGTAATACTAAGGGATTAAAAAATGACTGGTCACGATAAAGGTGGTAAAGGCTTGGGAAAAGGTGGCGCTAAACGTCATCGTAAAATATTGCGTGCCAATATCCAAGGTATAACCAAGCCAGCTATTAGACGTTTGGCTCGTCGTGATGGTGTGAAACGTATTTCTGATTTGATTTACGAAGAAACTCGTGGTGTCTTAAAGGTATTTTGGAAAATGTTATCCGTGATGCCGTCAGCTATACCGAACATGCTAAGAGGAAAACCGTTACCGCTATGGATGTTGTATATGCTTTATTCTAGGACATATAAAGGTGGAAATTCTGGTAGAGTGAGCAAATGTAAAAAGTGTAGTAAGATACGTATGTTAGCACGCCAAATTTTATAATTTTCCAAAAAAAAGAGCAAAAGCAAAGGCAACGTATTCAATAAAACTAACGAAACCTAAAAACAAAAAGTCAAAAAATACGGGGTCATTGGTATTCTTATACTTAAACCATAAACAAATTTACCTATTCGATGGAAACATTTCCTAATCTTTCCAAAATTTGTAAGACTTCCACATGAATAAGTTTCTAATCCATATAGAATAATTAGCATTAGTTATGATTTTGCTTTTAGTTTTCTTACTTTAACAGGAATATAAAAAGGCAACATTATATACCCGTCTTAGCGAAAACAGATTTTAGATACAAGTTTATTAACATGAAAGTCAAAACTCAATCTATCATCTAAATAAATTCCCAACATCTTAAAGATTGATACATATACAATACCTGCATTGTTTATGAAAAGAGCATTTACATTTAAAGGAATTTCGCCAAAGTTGATTCCATAACTTTTTAAAGGATTTAGATTTATCTTATTCTCAACCCATAGAGACCATAGAGAAATTTTATAATTATCAATGTTTATTAAGTTGACGTATTTTGTTATTAAAATGTTACTTTTAAAGAATGCAATCATTTATACATAGATGGCATAAATATTTACCCTACAGAATGATAAAAATAACCCACTTAATCATTAATGGGCATTGTAAAAAATAAAGGACCCAAAACTGAGCCCTGTGGTACACCCCAGTTGTATAAATTTTGTTTTTTATGCAAAAATTAATAAATTAGCTTTCATGCTGAAGACGTGAAACCAAATTAATTGTACATTTAAGGTTTTCATGGCAAACAGAATGAAATGCCTAAGTATAATCAAGAAAAATGACAATGGCTTCCCGGCCGTCATCCAAATATCCAGTAATATTTTCAACCAAATTAATGACCAACGAAGATGTGCTATGATGTAGTCTAAAGCCTGATTGAAAAGGTAAAATTAGTGCTTCAGCATTGAATAATCAAATCGAATTGTACAAAATAATATCTAAAATTTTTGCGTACTAATTGGCCTAAAATCGTTATACGAGGGCTGCTCTATATATTTCTGGCCTAATAGTGAAAATGCGAATATTTATAATCAAAAATGGTTTTATTGTTTTTCAAAGTATACTCCAGCATGATTTATACAATTTTGCATACGCTCAAACCAGTTGTCGAAGCACTTTTTCCACTCCGATTGAGACACCTCTAAAACATGGTTTTTGAACACTTCAACAGCTGCTTCCGGCGACGAAAATCGTTGACCACGCATTTTTTTCTTGATGTGCGGAAGCAAGAAAAAGTCATTAGGTGCCAAGTCAGGGCTATACGGCGGATGACCCATTAATTTGACGTTTTGGCCGGTCAAAAACGCTCTGGTTTGAGCCGATGTGTGAAAGCTCGCATTGTCATGGTGAACAATGATTCTTCTTCTCTTGTTGGTTTTTCGAATTTCTCCGATGACTTCAGGCAAACAAATTGTAGTGTACCACTCAGAAGTGACCGTCCTACGTTGCTCAAGCGGAACAGTCGCCACATGACCAGTTTTGCCGAAGAAACAGGCGAACATTTGCTTCGAAGTGCTTCTTCCACGAACAACTTTCGTTGGATTTTGCTCGTCTTTGAAGACCCACACGGTCGATTGTTGTTTCGTCACCTGTGACGATCTCATAAACGTCTTTTGAAGCACCGCAATCGTATTTTTGCAACATTTCTTTGCACCAATCGACACGAGCCTTTTTTTTTGAGCGACTTTCAAAATGTGCGGGATCCAACGAGAACAAACCTTTTTTACGGCCAGGTGTTCATGCAGTATCGAATGTATGCTGGTGGAAGAAATGTCCAAGGATGTCTCTATCTCTCGGTATGTCGGTCTTGCATTATGAGTTCACGTACGGCATCAATGTTCTCTGGTACAACAGCCGTTTTTGGACGACCTTCACGGAATTCGTCTTTGAGCGAGCTTCAGCCACGATTAAATTCATTATACCAATTTTTCATAGTGCTATAGGATGGTGCTTCATCGCCATACAAAGATTTAAGTTCATCAATGTACTCTTTTCGTGATAATGATGGCGTGAAAAATGATGGCACGAAAATGTTCACGAGTTAATTACATTTTTTCTATATTAATTTTTCCAAGTCACTGTAAACAACACAAATAATGGTCGTACGTAAAAACGTTTTGAGTACGATTATGCTTAAAAATGACAAACATTCCAATGGAAATGTCAGATTGCACTTGGCAGCACTCAGTGTTGCCAGGCCAGAAATATATATAGCAGCACTCGTATGTTAAGTTTCTTTTAAAATACCTTTTGAATCCAAATTATTTTTAATAAATACGGCCGAAAATAATAAAAATTCAATTTAAAAATGAAGTATAAATATTTAAATATTTTTAGGAAAAATAAAAATATTTTTTTCATTACCATTAAAATTTCATTGGCATTAGTTGAAATAATGAAAAAGCGATATCATGCTAATAATTTTATTTTAATTATAATTGTTTTAATAATGGTAATGGAATGGTTTTACAACTGGAAAAAATAATTGTTTTTATGAAAAATAAAATTATAATAGCAAAACCTTAAAAAGAACTATGCATAAAAAATAAACTTTAACCCTTTCGTTGATCGATATACATTAGAAAATTTTAATAATTTATTAAATTTAAATGAGATAGGAATAAAACTTGATGTCTAATATATAAATTTAGCTCAAACCCCAGCTAGCTATATTCTTATAGTGCCTAATGTTAAAATGTACATATTTTACCAGATTTTTGTGATAAAAATGTCACTTTTCAAGTACGAATAAATTTTACTCTCTATTTATTTAAGCTGTAGGACTTTTTTTAATGCAGAAAAGAGGTTTTTTTAGTACATGTTAGAAATTTTAGAAATTTTGAATGTACCAATAACATGACGATAATATCCTTCCAAGTGCATAGAAAATAAAAATTGCGTTATTTAATATGTACATACATATGTATATAAAAGGGACAATATTATTACTGGATGTATTTCTAAAAGTGTAAATGTTTTCCCTAATCTTTTTTTTTAATTGAAATTTTTCGGAACTTCAATTTTTATGTACATATGCATTTACAGATGTATAAACCTTTTTTACATATTAATTTTAACTCTTTCCTAGTTTTTATCAAAAAGGAATTAATTTTTTTTAAATAAACATATAATAAAATTCCTCAATTGAATTAATTAATTAATTAATCCTTATAACTCAACGCGCGATTAGGCGACAATTTATTAATTTTTCATTTGTTTTTATAAAATTATCATTAATATTATAAATATTGCTAATTCTACATTTAAAATTATATAAACTAATTACTAAAGCTAAACAATAATAATTACAATTAGGATTATTACTACGAAGTTAAAATCTGCTTATTAGTTCTTGCCTCTGTCATAAGCAGCACACATGAGTATTTGGATATATCTGTTTATGAAATGATATTTGAGAGTAAGAAACTGATAATTTTCTTACTCTATGCAAAACCATAAACAACTGTATCCATAGTGTGAGTACGCACAAGCGAAAGCATACAATATCAACTACACTCGTGCGTTATTTTGTATCTGTTGTAGCTGATATGTATATTATATATCTGTTTTTGCCATATTGTTGGATATACTAGTGCACGTCTTTAGTACAAACCTCCCGAGAAGCAACAGACAATTATTGTGTGAATACATAGCTGATAATAAAGTGAAAACTTCTAATTTAATGTTAGAGTAGCAATAACAATTGTCAAGACGCTCTTTACAATAAGAGAAAGAGCTCTGGCGGTTAGCAAAGTGAATTAACAGCATAACAACAGTCAGTTTAGGATATTAAATAAAGGAGAAGTCTATGGATGATTAAGGTTACTAAAAAAGCATCGAGTAGTTTATGTCTCGCCGGAGTAACACAGTAGTGTATAGTGGATGGCTGCATTCGTGATAACGCATGTTTAGTAAATACGAGACCATAGGATTCACAAGACCGTAGGATCAAGAAGTATAGCCAAATAAAGCCACAAAGTCAAGAATACAGAATATAAAATGGGCCACAGTGGTATTTGCAATCAAAAGAATCCGTACGTTTCTCTAAAAAAGGAAAAAACGTAAAAATATGTGTATATTTTTTTATGCATATACGAGGGCTGCTATATATATTTTTGGCCTGGCAACACTGAGTGCTGCCAAGTGCAATCTGACATTTCCATTGGAAAGTTTATCATTTTTAAGCATAATCGTACTCAAAGCGTTTTGACGTACGACCATTATTTGTGTTGTTAACAGTGACTTAAAAAAATTAATATAGAAAAAAAATGGAATTAACTCGTGAAGATTTTCGTGCCATCATTTTTCACAACTTTCAACGTGGATTATCACGACAAGAGTGCATTGATGAACTTAAATCTTTGTATGGCGATGAAGCACCATTCTTTAGCACTGTGAAAAATTGGTATAGTGAATTTAAGCGTGGCCGAAGCTCGTTAAAAGACGAATTCCGTGAAGGTCGTCCAAAAACGGCTGTTGTGCCAGAGAACATTGATGCCGTGCGTGAACTCATAATGCAAGATCGACATGCGACATACCGAGAGATAGAGACATCCTTGGACATTTCTTCCACCAGCATACATTCGATATTGCATGAACACCTGGCCGTAAAAAAGGTTTGTTCTCGTTGGATCCCGCACAATTTGAAAGTCGTTCAAAAAAAGGCTCGTGTCGATTGGTGCAAAGAAATGTTGCAAAAATACGATTGCGGTGCTTCAAAAGACGTTTATAAGATCGTCACAGGTGACGCATGATGGATCTATGCGTATGAGACCGAAACGAAACAACAATCGACCGTGTGGGTCTTCAAAGACGAGCAAAATCCAACGAAAGTTGTTCGTGGAAGAAGCACTTCGAAGCAAATGGTCGCCTGTTTCTTCGGCAAAACTGGTCATGTGGCGACTGTTCCGCTTGAGCAACGTAGGACAGTCACTTCTGAGTGGTACACTACAATTTGTTTGCCTGAAGTCATTGGAGAAATTTGAAAAACCAACAAGAGAAGACGAATCATTGTTCACCATGACAATGCGAGCTCTCACACATCGGCTCAAACCAGAGCGTTTTTGACCGGCCAAAACGACGAATTAATGGGACATCTGCCGTACAGCCCTGACTTGGCACCTAATGACTTCTTCTTGTTTCCGCACATCAAGAAAAAATGCGTGGTCAACAATTTTCGTCGCCAGAAGAAGCTGTTGAAGTGTTCAAAAACCATGTTTTCCACAAAGTGCTTCGACAACTAGTTTGAGCGCATGCAAAAGTGTATAGATCATGCTGGCGAATACTTTGAAAAACAATAAAACCATTTTTGATTATAAATATTCGCATTTTCACTATTAGGCCAGAAATATATAGAGCAGCCCTCGTAAATACTCCAGAAAGTTTGTTAGAAAATAAGAAATTAAATTACATTTTACTTTCACTGTGTGAAATAAGCAAAAGTAATAATTAGTTTTTCTTGTAAAACGACAGCTCTTAAAAAAATTATACCTTCTACTAAGTTCCCAGCATGCAAACTTATTTTACTCCAATAACGTCTTTAATATATATTTTTTTGCGTTATATTTCCAAGGGATTATTTCATATTTTTTGTTTAGTTTATAATTGTTGATATAAAAGTTTAACTTTTCACATAATTTTATTTTATTTTAAGCCTTTTACACAGAAAACAACAAAAACCAAATTTTAATAATATAACAATGAAAGAAAGCAAAAACTATATAAACAAGTATTATTTATTATATAATTACATACACATATAATCGTGCCTGGTACTAAAGATCACAACTGTATATTCAGTTTTGATGTACACACAAGTAAATACAATAACATGTGACACTAATAATGTTCATCATGATTATTATCATTAAGAACATGATCAACTTGTTGTTATTGTTTACTAAGTATTTTTATTGCTATTGCGGCACAACAGCGATGCAGAGGAGTAAGGTATAGTTTTGTATTGTTATGTGTCATATTTCGTAGTTCTCGCAATTAATTTGATCATCATTTCACATTAAACGATTTTCATGGTAAATTTAACAAAATTAGATGGAAAACGTAATCGATGTTTATAAATTATAAATTACATTTTCTTTAATTATTTATTATTGTCACCGGTTTATAAAATATACAAACATTTTTGTTTTTGTATTACTATTTATTGTATCATCATTAAAGCATGAACTAAAAATAAGTATTCAAATCTTAATCTAAATGTTACAAATTTGTAAATGACTGACCAATGCCGGACAAAAATTACAGTTTTCAATTTAATTTTAAAATAACAACACAATCCAGTACTTCATCTAAGAGCGTTGGTTTTCCTTCTCTTCAGATGACTGTGTCCGCGATAGTGATGGGACTTGGATAAGTTTTTAGTTTTCTTAATTAACGAGGCACGTTTTTGAGATTTCACTTTTGGCCAATAAAACGTCAACATCCTTTTGTTTGTTGCTGTTTTTAATATACCAAGAATTTTATTTTGGCGGCGTTAGATTTTGTCTAGATTGGAACTAGAGGCAGTGGATACCGTAAACCATTACCGCAGTGATTGCTGACATACTTTCCTATTTTTACTTTTGTACAAAACTGCAAAAAATGTCTCCCAAAAAATACTGTTAGTTTTAACATATTACACAATGTTTCTTTTTTAATTACGAAATATCGTCCTTTTTTTTATTTTTTTTATTCACATTTAAATAAGGTGCTATATATGACTGCATCGAATCTAAAAAAGAAAAAAAAAGAAAAATTATTGAAACGTAATACTTCTATATAATAATGATTTATCGCCTCAGAAATCTTTTTTCCGTTTAAATAAAAAGTTTTATTGAAAAATGTACATGTAATATACCCTGCACCATATACATATGTAAATTAAATTTAGTGAAGCAACTGACAGAGAATTAAAAATAAAAAATTAAGTACTACACAAAATTGATGGGCGAGCGATAATTTTTCCACCAGACGTTTTTTCTATATCTTTTAGTTCGCTATAGCTCCATATATTTGTTTTTTAGATTGTAGTTAATTCATTGTTCCAAATGATGTGGAAATAATAAGAGGCACGCGTGGTGTTTTTACCGCTGCCTCGAAGGACATGGACCGATCTTGCTGATTTTATATAGCAAAATTTTAAACTTTGTTTGATCGATTGGCGTATTTAAAATTTGTCTAGCGCATCTGGTGTCTTGCTAAGGTTGATTTCAACACTAACACGGACGGGCAGGCGGATAGACGGACAGAGGATATTGTAGAAATTACAAACGGAATGACAAACTTTGATATACACTTTCTACACTTTTTGTGGTGAAGGGTATAAAAATTCAATTTGGCTTGGAAACTATTTGTATTTCAGATGGAAAGCAAATTTTTTCTATCATGAATTTCAATTCAGATTAAATTCCTTACCATACAGACTTTAAACTTAGTGTGAACTTAGTTTGTTAGGTATTAAATTACAAGTGTCAGAGAAGGCGAATAACAATAGGGAGCAAGTATTAGCTACCGTTTCCGTAGTTAATAAAAAGTTTTCAATTTTGTTTTACGTTATCTAAACAAGCAATCAAATCTACTCCTACACTAATAATTTGTTTTCAAGAATTGTGCATTTAGTTATAAAACCAAGTTCGACTATAATTAATTTCAGAGTTACATATCAAATTATTCACCAGCAAAGTGCAATAACAACAACATTTGATATGTTATTGGAATAGCATTAAATAAATCAATAAGTTAATTTATTTTAATTGTGCTTGATTCTTTCAAATATAAATATTTCATGATGCTCTCATAATATATTTATTACTTTAAATTAAATAATGCAATGTATTACTGCGGGCAAAGCATATCCATAAGGCCATTTCGCTATTTCTCATATAACTCATCAGTGGATCCTACCCAAAGTGAGTAAATTTTGTAAATTTATATTTGAAGGAATCAAGCACAATTGAAATTAATCACCCCTATCGTGAACAAAATGTGAAATTTTTGTTACCATGAAATTTTCATTCCCCATGAAGGGAAAATTGCTATCGTGAGTTTCATGGGTACGTTTGTTCCCGCTATCAATTCGTACTGAGTACAAATTAGAAAGAAGAAAAGGGAAGGGGAAAAAATATTACAAATTTTTTAAAGTTATAAAAAATTTAGATATGTTAATGATTGGTGCTATTGTGTTGTTGGAAGAGGAGAAGATTCTACAACAGAGAACAATTTTATTTTAAGAACGTGACGTGCAAGACGCTTAAAAGCCCTTGAAGTTACTCTAGAGACAAAAGCTCCAATCAATGGACTCAAGTGTGCCATAGCCACACGGCTGCCTGCCTAACATACCCATTTCAATAAAATAAATTTTTGTATCGGATCATTTAAAAAATATTTTTCTAATAAAAAATCTTCATAAATTTATAACCAATAGATAAATCTCTTTGTTTTGCATCTTGACGAGCATAATGTCAGTCTGCACTGCACTAACTGATGTTGAATTAAAAAAAAGTATTATTGATGTAAATATTCTAATTAAAACATATAAAAACTGGCATAATGTATGCAGTTCCCCAGCAAAATTTAAGTGAACAAAGGAAAAAGGGAAAAAATTTCGAGGGAAAAAATCAATCCCGATAAGGGGAATTTTTGTTTAAGTGAAAAATTGTTCACGTGAATTATTTACGAATGCAATTTGGGGAAAAGGGATGGGGGTGAATATTTATTTTAACAAATAAAAAATTTTCTTGTTAAATCAATAAATAATTTTATAAATTACATTCGTTGCTAAACTGACCGTTAACAGATGGTAAACACAAATGTTACCGACGATTAATAAAGAAATCATACAGTGGTTGATTATAAAATATTTATCATACGCTACTGGGAATGATATGGCGATCCCGAAAATTTTGCATGATATCCTGCTGGTGTCAATTATGTCATAAAGTGATCGAAAGAACTATCACCTAAGTATGAGCTTTTACCACCGTTTCTATGGTCGATAAAATATTCACAACAAAGCGATTGTTCTGTTTATATTTAATATCGTTTAAATTTTAATCCCTTCACCAAAAAAGTGGAAAAAGGGGATATCTAAGTTTGTCATTCCATTTGTAATTTCTGCAATATCAATTTCCGACACTAAAAAGTATATATATATTCTTAGTTCTTATGAATAACGAAGTCGATTGAGCGATGCCCGTCTGTCCTGCCGTGTTCGGTTTGAAATCAACTTTGCCATGACACTTAATGAGCTAGAGAAAATTTAAATACACCAATCGATAAGACATAGTTTCGAAGATTTTTCTATTGAAAATCAGCAGGATCCGTTTATGTCCTTCGAGGCAACGGGCAAAACACCACGCTTGCATCTAATTCTTCTATATCTTTTGGAACGAATACAAACACATGGGAGATAATGAACTAAAAAATAAGAAAAAAATCAAGTAAAAAAAGTTGGTGTTCGCCCATATTTACCGAATTATGAGCCTCTGAAGTTGTCAAAAAAAAGTACGATTGTGCACCATGTTTCTAATGATATCAATGTTTGTATTTTTTATTTTTATTTATCTCAAGTCAATAGAACATTCATTTCCTTACAGACGATGCTTAAATTAAATAGATAACAATCTTTAATGTAAAGTATTTTATACTAAAATTATAATTATATAAAGAGTACTAAAATAAACTTAGGTTTAAATTTTAAAAAGTTGCATTTTAAATTCAGTTTTTGTTGTGCAAAACTCTAAACCTTGAGTAGGAACAGTGCCGTTAATAAAGTTTAAATAATTAAAAGTAAGTGTGCTATTTACGCTATAATTTCTATTATGGAATTGAACGTTAAAAATGTGCTGATGACTCAGAATTCTACGTGGAACATTAAAGCGAATCCGTGAAAGTAAGTCCGGGCAGTCAATATTACTATTTATTATATCGTAAACAAATAAAGCTAATTGAAATCCACGTCTATATTCTAACGTTTGCAGGTCTAGCAATAAACATCTTGATTTATATGAAGAGATCTTTGACAAAATATTAACAATATTTAAAAATTCTAAACCCCTTAAGAGCCGATGACATTTTTATGTAAAATTATATATACGAGTTAGTTTTTCTTATTTTTTAATTTTCTGTAACCCCAATATTTGTTTTCTTTTTTTTTTATTAGAGTTACTTCACTTAACTAGATTAACTTATATGGTGAAGGGTATAAAAAAATTCAACATAGCCGAATAAAGCACTCATACTTGTTTCAATATGGTTTTATTCAGTAATAAGAGAGTACGTTGGTTGGTTATTTTAAATAGCAGAGTAGAATTTCGTTTCCTTCATAAATCGGCGATATTCAATTATTATAATCTTCAAGATGTTGTCGTTTAAGAAACATATTAAATACCTAATTTAAATTTTTAAATTATAAATATTTGACTTATTTTATTAATTTTTGTATTCCTATAACAATTGACCCACATTATTTTTTCTGTGTTAAAATAAACTATTACCATGTCGTGTTTAAAGCAAAGTGCATTTAACTTTGTTAACGCCATTTACGATTTATTTAAAAAACCAATGTTGCTTTTTTGTAAAATTAATGTACAGTGAAAAAACTGAAAGTCATAAAATATTTCTGAACAATAAATTGTTTTTATGGTGGCGATAGTTTTGTATTCAAGAAAAAAATTAAATTAAAACATATTCATAGACGAATATAGAAAAACGTACAATATGGGCAGTGGAAAGCGATAACAATTATTTAAAATAAATATTTAAATAGAAACTTTATGCTTCTAAATGACCGAATAGCCTAAATAACCCTAATCAAAGTTATGACATTCGAACTATTTGAAAATGTTTTTGTTTAATTTAATTATTAAAAAGTTTTAAAAAATTATTTTTACACAGGCAGGTGTTTCGAATCTTGACAAGTGGTGGGTTATCATGCTATTGGCTTCACATCGTAAAGTAAAAAGGTAACTTGCTAATACACATGTGAGAATGCAGGCACATAAATCACATGAGTAACAGTAGTAATACCGATGTCAAGATCGATACACTTTTTTGTGGTATAAGCGGTTTTCGCTGATGGTGATGATGATATATAGCATGAATGATTAACTAATTGTTATCTTCATGAGATGGCACTAGTTCAAACAAATCGAATTAAATCATTTTTTTATGAAATACCAAATCAATAAATGAGCTATTATCCGCTTTCATCACGAAGAAGGCCAAGTATTTTTAAATAGCAAACTTAATGTTTAGATGAAAGTCAATAATTATTCTCAGATAAATATATAGGTCAGGACAGGGCTTCCGCTATCAAACGTCGGAAGACTCGACTGTGTTGGACTGGTTTCGGAGGTTTAGTTCAAAAAAATCAGCATCACAGTACATTTCGGACTCTTTCGGACAAGTAAGCTAAGTTTAAAAAAATTGCACATACGTGGAACACAAATAAATTAGATGAAATCAAAAACTGAGCGACACAAACACCGAGTGAACTGCCAATCCACAACTGTAGTTAAGAGTACCATAAAACTAAGCACAATTACCTTTGGCTAAAGATATTTTACACTAAGGCAAGATGCCGATGCCCTGCAGATAGACAACGTGAAACATACAAAGAAGGTAAAAACAATATCAAAACGTCATCTGTAAGAGCAAAATGGATTATTCGAGGGAACTTTGAGGTGATAAAAAATTTTGCCACAGAGAAGACATCCGATATCACAGCCAAGCTGAGCAGGTTGATGGCAAACGTAAGTGGTCTCATTACAAAACTGAGGTCCAATTAGCAAATGAGGAATTTATAATGGCGGCGTTTTACAGTATCGTCTCTATTGAAACGAAATTTATACACAACATTGCCAGCAAAGCAGACAGTATGACAACTGGTATCTGTGCAGAGAATTGCAGCACCGAGAGGTGCACAGTCAAAGCATACAGTATGAGCATCGGCCCTATAAATTAAAGCTGGGATGAGTACAATATATCTTAAGGTAGAAGATCGTAAGGGAGTTTTTATGGCTCGGCAGATTGAAAATGTGATACGAAATTACTATACACCGGCTTCCCGCAATAACGGAAAACTCGGTGGAACATAGGAGATGGATAAAGATAAAAAAATTGATGACTACGTAACGCAGTTACTATCAGTTAATGGCTGCTAATGCTAGTATCTTTACACAATGATTAAATACATTATTTCTTCAAGTGAGACCAATGGCAAAACGCGGTTCTAAGAATAGATCCTATAACGCTGGAATGCATTATAGAGGTGATGATGGATGGAGCAGTAAGGGAACTGCCAATATGTGGTAAATTTTTGTGAAAAAGAACTAATTGAGAAGAAACTGGACCTCGATAGAATATAAATAGATGGCTTGGATGAACGTTGCTGGTTCGAGATAACCACCGTCTATCACGAGGAGATGTAACTGTCTAATGAAAACAATATGGATTTTAGTTGGTGTACTCCAAATAACTTTTAGTTTTACTAGAGTTTATAAATACTGAATTCATTACATTAATATTTTTATCTTTAATGTAAACTCTTAATACTATTTCTCTAGAGAATTTACTAATTTGCTTTTATTAGCAATTAAATTAAAAATTTTTACAAAATCCTTCGGTATAAATTTCACTTTATTTTCCTGACCAATATTCGTAACGTATAAAATGTGAATGAAATCTATGTTTTCTTTACTCAAAATGTTGTATTGTATTGTATGTAAATTTTAACAGAAGTAAATTTCAACAACTATTTCCTTTAAAGAAGGGTCTCCAAACATTTAATTTAAATTCAATATAATTCTCTATTGTTTTTAAATGTTGATTTTGTAACGATAAGAAGAAATAATTTTACTTTCCTTCAAAGGCACAAAAATAAACTACTGAAAAAGTTAAAGGTACTTTTTAAATTTATTTTTATTTAAAAAAAATAACCTACAAAAACAGTATAATTTATTCCTTTTTTACATTTATTCCAACCCCCTCGAAATAACCTACCAAAACACAAATAACAACATTTCAATTTAATAAAAAAAAAAACAACTAAAAAAATACTAAAACAGTAAAATTACTGATTTTTTATTTATTTAAAATATAAACAATTTTTACTTAAAGCAATATACAAATGAACATTTTTGTTGTTATATCCTTCACAACAGGTGGAAAAGAGTATATCTAAGTTTGTCATTCCGTATGTAATTTCTACAGTTTCCATTTTCGACCGCGTAAAATGTATGTATTCATAGTTCTTATATATAGCGAAGTCGACTGAACTATGACCATCTATCCATAGTTCGAAAATATTACTATTGAAAATCAGCAATGTTGATCCATGTTTTATGATAAAATTATAATAAAAATTACCTGATATATTAACACTAAGCAAACCTTTGAAAAATTCAGACCCTAGAATTTATATTCTTTTTTCTGTAGCTGTAAAATAAAGTACATTATTTTTAACTGTAATGGGAATTTTGAATGAATAAATGAGTGAATGAAAATGTTTACTAATCAACATCTTTTATAAATTATTTTGTACTAATTGTTATTATTCAGCAAACTGTTTTTGATTTTATATTTTAAAGCTATTGAAAAATAAAATTTTTCTACTGACGAAGTTTTTTTAAATTAGTATTTCAGTTATACCAAAGCAACACAAAAATTAACTGATAATTTCAACTTCACGGAAAACCAGAATTTTACTGTCGATTAATTTTTTAACAACAGTCATAAAATTTCTTCCTATAACATCTGAAACGGTGGCAAAGTACTGGGTTAAATAAATTTTTTCTATGGGAATGTGTGTAATGATATTTTGGTTGAAGTTTGTACAAAAAAGGAAATGTTTACAAAAAATGTTAAAAATTTGAAACGTTTTTTGGGGGTTCTGCTTTAATTTTGGCGAATTAATACAGGTGGTCTCGAAGCCAAATTCACTACTTTCGCCGGAAACGCTAAATGTCAAACTCCATATATAAAAAATATGTATAATTTTTTTTATATGGTGTTTGACATTTAACATTTGCGACGAAAATTATATACAATCTATGTTTATATACATATTTTTAAAAGCTATAAATTTACTTCAATTTTTTTTTTTCATTTTGACAAATGTAATGAATTTTTTTGTTAAAAGTTTCTACGCTTTTTCAAAAATTCTATTAGCACTCAGGGCTAGTGCAAGTTTATTCACCTCAGAATTGTCAAAGTTTTAGTTATGAGAGTACTGTGTTACCGATTCACCCACGCAATTAACTGAAAACATCTGAAATAATTTACACCCGTTACTTTAAAATTCTTCTAATTTTTAAGTATACTAGCTATTTCCGGTGCGCTTTGCAACTTAAAGAGGAATAATCATACCTCCACTACCGCTCTTTTAATCCAGCTAGTCTTTTATTTGATCATGCACCATAATGTGCCAGAAACTGTACAAAATTTTAGGAGCATTCCCCTTACGGATCACCTAGTGACAACAAACTTTTGCTTTGTATGCGAGGTATCACGCTCACCGTTCAAATCTGCTCAATATATCGCTAAACTATGCATACCAATAAGGAAGTTTCTAGAACGAAAATTCAGGAAACTACGTATTACAATTTTCTAGACACACGATGACAGTTTTTCTTTTTTTTAAGACTAAATGACCATTTTATGACTAAATGACCAAAACCTGACTTAGCTCTGGACTATTTTTCTTTAAATCTGTAATGATGAAACCAAAGAAAGTACGCAAATCGATTATTTTAACTTAATAAATGTTGGCGAGTAAGTTGGTTAGTGACAATAGATTATATTTTACTGAATAATAGAATAAAATATTAAAATGTATTCGATTAATCGAATAAACTATTTTTTAGATTTTTAAAGTTTAAAATAATTGAAATAATTCCAGATACTTTTTAAGGCTACCTAAGATAAAGTAATTACATATATATTGTTGTGTCTGTAAAAATGTTTAAGGCGTTTTTTTAATTTAAAGAAATGAGATTTTTATAGTGCTGCTCCACTGTGTGTTTTATGATTTGATTTTGTTCTTCTTAGTGTGATAATACCGCATTTAACCTCGTAATTAACGCGATTTCCCTGTCTGCTAACATGTGTACAGAGGGGTATTTGCCAATCTAGACGAGCATTAGTCCCAAAGTTAAATTTAAGAAATAAACCGACTGCAAAATGGTGAATCCTATCTACTGTAGTCGTTTGGTTACATATTTACATTTTTTGTAACTTTTGAAGGGTTTTGGTAAAATCTATAATTTTGTTATATATGGCCAAATTTTCGTAGCTTGTAGTAAAGACACGAAATAGAGTAATATCACTGAAAAGGATCTTGTTTCATTGCTTGAGGTAAGAAACTCTCATAACATATCAACCTTTCGTTACATAACAATTCGATTCTAATAACAAAGTTTACCTCTAAATGCAACCAAAATCCCACATAAAAAATTAATTATATGAGCTACATTTATTATGTCTTGAAAACTAAGTATTCTATTCAATCTTGAATACATGGTTAGCAACTTCAGTTATTCCGCTTGAAAATTTTGAGAACTTGCTAATGGTACCATACCAATACCACGTTCCAAACGATATTACGGAAAAATTGACAGTAATTTAATGTTGAAGTTTTAAATATGACTCAAATTTGTCTTAAATAACGCTACCTATTTTTAAAATAATTAAATTAGTAAATTCTATCGAAACCCAATCTTTCAAAGAAAAAGGTTAAACGGATTTATTAAAAAATCCTACTTTTATAAATTTTTTGAATGACTTTTCCATACCGGAATATAGGTATTGAATACTGATTTAAATACTCATAAGTATCATCATACAATTTTCTATTTTTTTATCCTTCACCACAAAAAGTGGAAAAAGGGTATACCTAACTTTGTCATTCCATGTGTAATTTCTACAGAATCCATATCCGACCACACAAAATATATATATTCTGACTTCTTTTGTAAAGCGAAGTCGATTAAGCGATGTCCGTCTATCATTCTGTCTGTGCGTGTCAGTGTTAAAATACTAAAATTTTTTAAAAATGCTTAACCCATTAAGAGCCGATGCCATTTTTATATAAAATTATATATATGCAGTACCAATTTTTTTTTAATTTTTTAATTCCCTGTCATTTATATTATATTCGAGTTACTTCACTGTACTAAATTTTAATAGATGGTGAAGTGTATATGAGATTCGGCATTGCCGAATATAGCACTCTTACTTTTTTAATTTTTTTTTTTTTGTTTTTGTTCAGTTAATGAATTTTTTTCCCTGTTATTTTCTCCGAAATATGAAAAAAAAATTTTACTATATTTTATATAAATTACGTAATTACTATTTATTTAAAGAAAATTTAAAAATGTAACTTTCAATGAAAATATTTAACTTTTTAAAGGAAACGTGTAACTTTTTTCTGTCTTTCCCTCGCAACACTGATCATATCAAGTATTTTGCTTAAGATTTGGGGTTTTAGGGCACTGCTACAATCAGCGGGGTTATACAAATAGCTTACGTTTTTATTGACTTTTTTTGATTTTGAGAGGTTTTGTGGCTAAACAAATAATGATTTTGCATCGATTTTAATTTCCTGTGAAAGCTGTATTTTTAGATACTTATATTAATTTAAGAACAATTTTATTTTAAACTATGTTAGCAAACTTCGTAAAATAATTCATTTGTTTTGTTTACAAAACAAAAAAGAAAACGGTTTTAGAATGAAGGCAAACGCTATAAAATGTCAGATATCTACTTTCGAACTGTAAAAAAACTTGCCCATTTTGCATTATTTTTTTGCGAGTTTTTGCAAATTTTACTTTATTTCTGTTTTTGGTTATCATTAAAATATCATATATGGCTGAAAATTTTTTTCACTTCCTCTAACAATAAAAATCAATTTCAAATTTCAGCTAACAGAGTGATTACAAAACTGTCAAAAACTAGAACAAAACAATTTCTAGCGCAAACATTATTCTGTTGCTTTTAACCATACTTTGTTTACTAATAATAGATATATTATGTTTAAATATTTTATATTATTTTTAATAAGTTATAAAATCTTGGTTGTGGTTGACATTTTTTTTTTTAGATAAAACCAATCATATTGCATTTTTTGTGCACGATAACCATATAATCGTTAAAAGTTAATGAAAAATGTTTATCGTGACAAAAGTTTTAGTGAAAACAACTAAAATTGGTTCTCTGCAACTATACGTTATTACAAAGGACATAATATGGTTATTGTGACCATATCACAACTGTGTTTTTTTCTGCGTGTAGCTACGAAAAATCCAGTCGATTTATCGAACTCCTTTTAAAGATTTATTTGATTGTTCGGTTAAATATAATTTCAAGTAACTAACTTACAAAATAAAAATAATAGATTTGCGCAGATTTTTGCGCTTAGTTATTAAAAATTTATAGATAAATAGTGTAAATCTGGGTCATGTTTTGGTCATAAAGTGGAGAAAATATTGAAAAAATATATTCACAGAATAAATCTGCGTATTATTTCTCCCTAACATAACAAAAAATGAGTAGGGAGCGAAAAAATAACAAATTTGAATTAACGGGTGGTCTAATGTACAGTGAATACATAACAGCTTGTTGCTAAAAAATTTAAATTTAAACAAAAAGTGTAATTTCACAACAAAAAGGGGAATATATTAAAAAAATTTAATTCACTGCCTTAGTCGCCACTAATGCTCACATAGACAGTAGTCAAAATGTATAAATAATTTTTCAATGGAAAATCCTCATAGGAATTTTTGATTAAATTATCTATTTTAAAAAGAGGAATTTCTTTTTGCAACAAAAAAACCTATTTTGTTGGATTACCATAAATTACATTTAATATGTATTATTGGTTTTTAATTGATAAGCAATTACAAAATATATTATGTTAAGTTTTTAAGCTCTTTGAAACGGGAGCCGGTGCATCTAGCCCATACTTTTAAACGGCTACACGAATGGGCAGATACCGAATTGCCTTCAGCCTAAAGTATACTCGTACGTCATTCTTATCTGTGCTTGGCGGTGTTTGAAAAGATGGAAAAAGGTTATCTCTGAATGAACTAAGTGCTAGAAATTTACTAGTTTATGTGGGCTTCGGCTAAGTTAGAGCTTGACGGATATTTATAGGACCTGAACACACCTTTCTGTTAATAGTATAAATCACGAAATTTACGATATTAAGCCTATTGATGTTATGATATCTGGTAAGGTGATTACAATATCCTTTAAATCGAATTTAATAATTGTAGATAAAAAAAATTACAAATCCAATAACAAAATCCACTTGGGATGGGTTAGTAATATATGTAGTAAAAAAGTTATAAGCTCAACGATACCTGCCATAAAACTACCAGTAAAAAAGCACTCGTAGCCGAATTATATTCATTGTATATATTTTGCCCTTTGCCTATGATAACAAATAGCTTAGTATTGAAGGATATCAGAATATGTCAATTAGAATAATATTGTTTTAAAAAACAAGAGATTAGAGGAAAAATGGAAATACAAGATATGTTTAAAAAGCATGGATTACACATCGACAAACCTCTATATGGTTAAGGAAGCCCTAATTATGAAACAATACTAGGGCTTCAATACTGCTAGACGCTCTTTTCAAGAACCTGAAACTTGTTTTGTAATACCTAGTATTGCCAAGAACTAAGTAAGACGTTTTAAAGTCATCACAGCGATTATAAACAGCAAAAAATCAATTAATATCGAGAAATCAGAAAGATATGCTAGCGTGACCCTAATGTTAATTAGTAAATTGTGTCCCTGGAGATCAATAACGCAAATTGTTCATAAAGTGTTGGGTCATATAAGTTTTTTAACACAGCATCCTTTCCCTCAGAGAAGTAATGGAAGAAGCATAGGAAGTTACAAATAGAGATGTCAAGTAATACCGGTTGTTAAACATACGCAAATGCTCTAGAACAGCTCGATCTGATGCATCCTTTGCTTCTGTCTTCCGATCCAGTAGTTTATACTATTCGCGTGAAGTGAATACCTAAAATTAGTCTGAAAATAAAAAAGACGACCAAGAAGCAATTCAAATTCACAATCTGTTAACTCCTGATATTTTAAATTATTTTAAGGAAAATATTTTTTATCTTAACAATAAATCTATGTTAATCAACAAACAGAAAAATAAAAAATTAAACTACGACTCCCAAAATTGATTTTATATTCCATTATTATAATTAAAATAATTAAATTTTAATCAATTTTAGGATAAGTAGGGAAGCATTAATAAAACAGCACACATGGGTTTGCAGCGTCTAAAAGTACAGGTAGTCATATTTGCATATTCTTTTTAAAAAAAGTTTAATTACGTCTGTCACAACCCTCTATTTGTACAATCCTAACAAGAAGAGTTTTGAAATTTTTACAATTATGTATAACTTTAGCCGCTAATACTAACTCTACTAAAAATTCAAGATTTTTCCGAAACTGACTTCATGTTCATAAAAATATTTTTATTTTTTTAAACTGTGATAGGCAGAAACGTCAATATTTCACAGTGTCAGTCAAATTATGTGCGCTATAGCAACAAGTAATAAAATTAAACTTCAAATTATAGGGTATCCCGACATTAATGTGATTTTTACTTATGTATGACCTTAAATTATCAACCGTACACATTAGAATTCAAATAAATTGTAAATAAAAAATTTAAAAATTAAGATTGTTTCCAAAAGGTCGTAAATGTGACGAATGTGGCCTTATTTTTTACCCTTTATAAGCAGATGCTTGAAATTTGTTCAGAGGATGTAATCATGGGTATCCCAATAGTAATGTTATTAAAGCTAAAAGGTGTCTGAATGGTAACGTCATTTTCATAGACTTTTATTTTATATTTACCCAAAGTACAGTAAACCCTACATGTCCAGTGTAACCAGTTTAAAAAGGAAAAATAAAACTTAATGGGTGAACCAGACATGGTGCGTTAACCTTCGCGTTTGAGCATAACTTGACAAATTAATTATTTATTTTCATATGTGAATTTTATTAAATATATGTTTCGTTCTGCTTCAAAAATCTGGCGATAGAAATAAACAAGAGCATTCTCACATTGAATTGAAATATTTAATTTTATTTCACGACAAAAAATATTTCTACTTATATTCTAGTATCAGAAATTTTGCAGATTAACGCTTTTCTAGCCAAACTAAACTAATTAGAAAAATATTGCTAAGAGCAACCAAAAAGTTATAGTAAAAATTTTGGGAATTTATTACAGATATTTTGTGAAACGGAAATGGATTGTTAAATGTTTCTTTAGAACTTTACATCAAAAATCAATAATAAATTTTTATTAAAACACAAAATTTAAAAAAAAAATTACTTGCAAAGGATTTAACATTTAAAAATGTTTTCTAAAATAATCCAATTATGCAAAAATAATCCAATTATGTCAAATTAAAACATGAAAGCATACTTAATGAGATTTTTTATTTCATTTTTTATCAGGTCTTTGAAAAAAATACCTTTAAAAATGAAATTAAATGAAGATATTTTTACCGACCTTTTTGCTTTATTTTAATAAATTCGGACTTTGAAAAACTCTTTCACATAAAGTGAATGTGGGTGATACTGTCGAAGCGCGTTAAAAAGGTTCTTAAGATTTTCTTATCTTTTCATTGTTTTAGCCAGATACAAAATTAATCCACAATGCTACATCTTATAGAAGATTTTATTTTTAATTTATTTTTATTTTTATCGTTTTGTTAAATTCACTTAGAAGGTTATTTTCATTTGTGTTTTCTTCTTCCACCAATAAAATGTCTTTATATGATTCAACATTTCTTTCATTATTTTCGCTTTGGAACTGTATCTTAAAATGTGATGTAAAACGTCGCTAATTTAAGGTAAAAAATTATTGTGTTAAGTAATTTGTTTCCTCTGTAAGTTACTCTTAATTTCAACCAAACAGTTATTTTTTAATTTACGTATTTCGTTCGTTTTATGGAAATTTTACTACTTACGTTTTTAGTTCCTTAAATATTTAATGGAAACAACTTCACCCGTCAAAAATGTAACACAAACACAACTATATAAAAAATTGTGTCCGCTGTTAAAACGTAAACAAAACTACTTTGGAAAACATGCGTAGTTTACACATACATAAGAGTGTTTACCAAACACTTTTTGTTTGAAATTACTCCTAAACGAACAAGCAAGAAGTACAAAACGGAAGTTAACATAAATTAATTTTAGTAGATTTTTTGCTTAGCCGAAATAATTTGTTCGAATTATTTTTTTTATTGAAATCTGTAATTTTTCTTACTCGAACAGTTAACCGACTTACAATCCTCCGATTAACCGAACAATGATTAATCTAGTGAATACTCTTCTAAATATATGTCTCATTATTTTATTCTTTACTCGTATTATATTTCGTATACAATTTTCTGAAGACGCTGCAGCTAAGCGTTGTCTTAGAATGCTGACTATCTCTTTCAAGGCCGTGTTTACAAAATATTTCGAAAAAGCGCTACGCAAAATAATTTTTTTTCCATCATACATTTATTTCTCTTGAATTAATGGCATTTATCAGCTGTTCTTAAGAACATAAAAAAACATATTTTTTTATTTTGATTAACACTTAAATATTTTGATTATAAGTTTATTGCTAAATGTTTGCTAAAGTTTTGAAAATAATGCAACTTGTTTATTCATCAAATCCCTTATCACACTTTTTTGCGTAAAGCATGGCTTTTAAAGAAATTCTTCTGGCAGATCTTAGTCCCAGCTGCTATTAAATACTACAATAAGTTGAAGAGTAAATTTTACAGTTTTCTACTTTTTTACTCCACAATATTCCCACAAGAACCATCTATCACTTAAGAAAGCTGCTTTTACTTTAAACAATGTTCTTTAATTCCCACCTTCAATTAAAAATTGCACGAAACGAAAATAACAACTTTCAAACGCTGTAAAAGTGCACGAGAATATATTTTTTTCATATTTTTCTAAACGCAGTTTTTGCATTTATATATTTTTTATTATGGTTATTATTGTTATTAACGTTAAGAGTATTTTATTCAATTTAACTTATTTTTTAAAACCAACGATTTTAATTGCTGCACAACCGGGGAAAACACTTTATTATATAAGTATGCACAGTGGCCTTAAGACCATTTATTTTAGACAAAATTCGGTATCCTATGTAACGTTAAAGACATTTTAATGAAATTTCACAGAGGCAAATCAGTGTTTCTTTGTAGAGCTGTGAACGGTCGTCCCCCTAGGGTAATGGGGGGCTTCTGAGTAGGCCTCCAAATTTAGGTACTTGAGGCATAAAATTATTTTAAATGTTATAAAAGTTTGGTTTTAACTCAAATTTAATACTTTATTAAATTCGATTAGAATTTGCAAATATCTATTAAAAATTTGCTTACATATTTAGGTAATCTCTTTTAAAAATATATTTTAACTTCTTATGCATAGCGAAATCGATTAAGCGATGTCCATCTGTCCGTCCGTGTTTGCCTTTGCAAACTAGATTTCACAAAAAAAATATATATATGTCAATCTATCTATCTATCAGATGTAGTGTCGAAGAGGTGCTATTGGAAATCAGCATGATCGGTCCATGACCTTCGAGGCAGTAGGCAAAACACCACGTCTACCTCTAATTTATTTATGTCATTCGGTACAACAAAGTAATTGCAATCAAAAAATTAAAAATAAGAAAAAAAACATCAAGTGAAAAAATTGGCGCACTCACGACCATATTTTCTGAGTTATGGGGCTCTGAAATTTTCTAAATTTTTAAAATATCAACATGGGTATCATTTTAAAGCTTTTAAATAGATCTTTAAGGAAATATTAAAATTTTTTAAAAATGCTTAATTCCATAAGAGACGATGGGATTTTTATGTAAAATTATATATATGCATTACAAATTTTTTTTTTACTTTTTGATTCTCTGAGTTACTTCACTAAACTAAATTAACATAGATGGTGAAGGGTATAAAAGATTCAGCATAGCCGAATATAGCATTTTTCAAACCATTTTCAAGATAACCAATAGCAAATGTGACTAAAAGAAAAATCAAGTAAAAAAATAAAACACTTCTGCATCCAGCTCTATCTAAACACAACCAACTTTTAAACAAAATTTAAAAATTATTGCGCAATTTCCTTGGAGTGCAAAGCACCGACTAAAAACAAAACTAAAGGCACTTTTAAGTCCCCAATTGTTGGATACATACTTTAAAAAGTGTTTAACATCTCCGAGATCAATAAGGCAGGTTAGCATCTTTTGTAAAAAAAACAAAATTTTCATTTTCGTTTGACTTTTTGATTCAAAGCTCTTTTATCTATAAATTTCCAAATTTCGTAAGAATATCTCGATGTATTTTCATATTGTGCCAATTTAAATTTTTTATTTTATTTCTCAAAAAACCACCTTAACGTGATTTTTTCAGTTTTTAGAGTAAATGTCTGCTTTAAAAAAATGAAGCACGAAAAAATCAATGTTATGTTGTTAATTTAGAAGTCATAAACATTCCTCTATTACCTCTTACAGGAATATACAGTATATATTTGACCTAAAGGACCTTCCTAAAGCTTGCCTTCTAATATTTTTTATCGTTTTCTATGTGAAAAATAAAAATGTCCTGATTTACATTATGCAATGTTTTTAGATTTTTTTTTCTCCCTTTTTTATTTAAGCTACAGGGTTATGCGTTATCTAAAAGTAAAAAAATGAGCAATAGTAGCATCCCCTCAAAACTTAAGCAATATCATATTGCTAACTCATTCTGCTTCACAAACAAACAAAAATTTCATGCTAGTTTCATGAAAAATTGCATAGTGTAAGTGCTATAAATGTGCATAAACACAGTTATATTTTGATTTGGCATTATCGACATCGTTAAGGTATCTTCAGTCGTTCATGAGATTATCTCCAAAATAAACTATTGTTGTATGCTTTGTAGCACAGTAGATTTTATTGCGAAAAAAAATATAAAATTAATTAAAAAGAAATAGCTCATGAACTTCTTCTTACTAAAACTTTAAAGCAGTCACTATCTATTCACGGTTTATGGTACAATGTTAACCAACATCGAGTAACACAACATTAGTTTCGAATAATGATGATTTTATATAATACTCGTAACAGACTTTGTGTTTTCAGAATCCATGTGCGATTGCTTACAGTGTCTCAAAATTTGTTGTGTATTTTGGATTCCGAAATGTGGCTGCACAAGCCATGGCATCGGCATGATTAAATATTTATTTCTGATTTTAATACTGCACGGCATATTTAAGGTTTAAATTAAAAGACAGTTCTGGGGCTATAAGATCTGGAAATTAAAACTAACATCATAGATACTACGTGCAAGCGAAACGTAAAGGAGATGTGGTTACGTGATCATCCATACAAATTCCTACATTGTGCCCTAAAAAAAAGTCAAAAATTAAATCATTGTTGATTATTATTGTTTTTGCTTAAACTTTGACTGTTGTTCTTTTATTAAGGTTATTAAAAATGTTTGTGAGAAATTTTCTGAAGAGATTAATAAGGTGTAGCGAAATGCTTTCACCCTCAACCACGATAGTGTATTTTTAAAAATTACTTAATTTAATTGAATATTTCCGTGGATTATTTTAAACAAATATCCCAATTAAATAAAAATCAAAAGTCAAGCCCAGTATGTGGTTGTGTTTATGGTGCATCCTAGAGTCCTAATTTTTGCCCATCCTTCGCAGTTATGCAGAAAAAGTTGCGACAAAACGATGCAGTTTTATAATTTGTTTAGAATTTTTCATTTCGTTTAGTAAATTACAAATCAAATATTTGTTCTGTCAAAGAATCGTGGGACATGTGGAATTGCCCTACTAAAGCCCGTGATCTAAACTATCACAAATCCGGCGTAAATTGCGTTTCGCCAAAGAAATATGATTTTCTTTTGGCGTTTTCAGTTAACAATATCTGTGCTTCAAATTATTTTAATTTTAAATTACCTATCAACAACTTGCAAACGTTCCTGCCTCGTAAGTTTCTAAAAAAATCTGCCAAGCACATTCAAACTAAATTGTATTTAAAAAGCAATATATAGTATATTTAATGTAAGCCTGAATTTTTTCCACATATTATACGGATCGGAAAATAGCTTTTGCTTCAAATTTTTAATTAAAAAAAAAATTATTCTTATTCTAGTCCTCTAGTCCACAGGATTTTCTGATTTTATAAATTCTTAAGAAACCTGTTGCAATGTTCATGAATTAAGCTTCCGGATTATTTTTAATTGCAGTCTGCTGTTTTCTTCTTAATAGCAATTTATATTATATTTATTAATTTTTTGTTTCTAAAATTTATAATTTACGTTTTAATGTCCACTGTAAGAAGTAGAACTGTTGTTAAACTAAAGTACGTTTGAAAATTTAATTAAAACTTATTAAAAGTTAATACACAAGTTTGTGGTACTTTTTCAATTTTTCTTTTTTATATTTTTAAATAATAGAGGTAAAATGAACGTTGTGGCTGTAAATTTAAAAGTTTATTGTGTTTAAATACCAGAAGGTACATTATAGTACAAACGACTTTATAACACGTAATAAAGGAAGCAAATGCACATATATAACGGTCAGTATTGTTAATACTTTTAACAAGTGGGATATTTGAGCATATATGATTATATGACACTCTACACATTTTTTGTAACAATTAAAAATGTTTTATTTGGTTAAATTTTCTTGTTACTAAAACAAAGGCTTCTTTTCCTTAATCGTGAAAATAAATTGAGTTCATCGATGTAAAAAAATATTATGGAATCAAATTAAAAGTTAATATAAGTGAGTTTTGAAATTTGTTAAGAAATATATAATTAAAGAATATTTATTTTAAATCTTCATTCAAACTTAGGAAAAACATACATATTATGGCTTTCAGCTCCACTTGCATAATTTTAATATAAAATATTTTAAGAGTATCCTAATGACTGAAAAGCCTTTTTTGTTAAAAACTTAAAACTTATAAAAAATATTTTTTAATTTCCTTTTTTGTTGGCAACAGTCGTCTTTTGACATCGACAACACTTACATCTGTTATTAAAGTTTTGTGCATTTACCAATAAATTTATACTATTCTTTAATTTTTAATATTAAAAGTTGAATAAAATGGTGCCAAAGCGTAAAAGAGCTTGGGACCGCTCCAGCTTAGGCTCCAGCTCCAAACATAAAAGAATGTCCATAGGGAATAAACTTGTTGACCACCTACAACGAAGCAACAAATAAATTTAAAGCATGAGACAAGAAATTTTTCACTCGTTCGGTCAAAGAGGGGAAAAAACTTAAACTCATACCATTTCTCGCAACAAACACAATACTCGAAGGGTTTAAAAACACATACTTCAGTTTAATAAAAACCTAGTGTCGAAAAAAGAGGTCATAAAAGTTCGATATTTTTATGGTATTGTAGTCCATTGGAGAAACCCCAAGCGAAGTGTTAAGGGCCCTACACAGTATTGCAAATGTACTATGTTTGGTTACAGGTTATCAAATGGTTTTAGAAAACAAGCATGTCTATGCCGTGGTGGACTACTCTGTATTGCAGTTAAGCAGAACAACAACTGGTAACAAATGCTTCAAAGGTCAACTACCGTGCTAATGATGTTAGCTCTCCGTCTCGGCGTAAAAGTCTAGATATCCGATATATTCAGCAGCGAAAATAAAGAATGTGACTGTTTAAAAACAATTAAATTATTTAGTAAATTTTCACGTGACAAACGACAGAAGTAAAAATTGGAATAAGTTTCTGCAAGGCTTACCAGCTGGCTCCAAAAACCTGTGGATGGTAAATAAAGCAACTAAAGGTGAAAAATCTGCTTTTGAAAGCTTGTCAACAAATGGCTTTTATGTTCATGATAAAGAAACAAAAGCTTACTCAATAGCACGTGAGCTTCAAAGCTTCAATCAAACTACTTTAAATATGCCATTAACAGCGAGCAATTCACAGCAATTAGAAAATCCAATTTTGACAGTGCATTTGTTTTGTTATTGGTGAAAAGTAATGAAAATTTAGTTATTTCAAGGCAATCTAGCGGTTTTATCTCCTCTTTGTTCTTATACAGGGAGTTTTATAAAATAAAATAAGTTAACATCACTCTGTAAGACGCAGAGATTATGCTTTTCTTTAGGTATGACATTCCAGCGCAATAGCTGTGTATTAGAATGCCTTGCGCTTTATGCGCTAACTTAGGTTTGGCTATTAGTTTCAAATCAACTACAAAAAACTCTAAACAAACAAAAAACTCTAAACAAACAAAAAACTCCAAAGCTTCAGGATGTGATGGATTAAAACCAATTATATATAAAAAACTCTCAGACCTTTTTTATCGCCTTATGGAAAAAATATTGATTGGTGTCTTTTTAATGGTTACTTTCCTAAGTCATTTAAGTTGGCCACGATAATACGAATACTAAAGCTAGGAAAAGACCCCAAATCAACTAAGAGCTACCGGCTGATAAGTATGCTCAATATTTTAGACAAAATATTTTAAAACATAATTCTATATAAATTGAACAAATATACAGTAAAAACGACGTTTTAAGCAATGATCAGTTTGGTTTCAGAAAACTACACTCAAAAATACATCAGATAAAACGAATTACAAACATGATCATCTACAACAAAAATTGCCGCAAAAGCACTGGCACAGTTCTTCTCGACATTGAAAAAGCTTTCGATTCAATATGGCATAATGGTATTATATTAAGCTTTATAAATTTAAATAGCCTATTTCTTTATAAAAAATTATTAAAAGCTTTCTGACAATAACACAAAGAGATATTCTAGCAGGAGTTCCGCAGCGCTCAGTGTTATCACCTTATTATTCAATACATAACGCAGACTCTAGAGCTCAAAGAAACGAATGCCTTTTACGCAGATGACAATGCAATAAACAGCTCTGGAAAAGTCTCTAATTCAATTGTTAAAAAAAAAAAATAAAAAAAAAATAGATCGCTAAAGAGAATATCTTAAAGCACGTTAACGATACGACGTTAACATATAATTCCACTCTCAGATAACGTAAAATATCTCGGAGTTGTTTTTGATAAATATTTAACATTTAAACAGCATATTTTTCAATCTTGTGATAAAGCACTGAAATGTGGCAGAGCCCTTTTCCACTTTAAAATAACAAGTCCACATTATCACAAAAAAACAAAAAAAAAAAAAACAAATCTGTTATTGATAAATTAACCACAAGATTTGAAATCAGAAATAGGTCTTCTAATACCGAAACATTAAGAAATTTGTAAAACTGTTTTATTTTTCTGGAACTTTGGAAAAGAAGTCAATGCAATAGAAAACAGGACAAAAAAATTTCTTAAAACTTTAAGAGTAAATAAATACTTAAGTATATTCTCAAACTATGTAGATATGATGAAATTATATATATATTTTTTATATATATTGATATATATATATACAAAAAATAAGTTGTCCTATGTTCGTGATTTTATAACTCGAGAACCACTCCACTGTTTTTCAAACGAAAACATGAATTAGAAAGGTCTACTTTCACTGATATAAAAAAACATCGAAAAATTTCTGCGAATATGCGTTATACGCGCACCATGATTAAGGTATATAAAATATATTTTTTTTTCTAATAATATTTCATTTTCATTAGGGTAGCGAAGCGCCCCGGTAACAACTAGTGTAATATATATATATATTTATAAATAAAATATATAACATAAAAGAACTTCTTGTGTAAGTAGAGATGATTTTAGTAGTTTGGCGGTAAAAACGTATTTTAATCGAATTTTTATTCTAGAGAATTTCTTTCTATAATGCAAAATAAATGTTGGTGAAAAATAAATGTTTAATAATTACCATTTGTTTGAACGCAGCACAGAGGAGTACTTTGTCAATATAGGCAGACATTAGGCCAAAATTAAATTTACAAAATGTAAAAATTTAAGTACATAGAATTCTGCGGAATTCTGCATCATCTATAGCAAATTTGCAAGGCTATGGCTTTAGATTTTGCGTTTTGGGAATGAACTTTAAACGCGTTTTTAATTTAATAATTTGCAAAGTGTCGGTGTATAAAAATAAATTATCGTAGTGTTTTGCAATATTTCATTTTTTATTTTCTTATAACTGTATATAAAAGCCGAAAAAAGTCAGCCGTACACAGTAAAAAAGAATTATTGTTGGTTATTGTTGTTTTTGCATTAACTTTCATTTTTGTCTTTACTTTGTTGTTTGGACAAAAATCTTTAGTTTATTTAAAATGTTTGTGAGAAGTTTGCTGAAGAGCTAAGTATGTGGTAGCGATATGGCCATCGAGATGTGGTTTCACTCTCAATAATCCATATCGGTAATTTTTTAATAAAATTGGGATAATTTAATAAATAAAAAATAGCACAAGAATTTTTTTGAAAATTAATTTGATATAGTAAACGTTTTCCGTATTTTTAATTTAATTTAGTAAAGCTTTTATTGACTTTTTACGGTTTTGGAAGGTTTGGATATATATTTTGTGGCAAACGAGTAAAGAATTTGCATTGATTTTTTTTCTGAAAGGCTATATTTATAGCTACTTACATATATTGATTTTAAGAAAACATGTATTTTAGAGTTTAATGTTGAGAAATTGGCTGCAGAATAAAACGTGGCGTATTTTTGTGTAAATTTTTGCGTTTTTTATTGTTTTTGCAAATTTTACTTTTTCTGTTTTTGCCCATCTTGCAAGTAGATACGAGTAAAAACCTTTTGGTCAGTTATAAAATGATGATTTAGTTGTAATTTAATAAAACTGCCCTTGGTAACACCAACGATGGTAATACGACGGCAGGAGATTATTTTTTAATCCTGTATTAGCTGCATAAATAGCTAGAATTAATTTTATCTCCCGAGTCAAAGTTATTATTGAGGTAATATCAATTGGTCACAAAATCCATTTGCGGCAGTCTGAATATAATTGCTTAGACACTGCAAAACTTTTCCCTACTCTACATGAGTGGCATCCTATGACATATAGAATGCACATTATTTTAATACATGGTATTGAGCTGTTATCAGAAGAAGTGGCCTCAGGTTTGAAAGGGGGCTTTAAAGAAACAAAACAAAAGGAGAAGAAGACCAATGCCATTCATCTAGTGCAAAATAGGAGTTCTTTTAAATAAAATTTGTTGTTCCTGTTATAAATAAAAAATTGATTTTAATTAATACTCTTCGCATTGGGAAGATATTTTAAACTCGATATAAAATCTTATATATAAATATATATTTAAAAAATTACAAAAAAAAAAAAAAAATAAACAAGGAAGGAATACTTCGACCTTCCCATAAAAACTAAAAAATAAATTTTAATAGTTTTATGACGTGGCTATTTTTTTCTTTTAATACATTATTTTTTTTTAATTCATATTTTTGACACCGCCTACAAAGGGGGGCTGGGAAAATTCAATTTTAGAGTCCGCTTGGTCCTAATTTAGGTCTTTGTATTTTCGCTGACCCTTAAAGTTGCATTTGTTAAACAAAAGTATGACAAACTATAGCGGTAGGATCAGTTCTTCTAAGGGGAACTATTTTTTCCTTGGTGTTATTTCAAACTTTGACAGTATTTGAAAAAAAAAACGAAAGGAATGTCCGGATTATAATTCTTGTAAACTGAAAAATAAATGTTTGTGCCTGCAGAACTCAGTAATTTCTGAACCGATTTTGAAAATTTGTAACTTGATAGACTATGCTTAGAGATTGCTCCCGTTTTAAAAAGAGTTCATTATCTAAAAAATTGAAGGGTGTCCCCATACAACTTATACATTTTTACGTGAGTTATGTACTGTAAAGCGAACTTCTTTAAAATTTAAAATGACTGCGTATTACTATAGCTCCCAAAAAACAAAAAGTGATACAAAAGTAAATCTAAAATGTAAAGGGTCCCCCCATAGATGACGTTAATTGGCCTACATAGACCTATCTTTTGAAAAAAAATTAACAATGGACCAACGCTATAACAACAAGTATATAATTAGGAATTGGAAGTTAAAGGATGTCCCAATAGTTGATGTAGTTTCAAGTATGTGGCCCAACTTTTGTGCCGCTATAAACCGAAAACTAAAAGTTACGAGAGACCTGTATTGAAAAGTCCGTTGGGAAGTTTAATGCTTACTTAAGATTTTTGTGAGAAAAGTTTCAAAAGGTTAGTGATTTTTGGTTTTCAAAGCAAAGAAAAATTACAAAAATATTATCAGGGAACAAATCACAATAACACAAGAAAGAAGTACGAAAAGTATAGCGCTAGCCTGACTTTAGCTATATCTGCAGCAGTTATGGACTAGTGATAGCGTATTCATTATAAATAATTATAGTGAATCGCTCTACTGCACTTAAAACTTACGTTGAGATTCTATTAATCATTACAAGCAGACAAAAGTGAAAACCCTATTTATCTAAAGAATGGCAAATTTTTTAAAAATTAATTGCTGTTATGTGAAGAAACGTCATTTAGTAATCGTATATGTATTGGTTTTGCTTCCTGTTCCTAGCAGCGTGCTTTAAATAAAAAGTTTGGTTAACAGGACAAATCTAATCTTTCACAATTCTTTTTCTGCGACCTTATACTTATTTTCCTGCGACCTCTGGCAGATTTGACCTTGACTTACTTTTGTGATTGCCATATTTTGTTACTCGCTTACATAAGTTTCCAAAAAAGGAAGTGTTAATGGAACTAATTCTTTATGTTAAAAGAGACTACCGTACTAATGGTATACCTTACCCATTGTTTCCTAAAAAAAATTAATGTAATCAATTCTCAGTAATTGATTATAAAAGTCTCATGCCTTGTTAAAATCATTAAGTTGGCAATCTAGTTGGGAAGTAGTTCTGCTAAAAATGCTTAATTCCACACTCGATTACCTTTTAAAAAATTTTTTCCTGGGTAAATTCAATTCTATATTTCTTTTTTTTTCAGTGTTTAAACTCTTTTTAATTAATTATAATTTTAAAATTTCTTTGCCTTCTTCAATGCAGTTAAGCCGTGAGGATGTTACAAGTGCAATTATCTTGTGGTTTTTGTTGTTGTTTTGCAAAAAATCTACAATACTTCTCATTTGGCATTTTTCAAGACCATTTGCTCTAACAACACAATCAGGCTTTTAAAACAAATATGTTTGTGTTAACCATAACTAAAATTACAAACGAACTTTTATTTACTTTAACGTAAAATTTTTAAAGAAAATAAATACGCGGACGAATGTCTGTCTGGTCTTGGATAACGGTTCAACAGATAACTGGTAAAAAAAAAAACGAATTACAAATAAAAGCGCATGCGCTTAGCAACAGTTGGTACGGCCAAATGAATTTATTAGAATTTAAATTTTTAATTTATTATTTTTTTCGGTTTTTCTAAAACTTGACATTTCTCACACACATGTATTCGCCATAAACAACTGTTCTTACTTAGTTAAAAAATCATATTTTTGTTGTTAATAACAACAATAAGAAATAATAAAAAGTACAACAGAAGTAACTAAATCACCTGAAATTGCGATTAATTTTTATTAGCTGCGTTCTAATCTTAAAACTTAAACGGTGTTCCCATACAACATCTTATTTTTTAAATGTGTTATAAATTGTAAAGGGCACTTGTCTTAAAGTTAAATTGACTGCGTATTATTATAGCTCCCAGTAACAAAATGGAATACAAAAATAAATCTAATATATAAAAGGTGTACCCAAAAATTGACCGATATGGGCGTATCTTTGAACCGTTATAGACAAACGCTTGCAAATTAGATATAATGTCGTTTACTATGAACTTTATAGTAACAAGCACTAATATTGAAAATTATAAATTAAAGGGTACCCCAATAGCTCATTTAATTTGAAGTATATGGTCATACTTTTCAACACTTGTAGGCAGAGGATTGTAACCTACAAGCGACCTCTATTGCTAAGTCCGCCATACCAACGAATTTAAAATTTGAATTTAGAAATTAAAGGATGTTCCCAAGATTGATGTAATTTGACCCAGACGGCTGTACCTTTTGAACCATTATATGTACTTGAAAATTTGTTTGGTATAATAAGAAGTATAAATAAATAATAATACTTGAAATTATAAATTTAAGGATCTTACAATAGTTGATGTAATCTGATGTATATGGCCACACTGTTGGACCGTTATAGACAGACGGTTGGAACTTACAAAGAATATGATTGTTAAGTCTCAACAGCATGTATTTAATTTTAATTTCAAAATTAATGGAAGGACGTATAGTTGCTCTAATTTGATGTATATTGAACAGTTGAACAAGTATAATGTTTGGAGATAAAATGAATTGTGTCTGTTTTAAAGTCGGTTTTTATTTTGCAAGAATTATATATAAAATAATTAGTGGTCATTTAGTATTTTTGGTTATATAAGAGTAAATCCAACAACAGATTTATTTGCAGCTTGAAGTGTAAATTTGACTATTTATGCTGTCCTGTGCTAGGTCAAAGTTTGTCGATAAATATGGGTATGTTTAAACAATAACTGTCCTCCGGTATCTGCTTGAGCTAAATTTGGTATCTTAATAATGCTTTTTTATTTGTGGCTTTTTTAACTGCGTGATTTAAACTTCTGTAATTTTTTACCGTTCTGCTGCATATTACAATTGGGTTCGTTGGATAGTTAATGTTTAGATCTTTTAGAACATAAAATCAGTTTTAGATTAGGAATTAGACTAAAAGATACCCATAAGCTTACAAACGGCTGATCAATCCCTTGATTTGTTGTGTTTTTTAGTTTGAAGCGTAGCGGAAAAATTATTACTTGCTTTAAAAATCATACTTTTAACCATTGGTTACTGATAATAACAATCCTTAATTAAATTATTAACTAAAAAATTTATTATTTGGTTAAAAAACAGTTTTATATTTAAATAAGTTGTTGAATAAATAAAAAATTTAACAAAATTTCAATTAGAAAATAAAAAAAACCTACTCAGTAGCGTTCACAGGGCTCCTTTTTGGTATGGCGGAATTTTCGAGGGGCTCCGAATTAATAATAATAATAATATTAATAGTTATTACAACGTTAAATAAATGAATATTTATTTTTTATATAGCACTTTTGCATTAAGTTAAAAACTCATAATTTAAGTTTTAATTACCTTTTCGAAAATATTTCTGCAAATCTGTCTATATATTCTCCTGCATCAAGTGAAACCAAAACTCTTACTCGACGAATCTAGTAAGAAACCGCTCTAACTATTATTTCGTCAGTGGTTCTTAGTTTTGAAAAGCTTTTCTCACATGTGCAACCAGTGACCGGAATAGAAAAATAATCGGAAATTACTTTATAAAAGTTGGGATACGTACTTTGTCTGTCTACATTATTCAACCATATTAGCCATTTGAATTGGATGACTTGTTGGGTATGGCAGCTGCAATACCCGAGTGCACGCCACTGACTAGACTACCCTGTGGTTCCAACTAATATCTTCGGGTTTAACAACCAGACCCATACAACCAGATCAGCCACGACAGCCATATACTGCTATTATGTTATCACTTTCTTCGTTCCTTCTAATTTGATCGAACAGAAGACTTGATCATCTCATTGGGTGTTCTAGTATACAGCATCCTTCATTAATCGCGGCCAAATTATTGTTTTTCTTTTGCTGTATAGGCGCCGTTTGCCATCTCAGCTGCTGTGCTCTAGTTACAGGCTCCTTAAAATCTCATTTGCTATCCAATGTGCAGATGGTTTTACCATCATATCCGTCGCCGCTACACCTAACAAATTGTCTCTTTTTTCACTAAAACAGACTTCGAGTGGTTTAGACTAATGTTTTTCATTTATTTACTTTTTGTTAAAACTCCCTAGTGGAAGTTTGACCTCTCCTAGCACATCCAACACGGTTGTTCAAAATGGGGGGACAAACATTAGCTTTTGCTGTTGTAGATGTGTAAAATGTTGCCAAGTTCAAGCGAAGATATCGTGGAGTTAACTATTGGTCAACACATTGATGTCATTTACACTGACAAAGTTAACCATGTTTTATTATAAAAAAAACTTCATTTATTGGGTTTCACCACAAACTGTTTGCTGTGGATAAGCTTATATCTAGTCTAGATAACAACGGGTGTTCTTCAAGACTTTAATATCTAAATATATTACTATGAAATCGGGTGTTCCTCAGGGTAGGTAGCCATTATGGTCCAATTTTATTTACGCTTTTCATTAATAATTTACCTACTGCTATACGTTTAAGCTGATGATGTAAAAATTTTTCATAGTCACAAAAACTTTGACAAACACAACTCTCATTAACAGGATCTAGACAGCTTTTTTGTTTGGTGTACGTTGAACTTATGAAGTTAAATTTAAAAAAGTGCAAACATATGCACTTTTCCAGAGGAATTAATACATATAGTCCGTTCTTTTTGGAGGGTTATCAGTTGGAAATTGTTGGTTCGATCCTAGATTTGGGTATTCTTTTAGATGCTAAATTAAACTTTATTCAATATATTGCTATGATATCAAATATAGCCCGTGGGGAACTCACTATCAATAAGCGATGGGTCAAAAAATCCACTGATATTCACATCACCAAGCAGCTTTATACATCTTTAGTAAGGCCAATTTTAAAATATGGGTCCGTTGTTTGGGAGCCACATAGTATTAAAACTGAGTCTGTTCAAACACAAATTTTGTTATTTTGCTTACGAAATGTAAACCGAAATAATTTTTCCATTTATTTTTCCGTCATAACAAACCAGATTTTGCTGTCTTTACAAAACTGAAAAACTATGCTTAATGTTACGTTTTTGCTTAATTTGATTACTGGAGATGTGTGTTCGGAGTTCCTTATGGGAAACGTATACTTCAACATTCTGTACGTCCAACCAGAAAATTTTAAACCAATTCACATTCAAATTTGTTCACCAAAATTATGCCAACGATGACCAAGAATTTTTTGCGATTTTAACAATCTTTATAGTTTAAATGATTTTTCTTTAAATGTAAACATTATTAAACGGAATATATTATGGTTTTTAAATAATTGTTGGTAATGTAATATTATATTTTAAATTGTAAAAAACCATATGTATTTTTTATCAGTCGGTAAGGATTTGTTTTCCATAGACTCATTTAATAATAAAAAAAGTTTTCCTGTAGCCTCATAATTATAGAGCTTTCTTTTACAGGTTTGAAATTTCCTGGCAAATTTTTTTTTAAGTTTTTCTGACTGTAGTAACTGGGATTATACTCTAAGAATTTAGGATCCTGCCTTATCCTAAAGAAGAAGACATTTATACGGTTTAACTATCTAAATATAGCTTAGAAAATTTTCCTGTTTTATTTAGCCAGTTTGGTTGATAGATATCGACTAAATCTAGTATGGCTGCAACTGAAAATAATTGTTTTTGCATTCATATGATCTGTAAGGTTTCTCTAAATTGAATTTAATATTTACTGATGTTTATATGAACGTAACGTTTATTATCATTATTGAATCGAATAAATCTCAGCATGATTTACAGCAGTCATACATATGTGAGTGTTTAATTTTGGACATTTCAGCCGTTTAATGCAACCCTTGTTAAATATACTTATTTAGATTCAAAAGCTGTCTGTCCTTTACAGAATAACAATTATAAATAAGTAAAACACGAACCATTTTAAAACAATTTCATCACTGTTTTACTTTATTTATGTCCATTTACTCTGTAAACTCAACAAAATGTTTTCCTAAAATATTAATGAAAAGTGGGTTTTATTTATCGAAAATGAACATCAAGTGCATGAACTTTTAAGAAAGAATCATTGCATTTTAAGAGTTGCAGGTTACTAGTCGTGTTATAAAAATTAAAGTTTAAAATAGCACGTGTCCTGTTGTTGCAAAAAGAAAAAATTGAATGTTTAAATTTAGTGGAATGAGAGCCAATTAGAAATTTAAAATTTCTATTGTTTTTTTTATTTTTTACTCGTATTTAAAAGTTTTTAATTTAAATAGGGATGGTTTTTTTTATATATGTTCTGCTTTTAAGCATAATTAACGTAAATAAACTTAAACTCCAAGTACATTGTACTTTCATAAACTGTAAAAGTTATTTTTTTTACAACAGGTAGTTACTTCAACAACTGTAAAAACGAATTGAAGAGAGAAAATGGACAACATGTTAAAATTGCATGAAAAAATAAAATTATTTAAATTAAATTAATGTTTTTCTGAAAACTGAATACAGCCTCCAGTAAAACTAAAATTAAATTTTCGAATATATTTTATTGAAAAAATCATTTTCAACGTGAAATGGGGTGTAAAATAAAAAAACATTTGTAAAAGCAATTAAAACAATAATAAAACTCAACTTGAAACAAATGTTTGCTGAAATAGTAATCATTTTTTCTTAATTAAAAACGTAAATTATACCGCTACAAAATTAATTTGTTGCATTTTTTTTTAATTCATTTTCATAAACTAATTATCATTAATATCTGCGTCATACGTGTTCGTTCGAACTGATTATTTGAAAAAAATGTGTATTGAGTTATTAGCATAGTAATACTAAATAACATTTTAATTGTAAAGTGATTTTATAAACGACTAAATACCTAATTGCTTGTTCAACAATATTAGCAACATCTGATCCCTTTCATTGGTTCTAGAGGAAATAACAGCTAATTGGCAACATAATCAATGACGGCAATAAGCTTGCAATCACATTTGTTACGAAATAAAAAATCCGGAGTATCAAGTTTACTTGTAATATTACACTAATACAGTAATCAAATACATATATTAAATAGCTTTAATAAACAATGTTTCGTAGTTTCTTGTTATGATTTGATCTGACTTATTTATCTAGCATTTTATTCATTTCGGTATCTTCCTAGTTCGTATGTTGTTGAGTCTTTAAAGCTAGGATTTAAATATCAGTTATACAGCTCAAGGTAGTCCCATGCATCGTCCTTATGCACAATAGCACCAGCATATCAAAATCTACATAACATCCATCAACGTCTTTCTTAGCTTCTCGTAATACAAATGGATGCTTTTATGTAAATCACTGTTAGCATAATTTATTAAGGCACATTTTTTCAGCTTCAGGACATCTTCGGGTGCCAACTGACACTCTCTTAACGTTTTTCGCTTGCATTCAAGTATCGACGGATGCATAATGGTGTTTAATTATATTAAGTTTAATATAATCTCTCGATGTTAAGGGGGCACACGCAACGCATATAATGCCATCATTTTTTACAAATAATTCTTTCAACTTCTAATATAAAATTTTATATTTTTGGCATTTGCAGCAGCGCTTTCATTGCCTGTTAAGATGATACATACTGCCATCAAGGGGCAGATGAAAAGATAAGTACCGGTGTTACTATCTAGTGTTTAGCTTTAGTGAAAATTCCCCACATTTAGCTTACACGGATGCAAAATCTCCCTAAATAGTCCTTAACATGTTTTCGATAAGTTAACTTTGTATCTAATGCTTTGATTAGATACATTTATCATTGACGAGAAACACATTATAGAATAAGATTTTGCGTTTTTTTTAGTAAGTATGTGTAAGGGGACTAACATATAACGGCTCATAGTTAGATTCTGTTCTCTCCTTCTTTCTACTATTTCTCGGTTATTCTTACAACTTGTCTCATACATCTGGGAGCTATTACCACACGCTCGCTGCAACCTTTACTTGCCACATCGTTTAAGGTTCTATTAAACGTGCCATAACCATATAAAACAGCTGTTCAAATTGGCCTTACGGGAAATACTGTATTTGGTTATTGGTGACATGCCATAATGCAATAGCCATAACCGCAACCATAGATACTAAATAATTTTTTTTTGTCATAACCGTACGAGTATACAGTTGACTACTGAATTTAGGAAAAAACTGTTTGTTTTTTTATTTTGTTTATGGTATTGTATGGCTTTATGGTGTAGTACGTCTAATTGAACCTTTACATATATGTATTTTAATGTAAATGTCAGTCGTGCCTAATTTTTATAGCAGGTTGCTCACAATAATGTTGCACAGTAGAAGCGATTATCCGTCCCCTTGCAGCCACTAATCTGTTTTTCCCAGACAATGGCGGGCCAAACACTATTTACAAAAATATTCAAGGAAGATTTGCTTACAATCTTTTCATGTATAGCCTACCTCACTTTGTTGATATATTTCCATCATTTCATCATTTGGTAAATGTATTGAAAATATTACAGAAGGTATGATCTGTTTATCTTCAACAATGTATATTAAAATTACTTTTGACATAAACGTAGGCCGTACACAATTGACAATTTAGTCGGATATAAAGCCAAAAATTAAACTTTAAAAATGTAAGCCTACAACCGATAGTAAGTTTTTAAGGCATTTGCTTTACATTTGTCATTTTGGAATACTTTTAAAATCAGGAACGTTAAGTAAATTGCATACGTTTTTTTACTGTTTCTAGAGGTTTACATAATTTTTTTGACTTGATTTTTTCCGTGAAACGCTATATTTACAGCTTAACTTCTTAATTTTTAGAAAAAATAAATCGATATCATTTGGACTTTAAATCATTTATTTTAATTCCTAAAAAACTTTTTTAAAAAGAAAAATTATTTTACAAATGTATGCGAAAGCTTTCCAAAGAAAACAAGAAAAATTAGGCGCTAGCAGAACGTAATAATACTTCTTACTAAAAAAGATTTTAAAAAATTTAAATTAATGAACTTAAACAAAATAATTTCTATTTGTTTCTTATATTCTTTATTTTAAATTTTAATGATAAAAAAATTTTTCAAAAGGTTAAAGATTTTTACTTTAACACTGTACAAAAAAAAACTTTGCGCATATCTGTACGATTTTTTTTATAAATTTTATCTTTTTTCTGTTTTTGCTCATCTTGCATAAGTAGATACGAGTAAACAGCTTTTGTCAGTCATAAAATATTTTGGTTTTTATTAATTGTATATAAATGTATGCTTAATCATACTACAGGTAGATTAATAACAAGTTTAAAAGATGTTAGAAGTGAATTAACTATAGTAGAGGGTGTACCAAAGACTGGAGTTGGTAAAACGATGAGAGAAGATTTTTTTTAAATTATGATTAACCTGCAGAAACAACTAGAATTAAATTTATCTTCCGAATCAAAATTATTATTGAAGTGGCATCACGTGGTCACAAAATCCATTTGCAGGAGTTTGCAATTTATTGCTTAGACACTACAAAATATACGTTACTCTATAATTTATTTATTTATTATGATTGATTTTCTAATACAACAAGACATATATCTTATAAATTAAAGTATTAGAATTAGATTAGTCAAATTTAATTAAGACAGAGATAAATCTTGATAATATTGCTTAAAAAATTAAATTAAAATAAAATAATAAATTAATCGTTAAGTAATTTTCTTAATTTTATTGCTTTGTCGGTGCGTTGAATATAATTAGGAACTTGATTCCAGAGACGTATGCTTAGGATAAAAGATTGGCATTCGGACGCATGGTTCCGATGGCATATCTGTATAATGTATCTGCCTCTTTGGGATCTTTGATGGATTATCAAGCATTTAAATTTTAAAAAGTTGTTAAAGGATAATTGCATAAAATAACTTGAAAATGGTGATATTCTGTCATGTTTTATTAAACCGTAAACATAACGGACGATATTATTATAAGTTTATTTAGTTTATTCATATCGCGGGAAGAGCAGCCTGAACAAATTTCGGACCCATATGATAATTTCGGAAGTAGATACTCGTATGTTTTAGCCAAAAGAGTTCTTATACTAAGAGGTGTAAAATGTTGTGTGGGCGATAAACTTCGTAGCTTACTATATACCCTACCACAGGCCTGACTTATATGGTCTGACCAGTTTAGGGTACTGTTAAATGTCACACCTAAGTTTCTGGCTGTGTTTACTTGCTCAATTTTCGTAACACCAATAGAAATAATAATATCATTTTCTGGTCTAATACAGTTTTTACAAATGATAAGAAAACAAGACTTTTTAGGGTTAATTTTCAAGCCATTGGCAGAAGCCCAGATAAAAATATTTTCTAAATCGATGTTTAGTTTGTTTATCTTAAAAACAATTGAGTCTTTGGTACTTTGGATGTCATTGGCATACATTTGTATATTTGTAAAGCTGAGTTGTTGTGGGAGATCATTCGCATATAGTAAGTTCAATAAAGGTCTAAGGATGGAGCCTTGAGTTATGCCTCTAGTTACAGGTAATGAACCAGAGATTTCATCATTGTTAACGACAGATTGAGTTCTGCATTCAAGATAAGACTGAACTAGCCTTGTAGCTTGTGGAGAGAACCCAAAATGATTAAGTAATTTGACGAGAAGAATCAGGCTGTGAACAGTGTCAAACGCCTTGTAGTGGTCTAGTGGACCAAAAACTAGAGTTTTCCATCATCTTAATTTTCTCTGATATTCTCGACTACATCTGAAAGTGCTGTAATACAGCTATAAAGGGTCTGAAGCCAGATTGTCGACTCGTTAAAAGTTTATTTTTGTTTACAAAGGTGTAAATACTATTATAAATTAGACGGAAAAATAAGGACGGTATTCGCATCCAGATTTTAGGACGGGGATAATTTTGGCACGTTTCCATACTTTTGGGAATATACCGGTCACAATAATACAATTGAAAATATGCGTTATGTATTGAATTATCCACGGTAGGATAATCTTGACAAATCGTGGATCTATGCCATCTAAGCCAATCGAGTTAGATTTTATTTTGTAAAAGGCTTCAATAACCTGAACCTTTTGAAAATTAAACAGCATTAAGGAGTCAGGAATATTGGAGTTTTCATTGTAAAAGTTGATATCAGCTGTTGGTTGTGGCAAATTAACAAAGCTTTCGTTTATTATATTTACATCAACATCAACTGGTCTATTGTTAGTTTTTCCAATCCCAATCTCTCTAATACAGTTCCATTTTTTCTTGCTTTCAGTAGCTGAATTAAATTTTTTATAATAATATGCTGTTTTATCCGACTTAATTTTTTTAACAACGGCTTTTCTAGCTTTGCGAAATTCAGAATAGTATTTGGGAGTTTTGTAACGTTTCCACAAAAGATAACTTTGATCCCGTTGATATATCAATGCTGTAGCCTAATTGGTAAACCATGTTCTACCGTCTTTACGTAGTATTTTTGTTGTTATAGGAACACTGTCATTGTATATCTTTAAAATAGTGTCATGGCAACCCATGACACCTACAATGCACACCATTTTAATACATGGCACGGCCCCGATTCCAAATGTATCACTGCCGTTAATAGATAAATATTTAAAAAAAATAATGACGTTTACTGAGGTATATTTTTTTAAACTAAAATTTCCGTTAAAAAGTTAAACGCTACTGAATTAATGAATTAATTGGTGACTGTTATCTTTTACATTGAGTTCTGCAAACAAATAACAAAACGATTAGCCTTTAACTATGCAACCTTCAGAAAGTGTTTTGACACACAATCTCAAAAAGTTTTTAGAGCGGATGGATAGTGAGATAGTGTTTCTGACTTTGTCGAAGTTTAAATTTAATTACTTCAGCTGCAAATCTTGAACGGATATTTTCAAAAGTGAACATAAGTACATATAATGTAATATAGAAATAGATTTGCCAACGCCACATTACACGTTATTTTATAAACTGAAGGTTAGTTAAAATTACACTAATATTTTGAAAAATAAGAAGCCTTCACAGTATTATAGTTAGAATGTTTAAAATATTTTCAATTACTAATAGAATTTTTATAGGTTTTATAAAATAAGTCATTTTTTTACTACTTGGCTTAAACCAAGAAGCAAACATATTTGATGTCAAAGATACAATGTATAGTTACAAATAATTCTACGTTTACACGCGGTCTATTTGCAAATAAAAATTATTTCGAATTATTTAACTCACTATTTATAAGTCAAGTTGCACACAAGAATATTTTCGATATCTTTTTGGAACCGAAAGAAATTTTATATTTAACTGTTAAAATTTCGACGGAAAAATTTTGAGAATTTTATTATTATTCCCGCCAAAATAATATCATAAAACGTGCGTAGAAATGTAGTATATATATATATATATATATATATATATATATATATTTACATTGTATGTACATATATGTATATGTATTTTCTTTTTTTTTATGTATTTATGGTAACCTCATTAAAAGTAACAATACGTAGTATTGAATAAAAACTTTTGAAGATTTTTTTGCTTAAATTAAGATTTTTTCGACAAATGAAGATTTTTTATGAAAATATACGGCACCGCTGTACTGGGCTATTATCAGGAGAACCGCCCTCAGATTTGGCAGAGGTCTTTGAGCAAACAGAAGAACATTGCCGCTCATCATCATCGAAGTGCAAAAGAGACGTTGGTTTAAATTAATTTTTTGTTACTATTATAAATAAGTTATAATGAATAAATTAATTATGTTCAAATGATATAAATCTTTAAATTAATAAATTATACAAATTTATTTTTAATAATATTGTTGGCTCGACGTAAAAGCTAAGAAATACATACATATTTTTCGGAAATTACCAAAAAAAAAAATACTAATAAAATAAAAATACAGATGGATATTTTAGATGTGCGGTGGGTGGGTGGCTGCCTATAAAAACTAAAAAATTTCATTTTAATGTTATAATAAAGTCTCTATTCCTTTTTTTAATACTAACATTATTTTTAAATTAATACTTTATTTCACCGTCAACAAAAGGGGGCGGCGCGAAAATGGAATTTTAGATTATCCTTTCGCTGACCGACTTTTTATTATAAAGCATTAACAGCGTATGACCATGACCATAGTAGAACAATTTTTAGAAACAATGTAAACAAAAAAAATGACCGGCTAGATTGCCAAAATACCCACATGTGCGACGTACAGTTTACCTGGGTTTAACTATATTACCTTGGCATTTTAAATAAACCTTTTTTAAAATAAAATTAAGTATAGCTTAGTTAGAAAGAAAACATATAGAAAACTCGAAATATTAAAATAGAAAAATGCCGAAGAATGTTAAGTTAAAGAAGTTTTCTATTTGCAGTTTATCAGCCAAAATGTATTTGAGTTTTTCCTTTTTTGAAATGTTCCAATATTGATTTTCAAACTCTAATGTTTCCAAATATTTTAGAAACTCGTTGTTAGAATTTGTGGCTTTAAAGGAAAAAAAGGAAAGAAAGTTTTTGTGTACAACACCTTTAGGATTTTATTTTATTTTGTATCGTATCGTTGAACGTACGTCAACACAATTTATTCTCAAACTATTGCATGGCGAAATATAAAGGATATATAGAAAAAAAATTTTAAGAATAAATGCAATAAACACTAAAATCCTTAGAGATTACATTTCAGCACTATATGAAACCCGTTTTAAGGATTTACTGCTTTAAACTGATGTATTAGCAAAACCACCCTACTTCTTGTTTAAGAAAATTTCAATGAACTTTTATTTTTGTTCAGAATTTTAATGAAACAAATACGATTCAAAAACACCAGACTTTATGTAACTCAAAAACTTTATGTGCAAATTTAATAAAGTTTTAATGAAAAGAACTTGTTTGTTTTGCGGCATCCACATTAAATAATGCAGATGGATTAAAGCTAAACTAATTTTTTGTAACATGAAGCAGGAACATAAAATGTTAAGCTGTGGTATAAGTTTTTGTTTATAAATAAAGTATTAATCGTAACACAGCATGCTGTATTGAAATCTCATTAAATAAGCTGTCCTGTTAAAAAAGCAAATTGAAGTAAATTCTTTTTTTTAAATATAAAATGTACTCATATATTCTACTTTTGTTTTTGAATGTATAAATTAATTTGGAAAAACTTTTAACAGAAACTAAACTTTGGGAACGAGAAGATATTTTTAAGCGATAACATCTATTTGTGAATTAAATTTGTGACTTTTATTTTTGTTAACCAGTTAACTGTATGCCTTTCACGACATAAAATGAAACCTATATTGGCGTAAAAAAACAAAAAGTTCTATATGAAATACTAAAAATTACCTAAACGTTCGAAACATCTGTACTTGGATATTCTTGTTTTTAATTTTACTTATTGAGACACTCATCGCTTTGCAGTTTGAAATCAATATAGCATATTTATCATGCATGTCACAAACTCCGATTGGAATGGTTTTAATTTCGTATTAACAATTCCGATCGTTTTTTCTCATATCCAAAAATTGCTTAATATCCACCTTTTTATTTAAATGTGGCAATATTGCGCGCACTTAAGTAAAGAACCTAAGCTAATGTAAATAAGAATGCATAATACAATTAAATTTGAAAACTGCAAATAACTAACTTTCAAAGAAACGTAATTCTTGAGAAAAAAAAACCGACTTCAAAACAGATTTCATATGTCTGCCTATAACAGCGCAAGTGTATGACCACATAAATTAGGTTACATTAACTACTGGGACACACTTACATATATCTCCAAACTTTATACTTTTTCAACTGTTCAATAGTTTGGCAATATATTTATATTTATAATATAACATTTTTATACCTCTTATTATACCAAATAAAAAAGTGGACAATCTGTCTAAAATTAAGGTGTTTGTATACAACAGTTCAAAAAATACGGCCATATACTCGTAGAACAAATTACATTAATTTTGGGAACATCCTTTAATTTCTAAATTCAAATTATTAGCTTCTTGTTATAGCAGACTTAGCAAAACATGTCCCTTGTAAAGTTTAGTTGTCTGTCTATAACGGTTCATAAGTCCGGCTACATACACCATATTACATCAATTATTGGAACACCCTTTAACTTTCAAATCCAAATTTTATACTTGTTCTTGTAGCGGACTTAGCAATACACGTTTTTTGTAAATTTGAATCGTCTGTCTACAACTGTTCAAAAGTATCGCCATATACATCGAATTTAATGAACTATTGACGCACCATCTTATTTATAATTTGTAATATTAATACTTGTTACTGTAACGGGCATATCAAGTGACATTCTGTCCAATTTCCAAGCGTTTGTCTATAACGGTTCAAAAGATAGGCTCATATAAGTAAATCTTCATCAAATATGGGACACCCTTTAATTTCTAAATTCAAATTATAAACTAAATCCGCTTAGGATATAGCAATACAGGTCCCTTTCAAGTTTCAGCGTTCTGTTTATAACGGTTCAAAAGTTTGGTCATATACATCAAATTTAGTAAACTTTTGGCGCACCCTTTAATTTATAATTTGTAATATTAATACTGGTTACTATATCGGCCATAGCAATCGATATTCTGTCCAATTTACAAGCGTTTGTCTATAACGGTACAAAAGATAGGCCCATATAAGTAAATTTACATTAATTATGGGGGCACCCTTTAATTTTTGATTTATTTTTGTATAATTTTTTATTTTTGGGAGCCATAGTAATATTGCCATTTTTAATTTTACAGAATCAACCCTTACATTTCATAATACACGTAAAAAATATGTATGTTGTATGGGGACACCCTTTAATTTTTAAGATTATGAACTGTTTTTAAAACGGGACCAATCTTTAAGTATAATCTATCATATTACCACAAATTTCCAAAATCGGATCAGAAATGACTGAGTTCTGGAGGCACAAATATAAAAAAAGAAACATTCAGCAAAATTGTATAACCAACCTCCTTCTTTTTTTGAAGTGGGTTAAAAATTTCATAAAAATGTACCCTTCCTTACATATTTCTTATAGATATGCTCTAGAAAAATTTACTTTTTGTAAATAAAACTTTTTTTAAAAATATTTCTTATTGAGCTTAGGTAATCACATTCCATTGATATTAATAAACAAATATTTCTGTAACTTTCACGGAGCTTCCTATGTACTCGTATATCATTGTAGAATTATCAATATTATTGCAATATCATTATAATATTTATTGATTTCCTGGGAACATGTAAAAAATAAAACCCTTTAATTTTCTGTATATTTAACACTTTCTAAACAAGTAATTATTTCGAACAATTCATTTTGCATAGAAGACATATTAGGTCTGTTTCTTTACGTTTTAGGTAAAATTCGTGAAAATAATTTTTGCTCATAAAGAGACAAATTATATCTATAAAAAAAGTACACAGTGTTTTGTCTCTTTAAATAAAAAAATAATAAATAAATCAGCAATAATGGAGCAGTCGTTACAAATTTGTTGTACTCCAAAAACCTATAAAGCCTATAAAATAGTTTGAAATGTTTTCAATAAGATCTAGGAAGTCGTCTTCATCACTAGAATCACTTGAACTGTCTCCACCGAATCTGACACAATAGTTTTTATCACGTCTTCATTTGCCATTAGAAATTGCCTTTTTTACTATAACTTACTTTAACTTTACTACTTTAACTCTTTTATTTTTTTTTTTTTTTTTTGTATTTTACATCTCTTTCACATATTTAAACAACTTGAACGGAGGAAAAGTTCGCATTGTTTCTTACAAGAAGAAAAAAACGAACTGTGTTCTCTCAAAACCACTCTCCTTTGAACAAGATTAAAGAAACCGACGTATTGATAACGTATATATTTAAATATTTCTTATACATATTGAAATCAAAAATTAAAATTAACTTTCTTTATTCTGTTTTTGCATTGAGGCATTAAAAATTTTCTTCATATACTATACAAAAAATTAACTGACCAGCCCAAGAGCCTTTTTACATAACTTTTATTCTTGCCATGTCTATTTTATGCTATTTTGTTTGTTTCTTAAAACTACGAAAACAAGTTTAATTTGTATATATTTAACAAAATTAACCAAGATTACTTCTCAGACCTAAATAAGTAAAAGAGACTTTATAGCTCAATTTGTTCAGTAAGAGTGCTATATTCCGATATGCCGAATTTAATATACCCTTCACCATCTATGTAAATCTACTTTAGAAAAGTAACTCCAATCAAAAAAGCAAATATTATGCCGACAGAGGATTAGAAATTAAAAAAAAAATTGGTACTGCATATATATAAATTTAAAAATAATAAAAAAAAAAATTTATATTTCTTTAAAGATCTCTTCAAAAGCTTTAAAATGATACTCATATTGATATGTTAAAAAAATTTGAAAATTTCAGAGCCCCGAACTCGGAAGATATAGGCGAGTGCCAATTTTTTTACTTGATGTTTTATTCTTATTTTTTAATTCTCTATTGCCCCATACATATATATATATTTTTTTTATTACGCTGATATATTTTTTGGATTGTGCTGATTTTCAATAGCACCTCTTTCGACACTATATCTGATCGATTGACATATTTATTTTATTTGCCTCGGCAAACTTGATTTCCACACTAACATGGACAGACAGACGGAAATCGCTCAATCGACTTCGCTATCCATAAGAAGTCAGAATATATTAACTTTATGGGGTCGAAAATGGATATTGTAGAAATAACACACGAAATGACGAACTTAGATATACCCTTTTCCACTTTTTGTGTTGGAGGGTATAATAACGGTTAAAATTAAGTAAACAAAGTTGAACCTTATCTCGAAAATTAAAGATATCATTATTAGTTATTTTGAAGGAAACATGAAGAGTATATTTTTTCTATTGAAATATAATTTTAGAACTAGCTCTCATACCGCTGTTTGAGTTTTCTTATGGGGACGCTTGTACGAAGCCAGAGTGATATCGATTATGTGCCGAAAAAAAAACAGAGATGCTCTCGTAGCTCCTAACACTTGCAACATCATTTCTCTTAAAGCTCACACTTAAACATCAGTCCTAAGGTTGCAAAGATTTTTCTGTATTTTAACTTTTTCCAACTTTTAAGTTTTAGAAAAAAAATTTATAGGTATGTAAACTTTAATTGCGGCAATCTAACCAGCTCAGTATAAAATCATATAATTTTTAGAACACTAAACAGTTAATTATTTAAGCCTATTTCTTTGAAAGTAGTGCACGTCCATTTAACAACAATTTTGTTAATGATAAAAATGAAAACAATTTACTATTCAAATTTTATTTATAAACTTTACTCGTAAAAAATATATACATATATTTAAATTTTCATTGTTTTTGGCGTTAAAAATGTCATAGTTAATGAAGTTAGAAATATAAAAACTTCAAAAATGGTATAAGTCCACATTCCTGAAAGATATTATTTTATTATACAACAATGCCGAAAATATAAATGAAACGAAACAAGCTGATTTTGTTTCTACAAAACACTTAGAAGATGCAATTCTAAGAACATTAACAACGTTCTATAAAACTTAATTTACTGAGCTCTCGAAGAAAACCATTAAACTTTGGAAAAATTTTACTAACACCTTTTTATCATCATTCCAAACCCATCACATTTGAGAAATTTACAGATATGATTGATTTATTACCAAATATCCTTAAATACATCACGTACAAAAAATTGATCATAATGAAAAAAGTAAAATTTTAATGTTGATTTAATTAAATAAATGTTTATACGAGGGCTGCTCTATATATTTCTGGCCTAATAGTGAAAATGCGAATATTTATAATCAAAAATGGTTTTATTGTTTTTCAAAGTATTCTCCAGCATGATTTATATACTTTTGCATGCGCTCAAACCAGTTGTCGAAGCACTTTTTCCACTCCGATTGAGACACCTCTAAAACATGGTTTTTGAACACTTCAACAGCTTCTTCTGGCGACGAAAATCGTTGACCACGCATTTTTTTCTTGATATGCGGAAACAAGAAGAAGTCATTAGGTGCCAAGTCAGGGCTGTACGGCGGATGACCCATTAATTCGACGTTTTGACCGGTCAAAAACGCTCTGGTTTGAGCCGATGTGTGAGAGCTCGCATTGTCATGGTGAACAATGATTCGTCTTCTCTTGTTGGTATTTCGAATTTCTTCGATGACTTCAGGCAAACAAATTGTAGTGTACCACTCAGAAGTGACCGTCCTACGTTGCTCAAGCGGAACAGTCGCCACATGACCAGTTTTGCCAAAGAAACAGGCGACCATTTGCTTCAAAGTGCTTCTTCCACGAACAACTTTCCTTGGATTTTGCTCGTCTTTGAAGACCCACACGGTCGATTGTTGTTTCGTTTCGGGCTCATACGCATAGATCCATGATTCGTCACCTGTGACGATCTTATAAACGTCTTTTGAAGCACCGCAATCGTATGTTTGCAACATTTTTTTGCACCAATCGACACGAGCCTTTTTTTGAGCGACTTTCAAATTGTGCGGGATCCATCGAGTACAAACCTTTTTTACGGCCAGGTTTTCATGCAGTATCGAATGTATGCTGGTGGAAGAAATGTCCAAGGATGTCTCTATCTCTCGGTATGTCGTATGTCGATCTTGCATTATGAGTTCACGCACGGCATCAATGTTCTCTGGCACAACAGCCGTTTTTGGACGACCTTCACGGAATTCGTCTTTGAGCGAGCTACGGTCACGACTAAAATCATTATACCAATTTTTCACAGTGCTATAGGATGGTGCTTCATCGCCATATAAAGATTTAAGTTCATCAATGCACTCTTGTCGTGATAATCCACGTCGAAAGTTGTGAAAAATTATGGCACGTAAATGTTCACGAGTTAATTAAATTTTTTTCTATATTTTTTTTTCAAGTCACTGTAAACAACACAAATAATGGTCGTACGTCAAAACGTTTTGAGTTCGATTATGCTTAAAAATGACAGACTTTCAAATGGAAATGTCAGATTGCACTTGGCAGCACTCAGTGTTGCCAGGCCAGAAATATATATAGCAGCCCTCGTATGAATCCTTTTTATTTTGTTATATTTTTTACTGTTGAAGTATTTAATAAAAATTTTATAAAAAGAAATTTGGTCTGTTTTAACTGAGGGAATATTTAATACATGTAAAATTATTAAATTTTGCTGACTTTGAAGGCGGTGTTAGTCCTTTTCAGGTCACTAAAGATATAAATTTTTGTAAATTACACTAAAACAATGATAAAATTGTAAATTCAAATCAGTTTAGTATTAAAAAAACACAGTGTGGAATTTTTCGGAGGGTCGTGACTTTTGCATATGGATTTTGAAACTCCTGGCAACTGGGATTTTTAAAAATCCATCCCAATCCGTAATGTATTATTTTTCAACCTAACGTTTTTTTTTACACTATAAAATTATGGCGTTTTCTTTTCTGACAAAAAAGTTGCATATGTTTAACACTTTTTACACCTTTGTGTTCTTTTCTAAAAAATGTTCGAAAGGGTAAATTAAAAGTATGTTCTTTTGAAAATATGTTGCACGAAAAAGTGTAAGATATGTTACATATTTTACCCTCAATTTTATGTAAGGGTAGTATGCTACACTCTTTTTTAGTAGTTTTTACTCTTGATAAGTGATGTTTGCTTTTGTTGCTAAACCCAGTGTTATATTACTTTATGTTTGAAAAGCTAATTAAACATTACTGACATCTAAAGGAAGTTAGAAAAATTCAATAACAGTTTTTGTTCTATTGTGCTATAAAATGTGTAGCAAATTTTCGGGGTTAAGGCAACATGCAAAACATTTTATGTGATTGTTGTTTAACATTTATTTTCAGAAAAGAAAACGCCATTAGTCTGTTTACGAACATTCAGATTTTTTGCTCAGGTATCTTGTGAGTTATTGGACGATAAAGTTGGCAAAAACGAAGATTTTGGGAGAGGTTACCACTTTAAATTGATAACATCTCAGCTCCTGAATATGAAAGATAATAAATTTAGGCCAATTTATAGCTTTTTGAATAAGCTTTAACATTAATTATATGCATTTCAAGTAATTTTAAATATAAACGCAGAGGGTTTCACAGTATTTGGAACTGGAATATGAAGTATCTGAATTAAATATTAACAGCATAATTTTTTATATTAATTATTTCCCTACTAATTGGGTATACTTTAAATGATTAAGATCTTAATCGTTGTAACATAAAAATCAATAACAAACAAAAAGTGTGCTTGTTATAATTTTTTTATTTATTTATTTTTTTTTTGACTGATAAAAACTTCTCTTCATCTTGTCTGTAAAAGTCGTAGGTTATAGCACATTAAAAGAGGAAACCAATAATATATCTGTGTTCGATGGTAATGTTAATTGTGGTGATCATTGATCTCCTCAATCACATATACCACATACCCAAGTACCATTTACTGCCATAAAAACAAGCAACAGAAGAATTAATATTTTCTAGGGGAATGTCATCCTTTAAAGGTATAATTTTATCAAGTACACTTTTACCTCTGTTAGAAAATTTTTTAGGGCATTTGTTTAGAGGTATGTGGTGGAACTTTGAAGATCTTTTTTTCAGAACCTCTTCTTCTTCGACATGTGCGTATTGTCGTACGTAGAAAAAATGACAAGCTTTTATATATTCCTTACACCACATGTAGAGGTTGGAGTGGAGTAAAAATTTGGTTATCATAAGTTCTCTGAAGGCTAGCTATTAATGTCAATCTTTTTACGGTGCCATAAGATGGCCCATCTTTCACCTGGGAAGTCCACCAACGCCAAAATCTGTTTTTTGATAACAAAAGCTAATAATTATTATTTATTTTATTATGCTAATATCCCATAACATTTTTAAATAAAAATGCAATTTATTTTTTGGTTGGGAAAGCAGGTATCTATACATATTTCGCCGGTTGCTTAAGCCAGCTCGTCAGGAAACCTTTATCCAAAAATATTTCCTTTAAATATAAAAACTTCAAAAACAACATGAGAGTCATTTTAGAAGCCAATACAGAAATGTCAAGGCTTTAACAAAAATTACCAACAAACAAACCACTTTTTTATTTTTGCTTACATTTTTTTCGTATTTAACTGCCCAGCCGCCTGATAAGTAAAAGATCTTTTTGGGCCTTTTATGAAATAAATCTTGCAGTAGCTCAATGATTTTCTTTAGAAATACGTATCGTATCATACTTTGGGCATTCTGAAATTGCCAAATACTCTTATGATTCACATCCTTATCTTATTTGAAGTATACAAATATTGGATGAATGGTGGCCTGTAAATTCTTTCAGTGAAACCCCTGTATTTCATCTTGTAGGACAAGGACAAAATTTTCAGAGAAGTCAGATATCATTACAAGTTAGCCCTCCTTCAGATAGATTTTAAGTTCATCAAGACTTTTGTTTCATCGTTAGCGACAAAAGAATGTGTGAGGAGAACTGACAACGTTCCTATTAGTTCATCGATGAAAGCATCGCAAATTTGATCAATGTCTGAAGTGTTGTGGAACGATCTGTGGTTATCCATTGTTTGTAGGCGATCTCATTAGTCTCACTTTCGTCGATTCTGTCATTTTACCTCCAATAAGCATAATCTTAACATTTTGATTAATAGAGCAAACACAAACATTGTGACCTCCACTGGCACTTGTAAAGATAATAGTTTTTGGTCTTAGCTCACATAACTTAAAAATTTCAGTTTTTAATTCTGGTTGTTTCTTTAATTAGTGCAAAGGCTTCCTTCCAATTACAAAGAAGCAACCGCTTTTGGACATTAGTTTTTACTCCTTGTGTGGATATTTATTTAGAGTATTTTCCCATTCAAGCACCTGCTGATGTTATTATCATTAAAAAACGTCTTTACAACATTGACGGTTTCATCTTGAATTTGTGGTTGCCATATTTTGTTACTCGCTTACAAAACACATCACATTAGTTTCCAAAAAAGGAAGTAGCAATGGAACTAGTTCTTTATGTTAAAAGAGACTACCGTACTAATGGTAATTATTATTTCTTACAATAATTAATGTTATCGATTCTCAGTAATTGATTACAAAAGTCTCATGCCTTGTTAAAATAATTAAGTTGGCAATCTAGTTGGAAATTACTTCCGCCAAAAATGCTTAATTCCACACTCGATTACCTTTTCAAAAATTTTTTGCTGGGTAACTGAGAAATTGTTTCGGACTCGGACTTTTCACGCTCGTTTACTCCTTGTGATTCTACTCTCATCATTTTTCTCAAGGTATTGTCAATTTTTATTAGCTTCCTCTTGGGATAATACTTTTTATTTACCCCTTTTGTTTAGACATCAAACTGTCATTTAACGAAGGCAAAGCATTATCCAAGGCGGAATTATCTTCAAAATAACTTGGATCAGTATCTAATTCCTCCAACTCCTACTTGGTATTTTATTGCGACAAGAGAAACAAATTTTATAGAGGAACAATTTTTATTGAAAAGGGATTACAGCTGTAATTTTTTTTCATACTGGTACACTAACACTCTTTTTGTTATTACCGTTGGCAAAATAAGATGACTTAAAGAAGTACAAATTAAACAAAAGCTGTATAGAACACTAACAACTAAGTTTGATTGAATAAATATTCTTATAATATGTTTGTTTGTCATACATTGAGTTTTATTTTGCACAAGTATGCTTAAAAACTACTCATAAGAATCTTAAAACTAATATAAGGTGTCATAGAATCCCTTGTATTTTCCAATATTTGAAAACATAAAAGAAGTTAAGTAAGAGTTTTCAAAAATTCATCGGTTTTTTACCCCATATTTACCGTTAAATAACGCACAAGATACCTAAACGAAAAATCTGAAACTTTGTATATAAACTAATTTTATAGCCTACAGTATATATACAAATTTTGTGTAATTCTGAGAAGGTCATGTTGTGAGCTGTGTTGATTTGGTTTAGACTGACCCACATAGTGCCAAATTTATCTTGGTTTCTTTTTAAATTAACAGTTTACTTAAATCATCTATTTGGTTTACAAATCTAAGTCGATATTCCAACCATGTTTTGTGCAAAATTTGCAATCTTAAATGAAAAAAAAAATATTTCTTGTTTATTACTTTTGATAATTGTTTACAATTTTTTTATTGTTCCTTGTGTAACTTAAGAAATCTAGGAGTAACGTGTGGGAAACTTTTCCAGAAAATAAATTTTAATTATTCTTGCTAAAATCCGCCACCTTAAGTTACGATTTGCCATGCAGAGACTGGCTTAAAAACTTAGAAAAAACGCACATTAGTAAACTGCTTTGAAATTTTCTGTACTCAACTCTGTGCTGTTGAGTAACTCAATATTTGTTCTAATGAGTGAGTGAACGTGTTTAAATTAATGATAATTTAATGATTGGGTATGTGTTCATTTGTAACATTATTTTGCTTCTGTGTTTGCCTTAATTTGTATTTGCTTAGAAATTCTAATTATACCTAAAGTATCTGTAATTGTACTTTACGTATATGTATATAAGTAGCTAAATCTTACTGTAACTAAAATGTGCAAATGTGTGGAAAACTTATTAGCAATAAAAAAAACTTATTAGGAATATAGAGATGATAAAAATTTTTAAACTTTGTATTGTATTTCACATCAAGTCGATAATTAATACGACGTAAATATGTTGGAATTATAAGACTTAGTTCAAGTATTAAAGTAAGAAAATATTTAGCTTTTTAAACTTTATGAAATAATATTCCTTTTAAAACCCTTTAACATATAGGAAAACAGCAGTCTTTGTGGGGTGTATATTTATGCTGTTCATTTGCGACCCTATAAGATCTGTATTCTTCATGAATCCTTAAGGATACGAGGGCTGCTCTATATATTTCTGGCCTAAAAGTGAAAATGCGAATATTTATAATCAAAAATGGTTTTATTGTTTTTCAAAGTATTCTCCAGCATGATTTATATACCTTTGCATGCGCTCAAACCAGTTGTCGTAGCACTTTTTCCACTCCGATTGAGACACCTCTAAAACATGGTTTTTGAACACTTCAACACCTTCTTCTGGCGACGAAAATCATTGACTACGCATTTTTTTCTTGATGTGCGGAAATAAGAAGAAGTCATTAGGTGCCAAGTCAGGGCTGTACGGCGGATTACCCATTAATTCGACATTTTGGCCGCTCAAAAACGATCTGGTTTGCGCCGATGTGTGAGAGCTCGCATTGTCATGGTGAACAATGATTCGTCTTCTCTTGTTGGTTTTTCGAATTTCTCCGATGACTTCAGGCAAACAGATTGTAGTGTACCACTCAGAAGTGACCGTCCTACGTTGCTCAAGCGGAACAGTCGCCACATGAACAGTTTTGCCGAAGAAACAGGCCACCATTTGCTTCGAAGTGCTTCTTCCACGAACCACTTTCGTTAGATTTTGCTCGTCTTTGAAGACCCACACGGTCGATTGTTGTTTCTTTTCGAGCACATACGCATAGATCCATGATTCGTCACCTGTGAGGATCTTATAAATGTCTTTTGAAGCACCGCAATCGAATTTAGCAACGTTTCTTTGCACCAATAGACACGAGCCTTTTTTTGAGCGACTCTCAAATTGTGCGGGATCCTACGAGAACAAACCTTTTTTACGGCCAAGTGTTCATGCAGTATCGAATGTATGCTGGTGGAAGAAATGTCCAAGGATGTCTCTATCTCTCGGTATGTCGTATGTCGATCTTGCATTATGAGTTCACGCACAGCATCAATGTTCTCTGGCACAACAGCCGTTTTTGGACGACCTTCACGGAATTCGTCTTTGAGCGAGCTTCGGCCACGATTAAATTCATTAAACCAATTTTCCACAGTGCTATGGGATGGGGCTTCATCGCCATACAAAGATTTGAGTTCATTAATGCACTCTTGTCGTGATAATCCACGTCGAAAGTTGTGAAAAATGATGGCACGAAAATGTTCACGAGTTAATTCCATTTTTTTTCTATATTAATTTTTTCAAGTCACTGTTAACAACACAAATAATGGTCGTACGTCAAAACGTTTTGAGTACGATTATGCTTAAAAATGACAAACTTTCCAATGGAAATGTCAGATTGCACTTGGCAGCACTCAGTGTTGCCAGGCCAGAAATATATATAGCAGCCCTCGTAGGAAAAGATAGGTAACATTGTTCGTCGACCTGACTGTCCTTGTTCGCATTAAAATGCTTTGCAAAACCTTTGGGACTAATTAAAAATTTAACTTGGAATTAATCGTTGGTTAAACTACTTTAGTGTATAACTAAATGAATAATCTTTTCTGCTGAAGTTAGCTTTAATTTCTTTTCAGTAACAGTGGTTTTCTAATGTTTACATTGGGTACTGCTGTGTCTTTCTAAGCGTTTAATATTTTTTTTTGTTTTCATTAGAAATTAACACCTCATTTGATTACTAACCGACTTCAAAAAAAAAGAAGGACGTTATCAAATCTGATTGTTGCATTTTTATATTTGTGGCTGCACAACTAAGTTATTTCTGAACCGATTTTACAACCTTCTTTATTTGAAAAATATGCATACAGATTGGTCACGTTTAAAAACAGTTCAGATTTGAAAAAAATTAAAGGGCGTTCCCATACAACATACATGCAAAGGGCGCCACCTTAAAATTAAAAAAAAGATCAAATTACTATACTACAGCTCTTAACAGCACAAAGTAATCCAAACATAAATCTAAAACTCAAATGCTTGAAAAGTGCACAGATTGTCGAATAATAAGAAGTATTAATTTATATTCAAAGGGTGCCCGAATAGTTCATTAAATTTCACATGTATGGCCATACTGTTAAATAGTTGTAAACATGTTTGAAATTAACAAAGAACATAAATTTCTTAGTCCGTTATAATAGCAAGTATAAAGTTTAAATTTGGAAATTAAAGGGTGTCCAAATATTTGATACAATTTATTGTATGTGTTCAGACTTTTGTATCGTTATACACAAACACCTGAAAATTATATAGTATAAAATTTAAATTTGATAATTAAAGAGTGTCCCTCTAGGTGATATTATTAAATGTATATGGCCAAACTTTTTAACAGTTGTATACAGACGGCTGTAATTTGCAAAAAAAAAAACTATATTGATAAGTCCATCAAAACTACAAGTATAAAATTTGCATGTGAAAAATAACCCGAATAAATAATGAGGATATGTGGCCAAACTTTTGAATTGACATATAGCTGAAGTCTGTTGGAGGAGAATTTTTTGCAAGAATTATTTCTTATTAAAGCTTAGTTATAAAAATAAATGAAAATGTTTTTCAATAAAAAAATATATGTATATGGCGCGTAGATTGGGATTCGCAATTCAAAGTTATTACCAAATGAAGATGGTCCTTGTGTTGCCATAACAAAAGAGTTTTTATAACTAAAATAATACTAAATGAGATGAGTAGCAAGTAAAATTTAAATCTGTTTTAAATTACATATGAGCAATTCCATGAAAATAGTAAAAACATACCATGTCTCGAGTATTCAGACAAAAAATAAAAGTTTAAATTGATTGTCTAGCAACTACGTAAATGTGAGTACGTTACAAGAAAAAAATGAATTGAATTTTTGGGGAAGACAGAAGACATAACTCGATTAGTGATATTTTTTTATAAGCTTAAGATGTTACTAGAATACTTACTAGATTTTACTAGAATACTACTTACAATAGTTGCAAACCTTATATGTATTTGATCGGGTGCAAATAGTCGGAATTTAAACTTAAAAGACAAAATGATAATAAATTTTATTCATTGTAAAATTACTAAAGAAATGTTTTTATTTGAATATAAAGGATTGTAAAGTAAAAATATTTCGCTTAGTAGAAGAATATAAAAAAATCAAATTATAACACCCTAAGTTTTCAGTATTTTCAATAAATTTTTTGCTATTTAAAACTACGAGAATTTGAGAGCCAGTGTTACAACTGTACTCAAAGCTGAAAATCGTTAAACAAGTAAAGTTTCTGCAAAAACGTTAGGAGAAATAGTGTAATGGAAATTGTTATATGTTTGTATGTACACATATTGACCATAAAAGACATAATATTCATTAAATTTATTAATCCATATTTATTCAAGTTTTAAAATTTGATAAAAAAAAAGTCTCTTTACTACAATAATAGTTTAACACAATTTTTATGGAAAATTTGTCATATAACACATTTCAAAATTTTTTTATTATTTATGCGTTTTGCAAGTAAAATTAAGTACTTAAAATTTAATAGAGTGCACTTAAGTACTTTGCTATGTTCGTTTAAAAGAACACGTTACTAGCTCAAAACTGTGTGTTCAATTTAGGTACGTCGCGTAGTTCGTATAAAGTATATGTTAGGAACTTAAAATTTTATTATTCACACAAGCAATTGTTAATTGCCCTAATAAAGTAATTAACATACAAGATTTGCTCCTTGTACATTCATAATATAAAAAGAATATGATAATTAAAATAAAAACATTTCAAAAATTATCAACTTTTCGCTACCTTTAACATGCACACACGCGTTTATCTTTAAATAGGGTGAACATAATTTTTGAATTACATTTACGCTAATATACCCAGCAAAAAATTAGACGTTACCTTAAAAAGTACTTGCCATATAATGAATTACTTTTGTGATTGCCATATTTTCTTACTCGCTTACAAAACACGTTACATAAGTTTCCAAAAAAGGAAGTAGTAATGGAACTAGTTCTTTATTTTAAAAGAAACTACCGTACTAATGGTACTAATTATTTGCTACAGTAATTAATGTAATCGATTCTCAGTAATTGATTATAAAAGTCTCATGCCTTGTTAAAATCATTAAGTTGGCAATCTAGTTGGGAAGTACTTCTGCAGAAAATGCTTAATTCCACACTCGATTACCTTTTCAAAAATTTTTTTGCTGGGTATGAGAATAGAGAGAGTGCTGTTTGTGGACATTAGATTTGAGTTTCCCTACATTGAAAGTGATAGAAAGGATCTCTGCAAGAATATGCGATCGGCCTTAAAACGAATTCTCTCTGAAATGCATAGTGGATAGTGTGCACTTATTGAAAAGCGTTTTGCAATATCGGGAAAGAATTACTAAATATTATTAGAGCTCATTCAATTGTAGTATCGATGAAACAGCGAAACACAACCCACATTGCATCGCTGTGTAAGAAAGTCAATAGAGTTGGATACCGTACTGTGACCAATGAGCTCCTTAGCCCTTTCCTGTATGCGTATAAATAACTCCATAGGAGATTTTGAAGCACTAGCTCACACATAAGAGTGTGATTCCATTTGTTGCCTGAAGTTCATTTAGAGAAATAAGAAATATATTAAGAAAAAGAAGAGATACTACTGAATTTGTCTCGAACTATTTTAAGGAAAACCCATTTATAACAACTCGATTTCCTCAGAAAGCTCGATATAAATCGTATGACCGACACTGAAATCATAAAATTTTGACAGAAGCACATCATGCCACACTCCAAAATGATATGACGTGACACCAAGGCTAGCAAGTTTCCTGTAGAGCGCCTCCTATGAAAATCATACCTGCGTTTGCTTAATAAATTATTGGGCTCCAGATACTTCACAAGATGAAAATTATTGCAACATACAATCTCAGAACTCAGATCGGAATCACACACTTAAAAAGCGCCGAATGTTTGTGTAAAAATACGATACATAACCGTGTATATTGTTTAATTACCAGCTAAACGTTCTACAGCACTAAAACTAATATGTTTTCAACATCAAGTAGAACAGCTGTTTTAAAAATAACTCCAGTACTCAAGAAAACAAACAATTCATTAAACAAAGAACATATTTAAAAAAATATTGTTTACGATTATGTTTGTGTAAAAATAACTATAATATTTGTTAAAAAAAGAAGAAAATATATTAATAATTTGTCTATAATTATATTGATGTGTTAACGTTTATTTAAAATAAAATTTACAACTTCATCTTAGTTGTGACAGCGATTTGAAGTCGCCAAATTTCTTGTGGCTGTGAACTACAAGACACCTTTCACGCTATTTCAACTCAAATCGCAGAAGGTAAGAAGAGCAATCAGTCAGATTTTAATAAATTTTTTACCTAGACTAATTTGGCGTTGATTTTTAATTGTAATATTCACTGTTTAAAAATATAAAAGGCGGTATTAATTTCCAAATACTTAATTTAAATCATTGTTAGTTAAAACTAGCAAATATAAGGTTTAAACCAGTGATTAAAAATGCTTGACTATTTTCAATGCATAACTGCTTAAGTTTTGCTGTGAAAAATTTGCAGCAAAAGCAAATGCAAAAAAAAAATTAAAGAAACGCATTTGCTTTAGCTGACTATGTGTTTCTTTTTGCAGCAAAGTAATAAGCAAAGCAATTAATTTGAAAACATTTGCTGTTGCTTGGGAAATCAGTTTTTCTTTATTTTTACTTTGGCTTTTGCTTAACTTTTTACTATGAAGTTGTGGCTGACTACGATTGCTCTTTTTTGCTCGCTGCTTTTCATCCCTTTTGGAGCATTGGAAACGTATCTATGTATTTATTACTTACAATACGTAAGAAAATACCTACAGTAACTACATACGATAAAAATACAAAGGTTGTTTTTATTACACCATTAAATGGTGTTTTTTTTTTCTTAAAAAGCAACAGCAAAAGAAGAAACAAACATCAGTTTATTGTTTAAGTAACAGCAAAAGAAGCACATGGTCAGCTGAAGCAAATGCGTTTCTTTCTCTTTTTTTGCAATCGCTTTTGCTGTTGCTTCGTTTATTTTGAAATATTTTGTAAATGCTGAGACATTTAGTTTTTTATTTGCTGAAAAACATGTAAGCAGAGCAAAGAATTTAGTGCTGTTGCTATTTTTAAGCAAGCAATTTAAACACTGGTTTAAACTAGTTTTGAGGTGAAATAGATAAAGCTAGTGATTTTTGTTGCCTAGTTTGAGCTAGTTTTTCTAGAGTTTGCTAAAAAATATATGTGAATAAAAACTAGTTAATACTTTAATTTTATACACTGAGGGAAAAGAGGCGTTCTAAAATTGTAAACCACTGTTATCAAATAAAGAAAGAATTGTGAACAATATTCCGTTAACTTTTGGTATCAAATCAAGCTTAATGCGTTATTGGAATAGGAACAAACGGTATAAAAATACCATATGTTAATATATCAAGAACAATCGGTATTAAAATCCTGAACCAATGGTATAAAAGTACCATAAGTTAAAAAATTAATAACAACCTGTTATTATGTTAAGAACGACCTGTTATCGAATCAATGAAGATATGGTACCAAATAAAGAACGAAATTGATAAAAGTACCAAATGTTATCAAATCAAGAATGATATGGTATCACATTAAGAATAGATTGGTATCTGGTAGCTTTATCAATCTGCTTGATATTTAATTAGTCTTGCAAGCAAAGTTTTGTGTAGGCGCGTGAGCTAAAATGGAGAACAATTTAATTTATTTGGAAATGGATGAAAGTTTCTTATTAGAAAATTCTAATACGGAGGAGCTGAACAACGGCTCACCCAAAAAAAACAGTCGAAACGATAGCAGCACATTGTCTCCATCTTGCTCCATCAGCAGCAAAAGTCAAAGAAAGGTAAGGCACCTTGAGGGTTTGTAAATAGGTAAACTTCTGATGTAATAGCATGCAATCGCTTAACAATATATAAATTTGTAGTAGCTTTAATTTATAAGCATGTAACTGAAGTGTAAAATTTATTTTAAGTTTAATTTAATGAGTAATATATTGAAATATAAATTTGATTGTGTTTAAATTGTATTTGGGACTTAATAGGTTATTTGCTTGTAGAAAAAATAATAACATGAGTATCGCAGTAAGAACAATGCGTTAACAAAATGAGAACGGCCCGTTATCAAAATAAGAACGATTGGTAACAAAACAAGACAATTACGGTATCACAGTATGAACCGTGCGTTATACCAGTAAGAACGATTGGTAACGAAACAAGAACGGTCCGTTATCAAAGTAAGGACCGTTTGTTATAAAAGTAGAAACGACGTGTAACAAAAATTAGAACAGTGTGTTATCAAAGCAAGAACGGTTGTTAAAAGAGTGATATCGAGCTGTTATTAAAATATTGATACCAACCGTTAACGAAGTAAGCACAAACGGTCTTAACTCACTATCGATACCAAATGGTATCAATTTCAGTAGTTTTATACCGCTTTTTTTCCCTGAGTGTAGTTTTAACTTAAAATTTTGTAGGTATGTGATTAAGATGCTGGAAATAAATGTTTTTCTTGGTTTATTCGTCAAAAATTGCATTGTCGTTTGTTATACCCATCACCAGAGAAAGAGTATATCTAAGTTTGTCATTCCGTTTGTAACTTCTACAATATCCAATAATAAATAATCAAAATAAACTTATAGTGTTAACAAAATATTTTACTACAAATTTTGCTTAGAATTTATAAGAAAAAATTTTGTTTTTTTCCTTTTTTAACAGAGGCAAGTCTCAATTAGTTTTTATCAGCAAATTTTCCAGTTAAAGCCATAACTTTCCAGTACTAGCTACCTTAGCAAAGATTTATTCCCACTTTATGTAGTTTATACTTTTCAGCATTGCTACTACTGAAAGTTTAAGCTAGTGCTATAACTACGTAATATGTAGTATAAACTACCTTTTTATTCACTTTACACAAAAAATAAGGAAGTTTTAATAAGCAGACGAAATCCTACCTGTGATTAACGGCAAGTTGTAATTCAGTATTGTTATTAAATATTTATCGATAAAACTATATTGCAAAGAATATTTCATAACAAGTTTGTTTACTTTTTATTCTTGAAAAAACAAAAACCTGACTTAATTAAAGAAATTTAACAAAGCATATTTTTTATTTATTTTAATTTTCCAAATACTTGTACTTTCTTTTTTCTTACACAAATTTTTTTTCAAATATTTAAAAAAATAATTTATAAACAAAGGTACAGCTGTTTGCTAAAACAAACAAATTTTTTTTTCTCTCATAGGATTTTCAGTAACAAATAGAGTAGAGTAAACTTTCAATATGTGAGTAATAATTCCAATCATTTCGTAAAAAGTTTAATACGTTTGAAATGTAAGCGAACAGTTATTAAAATTAAACGATACTGAGGAATATGCGTTCTTCATGAATCAAAATGGTGTATAATTTTAACTGATTTTCAAAAAAAAAAAAAAATTATACATTTTTTAACTCCCTTGCAAAGAAAAAAATCAAATCATAGGGAAGGAATTCCCAAAATCAAAGAATGATTGAATAAATATGTACATATATGCAGGAATAATTTTGATTTCTTAATTGATACAATATTATATGTGTCTTTGGATTAATTTCCACAAAGGGCGTTTTATTTTCTAAATAAAAGAATGCATATATTCTTTAATACCCAAATATTAATAAAGATTTACATTTCAAATAGTCGCAGTAGATCACCAAGAAAATTATTCAAAATTTGGTTATTTAGCGTTTAAATAATTTAATTACATTTTTAATTTGTTTAGACGATTTTAGCATCCATTAATTTATTTAAAAACATGTGTTAGCATCACTGATTCTACATAATATTAAAGACACACCATTCTTCTAAATGCAAACAAGTCGATTAACCGACGAAAACGATAAGGGCAGCACACAATTTTTAATTAGACAAAATTTTATAATCGCGAATAGGGGACAAGAGATTTGCCTTTAGCAAACACAAATATGGCAAATAGTTTTTCATAAAAACGAGTTTTAATACACTTGGGTCATATATTTTACTTAGAACACCTGTAAAAATATTTAAGAATCAAAGAGCTTTAAAATTATAACATGTAACATTTCTATTACTCACCGGATAACTTTAAAAAAGCACCATATTTATTCTTTTCTTTGAATATTTTTTTATTACTTACAGGCGAGATTATCAGGCATGTTCTGAAAATCACAAGATTTCAAATCACTTGTGATTTTAAAATCACAATTGTGGTTTGATGGTGTTCTGAAAACCACAAACGTTTTAACTTTTCGTTGTGATTTCACCTCTTCGAAAACACAAGAAAACAGCTGGTATTTTGTTTTAGTTTGACGGAATTTTTTATGTATTGAAAATTATTAGTGTTTTTCTTAAAATATAAATGAAAATAAATTAAAAGTATTGTTTTTATAAAAAAATAAAAAAAACTGATAACAAAAAAGTAAATGCAAAATCACAAAGCAAATAACAATATTTCTTTCAATAGAAAGTGTCTTTAATTTTTTCATAATTTTATAAATTCTTTGGTGCCAATTGCTAAGTTTGCTATAAAAATCAATAAAAAACATTTTAAGGTATTCATATTATTAATTTACTGCGAAGTTCAAAATAAAGTGGTTGAAAAAATAACCAAGTGATACTAAATCGGCAGGCATTTAGCTGACTGGTTTAAAATCACAAAAATTTTAAAAGTTTTGTATGCAGAACAGCTTTCTTGTGATTTTAAATCACTTTCACAAAAAGTGATTTTCAGACCATGCCTGTATATAGGCATTACTTTTTTTTACTTCCTCGATAAGCAAATCATTAGTAGTCATATTTCTGTTAAATTTAAAAATTAACAATATCCATAACTTATTTATTTTAAAAATTAATTTTTGTTTACATATACCAGCTGGGGCCCATTTCACTAATCTACAAGTTTACAAGTTACAATTACAATTCTCATTCTTACAAGTGCTGAAGAATTGTGTTTCATCAAAATTTTCACAAACTTGTAGCTTTTTGGACTTGTAAACTACAATTCTTACAATTACAAGTCTTTGTGTATATTGTGATATTGATTTTACAATTCTTATTTGTTATTACTCAAAATGCTAAAATATCGTTATTTTAAATACTTTCGCAATTATGGCTACTCTAATGTACTGTAACGGTATATCGATAATTTGTTTTGATTGTTAGCACACCACTAATCAATCAAAACATATAGTTTGTTTTTAATTTACTTTTTGTTTTGCAATGGCGAATCAGCAAAATAAAATTTGTGTGGTGCGTGAAATTTTAGCTGCCAAAGACGTTCTTTTTGGTAAGTTTAGCGATAAACTTACTTAAGAGAAAAAATGCAAGAGTGGGAGAACGTGCGCATGAGGTGTCTTGCACTTGGACTGATGCCAAGTGGAAAGGACGCCAAATACGTGCGCGATGTTTTTTGGGCAAACATCAAAAGGGCGACACTGGTAAGCTAGTTTAATTTAGTGTTAATATTATATTATATATATATTTTTTAATTAAGGCTAAGAGAGACAACTCCAGAAAAACAGGGGCTGCTGGCGGAAGTGCCGCAAGGAGTCACCAACATGTGATGGCATCCGACCAGAGGAGCCCAAAGGTGAGCTGGTGTTATTGCAGGATTTATTGAATAACACTTTAGAGGCCTGCAATGACACTGTCTCGTTGCTGCCAGACATAGAAATGACTCCTTGCACGTGCGTTTATTTCTTTATAACATATGATCAGTGGTGTTGTCACTTATCCATAAATTTTATTTCTATTAATAATTAAAAATAAGCAATAAATAAATTAATGTTAATTACTTTAAAATTGTTTGATTTTGTGTTTAGATGAACTATTTTTTAATAAAAAATAGTTAAAAATCAAATTAAATCACTCACTTGTAACTTGTAAAATTTTTTCTGAGGGTCTCCGTCGACTTTCCCTTTTTTTCTACAATTTTACAATTACAAATTTAGTTTAGTGAAACAAAACCACTTGTAGAAGTATGACTTGTAGACTTGTAACTTGTACAATTCACTTGTAGCTACAAACTTGTAATTGTATTTTGATGAAACACAATTATTCACAAGTTTACAATTCTACAGGCAAAAACACTTGTAATTGTGAACTTGTAGCTTGATGAAATAGGCCCCTGGTTGTGTGATCATATTTCAAGAAGAGAAATCAAATGGGCAAAAAACAAAAAATAAATTTTTAAAGAAAAAGCTAACACTATTTCCAAAAAAAAAAAACACAAGAAATTAATTTAAAACGTGCACCCTCAACCAATTTAGTCGTCTTTCATCTGCGTAAGAAATAGAAATAAACCGATCGTAGAGTTTGTTACGTATGACGAGTTTCGTCGACGCATTGATTGTGCGCAGTGTGATATACACAAATGTATTTTTTTTTTCAGCTTATATTCGCAACGAAAAATTCGTCGTTCGCGACATTTCTGTCAGAAAAGAAAAAACCATACACGTCATCGTAATCGTAGTAAATATTAATTTAAAGCGTCACCTAAATGTTTGCAAGCCCCTTTAAACTTTAGTTGCTTAAGAATTTTTTTAAAATACCAATGTCAATACGATGAAAAATTCATGATCGCCAATCAATCTCTTTTTCAAAATGTTGCCAACCAGCTCAAGTATAAAGTTATGCATATTATTGTTCAGGATTACCTCCCAAATGCATTTATACTTTTTCTTAAAGCTCTTTTAAATTTTAATTTACTTTGTTTAACGAGCGGATCGTAGAATATAATACTATATAATAATAATAATTCTGCGTATGAATTAGTGTCTAAGCGCTAATGAAAAAGTGACGCGCAAAGATACGAGAGTCACTGCCAATTTTTTATTCACGGGGCGGGGTTTTCTTCGAGATATATTTCCCTATTATGCGAACCATATATAATATATTGATATCAAGATAAAAACATTTTTAATAAGATTCATTTACAGTACGGAGGAAAGAACCTCGTTTATCAAACCTCGTTTATTATGCATATTAACAAATTTATTCTCAAGCCAAATGCAGTTGATATAATTTAATAGTTAAGTGTAAAAATTGCATATAATCAACAGACAGAAGTAGTTTCTAAAAGAAACTACATAAAGCACACATAATAACACAGTTATGTTTTAAAACAAAAACTGAAGTGGAATTATGTGAAAAACACTGCAGGGAAAACAAAAATTAAATGCGTGGAAAATTGAAAAGCAACGGAGTATATAATAATGAATTATTATAGAAAACGAACCTTATAATACCCTACAGTACGTAACTAACAAATAATTTAACTTAAATTTGAACAACTTTACCAATTTATGGTTTAGTATAAAATGATGAAGGCGACAGACTTCATCGCTAAAAAAATCTTAATGAAAACATTTCCTACACAGTTTTAAATTGTTGCACTGATTTCATATATTTATAACCTGTTAGTGAAAATTATAAATTGTTTTTTATTTTCAAATTTGCAAGTAATTAATATTTTTGCTTTTAAATACAAAACAGTTTAGCAACTTGAACTTACCGATAGTGAATGCAACAAACCTTCTTTACCTTTACACCTTTGCAATTGTAGGGCATAAGAAAACAATGTCAATGGAAATAAAACATTAAATGGTACAAAGTACAGTAAGGCAAATCGAAAAATTGGCGATTTCAAAACTACATGGGAGTAGTAACACTTTTCAAAGGAGGTTCTGTGACAATTAATTTAGAAGTTTTAGATGTACAATTTTAAACAGTTACCATATTCTGTTTTTTGTCTGATTTATGTATTACAACAGAAAAAACACTCTTTAAGACTTACCTTTGTTGAAGCGCAGACCCTTCTACTCGAATTAAAAACCATAATTATTCTAATTTATACCTTTTAAGGTGCTTAGCTGGGAAAGATCAAATTGTATCAAAGTTGAAGGACATGAAAGCATACAGAAATATCAGCGTCTCACTGGTTAAAGCAAAAATCGTGAAACGTGCATAAACGATTGAAATACTATCGAAACCTCTTGTGTAAGACATTAAAATGCCCGTGGAAACATCTGATTAATGGGAAGGGTTCGTTGTCTTGTTCGAACATTTTAGAGATAAAGTTCTAAATGAAAATAGAAACTAAGAGAAGAAAATTTCTATCATTGGCTGGAGTTATAAAGTTTTAATTGTTAGATGTATCTTAACAATACTTATTCATAGTTCAATAAGATTGACGATTGAATAAATTATAAAAAAAAAATTACAATGTACTATTGCAACTGAATTACTATTTTCCAGCTAGACTTTAGTTCGTTCGCGACAATAATTAAATGTCAAGAGAACAATAGAACTATGAAAATTATGAAAAATTTCAAAACAACTTTGTCATCAATGTGTGCGTGGTAAAAAACAGAAGTGAATATGTTACTTCCACTTGAGTTTAGTTAACACAAGTTAAGCAACGTCAATAGCAGAGAACTGCACGAGTACACCGCAACTCATGAGTACACCGCATACTTACTCTATACATACTCTATAATTTTCATACTCGAGTATTTTAAACACCGCAATAAAAAGTTGCGGTGTTTATTTTACCCATTCTTGTAAAAACGAGTATCAAAAATATTGCAATCAGAATTTTAAGTATTTTTTATACTCGTAAGCGAGAATTTTTTAATTCTCTTTATTTGTAAGCAACGTTGCCACATTTTTACCCTATTAAAGTTTTTTACTGCCGTTTTGTGAAATACTGCATTGTATGCAAATCTATTTATAAACAATAAAAAAAACAAAATTTGATCAAATCTATTGCTTAAACATTATAAACAGAAAAACAGACAACAACCGTTTTCATAGGTATGAAATACAACACATATTTAATGAATAAAATGCAATAAAAACCGCTTAAAGGCACAGCTTTCGTACACTATTTAAAGCAGGTATACTTATTTTGTTGCTGTTTTTAATGAATAATTATTTTCTGTTTATGCGCCTTGTTTTCATAAACGTGCTACTCGTACTAACGGTATTTAGGAAAACAAAATGATAAAATGAATCCGTGAATAAAAGGAAAATTACTTAATTTTTTAGTTTTAAAAAAACTGTATATACGCTGATGTAATATATTAATTCCTCATAAAAAATAATATATAAAATAAAGTTTTTAGTTTATATATTTTATTTTGTTAAATATAATTATTGCTTTTATACCTATTTATTAATTTTAAAAATCTATTTGCTTAACGAATAGAATTTTTAAATTTCTCTCCTGTGTGACTTAAAAAAAACCCTAACAAAAACGTAATATAATAAACAATGAACTATTCTTGAGTTATTAGTAAACTTTTGTTGTGTTTTTAATAAATGAAAATATGGCGAATTTTACGGGTTTCATTAAATTTATTTTCTGCTATATATTAAATAAACTTTCATAATTTCAAAGAAGTATGTATGTTAGCTAATTTAGACATTGGCGACTTTTGATATTCTGTTTGATTTAATAATTCTGATCTGATAACTCTGTTTTCCTCTCACTACACATGTTAAAATCTCTCTCTTGGTGTTTGTTGTGAGTATGAGTACGAATAAAGTAAAGCCAGCATCGCAAATATTTTACTTGAGTATGGTAGACACTTATACTCAAATGGAATGGGTATAGTAAATACTCGCAGTTAAGAAATGCGGTGGCGATCACACCGCAACCGCATTTAAGATGAGTATACTTAGCAGCGTTGTCAACTTGGTGCGTTTCGCACCATTTTGGGTGCTTTTTCGAATTTTTTGTGCGAAAATTTCACGTGTTGGTGCGTGGTGCGTTTTTTTTTTAAGTTTTGGTGCTTTTTTTAATTTGTGGTGGTACCACAAAAAAATTTTTATACAAAAAATACACCTGTTTTAATACCATTTCGTTTAAGACATACCAAATCATAAGCACAAAATGAAACGGTATTGTTGTATTAATTTATGTTATGTTAAAAAAGAAATATTTCACTGTATGGAATATACTATCCCTTTTAGATTTTCATGGTCATTGTTTTTGTAGTAAAGACTGCTGTCGTATCTATTAAACAGCTTAGCAAAAGCAGAGTTTTGTCGTGATCAGTTAACCGACTTAAAAAAAAGAAGGAGGTTATACGAGGGCTGCTCTATATATTTCTGGCCTTATAGTGAAAATGCGAATATTTATAATCAAAAATGGTTTTATTGTTTTTCAAGGTATTCTCCAGCATGATTTATACACTTTTGCATGCGCTCAAACCAGTTGTCGAAGCACTTTTTCCACTCCGATTGAGACACCTCTAAAAAATGGTTTTTGAACACTTCAACAGCTTCTTCTGGCGACGAAAATTGTTGACCACGCATTTTTTCTTGATGTGCGGAAACAAGAAGAAGTCATTAGGTGCCAAGTCAGGGCTGTACGGCAGATGACCCATTAATTCGACGTTTTGGCCGGTCAAAAACGCTCTGGTTTGAGCCGATGTGTGAGAGCTCGCATTGTCATGGTGAACAATGATTCGTCTTCTCTTGTTGGTTTTTCGAATTTCTCCGAACAAATTGTAGTGTACCACTCAGAAGTGACCGTCCTACGTTGCTCGAGCGGAACAGTCGCCACATGACCAGATTTGCCGGAGAAACAGGCGAACATTTGCTTCGAAGTGCTTCTTCCACGAACAACTTCGTTGGATTTTGCTCGTCTTTGAAGACCCGCACGGTCGATTGTTGTTTCGTTTCGGGCTCATACGCATAGATCCATGATTCGGTACTTGTGACGATCTTATAAACGTCTTTTGAAGCACCGAAATCGTTTTTTTGCAACATTTCTTTGCACCAATCGACACGAGCCTTTTTTTTGAGCGACTTTCAAATTGTGCGGGATCCAACGAGAACAAACCTTTTTTACGGCCAGGTGTTCATGCAGTATCGAATGTATGCTGGTGGAAGAAATGTCCAAGGATGTCTCTATCTTTCGGTATGTCGCACGTCGATCTTGCATTATGAGTTCACGCACGGCATCAATGTTCTCTGGCACAACAGCCGTTTTTGGACGACCTTCACGGAATGCGTCTTTGAGCGAGCTTCGGCCACGATTAAATTCATTATACCAATTTTTCACAGAGCTATAGGACGGTGCTTCATCGCCATACAAAGGTTTAAGTTCATCAATGCACTCTTGTCGTGATAATCCACGTCGAAAGTTGTGAAAAATGATGGCACGAAAATGTTTACGAGTTAATTCCAATTTTTTCTATATTAATTTATTCAAGTCACTGTATACAACACAAATAATGGTCGTACGTCAAAACGTTTTGAGTTCGATTATGCTTAAAAATGACAAACTTTCCAATGGAAACATCAGATTGCACTTGGCAGCACTCAGTGTTGCCAGGCTAGAAATATATATAGCAGCCCTCGTACAATTCAACTGAATGTTGCTTTTTTATGTTTATGCATGTAGAACTCAGTCATTTCTGAACCAATTTTGAAAATTGTTGATAATATGATATATCATGCTTACAGATTGGTCTCGTTTAATAAACAGTTCATAATCTTAAAAATTAAAGGGTGTCCCCATACATATTTTTTTACGTGTATTATGAACTGTAAAGGACGATTCTGTAAAATATAAAATGACTGCGTATTACTATAGCTCCCAATAACAAAAAGTTGTATAAAAATACATCTAAATATTAGAAGGTGCCCCATTAATTGATGTAAATTTACTTATATGGGCCTATGTTTTGAACCGTTATAGACAAACGCTTGTAAATTGGACAGAATGTCGGTTGCTATGGCCGATATAGTAACAAGTATTAATACCAAAAATTATGAACTAAAGGGTGTGCCTATAGTTCACTTAATTTGATGTATATGGCCATACTTTTTAACAGTTGTAGACAGACGTTTGAAATTTACGACGAACCTGAATTGCTGAGTCCGCTATAACAACAAGTATAAAATTTGGATTTGGATTAGTTGATATAATTTCAAATTATTCATAATTTTTTTTGCATTTATAAGCCTTTAATAAAAAGAATTTTGTAGGGCAATTTTACTTATTAAACTGTATGTATGTAATTATACAGAAATATTTTTTCATATATGCAATATATGAAAAAAATGTATTATCTAGTACAAATTAACACAAACATATTAGTTTATTTTTTATTTTTGGTTAGTTTTATTTTTTATTTTTTTTTTATTTTGTATTTTTTTTTTGTTTGTTTGTAAAAACCTTGAACTTTAAGACTGCTTTATTGTTATATTTTTAATACAAAAAAATTACATTATTTATAAAACTAAATCATTAAAGATTTTAAATAAAAAAGAAATTCTAAAACTTGGTGCGTTTTTTCTTAAATGGTGCGTTTTTTCTCCACTTTGGTGCGTTTTGAAATTTCAAAGTTGACAACGCTGATACTTAGAGTATTAAAAACAGACACTCTTGCAGTTCTCTGGTCAATAGCTGTGTTGGAGGAGGTATGAGTCTGATCACAAAGTTCATGAGTTGGATTCCAACATCGGACATGCTTGCATGAAAAGGAAGTATAATTACTGCAGTAGTAATAATGCAATTCAAAATAAAAAAAGAGCAGTACAAATCTACCGGAAAGAAAAAGACAATTATTGCTTGCAGCCATGGCAGATAATTTAGTAAAAATGTCTAACTAATATATCAGAGTAGCAGGTGATTGTCAAAACCGCTTTTATAATAAATAGCTCTAGCTGTAGCGAGCGAAAGTAACAACATAGCAACAGTGTATGGTAGATGAGTGGGATGACTGGCTTGGCATTTGCATTTAGAAGAATCTGTACGTTTGTCCAAAAGGGAAAAACATAACAATATTAAAGGCACCTATTTTATAAAACGCAAAATAATGTTAGAATTTATTTTAGAAAAAGAAAACAAAATAATTTAAGAAGTTGTTTTTGTTTTACATAAATTTCAAGAGGAAATCAATCAACACCATGTAATTTGTGGCGTTTGCATTCATTTGAAAAACTTTTAACATTTGTATTAAAAACATTAACAAATTTTTAAAATATTTAAAAAAACTTTAGCATTGCGTTGAGTTTAACAGATGTTAGACCCTAAGTTATTAAAATATATATTTTTCTACAAAAGTCGTTAGTTATAATAATTGTTGTCTGACAACGAATTGTTTAAATACACTATCAACAACTACACTGTACGGTCACAATTTTATAGCTTTGCTAATTAAACTTCGCTTAGCAATTAACCCGTTTTTTCTTTATTTAGCACAATCTACTTTATTTTTAAAACTATTTATGTTAATGAATTAAGTTCATAAAACTAAAAGAAGACGAAAACCATAAATTTTCCCAATTAAATGTTTCAATTAATGAAAGAGTATTTACGGGGTCTGTCTCCAGTTTTCAGTGAAGATCACTATTATTTTGAGAATTACTATGTGCATAATATTAATGTTTATTCATGAAAGATAAGTGCCTTTCTGAAAGTATTTCATTTATTCGCATCAACAAGGGTTTGTACCATATCGTGACAGTCTTGCTTTTTTGGCCTTTATTTCTCTGCATGCTTCTTCCTCGTTATAATTTTTGTTGCTAGAATATAATTTCCTTTTGCAAGAGAGTTAAGTGTAATTACTAACTGTGCAGAAGAATAGAGTAGATATTTTCACTAACGTTATAAATAAGACTTACTGTTTTTATTTGGTATTTTAACATTTTCTAATTTTATTTTTTATATGTATTAAATTAGGATTTTAACTGAGGATATTGTAAATTAATTTTCTTTCTAAAAAAGGTTTTAAGATATTCAAAAATTAACTTAAGCCAAAATCAATTTCAATTTGTGTTATTTACTTTCAACTCACTAACAATTAATTTAGGCGTTTTATTTCATTTTAAGATTTTAGCGGAATAAATTATTATGAAATAATTTACTAACAGTAACATTAAAATAAATCCTCAAAATAAATAAACAACTATCGGATATGCTAACAAAATATATTTCTTCTGACCCACTGTGTAGAGCAGAAAATTACGTTAAAAATAAGGAATAAAAATAATAAGGCATGCTTTAAAAGAGAAAATGCATTAATTTGAAACTAAAAATGCAATTAAAAATAAAACCATTTTCATAAAATAACAATAGATCATAATAATAATGACATACAAACTCTGACAGCAAAGCTAACACTTTTTATTTCGAATATAAAAAGTAACTCCTTTAATTAAATATAAAAGCTGTTTTTATACAATAAATTTTAATTATGCATAGAAAAAGAAACTCTGGGAAAATAAAATAATGTCATATTTACAATATTCTTCATTATTTTATTTCATTGTTCGCTTTTTAACGTTGTAAGTTAAATTTAAATGTTGCTTGCTGTAAGTTGTACACACCTTAGCAGTTTTTAGTGGTAGCACTAACAAAAAAACTATTTAAGAAAAATAAAGTTTGAAAGAAACCTTCTCTTTATGCCACACGACAAAAAGGAAGGTTTTAGAACAAGTTAAGGTCATACTAATTTAGTTTACTCTAGTTAGCTGGCCGTGGTAATTACAGGCAGCAATGTTCTCAGCTGAACTAGGAAACAATTCAATGATAGTGCATAATTAGGGAATTTGTTCACAGGCCCAAGGATATAAAAGATTATCATAAATTTCCATTTTTTATACTTGGACCACCGCTCATGATATAGATTAGCATTTGATTTATATTTTCCGGCAAAGATAGCAGTAGATTTTTAAGAGAGCTCGCAATAAATAAAAATAATGTAAAATTTAAAATATAAATCTTATTTGTAAAATTATAACAATAGTTTATTATATACTGGCGGAATCAACCCAATTAATTTAATATTTTGGAAATGTTTATAATATTGTTTATTATAATTTGCTATTATCCCATAAGATTTTTAAATAAAAATAAGCTGGTTTAACCAACCGTCGAAATACGTGTAGATAATACATTTGTGTGTGGGCATCAAAAATAACTCTCATATTGTGTTTGAAATTTTTATACTTAAAGATTTGGAAAACGTTTCCGTAAGCAACCGGCGAAATATGTATAGATACTTGCTTTTCCAACCAACAAATAAATTGTAGTTTTATTTGAAAATGTTATTAAATATAAGAATAATATAATAAATAATAAATGTTATCTCCCTGAGTTTTTTTTTTGCACAGGCGAATTGATCACAGTTACCAATGTGTCTTAGGCAGCTAGTTTTGTTTTTAGCCAAATGCTTGCTAATTTTATAAGAGAACATTTTTTATTAAAACAGTTAGCGAGCCACTAGAACTAGTAACTTTGCCTGTCGCTCTATGTTACCTCTCTCCTTTATGTCATGAATTAAAAGGTTTAGGCACCTTAAGCTGAAAATTTCATTATATCCACAATATGTACCAAGAATATCGGATTAAGTGAAGTTTAGGAATTTCGTTTCGTTAGTATTTAACTGGCCGTAATTTCAGTGATATTAAGGCATAGAATATTTAGATTAATGAAATAATTTAATTTTTATGAAGCTAGGGCTTTTAGAAATTAAAATAAATTCAAATCAATTTATAAAAATCAAATTATAATATCCACAGTTCAAATCCTACTTTAATAAAAATTATATTATAAAAACGCATGGCACAGCGCATGTACATTCATGCTTAACTCACAACAGTTAATATGATACTGAAACATCATCTATGTTTTGAGTAAAAACAAGTAAGAATGACTAAAAAAAATAAAAATTGCATTCGTGTCCAATCGATGCTTGGAACAAAAGCAAATAACAAATGTACAAGACTAAATACAGAGAGAACAGTAAAAAATACGTTGGTTTTTGTGTAAACTTCGTCTAACCAAATTAATATTGATATGGATACTACTCGTATCCTCATTTACAAATTTAGTTGGTTAAATAGATGATGTTTACAATTAGGTATATAGGTGCGAAGATTGCTGATGAAGAAGCGCATCATTACATTCTACTGGCGTCTAATTTTTCTTGTAAAATAATTATTTTTTCTATAAAAAAAAGGTTTTTAGAAATAAATATAAATATATTAACACATTTTGTAAATCAAGAAGTGGCTTATTTATTATAGTAATTTGTGATATTAAGACAGAAATTCTAAAAGTTTTTCAATTTTGTATTGTGAAAGGGGTTTTATTGTTCTATAACATATAAATTTATTACTAGTTGAAATTCATTAAAACTATATCGATGTAAAGATTGTTTTAACTACCAACAATCACGCATATTCTTCATAACTATAGTTTGTGTGTTTTTAAAAATTCTTGCCTTACTAGCTTATTATATCCGGCGTTTCGAAGTTCTAACTTTAAAGCATTTCTAGGCACTGTGTAATATATGTATATTGTAATAGCCTTGTTTGCTGTGGAGATCTACTGCGAATACGTAAAAAATCCATTAAAAATCATCATCAAATATCTTTAGGTTCTGATTGTAACTAAATGCGTTACGATTCACAAAATTACGCTAATTTCATCTCCCTTTCCCTTTGTCACTAATCTATGTCTTAGCATTGGAAACGAATAAAAATGGCCGCTTCCCCTTTTTCACCTTCCCTTGTTCTCTACTTGAAAATAAAAATACTTCATTTTATCCTAAAAACAAATATCCACCGTGTTTCAAATTTCATTAAAATTGGTTCAGTCGTTTAATCGTGATTAGCGAACGCACAAACAAACTTACAAATATACATATATAAGTACGAGATGCACACAAAATCACAAACGCCTTTAAAGAGTTTCCCTTTTAAAATACTTGGTTTGCCTCTTTGCAGCACACACAAATAATTTTAAAAAACAATCAAAAATTAATTTCGAGAATATTCTACAAGTTAGAAATATAAAATATTTTGCAAAATTAAAAGACATTTAGTGAAAGTATTTGGATAACAAAAAATATTTTTAATTTTTAAATTCTTTTTCCAAGAGAACGTGCTGTTTTACAAAGATATAAATTTTAACATGAATTGATATACTACTCGTAAGACAACATAATTTCAAACAAAAAATTTGTATTAAAAGCGATCATCGCGGCGTCTTGTTGGTAATATATAGTTTGTGGAAATATTCTATCTAACTGGGGACCTAATAAAATTGTGACGGCATAGATAGCATTCTTTACAAAAGGTACACTCAAAAAATTTTAACATTAACTGTTTGTAGTTTTTTTAAGAAGTTTTCAGTAAAGTTAAAAATAAATAAAAATATAGTTGTTTTGGGAAGAACATTTTTATATAACTTTTTTGACTGTTGTTAGAAAAACAAACGACAAAAAAATAGTGATTTTCGGTGCAGTCAAAATTATCAATTAATTTTTAACTTATTTCAGTAAAAATAAAATACCTAATTAAAAAAAGTTCGTCAAAAGAATAGCTTTAAAATATAAAATAAAAAAATATAAACTGTGGGAAAATATGTCAGTTACAAAAAAAATTTAGAACAAAATAATTTATGTAAGAAAAATATCAAAAAAATAATGGTAAGTATTTTATATAGTATTTAAAATTTGCATTGTGTTTAAAAAAAATATGTTCCCTTTTTGCAGGTAGAGAATAAATAAAATAAATTCCGTACTCTCTAGGCAGGTAGCCGTGGTGCCACAGCCTACTTGGGTCCATTGTTGGTCCCAATTAAGGTCAGTTAATTAAATTTTTTTAATTACAGATATATCGCTCATTTAGTAGTATAACATCATAAATGGAAATTTAAAATTTTGGTGTTAATCATGCAGATTTTATTGCCATATTATTTATGCCTTATATACTTTTCACTTTTGAAGAGAATGGGCCGTTATTTCATTTCATGTTTAGAAAATTTGTTTGTCAATAAGAACAACACATTTCAGTTGTGGAGTAAACTTCATAACGTGAAGATCACATCGCTTTCTAAAACATCGTCACATTTCGTTTTGTGACTGTATGTATAAAAAAATGATCTTTTTAAAATGTATCGGCTTTTTACGAACAAAGTAAGGCTCGGTTTTTCTTTTCATAAATGACGACACATTTTAGTTTATGACACGGTAGTGGATGTATATTTACAGCAATAAAGATATAATTAAAACATTCCACTTTGTTTGTCTAAAACATCCTCTTTAATATAAATTTGATGCAAGTTTTCTTAAATTTACTTTTTATTTCTGAATCATTTTACAAGTATAAAACTTCAACTGCGATTATCTCGCAATGATTTTTTTGAGTTAAGGCGTTCTATTAGTAAATGAGCGATATGTTCTTTAAATATTGGTTGCACAAATACAAACAATATTTTAAAAGTACATTATTTTTTCAGCATGGAATAATCCTGAAATCCGTCGATTGTCAAGAAGGAACGGAAATGAGAAGAAAAAATAGCATTTTTGTGTCAAAATATGTAGAATAATAAATCAGTAAATAAAGTAATAACTTTTGATGTTTAAATAAATAAATAATCTGTAGTTTTTATTGTTTTGATAGGTTATTTTTAGAGAGTTGGAATAAAAGAAAAAGCAGTTAATTTTACTGTTTTAGTAGGTTAAATTTTATACATTAAAATAAATACAGAAACAGTTATTATTAATGTTTTGGAAGGATAAATTTTGTTAGTGGAAATAAATAAAAAAAACAGTACTTTTTACTTTTCTATCAGGTTGTTTTTTCGTGCGTTGGAATAAAAGAAAACTTACTTGTTTTTACATATTTTGTTAGTTGTTAAATCAACATTCAAAAACAATTGTAAATTACATTTAATTTAAATGAAATGTAAGTGGACCGTTTTTTAAATGAAAAAGTAGTTCTTAAAAGTGTTTTTTCTTTTAAATTTACCCACATAATATTTTGAGTGAAAGAAGTTTACAAGATTTTTAATTCCGACTACTTTAAAAAAAGAAAAATAAGCATTCACTGACTGCATTAACAAAGTCCCACTTCACGGGTGATTTCGGCGACATAATAATCTCTTCGCTGTCCCTTCACATTATAATCCTTTCCAACACCTTGCATGATATTTATGATGTGTCAATGTGAATAATGTATACCACCAAAAAGAGATGCTAGCAACCCAGAACAATTCATGCATTTCAATTTGTTTTGATCTTTATACGTAGTTGGAAAGCGTTGTGATCTACCATCGTATGTAGGGCTTGTGGGAATTTCATCAGGGTGATCAAGGATTTATTAGTATTTCCGATTAGTAGGACATTAAAAAATTTTTATTAAACTGTAGACTTTTGTTGCTCTGTTTAAGATGCCGAATAATAAAAAATAAACTGAATTTGAACTCCTTAATTCTTATAGTTGCGACGATGTCACAGTAGTCTAGCAAGGGTAATACAGCAATGTTTAGGAATAAAGCTAAGGATGAAAATACAGATATCACTTTGAAAAATAATTAAAACTAGATCTTTGACTATCGCTCCTTTTCAGACCATACTAGAATATCTTTCAACTTTCACTTCACGAAAGCAAAGAATGTTCCTTATTTAACTCTAGAAGAACGACCTGGGACTTATTCAGGGTCAATATAATCCTAAAGCTAAATGTGTGGTTGTGAAAAGAATCACATAGGTTTTTTGGGGGAGTTTCAATGGAGAACCATTACATTGTTTTACTAAATTTTTCTTTTACTCACATTTGCTACAGGTTGTCTTTACAATGGTTGATCAAAATTTGCTAGTTGTTCCGGAGTAATTTTAAATTACAGAAGCAAAAAATAATACCACCTTCTTGGGAACAATCCTTATAAATATGGTACTCTTAACATTTTCTCAATTCATTATTTCATTAAAATGTCTTTTCATTTTTAAACCACTGTGCGGTGATTTTTATGAAGGGAAAATTTCTCTCCACATCTCCACGGTCAGTGAAGTCATGCAAACTGCAAACTAGGTTAACTCGGAGAAAACAGCGGTGATTTTTTACTAGAAGTTAAAAGGTGATGGGATTCAAGCTACCCAGTCTCTGTAATATCAAGTTAAAAACTAGATAGCAAATTGCTCTGGAGTAGAATCATACATGAGAGACTCTAAAAGAGTATTAATTCTCATACGTCTGTAGAAACTCCAAAGGTTAATTGATTATTCGACCAAAATTGCCAGAGTATCTAAAGTTTCTGTTTAACTAAATCTTTCCTACCGCTGCCAGGATACAAGTATCAATAGAACAGCACTTTCTTTGTATAATTCTATTTTTAACGAGTAACTAGAAACAGAATTTCTTTGCTTTTATCTGATTATAAAATAATTTATTTGTTAAAAGTAACTGGCTGTCAAATATTCCTTACTTAAAATTAAATTATTTTAAAATACATTTGCCAACTTGTTTGATACAATTAAGAAAGTACCAGATGTTGTCAAAGAAATAAATGTCTTGAAACGTTTATTTTAATTTGATTTTGTGCACAAAAGAAAAAAATCACATAAAAACGCTGAATGAAAGGCAATCCAATTACAATTAAATTACCACTCAATAACAATAAAAAGGTGACACATATTCACACTACTTATAAATTTATTTGATCAATGAATCTGAATTCATATTTAATTGTCAGCATGTGTCAAAAGACCTCTCATCAGACAGTATGTGCATTTGTATGTATGTATGTTTGTTAATAATAAAAAATGGCATGTCTCATGTTCAGTTATACAAAGTTGCAGAAAAGCAAATTTTAACTAAAAACTCGTAAATCGTGTCTGCTTATTCTTTTATACGCTTCACCAAAAAAAGTGGAAAGAGGTTATAACAAAGTTTGTCATTCCGTTTGTAATTTCTACAATATCCATTTCCGACCCCATAAAATGTAAATATTCTGACTTCTTCTGCATTGAGAAGTCGATTGAGCGACGTCCGTCTATCCGTCTGTGCTAATGTTGAAAGCAAGTTTTCCTTTGCAATCGATCAGATATAGTGTCGAAAGAGGCGCTTTTGAAAATCACCAAGATCGGTCAATGCCCTTAGACGCAGCGGGAAAAACACCCCGCCTACGTCAAGTTTTTCCACATAATTTGGAACAATGAAGTTACTCCAATCGAAAAAATTAAAATGTGGGGCAATAGAGAATTAAAAAAAGAAGAAATAAATTGGCGCTCGCCCATTTTTCCGATTTACGGGCTCATCATTTAAAAGCCTTTGATAAGATCTTTAAGAAAATATAAAAATTTCCATCCATTAAGAGCCGATTTCAGTTTTATGTAGGATTATATACATGCAGTACGAAATTTTTTTTATTTTTTAATTCTCTGTCAACCCAATATTTGCTTTTTTGATTGGAGTTACTTCACTAAACTTAATTTACATAGATAGTGAAAGGTATATAAGATTCGGCATAACCGAATATGGCACTCTTACTTGTTTATTTTATTTTTAAATTTATTTCCAATAGTTCAAGGTGAATATTTTTTACTTGAAATTAATGAAAACCAAGAACTGAAAGTAAAATCAGGGCAATGTCATTGTAACTTAATCAATTTTGTTTTTTTATTTATTAATAAACTAAAGTATTTTGACTAACCGAGACTAACTAACAACGCCAATGCAAATGCTATAAATTTGAAAATACATAAAATGCTGCTGTTGAACGTTAGCGAAAATTTATAAAAAAAAATTAAAGGTATAATGTATTTTTGACAGTCGATTTCCATCGATTTTTTTAATGTAATTTTTAAAATTCAATAAAAAATTCGAATGCTGATAATTTGTTTGACTGTTAGTACGGAAAACTTGTATGTGCTTGATTTAACATATTATTGTATAAATAAAATTACAACTTATTTTAATAATTTAGTGAGAGAAATTAATATGATTTTTGAGCAGAGGTGCATGCATGCATGTTGGGAAATACATTTTTATGCATAAAAATTGGCATTTAAAAAATGAAAAAAAAATCTGCGGCTCCCTGGAATTCACATGTTTTTAACCGACTTCAAAACAAGAAGGAGGTTTTCAATTCGACTGAACGTTGCTTATATTTTCTTTTTTGATTGAAATTACTTCACTAAACTAGATTTACATAGATGTTGAAGGATAAAAAGATTCGGCACAGACGAATATAGCACACTTACTAGTTTTTTATGTTTGTGCCTGCAGAACTCAGTTATTTCTGAACCCTTTTTGAAAACTTTTTTTGTAATATGATTGGTAATGCTTGCAGATTGGTCCCGTTTTAAAAGCAGTCTTAAAAGTAAAAGGGTGTCCCCATACAACATTTATATTTTTACGTGTATTAAAACTGTAAAGAGCACTTCTGTAAAACTTGAAGTTATATAAAAGTCTTTTTAACCGACTTCAAAATAATTTCATCTATAACAGCTCAAGTATATGGCCACATAAATTAGGTTACATTAAATATTGGGACACACTTATATATTCAAACTTTATACTTTTTCAACTGTTCAATAGTTTGGCAATATACATCAAGTTGCAGCAATTTGACCCTATAATTTTCAAATTCAAATTATATACCTGCTATTGTAGTAGATTTAGCAATCAGGTTCTGTGTAAATTTCAACCGTCTGTCTGTAGCGGTTTAACAGTTTGCCAATATACATCAGATTATATCAACTATTTTATTTATAACATTTTTATACCTCTTTTAATACCAAATAAAGTAGTGAACATTCTGCCTAAAATTAAGGTGTTTGTCTACAACGGTTCAAAAAATACGGCCATATAGAAAAAATTATATTAATTTTGGGAACACCCTTTAATTTCTAAATTCAAATTTTATATTCAAATTATAAACTCTCTTTTAAGTTTCAGCGTTCTGTCTATAAGGGTTTAAAAGTACGGCCACACACTTGAAATTACATCAACTATTGGAATACCCTTTAACTTCCAAATCCATACTTGTGGCCCAAGCGGACTTAGCAATTCAGGTTCGTTGTAAATTTCAAGCGTCTGTCTACAACTGTTAAAAAGTATGGCCATATACATCAAATTAAGTGAACTATAGGCGCACCCTTTAATTTATAATTTTTAGTATTAATACTTGTTACCATATCGGCCATAGCAATCTATATACTGCCCAATTTAGAAGCGTTTGTCTATAACGGTTCAAAACATAGGCCCATATAAGTAAGTTTACATCAATAATGGGGGCACCCTTTAATTTTTAGATTTATTTTTTAATAACTTTTTTGTTATTGGGAGCCATTGTGTAGGAACACAACACACGAAGGTAACGATATTTTCAAACAAATTTTACACAAGTTACCGTTCAACGATAATGCCGCTGAGATAAAATTTATTTTATTTTCTTGTCGTTTTTCATTATTCTCTCACATTTAGTCTCTCCCTCTCTTGATAATATTGCCACATATTTCCAAAAATATTTGTATTTTATAAGCGTTTGAATGCACAATAATAGCAAAGGCACATTATTTAAAGAAAAATAGAACAAAACTTTAGGAATAAAAATAACTAAAAAAAACTGATATACGTAAATGAAAAACGTAATTGAAAAGGTAAAAAATATGAAAATAAAATTTATTGAAAAAATAACAGAAAAGGTGAAAAATATGAGCCCATGTATAATCTTAAATCAGTCATCATTTATTCTTTGTCCCTCTCTTCAATCTGTATGAAAGTCCCAATAATTTCCTTGCAAGATTTACCAGTCCAATAGACTCTACTGCCATGTACATGTTAAATGTTCTTAATATTCTTTATATTTCATCGATTTTTTAATAGAATTTATCTGATTAATTTAAATGTAATAAAATACTTATTTACACAAAATATTTTTGAAAACAAACACAAAACTGAAATAAAAATAAGTATTATTAATGCCGTCAGAGAATCGTCGTTATTTTGTTTACTAATTCTCAGCAACGATAAATCGTTCCGTTACCGTCGTCTGTTGTGTTTCTACACACAGAAATATGCAGTCATTTTATATTTTACAGAATCGTCCTTTACAGTTCATAATACACGTAAAAAATATGTATGGGGACACCCCTATTTTTAAGATGATGAATTTTTTATTAAACGGAACTAATTTGTAAGCATAGTCTATCATATTACCAACAATTTTCAAAATCGGTTCAGAAATGACTGAGTTCTGCGGCACAAACATAAAAAAGCAACATTCATGCTCTAAACACATTCGCCACAGCAAGATACACGAACACACGACAGCAAATGACGCTAGCAACATTTGTCGCCTTGTACGCAGCTACTTAATTATTTTGAAGGCAGCAGCTACATAATAAAAATATAAATTAACTGTATTTCAGTGATGTTAATTAAGCGATTTTAAAAGAAGCAGCTCCGAATTATAATTAAAAAAATGTTTCAACTATTTTGTAAGAGGCTATTTAAAGAGTAGAATAATTCGTTTGGATTATCTTTATGATTGAAAATATATAGAAGTATTTCTCAAAAGCAATAATAAGTACAGTAGTGTGTGTCACGTAGTTTCTTGTCCACTAAAATAAAAAATACTAAAATCAACAGTTGTTGATATCTATTAAAACCAATCCTGTTATGTATTTAAAGATATCCCATACGACAATTGAAATTAATATAAGTACTTCAACCAGCAAGTACTAAGAACAGGAGTAAATTTTTAAGTAAATGTTGTCCACACAAAAAAGGAATTTTAGTTTTATGTACATCTTAATTCATTCCTCAGAAATTTTTACAATTATTCTTCGTACACTTTCGCGATGACAATTGTAGTATTTTTAACTCATCGGTGTGGCAATTATTGAAAAGTATGTAAAAAGTGTTAAAATTTTTCTATATACAAAACTAAAATGTGCTGACAACTGTTTAAGTACAATTATACCAGTAAAATTGGGTGATTTTACATTGGTTTTTCTATTTTTCTACGAAAAAAAACTCCGTGTTTGATTTATAAATTATTCAAATTTTTATTAACAGAGGAAACTAGAAGTTTTTGCAATGATTTTGAGTGAATTTGGGTGCTAAGAAGTCATTCAAAGTAACAACTCTGGGACTAAAAAAAACAGAAAAACACCAAATATTCTTGAAATACTACTATAGCATACGAGTATAAGGTTTAAATTACTCTTATTAGTTATTAAAGGATCTCCTCACAAAATTTTACTCAAATCTATCCAGCAGCACTTACATGAGACAGATAAGAATTCAATAAATAGATATTTTGTATTCCAAATCAATTATTGTCTTCACCAGCAACACTATTTTCCTTAAATATTTCATGTACTGAAATTATCCTATTACAGTTTTATTATAGATTTACACTTAAATCTTAAAAAAAAATAATTTTTATTTAATATTTTTATTGTTATTTTCGTTTTTTATAATAAGTGATTTTAAGCACTTATTATTTTACATGTCTTGTGACGACCAAAAGTCGCTGAACTTGTTTTTGGGCACACATAATAAAATGAACAACGGTTATGCATTCCTCAACAAACAAACAAATGCCTTTGTTGTTGTTTTTTTTTTTTTTTTGTACATAATAATGTTCCATTATTTATATGAGGTATTTTGGTACTTTTTTTATGCTGGTTAAGCCACACGAAGAGAATTGCTTAAGTTATACTCTTTAATTTTTTTTGTAATATACAGAGTACTAATTTTGTTGTTTGCTCTTTATGCTTTAAATAAAGAACATTTATTTGCGTTATTGTTTTTGTAATAAATAATTAAGATAAACAATGTATGCAGTTTTAAGAACAAATTCTGTTGTTATGTAAGAATTACATATGCATTCGCTTACTTCACGTTTGAGTGGGTCACATTTCGTATCATTATACACTCAAGAGTGGAACATCGGTTGTTATAATATTCGTATTTTCTCAGCTACACGAAAGACAAAGTAATTGAATGTTTTATGCGTGTGCGCAAATTAGTCTGTTGTAACTGAAGTAGAATTGAGTCAGTTGGCAGCTATTGAACTGAACAGTTGGATCATTTGATCGTGCGTATGCCATCGAATGCTAAGACTTGATCAGTGGAGAAGAGATCTGATATCGAAGTTGTGCGTATGCCACTCCAATAAAAGATCAATTCCTCCTTATAGTTTCCAACCCAGAAATCAACTCGGATACTGCGGCTGGCTTGAAGTTTCGTGGACAAATCGGTCAGTAATCGCCAAAACTTGGGCCGCTTGGACGTAGATTGTGCGTATGCCGTCAAGGTTCTCGCTGCCCAGTGGAATAGGTCAACCCTTGTTGGTCGTGCGTATGCCACCGCAGCGGTAGATCGCTTCCTGCTTAGCTCTTACTGTCCGATTCTCCAAGAAATTAATTGACTCACGTGTGGCTGGGCTAACTAAGTTTTTTCCTTGTAATCGAATTTAATTTTCAAGTTCTATTTTCTGTAATTATTTAAAAGGTAAATTTAAGAAAAAAAAACAAAATTATAATAAATAAAATTTTATAACGTAAAACAAAACAAAGGTGTTTGTGGTAATTGTTTTTTTTATGTAAGACACTGGACATCCGCTGACCTACCCCGGCTAGAGCGAAAACGTGTCGTTACATTGGCGCCCGAGCAGGGACACTTTTTTTTTTAAAGTGCCTACAGAAAAAAAAGAAAAAGCAATTTTAATAAAAAAAAAACAATTTTAATTTAAAAAAAAGCAATTTTAATTTAAAAAAGAAAATAACTGGGAAAGAAATAATAGAGAGTCGCTTGGATATTTCTATCAAGCCACACCATTAAAAAAGCCGAATTGTGTTTTGGTTCATTGTACGTCATGGTGAAGACAAGTTGGATCTATACACTAAGAAAAGAAGAATTAGGGCAATACCTGTCCCAGTGCAGTTTGAACAGCGATGGCACGGTCGAGGAAATGCGTAAGAGGCTGGCAAAGTACGTCCTGGGCGAACATGACGAGAGGGAAGCCATTGTCATTCAAGAATGGCAGAACAAACACGAGGCGACCAACATTCCCGTAACACCAGTTACGAATTTAGCCGTACCCAACGCAATGTTGCTGACCTCCGGAGAACGGTCGAGTCCGAAAACTACAGTCGGTTTGCAACCCACTACACGTCCATCGAGTGCAGTGGATACTCTGGCTGCGATGGAGATAATTCGTAAATGGGGCCTTAAATTTGATGGTGGTAAGGACCCATTAGGGTTCCTTTAACGCGTGGAGGAGCTAGCGGCGCTATATGAGCTCGACCTCAAATGCGTTTTAAAGGTAATGCCGGAACTTTTTCGCGACAAAGCGCTAATCTGGTGGCGCAACAATAATAAGAGATGGGAGAGATGGGCCACATTCAAAAGTGATTTTTGTACTTTCTTTTTGCCACCAAGATATTTCGAGAAGCTGGATGATGACATCCGACATCGTGTCCAACGACCAACAGAAAATTTTCGAGATTATGTGCTAGCTTTACAAGATCTGATGCGCCATTCTAAACTGAGTGAGGAACAAAAGATGGAAAGGATCTTTCGAAATTCGCTTCCAGACTACCAATGGTTAATACGTAGGAGAGACTTTAAGACGCTCGATGAGCTGATTACGCTTGCGGTCGAAATGAAGAGTATCCCTCCTACAGCCCCCCCAGGTAGAGGCGAACATCATCGGATGATCAAGAGAATGATCCCACCAAATTACAACCATCAACAGCACTGCGAAACCCTAAGTGCGCCAAAAACCTCAAAACAGTCAACCCAATTGGTGTGGGAGGAGGACAAACTTCGAGCAACCATTTTAGTAGAGAGCGAACCTATAAACGCAATCGTGGACACGGGGGCTACATGCAGTTTCCCCACGTCCGTTTTTGTAAACCAGGTGTCAAAGAAACCACACCTAGTTCCGGTAGCCATGGACGTGATCGTTGCTGACGGTTCACGAAAGCAGATCACCACCGCCTGTCGCTACCGCATCACGCTAGGGAACATCACCACCACTCATGACTTTTTGATCATGAATGAAGCCACGGAACCACTGATTCTGGGAATTGATCTGCTTCACAAACTGGGAGCTACTATCTCTTGCGCCGGATTGGTCGCTCGACCACCAAACCCCGGTAACCAGAATGTTAATCAGGTACGAGCCAGTATCCAGCCGGTGACTAACCAACAAAAATTTAACCTACAAAATTGTCAAGAGCACTCCACCCAAAAACGTATTCCTTTTAAAATCCGCTACGCCTCTAGAAATCCCGCTATGCAAGACATCATAGACAAGGCAACGAAATACTTAGGCCACGTAGTCACCAGAGACGGCATTAAGACTGAACCCAATAAAATCGCCGCAGTCGCACAAATACCGACGCCCACCAACGTTAAAGAAATCCGTCGATTCTTAGGAATAACATCATGGAATAGGCGTTTTATCCCCAATTTCGCAGAAGTTTCACAACCCCTAACACAACTACTTAAAAAGGGCAAACACTGGAAATGGGGCCGGAAACAACAGTCGGCATTCCTCCATCTAAAAGAGCAGCTCACAGAAGCTCCTGTCCTGGCGTGCCAAGACTTTTCTAAAACATTCACTCTTCAAACCGATGCCAGCGATTACGGGCTTGGCGCCGTGTTAACACAGGAAAGTGAGGGAGCAGAACGGGTTATCGCCTACGCTAGTAGACCCCTGAACGCAGCTGAGGAAAACTATTCCGCGACGGAGAAGGAGTGTCTCGCCATCTTATGGGGCATCCGGAAAATGCGAGCATACCTGGAGGGATATGAATTCCGGGTAATCACCGACCATTTAGCTATTAAATGGTTAAACTCCATCGATAACCCCACCGGACGATTAGCTAGATGGGCCCTTGAGCTTCAACAGCATAAGTTTTATGTCTGTTATCGTAAGGAGAAGCAGAATGTAGTCGCCGATACGCTCTCATGGAACCCAATCGCCGAAATCCTGCTGGCAACAACACAGAAACCTCCGCGCTGTCCCTGGTTGGAAAACAAAATAGAGGAGGTCCGGCAGAATCCTGAACACTTCCCAGACTACGTAATTGAGAATGGAAAACTGTACCGCCAATTTACGCGGGAAATTAATGACGACGACACTACACCATGGAAATTGTGTGTAGCTGCCCCTCTACGAGAACAAGTAATGCAGGAAAACCACGATCAGGCTGCCGGTAGGCACGTAGGAGTTCGGAAGACATTAAATAAAATTGCAACCCGCTACTACTGGCCAGGGTTGTCTCGAGACGTAAGACAATACGTTCAGAAATGTGGAGCCTGTCAGCGGTACAAAAGTGTACAACAGAAGCCCGCAAGAAAGATGCCTTCACAAGTTCCTGAGGAACCCTGGTCACTTGTGTGTAACCAACCATCCCGAAACCCCCCGCCCATCCGCCGAGTCATGTTCCGACCCTCCCTGCGATCAGCTCCCAGCAGAACTACAGGCAACCATAAACGCAGATCTAGCAACCCAGAATCCTTAGAGTCGCTTACGGTTCGTAATCTTACATGCCCCGTATATCACTACAGAATGACCATCCAACCGTCTCCACCCCAAAACCACCCGCCTAAACTAGGAAAGTTTGAGAAAATGGGAGGGGGTAGTGTGACGACCAAAAGTCGCTGAACTTGTTTTTGGGCACACCTAATAAAATGAACAACGGTTATGCATTCCTCAACAAACAAACAAATCCCTTTGTTGTTGTTTTTTTTTGTTTACATAATAATGTTCCATTATTTATATGAGGTATTTTGGTATTTTTTTTTTTATGCTGGTTAAGCCACACGAAGAGAATTGCTTAAGTTATGCTCTTTAATTTTTTTTGTAATATACAGAGCAGCGTTGTCAACTTGGTGCGTTTCGCACCATTTTGGGTGCTTTTTCGAATTTTTTGTGCGAAAAATTCACGTGTTGGTGCGTGGTGCGTTTTTTCTTTTAATTTTGGTGCATTTTTTAATTTGTGATGGTACCACAAAAAAAAAAAATTTTGTAAAAAAAATACACCTGTTTTAATACCATTTCGTTTAAGACGTACCAAATCATAAGCACAAAATGAAACGGCATTGTGGTTGTATTAATTTATGTTATGTTAAAAAAGAAACATTTCACTGTATGGAATATACTATCCCTTTTAGACTTTCATGGTCATTGTTTTTGTAGTAAAGGCTGCTGTCGTATCTGTTAAACAGCTTCGCACAAGCAGAGTTTTGTCGTGATAAGTTAACCCTTCAGAAAAAGAAGGAGGTTATACAATTCGACTGAATGTTGCTTTTTTATGTTTGTGTCTGCAGAACTCATTCATTTCTAAACCGATTTTGAAAATTGTTGGTAATATGATAGATTATGCTTACAGATTGGTCCCGTTTAATAAACAGTTCATAATCTTAAAAATAACTATGGCTCCCAATAACAAAAAGTTATACAATAAAAACCTAAAAATTAAAGGGTGCCCCCATAATTGATGTAAATTTACTTATATGGGCCTATGTTTTGAACCGTTATAGAAAACGCTTGTAAATTGGACAGAATGTCGGTTGCTATGGCCGATATAGTAACAAGTATTAACACTAAAATTTATAAACTAACGGGTGCGCCTATAGTTCACTTAATTTTATGTATATGGCCATACTTTTTGACAGTTGTAGACAGACGCTTGAAATTTACAACGAACCTGAATTGCTGAGTCCGCTATAACAACAGGTATAAAATTTGGATTTGGAAGTCAAAGGGTTCCCATTAGTTGATGTAATTTCAAGTTATTCATAATTTTTTTTGCATTTATAAGCCTTTAAGAAAATGAATTTTGTAGGGCAATTTTACTTATTAAACTGTATGTATGTAATTATGCAGAAATATTTTTTTATGAATGATCGCTGTTGTTTATTTCAAAAGTTGTGTATGCAATATATGAAAAAAATGTATTATCTAGTACAAATTAACACAAACATATTTGTTTATTTTTTTTTTTGTTAAGTTTTATTTTTAATTTTGTTTGTTTGTAAAAAACTTTAAGACTGCTTTATTGTTTTATTTTTAATACAAAAAAATTACACTTTTTTTGAAAAACTGAACCATTAAAGACTTTAAATAAAAAAGAAATTCTAAAACTTGGTGCGTTTTATCTTAAATGGTGTGTTTTTTTCGCCACTTTGGTGCGTTTTGAAATTTCAAAGTTGACAACGCTGATACAGAGTACTAATTTTGTTGTTTGCTCTTTATGCTTTAAATAAAGAACATTTATTTGCGTTATTGTTTTTGTAATAAATAATTAAGATAAACAATGTATGCAGTTTTAAGAACAAATTCTGTTGTTATGTAAGAATTACATATGCATTCGCTTACTTCACGTTTGAGTGGGTCACACTTCGTATCATTATACACTCAAGAGTGGAACATCGGTTGTTATAATATTCGTATTTTCTCAGCTACACGAAAGACAAAGTAATTGAATGTTTTATGCGTGTGCGCAAATTAGTCTGTTGTAACTGAAGTAGAATTGAGTCAGTTGGCAGCTATTGAACTGAACAGTTGGATCATTTGATCGTGCGTATGCCATCGAATGCTAAGACTTGATCAGTGGAGAAGAGATCTGATATCGAAGTTGTGCGTATGCCACTGCAATAAAAGATCAATTCCTCCTTATAGTTTCCAACCCAGAAATCAACTCGGATACTGCGGCTGGCTTGAAGTTTGGTTTTGCCGTCTCCTAGCTAGACCGACGTATACGCTTTGAAGACTCCTGTTTTTTTTTATATATAAGAAATTAATTTCGTGGACAAATCAGTCAGTAATCGCCAAAACTTGGGCCGCTTAGACGTAGATTGTGCGTATGCCGTCAAGGTTCTCGCTGCCCAGTGGAATAGGTCAACCCTTGTTGGTCGTGCGTATGCCACCGCAGCGGTAGATCGCTTCCTGCTTAGCTCTTACTGTCCGATTCTCCAAGAAATTAATTGACTCACGTGTGGCTGGGCTAACTAAGTTTTTTCCTTGTAATCGAATTTAATTTTCAAGTTCTATTTTCTGTAATTATTTAAAAGGTAAATTTAAGAGAAAAAACAAAATTATAATAAATAAAATTTTATAACGTAAAACAAAACAAAGGTGTTTGTGGTAATTGTTTTTTTTATGTAAGACACTGGACATCCGCTGACCTACCCCGGCTAGAGCGAAAACGTGTCGTTACAGTCTTATAGTACTAACATCACTAAACTGTTTATTGTCGCCAATAAAAATAGAAATTAGTTTAATTCGACTGCAGCGGCGAATTTAGCCCAGACAGCAACCTGCCGCCTTGTTGCCTTGCTGTCAACAAAATAATCATTTTCATATAAACACATGCATTCTAAAGCCCTAATCACTTAGACGACAGCAGGCAGCAGACAGCAAACTGTCAAAAATAAAATACATGTATTGAAATAAAAACGATTATTTTGACGACATCACAGCAGTACGACTACACGACACCATTTGCTGCTGCTGCCAACTTAAGCCCTAAACACTTAGACGACAGCAGGCAGCAGACAGCAAACTGTCAAAAATAAAATACATGTGTTTAAATGAAAACGATTATTTTGACGACATCACAACAGCACGACTACACGACAGCATTTGCTGCTGCTGCCAACTTAGGCTATTTTCTATTTTGACGGGCAGCAATAAACAAATATAATGTTGCCATTATACATATAAATTGGAGAAATAAAAACAAAAACATTTTTTTTAATATTAAACAAAAAAGAACATTACAAAAATACAATAAGGAAATAAATTGATGTGTTTTTATAGTTTTTCATGATATTATTACATTTTTTATTAAGAACTTTAATTTTATTCATTATAAAATATATGTATGCGGTATCCCTTAAATTTGTATTGCTAAAGTACACAGCTGTTGTTGCTGTCTTCAAAATAATTATGAAGCTGACTTCAGAGCAGCATTTGAAGTTAGCAGCATTTGAAGCCGTGAAGTTGTGAAGTCTGCTGTCGTCTAAGTGTTTAGAGCTTTAGGCTATTTTCTATTTTGACGGGCAGCAATAAACAAATATAAAGTTGCCATTATACATATAAATTTGACAAATAAAAACAAAAACATTTTTTTTAATATTAAACATAAAAGAACATTACAAAAATACAATAAGGAAATAAATTTATGTGTTTTTATAGTTTTTCATGATATTATTACATTTTTTATCAATAACTTTAATTTTATTCATTATAAAATATATGTATGCGGTATCCCTTAAATTTGTATTGCTAAAGTACACAGCTGTTGTTGCTGTCTTCAAAATAATTATGAAGCTGACTTCACAGCAGCATTTGAAGTTAGCAGCATTTGAAGCCGTGAAGTTGTGAAGTCTGCTGTCGTCTAAGTGTTTAGAGCTTTATTCTGACATTTTGTAGCTACCGATGCTGTCTTGAATGTGTTCAGAGCATCAGTCGAATTGTATAACCTTCTTCTTTTTTCGAAGTCGGTTAAAAGTTAACTCATCACGACAAAACTCTGCTTTTGCTATGCTGTTTAACAACAGCTAAGACAAAAACTATGATTATGAAAATCTAAAGGGGATAGTATATTCCATACAGTGAAATGTTTCTTTTTTAACACAACATAAATTAATACAACAACAATACCATTTCGGTTGTGCTTATGATTTGGTACGTCTTAAACGAAATGGTATTGAAACAGGTGTATTTTTTGAACAAACATTTTTTTTCTCACTAAAAAAAAAAAGTTGTGTTAATTTTGCTTTGGTGCCACCACAAATTAAAATAAAAACAAAATTAAAAAAAAACGCACCACGCACCAACACGGGAAATTTTTGCACAAAAAATTCGAAAAAGCACCAAAAATGGTGCGAAACGCACCAAGTTGACAACGCTGGTCATGTTTTATATTTTAATTGCCCATTATCATGTAAAATATGCATAACTATCCCCTCTAGAGGCATCACTGTTAGATTTCCTTTTTACATATAAAAAAGCAGATCTTTAAATGTTATTTTTTCACATGACACCAAACAATATCTTATAATAAAGGTACAAAAAAATCTATTTATATATGTACTTATATGATTTTATTTTATTTCAAATTAGCTTTTGTAAAATTGATATTAATTATACTAAATTAATTTTTATTTAATTAAGACGACGGAAATATTGTGAAAATATTTAATTTTCAAAAAAACTTTGTGATATTGATTTTAAGTTATTCTGATTAAATTAATTACCGATATTGATTAGTGAGGGTCAAAGCACTTCTCGATGGCCATTTCGTTACCGCTTAACTTAACTCTTCAGGAAACTTCTTAAAAACATTTTAAATAAACTAAAGATTTATGTCCAAACAATAAAGCAAAGACAAAAATCAAAGTTTAATCAAAAACAACACTAACCAAACAATAATTCTATTTTCTTTCTCCACTGTATGCGGCTGGCCTTTTTCGGCTCTTTTATACAGTTAGTAATCGTTTGTTTTTTCAAACATAAAATTAAATTAAAAAAAATTTCCGTCAATCAAACTCAAACAAATTCAAAAACCAAAAGACAAAAAATTCAAATCTTAAACATATACTTATGTGTGTATGTATGTACATTCTTATAAATTTTAAAAATCAGAAAACAATCAAATTATTTTAAAGAATTTAAAAAACATAATAAACAAAAGACATAATACAAATACATACATCTACATAAATTTTTACGATAGAAATGTTACAAACAATTAGATACCTTCAAATGTTAACTATTTTTTAAGCGCTAAATGTCTGTAACATTGCGTAACATTTGTAGTATTACCCTTAAAGTTTATTCTCATTTTTGATTTTACAGAAGTGCCCTTTACAATTCACAATACACGTAAAAAATATATATGTCGTATGGGGACACCCTTTAATTTTTAAGATTATGAACTGTTTTTAAAACGGGACCAATCTGTAAGTATAATCTATCATATTACCAAAAATTTTCAAAATCGGATTAGAAATGACTGAGTTCTGGAGGCACAAATATAAAAAAAGCAACATTCTGCCGAATTGTATAACCTCCTTTTTTTTAAGTCGGTTAAAAAGAAGGAGGGTATACAATTCGGCTAAGTGTTGCTTTTTTTTTAACCGATTTCAAAACCATACATATTTTTTGCGTGTATTATTAATTGTAAAGGGCACTTCTGTAAAATCTAAAATGACTGCGTATTACTATTGCTCCCAATAACAAAAATTTATACAGCAATAAATCTAAAAATTAAAGGGTGCCCCCATATTTGATGAAATTTACTTATATGGGCCTATCTTTTGAACCGTTACAGACAAACGCTTGCAAATTGGACAGAATGTCGATTGTTATGGCCGTTATAGTAACAAGTATTAATATTACAAATTATAAATTAAAGGGTGCGCCAATAGTTCATTAAGTTTGATGTATATGGCCATACTTTTGAACAGTTGTAGACAGACGCTTGAAATTTACAACGAACATGTATTGGTAAGTCCGCTATAACAAGTATAAGATATGGATTTGGAACTTAAAGGGTGTTCCAATGGTTGATGTTATCTCAAGTGTGTGGCCGTACTTTTGAGCCGTTATAGGCAGAACGCTGAAACTTAAAAGGGACCCGTATTTCTAAGTCCGCTATATCAACGAGTTTATAATTTGAATTAAGAAACTAAAGGGTGTCCTATAATTACTGTATATTTGCTTATATAGGCCTATCTTTTGAACCGTTACAGACAAACGCTTGTAAATTTGACGCAATGTCGATTGCTATGTATAGTAACAGCTAATAATATTTAAAATTATAAATTATCGGGTGCACCAATAGTTCATTTAATTTGGTATATGGTCATACTTTTTAACAATTGTAGACAGAAGATTGAAATTTACAAAGAACCTGTATTACTAGCTCTCTATAACAACAAGTATAAAATTTGGATTTGAAAAAAACGGGTGTCCAAATAGTTTATATGATATGGTGTATGTTGCCGGACCGTTAAACCGATATAGACAAATAGCTGAAATTTACAAGGGGCATGTTTTGCTAAGTCCGCTACAACAAAAAGTTTATAATTTGAATTTAGAAATTAAAGGGTGTTCCAAAAATTATTGTAATTTGTATTTTTTGAACCGTTGTATACAAACACCTTTATTTTAGACAGAATATCCACTACTTTATTTGGTATAATAAGAAGTATAAAAATGTTATATTACCGTTATAGACAGACTGTTGAAATTTACACAGAATCTGCAACAGCAAGTATATGATTTGAATCTGGAAATTAAAGAGTGACTCTATAGTTGCTGCAATTTTATGTATATTGCCAAACTATTGAACAGTTGAAAAAGTATAAAGTGTGGAGATATAAGTGTGTTCCAAAGTTAATGTAACCTAATTTATGTGGCCATATACCTGTGGCAGGCAGATTAAACTGCTTTGAAGTCGTTTTTTTTCCCAAGATTTATTTTATTTATTTTTTAATCAAAAGGCATACATTTTTTCTTCAAAAAATATACCCTGTGAGCAACCCTTTTCGAACCATACCTAGTGACTCTTTCGTCTAATCATTTTTGTCTCGCTTTTTAATCATTTCTTAGTCTTTTTCGAGAAAAATTTTAGTCGGTATTTCTACGCTTACAAATTAATTAAAAAGTATCCTGCCATGTTTTTGCAGACATTTTTCAAAAGAAAAAAAAAACAATATTCGTTATTTCTTTAGATTAAAAACAAATTTTTACAAAAACCAAACACATAAATCATTGCCGAATTAAGATCTTGTAAGAATCAATATTTTGTCTCTACTACCAGTTAATAGAACAAAAACACCCGTTATTATTATACAAATATTAAAAAATACGACTCTTAAAGTTTGTTATATGAGATTAACTTTTTCTCAACCAGCAGATGATGACAAATTGATTGTTCAAAGATTAGCAAAAACAAATTGCATATGTTTTAAATATTGAACTCTATTATTAGTGGATTATGTAATGTAACAGTTAAAAAACATTAATGTCTTTTAATTCGATTTTTTAGGTATAATTTTTCTTAATATCTATTAAGTAGAGACATTCTAGTTTTACTAACTCTTAAAATTTAGACTTTTAACTACTCTGCTATGTTAAAATTAACATTTTTATTTAAATAAAACAGAATTTTTTTAGCACTAAAACCATATATTCCATATATTTAAGAGGACACCCTTTTGCAATATCCGTGGCATATTCTAAATGAACTTCTGCTCCCATTTTTCCGGCATTTATTTCACAGAGAGTTTGCCCATAATTGATAGCCATAAAAAATAATAGAACTGTTGACTTTGCATTACATTTCTCTAACTTAAACTAAAGTTATTGTGTCTTCTAGTACTGCAATATTGTAAAACAACCCAGCAAAAAACTAGACATTACCTTTAAAAGTACTTGCCATATAATGACTTACTTTTGTGATTGCCATATTTTGTTACTCGCTTACAAAACACATGACATTAGTTCCCAAAAAAGAAAGTAGTAACGGAACTAGTTCTTTATGTTAAAAGAGACTACCGTACTAATTGTTCTCATTAATTCCTACAATAATTAACGTAATCGATTCTCAGTAATTGATTATAAAAGTCTCATGCCTTGTTAAAATCATTAAGTTGGCAATCTAGTTGGGAAGTACTTCTGCCAAAAATGCTTAATTCCACACTAGATTACCTTTTCAAAAATTTTTTGCTGGAAAGATGCAACATAAAATTCCATGTCAAATAATGCCCATAATTTAGTAGAACAGAAGGGCGTCGAACAAAAAAGTATTTAGAGAAATCCGAATGATTAAGAAGGAGGGACAGACAATTTAGCGAAAAGTAACTGCCAAAAAAAAAGAGTTATTAGAACGTGCAGCTGCGGTATCGTCAAATAAGCAAAAGCAACCCGATAAGGTTGTGGTAGTCACTAATGCAAATAGATAACACAGGTATGCAAAATGATAGTTTTATTTTCCTTCCCGAATATTTTTATATTTTTTTTTATATAACTGGGTGTATAAACTAAAATACATTTTTATTTTTTTTTTCTAGCACGTAGACTTCTTTTTAATTCATGATCAAAATTTTGATTGATAATATAAATTTTTGTTCCATTGTTGAAATTAAAATCGATGCTACGGCTAAATTAAAAGAGATAAAGACCAATTTTTTTTGTTCTATGTCCGCATATCCTCATAGTTTAGCGTGTAAAAGAAATTGACAACTTATGAATAACAAAAAACTGATCTTACTGCTGGTAGTATATCGTGATTCCAAGAAACACAAAAAGCCTCTTCTCTCAGAATTGTACGTAATGTAAATTTCTGAAATTTTTTCCGTGACCTATCCAAAATGCTGAATAAAGTTCGGAGGGGAAAACCCTTGCATACCTGTGTAATGGATAATGAACCTGTAAATAATTTAATTTTTTTAGTTTTACTAAATTTTGCCTTCATTGCTATTTTATTTAAAGTGATTCATAAACAAAAAAACTACATGAATAAATTTGAATAATAAACTTAAAAAGAAATTAATAAATAATTTTATTTATGTAGCGTATTAACATCGTACCGAGTTTTAATAAAATCAGATTTGTATTACGGTTCAAAAGTCTGTCCATATACATTAAATCAAATAACCTATTGGGACAATCTTTTATATACAAGTTCAAATTTTACACTAGTTGTAATACTGGACATAGCAATACAGTTAGTAAATTTTAACGCTCTGTCTACAACAGGTTGGCTGTATGTAGCAATTTACATTAACTATAAGGGCACCTGTTAAATTCCAAACTCTAATTTTATATTTGCTGCCTATAACGGTTTAGCTGTTTGATCATAAACATCAAATTACATCAACTATTGTCAATTGTTGTACATCAAGCGATAGGGCCATATATGTTTGTCAAATTGCATCTGTTATGGGAACACCCTTTAATTTTTCTTGTAAACTATAGCTATCTGTGTATAACGGTTGAAAAGTTTGACGACATACATCAAATAACAGCGACATTGGGTCACCCTTTGTTTTTCAAATCTAAAATTTATAATTGTATAATCGCTTGTCTACAACTGTTTAAAAGTATGCCCATATACACAAAATTTAATTAACTATTGGGGTACCTTTTAATTAAAAAATTTGAATATTAATACTAAATATTATAACGATCGATATTCTGTCCAATTTTGTCTATAACGGTTCAAAAGATAGGCCCATATACGTGAATTTACTTTGTGCTATTTTTTTTTTGTTAATTTTAAAATGGCGCCCTTTGCGGTTCATAATACACGAAAAAAAACATGTATGTTGTATGGGGACACCCTTTAAATCTTAAGATTAAAAACTAGATTTTTAACGCGAAAATTTTTCAAAATCAATCCAGAAATGACTGAATTATTGATGCACAAAGATAAAAAACAACACTCAGTCGAATTGATAAACCTCCCTCTTTTTTTAAAATCAGTTAAAATTAATAATAGGTAGTCGACGGTTATTATGTTTTTTTTATAAAAGATTTTGGAGTCTTTAATGTATTTTTGCTTTATTGATTCAATGAAGTTCTCATTTAGTCATTTTAGTATTTGATGCAAGACCCCCCGGTTTTTAAATATTTCTTGAGAATATCATGAAATTTCATATTGACGTAAAAATAAATTATCACATTTTCAATAAAATATTGCATGGTTTCGAAATTTTGAGAGTTCTGCTGTTATGGCTCCATACATCGTCACCAATTTAAATGACCTGTTTTATTTATTTGTATAATTCTTTGTGCCTAAAATTTCAACTGTAATTTTCGCAATATGCTTGTGGCTTTGTTGGGTATTTATTATTTAAACATTGTATTTACGTTAGTAAAAGGTTTTCACTTTCTTGTATTGTGTACATCTTCATGATAATATGAGCACAGTGTGTTTCTTTTCTCCGTTTTAAGTATTTCTTCTTATTGTTTGAAAAATAGGTCAATTACTCTAACGAGACTTAAGAAAACATCAGTATAAAATTCTTAAACAAACACATATAAATACAGAATTTTATACACCTATTACATTAAGCGTGTTGAAGATGAACGGGCTGAGTGTAAAATGTATAAGAATAAATGCATGTACTTACATGTTCACTACAGCCGAAAATAAAACTGGTTTAACTGAAAAAATTTTGGGTAAAATAAATTTAAAGATTTTCTAAAACTAAGTAAGGTATTGCAAACGAAAACCTTATATTAAACCACGAAATATACAAAGAACAAGTAAGAGTGCTATATTCGGCTATGCTGAATCTTATAAATATAACCTTCAATATCTATATAAATCAAGTTTACTGAAGTAACTCCTATCAAAAAAGCAAAAGAGAATTAAAAAATAAAAAATAAAATGTTGGTACTTTTACATAAAAATGACATGGCCTCTTAATGGTTTAAGCATTTCCCTAAATCTTTAAAAAAATTTTAAATTTTAGAGTTCGGCAACTCGGAAAATAAGAGCAAGCGCCAATTTTTTCTTCTTATTTTTAAATTCTCTATCGCCCCATACATTTATTTTTTTTTTTTTTCTGATTGGAGTTACTTTATTGTTTTAAATGACATGATTTTAGCAAACTTGATTGCATCACTTACACGGGCGGACAGACGGACAGACATAAAAATGCCATCAGCTCTAGGTGGGTTCAGCATTTAAAAAAAATTTTAGTATGTCCTTAAAGATCTCTTCAAAAGCTTTAAACTAATACCCATATTGATACTTTAAAAAATTTAAAAATTTCAGAGCCCCGTAACTCGAAAAATACAGGCGAGCGCCAATTTTTTCACTTAATGATTTTTTTCTTATTTTTTAATTCTTTATCGCCCTATATATTTATTTTTTTGGTTGGAGTTACTTTTTTGTTTCAAATTACATAAAATAATTAGAGGACATGCACCAGTCATGCTGATTTCCAATAGTACCTCTTTCGACACTATATCTAATCGATTAACTATTTTTTTTATGAAATGATTTCAACACTAACACGGGCGGACAGACGGGAAGCGCTCAATGACTTCACTATGCGTAAGAAGTCAGAATATATATAATTTATGGGGTCGGAAATGTATATTGTAGAAATTACACACGGAATGACAAACTTACATATATATATATTATTCACTTTTTCAACTTTTTGTGGTGAAAGATATAAAAATAGAAAATAATTACATGGAGTGACAATTACATATAAAGGCCATTTGGCTCTGTTAAGACGGTACAAAGACAATTCACTCGCGATTATTTAATTATAAGAGGCTTAAAAAATCCATTGAGTGACGCATCACTCCTAACTTCCTTGTGCCGTCGCATTAAACCCTCTCACTTTAACTTGATTTAAAAGTCTATCCAAGAGATTATGGAGAAGAAATCAATTATGAAATTCGAATACAATCCCTTCGTACCTGGGGCCGATATAGCTGCTGCGGCGTTGTTCATAAATATTCATATACGCAAGCAGACAGTTTAGTTTCGAGCGAGACAGTTTTTCGAATAACGGATTACATATCGATACCTTCACTTCAAGACATCTATCGAAATCAGTGGCCGAAGTCATAGAGTGCATTTGCTTTTTCAAGGTCTGTGTTCATATATGAGACCTAAAACGATTTTATTATAATGAAGGCAGCTGTTTCAATCGCATTAGTCATAGAGGGTTTTTCTAACTTGTTTCAATATAGAGAGTAGTGTCTTCGTGTTCACAAATAAAACAATATAAAAGCGGCGAAGTATTTAAAGTGGAACTACACTTGAATTATGTGCATGTTTTGTGTTACACTACACATGCTTTTATGAGGCATTTAAAACTTAAACAACCTGCATTGGAATAATAGACACAATTACACGTGAATGTGTTTATAAAAATAAAAGCATGTTCCTTTGCCTTAGTTATTGGCGTTTTCCTGAAGGCGTATTTTAACACGTTTGCAAACGACCTCATTAACACAATATAACAACGCTATATCTTTAACTTTATTACAGTACGCAATATAAAGGTTTTGTGATAAAGAAGCACTTTAAAACGAATTCATTTATATGAATAAATAAAATTTTGTCTCGTCTATGAAAAAGCACACATGTACAATAATGCACATCAAATTCTAATACTATATTGTACGTGCTAAGTATTATAATACGGATTAAATTCTTCAATAAGTTTAAATTTAACATAAATAATCTTGATATCCTAAACATACATTTTATTTTTGATACACTATAATTTGGCAAAAGTATTGTACAGGATGATATTTTCATCTTATTGCAGGGCTTGTAGAATTATTCCATAAAAATTTAATTTCTCAAAAAACGTAACATATCTTAAGGCAGTAAAGAAATTTGTTTCTTAAAAACCATTTCATTTGTCTGTTTTTAGACTTCGCATATTGTTGCTGCTGTTAGCAGTGTAGCCAAAGGGATTTTTCCCCAAATTATGGATTTCAACATGAGTTTGGTGACAGAAATTCGTGGAGAGGGATTTGGGAACTTTTAATTCTTAGCTTTTTTATTATTAGCACTTTGATTTATCGCATTGAATTTTATATTTTGAATGTTTCATCTACCTGTACTATTGTCTAGTCGATTTAACATATTAAAAGCATAATATAAATTTGTATGTATAGACACCAGAGAGTGATTTAAATATTTTTGTACGTTGTACGGGTTTGAGTCTTAATAATTTAACTACTATTGGAACAGACAGTGCAATCAATATGTGTGATGCAAAAAAGTTTCTTTATGTTATGCATAAAAAGGAAAAAAGTTTTATTCAATTAGATAAATGCGTTTGTCATTCACTAAATTTATGCAGCTCGTAAGAAGCAAAATCAATCCCCAACTCTGTCAAGTTTCTTGCGAAGGAACTGTATCACTACTTCTCGCACTCTCCATAAAGTGGAAACAAATATTTGATTTAATAAATTCAAGTGTAGATTCAATTAAATTTTTTAAACTTGTGAAAATATCAAATACCAGATGGCTGTGAAAAGAGTGTGGGAGTAATGGATTGGCTTAATATCAATTCTAATAAGTTTTATTTAGTTTTTTTAAGTCCAATTATAAATGAAGTAAATGCGGTCAACTTATCATTTCAACGCGATAACATTCATCTGCATATATTCTGGATATGAGCGTTTAATGCTACTTCTTATGTCAATTTCCTTAAAATTTTAAAAGCCACAATACATAAAATTTGACGTGATAAAAGAAACGTTTTAATTAGTCATAAAGAAATATAGAATTACTGTTGGTTATTGTTGTTGTATCTTAAACTTTGATTTTTGTCTTTGCTTTATTGTTTGGACAAAAATCTTTAGTTTTTTTAATGTTTGTCAGAAGTTTTCTGAAGAGTTAAGTAAGCAGTAACGAAATGGCCATTGAGACGTTCTTTGACCCTCAATAATCAATACCGGTAATTAATTTAATCGGGATAATTTTAAAAATAGCACAAGGTTTTTTATGAAAATAATTTAAAAAAATATTCTGGTGTTTTTAAACTAATAAAAAAGAATTATGTGGATATCGTCGACATAAATGTTGGCATATTATGTTCTGAGGAATTGCGCTTGTTACCACTTTCGAACTAAATTGATTTTAAAGAAATTGTTCACAACACTAGTAAAAGAAATGCTTAAAAGATTCCCCGAAAATATGAAAAACTAAATACGAACTCTTTAAAAATTTTAAGTTTACGAATACTAAAAACAGGAACAAATTTTATTCAGTGTATAAAATTTTAAAAACATCCATGGACTCAAGTTGCTTCTGGGCAATAGTTAAGGAATACAAAGATAATGCTAGAAACTATTTCTTTCGTAAAATCGCTGCTTCTGTGTTCAATCTGCTAATTATCCCAATAAGGAATGCACTTGTAGAAAGAATATTTTCGTGAGGGGTACGAAATGTTGGAATCACTCATAAGAATAAAATTCCATTTAAATAATAAAAAAATCTGATGTTATAAGTTTAAAGTTCCTGACGCAGCGATAAACAGTTTTAAATGGAAAAAAATGTGTTGAAGATGATCACGACATACTTTTTTTTAATAAAGATTCGTATTTTAAATTGTTTCTTTTTGCGGACAAAATTGGAGATTTTCGTTTAGATGTTGGGATTATTGGTGCTATCATTCGGCGAATTGGGAACAAGAGCAATAATTTTTCTGGCAACACTGGTTGTTTGTTGAATTTATGAAGACTTTTTATTTACACCCTTCACCACAAAAAGTGAAAAAAGGGTATAACTAAGTTTGTCATTGCGTTTGTAATTTCTACAGTATCCATTTCTGGCCCCATAAGATATACATATTCTGAGTTCTTATGCATAACGAAGTCGATTGAGCGATGTCCGTCCGTGTTAGTGTTGGCGTTCGCAAACTCTAATCGATCAGACATAGTGTCGAAAGAGGTGCTATTGGAAATTAGCAAATAACTCCAATCAAACAAAAAAAAAAAAAACAGACGGGGCGATAGAAAATAAAAAAGTAAGAATAGAACATCGAGCGAAGTAATTGGCGCTCGCCTTTATTTTCCGAGTTACGGGGCTCCGAAATTTTCAAATTTTTTGAAATATCAATATATATGTAGTACTTAATTTTTATACCCTTTACCTCAAAAAAAAGGAAAATGGGTATAACTAAGTTTGTCATTGCGTGTGTAATTTCTACGATATCCATTTCCGACCCCATTAAGTATATATATTCTGACTTCTTATCATAGCGAAGTCGATTGAGCGACGTCCGTGTTAGAAATCAAGTTTGACGAGGCAAACTTAATTTCACAAAAAAAATATGTCAATTGATCAGCATGATCGGTCCATGTCCTTTGCGGCTGAAGACAAAACACCACGCATACCTCCAATTTTGGTATGCCATTTGGAAAAATAAAGTATCTCCGGCGCTCGCCTGTATTTTCCGAGTTATTTAAAATATCAATATGGGTATCATTTTAAATCTTTTGAAGAGATCTTTAAGGAAATACTAAAATTTTTTTAAAAATGCTTAATCCATTAAGAGCGAATGTTATGTTTATTTAAGTTTTTAAATCAGCGTCACCCCAATATTTGCGTTTTAAATTGGAGTTACTTCACTAAACAAGATTTACATAGATTGTAAAGGGCATATAAGATTCGGCATAGCCAAATATATCACTCTTCCTTGTTTAAGTTAAGTTAATCAATTAGAAATCCGCTATATCAACGAGTTTAGAAAATTAAATTTAGAAATTAAAGGGTGTCCTAAAATTGATTTAGATTTACTTATATGGGCCTATCTTTTGAACCGTTATAGCACTTGCCAATTTGACATTATGTCGAGATTCGGGCAAGATTGCCTTCTAATTTTGAAATTTTTCTAAAAATTAACTCTTTCAACGTAAAAAATGTTTTATCTTATTACAAAAATGATATCATGCCATTAGTAGTACAATTTGAATCCGCTATCAAAATATTGTCTAGCATTGAAAACGGGTGGCGAATGGTTCACCTTATGCAATGGAACAAGTTAAAAGTTATAAAGACGCCCTTACTACTAACCCTATTCATGCACTAGCAAATACCGCGCATAAAATTTTGACACTTCCATACTCAAATGCAGAAGTTGAGCGCGTTTTTAGTTCAATGAATTTATTTAAATCAAAGATACGTAACCGAATGTCCTTAAGTGCTGTTAATGCATTACTTTAAATTAAAAATGGATTAAAACTAGAAAATTCTTGTTTTGAAGCTTACGAACTTCCAGATAGTGTTGATTTCCGCATTAATAGTAATGATGTTTTCTTTTTGCATTTATAAGCCTTTAATAAAATGAATTTTGTAGGGCAATTTTACTTATTAAACTGTATGTATGTAATTACACAGAAATATTTTTTTATGAATGATCGCTGATTTTTATATAAAAAGTTGTGTATGAAATATCTGAAAAAAATGTATTTTCTAGTACAAATGAACACAAACATATTTGTTTATTTTTTTTATTTTTGTTAAGCTTTATTTTTTAATTTTGTTTGTTTGTAAAAACCTTGTACTTTAAGACTGCTTTATTGTTATATTTTTAATACAAAAAAATTACACTTTTTTTGAAAAACTAAATCATTAAAGATTTTGAATAAAAAAGAAATTCTTAAACTTTGTGCGTTTTCTTTTAAATGGTGCTTTTTTTTCTCCACTTTGGTGCGTTTTGAAATTTCAAAGTTGACAACGCTGAACATGAGACACCATGGATAGTGAGTTATACATTATGAAAATAATCGACGTTTTATTTAGAGTCACATAATTCTTAATGGACAGGAGTTAATTTTATTTTAATTTGTACTACTATTCTTAGGGCCACTTTTTGTCTTCGTATTTAAATGTCATTTATATTTAAGTTCTATTTAAAAACAAAATTCAGTTTTTCAAGACACACTTAAATGAAATATATATCACCAAGCATTTAAAGTCCATTTAAATAATACAGTTTTACCAAACGGCCATTGCATTTTTTTGTTCTTAATTTTTGTTTCGCAAATCTAAATAATAGTAAACAAATATTTTAACCTTTGATACAACAAAATTTTGTGTTTTCCATACACTTTTTAATTCAAATAGTTTTTGGTAATTAAAAACTAAAATAAATTAAGTTGGTAAATACATGAATATCGAAGACTTTTTTTTAATATTTTTCAGATATTTTTGAAAAATTAAATTTTAATGGTTTGTTAGCAGGCGTTTTTCAAAAATTGTTCATGATTACGTTAATATTTCGAAATGCTGCCATATTTTTATCATAGGTAAATAAGAACGATCATAGACGACTTAAAAACTGAAACTGTTTTTTAATACAAATTAAATTTAAATTTAATAAAACTTTAATTAAAGAATTGCATTAAACAGCTTAGACAGTTAATCTTAAAGTATTACTTTTTAATTATATATTATATTTGTGGACTACAAATAGTGTTTAATCTTAATATTTTTTAAGATTTTTTAAATTAATTAAATTATAATTTAAAACAAAATAGGGCACTTTGGTGAAAAACTAAAACTTTAAATAAAAACACGACCGGTTGAATTCAAGATTACTTTGCAAGTAAAAATACATTTATTGTGTAGGTATACTGACGCTTCAATATTTGTCAGCATAGCCGTTATTTTTAACATTTACAACAAAAACTTAAAAGTAAGGTAAGTATTAGAGGTAAGTATTAGTTTTAGTATTATTTAATTCATTTTTAGTATTATTTTTTAGGTTTTATTAATTCATTTATTATTATTATTATTGTACTGGCTCAACATTCCGGCCCCATTGAAGGAGTTGAGGTCTTCAATCATCGGGTAGTGGAGCCAATTTACATACTGGGCGTTTAAATACGCCGTTTCTGGTCTTGACCTCCGCCACCCTGACCTTGCCGTCGTCTCCTTCGTGGACGTTGACGACTCTCCCGGTCAGCCAGTGCTGTGGCGGGCAATTGTCTTCGTGGATTATCACCACTTGACCGACCTTGAGACTGGGCATCTCCTCGCGCCACTTGCCTTTGCCCTGAAGTCCCAGGATATAGTCGCGAGACCAAGCCTGCCAGAATGTCTGCTTGAGACCGCAAAGCAGACGCCATCGCTTCCATAATTTCGCCTCTTTGCCTGTCACGTCTTCTGCGGATTCTGGCGGCAGCGAACGCAGACCCTCGCCTATCAGTAGGTGCGCTGGAGTGAGCGCTTCCCCGTCGTTGGGGTCTGGAGACAGCGGTGCGATTGGCCGACTGTTGAGCACCGCCTCTACTTCTGCTAACATTGTGCCCATCTCTTCTTGAGTGAGCGATGCGTTGCTCACGGCTCGCAGAAGTAGGAACTTCGCCTGCTTCACGGCTGCTTCCCACAGCCCTCCGAAGTGTGGCGCCCGAGGTGGTATGAAGCTGAACCTCACCCCGGACGACGCTGCGTATGATGCGACGACCTGTTGCAGCCCCTTCAGCACTCGGCTGGCTCCGACGAAGTTCGTCGCGTTGTCGCACCAAACTACTGTTGGCAGTCCTCTCCTGGCAGCGAACCTTTTAAAAGATAAAAGAAAAGAATTAGTAGACAGGTCAGACACTAATTCTAAATGAACCGCCTTAGAAGTGAAACACACGAAAACCGCTATATACATTTTAATTGGTGGTCTACCACGTATTCTCAGTGACACGTTAACGGGACCACAGAAGTCTACGCCGACCGTTAAAAAGGGTCGGGTAGCTCTCACTCTACTAGTGGGTAAATTGCCCATTATTTGGGACATTAATTTTGGTTTATAACGGAAGCAATGAACACACCGGCGAACTATTCTGCTGCACTCTTCTTTCGCATTAATAAGCCATATATTCTGCCGCGAAAGAGCTACAAGTGCTTTTGTGCCAGCATGACAATTTTCAAAATGAAGATTCCGCAAATACAGTGTGACAAAGCTATTTCTTTTCGGTAATAAAAGTGGGAACTTGGTATTATACTTCAAGTTTGCATTAAGCAATCTCCCACCTACCCTTAAAAGTGAAAATGTTCGTTTCTCTTCTGTGAAAGTATGAACAAATGGTGTTAATCTTTGAATGTTTGATGGCAAGACAAGAGATTTTTGCAATTTCGATATCTCCTCAGAAAAGTAATTTTTCTGGATTGTCTCTACAAGCCGAAAGAATGACCATTTCAATTCGATTGCAGTAGGTCTAGAGCCTTTATTTATTTTGCGTTTTCTCAAAACGTCAACAAATCTAAGTACAAAAGACGTTACTCGTAGAAGCTTTTTGTAAGACGGATATTTTTCTATAAGATCCAATAGGCAATTATGTGGATCCTCTACTGCAATAAGTACATTCATTTTTCTTTTTTCCAATAATTCTTGGTTCTCTGTTAACTCAAAGTGTTCGTTAACAGGCCAGTGGGAACTTTCGCTTAGTAAAAACGAAGGTCCCTCAAACCAAATCGAATTTTTTAATTCTTCAACATCGCATCCTCTTGAAACAATATCAGCTGGATTTTGCTTGGTGGGAACATGGCGCCACGAAACGTGGTCTGACCATTCTTGAATCTCAGCCACTCGATTTGAAACAAAAGTGGATAGAGAGGATGGATGTGTTTTAATCCAATGAAGTGTTATTTCTGAATCAGTCCAGAAATTAACACACTCGACTTCAAAGCTCATCATTAACTTAATTCGATTCCACAACTTAGCTAATAGGTGTGCAGCACATAGCTCAAGTCTCGGAAGAGACTTGGTCTTAAGAGGAGCAACTTTAGATTTCGCCGTAAGTAGTCTCGAAACAATTCTGTTTGATTCGGAGCTTCGAATGTAGATGCAACAACCATATGCTCGAATTGAGGCATCAGCAAATCCGTGAATTTGAATTTTTGCTTTAAAAGTTGTAAAAACGAATCTTGGGATTGTTATTGAATCAATTTCCAGTAAATTAGATTTGAAATTTTCCCATGAAGTATTTAGTCTCATGGGAATTGATTCATCCCAGTCAAGTTTTTGAATCCAAAGTTCTTGTAATAACATTTTGGATTTTGTTACTATAGGGCATAAAAGTCCGAGAGGATCAAATAACCGCGAAGAAACTGACAATATGTTTCTTTTAGTAGCTTTTAATTCTTGAAAATTATTTTCCAAACGAAACTTAAATGAATCGTTCTTCGGAATCCAATGTATGCCAAGAGCTTTTGCTGAATCGGAATCGGTATGTAATAGTTTTTCATTCTGTATTGAACTCATAAATTCAGGATGATTTGAAAACCATTTCGTAAGTTTAAAACCAGCTGAATTCAAAATTTCATTAACCTGGTTACGAATTATACTCAGGTCTTGGTAGTTATCAGCACCAGTTAATAAATCATCTACATAGAAATCACTGCGAACAACTTTTGAACCAATAGGTAAAGTCTCTTTGTACAAATCGCTTAAATGAATCAAACATCTGATCGCTAAAAATGTCGCTGACGCCGTGCCGTATGTAACAGTGTTTAAACGAAACACTTTTACGGAATCAGATGGATTTTCTCGCCAAAGGACTAATTGAAAATTTCGGTCATTTTCGCCAATTAAAATTTGACGATACATCTTTTCAATATCTGCAGTGATTGCATATTTATGAAATCGAAAACGGATTAATGTAGAATATAATTCTTCTTGAATCATCGGACCAACCATTAGCAAATCGTTAAGCGATACGTGCGAAGAAGTTCTACATGAAGCATCAAAAACTACTCGAAGTTTTGTAGTTGTACTCTGAGGTCGCAAAACACATTGATGTGGAATAAAATAGTGAGGAAAATCTGGCATATTATTCAACAGTGACATATGACCTAAATCGAAATACTCTTTCATAAAATCATGATACATCTGCCTCATGATGTCATCTTTGGAAAGTCTTCGTTCCAAAGAGAGAAATCGCCTTTTAGCAGTTTCAAAAGATAAACCAAGCAATTTTGTATCAGATTTGAAAGGCAGTGAGACTTCAAATCGTCCTGACATTAAGCGTCGTATTGAATTTCTAAATTTGTCCTCACATTGTTGCTGTTCCTCAGAATATATTTTTGTTGACTCATTTGGAAGATCTTCTAATTCCCAGAATTTCCTGACTATTGAATAAACATTGCTCTCGTTTTCTACAATAGTACTTAAATGAAAAACATTATTATTGGTCGAGCCCTTTGATTGGTTGTATTTTCCAGTTACAATCCAACCAAGCGACGTCTTTTGAAGAATTGGCAGGCTCGGACCAGACTTTATTTGACCAACACACATCAAATCAAAGAAAATTTCAGCGCCAATCAATAAATCAATTTTTTGTGGCTTATGAAAGCAAGGATCAGCTAATTCTATATTCTTAGGAATATTTAAGCTAGTTGTATTTATTCTAAGATCAGGTTGCAAATTAGTTATGTGACTCAATACCCAGAACTTTGAAGTAAAGTTAGTAGAGTTAACCCTCGACGTGACAGTTAAATTTACACAAGATTTGGAAACCGAATTTGTTTCACTTATGCCATTTAGACTTAATCTGCCTCCTTCTTTTTTCAGTCTTAGTAGCTGCGCAAGTTCCTCAGTTATCAAGTTTGGTTGAGAACCGGAATCTAAAAGTGCTCTGGCCAGTATATATTTGCCAGAATTACTTCTCACTTTCACAACAGCTGTGGCAAGAATAATTCTTTCATCCGATGATGAATAATTAACAGAAGCGTGTGAAGTAGATGGCTGTTCAGCATGATTATTCGAATTATTAGAACTTGAATTAAATTTGTGCAATAGTGAATTGTGAGAACCACTACATATTCTGCACTTAGAAGATTGACATCTTGCTACTGTATGACCTTTTCTCAAACAATTAATACATGCTGGCACAGATTTTATGAAATCAAATCTTTGGGTTACGGGCTCAGCAGTAAAAGAAGGGCAATTATTTATTATATGCTGATTTGATCGGCAAAACAAGCACTTATCAGCAGATGGTTTTGATTTTGTACAATTTAATGATGTTTTGTAAATTTTCTTTTTAGAATTTTCTGTTTTATTAGTATTATTATTATTACTATTAAACCTCGGTCTTGAACTAGAAGATTCGTCAGCAGAAATATGCTGGTACCGTTTGTTCAAGGCGGCTTCGCAGTCTGACCATAAAGGGAGCTTTTCGAAATCAAGCTGTTCTTCCCACTTCGATCTGGTCACTGGATCTACTTTTGACATCACTAAATGTATTAATATGGCATTCGTTATTTTCTTATCGTCACCTATTGACAACAGCGAATCGTAAATAGCAGAAACGGTATCAATCATGCTTCGCAAAGCAGAAGCCGAAGGTTTTGTGATTTCTGGCAAATCAAAAAGTTTTGCAATATTGTCAAAAAATATTAGGCATTCATTGTCGTAAACCTTTTTTAAGCTGGCTAATGCTTTGGGATAATTTTCTTCTGAAATCTGAAAAGCTTTCACTGTACCTAAAGCTGAATCGGACAAGCATGATATTAAATGATTAAACTTCTCAATATCTGTCAACGTCGGATCATTGTGGACTAAGTTCTCAAATAAGCTCATAAAATTCTTATAATCAGAATATTTTCCATTAAATTTGGGGAGCTTCATATTTGGGAGTTTTGACTGATGTGTCTGTGCACTGAAAGAGATTTCAGGCAAGTTTGGCTGCCTATTTTTAGCCAATAGACTCAAAAACATTGATTTTGTTGTCACACAAATGTCCTCAAGCTCAGCTCTATCGTCATTATCGGGATCTAAATTATCAACCTCTGACTGAAGCTTCATTGCTTGGTCAATATAAGTTTTTAAAATGTCTAAGCGACATTCTAATTCTATAGGGTTAAAAGATATCGTCTTTTCCCTTATAGATTGCTGAATTCTAACTATATTTTGTACAACCTTTGTTTTCTTTGCCATTAATTTCTCCAAAGTTTCCGATCTGGAAGGAGAATCTTGATGTTTTCTACTAGGCATTGTATAACTTCTACTTTATTTTATTCCTCAAAACAAATTTTAAATTTACCAAATTAATTTATTGGCCGAATTATATTCCAAATTAGAAATTAAAAATGTTTTGGACCACAAGAATTATAAAATATTATTCTCTCGTCGGTTACACGGTATTCGGATTCTTTACAGTTTTCAGATCTATTTTTATTTTGCAAAAAATAGTAAATTTTGATCAGTATGTTCAAAAATTAAAAGTAATTTATTTAATTTTCGCCTAAAACCACTTTAAACAGCCTTTGGTATAATAAATATTTATTTAACCAAGTAAAATCGTTATCAGTTAAATTCTCAAGTATTATAGAATATAATATGACAGTGTGAACACGCTAAGCAAATTTGTTTTATAAAAATGTAGAATAAAAATTTTCGAAACTAGTGTGAACACACAAACAAATTGATATTTTAAAACTATGTGAAAATTAACTTTTCGATGCTAGTGTGAACGCACCACACTGTTATTAGCTGAGAGTAAATAATAATACAAGTGGTATAGGAACACTCGGAATGAAACACTGATCTTAATAATTTAATAACAACGAATGTAAAAGTAAAAGAAAATGTAAATATAAAATTAATTAATTTATTTAAAATAAATAAAATTAACACTCGCGAATAATTTCGTGTATTTTTTAAAGCAATACAAATTATTTTAATGATATTGCAATACCGACGGCAATTAAAGAATATTAATTTATCTCTCAATAATAAAGAGAATAAATTATAAATGTATGTTTGTATATTAACAAAATTATTAACACTCGCGTTAAGTTTCACTTTTAAGGGTGGGTTTTGTTTAAATATAACAAATAAATAAATTGTTTCACAATTATTTAAGTGTAAAAAATATATTTTGTGTTCGACTTGCAAAGTGAAATTAATTTTTGAATAATTTACAAAGATCTCTTAAATTTGATTAATTTACAAATTTAAGGTGATAACACAAATATTTTTTACACTTTTTACCTCCCTGCTCGGGCGCCAAAATGTTTTTTCTTAATTATTTAAGTGTAAAAAATATATTTTGCGTTCGACTTGCAAAGTGGAATTAATTTTTGAATAATTTACAAAAATCTCTTAAATTTGATTAATTTACAAATTTAAGGTAATAACACAAAATATTTTTTACACTTGTTACCTCTTGGTCTGATTCGGAATTACTTCCCTGGATACGCTCGGCTCTGCAGATTATACAGCGGCAACGGGGCATCTGGGTGAACTTCTGGGTAGGATGATTCCAAGATGAAATTACTTCTTGTTGTGTTTACGTTAACGTTTTTGTTTTTGTGTTTATAATTTGTATAAAACTGTGTTTTTTATGTTAATCACTGTTTTCTTTATATGGTTTATTTGTTGTTTTATTTTTGTTTTGTTGAAAACAGTATAGTTTGTGTGATTGTGTTTTGTTTTATGTTATTCGTTTTGTATAATATTTTAAAACTTTTAACACTTATTCATGTATGTAATTTTTATATAATTGCTTGTTTGTGTTCACTGTTCGTTGTTCACTGTTTATTTATTTATTTTTTAAGTTTTAATTAAATTAAAAAACTTAATTGTTTAAAAAAAATGAAATAAATTATCACTTTTTTTTTGTTTTGTATTTTTCACTTGTCCCTGCTCGGGCGCCAAAATGTTTAATCTTAATATTTTTTAAGATTTTTTAAATTAATTAAATTATAATTTAAAACAAAATAGGGCACTTTGGTGAAAAACTAAAACTTTAAATAAAAACACGACCGGTTGAATTCAAGATTACTTTGCAAGTAAAAATACATTTATTGTGTAGGTATACTGACGCTTCAATATTTGTCAGCATAGCCGTTATTTTTAACATTTACAACAAAAACTTAAAAGTAAGGTAAGTATTAGAGGTAAGTATTAGTTTTAGTATTATTTAATTCATTTTTAGTATTATTTTTTAGGTTTTATTAATTCATTTATTATTATTATTATTGTACTGGCTCAACAAATAGTGAGTGCAGAGATAAGTCCATCGTAGATTTTCGTTTTTGGAACCATAAAGACAATATTTGCTGAATTTAAAAAAAAATCAAATCCATTGCCCAGCAACGAGCTTTATCTTTTTTTTTTGTTTATTTGATATCGAATAGCTCAATGGCATAGTAACGTATTGAAAAACAAAAATTAGCTATCTTGCGCATAAATAATAAGCAAAAGAAAGCAATCTTACAATACTGTGAAAGCCAAAAATACCCAAAATTTTAATCTTTCCGATAATTGTTTTAAAAAATATACTTTAGGGTGTAATATTTATTAAAGGGCTGCACAAGCAAACGAAAAATGTCTTATAAGCAATCAGGTAAATTTCAAGTAGTGTGTGTATAGAACACTCTCATTTTCAAAACATACTTCCAAACACAAATGTTTTACTTTGCCACCAAAATAGAGATTAAAGAACAAAAGTGTTTTAAAACAACATTGAAGTAAAACATAACAGAACTAGAACAAAAATTAAATAGAATATCAAAACTGAAGTAGAACATTCAAAACATGCTTGAAGTTTTTGATAGCAGAATTAGGCTAAAGAGAAACTACAATCATTTTCGTTTTTCTCAATATGAGGTGTCGTCAACTTTAAGATTTGAAAACGCATAAAAATGAAGAAAAAAAACATTATAATATCTGTTTTATTTAAAATGTTAATTGAATTACTTTTTCAAAAAAAAATTTAATATTTTATATTAAAAATATAATAGTAAAATTGTCTTTAACATTTCGGGGTTTTCAGAAAAACGAATAGTAATAAAACTTAACAAAAATAAAAAAATTGCCTGTATTCGATCGTACTAAATAATATATTTTTTTAGTTGTATACAAAAAAATTTAAAAAGGGTTCAGCAATTGATAGTAAGGAATTAAAATTAATAACACGTGGTTCAGTATCTATCCTTTTATAAAGATATTTTTTAAAAATTAATTTTCTATCCGAAGTTTCATATTTTCATATTAAAAATATAACAGTAAAATATAACAGCCTGTAATAAAAAAACATAATTGTATGTTTGCATATCATTTCTATTTTGTATAAAAGTATTTTCTTTCAACAGCCTTAAATCGCATTATTTAACAACACTACTTTATTTTCGTGAGCATGCTTTGTATATGTTCTAGTACACTCGATGTTTCTACTATGATTTACCGTTTTTTTTACTTCATTGTCGCCTTTTGTTTTGATGTTCTACTCTGTTTTAAAACACAAGCACTAACAAAGCTGTAAAGAGAAACTTTTCGAATGGTGCTTGTTTTGTTTTAGTGAGAGCCATGTTTTGTTATGCTTGTTTTAGTATTTATATTTACACTGAAATTCTGTGTTTGGAAGTAGTGTACCCTAGAACATAGAACTTTTAAAACATTTTGTGCAGCTCTTTAATATTTATTAATAAATAATTTTTAACATGGTAAAATAAGTAGGAATTGAAACTAGTCTAACTAATCAAATCTTTTTAAATATTTTCAACTGCACCATTTAACAAATTGCTTGGAAAATTACAAGTTCCGTTAAATCGTATTCCTAGCCTGCAAGTAAATAATCAAGGATATTATCTGGCTTTTTTCTAAATAAAAGCGAAAAAAAAGTTTAAACCCATAATAAGGTGAAGGAGAAAATCAGTGTGTCCTAGCGTGTAGGACTTTCATTAACATATCTGAAGAAATCAGACCTTGGGAAACCCACCATGAATTTTTTTATTCTCGGATAGTTGCAAAATTTAACTGACATTATTTATTGTAATTATTTATACAGAAAATTACAAACCAACCTAAATAAGCGCGTAAAACGATACATTGCCTAGCGCATAGTTTCGTGACTGCGTTTAGTTTTGGACAGTAGTGTTAACTCATTCCCTTTAATAGAATCCACTATACAGAAATAAGAAATAGAGATCAAATTGCCAGGCTGACTTGAAGAAAACCAAATTGTCAATGCTATTAAATAATAATGGCACCACTTATTTTCTAGTATCTATCTTCGCGATGTTAAGATCGGATTTTTTTAATTGTAAAAATAAGAGGCTGCGCTATTAGGATTTATTTTATACATTTTGTTTGAGTTTGAAATTTTTGCTTGATGCCCTGAAGCAATTATAGAAAAAACTTAAAAAAACTTTTACATTACTTTAAGAAACTTCTTAAATTATGTCTCTTTAATTGTGATAATAATCTTCTTTTTATTTTAAATATTCTTTTATCAAATCTAAAACTAAAAACCAATAACGGGATTGTACACATATAAAAGCAATCTACAGCCTTAGTTTGATTCAAAATGCAATTAATAAAAGTCCTGTTAAGCATTTCGTGATAAAAAAAAACTTGAAGTATTCATTTTCATTTAAATGCATTTTGCTTAAATGAAGTTGATAAATTTAGAACTATATTTCGCTTAAGAATTGTTTTTATTAAGACATTTTATCTAAAAACCCAATTTTTCGCTACATTAGTGTAAACCGCAGCGAATATTGTATAAAAAGGAGACGTGGAATATTTTAAATTCCATTTTGTAAATATGTATTATTCAGCGCAGTTACATATATTTACTACAGAAAGAACTGATAGCAAAAATTTTCGTTAAAAAAAAGTTTTTAACCACAACCATTTATAACATCATCAATAAGATTCCACAGGGAAAGACCATATATATAAGAATGTGGTTCGTTTAATATGTATGAACTGATAGATTGAGGCAAAAAAAAAACGTTTTCTAATGCAAGGTTACGGTAATAAAAGAATGCACTGGGGAAATAAAATATTTAATAGCTTTAAAACAAAGGATAGAACAGAAGACCATTTAAAACTTTTTTGTTTTACTTGAATGAAAAAATGCATACAAAACCACACCTTCAAATTCTATTTTCGCTCTTGCTCCGATAACTTTTACAATTTTTATTTATAACAAGTTTTATGCAAATTTTCCTTATTGCTTTTATAGCTCCTTACCATGTACCATTTAAAATTAAAGCCGAAGCGGTTGGTGAATTGCACCAGAATAATACAATGCACAGTGATTTAAAAACGATTTATTTTGGACAAAATTAGGTATCTAATGAACCACTAAATATATCTTAATGAAATTTCACAAAGGCAAAGCAGAGAGGGGCTCTAGGTAGGCCCCTAAAATTGGGAACGTCATAAAAAGTTTATTTTTAACTCAAAAGCTAAGCTTTTGAAATTTAATTAGACCTTGAAAATATCTACAAAAAATGTGCTAACATGTATAGGTTATCGCTTTTAGGTTGGAAGAAGATTGGATTATAGTTTTTTTTTTAATTTTAGCCGACCTTAATTTAAAATTGTTGAAGTAGTGTACTTATAATTGATCGAAATATTACTTTACAACATTTGCCATAATCTTAATAAAATTAAGAATAAACAGGAAAGCGTGCTATATTTAATTATGCTAAATCTTATATACCCTTCACCATCTATGTAGATCTAGTTTAGTGAATTAACTTTAATCAAAAAAGCAAATATTGGGAAGGCAGAGATTAAAAAAAATAATAATAAATAAATAATTAAAAAAATAGGAACTGCATATACATATATAATTTTACATAAAAATTCCATCGGCTCTTAATGGGTTAAGCACTTTTAAAAACTTATTTTCTTAAAGATATCTTCTTTTAAACTTTAAGCTTTTAAACTATACACATATTAATATTTAAAAAAATTTAAAACTTCACGGCCCCGTAACTCGGTAATTTTTTAACTTGATGTTTTTTCTTAGTTTTTAATTCTCTATCGCCCCATGCATTAATTTTTTTAAATTGAGTTACTTTATTATTCCAAATGACATAAAAAAAATAGAGGTAGGCGTGGTGTTTTTGCTGCTACCTCGAAGGAAATAGACTGATCATGCTGATTTCCAATAGCATCTCTTTCGACACTATATCTGATCGATTGACATTTATTATTATTATTTTTTGTGCCGAGGCAAACTTGATTTCAACACTAACACTGACGGACAGACTGACATCGCTCAATCGACTTCGATATGCATAAGAAGTCAGAATATATACACTTTATGGTGTCGGAAATGGATATTGTAAAACTTACACACGGAATGACAAACCACGTGACCACTTTTTGTGGTGAAGAGTATAACAAGTTAAATATTTTGCTTTGTTGTAAAACCTTACGATATGCAGGTATCTTATTTACTTATGAATATATGTATATAAATACATACATATATTTGTTTTATTATTACTTTTCGTTACCTCTGTACTAAAAAATTTGTAAATGCAAATAAAAGAAAAAACTCCCAGATGTAAGATCATTTTTATAGATATTTTCAAAGTCTAATTAAGTTTAAAAAATTTTAACATATCGCACCTGTTCAACTAGAGGGCGTCAACTCAAAAATTTCAATTTTTCACTTTTTGTTAAAAAAAACGATATATATTAATCAACTCCAACCACTGTAAATTTTTTCCATTCTTTTGACTACTCTTTCTTAAAAAAAACCGTTACGTCGCTCACCATGTCTTCCGAGTACTTACTTTTGTATCAACAAAACAATTATATTTTTAGTTGTACTTACATGTTTTAACAAAACAATAAGAAATCGAGTGATATATTAAAGTTAACAAATTATTTTTACAAGGCCATAATTTTTTTTTTATAATATTACTTTAATATTATCATAAACAGTTTTTTGTCTCTACTGAAAACTTGAAAATTTTGAGTTGAAGCCGTTTAGTTGAACACGTGCGATATGAGTTCTCACCGCAACTCAGAAATACCTCTGCGTTGCCTCTGCGGAGTTTTGTTGAAATATATTTAGTGGTTTGTGAGATTCCGAATTTTGACCAAAATAATTCTTTGTCAAACCACTGTGCAATGGCGAAGAACATCTTAGGTGCAACAAAAATGGAATCAGCTCCTTATTATTTAACACATAATCGTTGTTTGTTAAAATTCATGACTCTTAACAGATAAAGTAAATTTTATTAGAACACAGATGATGAAAATATCTGACATAATATTACACTAACCTTTATAATTTACGGTCCTTTTTGGATTGACGTGCTCGCATTCCACACATTTGCAAACAACAAAATGACTTTAAGTATCAAAAGAACTGCAAACTCTTAAATTATTTCTAATACAGATATTAAGGAATCACTAACTCTCGATGTTCGGTGGAACAGGCATATTTTTCAAGTAGCAAAAGATGTGTTCAAGAGCCTAGGTTTTCTGAAAATAAATATTTTACTCCATCTGATCTCCTCGTTATCTATATCAACTTTAGAAGACAGAAATGAAATACAATTTTCATGTATGGGCCGTGCTTCAAAGACTATTTTGGAGTAACTTGACTGCGTGCAGGAAAGAGCGAAGAATCTCATCGGTGACAGTAGGGTATCGAGCTCTATTGATTACTTTGATTACTGGAGCATCGACGCAATGTGGGGTGTGCTTCACTGAAGTCAGAGAACTTGTTGCTGAGAACAGTAATATCGAACGCGCAACACGTTCTTTAACAAGAGCGCATCCTTTTGAGGCCGATTAGACAGGAAAATTCGTTTTTTAGCCGAACAGTTCGTAAGTGGTGTAAGCTCCCTGCGGAGTGTGAAAAGATGATGTCCACAACCACTATTCCCTCTATCCTCCTCCTCCTCATGAGTAGAAGGGTTATCAGGTCATTTCATTTTTCTGATTCGAGTTAAAAATCCTTTTTTTTCTTTAACAAAAAGAAAGCCATTGCAATACTATTGTCTATGCTGTTGTTGTTATTGATATTGTTGTTGTACTTAGTGTAATCTGTACGACTGTTGTTGAAGTTTTTTATTTATTTGTAATTGGTGTTGTGGTTTCTGTTGTTATTGATGGTAATGTTATTTCTGGTGTATCCGATGTAATTGTGGTTAATGTTGTTATTGTTGTTAGTAGATGTGGTTTTTTTATATGTTAATATTGCCAGTGTTGTTATTTCAAGCAACAATAAACGATTATTGTATGATAATTGTAAGTTTAATTTTTTACGCTGTTATGCCGTATTCCAAATATAATGCGGACATTACATTACTTACATTTGTAAGTGTCGATCAGTTCGATTTTTAACCGACTTCAAAAGGAGGTTATTAATTCGTCTAAATGTTGCTATTTTTCTATGCGATTTCAATCATTTTTTCACCGTTTTTTTTTTAATTCTTAAATGTGTCCATACAACATAAATATTTTTTACGTGTACTAAGAACTGTAAAGAGCGCAACTTTAAAATTTAAAAAACTCCTTAATAATAGCTTCTTTTTTTATTATGTTTATTTAATCAACAAAGTAAATTTATAATTCAACATAGACGGTATAATGACAAGTTTAAAACTTGGAAATTAAAGGGTGTCCCAATTGTTGATGTAATTTGATGTGTGTTGATAAACTTTCTGAACCATTACGAGGGCTGCTATATATATTTCTGGCCTGGCAACACTGAGTGATGCCAAGTGTAATCTGACATTTCCATTGGAAAGTTTGTAATTTTTAATCATAATCGTACTCAAAACGTTTTGACGTACGACCATTATTTGTGTTCTTTACAGTGACTTGAAAAAATTAATATAGAAAAAAATGGAATTAACTCGTGAACATTTTCGTGCCATCATTTTTCACAACTTTCGACATGGATTATCACGACAAGAGTGCATTGATGAACTTAAATCTTTGTATGGCGATGAAGCACCATCCTATAGCACTGTGAAAAATTGGTATAATGAATTTTATCGTGGCCGAAGCTCGCTCAAAGACGAATTCCGTGAAGGTCGTCCAAAAACGGCTGTTGTGCCAGAGAACATTGATGCCGTGCGTGAACTCATAATGCAATATCGACATGCGACATACCGAGAGATAGAGACATCCTTGGACATTTCTTCCACCAGCATACATTGATACTGCATGAACACCTGGCCGTAAAAAAGGTTTGTTCTCGTTGGATCCCGCACAATTTGAAAGTCGCTCAAAAAAAAGGCTCGTGTCGGTTGGTGCAAAGAAATGTTGCAAAAATACGATTGCGGTGCTTCAAAAGACGTTTATAAGATCGTCACAGGTGACGAATCATGGATCTATGCGTATGAGCCCGAAAAGAAACAACAATCGACCGTGTGGGTCTTCAAAGACGAGCAAAATCCAACGAAAGTTGTTCGTGGATGAAACACTTCGAGGCAAATGGTCGCCTGTTTCTTCAGCAAAACTGGTCATGTTGCGACTGTTCCGCTTGAGCAACGTAGGATGGTCACTTCTGAGTGGTACACTACAATTTGTTTGCCTGAAGCCATCGGAGAAATTCGAAAAACCAACAAGAGAAGACGAATCATTGTTCACCATGACCATGCGAGCTCTCACACATCGGCTCAAACCAGAGCGTTTTTGACCGGCCAAAACGTCGAATTAATGGGTCATCCGGTATACAGCCCTGACTTGGCACCTAATGACTTCTTCTTGTTTCCGCACATCAAGAAAAAATGCGTGGTCAGCGATTTTCGTCGCCAGAAGAAGCTGTTGAAGTGTTCAAAAACCATGTTTTAGAGATGTCTCAATCGGAGTGGAAAAAGTGCTTCGACAACTGGTTTGAGTGCATGCAAAAGTGTATAAATCATGCTGGAGAATACTTTGAGAAACAATAAAACTATTTTTGATTATAAATATTCGCATTTTCACTATTAGGCCAGAGGTATATAGAGCAGCCCTCGTATAAACAGACAGCTGAAATTTGCTAGTAGCCTGTATTTCTATATCCGCTACGACAACAAGTATACAATTTGAATTCAAAATGTAAAGGGTGTTTCTAAAATGGATGTAATTTGACCTAATGGCCCTATCTCTTGGATCTTTATATGTAAACACTTAAAAATAGACAGAATGTACCCTACTTTGTCTTGTATATTAGGAAGTATAAATATTAAAAATTATAAATTAAAGGGTGTTATTATAGTTAATGTAACTTGATGAATATTGCCAAACGATTGCACCGTTATTAACAGACAGTTGAAATTTACAAAGAACCTTTATTGCAAAATCAGCTGCTACAGCAAGTAAAACATTTGAACTTGGAAATTAAAGGGAGCCTCTAGCACTGATGTAATTTTATGTATTTGGTCAAACTCTTGAACAATCGTAGACAGACGGTTGAAATTTATAAAAAAAAACTGTATTGGAACGTCTGCTTCAATAGCAAGAATAAAATTTTGATTTCGAAGTTAAAGGGTTTCCTAATAATTAAGCTTTTACGCCGTGATAGAAAAACACAAGTATAAAATTTGGATTTAGAATTGAAAAGATGTCCCAATAGGTAATGTAACTCTACGTATGTGGCCAAATTTTTATAGACATACTCCTATAGCTGAAATCTGTTTTTTTTTTGCAAGAATTATTTTGGTACAGTTCTCATTATTGGTGTTGGTATCATTATGTATCTATTTATTTTGGAGGACTTTAAATTTTAGTCTCTCTTAGTTGTACAGGTGAGGCTTATTTAATGAAGATAACGTGACTAGTCCATACACGCATGTAATTTATATTCCATAAGGTACTAGAACTAGTCCAAAGCTAAACCAAGTGTATATAAAAAACATGATCCATTTAACATTACGATGTCCTAGAGCTGGACCATATAACCCAGTTTTGCATTACATGGGAGTAGTTTTAAAACTACTCATTGTCACTACATGATGGAACACCCCAGAGTGTTTGTACAGCTCTTGGCAACACTTTATGCAATCGTCAAAATGCGAACACTTGTCGTTTAATAACAAACTCTTGTTGGAAAATAACATGGTCCATGACTGAATTACATAGGAATATGTTGTATCCAGTCCATTTCAGTTACAATGGACTACTTAGCCCAATATTATCTGCAGGGTTGTGCATAGTCTTGGTTTATTAGAGTTGATAATTACTACATTCTCATGTCACTATTTCGTAGCAATATTTAGTTTATTCGCATAGTTTGGATTGTAGTGTCGTTTGCGTTTGTATAAGTGACAGTTCGTTTCGAATGTTTTGCAAACCAGTTTCATATAGTAGATACAGAATAGGTTTCAATTTTGAATCTTGAGGGCCTTGTATGCTGAACTTTATTAATTACTCAGGCTTCTTTCTATATTAATACTGAATTATCTAACATGCAAATAGTTACTGACAAATTTAAGAAGTTGCTGCGAAAACCACTTCTTTAAAGAGCCTCTAGGTGCTTTTTATTACTTCACGTGTCAAAAGTAGAATTGATTATAACTTTTGCATTTTTGGAATCCATATTGCAATTTCCATTTGATGTAACATTTTTACTGCAATTTATTTTTTTTATTATAAATTACAATTTTTTTATTATTTTCGTTCATTAGTTTTATTATCGGAAATACAAAGCCATGTAATGATAACATTTAGTCAAAGGTTGCTAACTTTCAACTGTCCGATAAAGTTTAGATATATTCATTTACTTTCTCATATCACTTCGTGTAATTTTGTTTCCAAATATTTTTTAAACCTTTTAGGATAACTTTTAGTGTTTTCTGCCAAAGATATCAATCGTAACATATAGATTATAGTTTAATGAAACTGTTAAAGCTGGAATACAAGAAAAAAGAGGACCAAGAAGAAAGAAGTTTCCCGTAGCAGAACTAATACTAACTCTGAAAAATGCAAGATTTCTTAGTTGTCTCGTCATTTTATTGAGCAATGACAACTTTTAATATCAAAGAATGTTCAAAAACTTGAAGTTGGACTAAAGAGATTTTAAATGCCATTTTATCCCCGCACCTTTTTGTGAAAGAAGAAATAAAATATCATTTGAAAAAAGAATGTAATTACTAAATGAAATTGGTTACATACGCCTTAAAACTACAGAAATTAATTTATATGGGCAAGGGGAGTTATCGCTCCAATCCCACCCCAAAACGTCCCAGTGAAAAAAAATTTTTTTAAGCTTTCCAATGCCTAACCAAATTTCGCTTCCCAAGAATATTAATTTTTAATTTGTTACTTTATAGTGTTTAACTTATCTAAAAATAATTATTTTATCCATAGTAATAACTTATTTATGATTGTAACGATTAATTTTCTTTAAAATTATAACAATTTTATTTTGCACTGATATGATGATGAGTGCCAAGTTCCTTCTTTTGACGCATGAAAGAAATGGATTCTTCAATAGCCTATAATAATAACAGTATTAGATGTATTGATTTAAATAAAAACATATGTCTTCAATTATTAAACCCTACAACATTTTATGAATATAAAAAGGTTTTTGCTCAAACTTACCATGCAAGATGAGAAAAAACAGGAAAAGGTGAAACTTTCAAAAAATCGCAAAAAATGCCGTAAAAACGCGCAACCCATCTTTCTTCAGTATAAAAGTCGAGGTTTTATCATCATATATAACATTTTTAGGATCGCGATGGAGATTACTCTCCAAAAAAATCCTTTTTTTAATTTCCAAGGAAATTTTTTATCATAAAAAAAAGTAGAAATAAAATTTTTCTAAAAATTAATATAAGTAACTACAAAAATTTATATTGCAAACCTCTCAAAATAGTATAAAGTCAAAAAAAAGTTTGCGATTTATCCATATTTCCAAAAACGATAAATCCCAAGCTCAAGCCTTGAAAATTCACTATACGATGCAGAATTTTGTTAACTTTCCAGCTGCGTACTTAAATTTTTACGTTTTACAAAATAAACTCTAATGTCCGGCTAGATTGGAAAAATACCCCGTTTTTATCGTACTAACTCCTCAAATGATTAAAAAAAAATTTGATTAAAGAATGGTGATTTTCTTAATCCTATAAAAATAAAATTTTAATAATTCCTTTAGTTTAGAAAATTCTTTAGCCTATAAAAAATAAAGTTCTTTACTTCTAATTTTTATTTATTTAAATTGTGATTGATTCCTTCATATACAGTACTTTTCGTTTATAGTCCATTCCGCTTAAAGGCCAAAAACGGATGTAAGCCAAAACAGTCCTATTCACTTGCAGGTTTTTTTTGAATTTCATGCAAATTATTTGTTCTTAAGTCCACTTCGCCTATAATTCATTTTGTTTAAAGGCCAAATTTACTTTGCATACGTAGCTAATATTGTATAGAAAAAAACTTTCATATAGTCAACCCTGTTTTTTAAAACTTTGTTTAAAGAAACAACCAATCAAGGCACATTAATTTAACAGGTAAAAGCAGTTTTAAAACAACTACAACAATATGAAAACAACATGTATTTTGTTTGTGTAAAATATGTTTTCAGATGTCAAAATCAACTGACTGCTGTAACGAAAAAAAAACTAAAGAAACAAAAACAAATAAAATTTATAACAAATTCAAGTACAAAACAAGCGATTAGGAAATAATTGCAATAACAATAAAACAATAAAGTTAATTAAAAGTTTGTATAAATAATAATAAATAGAATTTAAAGTAAATAAAGAATTAGAAATGTATAAAAAAAATAAAAAAGTGATGATAAATTTAATTGAAAATAGACATACATACACCGACTCCAGTACTGCTTCTAGCCTGAGCCTGATTCACCCTACAGTCTTCCTCATATGGGTCTTAGTGAGGACCAGCAATTAAAACAGCAAAAATTAGCTTTAAATAGCAATAATACAATTTCAACTTCAAGCAGTAATATGTCGCCCCAAACAATTCTCGTAACAAATACCAACAAAAATAATGGGTGGACTTTAGAAACCACCATAACATAACAACATCAGCTGTAACCACAGCAGCAACATCATCTTCATCATGATTGTGTGTAAGCAAGCGGCCAGTACTTTTTAATGGTACTGTTTTCAAGTTACAACAATTTACTACGGCCACCACCACTACAGCCACTTCAGCGGCCATGGGTGCCAATACCAACACAGGCAATCCGTTCAACCTTTTAAGTGCAGCCGATTTGCAGGGTATGCTGATTAATGTTTATTTATTTATTTAATTAATTATTTATTTATTTAAGACCAGGTTCTGTGTACAAAGATGAATATGATGACTGCACCAGCTTTAAAGCTAGATTCCATCAATGGTGAACGTTTTAAAGGACGTTCGTCAGTTTTTGGATCGAATGGGTTTCCTTGAAATAGAAACTCCGATGATGAATATGATTGCAGGAGGTGCTACAGCAAAACCTTTTGTTACACATCACAACGAATTAAATATGGACCTATGCGTATTGCCCCAGAATTGTATCATAAAATGTTGGTAGTGGATGGTTTGGATCGTGTCTATGAAATCGGCAGGCAATTTGGTAACGAGGGCATCTATTTAACCCATAATCTAGAATTTAACAACATGTGAATTTTACATGGCTTATGCTAATTATCATGACCTAATTGATATTGGGGGTATGGGTATTGACAGGTTAACCATGTTTCTAACAGATACTAATAATATTAAGGTCAGTTATATGTTTTAATTATCCTGGAAACATAATAACTAGTTTCTTTTTAGGAAGTTTTGCTGTTTCCTGCTATGAAGCCCGATGACCCGAACCGTGTCCTTCCAGAAGAATTAAATAATCTAGAAGAGCAAAAACAATAAAAAAATTTACTTTGCTAGTTACTTTTAAAAATAACGTGACTTTTAATTTATTTAACCCTAGAATATCATACTTATTTTTATTTCGAAAAGCAAACCAAAAGTATAACATAAAAGCATAAAAATTCATTTACCGTTTTTTTTATCTGAAAATTAACACATTGAATTAAAAAACATTTAAAACTTTAGAAGTTTCAGTCTTTATTTCATACAAGAGGCGCAGAGTTCTATTTTGTGCTCCCTACACTTCTTCTTTTACATCTTGAGCATATTGACTTTGTCATAAGTCGTTTTTATGACGGGCAAAATTCACATTTATTTGTTTTATTTCAATAAAATATATAAGAAACTATTGAAAAAACTAAGCATTGGAAGTTTTCTACATAGAGATCATCCTTTGCATGCTTTTGAATACAGCCGTAGTCGATTCGACGAAGTATGATGTTATCGACATAAAAATAAGTATGATATTCTAGGGTTAAAAAAATCTAAGTTCTAAAAATTACACAAATATCATACATCGTCATTTCGACGACGCATGTTCAAAAAAAAATAATCTTACCTATTGCGCAGTTAGCTAAACATGCGCACATACCAAGAGAATAACAACGACAGAAGCTGTACAAAAACTCAGTCCAAAACAAACAAAAATAGAGATGCGTCGTCATTTCGACGAAGCATGATATTCTAGGGTTAAAGAATTTTTTCTCAAGGCGAATTAAATACAAGGTGATAGCGGTGGCGAATTCAATTCTTTTCCCATGTATTCTAACAGTCAAACTCCATATATAAAAAATTTATCTAACTGTTATACAGATTTTTTATGTTGTCCGTGTCTTCTTTTAAATTCATTGTATGTTCCCTTTTTTGTTGTATTCTCAAACTTTCTATAGTGTACCTTTTCTTTTCAATGTTTTCTTTATCCAATATCTTAATTTGATCAAAATCAGCTGTATGACCAGTTTCTAATAAGTGTTGCACCAAAGCTGTTGTTTGTTTTTGTTTCTCTATGTCATTCTTGTGCTCTTTCATTCTTGTTTCCAAATTGCGTTTAGTAGTGCCAATGTAAATCATATTACAATTACTGTTGTCATTTCCTTTGCACTTTATTTCGTACACAATATTGTTTTGTTGTTGTTTGTCAATCTTTGTTTTTACTTTAGAGAATATTTGCCGTATTCACAAGCTCTGCTAAGGTGTAGGTAGTATTGCATACTACCTTTTGTTTACTTCTTTGTGAACAACCATTGTATCAATGTGCCATTGTACATTGTACTTCATACGTCAAAAACTGAATAAGAAGAAGAAAAGTGCTATTCATCATTTGTTATTTATAAGAAAAATAGGGGAGAAAACAGAAAAAAGTAAATTAATAAATTTTTTGTGTGAAAAATATAGTTTTCATATATTAATGATTGACTCAAGTAAGTTATATTACTGAAGGAAAAATTTTGAAGCTTAAAAGAACTTAAGTTTAGAATGCTATCAGCACAAAATAAGAAAAGATGCAATGATTGGATAATGGCTTGCTGCATTCTTCATAACATTATTATTAAATATAATTTAGAACAAGGTGGCAGAGAACAAACCACTAGATATGTTTCCAATATACCCACTCCTACTATATACAACAGAAATGACTTATTCCACCTTCTAATAAATCAGTCAAATTAATAAATTAAATAATAAAACTAATAAAAATATCTTTTAATTCAATTTAATTTAATATAATTCACACATGAACACAAAAATAATAATTCACTTAAACATAAAACATTTAAACATAAAACAAAAATCACATTAAAAATAAGGCACTATACAACGTTTGAAAAACATATGAAAAAAAGTACTAAGTGTTGTATCGCATGTTTGCATGAAAATTACCAACAACACAGCTAGCACCGTTGTATTTTGTTAGCACTTAGCACTTACTAGGGGGCTTGATTGTGTTTCTGATGTTTTTGTTGTCAGTCAGGCCTGGAATATATCGTACACTGTAAAATTGTTTCGGATTATTGTCAATTGAGTTTGAAATTCTACTATTGTCGTTAATTTTTTTAAATATTTCATTAATTAAAGAATTTATTACGTTCATAGGGAAGCTGTTTTCTTTAAGTGTTCTTCTTATTTGTTGGATGTTGTTTTCATGAAACTGTTTGTCACTTATATTTAATATTCTGTAAATGAAATTTTTTGCTGTGTTTACTATTTGGCTCTTAGGTTGTGTAGAGTTGTAATTAATAATTCTACCATATGCTGTACTTTTTTTATACCAATTGAAAACTACTTTATCGGTTTTTCTATATAATTTTGTGTCTAAGTAAGTGATAGCGTTTTCAATTTCCATAGTGAAATGTAATTTTTGGTGGTATTTGTTGAAAGTTTTTAATAATTCGTCTTTGTCTTTCTTTTGTCATTTGGCAGTCGTAGTCAAAGAAAACTGGTTGCTTCCATGATTTGAGGAGTCCTCGGTTCATAACAACTTGCACGAAATTTGCTGGTTTTCCAACAAAAACTCCCACTGCGTCGTACACAAAAGTTTCTGCGACTTTCATCTCATCGAATGCCAATACGCACACCTTATCTTTTTCCTCCAAATCAGAAATTTGGCGCATGAAGTCAATGGCAGCCGTCAACAAACCTTCTCCTACATTTACCTTTCGACACCACCTTTGTAAATTACTTACATGTGGAAGTGGAAACCCCTTGTTATAGAGGTGGTTGTATGCTCTTGGACCTGCAGCATGCAAACATATTGCATTAGATATGTCATCCCACCTCCATTTTACTTCAGTTTTTGTCACCATCTTGCGTATTTGTCCCTCGGTAAAAATGGAACGCAATGAGTCGACGGCTTCTAGTTGAATTTTAAGTTCCTTAACTTCATTTTCCAAACTCCGGATTTATCCACGTAATGTTGCCGGCTTTCCGTGCAATCAAGAATTACTGGACTGGAAAGTCGTAACATAGTATTATTTATAAATAAAACTTTATGGCAAAAAAAAATATTATTTACTTACTCTGTTTGCGTCTCTTGGTCCTTACAGTACGGCTTATTTTCCAAAACAAATGGTTCCTGCAAAATAGGAAATTGCCCAAACATTTCTACCTCAACAGCACATGGTTCTTTCTTCATATTAAGCTGAACGTTATTCAATAAAACGTTGCTTAAATTTGTTGCACATATTTGCTGTTCCGGTTTTGGTAATGCAATTCTATTTTTAAGAATAAAGTATATGTAAGTTTTTATTACTCACTGATTTTGTCTTATATGTTTTACTTAAAATTAATAATTACTTACCCTGAATCAGAAGCTGTATCCATGTCATTGTTGCCTTCATCTAATTGCTCAAGCTGAGGAAGAGCACTTGGCAATAAAATGGATTTATGCTTCATCTCTATTTTGTGTTCAGACGAAAAGTGAGCTGAACATATAAATGAGTTTATAGACAAATTTAAACGGCAAATTTCGCTCCACTTTTTTCTCCTAAATTCGTCGTTTGGAGCTTTGAAAAATGTTTGGTTTCCATAAGTTTTTGATTTTTTGCAAATTGCACACTTCGGCATTTTTGTCACTATTATTTTTCACTCACTTTTTTGGTAATTGCAAATAGTTTTCTTGCTTTCTTTGAATAAGTGTAAACAAAATTTGACACCTGAAAACATAAACAAAAAACCAGCTGATCTACTAACACTACCTAGTATTTTAATGTGCCTTGCAACCAATCTTTTTTATTTAGATTTCTGGCAACTTTTACAAATGTCAAAAATTGCTACATACAAAAAAAGTTGGGAAAATGAGTAAACGTATTATATTGAGTGTGCAAAAAAAAATTAAAATTATTAAAAGATTATGAAGAAAATTCGATGAAATGTGGACAACTGAGCGCCAAATATAAAGTAGACAAATACACTGTTTATAAAATAATAAAAAAATAGTGCCAAAATTAAAAGTGTCGAATTCATGTAATTTAAAAACATTGCGCCAAAGAAAAGGGTATTACTCTGATATTGAAAAGGCGCTTCTTATATGGTTCAATGAAATGCATGGCCAGAATGCAGTAGTAACTGCCCTGATGCTTTTAAGTAAAGCAAAAGAATTTGCACTGAATTTAGAAAAGGATTTTGAGCCAAATACCTCGTGGATATTCCGTTGGAAGAAACGCAACAGATTATGTGAAGGAAAAATCAGTTGGGAATCGAAGGACAGTGATGAAAATGAAGCCTCAAACTTTATAAAGAACCAGTTGCCTCAAATTGTTCAAGAATATATACCAGAATGTATTTTTAATGGAGACAAAAGGATAGAAAATGCAAAAAAGCCACTTAACACTTCTTTTCATTTGTAATTCAACGGATTCTTATAAACGTGTGTTCGTGATTGGAAAGCCTGGGCAGCATCGCTGTTTTAAAAATAAAAACATTCCCATTACATACATACATTACATACATTTCAATTAAAAATAGTTGGATGACTGTTCTTATCTGGAATAATATACTTTCTATATTGGAGGAAGATATGAATAAATTAAAGAAAAAAATAATTCTATTTGTTGACAATGCGTCATGCCATAAGACTACAATAAATTTAACAAATATTACGGTTCAGTATTTTCCTCCAAATACTACAGCTATTAACCAGCCTTTTGATTAAAGAATAATTAACTCATTTAAGCAGCAATATCGACAGATCATAGTTAAGAAGCAGATCAGTGCTATTGAGAGAGGCATTTGAATTATAATAAATAATAATATGTAAAGGTTTTTGTTTAATTGTAATATTGATTTTATTTAAATCAATATTTGTTTATATTTTAAATAAACTTTTGTTTTGTTTAAAAAAGTTGTTTTATTGAAGAAATTTGATACTATGTATATAGTATCCAATGTGTATTATATGGATTCAGGTATAGTCCATAAAATGGCTTAAAAAAATTCGGTTATAGTCCTAATTCGCTTGTCCACAAAAATTGTGCAACTATAGTTGTGGAATATAAGCGAAAACTACTGAATAAATAATTCATGATATTCTCCTGAAATATTTATTATTATAACTAAACAATGAAATGTATTACTGCAGGGAGAGCATATCCATATGCCCATTTCGCTACATGAGAATATCAGAAATATGTATATTTGAAGGAATCAAGCACAATTTAAGTAAATTATTATAAAAAAGATTCTAAATATTAAATTTTATTTCTAATTTTATTTTAGTCTTTTTATATTTAGCTCGTTAAAGATATGCTTGCAATTCTTCGTAAATCTTTTACTTTTTATATTATTTTGAAGTGAATTATAATACTTTTTAGGATAATTTTTGTTCAGTGAAAGTATGTGAAAAGAGGTTACTTAAATATGTTTTTGAGGTTATAATACTACAAAGCAGACCTGGAGGGATTCAATTGCGTTTCAATTACAATTACCTGTAGTATATAATTGGATATTTTCAGTTACAAATTACAAGTAATTGTAATAAAAATCAAGTGCCACAGTCAATTAAAAAAATTTTACTTAAAATTACTTGTAATTTGTAATTCAATTGCACATTACATTCAATTACAAATTGAAAGTATTCAATTACAAACTAGAAGTAATTGTAATTAGGCAATAATCAATACTACAACAATAATCAATACTACAATAGCAAAGGCTTGCAAATTAATTGCTTTGCTGCAGAAAGAAACACATAGTCAGCTTAAGCAAATGCGTTTCTTTCTTTTTTTTGCATTTGTTTTTAACAGCAACATTTTTTAACAGCAACAGTTAAGCAACTACACATGCATTTAAAATAGTTAGGCATTTTTAATCACTGATTTATATACATATCCATATGTTTTATATCTTTCATTGTATTATTTGCTTCACTGTTATTAATCGCAATAGTTTTTGCGATTTGAATAATCTTTAATATAAAATAATTTCTTTAACTTAATATTATTTAATTCCTTTATCTTTTAATTATAAGTCTTAAAAAATGTCGTTCTTAGCTAAAGAAAATGGCGACTCAGAAAAGCAAAGTTTTACTCAATCCAAAAGAAGAGTAGAGAAAAAATGGTCAACATGTTGAGTCAATAAATAAATACTTAAAAAAATTAACTTACTCATACAAAGTAAAAAACAAACGAACATTAACAAATTCCTTTGTTAATTAATTTTTCATATAAAACTGATCCTGACCTTTGCAATGAGCATTTTAAATTCAGGCTGCAACTCATTGAATGGAATTGATCTTTTATATAAACTGTTTTTTGTTTTTACCACCCCCCACTCGAACTTTTGCATCGATTACCACTTCTAAGCCTTCTACTTTGCCTATTATCCACTTCTGTGGAAATAGATTTTCTTCGTGTACATTAATGACGTCTCCGACTTTTATGTTGGCGCTGGTTGTTGTCCATTTTTTTCATTGCTGGAGGTCCCTCTTCGTCGTTTACCCAACCACATCAACTTTTGTTGGCTACAATTTCTTTATTCACATGCAATTGTTAACTATATCAAGCCTTTGGTGCTAGATCGTAGTAACTCTAAATTTGAATTTTTGACCTTTGGAGAAATATCTTTATATAGGAAAACAGGTTATCGTTCTATCTCTTACTATTAATTTTACTGCTAAAAATGTTTGTATTGCCTCTAGCTATTTCCAACATTTCTGTTTTTTTTTTTTGCAATAATGAAATATTTCCTTTACGAAATTTACAATCAGAACACAAATTGCGAAAAAAAACAATAAAGCAATAATTTTTTTGCTACGTTTTAGGCACAAAAACACAACTATATAATTTTTTTTCTCTTTGACTTGTTTATTTCATATTTCATCTTTGTTGAAAGAAAAATTAGTTATCATTTCTTCTTATGCTAACTCATATTGTGAGGTCATTGCAGAAGAATTTACAACTTTTTTGTGTACATTTTAAAACACTGATACTTTTACCGGGCATTGCGACTTGTTATTTTCAAAGACTTGTTACCAGGCGTTCGTCAAAAAAGTGGTTGTTTTATTATGAATAAAAACCTTTTGTTATAAAAAAAAAAAATAAAAAATGGAAATATTTAGAATATAAAATTAAAACTGTGGTAAAACATAATTCGAATAATGGAAGCCAGTTTACAAGAAAATAAAACCGCCAATACTGATAGATTGTATGATGAAGATATAATTAATTCTCTGAGTGAAAAAAATATTACAAGAATCTACACGTGGAAATTCATCAGCAAACAATGAACTCCAAAGCCAGGTACGTGGAAGAAAACGCAAACTCAATAATGAAAGATGGAAATGGACAATAACAGAAAAACTATGGAGCTGTTCCTTCTAAGAATACATTTAAAATTCTAAGCATAAAAAAGTCTGTCCTAAAAAAGACTGTAAAGCTCCAGGCTTACAGCGACGCAAACACAAATGTTTTGAGAACTTTACGAAAAGCGTAGTTTTCATTAGTTTTACACTCTAGTGACATAGAAAAACAGAGACAATTCATTTCAACTTTCATGGTAGACATTGGTCCCACTTATAGATAAATTAGAATTGGGGGAATGAAGAAACAACAACTGCTTTTATTAAAAATAGAATGGTGAAGATATAAGAGTGTGTAATACGGCATTTTAGCGTTGCAATTTGTCATTTTTTTGTTTGTTTATGAAGCAGAAACAGTAAGCAATATGATATTGATTAAGTTTTAAGGGAATGTTACTGTTACTAATGTTTACTTTTAGATAACTTTAATAGAAAATAGTGAAAAAATGCCTTAAAAAAATTGCATAGTGTAAATCTGGACTAAGTTATTTTTCAATAATTCTTGCGAAAAAAACCGACTTCAAAGCGGATTTCATCTGTCTACCTATAACAGCTCAAGTGTATGGCAACATAAATTAGGTTACATTAACTATTGGGACACACTTATATCTCCAAACTTTATACTTTTTCAACTGTTCAATAGTTTGGCAATATACACCAAATTGCCGTCTGTCTGTAACGGTTCAAAATCCGGCCACATACACCATATTATATCAACAACTGGGACACCCGTTTATTTCCAAATCCAAATTTTATACTAGTTGTTATAGAGGAGTTAGTAATACAGGTTCTTCGTAAATTTCAAACGTCTGTCTACAACTGTTAAAAAGTATGACCATATACCAAATTAAATGAACTATTGGTGCACCCTTTTATTTATAATTTTAAATTTTATCAGCTGTCACTATATGGTCATAGCAATCGACATTGCGTCACATCTACAAGCGTTTGTCTATAACGGTTCAAAAGATAGGTATACATAAGTACATCTAGAGCAGTGATGCGCCCCCAATGCCCCTGGGGGCCGAACACTTTTCGTGATTTACACATACACAAAACGAATGTTGACGAAGCGCACCACAAAGAGTACAAAAGTTATAATTTTATTCAGTTGTATGCCAACTTTTAAGCAAGCAGGTTGATGTCGCATGTTTTGTTATGATATAACAACAAAATACACAGTTGAGATTACAAGATAGAAAAAAAGAAAAGCTCAACTGAGTATTTTTATGATATTTTTTTCAGCAATTCAACACACTTGGAATAATTTTATGTTTGCATATTAACGATTTTCTTTATTATTTTGAAATGTGGAAGGTATGTTATGAAAAAAAATTTTTATTTTCACTAAACATATTTAATGAAGCTGAGTGCCTTGTATGCAATCAAAAATTAAAAAGAAAATATGCATACAATTTTAAACGTCATTACGAAAGCCGTCATTCAGAACTGTGTAGTTTGTCAGGGGAGGACAGAGATAGGCTTATAAGGAAATTAAAAAAGGATTTGAAATTGAAAAATAATAAAGCTTTGTATGATTGTAAAATCAATACAAGTACCGCAACATGTAGCCAAATGAAGGCTACATACCTAATTGCCTTAGGTTTAGCAAAAAAGGGCCGGCCATTTGAAGATGGTGTATTTTTTAAGGAAATGTGCTTGTCGATTCTGCCTTTATTTGGCGAAGCAGGACAACAGGTTGAAGCTATGGTAAGTGAGTTGTCTCTATCTCGCACTACAATAACTAGAAGAACTGAGGACATAGGGCTTTTTCTCAATAAAAAAACAAATGACCGAATTAGAAATGCAAACTATATTTCCGTTTGTTTTGATGAAAGTGTAGACAATAGTGACACTAGTCAAATGATAATTTGCATCAGAACTGTGGACAACGCATTTAATTCATTTGAACAAATTTTAAAACTTGAGTCCTTTTACGGAAACGTAACAGGTGAAATTATTTTCAATTCATTTAATAAAAACGTGCTGTCATTAATTGATAAAAGCAAGCTTTCTGCCGTTTGCACCGATGGTGCCGCAGTTATGCTTGGTCGAACGAATGGTTTTGTTGGAAAATTAATTAAAGCTGGAATAAAGGTGCCTACTTTCCACTGCATAATTCATCAGCAAGCTTTATTTGCAAAAACAATTAGCCTTAATGAAACTATGAAAATCGCAATTAAAATAATAAATCGTTTAAAAGGAGGGCATAACGCACTAACCCACAGGAAACTGGTGGCGTTCTTGAAAGAGGTAGATGCGTGTTATGATGACGTATTAATGTTTACTGAGGTACGATGGTTAAGTCGTGGAAAATGTCTTGAGCGCCTATTTTGCCTAAGAAAGGAAATTGCATCATTCCTTAAAGATTTGGCCTTGCCTAAAGATATCGATTTGTTAAATTCAATAACATCTACCGATTTTTTGTTTGACCTGGCATTTCTTTCCGACATTACGCTTCAAATTAATAATTTAAATTTAGTATTGCAAGGCAAAAACAAAAATATATGTGATCTATTCTATGCGGTAAAAGAGTTTTCCAGTAAGTTAGAAATTTTGATAAAACAGCTTGAAAAACGGGATTTGCGAAATTTTCCAAACACAAGTGAAATATTTCAGAAGTTTTCAAACCCAGCAAAATTAAATATATATAGCGAAGAGCTAAAGAAACTGTTAGAAAGCTTTGGTAAAAGATTTCATGATATAGCAGAAATTGAATATGCGATCAATATTTACCAAAATCCTCTTTCGTGTTCAATGGACAACGTTGCTGAAAACATAAAGCAAGAGCTACGGCTAATGCGTACTGACTTAATAATTCCAATGGAAACCGGTATTAATTTCTGGAAAAATATTTGCCCAAACAAATATGGTGTTACTAGAGATTTAATATTAAAAGTTTTTTCAATGTTTTCTACTACATACATATGCGAGCAAACATTTTCGGCAATGACGTATATAAAAAACAAATATAGAAACAAATTAACAGATTGTCATTTAGAAACTCTGTTAAAAATAAAATGTTATGAAGAAGATATAAGCATAGACGAACTTATTGATTTTGTTAATTCTAATAAATAATTTATTTCAAACTTATTTTATATGCATAAACTTATTATTATGTGTGCAAATTTAAACTAATATATGTTATGTACGCATATGTACATATTTTATTTTTTAATGTTCAATCATACATATTTGAATTCATATTTTTTTGAAATTGAAATTTTTCGACAAAGTAATTTACAATACGTAAAAAATCTTTCGTTAGTGAATTTGTTTTTTATTTAAACTTAATCTTTTTCATGGATATATTATTTGATTTTTTTAATTTTTCATTCATACTTTAGTTCATTTCTCCCAGTGCACTCACCACTACACACACATTTTGAAGCTGTTTCTCTTTGTGGGCAACACTGATCTAGAGTAATTATGGGACACCCTTCAATTTCTAAATTCAAATTATAAACTCGTTGATATACCGGACTTAGAAATACAAGTCCCTTTTAAGTTTCAGCGTTCTGTCTATAACGATTCAAAAGTACGGCCACAAACTTGAAATTACATCAACTATTGCAACACCCTTTAACTTCTAAATAAATATTTTATACTTGTTGTTATAGCGGACTTACCAATACAGGTTCGTTGTAAATTTCACGCCTCTGTCTACAACTGTTCAAAAGTATGGCCATATACATCAAATTTAATGAACTATTGGCGCACCCTTTAATTTATAATTTGTAATATTAATACTTGTCAGTATAACGGCCATAGCAATCGACATTCTGTCCAATTTGCAAGCGTTTGTCTATAACGGATCAAAAGATAGGCCCATATAAGTAAATTTACATCAATTATGGGGGCACCCTTTAAATTATAGATTTATTTTTGTATAACTTTTTGTTATTGGGGGCTATAGTTAAACGCAGTAATTTTAAATTTTACAGAATCGCCCTTTACAGTTCATAATACCCGTAAAAAAATATATATGTTGTATGGGGACACCCTTTAAGTTTTAAAATTATGAACTGTTTTTAAAAGGGGACCAATCTGTAAGCATAATCTATCATATTACCAAAAATTTTCAAAATCGGATCAGAAATAACTGAGTTCCGGAGGCACAAATATAAAAAAACAACATTCAGCCGAATTGCATAACCTCCTCCTTTTTTTGAAGTCGGTTAAAAAATACGTTATACATAATTTATCGTAAAATTATGACTGTTGTTGAAAAAAGAGAAAAGAAGGCTGGAAAAGTTATGGAAATAGAACAAAGAGGAAGGCATTGATATCACGCAACTATAGATCATAAATTCAAGGACGGAGTTACGTCAAGCAATGAAAAAAATTCACAAATTGATGGTCATTATACGAAAGGAAAAAGTACCAGACGAAAGTTGAAAAAATTCAAATGAGTCATATTCGTCCTATAACTTTTTCTATAGAATATTTAGTGAAGATTATGTACATATCGCTCCTTTATTGCAACATAGTCATATCTCAAAAAATTAAAAATTTGTAGTTACTAAAGCAAAATTGCTCTTTTAGACCTTCTGTACATCTTGAAAAAATCTGTTTTATATCCCAAGCTGAACCGAAGTTATAGCAATTGTAATTGCAGCAATTACATCATAAAACATACGTCTTGAAAACTTAAATCTCATTTTGCCAAGTTCAAGTTTTTTTTAAGATATGACTATGTTGCAATAAAGGAGCTATATGTGAATTATGTAAAGCAGTTGAACATTTAACGGGGGAAGAAAAATAAAACATGAAATTAAGATATTAGCAACACAAAATAGAGAAACAATTATCGAAAACTGAAAAAGAAGTGAAGTGTTTATGACTTGGAAGCAGTAGTTCAAATTCCAAAGGGCAACACCTCAGCATTTTATTACAAAAGCAAATGAAAATGTATTTAACTTTACGGTAGAAGATTTAAAAAACAAGAAATGTACATGCTTTACTTTTGATGAATCTAATGAATTAATTAGTTTAGCAAACTTAAAACAAATAAAAATATATAAAAATTTTATTAAATTCTCTTTAAGAGCTTCAGGAGATCATTGTGATTACAAATAAAACAAATGTGAGGTACAACTAAACAAGGCCTACCGAACAAAATCAGAACTTTCAGATAAAAAAAATCCCATCTTATATACAGACTTCATGGTGGTATTAAATAAAAATAATTTACCATCATTTTATAAGACATTTTACTCAAATTAGTAGTTTTTCTGTACACTTTTTCGCTTTTAAGTTTTGGATAATGAGTAAAAAACTTGTTTTAGGTTCTTATATTTTTTAAGACTATGAAAATAAAAACTTATAAAAACTTTATAAAAATCCAAAAAATCTAATGCGGCATTTGCACTATGCGATTTTTCATGAAATTTTTGTTTTTTTTGTGAAGCAGTAGTTTTGAGTTGATGTTACTGTTGCTAATGTTTACTTTTAGATAACGCATAACGCTGTGACTAAAATAAAAAATTGTAAAAAAAAAATGCCTCAAAAAAAATCTGAACTTTGTTGTCTTTTTTTAATAATAAATATGTGGTCTAATTTCGGCATTGCTTAAAAAGCCTCAAACGTTTATTTGCTATAGTGGTTTTTGACAAAAACGATACATCATTGATAGGTTGATATAAAATACTTCATAGTTTTAGTAATTTTTGACCTCTTTTTAATTACAAAACTATTCTATTTATTCAAAACCTTATAAAAAAATAACTTTAGTAAATGAAAATACTATCAAAAACAAAACTTTTAACGCATGTTTCTCAGGTCTCGTTATTGCACCACCAGGTTGGATATCATAAAGAAAATTATCGGAAGTATGTCTTAAAAATTTTCCTGATCCAAAAACTAATTTTAATTGATATTATATACAATATGAATGTCATTATCAAGTTGCCAACTGCTGAACTCGATAAAAGGACTACCTTCAGTTATTTCACTAATCCTAAAAAGCAAAAAACAAAAAACTCTGTTAAATTTTAAATCAATTTTTAATTTAAAATTTTAGTATCTTAACGTTTGCTTTGAGTGGCAAAAGGTTGCACACAGCCAATCTAACAAACAAGAACGGAAGATGCTCGACTTCACACTGTTTCTCAGAACCACCTTGTGCATCTCTTACAACACGTATTGTTATGCTAGGAATTTTCATTGCTTCTGTTATTCTGCAAAATTCCTTTTACATTAAGTTTAAAGTTTCTTCTCATGTGATTTAAGGGTGTCATAAGGGCAAAGCGATAATTACCTTGTGCTATTTTAGTTCAAATGTTTAAAAGTTCATCATAATCTTCTGTTTGAACTCCAAAAAGCGAAAAAAATATCAATTTTAATTCTTAATTTTCTTCATTATTAAAGAATTTAATTTAAAAACGGTTTGCATTTCTTTAAGTTTTATCTTCCGGGTATTGGCGATCGAAAAGTTTATTAATAAATAATTTTTTATTCTATCAATATCTGTCCAGTTATTAAATTCCCTGTTTAGTATTTAAAGTTATTTATATTTCTTAATAATTAGAAAGTATAAAAAAACTGCATACGTTAGAAAAAAAGTACAATATTTAGATATCACTTTCGGCAAAAATTTATGTAAAACATTTAAGCTTATTCAGAAATATCTGAGACACTTACTAACTCTTTCACGACCATAACGAAACCGAGGCTATATATTAGTATATAATGGATTTTCTAAGTTGATTTTTATACAAAATGAACAAAAAATGCAATAAAATAATAAAATGGTGGGTAGATTTTATAGGATTTTGTGGAAAATATTTTTCTCAATGGGCCATAAAGGTAAAAAAAATATTTTAGTTTATTGAAGTTTTACGAATTGTTTTACAAGAAAAATAAATAAAATGTAGTAAAAATAAAATATAAAAAAAACTTATAAAATTAATTGCGGTATTCAGAGAAGCAATTTCTTTTGCTTATAAAGCAGAGATGGACATTACACTTAAAACAAATATTATGTGCTCTATTCTCTATATGCTTTTTAGCGCAGTTTACACATCTCTTTATTTGGTCGGTCTTTTACATATTGTGTGCTGGTAAACTGCGTTTCATACTAATTTTTAATTTCGCTCCTTCCTTATGAATAGGTCTTGCTCTCTGCCTAGATGTATAGCTATTTATTAAATTTCGTTGTTCATTGCTATGTCAATAATATCAAAGAACAATCGTAAATAGTATTTTATTTTTGCTTTGTGATCTACCTCATAACATACTTTTCGCTGGTCCATGTGATCCATTCCGCCCATCTATTTTTGATATTTTACGATTACTTCAAGACAAAGCACACTTACTTTTTGAGCTGGCTCTGCTTGCCTCCTCTTTACAAAACTCGTTTTCTCTGGAGATAAAAAAGCATGTGAACTGATTATGTGTCCATGTATTTCACCTCGTTTCATTGTTTTATCCAACGGTTGGTTTTTGGGGATATTTTTTCTATTTGTGCGAACAGTGCCACAGGCCTTTAAATTTTTCACCATTAGTTTATATTGTAAGCCAGAAGAATTGAAGAAATTAATAAAACACAGTTTGCACTCAAGGCCATTCAACTTTTGGCTGAAGTTAAGTACAACGGATTCGCCCAAACCGACTTTTGAATTAGTTTTTCTCTCTTAGTATAAATAAATCAAACTCAAATACATAATCTGTTGAAGAATCACACCTGTATCACATTTTGAAGTCCTATTTGATAGGCTTGTTTTTAATGTACTGCTTCATCACGTTGTACCCTTGAAATTGTATCATGTGCTCGTCAATAGATTGCCTCTTCGGGTTGTTTAAGGCATTTTGGAAACAATAATTGAAATGGTCAAATACTGGTCTCATTTTATATGCTCTATCAGCAGTAGATTATTATGATTATTATAGAAGTGCAGATTTAGAAGTATTTGCTCAAATCGTGTGCGAGTCATAATGTTAGCAATATAAGGATATATCTTCATCAGTAGACCAGTAACTTCAAAGACTTGGTAACACTTTATACCTCATTACAAAATTCATTCCTAAAAATTCTTTCAATTCGTCCTTTTCAATACTAAAAGATCTGCCATTTTATACCGCATACCTTGTACTCTCTGGCATTGCAATATGTGTCAAAAACTAATTCAACTTGGTAACTTTAGAAAAAATGTCCATTGGTGTCACCATATCTTGCCTATCAGAAAAAATGTGTACGCAATCAAATTCGTTACTAATTTTGTAATATGTGTGAGCTGTATAAGTAAGAGCCATTTGCCCATCTAAAAACAAGTTTCAGCTCCTTTTGAGAGTCTATGTGTTTTGTTTTTGGCTTTTTTAACTGTATTTTCTATTTCAACCACATCTTTTTCATTATTATTCATCATCGTCTTCCTCCTCACAAATATTCGCAATATTTCGTCTTTGCGTAAATTAAACTTTCTGCACCCTTTGTTAGGTGTAGCTGTAAATAAAATTTAATGTTGTGAACATTTACAAATAGCTCATCTTCAATGGACAAGTAGCATAGAATTTCCCTTTTGGTCCACAGGGAAAAATGTTTCCCATGGAATAAATGTACAAAATTAAAGCACTGTTTGTAACTTATCCAATTTTGACTTTTTATTTTTTAGTTTTTTATACTTACCACGCTATAAATTTCAGTAGTAAAAGTCAGAAATGTAACTTCAACCGCGATGAAACAAACTAAATCAAATACACCTTACTGTTGGGATTTACCTTTTCTTATTAAATTATACACATTAAAGTAGCGTCAACTTTAATCTTTTAATTACTGTTTTACGACATCTCATCGTTAAGAATAAATTCGTTATTACAACTATCAATTTAAATTATGAAAAAAAATGTTCCCATTGACGTGAAAGGGCTAAGAGATAAATAGGCTTTTATAAATGACATTCGTGTTATCCTAGATCAAACATGTAAGTTGCGAGTTCAGATTAAACTTTGCGATCTTGTTGAATTATATTGACTGCATTAGCCTGTGAACAAAGTAACCTGCGGCTGCATGGCCACTTGGTTTCTTTTTTATTGTTTTTAAACATTTAAACAAGCAAACAATTTTCATATACCGTATGCGCCTCTTATAGCCAAAATCGCTTATCTACATAACTGGTTATAGTAAGAACCCTAAATATGGGAAATACTCTGTTAAAATACTTCTTTTCTCACCGGCTCGTGAAAGCGCTCTTCTCTTTTTGTGTCTATTTTACTTGAAAGAAATTTTGGTTTTAGATATCTGCCCTGTTATTTGACAGATAAAAGAGACTGATTAACACATTATCCTACTTCTATTACTTAGGAAATTGAAACTCATTAGCAACGTAAAAGTGAGGAAATCTTGAAATTTACTTAAAACAAAAAATTTAGCCATTGCTTTTTTCGACAGGAAAAATACAAATTTAGGAACATCGTCTTTGTTGATTGCAGTACTCGAGTCTAACAAATTTTCGTATCTGTATTTTATAATTAATAATTGTTATCACAGACGGCATTTAAAATGTTTATACAGAACAAATTAAGTATTTCGTTGACATATGCCCACAGCGTTTTTTTAGCGTGACCCAGCGTTTTCATTCTTCGTTTGGTACACCGAGAAAAGAAATTCGTTATAAGAACCGAATTTGTTGCCAATCGAATTGTGTCGGTTGTGTGTATTATATTGAATTCGGCTGTAGTAACTGAATGAATATAGTTGTCACAATTATTGTAAAAAAATAATTCTTGGGTGACTATAAAATATTATTGTGAATTAACAAAAGAATATAATAATTTAATGTTTACTTTTATTTTAAAAATTAATTATAAAAATAAGATAATACATTATTAGTTTCATGATTCGAACCACTAAATTCAGTTTTATCCTTCCTTTACATCATGATTTCTTCTTTTCCACATAGTTTATTCAACTTTCCAGTCCATAACGCACGTTTTGCCGCTGCGAAATATTAAATATCTTAAAATTATATAAAGTTTAAATTTATTTTTATAAATGTCTTTCTGACATAATTTTCAATTTACCATTTACCAATATTGGAGAACTTTTCACCACCTTTAATAAATCTTTGTATTTTTGAACTAAAATATTCTTGATTTTTTTTTAATGTGTACAAACTTTATTTCTATTGTGTCGAACATTTTCGATTTCGGAATATACAATCGAGTTTTATGATTCTTACTTCCAAAATTTGCGTTTCAGTAGTAATGTACTGAATAAGTTTAGTTGCATCTTCCATTTAATAGAATAGATTTTAGTAAAGACACAAATCAATCATGTTAACTTTTCTAAGAGGTGTTACAACTAACATTTAGAAGCAAATATGATTTGTTAGCTTTTAATATAAAAAATAAATCAAGACTAGAAATTATTAATAATAAAAATCAAATTATTATATTAGTAATTGAGTTTTTAACATATCAAGCGAATAGTTACCAATCTTTTTCTGTGTGTAAGATGTTTTATTTTGGTAGATTTGAATAATTTTCATGATAAAAAATCACTTTATATGCAATACGCAGTAGTTACACGTTCAAAGTATTTCTTACGAGTTGATCACTTTTACTGCTTGTTAAAATTTACATTAATCGATAGCTGGGACATAGGCTGAAATGAGTTCTGTAGTCAATTTTATTTTTAAGATGCCTTCGTCAGGGACATATCGAATGCAAAAAAAAAATCGAAAAGCTACAATTTTCCCTAGCTAGATTGAAAAATTTCTAAATTGATTTTCGTACACATCTCATTTGAGGTCTTACCTCCAATCCAGCTGAGAAATTAATCCTTGGTCCGTGTAAACCAATTTGCTTTGCTATTTTCTCTTCAATAAGCGATATTTTTGAACCAAAACCGTTGGGACCTTTTAATTGCACTGGTAAATATTTATAAAGCGATTTTTTATTCAAAGAACTCGCAAACAATGGTATTTACGGGTGTATTGCCATTACTACTTGTAACAGCCTATAAATTCTTCCAAACATACAAACTTAATTAAATTTAATTATTTATATTAACACTTTTATTGTATTATTTCAAAACATAAAATAATACCGATTGCCTGAGAAAAGTTAATAATAAATTCAATTCATATAGCATGACAATAATCTCGCAGGTTGCCACCTTAGCCGGGTTGCCACATCCCTTCTATATTCTTTAGCTTCAACGTCACCTTAGGCGTTGGTCCGTTCGGATCTATATTCTGTGATGTTGATTTTAGTTCCGATGACAGCTCATTACCAGAGAGCCTATCGTTGTGTGAATCTTCGTCTTGTTGAAGTTCAAGATGTTCTGGATTTACAACCGAAGTATTTTTGGCTTACGATGGTAGCGATGAATCAGCCGGAATTTTCTTAACATGAGTAATGTTTCTACGATACACTCTGCCTTCTCCTGATATCACGACATCATTTCCCTTCCGATCCGTTTCTTCGTATCCAGTTTTCCCAAAAGTCGAAGATAATTTATTAGAAAAAACAGTATTTCGAAGCAGTAACTTATCCCCAATATTGATATCACAATCGATCGCGTTTCTGTCCGAATCTGCACTTTGTTTCCCTTTTTCTTAATTAGCAATGTCATTGTGTCTGGCCTCAGAGTCGTTAACATTATTCTTAACGTCATTCAGCGATGGAATCTTGTCTCTAATGACTCGATTAAAAATAAGTTCCGATCGAGCTTTCCCAGTTGTACCATGAGGGGTGACGTTGTACATGAGTGTAAACCTGCGAATCTCTTTTTTTTAGTCTAAACCTTGCGAGTGAGCAATTTGCAGACGTTTTACCAGAAAACGGTTCAAGTTTTCGACCGATGTTATCAATTCAATATTATTGGTGTTGCAAAATGCCTTGAATTCTTCGCTAACGAACTGGCGACCATTATCAGCTGTTATCGATTTCGGATATCCGTCCCGGGCAAATATCTACTCCAGAAACAGAATAATTTCTGTTGATGTTATCTTCTTGATAAAATTATGGCATCGCGAATAGTAATCAATTATTACACATACAAAATCCTGATTTGGCAAAGGGCCTAATAAGTCTATTGCTACACAAGCCCAGGGACTATTTGGCATGGTTCGTCTTCACATGGGTGCAGGTGGTATCGGTCGAGATACCAACATACATTCATTACAGCTCTTTACATATTTTTCTATATCTCGATCGACCAACGGCCGCCAAATCATTGCTCGAACTCTGCGTTTCATTACGGTTTCGCCTGGATGGCCTTCGTGCGCTAAATCTACCACTTGTTTTCTCTGGCCTCCTGGAATCACGAATTGCGTACCTCTGAGTAACGAATTTCCATAAATACTGAGCTCAAACCGAAATGGATAATACCTGTTCGGTATTTATACATTCTACTGCCATCAACAGATCCTCATCTTTGCTATTAATGTGTACAATTTCTAAAACCGTTACGGCCCGCTGAACTGCATTTTCTATGAAAGAACAAATGCTTAATTCGCATGGCTTGTCAAAGGTAACAGCTGTATTCATATTGCAGAGTCTGGATAACGAGTCTGCAATATTTTGCTTTCCTGCCTTGTAAATAATTTTGTAGTTAAACGACCAGTTAAACAGTAGTTAAACAGCCATCACTTAGATCTGGTATAAATTTACCTTAATAGGTTACTAAAATTAAAAAACTTCGAGTTTCCTTACACGTGTTTGGAGCTCAAAAATTTAAAACACTATCGACTTTGTTCGGGTCGGCGCTTATGCCATCTGGTGATAGATTCCATAAACATTTTTCCTTTGTTATGGCTAGATTAAAGTCTTTAAATGCGGTAAGAACACCTACCAAGTATTCATCATGATTCTTTTCAGTTGCGCCGAAAACTATTATGTCTTCCAAATAGTTTAAAGCATTTTTACATGAAGCCAAAATATTTTCGATAGTCTTTTGGAATATTTCCGGAGCTGAATTCACACCAAATAACAGTCGTTTATATCTAAATAAGCCTTTTGAAGTTATAAATGTTGTTATATACCGGCGTTCCTTTTCCAGCTCCAATTGATGATAGGCATTTTTCCGATCAAGCCTTGAAAAGAATTTAGCTTAATGCAATCTCTTCATATAATTTTCGAAAGTTGGCAGTGGATAATTTTCCCTTAAAATTGCCGTTTTTGCAAGTCTCATGTCAATACATATCCGAATGTCCCCGTTTCCTTTGAAGACAACGACCACTGGAGATATCTAAGCGCTTTGCCCAACAACCGGTTCAATTATATCCAGAGCTAATGCCTCATTTAGTTTCGCTTCAACCTTATCCTCAATAGCAACTGGCACTCTACGTAACGGTTATTGAATAGGTTTTAAGGAGGTATCGATAAGCTTACTTTAATTCCAGCAATTTTATTAAAAGATAACAATTTCTCCACATGGTTTATGCCTATACCCAACTTCAATATGCCCAGTTTTATGACAGTATCTTTACCTAGCAATAATTGCTCGCCACGCTCAATAACATAAAATGTTAAAATCAAATTAGAACTGCTCTCAATCCCAATAACAGCTTCAAAAACTACTTTTATCTTAAGTGGCACGTTACCAACGTATGCTTTGACTTGGTGATCTGATTCAAATCGAATATTCCACACGATTACTTTCCCGGTGATCAACATATTCGAATCATCTTCACAAAGGAGGTTGTATTTTGATCTTGAAACTATCAACTTATCTTAGTACCGCCTACAAAACATGGTATTATCTAGATCGCATATGCTCCGTTATCAAATATTTTAAAACAGCAGTTATCTTTTGAATTGGGTTGGCGATCAATATATCTTATCTTGGAATAACCAAAATCTCGACGCCTCGGATTCCTGCTATCGAATGTAGAAACTTTCCGTTTGTTTGTGCCAGTACGGCATTTCCCAGCAAAGTTTCCCAACAAGCCACATTTCTTGTGTTTCACTTTCCTGGCTGGACAATCCACATTGCTTCCGTCGTGACTGTTTTGTCCGCATCTAAAGCATTCGCAGTTATTTGCAATTTTATTAATTTCAACAGCTGTATTTGGAGCCTCCATTAATTTTGATTGAGCATTAATTTGCTCATGGAGTTGAAAAATTTCAATAATTTCTTTTAAGAAGTGCTCTTTTTCCAATAACCTCTTTCTCAAATCTGCAGATGACCAGTAGTCAATAAGTTTGTATTTAATTCTGATTTCCAGAATATCATTCTTTGTTTCACTAAATATACACCTCGAAACCTGTTGCCGCGTCCTCCCTCAATAAGAATTCATTAAAGGTTTCACAATATTCTACCTTAAGTGATCGAAACAAATGCTTCTCAAATGTTAAGTTACTTCCGGGAAAAAATATTCAGTCAGTTTATCAACTAATGTCATATAAGCATCTTCTTTTTCCCCACAAGTAAGTGCACTTGGTATGTTATGTGCAACTTCCTGCAATTGAGTTCCTTCATAATGCAAAAGCTTATTCTTCTTCTTGATAGAATCTGATATTTCTTCTGCCTGAATTAGAAAATAAATGCTCGCAGCTACTCAGTACGAATTAGAGATTTGTCAATCGCTTCACAAAGAAATGGTCTAAATCCATTTGTTTCATTCATATTTGGAATCAACGTTACTATTTCCTAACCAAACAACGCGTGTTTGTGTTTCAATTTACGACTGATCGTCTTGTATTTTTATTTGTACTTTATTTGCCCAACAGTCCCAGATCTTACTCCAAATGGATTTTCCAAATTGGGAAACAGATTTTGTTCACCTCACTCGAGCTCGTTCTTATTTTAGTTCCTAACTGGCTATCTGAAATCAATAATAAAACCATTTGAGTAAATCAATTCGTCTTCTTTCCAAAGATTTTCTTTAATGCTTGCAAACGCCAGTTTTTATATCTTCCATATTTACCTTCTTCCAAACACACAAACTTAATTAAATTTAATTAATTATATTAAAACTTTTATTGTATTATTTCAAAACATAAAATAATATCGATTGCCTCAGAAAAGTTAATAACAAATTAAATTCATATAGCATGACAGTATTCTCGCAGGCTGCCACCTTAGCCGGGTTTCCACACTACTAATTTTATCTTTAGCATAGTACCATCACATCATTCTTACATTGCAAAATATTTTCATTTTTATAATTTTTTTTTTCTACGTGCAACACACGATTATGAAATTTTGTGCATTTAAACAAATTACATTGGCGACGATTATTACATTTCAATGAGATGTGAAGCAGAGATGATTATCTTTTACAAATTATCATCGATCTGCTGCTGACAAACTCTTGAACTTTGTCCACTGGCTTAAATGTGATTCTGCTTGCACATTAAACAGTTTGACTTGTTTCTGCTGTGATAGCAAATGAGGACTTTATATTTTCACGTTTATAATTTGCTGTTTCATTTTTGGCGATTTTCTCTAGCCATACACTGAATTCTCTTTGTTAGTGGTAGCTTATTCACCAACTCATCTAATAAAGTTGGATTACACAAATGCGGTGTTGCACCAGCATTCTCTAAAAATACTGTTAAGTTCGATACCACAGAACTAATCTTAACAATTTCATGAATTCTGCTTCCAGGTATGGATTGGAAGGCACGTTCCTTAGAGACTTGACTGCGTATCATTATTTGGGGTCGATCATAGTGGAATTGCAGCGTATCTATTACCTGATTAACGTTTTCTGGATGAATCAAATAGACCTCAGCTTTAGCATCAGCATCACCTTTTAATGCCTTTTGTAAACGCGTCAGATTTTCTAAATTTGTATAGTTGTAATTTATTGCCGTTTCTTTATAGGCTACGGAAAACATTGGCCATTGCTCTGGCTGACCATTAAATTCTGGCAAGTCGTGTAACTTACGTATGGGAAGACATTCACGAGAGAAATATGGGCTATTCGACTGAGCGAAGGCGGCACCAGCGGCATTAACGAAATTAGAAGGTATTTGATTTGGTGATGCTGTAGTAAACAGCTGCATCGATTTTGTCATAAAGTTTTGCATAGACGATAATGGCGTATAATTTTGTGTAGATAATGGCGGAATAAAAATATTGCTTTGTGTGGCCGGTCATATATATGTTTGTAAATACGAGGGGGTGTATATTTAGTTGTTTGTGTGGAAGACGATGGCAAAAACGACTGCGCGAATTGTGGCCGCACATTTATGCTGAAATAATAGGGAATACTTACATTTGATAAATTTGACGTTAGTATTGACGATTTATCGATACTTGTCTTTGGCTGTATTTGTGACAGTAAAAAAGAGATCCAATCGTTTGCATTCTAGTTGAGTGTGACGAATTGACTACCTTGCCATCGGGTAGTCGTGGAGAAGACTCTGTAGTTGGTGAGGAGGACAGCAAGTTGACTTTTTCCATTAAATCATGCAACGTTACCTTGTGGTTACGGACTTCTTCCTGCAGATTAGCAACTGAGGCTTGTTTAACTACGGTTTTCTCATGTTCATCCTCGCTGGCGAAAAGTTCGAGTTGACTTTCTTTTTCTTCAGATATCGTTTTACTTTGTAAGCGTTGGCTGCGTATTTTCATAGAATAAACAAGGGGTTTCATATAATTCTAAGAATAAATAAAAAAATAAAAATGTTGCGGTAGCAACGTTAAATAAAATTTTCTTACGGTAATAACCTCAGAGTAATAATAAAACGGAAATGAATTTTCGCTTGGTTGTTCAGCTTGTTTTGTTATCTAAATTTACATGCCGATTGCTTTCTATGTAGCCAATAAACTACAATTGTACCGAATACCATAACTAAAAACCAGAGTAGACAAATAAGTATAAATTAAATGAGTTACCACACATAAGGTTGTGCGCACCAAAAATTCAAATTTATATTAAAAAAAAAGACGTTTAAAAAGAAAGTTATCTAAATCTACAACACGGCTATTAAACGATCAAACTTCGCCTATGAGCACGGCCTCATGCCAAGCCATCAAACTCGTGTAATAGGGTAAATTTCATGTTTGTCAGCGTCGCTGAATGAAAATCAAAAATTTTTGATATTTTGTGTTTGCCATCATGCCATCATACTCGTTTCATAGCATGTTTGTCAAAAACAGTGTAAATTTCATTTGTGTTTTAGTCGGCAAACAGTAAAGATGGCTTGGCTAGAGCACACGAGTTAAATATAAAGCGAATAAAACTAATATGTATTGAGAAATTATTAAAAGTAATAGGTAAATTATATTACATTGAAATTCTTATTAATTGCTAGGTTAATTAAAGTTAAAAGTAAAATTAAAAAATTAACAATTTAAAACTTTCTTTATTTGAAGTAAATGATATTGAACTCATATTTTTATAATTTCATTACCGTTCTTACAAACAAAATGCAATGCAATAAGTTAATGAATTTTTTATAGTAATGCAAGTTTGGATATAAATAAACAATTTAATTTTTAAGTTTCGATTTAAGCTTTAATAAAAAAAATTAAACCAATAACAAAATGGTATATTTCTTTTTGAAATAACTGAATAAATTTTAGTTCGCGTTTTAAAGGAATTTATTAAAGTATATGAAAGTTATTATGGCCAATAAAATATATTTCAAACAAAAGTCTTAAAAAAGTTTTAAGAAAAATTAAAAAATCGTAGAACCAAACGAAAGTATAGTAAGTAATAAATACATAAATACGTTTCCAATGTTAAAAGGGATGAATAGCAGTGAGTTACAGCAAGAAATAGCAATCGTAGTCAGCCACAACTTTATAGCAAAGAGTAAAGCAATAGCAAAAATAAAAAAAGACAAACAAAAGCACACCTTTTTAAAGTAATTGCCTTGCTGCAGAAGGAAACACATAGTCAGATGAAGGAAAAGCGTTTCTTTTTTGCATTTGCTTTTGCTGCACATTTTTTCACAGCAACAATTAAGCGACTACATATGCATTGAAAAAAGTCAAACATTTTTAATCACTGGGAGCAAATAATATATTCAAGAGCTTTTTGCAATTACACTTGATCGGACTTTCTCCCCAGCAATTAAAAATAATTTGGTTTAAATATTTATCGGACGAGATACTGGAAATTAAAGGGCAGACGTTAGATCTTCCGAATTAAAATCGCCAACAATAAGAACGTAAAAGAAAAAACTTTAAATATTTGTATAAAGAGTTTATTTTACCGATCTAATGGCTTAGCTTTTGGAAGCACGGGCAAAGGTTTGGCCCGTGTTTGTGCTTTATATAAAAATAATAATAAATTTATTTTTAATTTATTGTAAGTAGAATGTGGGTGAAAGCGGGATTTTAGGGTCATCTAATAACAACCGTCAGTATTTAATGAGGAATACCACACGTTCTTCAATTTTTTATAATTTTTAAATATCTCTTGTGCATCTAGCTTATTATAAACTTAACACTTTTATTGTATTTTAGCATAAATTTTATGTCATTCGCAGAAAACTAATAAATATTGGGCCTTAATCATAGTCACACACTAAAGTCGGTTTCTTTTAGAGACTACTTTAATTTTAAAACCTGTTAATAACATTTACGTAACTATCGTTAAAAATAAAGTATATTTTAAGTTGAATCAGCTTTAACTGAGTAACACATCAAATAAGAAAAAAGTTTCCCTTTAACTTGTAACAAAATATAGTTAAATAGATTATCCATCTCTGATCAGCTGCTAGTATTTTTTGTTGAAAATAAGAAGCAAATATAAAAAGGTAAATTTGTTAATTTGAAAAAACAAAAGTTAAGTAAATTTATGCATTTTTGTTAATGTGAAAATTATTATTTTAAAAAGTGAAATGAAGTGGTATCAACGGAACAACTTGAAATGGAAGTTTATTTATTAGAATTGTTTCCATTAAGTCAGTCAAAGCAAAGTGTACTTTGAAACATGATAAAGTATATTTTATTAATGACTATGATTATGAGCCATTCTAATGAAAAAACAAATGGATATTTTACATTACCGGCACATACTCTAAATGAAACCAAGTCCAAAAGGAAGTTCAGTTTACACATGATGCTAAATATAATAAACACAATTTATACCAAAATAAACAGGAATGTCTTTTAATAGATATGAAAATTTAGAATACTTCTAAAAAATTTCGAAGATTTCTTGGTAAAGTTTTTAGAATACAAATTTTATTACTGGCAACGCTAACGTTACATTATAATAAAAAGATTACATGCTTTAAGGCTGTAACAAAAATTAAATTTTTTATCCTACAAATAATACAGGCTGCCACGCATTAAGTCATTTCGTGATTTCAGCCGAAATCAACTTGAAAATACGTAATTCGTATGCAGTTGACAATTGCCAAAATTAACTTATTTACATTAATTTCAACGGAATTAACTTGAAATTATGTTATACAACGCTATTTTTGTATAAAATACTACTTTATGTTCTACTTTAAATTACGTTCGATTTTAAGCTTGAAATCACTTAATTTCGTGGCAGCCTGAACTGGCGTGATCACGATAAAAGCCAAAGTAAATTTAAATGTAACCGTAAAACCAGCTGATAGCATTTTAATGAAATTAAAAATGGAGTAGTTTTTAATTTTTTCCCAATCAGGATTTGAACCATCGATCTTGTAAACGAATGAAAATTGACTTATTTTTCTATTCCATATTCTATTTAAAAATTAACAACACAAAAGTTCAAAATAGAAACGCCTATTGTCCTTCTATTTTCTTAGAAAATGGTAATGTCAAATTACTTATTGACCAATTAAATTCTAAGTACGTAGAATTTATAATTAAAAACCAGTCCAGATATAAGAGCAAGTTATACTTAAAAGATTCCTCTCCACACTCTGAGATGATCCAGCTCTTAAAAAAAAAAGAAATTTCAGCATATACATATACTCCTAGGGAATATAAACGGCAGAGTTGAGTTTGTAGAGGTCTTTACTTCAATTGTGATGTGAACAGTATTAAGTCAGAAATTGACAAAATGGTCCCAGACACTGTTGATTCCATATCAAAGTTTACAATCGAGTCGTAGCAAATAAATCATTTGCTAGCATGTTTGATGTCCCGAACAATTTGCCCTCAAAGCGCAAATTGGAGAAACCTCCATTAATTCAGGAATTTTTTAAGCTTGCTGAAAGCAAAATTGCAAATTTTATGCAGAATTATAAATCAATGAGCAGAGATCAAGTTAAAACGGAATGCTTAAATTTAATAAAGGAAATTCACTATGGTCCGTAGTTTTTTAAATTTATTAACTTTTAATGTCGGTTCTCTTATCCATATTGAAAGGAAAATAGAACAGAATAAGTTATTGAATCAATTTAATATTGAAATCGCATTTTTACAAGCGACACATATGCCTTCAAAGAAAGATAATGTTTCGATAAATGGATCTTTAACGAAAATTCTTTGTGGTTCAATTTATTTTCCGAGTAACTGCAACCGTGAAATAAATTGTCAAGGACTTTCTTTAGTTTTAAATTTTTGTAATACATACGATGGATTTATTCTGGGCGGAGATTTAAACGCAAAACATATTTCCTGGAGAGACACTAACGATAACTTTAATGGTGAAGTGCTTTCAAACTGGCTTCAAAATTAATCTTATTCAGTTGTTATAATTCATTTTCAAGGCACCTGATCATTTTGTGTCTTTTAAAGGAACAAATTGGAATAGATTTAAAGCTGGTGTTAATTATTCCTTAATAAATAGTTTTCCTCCAAACAACAGGAATTTATCGAACGAAGAAATTGATTGTCATATTGAAGAATTAAACACTTCCGTAAATTTTATTACAGAAATTCATAGCAAGAAGATTACATATAAAACTAGAAAGTTTATTGCATCGGATAAGGTAGCAAACTTGTTGAGAATTAAATATAATTGGCAAAGAGAATTAAAACAAATATATACTAGAAGACTTAACAGAAATCATCCTGATTATCGTCTTATTTTAAAACAAATTGATCTAATCAAAATCATTATAAAAGAACAAATAGAGATTGAACAAGCGAACATTTTTAGTGCAAAATTGAAAGATATAAAAACAGGTCCATAAGAAAATGGGGCTTATAAGAAAATTTATGAAATTATTGGAAATAAAAATCGCCCCTCCGTAAAAGATTTTTCAGTAAATGGTGTCAAAAGTACTCAGGTTAACCAAAAACTAGATATCTTAAAGGATCATTTTACAACGGTTTATGAAAGGTTTTACCCCAATAGAAATATTTCAGAAATTCAGGAAACAATCAACGAAACTATTTCACAGTTTCAAAGTAGTGTTGAATTCAATAATGAATTTACGTCATTAAACAATCTGGGTAATTCCAAATTTACAAATATCGATTCACTTTTAGGTATCATTAAATTAATAAATGATAAGAAGTCGTCAGGAATTGATAATATATCAAACTTTTTAATTTAAAAATTTCCTTTAAAAGCTTTTGAATATCTAGCGATACTTTTTAATAATTGCCTCAACAACAGTTATTTTCCTAATTCGTGGAAAATTGCAAAAATTGTTCCAATTGCTAAGCAAAAAGGAAATGACGATATAAACAACTGAAGGCCTTTTTCCTTACCTCTTAACCTCGGAAAAATTATTTGAAAGAATTATCAGTGAAAAAATGGATAGAGGCTTAAATGAAGAATATACTCCACAAAACCATTGTGGTTTTAAGAAAGGCAATAGTACGGTTCATGCTCTTTTGAAATTTCACACGGACATTGTGCAAAATTTGAGAAGAGGTCAATGTACCGTAGCAGTATCACTGGATATTGAAAGAGCTTTTGATAGAGCATACCATGACGGCATCCTATATAAAATGAACAAAATAGGATTTGAACCATCGATTGTGAAATTGTTTCAGAGTTTCTTTAATAACAGAAAGTTTTATGTGTTATTAAATAATATGAAGTCTTCTCAAGGTGAAGTTTTTTGCGGCGTTCCACAAGGGTCTGTATTGGCTCCTCATCTGTACAATATTTTTATATATGACATACCTCATGAATGAAATAATTCTAAAAGTATTCTTTATGCTGACGACTTCCTGCTATTTGCCCATGATGTGTCTCCTATGGTTGCACTCCAAAATGTTTCATCTCATTTTGAATCTGTTAATGAATTTTATTCTCAATGGGGAATAAAAATAAATACTTTAAAAAGTAATGCAATATGTTTACGCAATGCTTCCGGGAAATGTAAATATACTGTTGTACCAGAAAGTAAGAAGTTAAAATTGACCTTAAATAGAAATGAAATCATACTTAGGGATGACATGAAATATCTTGGAGTAAATGCAATAAACTTTTAAAGTTTAATAATGTATGCATTTCCGGTATGGTTTAGCATATCAAAAACAGCTATTAAAAAATGGACATCTCATTCGAAAGTGTATAGGAAGAAACTTTAAAACTCAAAATAAACAATTTTCAAATGAATTTATATATAAAGAGTCTAAAATATGTCCTCGTTCTATTTATGCTCTAAATTTTACGAAACGCTTTGTAGATAGGTTATCATATTTTGAAGGTAGCATAATGCAAGACATTTTAGTAAATGAATTAGAATTCAACTGGTCAAACTCAAGTTATCTTTCTACAGTTAGAATTTTGCAAGAAGAAATACACAGTAATACTGGTAGAACCTTCTACTCATGTATTATCCCTGGTATACAAAGGGGGTAATTTTGTTTTGTTTTATTTTATTTTACTTTTGTTTTATTTATCTCTTTTTGTTTAATTTTCTTTGTTTCCTTTTTTTGTATTAAGTTGTTAAAAAAAAATTTAGTTTTATTTGGTATTAAGTATATATAAAGTAGGTACTACTCTACTGCAAGAGTAAATGCCGGGAGCAAGCATTGTATCTTTCTAATGTTAATAATTTGCTTTAAAGTTGTCCAATTTGTATATTGATAAGCAAGTTGCATACTCAAAATATTTTCATGCTATTAAAATAATACGATAAAGTTTTAAGTTTTCATGTTACACTTAATGCTAGTATTAATAATTTTATGAAAAAAAGAAGACTCAATAAAATTTAATTCAATTCAATTCATTACTGACATGTAAAGGTAGTTAGAAAAATTCAATGACAGTTTTTGTTTTATTGTGGCTATAAAATGTGTAGCAATTTTTCGGGGTTTAGGCAACATGCAAAACATTTTATGTGATTTTTGGGTAACATTTATTTTCAGAAAAGAAAACGCCATTAATGTTAATTTGGTGAGACGAAGTCCACACACAACTTGAAGTATATCTTTGTCATTCTCTTTGTAACTCGTATATACATTTGTTGTTGCTTTTGTACTAACCTTCGGATTACTGTTGCCAGAAGTGCAGATTTATCTGCATTTTGAAGATTTTAGCCTCTCAAAGTGCCAAAAACCAGACTTGAAGATTTTTGGCCTAAAATCGAAGATTTTTTAAAATCTGTTTGGCAACTTCTATTACGTTGACTAAATTTTCTTGTTTTCTTTGAAAAACGTCCTCATATATCTGTAAAATAATTTATCTTTCTAAAAAAGCTTTCTAGAAATTTAAAAAATTAACTTAACCCAAATCAATTTTAATTCATTTATAATATCTACAGTTCAATTGTTTTAAAAGTAAAATATTTAAAAAAATGACATTTCAATTAAAAAATCTTTATGCAAGAGATTTCAGGTCTCCATAGTTTTTGTAATCTGTTTTTAAGCTTGGTAAAAGTAGACCACTCCGACGCTTTTAGCCTACACAAATTAATTGTTAAATATTTTATTGAAAATGACGTTGACTTTAAAGAGAACATGGTTGGATTTGCAGCAGATGGAGCTGCTGTCATGAGAAGCAAAAAATATTCCGTTACCCAAATTTTAAAAAGTCAAATATCAGATTTATTTATTATAAAATGCATAAATATGTCATTCACTAGTACTACGTTCGTCGTATGTATAACTCAAATTTCTATCCGCTGTGGAGACGCTAGATAGAGATGAATACAATTGTTTTTTGAACAGTGCAGAACATCATAACCAATTTGACAAAATACAAATTTTATTAGATACCCAACCCAACAAGATTTTACACTCATCCCATACGCGTTGGGTTTCCGTAGAGTCGGTTGTAAGTCAGTTGTTAGAATTTTATGAGTGCTTAAAAATTTATTCTTCATTTACTCTTAATATCAATCAAATCGCTAATGCGAAATTCATATTAAATAACCTTAATGATACTAATAAAAAATATTTAACTTTCAAAAGGACATTCATGGTATTATTAATAATTTTTATAAATTGTTCCAAAGCGAAGCGACAGACATTCACATTTTATATAATTAGATGACACAACTATTAATAATTGTAATGAGTAACTTAGAAAAAAACTACTGATATTTTTGCTGTGGGGTACAAGAGCCCTTCAAATTTTCCTTATTATGAAATCGCATATCTAGGCATTGATGCAGCTGTAATATTTTTAAGCACAAGTCTTGACCAGTGTTATATAAACAAAATATTTGATGATATCTTCTATTGAATTATTTTATATTAAATTATTGATTTTAATAATCGCTAAGCGTTTAGCCCGAATTTAATAATAAGTTAAACCTAGCTAAAAATATCTAAAGATTTTTTAAAGAAAATTAAAAACAGGGCTTGGAATTGAAGTTTAGAGAGTTAAAAGTATTAGATTTTAAAGATATACTAAATAAAAAAGAAATAACTTTAGTTAATTTCTTGAAAAATGTATTCCAAATAAGAAGTACTGGTCTGATTCTACTTTACCAACTCTTTGAGTGTTCGTCCAAAATGTAACGACTTTACCACATTTATCGGCAAATGTCGAGGTAAATTTAAATAAAACAAAACTTCGAAATCGCTTAAAAATTAATCTTGCTTACAAAAGATTAATTAAAACTTAAAAATTTCCTATGTTTTGACACACTTATATCTACAGATTTGCTAAAATGATGTCAACTTATATTTATTATTTATATAATTTAATATAGAGTTTATAGCGTCTAATAGAACTTTTACATATGTTAGTATTTAACATTAATATAATTTATTTTATTTATTCTGTAATTTGTTTTTGGTTTTTTTTTATTATTTTCATAAATATTCGGATATACGACTATTGTATAGAATTAAATTGTCATTTTAAAATAAAGCAAAAATGCATTTCAAGATTTATTAAAGATTTTTTAAATAAGGTGCAGATTTTGCAGATTTTTTCGCGAAATATTGTTGGGTTTCGCAGATTTTACACATTAAATTTCTGGCAACACTGCTTCGGATAGCCACGAAATGCAACTTTTTATTTTTAATTATTTATACTTGTTTGCTCACAACATTATAGATGCTGTTTCAGTATCATATTGACTGTTATGAGTTAAGTATGAACGCCTAGCTTTTGTTTTATTTTTAATTTTTTCTCTATCAGGATTTGAACCATCGATCTTATAAATGAAAGAAAATTGAATTATTTTCGGCTTTTTGGTTCATTTTTAATTTAATTTCTAAAGATTTTTAGAAAGAGTAGTTATTGTTAAATTACGCTGAATGCGTATCTTTTTATCCATCTGTTAATGTGTTACTTGCTGGAATTAACTTTAATAAAAAATTTCTTAAAGTAAATCTTAAAAAGTCAATTTAATTTTCCGCCTAAGAATTATTTTTTTCTTACCACAACCACAAATTGTACCTTAAAATGAAATGTTTTTTTATTTTCATAATATAAGAATGTTGAATATAATTTCATTTAATTTTGTGGAGTAAAGATTTGATAGCAAACCCTTTCACAAACATTTTTAGCATCTCTATAATATGGGTAAGTTGCTACTTAAAATAGTATGTACATGTGTTAATATACGTATGTGACTGTTACTACGAATTAAATTTAAGATTTAAATATTTAATAAAGCAAATTAAAGACTAGAAAGAAAACTATTTGCATTGGTGAAGTTAAACATTTTACATTTTCACTTTCAATAACCTAACAAAAATTTTTTTTATTGTTTTGTAAAAGATTATGCTTACAGCTTTGTCGCGTTTAAAAAAAGTTAATAATTTAAAAAATAAAAGGGTGTTCTTATACAACATACCTGTTTTTCCAAGTATTATGAACCGTAAAAAGAACGTTTTCAAAAGTAAAAAAAATCTTCGTATACTTATAACAAAAAGAAATAAAAGAATAAATCTAAAAAAAACTGAGGAATGTCCCATAGGTAACGTAAATATACCGTTATAGACAACGACTTTAAAATTGCCCAGAATGTCGATTACACACACTAAATCTCGCAAAAAAAATTTATAAATTTATAAGCTTTATAAAGTTTAAGGTTTTATCAATAAATTAAGTGCAATGAAGCTTTGGATCTTTCGATTTTTGGATTATGGAACAACCACTGTGCGATTCTTCAAGTATTTAAAATAATTAAAATCAAATAAGCGACAAGGTGTATAAACTATATTTTGTCATTCATCACAGTTAAATACACAATAGGCTGACTTCCAGAACGTCAATTGGTTAGTATTCGTACAAATTATCGTGTTTCATAGTGTCGCAGTTTAAAATATTGACAATGTATTTAAAAAAAAAAGCGAAGACGAGTGTAAACAATGCAGTTAAAGTGCAGTCATGTCATCATTTTTAAACGTATTATGCAGTTTAATTTGGTAATTGTTTTGTTTTTTTTCCTTTTTTTACCATATTTTTGCTTATGTTTAGTAAACAATTTTTTTTAGTTAAATATATTAATTTAGTTTCACTCATGGTTTTTTCTATACTGATTTATTTTTTTTTTTAATATAATGTTTATTACTGTTTTCATAAATAAGAGTCTAAACCACTTTATCCTTAAACAATACAATACTGATTAAGCAATTTGCTATATTAAATTTATTTTCTGATAGAATTGTTATATATTTACATCTGTTTTGCAGGAACACGTTTTAATGAAGCGGTTTTTGCGGTTTTAAAAAAAATAAAATTTATCCAATAAAATGATGGTAGTTTTACACTTCAATTAACATAAAATTTATTAAATAGAAAAGTGGAAATTAGGACAGCATTATATAAAATAACAACTAAGAGTGTTATTTTCGGCTATGCAAAATCCTTTATACCCTTCGCCATCTATGTAAATCTAGTTTAGTGTAGTAACTCCAAATAAAAAAGGGATTATTTGGGTGACAGAATTGTATAAAAAAAGTTTTGGTACTGCATATATAAAATTTTAGATAAAAATTACATCGGCTCTTAATGGGCTAAGCAACAATTTTAGTATTTCCTTAAATATCTCTTTAAAAGCTTTAAAATGATACCCGCATTGATAGTTAAAAGAAGTTTGAAAATTTCAGAGCCCCGTAACTCGGAAAATATGGGTATCACCAATTTTTTCACTCGATATTTTTTTATTTTTATTTTTTTATACTCCATTCCCCCATGTATTTATTTTTTGACTGGAGTTACTTAATTGTTCCAAAGGACATGCAAAGATTAGAGGATGGCATGGTGTTTTGCCTGATGTCTCGAAAGACATGGACATGGGTAGAATATATAAAAATTGTACATATCGCACAGTAATCATATAATAGTCAATTGTTAACAGAAAAATGTTTATGGCGACTAAAGTATTGTAGAAAATAACTATAATTTAGTTATTGTGACCATATCATGTTTTTTCTGCGTGTATACACTTAATGGAGTCAGAAATGGATATTGTAAAAATTACTCACGGAATGACAAACTTATATTTGCCCTTTTTCCACTTTTTGTAATAAAGGGTATAAAAATTAGAGGAAAGTGTGATGTTTTGCCCGCTGCCCCGAAGCACATGAACCGATTTTGCTGATTTTTAATAGTAAAATCTTCGAAACTATGTCTGCTCGATTGCCGTCTTTAAATTTGTTTTCAACACATACACGGACGAACGAACAATGCTCAATGTACTTCTCTTTACATTGGGTCGAAAATGGATGTTGTAGAAATTACAAGCGGAACGGCAAATTTACGTATTTTAACATAAACTTAACTTTTAAAGCCCATTTGAAATAGGCATTACTTTGTATAAATACATATGCAAGTTTTAAAATATTAAATGTATGTATTTATTTTAAATGTACTTTCATATTAAAAGTACAATGAACGAGGCCCGTTACTATTTTTCATTTAATATTGAAGAGTTCAGCTTAGTTAATGTTCCTATTTAATACGGCTCTGTTTTCAAATAGTTTTTACCAGTGATCGCAAATAACGATTATTTAACACGATTGAACGAAAAAAATCAATTCATAATCATGACGGAATGACAAACTTAGTTATACCGTTTTTTCACTTTTTGCGGTGAAGGGTATAAAAATAAAAGGGTGTCCCCAAAGGTTACGTAAATTTACCTATGTACGTAGGCCTATTTTTTGCAACGTTATAGTCCAACGCTTGCAAGTTGCACAAAATGTCGTGTGCTATGAGTGTTAAAGTAACAAGTATTGACTTTCAAAGTCATAAGTTAAAGAGTAATTTGATGTAAACAGCCATACTTTAAAATAGTTGTAGAGAGACGCTCGAAGTTTGAAACTATATATATATATACAAGTATAAAAATTGGATTGAGAAATAAAAGGGTGTCCCTATAGCTAATGTATTTTGATGTATGTGGCCAAACTGCTGAACCGTTATAGACAGACAGCTGAAATTTACAAGGGTCATGTATTGCTAGGCCCGCTTGTTATTTGGGCTTAGAAATTAAAGGGTGTTCCCATAATTGATGCAAATTGACCTATATGGTCCTATCTTTGGAACCGATTAGACAAACTCTTGTAATTGGACAAAACGCCTATTGGTAAGACCGTTATATTAACAACTATTAATATTAAAAGTTATAAATTTAATTGTGTCCTAATAGTTGATTAAATTTGAGCCGTTGTAGACAAAACAGCATTTTCTAAGTCCACCATAATAGCAAGTGTATAATTTAAATTAAGAAATTATACGGTGTTCATAAAATAATGTAATCTGGTCGTTATATTCACATACTTTAGACCGAATGCCCACTACTTTTTTAATATAATAAGAAGTATAAAAATTTTAAATTATAAAAAATATTGTAACACCGATATTTAAAAAAATTTAATGAATGCTCCCAAACTGTTAAACCGTTATAAACACATGATTGAAATTTACGAAGAACCTGATTGCCAAGTCTACTACGAGAGCAAGTATAAAATTGAAATTTTGAAATTAAAGGGTGCCCTTATAGTTGCTCTAATTTGATGTACATTGCCAACTGTGTTACAGTTTTAGATAGACGATTGAAATTAATAAGGAGCTGTAGAGCTAAGTCTGCTATAACAAGAATATAATTTGGAGGTGGAATACAAACAACAACATTTACCCCTTTTTACTGATAATAAAAAAATTAATAATTGCTCTGCCGGCATTTTATTAAATATTTTGATGAAAATTCGTCTCGCGTGGACAGAGTGTTAGAACATTTTTTTAATGTTTTTGATTAACCAACTTATTTAAAAAATCTTTTTATATCCCTATTTTTGTTATTAATTTAATAATTTTATTGTAATTTTGATTTTGTAAGATATAATATATTTGGATACAATCTGTACACATACAAATTGCTCTACTGTAATTATAGGTATTGTTTGCAGGAAATTTAATAAATAAATAAAAATATACATATCTTGTTCGTAAAGGAGGAGGAGATGGGTACCGCCTAAAATGTGAGTATTGGATTTTCCTTTATCTGCAGAATTACAGTTGTGAGGCACACTAAATTAGATGTGTGTAACAGTGCCGATTCAAAACGTGAGCCGACGGATATAACAGCTTAAAGGCAGGATTTTGTCGGACCGATACAAGGGCTTGCGTTATAAAATATTTACTTATTATTTTTTATCCATAAAATATTATTAATAAAATTAAAGCAGGGGCGTTCAAATAATGCAATGTTATTTATCGGGCAGACAAAATCTTGCCCTTAATTAACGGCAAGTTTGACACAACTGACCCTTAATGTTAAAGTGAAATAAAATATTAATATGATATAAGTTTTGCAAAATTAGAAATGTTAAAAAATTTTTCAAATATTTAGATATTTTTTTTTTAAATTTTTTAATATTTATACAGTGATTTTGGTAAGCTACTTTTAGTTTTTATTTTATCTCTAAATAAAATAAAATAATACTATGCATATAAATCATGTACATGTGTATCTATATGATGAAAATCAGTCAGTTAATTAATTTATTTTGAATAAACAAATGTTTTCAATAATGATTCCCGAAATGATTTTAATCACGGACCTGCTAATTCATACCAAAAGGTAACATAAACTTAAACAAAACTGGCTGTAAAAATTTGTTTACATTTTTGTAATATAATTCTAATACGTACTATAAAATTCCTGAAATTATGCTAAATAAAGTATAAAAAATTTAAATGCTTACACATGTAAAGAACATAAGGTATTTGGAAGTATAAATATTTGTATCTTCTCTATTTTAAATCCTATAATGGCTGGTTTCTTTTAATATATTCTCAAAGAAAGTTTATATAGTCTGAATTCATCTTTCTCACTGTGTTTTACAAGCTTTAAAAAACCTTTTCACTAAACTATTACAAGTAAATTTTATGTTATTTTAAACGTAAATATTAAAAACAAGGCTAAACATTTTTACCAGCGCCGCCGCCGCCGATATAATGGCTTGCTTCACTGGTGGGTAACGCTAGGAAAAAACTACAGATTCCAACAAAAGCCAGGTTGGAATAGAAGCTTGTTCCTGCCAAATTAAATATGCTGCTTTGAAACCAGATAACTGCAAGTGACTGACAGTCACGACAACAGTATTCTTTTTATATCCTACGCTTACGCACACAACATTTTTATTTTTTTATTTACGCGCACTACGAGTTATTAATTATTCGTGACTGCGTGAGAATTAATCCCATGTGATTTATGCGTGACCCACTCGAAACCAATCTCGACATTTGCACATTTGTATGTCTTAAATTTCTATATAATTGATAACATAAAATTTTCTTATGTAAATGCTTTGCGTACATACAAACAGATGCACGCGTTTTTACACATAAGTTTTTTATATATAAGTTATTATACATAAGTTTGTCATATCAATATCCATTCCCGACCCCTTAACTATATATATCCTGAAATCAAGTTTTCCTCGACAATCGATCGATCAGATATAGTGTCGAAAAAGGTGCTATTGGAAACCAGCATGATCGGTCTACGTTCTTCGAGTTGGCAGGCAAAACACCACGCCTACCTCTAATCTTTTCATGTCATTGGCAACAATAAATTACCTCCAATCAAAAAATAAATATATCGGGTGATAGGGAATTAATGGCGCTCGCCCATATTTTCCAAGTTACAGGGCTAGGAAATTTTAAAATTTTTTTAAATATCAATTTGGGGTACATTTAAAAGCTTTTGAAAAGATCTTTACAGAAATAATAAAATTTTTAAAAAATGCTTATTCCATTAAGAGCCATTCTCATTTTTATATAAAACTCGATGAACCCGGTGTGCTTCGCTACCCCCCTCGTTATTAAATAAAATTAAAAGTATTTATATATTTACTTCAAAAAATGCCCAAGATATGACGATATTAAATTTGGGGTTATATGGGCGGTGCCACGCCCCTTTGTCCACTCCCAACTTTATATAGTCAAGAATATCCTATTGCGAAAATTTAATGACGATTGGTCCAGTAGTTAAGACTATATTACGATTTTTAATTTTTCTAAAAAGGGGCGGGGTCCCACCCACTTTTCTCCTGGTACGTATTCCTAATTATGCCAATACCATATGTACTAAATATCGTCGACGTAGGTCAAAAAATGCCCAAGATATGACGATATTAAATTTTGGGTTATATGGGCGAGGCCACGCCCCTTTGTCCAATTAAAACTTCATATAGCCTAGTATTCCTTCCAGAGTCACAGTAACATGCTGTGAAAATTTCAGGAAGATCGGTCCAAGGGTTTGGCCTCCTATAAAGCACAAACAAAGAGACAGACATTCATTTTTATATATGTATATAGATTATATACATGTAGTACTTATTTTTTTTTTCTTATTTTTAATTCTCTGTCACCCCATTATTTTCTTTCTTTATTGGAGTTACTTCACTAAACTAGATTTACGTAGATGGTAAAAGGTATATAAGATTCAGCATACTCGAATATAACACTCTTACTTATTATTTTAAAATTTGTTTGAAGTTAAATGTATATTACTCATTTTTAACCGACTTAAAAAAAAGAAAGGCGTTATCAATTTGACTGTTGCCCGCAGAACTCAGTCATTTCTGAAATGAGTTTTTTAATTTTTCCTTTAGTTGCAAAGGCAACACTATAAAATTAAAAAAAAACTACGTATCACTTTAACTCCCATTGGCAAAAAGTTATATAAAAATTAATCTAAAAATTAAAAGGTGCCGTTATGGTAACAGATTTAATATTCAAAGTTATAAGCTAAAGGGCGTCCCAGTAGTTCATTTAATTTGAAGTATTTGACCATTTTTATTGAACAGTTGTAGACAGACGCTTGTAATTCAAAAAGAACCTGTGACGCTAACTTCGCTATAACAGCAAGTATAAAATTTTAATTTAAAAATTAACGGGTGCCCCTGTAGTTGCTGTAATTAGATGTATATTGCCAAACTGTTAAACAGTTATAGACAGGCGGTTGAAATTAACAAGGATAACAAGTATAATATTAGAAGATGAAATATAAGGGTGTCCCTCTTTGTGGAGAGACAAATGAAATCTGTTTTCAAGTCGATTTTTTTTTTGCAAGAATTAATTTTTGACACTATTCACGCTGAACTAATAAAGAGATAAATAGTTTGTCCAGATATTTCATTTTTTGTGACCTTTCAGGGATTATAATTTACTATACAATACAAACAACTATTTAAACTTAGAATAAACTCTGAGTTAAACTATTTTGATAGATAAATAAATAACAGTTTTTCGTCAGGCTTTAGTTCATACATTTTTTGCACTTTATATTTTATATTTGTTAAGAAGAAGAAAACACTTTCACTTCATGTATTTAATTTTTTAACTTTAAACTAGCAGAGACTAAGGTAATAAATGGATAAAAAGGAAAAACTTCTTTGTTGAAGTCAAATACCTGTAAAAATGTAGGAGGTGCGTTAAGCGCATAATTATTTTTTTTTTGTTTACTCAGACTTTAAAATTTTCAATAATGTTTTTTTTTAAATTCGACTACTAAAGGATCTGATAAATAACCTTTTTTAAATGCTATAAAAAACTAATGAATATTTTCTCAAATTTCTTTATTTATTTCCAATTACAGTCCTTCCGGTTAATAATGAAAAATAACTTTATTCAAAAGGCTGCCTCGGCTGGCCATGCAGTAGCCTACGCGACCGGTCCAATTTTTAAGCACATTATGGATTGTGTGCAGCTGTATTTCATCAATGGCTTCACGAATATTTTCCTTTAAAGCCTCAATTGTCTCTGGGTTGTCGGCGTAACACTTATCTTTGACGGCACCCTACAAGTAATAGTCCAACGGTGTCAAAACGCAGCTCCGAGGTGGCCAAACGACATCAGCTCTGCGGCTGATAATGCGATCTTTAAAAACAGGGCGCAAATCATCGAGTGTAGCTTCGGCTGTGTGGCACGTAGCACCATCCTGTTAAAACAAAATGTTGCCAATATCGTCCTCTTTAATTATATTGAACAAAAAATTTGTTCACGATGGCCCGATAACGATCGCCATTTATGCTTCTGGACCAAAATCCGCAACAAACAGTGAATCGTTTTGGGTGCACCGGCTTTTCAATGTATGCGTGTGGGATTTCTGTTCCCCAAATACGACAATTTTGCTTGGTTACATACCCGCCAAGATCAAAATGAACTTCGTCTGAAAATATGATTTTGTTTTTTTTTGGCAAAATAGACATCTTCTGTACATGATATTTTCCAGCGTTGTTCAAGCGTATAGAAAATAATATTCGTTCAGCTTAAGGATAAAACTAATTATCTGTCAAATCAGACATGAGCTAAGTGTTACCATTCACGAAATAAGCACTAGTTAAAAAAAAAACGCGGTCCCTGTATTAAAGAATTTGTATTCTTATTATTATTTATTAAAATATGTGACATTTTTATCTAATTTTAGATAATTGTATAATTTTTGTCTTCACAGATAAAGTTCATAAGTTTTACATATTAATCGCAATTGTTCGTGCCCCTGTTAAATTTTATTACAGCGTTTTAATATTCATAACAAATTCAACTCAGTTTTAAACATTTTTGCAGAATTATTTCCAAAACATTAGCTAAAAATGAAATTATTTATAAAAAAAAAGTGCAATTTGTGAACATTCATAAAAATAAGAATAAAATTTAGCACTTAATATTTGGCCCGACTTTAACATTTTCGTTTTATGCTGTGAATTGCAAAAAATAAAACTATTCATGTTTTACAAATATCTTATTGTGTTAAAAATTTTTATGCATTTCTATTCTATTGCATTTTTCTAACGTTTTTCTCTTTCGTATGAATAATACAAAATTTAAATTTCATGCTGCATGTAATAGCGATGTTTCTCCTAACACAACAATTTCGATTATTTATTCAGGCAGTCAGTTAGAAAGTCAGATATTTGCATTTTAAGAAAAAATTTACATTTCTATCCAAATGTTGCCAACATTTGTTACTCAGCTGTATATCTTCTACATCCTCTATAAATAATTCCATTTTACCATGTAAACATTCGTACAATCATCCATGTTCTTGAAGTATAATATTAAGCGCAATGTTTGCTGTGTAACCAAATTTGATATGTTTGCTTTCTTCTGCCGCTGAAATAACTTCTTTAACTTTATTTTTTTAGCCAGTACAGTAGAGTTATTTTATTGATAAATTTTATGCGGGACGGTGGAAAGGACAAAAAAAGAAAATTCTGCTGTCTAAGTAAGTCTATGTAAATAATATAAGAACAGTATAAGTAAAATAAAAAAATAGCAAAAGATAGTCTGATTATAACTGCCTTATGAAAAACCATTTACTTATTTACGCAGTGCAATTTAACGTTGCAAGGTTAAACGCGTTGTCGAAAATTGGAAACTGACAGTTACGGCTAGCACAAAGTGAAACTAAATTGTTGAAAATTAGGCATGACCTAGTGGAAATTATAACTGAGCTTATCTTCCACACAACAACACGAATTTTTATACTTGTTTTGTAATTCGAAATGTCAGAAAACAAAAATCAATTAGAGATAATTGATTAAAAATCGTTAACAAACGGTGATTTATTAACCGACTTCAAGAAAAAAGGAGGTTATCAATTCGTCATTTTGTGCCTACAGAACTCAATTATTTGATAGATTTTGCTTACAGTTCATAATCTTATAAATTAAAGGGTGTCTCCACATAATAAACATGTTTTTTAAGTGCATTATGAACCGTGAAGGGCACATTTCGAAGATTTAAAAAAACTGAGTATCACTATGGCTCCCAATAGTCAAAAGGAATAGAATAATAAATCTAAAAATTACAGGGTGTGCCCATAGGTGGCGTAAATTTACCTATACGGGCATATCTTTTGAACACATAGACAAATAATTGAAAATTGGACAAAATGCAGTTGTAATAAATAAATTATAAATTAAAGGGTGCCACAATAGTTCATTTAATTTTATGTAGATAGACGATTGAAATGTAACTTTAACACACTTTAAAACAACGGTGCCATATGCAATAAAAATCGTAAAATAATTGCAAACATAATTGGCGATGTAATCCTTATGTTGTACGATTAAATGACACTGGGTTTCTGTTATAGTATTATCTAAAGTCAAAAGAATATATTAATATGATGACTAAGGTCATCTTTTTATTGAAGAACACGTGTCATGCCACACAAAATCCAATATACCGTAGTTTATATTTCAATAAAATAATATGAAAAAGAATTATTTAAATAAAGTCTTGCATATATTATTGGGGTTTCATTACATGTATTTCGTTATAAAGTAGCGTCAGAGAACAAAGATGACTCACAACAGAATTAAAGTTAAATTGAAATCTGATGTTAATTCATTTTTTCTTTTATTTTTATTACTTGCAATGCAGAGTCTTGTTCTTTTACTATTTCACTTACATCTTCTGTATTTAATTTTAATATTTTTCTTTAACAAAATTGTATTTTAATGGCCTTTACTCAGTTTTATTGTTTGTAAGTGTGCAAATGTTTGCACTCTGTTTTCTTTAGGCAGTCATCTCATTTTAATAAAAATGCAACTGGTCTCTTTTGTACGTTGATTGTAAAAGGATCCTGCAGAAAACATTTTTTAGTTTTCGTTTTATTTGACTTTTCTTACAACATGAAATAGCTTTTTTCTCATGATAAAATTCGTTTATAATTTTCGGTTTATTATGCAGCAGCAAAATTATATAAATGTGTTCAATAACATAAAAGTTAAGGAAGTTAAGTGGAAAAGTAGTCCAAGCAAAGGATTGTGTAATTAAACTGTCCAACAAATTAAGACTTTTTGAATGGAACAGAATAGCAACCCCATAATTCTGAAAGGGTATGTTGAGTAGATCATTTTTGTAGAACAAACTTATGGTCCAGCACGTCTGAGTTTTTTTTTTTTACAATGGGTGAAAGTTTTCATTTTTTTGGTCGAAGCGAGCATTATACTGTATGCAAAAATGCTGTAAGTTAATGTCTGAGAGAATTCTTTTGGTCTGAGTTATATTGTGGAAATGTATGAGGATTATTTTTGTGGAAGATCTTAACCCTCTAACTGGTCCCTTTATGGGTCAATTTGACCCTTTTTTCGAGAAAATAAAAAATATCCTTTAAAAAAGGACATTTAAGGATTAAAATATTGTACGAAAATGTTTGACGGAAAATTTCAGTGGGGGTCACCAAAGACACCATTGTTGTAAAAAAAGCTCTTGACGCTTAATTAGTAAAATTATACACTAACATATACAAAACAGGTAAAAATAGCGTCAAGTTCGGCCGGGCCAAACACTGAGTTCTCGCGTCTAGTCAGCTGTGACTTACAAATCGGGTGTGATATTAATTAAAATTAACCCTGGAGTTAATGTCGACGTCGTTGACGGCGTCAAATGTCAAAAAAAAAGTTGAATCGTATGAAATTGTATGAGAGCAGTTAATCTCAACGCGTTGAAACGCCGTCAACGACGTCGACATTAACTCCAGGGTAATAATAAAAATTAAAAAAAAATCAAGCATAATTGAGCTAACATTTTCGTACAATATTTTAATCCTTAAATGTCTTTTTTAAAGAATATTTTTGGATTTTCTCGAAAAAAGGGTCAAATTGACCCATAAAGGGACCAGTTACAGGGTTAAGATCTTCCACAAAAATAATCCTCATACAATTCCACAATATAACTCAGACCACAAGAATTCTCTCAGACATTAACTTACAGCATTTTTTTCATACAGTATAATGCTCGTTTCGACCAAAAAATGAAAACTTTGACCCACTGTAAAAAAAAACTCAGACGTGCTGGACCATAAGTTTGTTCTACAAAAATTATCTACTCAACAAACCCTTTCAGAATTATAGGGTCGCTATTCTGTTCCAAAAATGCTGTTGGACAGTGTTATTATTATAAAATAATAGCCCAATTCACAATCTCGTACAAATGGTCTTGCAACATAGCAATTGCAAAATTGTGTAGCATATTTTACTAATTACTGTATGTTTTGTTGGTGTAGACTAAAAATATGCTACACAATTTTGCAAATGCTATAATGCAAGACTATTTGCACAAAATTATGAATTGGGCTAATATATTTAAATATATATACAAAAACTGCTTCCCTGCAGAAATCGAGACTACTCCTTACACGCATGTAAAAAGTACTCCAAAAGGGACCAGGACTAGTCCAAAAGTAATCAAAATATATGGGAAAAACATGCTCCATTTTACGTTACAATGTCCTAGGAGAGGACCATGTAATCCAAAAGAACATTACGTCTGAGTAACCCAAAAACTAGTCCAAGTAACTACTCCGCAAATTATTAACACAGGGTTAGTCTTGAAATTACTTCATGTCACTACTCCATGGATTACCACAGAAAACTAGTTTGGAAACCATTTTATACTATTACCCCGCGGAATATAAAAAAATGACTAGTTTTTAAATTACTCCGATGTGAATACTCCATGGAACACACAAGAGACTAGATTCAAAACTGGCCTTTGGTAAAATTTCCTAGAGTACCCCAAAAAATGTTTTTGCAAAAAAATCAAAAGAAATGTAATCACAAAAATTTTTTTATACATATTTTTTCATTTATTAAAAAACTATGATAAACAAAAACAAGTAATATCAAACAAATTAAACGCATTTGAATCTTTTGTTATAAATAAAAAAATAAATAATTGCAAACATAACAATTATATTCATTTCGAATTTTTAATCTATTTTGGTGTAGGTTCCAATAAACCAATTAATTCCAAACATTAGTTATAAGAGTTTTAAACGTAGTTTACTCTAAAATTTGTACAGATTTAACTGGACGTCCTTCGTTTACCCAAAAGTCTATATAAAAAAATGAAATTCAGAAAAATTTATACTATCCAATAAAAACGTTTAAGTAAAAACGCGGCTACTAATAATAATAAACATTTAAACATGTCATACTTAGTGTATACTAATAAGGCAATGGATATTTTTAGTTAATGTTTTGTTAAGACTTAAGGCAAGAACTTGAATTTATTTACTGAGTTGACTTCTTGTTTGCACATATGAACCGGAAGTATCGTTGGTAGTTTAAGTTATTTAAATCTTCAGGGGAATCCTCTAACTTCAAAGAATCGTCTCCACCTCTAGATTTTGTTGCAATAGAATCTAATTCTTCTTTTTTGCACTCGTTGAACGCATTTGCGTTTATTAATTATTTGAATAATAATCTTTTTCTCTTTAAGAATTCTTCTTCGATGACGCGCACTGCAATTCATTTTATTTCTATATTATTGAACTTTAACTTATAACAGAAGAAAATTTTTCACTTTTAATTATTCGACTTTTCAAAAAACAAAATATGGCATAACAGTATTACCACAGTTGTATTTTTTTATGTGTTGCGAGTATTGCCAAATATTTTTTTTTTATTCATCATAGTCCATATTTGCATTACATCGGACCATGTTGTAACTGCTCCTTTTTACTTAAAACGGATCATGTACTCTACTAATTTCTGCAGGGTTGTTCATTCATTAAAAAAAGTTTTTAAAAACATTAACAGGTAGAAAATAGACTTAAAACGTTAAAACGGAGTAGTTTTTGTAAAGAAATAATTTTATATATCGCATAAAATTAAATTTTATTTTCGATTTCGAACAGACACCCTCAGCCCTAAAAATTTAAACCAAATAAAAATCATTTTTCTACAAATAGTTTTCAGTTAAAATAATTTGTATGTACAAAGTAACTCTTGCAAAAAAAACACCTTAAAAATAGATTTCTATATATGTAGAAAAGTAGGGCCACATACATCAAATTACGTTAACTTTATATATTCCATCTTCAAACTTTATACTTGTTAAGCTGTGCAACAATTTGGCAATATACATAAATATACTTGCTACTACAGCAGCAGACTTAGCAATTAGGTTCTTTGTAAATTTCAATCGTCTGTCTATAGCAGTTTAACAGTTCGGCCATATACATTAGATTACATCAACTACTGTAAAACCCTCTAATTTAAACTATTTATGCTTCTTATTATACCAAACGAAGTAGTGGTCATTCTGCCTAATTTTCAAGTGATTTTATATAACGGTTCAAAAAATACGGCCATATAGGTTAAATTACATTAATTTTGGGAAAACCTTTTAATTTCTAAATTCAAATTATTAACTTGTTGTTATAGCGGACAGCAAGAAAGTTAAAAAATAATGACCAAATGTGTAAATAAATATCTTAAGTTCAAGCTAACTACAAAATATACTACAATAATCAATCTAGAACTAAGAAACAAAAATAATTCTTATAGCATATAGAATATTTAGCAATAAATCGATATTTAAAATTTCTTTGAAATTTCTATCAGAGATATCTTTTTACCTGCATTGTCTTTAAGAAAACTCATTTTGGACTTAACTATATACTCACTCATTTCTGGATCGTTTTTGAATATTTTCTTTATTTGAAAGTAGATGCTCGCACGCAAAGAAAAAACATGGTTGAGGTAACTATAATTTAAGAGCAACATATTATGGCTGTTAACAAAACATAGTATTGATACATTTAATAATTATATAGCTGGTCTCGCAACCATATTGTTGTCAAGCATAACAATAACAAGGTAAAATCTAAAAATAATCGTGTTCAAATATAAACATTAAATAGTTAAATTAAAATATCATTATATGGTTGAAAATTTCATGTTATATAATTGAATTATATTATAGTACCGTAAGTGCAAAATATTTTCTGATATAAAAGACTTACTGCTGTATTCATAGAAAATCAAAATAGATTTGAAATATATTTTGGGACAAATTTGTATGAAAAATTTGTCATAAAACACATTTTAAATTTATTTTATTTTCTATGAATACGGCTATAAGTTATTTATTGTTTAATTTATTATTAATTTGTCAGAACAGCTATTTAAAGACATAAATTCACAAAATTCATAAAAAAGCTTTAAGAATCATTTATACAAAAAAGATCAAATATAATCCGAAATGACGGCATCTACATACATTCACGTGCACATCCATTTATGAAGTAAACGTTATATTCTCTTATTGAAAATATCATACAGTGCGTAATGGTCATTCGGAACTGACTCCACATTTATCCAAAAATTCTAACACGTTAATCTGGCATATGCGCTGATATAATTTTGTTCATACATATGTATGTCGTAGTACGTAGTACTTACTGTATGTATTTCAAAATAAAACGGCAAGCCATGACATTTTTGCTGTCAAAGCTTGGGTGAAATCGACTGGCACTACTGAATAATTTAAAAAAAGAAAAGCAAAGAACATTGAATAGAAGGAAGTAGTAGTGGCGAGATCGAGATTGCCTCGTTTAAATTTTTAAATTAAATTAAACAAATAAATTTTCAAATTAAAATAAAAATTAATAAATTAATTTAAAAATGGATGATACAACGACATGTATATAAAATGATAGCTTTAAATGAAAAATGTGTAATTGTGCTTAAAACATAAAAATAAATATTTATGTGCTAACATACATATACATACTTATATACAGTGGCTCACAGCTTATTTCAACCACCCTCTTTAAAAAAGAATAAGTCGATCTTACTTTTGAATGAAACAATATATTGTAAAAATTGAAGTAGGATTTAATAAAACACTTTCTTTTCTTCACAACAAATATATTTTTTAGTTTAAAATTAACCTATTTATAAACATAAAAACTAAAAATAAGACAACGTAGGTATTTCCGTAGTCACAGCTTATTTCAACCAGTAATAAAAAACTAAAATTTAACTATTTGTTTTTTAATTTTAAAATTTGGTGTGTCCTCCCTTTTGATCAATTACAGCCTTTAGTCTACTTTGCATAGAATTCACTAATTTTCGTGTCGTTTCGGGAGTTATTTTCGACCATTCTTCCTTTAGTGCTGTTATTAAGTCTTTCCGGTTAGAGATCTGATGTTGACGGATGTTTTGGTCTAATATTGCCCATAAATTTTCAATGACATTTAGATCAGGTGATTGCGCCGGAGGTTGCATCAAGTGGGGACAGTTCCAAATTAGCCAAGTCTGGACAATACCTGATTTGTGTTTTGGGTCATTGTCCTGATAGAAGCGAAACTCGTCTTTAATACCTAGTTTTTCGGCACTTTGCAGTAGGTTGGCTTTTAGGATGTTGAGGTATAGGTTCTTGTCCATTGTATTTTCAATAAACTGCAAGTTTCCAACCCCACCTGAAGACATGCAGGCCCATACCATAACGCTTCCTCCACCATGTTTTATTGTAGGTTTTAAATTTTTATTTTGCAGCTCTGTATTTGGTTTACGCCATACGTAAGTTTGACCATCAGAGCCGAAGATGTTAAATTTTGATTCATCCGCAAAAATCACACGGTCCCAAAATCTTAAGTCTTTGGTAATGTGATCTTTGGCGAATTTTAGTCGTGCTGCTTGATTCTTTTTATTTATAAATGGTTTTTTTCGGGCTACTCTGCCGTTAAAGTCATGACTTCTTAGGACACGGCGAATTGTTTCTGCACTGCAAGTTTTGCCCAAGTCATTTTTAACTTCTGCAGCTTATTTTGGAGCGGATAGCTTCGGGGTTTTCTTTATCTTTCTCACTATATAACGCTCATCTGCTTCATTAAAAATTTTGTTTGGAGCTTTTCTGCCTTTATCGACTACTCTGTTTTCGTGCCTGAATCTATAAATAATACTCTGCACTGTCGAATCACTTAAACAAACCATTTCAGCAATTTTTCGACGAGAGTGGCCATCTTTATAGTGGCGAATAACTAATTCTCTTTCTTCAATTGTAGTACGTCGTCCCATTATTTGAAAATGTGTCTCTGAATCAACCAGCTATAAAAATCACACTAAAATTTTATCTAAATAATTAAAAACATAACTTCAAACAATAATTGTACATATATCTCAACTATTTTGGAATGTTTGCTTACCTCTTTATTTGTTTTCATATTTTATAAATTTTTTTATTTATTTATTTTGCAGATTCAATTTTATTTTTTTCATTTTCTCTAACAATACAATCAATTTTAACTGTAAGTTAACAAAAAATTATTTAAATGATATAAAAACATTCTGCCAAGACTTAGAACAATATAATCATACCCTGATTAATAAAAATATATTATGGTTAAATTTATATTATTATTACTAATAATAATAATTTAATAAGTTATAAAACTTTGGTCGTGGTTTAAAGTTTTTTAACTAGCCATGTTGTGTTTTTTGTGCACAGTAACCATATAATGGTTAAATGTTAACAAAAAAAAAACGTTTATCGTAACTTAAGTACTGTGGAAAACAGTTATAATTTTTTCTCCGTAACTATACAATGTTACAAAGAACAGAATATGGTTAATATGACAATATCACAACCATGTTTTTCCTTACGTGTACATACCAAGTCTGCAAGTTTAAAATGTCGTTTTAATTCCAATAGAATGCGCTCTTAGCCTATTGAAGGATTTGCTTATCTCTAAACGCTGTTTTGTTTGTTAGTCATTTGTTTACAAAAGTCAGTTGTTTTTAAGTCGTTTACATGGACGTATCATACCTTTCTTTGGTGTTAAAAATGTCTAATTTTAAGCCAAATAAAGAGCATTTGCGGCATGTGTGCGAAATGCTGCTTTTACGCCACGAAAGAAAGGGTTTTTTGCATCAAGTTGTAACTGGCGATGAAAAATGGATTTATTTTCAGAATCCCAAACAAATAAAATCATGGGTAACGCCAGGACAACCATCCACATCGAGTGCAAGACCGGATCGTTTTGGGAAGAAGACAATGCTGTGTGTGTAGTGGGATCAGAAGGGAGTAGTCTACTACGAGCTTCTCAAACCCGGCGAAACAGTCAATACCGACCGCTACCGACAACAAATGATCAATTTGAGTAACGCATTGATCGAAAAACGCCCAGAATGGGCTCACAGGCACGCCAAAGTCATTCTTCAGCATGATAACGCTCCTGCACATTCAGCTAGATTGACTAAGGAAACGATTTCTTCGCTTGGTTGAGAACTCCTACCCCACCCGCCGTATTCACCTGACCTGGCGCCTTCTGATTATCACCTCTTCTCATCGATGGGACACTCATTGGCTGAGCAACACTTTAACAATTCGGAGGATGTAAGAAAATGGCATGATGAATGGATTTCAAATAAAGATGAAGCATTCTTTTGGAATGGTATCCACAAATTGCCAGAGAGATGGACAAAATGTGTACAAAGCGAGGGCCAGTACTTTGAATAAAATATATTATACTTTTTTTTTAATAACTGTGTATATATTTTAAGAAATAAACGACATTTTAAACTTGCAGACCTGGTATTGGTCCCGTTTTAAAAACTGTTTATAATTTTAAAAATTAAAACGGTGTCCCTGTGTAAAGAACACCACTTTAAAATTAAAAAAAATGTTTATCACTAAAGCTCCGAATGAAAAAAGGTAATACAAAATTAAATCTAGGTGCCTTAAATTGATCTATATGGGCCTATCTTTTGAGTCGTTATAGACAAACGCTTGGAAATTAAATAGAATGTAGATTGCTATGACCGTAAAAGTAAAAATTATTAGTATTAAAAATTATAAATTAAAGGGTGCCCCAATAGTAAATTTTGTTTTATAAATATGGCCATACTTTTAAACATTTGTAGATAGACAATTTAAATTTTAAACGAACCTATATTGCTAAGTCTTTTACAAGAGCAAGTATAAAACTTGAATTTGGAAATTAAAGAAGAGTTGCAGACGGTTGAAAATGATAGTTTTGTTGCCAGTTTAAAACAAACTTTTTTATTATTTTAAACATTAACTTTATTAAGTTCAAAGGTTCTTTGTTTTGGGGACTTCAATGCAAAAGCTTATTTATTTTAATTTAAAAGTTTCATTTTTATTTAAAGTTTTATTTAATAACATTTCTTTTTCTGTGCACTTTCTTTTAACATTTTTATCAAGCTGAGGTCCTCTTCACAAATTATTGCCTTATATGTATTTGTTATTAGATGACAATAATCGTGCATGCACAGACATGATCGTTCATGTCTTTATTTCTCTATCTTACGTAAGCATCATCGTGCGTAAGTAAGTGAGCAACAAAAAGAACATTGTATGTATGTATGTAAGTACATATATAATTATATTAGGCAGAGGCCACGCAATGAGTGGTAGAGCGGTAAACGGCTGAGCAGTAAACGGCTGAGCGGTGAGCGGCAAAAAATTAAAACATATGCAATACTATTGAAATCGCCACGCAATGAGCGGCTAAGCGGCATTTTTAAGCGGCTAAGCGGCGCCGCTCAGGAATAGAACTTGTTCTAATTTTTAGTTGATTTCTGAGCGGCAAAGTAGCAAAAGTGAAAATAAATGAAATATTAGGGAGAGAGGGGAATTCAACAAAATAGTAGTGAGCAAGAGAAATTCAATGAAATATTGGGTAGAAAATGGAAAATTAATTTAAAAGTATCCATTTTTAGGGACAAAATTAAATTTGTTGGTCTAACATTTTTTTTAATTTTTGATGAAACAATGGCATTTTAACAACTAACCGCTCCGAAATGACGCTCAGTAACAAGCCACTTGCCGCTCAAACTCGCCGCTCTGCCGCTCACCGCTCAGCCGCTTTCCGCTCTACCGCTCATTGTGTGGCCCCGGCCTTATTATAACAAACGTAAGCAAGTTTAGGTATGCCCATCAATGCCTTACTTACATTAACTAAAACAAATTTTACTCTTAGTAACAATAACAATCAAACAAACATATTACAGTCGAGTTCTGCATACCCAATGATAACAGTTAGTAACAATTAAACAGTAAAATTATTGTTAATACTTATACCATGTTCACATTACAGCGTTTTTTCGTAATTCGCTCTCCCATTCGTAATTCAGCCTCTAATTACTAGCAGAATAACGTAATTCCCCATACAAATTTTTTAGAGCGAATCACCAATTTCGTAGGTAATTGAATTTGAATTACCACGCCAGTTACGATAAAATCAGTGTCATCTCTAATTTTTATCGAAATTTTACCTGAACAACTGTCAAAATAATAAAAAATAAACAAAAAAAATAGTGAAAGGTTTTATAGGACATTAAAAATTTAAGTAAATATGGGAAAGAAAAATATCATAAGAAAAATTGTAATGTCAAGGCGTCTAGTAGCTACGGCTAGAGTACTGGAAGTGACGAAAAAGAGGAAACAAAATAGTTATTTTAAAATAAAATGATTATTGTTGTTGTTTAAAATAAAATGGCAAAACTTTTTTGAAGTCCAACGTGATTTCTACGAAATAAATAAACAACTGCCAAACCCAATTACTTAGATGCAATATGAACACTCAAATACCACAAGTGATTCCGAGAGCGAATAATGTCATTCGAATTGTAATGTGAACATGGTATTACATCAACATAACATTTATTCTTTTATTTTTATTAATTTATCATTATTAGAAAATATTACACAATTATCGTTTTTAAATTCAATAACTATTATTATTAACTAAAAACTTTTTTTATTACCCGTTTTATATTAAGTTCATTAAGCATTGTTGCTGACAAAACAGAAATTAATATTTTTGTAATAATAAATAAATAGGTTCAGTAATTTTGCAATAATGTATTCTTACTAAGCAATTTTAATTAGTTTATTGTAAAACAATTTAGTATATAAGCTTGAAAAATAAAAAAAGTTATTCATTAATATTTTTAACGCATTTAACGTGTTTTATTCTTTTGATTAGCGTTCTTCAGGCTCCAGTGCTTGTAAAAACAAAAAGGAAATAAAAAATAGTGTTATTTCTGACGAAACGTATGAAGTGAGTTGCAATAGAATTCCTATCTATACAAATATTTTGATTGTCAATACGTAATATATCGTTAAAGCGCATAGTAACAAATTATTTTGACAAGAAATAATTAATGTTTTTAATGTTCTTTGTGCATTTTACGCTCAAAAATGGCATCAATATCTTTTTTGACAGAAAAAAAATTTCTTAAATAATAAATGTACTTTTAAACCAAAACTCGTACGAATTTGATATTTTTTGTAGAAGATTCAGTTTGAACTATTTTACATCGAAATTTTGACACATATGATCTTTAATCCCAAAGCTATATATACTCCGAATTGTTTCCGAAAGCATTTCATGAACCCCACTCCAATTTTGAAATTTTGGTCTTCATTTTTGCAATTTTTTAACTTACTTTATCGTGGCAGAGCATTATTTTTCTTTATTCCAGTCTAGTTTTTTTAATTTATTAGGTACAACTTTTTTTTAATATTTGCAAAGTGCGTGTGCATATAAATAAATTATCGTTGTGTTTTGCAATAGTTTATTTTTCATCTTCTTTCGACTATATAAAAGAGCCGAAAAAAGTCAGCCGTATACAGTGGAGAAGAGAAAAAATGTTGGTTTTGCTTAAGGATTGATTCTTTTCTTGGCTTTATTGTTTGGATAAACATTTTTAGTTTATTTCAAATGTTTGTTAGAAGATTCCTGAAGAGTTAAGTGAGCAGTAACGAAATGGTCATAAAGACGTGCTTTGACCCTCAATAATCAATATCGGTGATTTAAATAATTAATCGGCATAAAATAGCAAGAAAAAATGATTTTATTTTGAAAATTAAGTAAAAATTTAGAATTTTAAATTTAAAAGTCGAGTATAAAAGTCTAAGTCTAAGAGTATAAAAGATACTATGCAAATTCCAAGCACGTTTTTCCATTATCTATCCATATACATTACTAAAAATAAACTATTTTTAAAATCGGTTCACTTTTGATAAAGTTATAATCTCTTTGACGCCCTGTACTGACACAGGGTGTATCCAAAAACAATTGGCGAAAAGCCTATGACGTTCTCTATAAATCGCAGTTTTTATCATTAAAATCGGGCAAGTAATTTAAAGTTCCCGGCTTTTATTCCATTTTTTGTAATTCACGCCACTTTGCGACGTTTGACATTTTGTTTTACTTTGAGGCGTATAATTAAATAAAACTTTAAAGTATAAATTCCTTAAGTTGAAATTAATACTTTTAATGCTTAAAACAAACTTTAGACACAATGTTTTTAAGTTCGAAACATTAACCAAGGTCTAGTATTGAATATTTTTTGTTGCTTTGTTTTGACTTTAATATAGAAACCATATTGTTATAATCAGGCATGTCACAACGTCCGAACGGAATAATTTGAATTCCATATTAACAATTCCGATTGATTTTGTTTTTGTTTAGAAGCTTGTTTCTTTTATTTAAATTTCGCAATATTGCGCACACGAAAGTAAATAACAAGGCTCATCCAAATATGGACACATGATAAAAGTAAATTTGAAAACCGTAAATAACAAAATTTCAAAGAAACTAAATTCTCTTTTATAATTCAGTTCTGTGACATATACGAGTATTTATATATTTAATTTTTATCAAAATAAAGAAACGTGATATTATTAAAAAAATATTATTTTGCAAATAAAATTGAAACAATATTAAATTAAGAACAGAAATAATTATATGTATAACATTTTATTAAAAATCATATTATTCAAGTTCGATTTATTATTAAAGTAGACCATTTATATCAGATTAGAACAATGATTTTCCATTACAAATTTCAGTTAAAAGAGTCCGCATTATGAAAATTTATTGCTTTAGGCAATTTATTATGATTGAGTAATCCGAATGTGTTACTTCCACTGCAGAGGATGAAGCAGACTTGATGGAGCCTGCATTACCTTCAATTTCAAACTTAATATAATTAAAAACCAACAAATATTTTCTTTAAAAATCGCCGATGTAAATTTAAAGGATATAAATACTCCACAGTTTATTCAATTTAAAAATCTTGCAGAAAAACTAAGCGCCTGTCTGATTGTTGCAGTCTTCATTCTTTGACTTGATTTTTTGCCAAACATCAGACATTTTAGCTTCTGGCAACCATTTGAACAATTTCCTCTTATCTTAGTTATCGCGTCCATAACACTGAAATATCATATCTAACCAACTGTAAGGGTTTATTTAAATTGTTGTCACATTGAATTGAAAAGTTTACTATTACAGTAGATAATTTTAATAGTCAATTAAGTCAAAATCTACTGATATCGTAAAGTGCTTATCCATGATTTCAACTTTAAGTAATAGTGCCTATTTTGTAATACGTTTCGCGAAATTAAACTTTAAAATTAATACATGAAATGTTTTTGTTTTCATTATAAATTTCTACTTTGCCAACCCGTATTATATTACACACAACAATTTTGTTGCAATTTTTGTACTCCGCCAAATAAATCTGTATTTCAACACACTTTTTTTTACTTAATTGACAACTATTGATTTAATATGATTATTTTTATTTTTAAATTGGAGCCTTTCCCTGAGTGTGGAAGCAGCTTTGGGTTTAAATTTAACTTTTGAAATAAACTTTTGTATATATAGTTTTGTTTTTCATTTTAATCTTCCTTCATCTGCCATAATAATATTACGCCTTACACACAAATGTACATCGTGGGCTGTCACTCAAGATGGCACTTGTTGTTAATCATTACGTCATTTCTCATTTTCTCATTAAATTTCACTTAGATGTAAATGAGCTTTTAGTTTGACGTCTTTAATGAATATCATTATGTTTATCTTTGTGAGTGCTAAATGAATATTATATTCTGGTTAAAAAATATAAAGATATTTTAAATTCATGTAGCAGTGTTGTTCAAAATTTTTGAAATGATATATTTTTTTAATTTTAAGTTCCAATAAAAAAGCGAATGTAGTTGAACGAACTAATTGATACGTTATCGTTGGGAATTGTCTTGTCGTTTTAATAGATCAAGTAAAAATATTTTGTAATCTTTTCCACCGTTCCGCCGCTGCAATTTTTTTGTTCTAATAAATTTGCAGAAAGACTATTATGTCTAACATGCAGTACTTTTTGCAAAAAAAAAACCTTAAATAACCTGTCATACCTCTTGTATACATGCCGTTCTTTAAATTTTTCCTTTAATCGTCATCTTTAACCTCAATAACTCTATATGAATAATTTTTTTTTGTTATTGAAAAGAAGCCACAGTTTAGCCTTTATGTGGGGCAGATTACAATTTTTATAATACAGAAAATGGCAGAATGTTGACAACCAGCAGAAAGGTTGTTTATGAATTAGCATTGTTTAAAGCTGTTTAGCAAAGCAGCGCTAAATATTTCCTAAAATTTGTGTTTGTTTAAAATGCGTCTACATTGTCAGATATTATAAAAGTTAAATTAATTTCAATTTATACAAATTTAATCTAAATCCTGCAGTGGGAAAAAATCAATACAAACACATTTATGTATGACACACAAATAATTTTCCTCTCCTAACTTTTAATTTCTTTGTTCATTCAATATGTTTAAAACTTTATTAATTACAAGATGTTAAGACCTTTAAATAAAAAACATTTTATCTTAAAGCATTTAACAAACACACGTTTTTGATTTTGTTACTAATTTCTAAAGTGTCAAAGTGTCATTATCAAGGATAATTGATTGACGCTACAGTGACTATTAAATGCATGTATAAAATATTATTTTATTTTTTTATTTGCTTGTTTAGTTTTTTAACTAGAATAATAGAAAAAATACTCGTACTACCACAATATAATTGTCAGCATTTTGGGTATCTATCTGAGTATTTTTAAATATATTTAGAAGAATAATAAGTCCAGATTTACGCTATACAATTTTTTTGAGGGGTTTTTTCTGAATTTTTTATTTAAGTTACAACGTAACGCGTTGTATTAAAGTAAATATTGGGAACAGTAACATCCCCTCAAAACTCAAGTAATGCCATATTGCTTACTCCTCCTGCTTCACAAACAAACAAAAATTTCATGCTAGCTTCATGAAAAAATGCATAGTGTAAATACCGTATTAGTCCACACTTTAACCATACAATTTTTGATGCCTTTTTAAATTCTCGTTATAATCTGCAGTGATATGTGTTATTTCAAACAAAACATAAGCACCAATAACATCTCCTAAAAAGTGATGTCGTATTGGTTACCCCTGTTGCTTCACCACCAAACAAAAATTCCATGCTAGTTTCATGAAAAATTGCATAGTGTAAGTTGCTTCTTAATAGAGTAAGCCCGCTAATACTTTCATATCTAGTACGGATATAAAAGTTGACGTAAATTTTGATATAAAAAGTTTCTCTCTTTTTATCAGTGACTGTAAATGAATAATTTGAATGCATGGCACTAAAGTAAATTAAATTACAGTATATACAAAATGAAAAATTATGCTTTTGTCTAAAAGGAATCAAGTTTTTTGCAGTTATAAACATAAATTTTTGGGAGTTGACTTTATGTGAGTTACAACCAGTTACGAGTCAATAAGTCGAAAGTTTTTTCAATAAGCCAAGTTTTATTTATCTGTACATATATTAATTTAGTTTTTCGAGTTTGCGACAAGAAGCAAACCCTAAATTAATTAATTGTCATCTGCGGAAAGAATACACTCAAATATTTTTATATTAATCGATAATTAGCAAAGTTAGAGCTTTAAAATACCGGTACTAGTACTGACTACGTTACAAACATAGAAAGCCGAACATTTAGAAAATGAAAGATAGAAAATGGTTAACAAGACCTACAATAATTTGAAAAGAATATTAAGAAAACCCAAAGATAGAATACACGAACTAAAATTTTTAAATATAATTTTTCAAATTCCCTAGAATGGGAATTATAACGAAAATTTTTAACAAAATGCGTGTAGTTACGACGAAGAATAACAAAAGGTTTCTAGACATAAATTATATCAAAATATTAATTCAAATAAAGCCGCCACCAATAACTAAAATAAATAAATAAAAAAGGTTATTTTCTTCCTGCTTTAACTCTCTTAAAGTGAACTGATAAATATTATTTATTTGTGAGCACACTCATAATATTATGTAGGTAAATTTAAATGAAAAACCACTTTACCAACTACTTTTTCATTTAAAAAACGGTCCACTTACATTTCATTTTAATTAAACGTAATTTTCAATTGTTTTTTAATTTTGATTTTATAACTAACAAAATATGTAAAAACAAATAATTTTTATTTTATTCCAACGCACGAAAAAAGCACCTATCAGAAGAGTTAAAAGTAGTGTTTTTTTGTTTGATTTAACTAACAAAATATATGACCCACCAAAACATTAGTAATTACTGTTTCCATAATTATTTTATTTTATAAAATTCAACCTACTAAACAGTAAAATTAACTGCTGTTTTTCCTTTATTCTAACCCTCTAAAAATAACCTACCAAAAAAATACAAACTTCACATGTTTTATTTATTTTAAACATCAAAAGGTCTTGATTTATTTATTGATTATTTAAATTATTTTGATACAGAAATCCTTTTTTTTCTCTTTTTTTTTTATTTGCTTTATATTTTTGTCCTTATTTTAAAATCAACGGATTTCAGAATTATTCTATGCTTAAAAAATAATGTAATTCAAAAAAATTCTTTATTTTTTTTGCAACCAATACTTAAAGTTCATATCGCTCACTTACTGATAGAATGCTTTAACTCACCATCACCATCTAGAAAAAAATTCAGCCTGCTTAAATTCTCACTACAGTTAGTAAAATGATTCAGAAATAGAAAATCCATTTGAGAAAGCCTTCTTCAAATTGTTATGAATTATGACATTATTGCTCAAAAATAAATCCACTTCTCTGTGACAAAACTAGAATGTGTTGTTACATGAACTGGAATAACGATCTACTCTCTTAAAACGTGAATAGTACAAAAGGCATAAATAAAATAGTGAACAATTCTGTTTGTGAAACACCAAACCTTGGTAAAATGTTTTACAATGTTAAAGACCACAGATTTTATTTTCTTTATTCTTTACCTGTAAAAAGGAAATATTATTTTTTAAAACAAAATGCAAATTTTAAAAACAATGTGAAATGCTTACCAACCTATTTTTGATGTTTTTCTTCCATAAACTTTTATGTTCTAAATGTATTTTTTATAACTGACTTATTTTCCAACAGTTTATATTTTTTTTATTTTATAATTTAAAGCTTTTGTAAAATAGTGCTTTTCTACTGACGAACTTTTTTTAATTAAGTATTTCATTTTTACTGAAACAAGATTAAAATTAATTATTTATTTTTCTAACAACAGACAAAAAAATATTTAAAAAAAAATTCTTCCTAAAACAATCATTTATTCATTCATTTATTTATTTTTAAATTTACTAACAACTTCTTAAATAAACAAGTTAATGTAAAAATTTTTTGAGTGCAGGGTCGTTAAATCAGCAGTTATAAGTGAATTAGTTAAGTTGGATTTATTTCATTTTTATCTTAAGTTCTAAATTAGTAACTGAGAATTAAAAATTATTTACAAATGTTTGCGGACGTATTGCAAAAAAGACAGGAAAAATTAGACACCAGCAGAGTATTTTCTGGATCGGTTAAAAGCGTTCTTAAAGATCCAGGATGTATGCTTATATTATCTGGCGTCATTAAGTTATTTATCTTTTTATTTGTCATTAATACATTCCTCAAAATTTTACAACAAAAAATGTATGTATATGCATGCTCATTTCCAAAATTATATTTTTTAATGGTCGCCTTTAGAATTTCAGCTGAATGGTTGATTGTTTAAAATAAATTAAAAATTAATATAAACATTGAAATATACAAAGGTGTAAAGACTAAAGAGCTGCACAAAATGTTTTAAAAGTTCTATGTTCTAGTGTACACTACTTCCAAACACAGAATTTCATTGTAAATAATAACATCAAAACAAGCATAACAAAACATGGCTTTCACTAAAACAAAACAAGCACCATTCGAAAAGTTTCTCTTTACAGTTTTGTTAGTGCTTGTGTTTTAAAACAGGGTAGAACATCAAAACAAAACGCGACAATGAAGTAAAAAAACTGTAAATCATAGAAACATCGAGTGCACTAGGATATACAAAGCATGCTCACGAAAATAAAGTAGTGTTGTTAAATAATGCGATTTAAGGCTGTTGAAAGAAAATACTTTTATACAATATAGAAATGATATGCAAACATACAATTATGTTTTTTTTACTACAGGCTGCTTTATTGTTATATTTTTAATATGAAAATAGAGAACTGCTGATAAAAAATTAATTTTTAAAAAATATTTTTGTAAAAGGATAGATACTGAACCACGCGTTATTAATTTTAATTCCTTACTAACAATTGCTGAACCCTTTTTAAAATTTTTTGTATAGAACTTGTAAAAAAATATATTATTTAGTACGATCGAATACAGGCAATTTTATTATTTTTGTTCAGTTTTATAACTAGTCGTTTTTCTGAAAACCCCGAAATGTAAAAGACAATTTTACTATTATATTTTTAATATAAAAATATTAAATTTTTTTTGAAAAAGTAATTCAATTGACAGATATTATAATGTTTTTTTTCTCCATTTTTATGCGTTTTCAAATCTTAAAGTTGACGACACCTCATATTGAGAAAAACGAAAATGATTGTAGTTTCTCTTTAGCCTAATTCAGCTATCAAAAACTTCAAGCATGTTTTGAATGTTCTACTTCAGTTTTGATATTCTATACCATTTTTGTTCTAGTTCTGTTATGTTTTACTTCAATGTTGTTTTAAAACACTTTTGTTCTTTAATCTCTATTTTGGTGGCAAAGTAAATCATTTGTGTTTGGAAGTATGTGTTTGAAAATGAGAGTGTTCTATACACACACTACTTGAAATTTACCTGATTGCTTATAAGACATTTTTCTTATGCTTGTGCATTCCTTTAGTAAAAACACTTCTCGAAAGTTTTTTTTTAATTCATAAATTTTTGTACAAAATTTTTTATAATTTTAACTAACAATAAATTAAAAAAAAACAATTCTTACTAAAGTGTTTTCAAGGACTATATATCTGTCATTTAAAAGTTTTGTGTATTTTAATATACACTCACTTACATAAAGGTAAAGGTTAAAAAGAAATTTCCTAAATTAATAAAAAGCAAATGAATTTATTAAAAAAAAAACTTATTATACACTAGTAAAAACAAAACGCGACAGTACAAAACGAAACAAATAATTAAAAAGTAAAGTTATTGTGCAGTGTTATACACTCTGTCACTAATGTTTAAGATATTAATTCTTCTATGATAAAAAAGAAGGTCCGCACACTTGTATAGAAGTTTAGTTTTCCTAAGGGCCAACAAGTAGACAGGAAAAAACACATTTTTAGGCGTATACTTCAAAGAGTCTTTGTCTACACATATTAGTAATTGAAGGTGTTCCCGACCCTATTAAGTTGGAAGAATTATTGCAATATTTGAGCGGCCTCAAATTACGTCAACATCGTTGGTTTCGTTCAACTGGGAGCTGACAAATTAGTTGTGAGATTGACGAAAGACTCGGACATAGAAAACTTTTGTGCCGTCCGATACGAATTCCATTGTAAAATACACATCAGGAAATTAAGACGGACAGGTGTTACGCAGTGCTTCAACTGCCAGCGGTGCGGACACGCTTTCTCAAACTACCACATGCTCTGAAAAGTGGCAAGTGCCTCCTTGCGCCCGGAATGTGCAGGAAACATTGGTGACTAATCCAGTGACTAGGCAGGTGTCAAAACAAATAGATCTTCTTGTTAAATGTTGCAATTGTAGTAGTTGCGGACATGTGGCTGGCTCAGGGTAGTGTTAACGTAGGCAATAACTGCTCCGCAGCTCGATTTTTTTTCCGCGGACTTTTGAGGTGTCTTAGCAAAGTAGGATTCTTTGCAGTTAAGTACCGCGAGTTGTACAAATGCGAGGACAGATCCTGTGCATTGCTTAGCATGCTTTCTGATCTTAGATACGATGGATAACTTATTTAAAATTATTTTATTTTAAGTCAACTCAATTTTCTGGAGACACAAAAGTCACATCCTGTGTTTATTTCTGACATGACAAAAACATTTTTCACCATAAATTTGACATGACTTGCAAATTGGAAAGAATGCCGATTGCTATAACAATTGTAGTATCAACTATTAGTATACAGGCGCTTGAAATTTACAAAAAGCCCATATTGCTGATGAAATTTGATGTATGTGGCCAAATTTTGAACCGAAAGACAGACAGCCGAAACTTATAAGGAACTTGTATGTACTAAGTCTGCCATTTAAAGTTTATATTTTGAATATAGAAATTATAAGGTGTCTCACAATTAATGTAATTTGACATACATATATGTATCTTTTGAATGTCCACTGCTGTGTTTGGTATAAAAAGAAGTAGAAATATTTTAAATTATAAATAACAACTTTTACAAGTGTAAACTTTGAAAATGGAATACATATGTCTATTTTTGAACGTTTATATACAGACAGATTAATTCTGTTTTTAAGTCTTTATTTATTTTTTTTGGCAGGAATTATTATCCAACTTATCATAAAAAATATTAAAAATATTATGAACTATTAGTAAATTTATTCTTTTTTTATTTATCGATGTCGGACATGCTACTTTGACTTATAAAGTTATTCGATACTATTAAAACTTATTGTCTCATTACAAAATTTGATTGAATTTTCCAGATTAGCCACGTAGTTTTAGCATTGCTTGTGTTTTTAACCGTAATGTATACTGATTAATTGATTCTGCCAGCAATTTGCTTAAAAACTCTTCTGTTAGACGATGCACAGTGGCGTGAAATAAAAAAATTGAATAAAAGTCTGGAACTTCTAAACTACTTGCCCGATTTTCATGAAACAAACTGCAATTTTTAAAGAAGGTCATAAGCTCTTCGCCTATTGCATTTGGATACATCCTGTGTCAGTACAGGGTAATACCAAAGGGCGTCAACCTAGGTAACCTCGAATTTAAAAAAGGTTTCAGAGCTTATAACTTTATCATAAGTGAACCGATTTCAAAATTTGTTATTTTTAGTAATGAACACAGATAGATAAAGAAAAACATGCGTGGAGTTTGCATTGTATCTTTTATAATTTTAAATTAAAATACAAAAAATTTTCTTAATAATAAAATTTTTAATTTTAAATTTCTTAAAAATTTTAAAAAATTTGAAATTTTAGTCAAAAAATACTTTCAGTTTTTAAGTAGATTTTTAATAATTCTCGGTAAATTTATAACATTTTTAACTTTTTCTTTAAGACAAGGCAAGTTGTAATCTATCTAATGTCTTTTTATGGAATTTTTGTGAAGCACGCTACAGTCAGCATTGTGCGAATATGGCCAATTTTTTAACAAAAATCTAAGGGCCATTTTCACGATGTCGCAATCGTTCGAGCCCTAAATGTTCAAAACTGTAAAAAAACGTGCACGTGGATTTTCATTATTTTTATAACCAACTATTCTAGTACGATTTATTTTCAGTAGTTTGCCATATTTTGTATACATCCTGTGGAGCCTGGGCAGGCCATTGAAGAAAAAATTAAAATTTTCGGGAAGAAAATTTTTTATATACACAAAAAAATATTTTAACATATCGTTTGCAAAAATTTTTATTGATTTTAGTTGCGTACATATTGGATTTTAATGGGATGAAAACCTGATTTAATATTTTATATGTTCGGATATATTCAAGGTAAAATTTCATTCCCAAAATTTCACTTAAAAAGACATCAGATGGATTACACAAGGCCTTGTCTTAAAGAAAAAGTTAAAAATTTTATAAATTTACCAAAACACGTTAAAAATCTACTTAAAAAACTTAAAGTATTTTTTGACCAAAACTTTTTTTTTAAACTTTTTAAGAAATTTCAAATTAAACAAATTATTACCACTAAAATAATGAAGTCAAAGAAAAAAATTCTTCTACAAGTAATTTCTTATAGTATTAGCTTTTTAAATCTGTTTTAAAGTATTTAAAAAAACTACAGATGAAAAACCAAAAAATGCCAAGGAAAAATTTTGTATATTAAATTTAAAAAAGTATAAAAGATACCATGCAAATTCCAAACACGTTTTTCCTTTATCTACCTATGTACATTACTACAAATTTTTGAAATCGGTTTACTTTTGATAAAGTTATATGCCCTGAAACATTTTTCAAATTCAAGTTTACCTACTTTGACGCCCTGTGGTACTATCCTGTACTGACACAGGGTGTATCCAATTACAATATGCGAAAAGCTTATGACCTCCTCTATAAATCGCAGTTTGTTTCATCAAGTAGTTTAGAAGATTTTTATTCCATTTTTTTGTATTTCTCGCCACTGTGCGATGTATATTTATCATTACAATAAAGATGCAATATCCTACTTATCTTACTTTAAGATATTTATTACACCTGCTCAAAGGGCACGTTTTAAATCTTAAAGGTTTGTTCTTAAACAGCATATGTATACACCTTTTGATTATTGTTGATTAGTTTCCCACTTGAAATCAAACGAACTGAAGTCACATTTACGTCTATAACTAGAACATCTTCACATATTTTTTCTAAAATCAGTTTTTGTAGCAAACCCACAAACTACAATCATAAAATCTTTCCTACGAAAATATATCTTAGGAGCTGTTGGGATATTTATGCAACTCATAAATTTCTTATTTTCGTATGTTACAGTATGTTTTGGTGATTTAAGTTGTAAAGAATTTTGTTACTATACCTTTGTTTTGTGCAATGCAAACCATACGTTAAGCAAAGTGATTTACTAAAAGCACAACTAATATCTTATATTTATCAAACACGTACATATGGGCATTTCCACAGAAATGTCAACCACAGCCAAAAAATTCAAAGCCCTTAAGAGTATGGAGGAGTAAGCAATATGGTATTGCTTGAGCTTTGCAGGGATGTCACTGTTCATAATGTTTACTTTTAGATAACGCATAACACTGTAACTTAAATAGAAAATTGAGAAAAAATGCCTTAAAAAATTGCAAAGTGTAAATCTAGTTTTTGTGTATAAAGAATAAAAGAAAAATGAAAAAGGAAAAAGGAACGATGCGATTGCCAATTACGGTAAATTTTTTCTTTCTTTAACGGTTACATTTGTTATCAGTGTGTCGGAGGTATTTGAATAGTAGGCATCAAATATTAATAACAAATAAATATTTTTATTGCAAATTAAATTTTAAAAAAATTCAAGAAAATAACCAGCATTTTGGTCTTGGTACTTATTACAAGGGCTGCTCTATATATTTCTGGCCTAATAGTGAAAATGCGAATATTTATAATCAAAAATGGTTTTATTGTTTTTCAAAGTATTCTTCAGCATGATTTATACACTTTTGCATGCGCTCAAGCCAGTTGTCGAAGCACTTTTTCCACTCCGATTGAGACATCTCTAAAACATGGTTTTTGAGCACTTCAACAGCTTCTTCTGGCGAAGAAAATCGTTGACCACGAATTTTTTCTTGATGTGCGGAAACAAGAAGAAGTCATTAGGTGCCAAGTGAGGGCTGTACGGCGGATGACCCATTAATTCGACGTTTTGGCCGGTCAAAAACGCTCTGGTTTGAGCCGATATGTGAGAGCTCGCATTGTCATGGTAAACAATGATTCGTCTTCTCTTGTTGGTTTTTCGTATTTCTCCGATGACTTCAGGCAAACAAATTGTAGTGTACCACTCAGAAGTAACCGTCCTACGTTGCTCAAGCGGAACAGTCGCCACATGACCAGTTTTGCCGAAGAAACAGGCAACCATTTGCTTCGAAGTGCTTCTTCCACGAACAACTTTCGTTGGATTTTGCTCGTCTTTGAAGACCCACACGGTCGATTGATGTTTCGTTTCGGGCTCATACGCATACATCCATGATTCGTCACCTGTGACGAATTCGTTTTTGAGCGAGCATCGGCCACGATTAAATTCATTATACCAATTTTTCACAGTGCTATAGGATGGTGCTTCATCGCCATGCAAAGATTTAAGTTCATCAATGCACTCTTGTCGTAATAATCCACGTCGAAAGTTGTGAAAAATGATGGCACGAAAATGTTTACGAGTTAATTCCATTTTTTTCTATATTAATTTTTTAAATCACTGTAAATAACACAAATAATGGTCGTATGTCAAAACGTTTTGTGTACGATTATGCTTAAAAATGACAAACTTTCCAATGGAAATGTCAGATTGCACTTGACAGCACTAAGTGTTGCCAGGCCAGAAATATATATAGCAGCTCTCGTTAAAGTTTGTCACGTGCGAAATCGTAAGGGTAAAATGTATAAATTAAAAATTTTTTTCTAAAATATCTCTATTTTTATACTTTTTTTAAAATGTCCGCAATTATAAATTTTTAAAAACTGAACAAATTCCAACCAATCCAAAACCAAAATGAAGTAAATAATTTTGCTGCACTAAAGGTTAAAGGATGATAAAACAAAATTAATAAAATATAAACTAAAAAACCGTGACATATATTGAACATATTAAAACTCATTTATTTTATCTTATGCATGTCTATTTAAATAAAAACTAAAAAATAAAAAAACCCAAGATGAAATGCTCCTTATTCGTTTTTTTTAATTGTACGTATACACTGCAACTACTATAAAAAAGATAAGCTTACACTCACAGCTAGTATCTACACTTTTCAACAAATCCTGGCAACCGTTTTGTTTTTTCTTCCGGTGTAATATCTCAGTGGCATTTCAATTGCCCTTCTAGCACTGGTTTGCCTTAAATCAGTATTTCTGCCATAAATTGTATTCATATGGATGCCATACTTTAAATACGATGAAAATTTATGCATTCACACACGCACATACATACATACAACTCATTGTTACATGTAACAGAAAATTCTGTGTTGCATTATGTGGGTGTTTGCGAACAGCATTTAAAGGTTTGCGGTCTTTTGTAATAATTTCGTATACGAATAATTCTGAACCTCTCTGCGTGTGCACCTAATTTGCATGTGTAGTGAAATATAAATTAAAATTAAATCGTTTTGAAGCGTAATGCGTAATATTGTTACACAGTAACAGCAATAATTACCACCTGATGGAATTCATAGTCATCGCATCTGTGTCTGGAATATTAAATACCTGTAAAAACACACAAAACAAAAATATGTTTATTAAATGTCCAATAATATTAAAAAATATATATTTCACCAAATTTTTGTGATAAGAATATCATTTTAAAATAATGCTCTAATAAACTTAAAGGTATTAATTATTGTACAAAGACACGGACTAACTTTTATTAATGGTAATGATATGAAACTATTTAATCATTAGTCAGAATTTGTTTTTATCTTAATAACATCGAACCTTTTTCATTAAAAAGTATTAGCATTTGTTAAAATAATGGCATTACTAAAACAACAATTATTCAATGCCAATAAAATTGACAATTTATTAGTCCATCTATTTAACTACTTTCCTGAATATTTTTGATAACTTACGGTTTTAAATTAGAGCAACAATAAATGGTATTAACCCAAAAACTTAACCAATTCAATTAATTGATCAAAAAAATTTAACAAATGAGCTGGTTTTTTTTTAAAGTCAATCCCTTTTTTCACAAAACTAAGCTAACTGTAATTTTATTGAGCTATCGACTCTTTCTATCAATAGCTACAATTGCAATTTCAATAAAGCTCTATCTTGACATAAAATAAAAACAGATTTGCTGTACAATTTTATAGCACAAATATTTCCTTTCAAAGTGGAATAAGTCCATTCCTTATTAGTTTAATTAAAACAACTCTTATTAATTTCTTCTAAACGGCAGATTTTTTGCAGTTCTGGAAACAGCATTTAAGAAAAAGAATAATATACACTGCTCAGGACTAATATAGTGCCGAAAAAACAGCATCATTACAAAAAGCAACATCAAATAGAGAAAAATACGGACAGTAACATTTTTAAAATGCCTTAAAATATGTTAGATGAAGCTTAAAAAAATGAACCTTAAAAATTATTTTATGAAATGAGTGTGGAGGAAAAGGTTCCATTCAAAACAATTTTTTCTAAAAAAGGAAAGACCAAAAAGGCTCAGCAAGAGTAATATTTTACTATTTTATAAAACTTCATGAAACATAACAAGCGAGAAAATAATGATATGATAAGTTTATATACATTATATACGGCGTATTCACTATAAATATTTCAATATGCTAATGTTTAATAAAACTAAGTATAAAATATCTTTTTCTTATTTAAAGACGAAGTAGTTTGTATTTTAAATATCTGAAATAAACTTAATAAATTTAGTTATTCGCATATATAGTGTCTTCATTTTATCTATTACTTGTTACGTAAAAAATTATTTTATTAAGCTTATATCTAATATATAGACTTAAACTGCTCCTGTTTTTATTTCTTCTAAAATGTTATTTGTGGTATAAGTCCATGTGGAGCCAAAACAATTATTTTTTTTTAATAATTTTAGTAATATTGTTTTATAATAAAATTCAAAATGTGTATCGTGTCAAAAAACATCACACAAATTGATTAAAGTTAGCCAATATTTTTAAAATCCCAATGTATGAAAAAATGTACTTATATCAATTAAAAAAAATATCAACACTTAACAGTGTTGCCAAAACGGCGGTTTTTCCGCTAGAACTAATACGGCCATATAGAACAAATAACATTAATTTTGGGAAAACCCTTTAATTTCTAAATTCAAATTATAGGCTTCTTGTTATAGCTGACTTAGCAGCTCAGCTGTCTGTCTATAACGGTTCAAAAGTCCGGCCACATACACCATATTATATCAACTATTGGGACACCCGTTTATTTCCAAATCCAAATTTTATACTTGTTGTTATAGAGGAGTTAGTAATACAGGCTCTTTGTAAATTTCAATCGTCTTTCTACAACGGTTTAAAAGTATGGCCATATACCAAATTAAATAAACTATTGGTGCACCCTTTAATTTAAAATTTTAAATATTATCAGCTGTTACTAAAACGGTCATAGCAATCGACATTGCGTCAAATTTACAAGCGTTTGTCTATAACGGTTTAAAAGATATGCTTATATAAGTAAATCTACAGTAACTATGGGACACTCTTTAATTTCTAAATACAAATTATAACTTTGTTGATATAGCCGACTTAGAAATACAGGTCCCTTTTAAGTTCCAGCGTTCTGTCTATAACGGCTCAAAAGTACAGCTACACACTTGAAATTACATCAACTGTTGGAATACCCTTTAACTTCCAAATACATATTTTATACTTATTGTTATAGCGGATTTACCAATACAGGTTCGTTGTAAATTCCAAGCGTCTGTCTATAACTCTTAAAAAGTATGCCAATATACATCAAATTAAATGAATTATTGGCGCACCCTTTAATTTATAATTTGTAATATTAATACTTGTTACTATAACGGCCATAGCAATCGACATTCTGTCAAATTTGCAACCGTTTGTCTATACCGGTTTTAAAGATAGGCCTATATAAGTAAGAGCCATAGTAATACGCAGTCATTTTAAATTTTACAGAATCGGCCTTTAAAGTTCATAATACACGTAAAAAATATGTATGTTGTATGGGGACACCCTTTAATTTTTAAGATTATGAACTGTTTTTAAAACGGGACCAATCTGTAAGCATAAAATTTTCAAAATCGGATCAGAAATGACTGAGTTCTGGAGGCAACATTCAGCCGAATTGTATAACCTCCTTTTTTTTGAAGTCGGTTAAAAAGTACTTTCAATTTTTTAATAGATTTTTAACGTTTTGTTTGGTAAATTTTAAAATTTTTTACTTTTTCTTTAAAATAAAGCCTTCGGTAACCTTGATGGCTTTTGTGGAATTCTTGTAAAAGACTTACAGCCAGTAGTCAGACTGTAAAAAAAATTGCAAGCGGTTTTCATTCTTTTTTAAACCAACTATTTTAGAACGACTGATTTTCATTAATTTTCCAAATTTTGTAGGATATCTATAGATGGAGTCTGCGGGAGCGATCAAAGGAAAAATAAAAATTTTTAGGAAGAAAATTTTTTTGCATACAAAAAATAATAATATTCTTATATATTATTTGCCAAAATTATACTCTATCACCCATATATTTATTTTTTTGCTTGGAGTTACTTTATTGTTCTAATTGACATGAAAATATTAGAGGTAAGTGTGGTGTTTTGCCTGCTGCCTCGAAGGACTTAGACCGATCATGCTGATTTCCAATAGCACCCCTTTCGACACTATATCTGATTTATTGACATATTTATTTTTTTGTGAAGCCAAGTTTGCATCGGTGAAGGGTATAAAAATAAATTGCTCAAGAAATTTTTTAGCGGTTTATGTCAGCATTTTTTTTCGACTAGTTAACGGTTTCTAGCGTTTTTAAAGTTATGTCTAGCGGGAATTGGTACAATAGTTTTGGCAACACTGATACTTAATATATATAAATAATATAAAGGTAAAAATAAAATAACTTAAAATGTGACTAAGCTTTAACTAAAAATTGATCAAAAGTCGAAATAGATATAGTCTGTAAAGAAATAATTTTCGGCGTGAAAAAAATGGACGTCCAATTTTGTGTCACTTTTTCAAAGTACTGCTGGTCGTATGTCACGAACGACACCAACAATGTTATCCTCCAAAACAACAACTGTTGCCGGTTTATTAGCATAAACCAGTGACTTCACGTGGCCTCATAGGAAATAATCGAGAGGTGAACGACCTTGGAGGACAATTGACAGATTTCATTTCCATAGTTGCGGTCGCCGTATGACACGTAGTACAATCTAGTAGAAACCACGTTTTGTCCGCATCAAAATCATCCATATTTTCAAACAAAAAAATGCTACGTTTTGGAGGAACAGAATCTCAATTCCTGCGACCGACCACGAGTCGATAAATTTGGATCTTCTTCCACCCTTTCATTTGCAGCAGCGACATTTTCTTCAGTACGCACATTCCTTTGTTGGTGTTATTGCATCCCCTAGAGAGTATGTTATACGAAATCTATCCACAGTGTGACGGATTGGTTGCTCGTATTGATGAATGATTTTCAAAATAAACTTTGATGATTTGAAAGCGTTATTTAAGCGTGAGTCAGTCTATTTATAATGATTTTCCAAAGTTTACTGAAAATAATAAGAAAACATTTTTCATTAAAATTTTATTTTAAGTGTTATTTTTTATAATTTGAAATTCTATTGGGCTTAAAAAACACCCGATATAAATGTTGTTATAAATGGTAGCATCGCACAGAGGCGGGAAATACAAAAAAGAATGGAATAAAAGTCTAGAAATTCTAAACTATGTATTTACCCGATTTTCATTGAACAAACTGCGATTATATAGAAGATCATAAGCTTTTCGCTTCTTGCAATTGGATACACTCTGTTTCAGTACAGGGAAGTACCACAGGGCCTTTGAAGGCTCACATATTCAACTGTGCTTAATTTTTGAAGTGTTTAAAGAAAAAGCTGTAAAAAATACCGCTAAAAAGCAAGAAAATATCAAAAGTGAAATTTTTTAATGAAATTTTACGTTGAATATCTCCTATCATATCAAAGATATTAAATCGAGTTTTCATACCATTAAATACCAACATGTACGTAACTAAAATCAATAAAAATTTTGGCAAATAATATATAAGAATATTATTTTTCGTAGGTAAAAAATTTTCTTCCCAAAAATTTAAATTTTTCCTTTGATCCCCTCCGCAGATATCCTACAAAATTTCGAAAATTAATAAAAATCAGTCGTTCTAAAATAGTTGGTTTAAAAAAGAATGAAAAACTGCGTGCAATTTTTTTACAGTCTGACTACTGGCTGTAAGTCTTTTACAAGAATTCCACAAAAGCCATCAAGGTTACCGAAGGCTTTATTTTAAAGAAAAACTTAAAAATTTGAAAAATTTACTAAACAAAACGTTAAAAATCTACTAAAATCTACTTTTTAACCGACTTCAAAAAAGAAGGAGGTTATACAATTCGGCTGAAGGTTGCCCAGAACTCAGTCATTTCTGATCCGATTTTGAAAATTTTATGCTTACAGATTGGTCCCGTTTTAAAAACAGTTCATAATCTTAAAAATTAAAGGGTGTCCCCATACAACATACATATTTTTTACGTGTATTATGAACTGTAAAGGGCGATTCTGTAAATTTAAAATGATTGCGTATTACTATGGCTCCCAAAAACAAAAAATTATACAAAAATAAATCAAAAATTAAAGGGTGCCCCCATAATTAATGTAAATTTACTTATATGGGCCTATCTTTTGAACCGTTATAGACAAAGTGGACGTTATAGTCACAAGTATTAATATTACAAATTACAAATTAAAGGGTGCGCCAATAGTTCATCAACTTTGATGTATATGGCCATACTTTTGAACAGTTGTAGCCAGACGCTTGAAATTTACAACGAACCTGTATTGCTTAGTCCGCTATAACAAGACGTATTTAATTTGGATTTGGAAGTTAAGGGGTGTTCCAATAGTCAATGTAATTTTGTGTATGTGACCAAACTTTTGAACGGTTATAGACAGAACGCTGAAACTTAAAAGGGACCTGTAATGCTAAATCCGCTATATCAGAGAGTTTATAATTTGAATTTAGAAATTAAAGGGTGTCCAATAATTGATCAAGATTTACTTATATGAGCCTATCTTTTAAACCGTTATAGACAAACTCTTGCAAATTGGACAGAATGTCGATTGCTATGGCCGTTATGGTAACAAGTATTAATATTAAGAATTGTAAATTGAAGGGTGTGTCAATAGTTCATTTAATTTGATGTATATTGTCATACTTTTTAACAGTTAAGGACAGACGCTTGGAATTTACAATGAACCTGTATTGGTAAGTTCGCTATAACAACAAGTATAAAATATGGATTTAGGAGTTAAAGGGTATTCTAATAGTAGATGTAATTTCGAGTGTGTGATCGTAATTTTGAACCGTTATAGACAGAACGCTGAAACTTAAAAGGGACATGTATTGCTAAATCCGCTATATCAACAAGTTTATAATTTGAATTTAGAAATTAAAGAGTGTCCAATAATTGATGAAGATTTACTTATATGCGCCTGCCTTTTGAACCGTTATAGACAAACGCTTGCAAATTGGACAGAATGTCGATTGCTATGGTCGATAAAGTAACAAGTATTAATATTTAGAATTATAATTTAAAGGGTGCGCCAATAATTCATTTAATTTGATGTATATTGCCATACTTTTTAAGAGTTATAGACAGACGCTTAGAATTTACAACGAACCTGTATTGGTAAGTCCGCTATAACAACAAGTATAAAATATGGAGTTGGAAGCTAAAGGATGTTCCAATAGTTGATGTAATTTCAAGTGTGTGGCCGTACTTTTGAATCGTTGTAGACAGAACGCTAAAACTTAAAAGGGACCTGTATTTCGAAGTCCGCTATATCAACGAGTTTATAATTTAAATTTTGAAATTAAAGGGTGTCCCATAATTACTGTAGATTTACTTATATAGGCCTATCTTTTGAACCGTTATAGACAAACGGTTATAAATTTGACGCAATGTCGATGCTATGGCCGTTTTAGTAACAGCTGATAATATTTAAAATTTTAAATTAAAAGGTGCACCAATAGTTTATTTAATTTGGTATATGGCCATACTTTTAAACTGTTGTGGACAGACGATTGAAATTTACAAGGAAATTGTTTAGCTTTGTCCGCTATAATAAGAAGCTTATAATTTAAATTTAGAAATTAAAGGGTGTTCTCAAAATTAATGTGATTTGTTCTATATGGCCGTATTTTTTGAACCGTTATATACAAACACCTTAATTTTAGACAGAATATCCACATCTTAATTTGGTAAAATAAGAAGTATAAAAATGTTATATTATAAATTAAAAAGTTGATATAATCTAATGTGTATGGGCAAACTGTTAAACCGTTACAGACAGACGGTTGAAATTTATACAGAACCTGATTGCTAAATCTACTACAACAGCAAGTATTTAGTTTGAATTTGGAAATTAAAGAGTTACCCTACAGTTGCTGCAATTTGATGTATATTGCCAAACTATTGAACAGTTGAAAAAGTATAAAGTTTGGAGACATAAGTGTGTCCCAATAGTTAATGTATCCTAATTTATGTGGCCATACACTTGAGCTGTTATAGGCACACATATGAAATCTGTTTTGAAGTCGGTTTTTTTTTAGCAAGAATTATTGACCAAAAATTTTACATTAAACATTTAAACTTTTTATAAAATTTTCAATTAAAAAAATTATTGCTACTAACGTAATGAAGTTAAAGAAAAAAATTGTACAAGTTATTTCTTATGGTATTAGCTTTCTAAATCTGTTTTGAAAATAGTTCAATCTTATATTTTAAAAAATACAGGTGGAAACTAAAAAATTCCAAGGTACAAATTTTGTATTTTAAATTTAAAAGTTAAATTTCTCTAAACGTATTAAAGATACCATGCAAACTCCAAGCTAGTTTTTCCTTTACCTATCTATATAGATTACTAAAAAAAATCAATTCACTTTTGGCAAAGTTATAAGCTCTGAAACATTTCTCCATATCGAGGTTACCTACTTTAACGCCCTGTGGTACTGAAACAGGGTGGATACAATAGGCGAAAAGCTTATGACTGAATTTTGACAAAAAGCGGTGCTTATTTTTTAAAATTTAAGATAAAGTTAAACTGTTAAACTTCAACTTTGGGTGTTTAAGTGTACAAAAAACGATTTTGTGTTTATAAAAATATGTGTGGAAATATTTTTAATAACTAAAAAAAGCTCTAAAGTAACAAAGTGGTAAAGTGCCGGCTTTATGTTTTTTTGAAAATTACGGGATTTCTACTTGATATTACAAACAAAAAAGTTTGCATTTTTGTAGCTCCGTTTTAGGATATTAATAGTTTTATGAAAAAAGTCTTGTTTATTTGTTGTTACTATTGTCTTACTCTCAATGTTAGCTATTTTTGTTGTTGTTGATATTATTGTCAGTATATTTTTATATTTAATACAGATGGCTGCGTCAGTGGCGTTTGATCATCTATGTGTCCAATTTACCAGAAAAGAAGAAAAATTAACACTCAATTCCTGCTAAAGAATCTTATACATCTCATACTTATTTGCCAGTGCCGAGATAGTCACGCCTATATAATAACTGTTTTCAATCACGTACTTTGGGTAATAAACTTTGGTTTTCCAATTCGTTTGCCGTTTAATATTTTTTAAGATTAAAGTGATTATCGTAATTTACAAACAATAATGTTTGCGAATAAACTATTTCACGCGCCCATTCCTATTGCAGTTATATTTGTGCTTGTTTTTATGTTTTGTTTTCCAGTGATGTTTTTAGCTGTTGTAAATTTTGAAGTTTTTGTAAAGTGCGTATTGTGTTTTAAATTAAATAAAGTAATCGGTGTAAGGTAAAAACAGTTAAATTAAATAAGAACAAATTTAATATTTTTAGGAATAATCTCTATATCGCGCCTAGAACTATATAACTTTTTGGGAAATACCGCTTTAAATGATTGGAAGGATAAAATCAAGTTTCTTAAAATAAAAACCATTAAGCGTAAAAACCCCGGCAATATGAGTTTTTTCAACCAAACGTTTGATAATTTTATTAAACAGTTTACATCTCGATAAATTAATGTAAAAGGTACCATGATCATTTTTTGGAATTAAATACTGAATGCTTCTATTACATTTGTTCCTCCACCAAATAAACGAAGATTGTAGTGAGAAAACTAAATCAAGGAAAACTAGAAGCCTAAAAGATAGTATTTCATTACCAGTTTTGTCTCATGCTACACAAATGAGTTTAGGAACTTCTTAAAATGTTGAGGCAGCAAAGCTAGTTAAAGAAATAACAACGTCAACACCTACAAGGGCTGCAAAATATATAAAAAGCTTTGAACAGGCTAAACCAAAACAACTAATTGCAGAAGAAGCACTTAGCGTTTTAATTGTTGCAAAATTAACGCGACATAGTTATAATATTATAAGAAGGGTGGCTCCGCAAAAATTTTATTCGTATAATAAAGTTCAACAAGCAAGGTGTTATCCCAAACGAGAGCAAGTTAAATTTTGTAAAACTTCAGCACAAGTTAGTCTTCAAGGACTTTTTAATCACACGGTTGAAATAGTAGTTATGCTGCTGAAATGTTATGACTTTTTAACAGAAAAGAAAAAATTATCTAACTTAATCCTGTTTTCAAAGTGGGGTTTTGATGGAAGCTCTGGACATAGTTCGTATAAACAATATTTTTATAGTTCTAATGCAAGCGACTCTTCAGTGTTTATAACATCCATCGTACCACTTAAACTTGTTGGTGGAAATGAAGTACTTTGGAAAAACCCTCGACCTTCATTAACAAGATTTTATAGATATATAAAGATAGAATATACAAGGTGTGTCTTATTTAGAAAAATTATGGTCGAGGCTAAAAAGAAGAAACGTTAGTTTTAGGTCGAGAAAATTCCTTAAAGGTTCATCACGATTTGTTTTTAGTAATGATAGATGGAAAAGTTTGCAACGCAGTAACGGGTACGAATTCCACGCAAAAGTGTTAAGTATGTGGCGCTACAAGTAATATGTTCAACTCAGTTGACAGTATGATTGTTAAGGAAGTTAGAACAGACACTTAGGAATTTGGGCTATCAATACTACACGGGGGTATTCGATTTTTTGAGTGCATTCTCTATTTATCGTATAAAATTCTAATTAAAAATGGCAAGCACGATCAGATGAGGATAAAAAAATTGTTGTTGTAATAAAACTACAAATTCAGAAATAGTTTCGTGAAAGAACAGGTTTAATTGCTGACCAGCCAAAGCCTCACTTTTGTATCTCTAACGATGAAAACACCGCTAGACGTTTTTTTAAAAATGCTGCAATATCAGCTGAAATAACAAAAGTGAACCTAACACTAATTAAAAAATGCACACAATACTAATTGTTGTTTTATGTGGTCACGAGCAGAGAAATGCAAGAGCGTCTATTTTTGATACTCTAAAGGCCCAACTATAATGTGCATAAACTAGCTTCAGCTTATGTCAAAAATCCAACAAAAAGCCTGTCAAATGCTTGGGTACTATATTTATGAAATTTAGGTGACTACAATGTACTTACATAAATTTAGTAACTTATTTGCCACAGTTGCACATTTATGTTTAATCGTACTTTTGCCAAAAATAATTTTTATTTGAATAAACAAAATTTTAAAACGAAAAGTCAATCAGTTTCGTACCTTGCATAAAGAAATGAAATTTAACGAAACTTGACGAAAAGTTATCTTATGTACATTATAGTTTACCTCATATAATTTAATGTATTTGCACAGTTGTATAAGCTTGCTTAAGTTGTTTTATGCACATTATAGTTGGGCCTTAAGTATACTCATCTTAAATGCGGTTGCGGTGTGATCGCCACCGCATTTGAGTATTGATGAGTTTAAAGGCAAAATATGTAAATGTGTATGTGAGTGTTAATAAATATATAAAATATCTTCTTTAAAGCCTTTTCGTTTTAAAATTTTGTTTATTTATACTCCTATAGAAATTATTTTTTGGCAAAAGTACGAATTAAACGTAAATGTGCAACTGTGGCAAATAAGTTACTAAGTTTATGTAAGTACATTATAGCCACATAAATTTTTCTAATAAGTTACCCAAGCATTTGACAGGCTTTTCGTTGGAATTTTAACATAAACTATAGCTAGCTTATGCACATTATAGTTAGGCCTTAAGTCTCTAGCATACTCAAGTAAAATGTTTGCGATGCTGGCTTTACTTTATTCGTACGGGTACTCATACTTACAGCAAACACCAAGAAAGAGATTTTAACGTGTGTAGTGTGACAGAGTTATCAGATCAGAATTATTAAATTATACACAATATCAAAAGTCGCCAATGTCTAGATTAGCTAACATACATAATTCTTTGAAATTATTAAAGTTTATTTAATATATAACAGAAAATAAATTGAATAGAACCCGTAAAATTCGCCATTTTTTCATTTATTAAAAACACAATAAAAGATTAATAATAACTCAAGTATAGTTCATTGTTTATTATGTTAGGCTTTTATTGTTTTTTAATTCACACAGGATAGAAATTTATAAATTCCATTCTTTAAGAATATAGATTTTTAAAATTAATAAATAGGTTTAAAAGCAATAATTATATTTAACAAAATAAAATATGTAAACTAAAAACTCTATTGCAATTTATTATTTATGAGGTCTAATGAGATTCAGTCGGTGCAATATTACATCTGTGTATATACAGTTTTGTTTAAAACTCAACAAATTAAGTAATTTTCCTTTTATTCACGGATTCGAAAATTAAATTTATTTTATTTTTTACCATTTTGTTTTCCTAAATACCATAAGTAGCACGTTTATGACAACAAGGCGCATAAACTGAAAATATTTGTACATAAAAAATAGCAACAAAATAAGTATACCTGCTTTAAATACTGTACAAAATCTGTGCCTTTAATCGGTTTTTATTGCATTTTATTCATTAAATATGTGTTGTATTTCATGCGCATGAAAACGGTTGTTGCCTGTTTTTTTTTTTGCTTATAATGATTATGCAATAGATTTGATCAAATTTTGTTTTTTTTTTCTTGTTTATAAATAGATCTGCATTCAATGCAGAATTTCATAAAACGGCAGCAAAAAATTTTAATTGGGTAAAAATGTGGCAACGCTGCTTACAAATAAAGAGAATTAAAAAATTCTGGCGTACGAATATAGAAAATACTTAAAATTCTGATTGCGATATTTTTGAAACTCGTTTTTACGCTCTTTGTTTTAAATATACCCACAACAAAAAACACTTACAAGAATGGGTAAAATAAACACCGCAACATTTTATTACGGTGTTTAAAATACTCGAGTATGAAAAATATAGAGTAAGTATACGGTATACTCATGGTTGCGGTGTACCCGTACCGTTCTCTGGTCACGAGATTAATTTGGAAAGTTTTCGCAACACAGGAAAGTACTTTGTTGAAATATATATGGTTTTTTATGCCTCCTGCATTACATAAATTTTTATGTCACGGCCCCGGAGATAGTACAACACGCGCTTTTAACAATTGGAGAATTATCAAAAGAAACTCAAGACACAAGGAATAAAGACTCTGCAAACTACAGAGTGCACTTTGCTCGAAAATGCAGCCGGGAAAAGTCAAATGAAGATATTTCTAATAGATTTCTATTAAGTTCAGATCCATTTATATCGAGCATTAGCAGACAATGTGAAAGAAAAAAAATTATCGAAGTCAAAATTAGATCTATTAATATTACCAAAAATTTCGCAAGAAAATCGTGATGGTGACAACAATGAGAGTGATAATAATGGTGATGATAATGATAGTGATGATGAGAATGAAGATAATAATGATGATGATACAGATGACAGTAATTGTATTGATGATAAGGACTATGATAGTTTAAGTGATAAATAAGAAATTGAAAATATTAAAAAAAAATTACTTTAATTAAAAAAAATCCATTAAAAAACGTTAGAAGTTTTATTTTGTTTTTTTTTTTTTTTGCCTAATTAGGTTATTGGTAATACAAAAAAAAAATAATATCTCTTTAATTGCACCCTTCCTTGAATTAATCTCCGTTTTAGGTATAATTGAACCCACTGTGCGTCGTCAAAAAGAAAAACGGCTGTGAGTTGTACAACTTAATAGTTTAGTTATAAAAAAAGGGGACTTACCTATGATGAGCAAATGATTTTGGCCTACAACCGATGAGAGCTATTTGTATCAGTTAATTTCCCACAAAGGTGCATCGCTCCTTCGATTGTGAAAACCCCTCTTAAGCATACAGTTACCTTCGGATATTTTTTACTAGCCATAAACTAATGACGCGATTGTCAAATGACGGGTTTTTCGCTTTGGAAGCTATATTTAATCGAAAAACAATCCACCCATCATCGTTTTTAAAAGAGAATTTAGCTGTATGAAGTGCCGCGTGAATTTACACCACGAAGGTTAAATAATTTATAGCTTTAGTGAAATAAATAAAAAACATAAATTTTTTGTTTATATGCACCAGAAATTTTTTTTATATGGAAAAAATTTTTATATTTCATACCCGTTAAAAACTGTTTGGTATTTAATAGAAATCTTTATGAGTACATTCGTTTTTCAACTCACATTAAATCATTACACTAATACCAAATACTCTCTTGTTAAAATGTGAAACGAAAAGAATCGAATGATAAATATAAAGATGTTGAATGAATCTAAATATTGCCTATTTTAAAGAGAATCGTAACATTACATGATTTGTTTTTTCAAACCAAATCAAATCAAAACAAATAACTGTTGATTGACAACATTGTTATCATTTCAGCAAAAAAGACACGAATCACAGTTGTGATTCATTCGTCATTGTAATAAGGGAAGCATACTAATCAGGGACCGTAACGGTTATAAGGGATTTTAAAAAAGTTCTTTTATAACAGTTATTTAGTGACTTAAAGGAAAAAAATCCATTTAAAACAGTTATTTTTCAACGTAAAAATAAAAGTCGGTTGAAACTTTTAAAAAGAGAGTTTTATTTTTTCGTCATAAAGTAAAACTCTTTTAAGGAGTTTCATTTTTTCGTCATAAAATAAAAGTTTCTTTGAGGAGTTCAATTTTTTCTGTCTAAAATAAAATTTATTTTATGTAAATTGACACCAAAACAATTTAAAAAGAAGTGTAATCTAATCACCTAGCATTGCAATTGAATAAATCGTCGTTAAAATAAAAACGGTTTGGGTTGTAATTTGTTATTGTTTGATTTTTATTTAAACTCCCTAAATGTAGGTAGGGAAGAAGAAAGGGAAGAAAATGATAATGTGGATGAACAAATAAAAGCTTTTTATGAAATCGATAATTTTTCTCATATCGCCCATATCGATTGATAAACCTCTTTTTGTGTTCTGTAACTCAAAAAATAATGATTTTATATAAATTGGCAAAAACTGTGCAGTGTGTTCCTGCAACCCAGGTAAGCGTGGAAAGAGGATTCTCTGCTCTTAAATTGGTATTGAGCGACCTGCCGTCAAATCTTCCTGCAGAATTTTGGCAAAAATTATGTTTGTTAAATTAAACAAATAAATAACTATACACATTATATCAGACTCAATAAAAAAAGACTGTAAAAAAAGAAGAACATTAACAAAATGAATTGTATTTTAGACGGAAAAAATAAAACTCCTAATCAAGAGTTTTGACAACATATTTTCTACGCAGATATTTGCCGCTTGCATATAGTCTTCAGAAAGAACACATAACAAATGATGTTTGATTCGTAATTTGATCAGTATTGCAGAGCCACCACATGATCTGTGTCGTAAAACATATATCCACTTATTTAAAAAGTGCTTCTCGATGTCATACGCGTCTCAGAGATTATAATTACATATATTTTCTTGTTAATAAGAAAACACTCGAGTGTATTTTTATGTTGGCGTATGCCGTTTGCGTTACAAAAATATATTTTCAGGCAGTTTATGGCCTATTGAGAAAGGCCTGCAAGAGCCTGGCCTGCATTTTTTGCATCTCCTGCATCATACTTGTCATGGTCATCATGAAATGGTTCATATGATTCAATTCATACTAATGATTCAATTTTTAATTTTTCATTGAATCTTTCAAATACATATGATTGGTTCCCAATGGGATCCCTTATGTAGAAAAATGAAAAAAAAAATAAAAATAGTTACTAAATGTTCGCTGTGTTTTTGTGTACAACATTTTTGAGTTGTTATTGTCTTCTGTGTTATTGATTCAATGGAGTTCTCATTTAATCAATTTGGCTTTTGATATAAGACTTTCTGTTTTTCTATACAAAATTTGGGTAAAATCCACTAATGAGCTATTTGAGCAGTAGTGAAATGTCCATATGGATATGCTTTCCCCGCAGTAATACATTTCATTTTGTAGTTTAGTTTAAAATAATAAATATTTCATGAGAATAAAAAAATAATAAATTTGTTTTATTTTATTTTCACTAATTTGAAACTTTGTTAATCTTTTCTGTCATATGTAATAATAGAAATATGTACGTGTTATTTTATTGTTATAACATTAACAACAGTTATCGTAAAAGTAACAAATTTTTTTCAACAAATTACTTTTTAACTATTATTTTACAATTTTTTTCTGTTAGTAAAATAATTATTATAATAATTTTTTTTAGTTTTATTTTTTGCTTAAAGAATAACAGTTATTTTTTAAGTTTTACTTTTTACTTACAAAATAAAGGTTTTATTTTTTACTTGCAATATTAATAAAAATGTATTTAATTTGATGAAAAGGCGTTTTTGTAAGGAACCTGGAGATAATTTTGACCCTAAATTAGTCAATATTAGCTTTAGAGCGGTAAAAAATAAAACCTGAAAAATAACTTTTTAACTAAATACTTTTAATAAACTTAGATAAATAAAAACTAACGCAGGTATAAGTAGTCCGGGTAACAATGAATATTTAAAAAGACATTCTAAATTTAAATTTTGCTAAACTATAAATGATAGTCCGACAAGTCATGGGCGCTGCTAGTAACAAATAAATGATAAAAAAAAACATGTTCCTATGTAAGCAACAAAAATATGAAAACGTTATTTTCATCTTTACTTTGTTCGAAAAAGAAATAAATCTATCGGAGAGTTCGTCACTCACGACGAATTTCGTTGACGGCGTTGTTGTGTTAATTTTCATATGCAACGAAAAATTCGTCGTTCGTCCTAATTGTGTTCCCAGCATGATACGTTTAAAAATTCTTATTAATTTTCTCAAATATGGAAATGGTTCTTCGGTAGTCGTTCTCGTAAATCACCCGAATCTTAGTCTCAATTAAAGTGCCGCGTTTAATTGGAATAACATAAAAGGAATTTTCTCCAATTAATGAAATCAAGACTCTTATAAGTTCATCTGAATTTTTCTTTCTTAAATAAATTGAATGTGGTTTTGTCGACTTATTCACAGTGTTTGCGTCAACATTTTTGTCTTAAAGTATGGCAAAACGGTTTTGCGAGCGTGGTTTTTCAGCTTTTCTCGACAATATGGCAGCTGATATAATCTCAGCTCGTTACTCATAGCTAAGGCAGCTAAAATAAAATTTTAATGTTTGCATGCAATAATATTAAACAAAATAAAAAATTAAATATAGCTATAGAAAAAGAAAAATTTTAGGTCCCTAAAAATTTTTATTTTAATTGAATCTATTATGGATTTGATCCACAAGGGGATGAAGAAATTATTATTTTTAACTTTTAATAAATCAACATGTCTACTTTTAAGCCATCATTCTTTGGAATTTTTTTATATTAATATGAATAATCGTCAAAATAATTTAATACATAAGTGTAAATTCGAAATTTAATTTTCAAACGAAATATTGTCTAAGTTATTAAAATGCAATTCAAATTTTGAAATGAAATTATCAGCAAATACAACAAACTGTCTATTTTAACACAGCGGCTTAAAGGCCCAACTATAATGTGCATAAGTTAGCTTTAGCTTATGTCAAAAATTCAACGAAAAGCCTGTCAAATGCTTAGGTAACTTGTCAAAGAAATTTATGTGGCTACAATGTACTTATATAAATTTAGTAACTTATATGCCACAGTTGCACACTTATGTTTAATTCGTACTTTTGCCAAAAATTATTTCTATATAAATAAGCAAAATTTTAAAACGAAAAGGCTTTAAAGAAAATATTTTACATATTTAATAACATTCACATACACATTTACATATTTTGGTTTATGTTCTAAGAAAATGTAAAAAAGGACTTATTACACATTATTTTCTGTTTTGTGTTTGTGGCCAACCGTACTAAAAAATGCAACGATGTTCATCGCATAATGGTATACATATGTGTATATACATAATTATATATATATATATAATTTAAATGTATTATAATTGTAAAAAATTGGTCATAAACAAAAATGTTGTTTTTTCTACATTTTCTATTGAACTAAAAAATTTAACAATTTAGGTCTTAATTAAAATTGTTCTTTATCAATATATAAACCAAAGCACAATCAGCTGTTTCCGTACGGAAAGTGCGATCAGTTTCGTACCTTGCATAAAGAAATAAAGTTTAACGAAACTTGACGAAAAGTCATCTTATGTACATTATAGTTTACCACATATAATTTAATGTATTTGCACAGATGTTTAAGTTGGCATAAGCTAGTATATGCATATTATAGTTGGGCCTTAAGTTATCGAATCAAACTCTGAATTTTTTCTAATGTTTTATATTTGTAGCTGCATTAAATCAAATCTCATTTGTACATCTCTACATACATATGTCTAAACCAACTGCTGCACATAATTTTCCCTTTGTATGTTTTTGGCTTTCTTAAATAGTTTATTAAACAGTTCATTATAGTAATTGTTTGTCTTGCTTTATAGTTTTGACTGAATTTGAACCCATTAATATTGCTTTGTAATTGTCAATTGCATTTGCTGCAGTTATTAATGAGACAACATATTTATGGCATCCGTTTAAATGAATTAATATCATTGATGCACAATTGTGTTTTATGCTCTACCCACATGTTTTTAAAGTAAGAAATAAGCAAAATAGTCTAATGTCAAGTATTTTATAACAATAATTAAACATTATTGTTGCCAGAATACTTTACATTAGTCGTTAAATTATATTTTTGTATCTGTATTTTTATTTTTAATAAATAGATAATAACTAAAGGGGTATTTCCCTGTTCATATGTACAACAGTTTCAATATAGTTAAATTATTTGAAAATCTTAACTCACATTAACTCACAAACAACTTTCGCGTTGCGCAAGGAATCAGTCGTTTACTACATTTTGATCCGCGACTTTATTCTCTTTTAGAGCCCACGAGTATAGATGCCTCCTCTAAGTCCTTAATCTGACTTAATTGTACTCATACTCCACCTTTACCGTGTCTAATATACCCGACTACTATAAGCTAAATGTTTGTCCTAGTCACTTCGCTATAGGAAATATAGCAGCCCACGTACCTAACCCATCATGGTAAAATGTGAACATTATTCACTGTCTGGGCAAAGTTTCTTTTCACTTATATACGTTGGCCTTCATTCAATATAGTCTTTCGGCTTTTAAGACTTAGTAGCTTAATTGGCAAGAGTATGAAAGAAAAATTACGTAAGCAGAATAAAAATAATTTTATTTTATATAAAGTAAGTGCGTATACCAAAACAGGCCTTACAAGGTAAATAAAGAGTTGCTTCGTAATGTATGGGTCATTCAATGCTCTATACCACAGCTAGTAATAACTAAAACTAAAAAAAAGTATTTTACACTTTTTACGTTCAGGTACATAAAATAAATTACACGTAAACTGCAAATGCTTAATTAATTCTTAAGCTATGTACAGACGGTTGTCAGATCTCTTAATATTGTCAGAAAAATATACAGAAAACGCCTAACAATCGTGTGAACTTACAATTGCTGTCTGACAATATTGTCAGAAAAACCATTGTCAGAAAATTGTCAGACTTCTACCTGACAATAATATTGTCAGATATCTTACAATTGTGTGAACGCTTTTATTTGCATTGTCGGAACATTGTCAGGCATTGTCAGTGTGAAATAAATTGTAATATGTTGGAAATTTTAAACATCTGACAACGATATCATTGTCAGATAAAAGTTAATGAAAAAAAGTGAAAAATTCTTTAAAAAAAAAACTTAAAATAAAAAATTAAATTAAAATTAAAGCAGAAAAAAAGAGAGTTAAAAAATGGACAGCGACGGTATTTCACAGGACGATTTTGATGGTGGGAAAAAACTTGTCTTCAGGAACAAGGCTCAAATGGGTGAAACTGGAATACGGAACAAGTATTGTTGTGACCGAAATTTTTCATGTAAATTGACGTACATGGTCCTATCTTTTGAACTGTCATAAACAAACGCTTGAAAATTGTACAGAATGTAGATAATTATAAATATTCAATATAGAGATCATTTTATTTTATGTACATATATGATGGTTGTAAAAAGAAGATTGATATTTACAAAAAACCTGTGATGCTTAGTTCTCTATAATAGCAAGAATAAAGTATGGATTTAGAAATTTAAGGGTATTCTAATAATAGAGGTAATTTGGTGTATGTGACCAAACCTTTGAACGGTTATAGACAGACAACTGAAATTTACAGGAAACTTGTATTGCTAAGTCCGCTAAAAGAGAAAGTATACAATTTGCATTTATAAATTAAAGGGTGTGCTCATATCTAATGTAATTTTACATGTATATACCCCTATCTTTTGAACCGGTTTATGCAAACACTTAAAAATTAGACAAAATGTCCGTTAATTGTATGGTATATTAAGAAATATAAATAGTTGAAACTAAAAATAAGGGGTCTCCCAATAGTGTGGCCAAAATTTTGAACCTTTTTATACAAATAGCTCAAATCTGTTTTGAAGTCGGTTTTTTTGCAAAATTATTTCTTTTGATCCTCGGTAAAAACGTAAGATGTTAGAATCGTTGCAGTTTCTTCGTTTTAATTAATATCTTATTGTTTTGATAAAAATTTATAGTATTAATTTGTACCTTTTAAAATAATTTACATTAAAATAAATTAAAAATAATTTTCTTTTTAATTTTTTAATTCTGACACTTGGCAATTCTTACTACCGTGTGAATTACCAATTTGTTGTCTGAAAATGTTGTCAGAAAAATTTATTGCCAGATAATTTTCTTACAATGGAATTATCAATTTTCTGACAAATGCCTTGCAATCGTGTGAACTGACAATCTAAATTGTGTTAACAATTTTTATTTGCTTTGTCATTGTCAGTACATTGTTAGGTCTGACAATATTGTAAGACCTGACAACCGTCTGTACATAGCTTTATACAATTTTAACATATAAATGATTAACACTAGAACTACCAAGACCGTCATTTTGACGGTTTTCAAATTACATGCTTATAAATTTGATATAATTTATATAATTTTTCTAGAGTTTTATTACGACTTTTAATAAAATATAAGAACAGTTAATTATCACTATTCAATTTCCCCTCACCGACTTTAATTTCCATAATCAGTATGACCTATACCTATTTATAATAATTTATATGTATATCATCAAAATTGAAATCATATCAAAATTGAAATTTAGTTTTTGTAAACCCTATGCAACAATGAAACGATTTCCAGGAAGCAAAAATGTTTTTGAAGAATTCAAAAAACTCACTAATATAAATGAAGACTGTTCGGATACTAATTCAGGTAATAATGATTTGGACATATCTTGCGTGGAAAATAAAACTGAATTTTTAGATTCTGAAGGATCTTCAGATGAAATTGAAGTGCAAGATATTGAACAAAGTGAAGAAGATGAATATCAAAGTGAAGATTCAGTAAGCGAAGAAGAAATTCTTCAAAAGAGCCAGAAACGCAGAAAACGGTTGAGAATTTTTTCAGATAATGAATCGGATAGCGAAGCAGAAACCCAAGAAAAACCGCAAAAAAGCATTGCTGTCGACGGTACTGAATGGGAAGAATTAGGGAATGGTTGTGTTGGTAGACTGCCATCACATACTATATTCAAGGATACTTCGGGCCCAACTGGTTATGCGAAGAGAAAAATTATGCTTGGTAATGTTAGTAGTGCATTTCGACTTATAATTGATAATCAAATGATGAATCACATAAAAGCTTGCACTGAGCTACAAGCCAAAACCATTTTACAGAAGGACTGGGAAATTACTATAGACGAATTATATGCTTTTATAGCCATTTTATATGCTCGAGGAGCCTATGAAGCAAGAAACATGAAGTTATCATATTTGTGGTCCAAAAAATGGGGTCCTTCTTTCTTTCACGAAACTATGAGTAGAAACAGATTTTCAGAAATTATGAAATTCATTCGTTTTGACAAAAAAAGCGAGAGGAGTGTTCGTTTACAAACTGACAAATTTGGATTAGTTTCCGAAGTGTGGAAGTCCTTCATTGATAATAGCCAAGCTTGTTATAATCCAGATTAGAATATAAGCGTAGATGAACAACTGTTTCCCACAAAAGCAAGATGCAGATTTCTGGAGTATATGCCCAATAAACCGGACAAATTCGGAATTAAGTTTTGGTTAGCTACGAGACGTGCGAAGTAAATATCTTATAAGTGGCTTTCCCTATTTAGGCAAAGATGAAACTAGACCATCAGAAGTACCTTTGAATGAATTTGTAGTTTTGAATCTTGTAGACAACTATGTAAATTGTGGGAGAAACATAACAACAGACAATTTTTTTACAAGTGTTCAACTTGCAAAGAAGCTATTGGCCAAAAAAACAAGCCTTGTTGGAACTATGCGGGCAAATAAAAGATAATTACCGAAAATAGCTAAAGTTAGAAAAGATAACATGCCTCTTTTCTCCACAAAGCTCTACAAATCAAATGATATTGTTCTAACAATTTACAAAAGTAAGTCTCGCAAAAAAGTACTACTTCTTAGTACTAAGCAGAAATCGGTAAAAATTGCTTCTAATCGAAAACAAATTCCTGAAACTGTATCTTTTTACAATAAAACAAAGTTTGGAGTAGATGTAGTTGACCAAATGGCCCGCAAATATAGCGTAAAAGCAGGCTCACGTAGATGGCCTCTGCAGGTATTTTATAATATTTTGGACTTGGCAGCAATCAATGCGTGGATTTTATATAAAGAGACTTGTGATGAAAAAATAACTAGAAAACAATTTTTATTTCAATTATCCGAAGAACTCTCCAGTGAATATAGTCGTTGCAGAAAAGAAGCCTCCTCCAAAAAACAAGAACAGGCAATGGATTGTACTCCAGAAAACTCAAAAAAAAACTCCTTATGAACGCAAATCTTGCCAAATTCGATTGTGCAATAAAAACAGAGCGATTTATACTTGCAATGCATGCAACAAATATGTTTGTGGCAAGTGTTCATCTAAGATAACATGTACATGTAAAATATGTGCCTCATAGTTATTTCATACATGACAAATTTGCTATAATATAAATTGAAGTAGAAACTGTTTTTGTTTGTTTTTTTATATATAATTAATGAATTATTATATTAAGTGTTGTTATTGCTAAATTGCATTCTTTTATTTACTTAAACTAAATCACAAGTTACTATGAAAGCCATAATCAAAAATCCGTCAATTTGACGGTTTCGGTAAAACTAGGTATATATTTAATATCGGTAGTTCTAGTGTTAAAATTCAAAATACAAGAAATTGAAAAAAAATCCAAATGATATGTACTTCCCGCGCAAAAAAATATATCGAAGAAAATACTAAATAATTTGTTTGATATAATTTTTCAGCATTTTAAAGTGAATGCCTTTACAAAAGCTTTGGTCAAGTGGGCAGTTGCAATGTGTTAAACCTATCTAAGGATTTATGAATTCATATCGGGTTGCTGTCTTTCACGCACAAAGACTAATTCTGTACACATAACAAGATAGAAATTTAAATATACATTATAAACAGCCAATTAAATAAGATATATGCAGTAAGAAGGGTGCCTAAGAGTAATTGTTATGCCAAACATACGTTTTCTCTTAATTTGAATGCGTTTTTATCTTGATTAAAATAAGGTAATTTATTCTGAATAGTTTTTAAAACAAATTTCTTGGTTTCTCCTCAGTAATTGTTTAAACATTCACATCTTTGTTCAAAGAACGGTTGTGTTGTATTTTGTTCGAAGGGGAACGAGCACAGTGGCAAACTAATTTCTAAAATTTCTTGGTTTCTCCTCAGTAATTGTTTAAACATTCACATCTTTGTTTAAAGATCGGTTGTGTTGTATTTTGTTCGAAGGGGAACGAGCACAGTGGCAAACTAAGTAGAAATTAAATAGTTAAATATTCCGTAGTTTTTTTATAATTCTATATTTATATCAAGGCAAAATATAATTGCTTAATAATAAGTACTTTAATGAGGCCGATTTTAGTCTATGGCTTAAAAATAACTTAACACTGAACTGATCCTAGTTGTTAGCAAACAAATTATTCACCCATATTTTTCTTCGTTTGTTGTAAATCGGTATTCCCGTTGTCAATATTGTCATTAATCGATGACTGTCGCCATATGTTAGGTATTTTCTAAGAACTATTGATGTTGATGTTGCCGTTTAGTTTGTCGTCGCCATTTTTGATGTTGAGTTATGTTATGAGTTGCGTGTGCCGTTAGACTATTTATTTTAATTGTTTGCAATAGTTTAGCTTATTTTATTGTTTATATGTATTTTATTTTTTTACAAAATTCAAATTTTCCACAACACTTAACACAATAGAAAACAAATTGAATCAACTGACTCAGATATGTGTGTTTTAACTTTTTATATTATCGATAAACAGTCAACGTCGTCTCTAGTTTGTTAGGGAATAGCAAATTAGTATTGATGTTGTGCTAAGTTAATGTTGTCTCAAAATTGACGACGATGTTTACGACGCCAAATAGAATAAGGGTGAATAAATCATATTTTTTTTAATATATAAGTGAATTGAAATTGATTTATTGACTTAAGTTTATTCTTTTTTTAATTTCTAAAAACCTTAATTTAGAAAAAAAAATATTTTACAAATAAAAGCGGACGTTTTCTAAAGAAAACAAGAAAAATTAGACACCAGCAGAATGTAATGCTGCATTTTCTGGATCTCTATATCCAACATCAGCATTCTTCGCATCATCTACCTTAATTATGTCATAGTAAACATCCTCTATTTAACCAACTAACTTTGCAAATAAGAAGTATTCGTATTAATATTAATTTGGTTAGACGAAATCCACACACAAACCAAAGTATTTCTTTACTGTTTTCGCTGTAACTCGTCCTGTACATTTGTTTTTCTTTTTCAACTTTAGCTAAAAATCAATTTCAATTCATTTATATAGTATCTAAAGTTCAACTCCTAATTAAAAAACAGAAGTTTTAAATGTAAACCAATTGTATTGCGCTGGAAGTTCTTGGTTTTCATTGTTTTACTTTGACTTAATTTAATAAAAACAATTTCTTAACTTCAAGTCATATACAGTGAAATTGGTCCACCTGCAAACATAATTTTTAAAACGTAAATAACTGCTAAATCAATATTAAACTTAATTTAGTCCGTTAGTTCGTCTTATTTAATATATAAAATCAAAAGTTACATTACATTTCCAGTTCTTTAAAAATATTAGTATTAATTAAAAAATGAGACGAAAATTTATGTGACAGTGTAAATGGTGCACTGTGAATTGTAAAAAAATAGCGGTACTTTATAACATTCTCTTTTAGTTTTTGATTACTCATTCCAAAGCATTCTTTCATTATACCAATTATTTTTTTTTATTATAACACGGGTCTCCATACTACGCTAGAAATTAGAAATCTAGTTATTGAACATTATAAAAATGGCAAAAGTCAAAGAGAAATTGCACAAATTGTCAACAAAGCCTACGCAAGAGTAGAAAATATCATTCATCGTTTTAAAAATAAATAAGCAAAAACAGGCCTAAAATTATGCTAAGTGCACCAAAATTGAGGGATAAGGTTGCGAAGCACTTTAATGTAAGCTGTAATGTCGTGACAATACGTAGTGTTCTGCGAAAGAATGAGTTAAATTGTAGAATTAACCGCAAAAGTAAAAAAACAGACTGCAATTTGCTCATAGCTAAGCTGAAAAAGATTTTTTATTCTGGAAACATGTAATTTTCATCGACAAAAGCAAAAATAATCTCTTTGGATCTGATAGAAGAATAAATGTTTGGAGAAAACCCAATGGTGGTCATGTAATGGTTTTGGCTGCTGTTGTTAGTAAATTGCACCTTTTTGAAGGTAATATTGGTAAGATCCAATATTTAAACATTTAAAAAAGTAACCTTGAGCAAAGTGCTGAAGGAATATTTTCATCTGTACCAGGATAATGATCCTGAGCATACAGCTGAAGTTGTCAAGGCATGGGTATTGTCTCACTGTCCTCAAATATTCAAAACTCCACCCTAATCACCGGATTTAAATATAATAAAAAATCACTGGCAGAAATTGAAAATTAAAATAAGAAAAACTATATTTCAAACTAGAACGAGTTAAAAAGGCTCTTTTAGAGGAGTTGTGTAAAATAAGCCCATAAAATATACAAAAACTTTTGGAATCTGTACCAAAATTTGTAATTCAACAAAAAGGGTACCCAACAAAATGTAAAAACGATTTTTATTTTTTGTTGTAACTTATTTATCGTAAAAAAGTTTTAAGTGAACCATTTACACTGTGAGATGAATTCATTGAATATTTTTTTATTATTATGAAATTATTTATTTATTATGAAATATTGTTTTTATTTATCATTTAAATACAATAAACTAAAAATTTAACCAAATGCTTTTGTATTTAATATAGATACAGTAGTTTTTTTACATTTTAAAATTCATGTGTGCAGGTGGACCAATTTTACTGTGATTCACTGTAAGAAATTTTTTAATAACATAAAATAAATTTGAACTTGTAAATGATAAATTTTTTTATTTTATATTTTTGTTTAATGCGGCACAAAAATAAAATTAAACAAAATTTCCGATACAATTTATGAATGTTTTTAATGTGTGTCCGGTGCTGCTATTGCTGCTGTTGGCTTTGAACCAATATATTATATAAATCTTTCTGGATGCAAGGATGTGTCATAGCGGGTTTTTATATGTTTTTCTATATTATATTTTTATTTATTCTGGTCAACTCTGTAAGTTGAAATATATCATTTTATTTATTTTGACAGAACTTAAAAAAAACAGAAAAAATTGCAAATGGAAAAAAGAAAACACAAAAGTTACTTTTACCAAATGTAATAAATCAGAAGCCGATACTTTGACCATGTAACATAACGGATAAAATTTAATGGCATTTTGAATTATTATGTTAAACTACAATATGAAAAATAATTTCTTTTTTTTATTTAACAGTGCAACGAACACAAGCAATTTATATACGTATGTCTATACATAGCATTAAATTTGTAATCCTAAATTGTGCCTTTGAATCCTATATTAAAAAATTAATTAAAATAAATTACTGACTAAATAACAATTATTATTATTACTTCATTTATCTGCTTATTTTCATAAAAATTCCATGTTCGGTTTATAGAAATATCGCTTTTTTTATTAAGATTAGAGAAGTGTAGTCCTAAGTCAATTGTTCAAAATTTAATTTTAAAATTATAATGTAAAGAACAACAACATTATTATGCAGTATTAACGTTAGATATCCTTCACCAATATGACATCATCAATAAAGCTGCCTTGGGGTTGCAGTTTTGCCCCTGCAGTTGTCGGTACTATTCACAGTGTGATATCAATTTTAAATCAGCTTTATTAAAACTTAATTGAAAACGGATGGTTTTCAGTTTAAATGCACTCAATAATATTTGAACAATCCATTTGTATACAAAAGACAACATAGCACAAGTTAGTTAATTTAGTTAGAAATAATTTTAAGCAATTTAATAGTCGAAGAGGAGATTTTTCAGCTCGGCCCAGGCGATTAAAGCCGAAGTCCCCAAAGAAAGTATTTTTATTCTGCGTGTACATCTGATATGCCAATGAGTATTTGTGTCGACATTTCGATATTTAAAGACTTAGCTATTCAAAACATTCGCGAAAGCATCTAAATTGTATATCGATATTTACAGGATTGTATATTTGATTAGCAGAGGTGGGTAAAGAAATGGTACCCGCATATTCATTACGTTTACCTTTAGAATATTATGCCGTCATTTTGGAATTTATAAACAAATAATGCCCAAATGGCGGAAGTCAAATAACTTGGTATACAACTTGATAGGCGATATACTTGGAATTTAAAAGTATTTAATAGTAGAATCTTTATTCAGCAAACTTCTTCTTAATAATGTGATTGTAAAGCAAATATGGCACTATAGAATTTATCGTATCTTATGTTACTCAGAAAAAAACGAAGGCGTCAAAACAAAATACAGCAAATGAATACTGCAACTCCATGTACATTGTAAATTAAATCATTCACCATAACCAAAACGCGCCCTTGCATACAACAGAAGTTGTAAGACAGGCAATGTCGGATTTAAAAAAAGATTTGAAAATCTTTTAAAGCCGGTAGCCCAGACCATTTTAAACTAAAGTAGTTACCCCGAATTCATTAACACCAATTATGAAAAATTTATAGTTTAGAGAAAAAAATCTTTCCGTTTTTTCTTGAACCAAAAACAATAGAGATGTCCTTTATAAATAAATAAAATCATAAATTAAAGTACATTAACAAATTTTATACAGAACCAATAAATTAAATAAAATTAATGACAATAAAATTATTCATTTTCGTAAAATGTACTCATTTGCAAAATAAGTTTAAATGGACGTTTTCATTTTACACGCAATTACACACAATGTACACACAGAAAACAGATTGGTAAAACAAAACGTTGGAGATTATTAAAATTTAACCACTAATATCATAAATTAATTTTTATTCTTAATAAACTGTAATCTTGTCATATTTTCGATATGTAGAATAAAAAGATGATATTTGTAAATAATTATCGATCGAAACAACCGCTAAAAAAGTTAACTAGATCGATTTATGTCTTTACTATAATCTTTCCTGTAAATTGGGGAATGAAACAAAATTAATTCAGCACATTAATAAGGATAATAAAGAGTTGGTTGTTATAATCGAAAAATCGATTATGTTACTTTTAAAAAACAAAAGCTTTTTTGACATTATAAAAAAGAAAGAAATTAATACACAACATAAAAACCTAAAACAATATTTTAATTTAAAATAAACAAACAATCAGCTGTGAAAATGGCAAAAAAAATTAACCAATTCTTTAGAAAGGTAGGCTCAAAATGAATAAAAAGACATTTGCGAATAAAAATAATTTTTAAATATTTAATTTAGAACTTTGGCAAAATGCACGATATTTTCGGATTATAAGAAAAAGAAAGAATTTGGCAATAGCAAGAAATCATCTGAAGTGCTGAGGTACACAGTTGCCGTTTTAGGTAGTTTCCTACCAAATTTGATAGTTTTGAAATGAGTTGGTAGGTTGTGTCGTAAATTTGGTAGTTTTTTTCAATTTCAGTTTTAATAATCAACTTTCATCTATGATTGCTTTTGTATGCATCATAGAGGCGACAGTAATAACAAGTGGCAAATTTTCGGTCTTAATGGCCATCTTTTTGATATTACACAACTTTTATTTTAATTTTGAGTAACTCTGTACAAAAGAAATATATTGACAAACATTCTAATATCAATTATGAAAATAAAAATACACATTTAGAAACTGAGAGTATAATTATCGGAGCAAAAGCAGAAGTTTTTTTAAAAGAAAATTTTGATAATGATGAAATACTTTTAATTTACTTTTTACTTTAGTAAAGTAAGTAAGTTTTAAGGTTTTTTTTTACTTTTAAATTAAAACAATTTTACATTGGATTTTTTAATCAGTTTAAAAACAGATTTGACTTTGACAGATCTGACTTGCAATTTTTGAAATTAATAACACCTCCAGAAACTTTATCTAAAAATGACAAATCAATTCTGCCTTTGTTATCAGAGTTCGATAAATGATTAGATGAAATTGCATCGTAGTGGAATTTACTAAAAACAACTTCAATGATGAAATAGAGATTAATGTTTTTTGGGAAAAGGGTGGCAAAATTCAAAATGAGCTTAATGAAAATGTGTTAAGCGAACTAGTTAATTTTGTTTTCAATTTATTGTCTTTACCACATAGTTCAGCAGCTGCAGAGAGAACATTTTCAACACTTGCGTTAGTAAAAACCAAACTTCGAAATAGACTCGAACTATGTTTCTTAAATAATATTATGATGTGCAAGGAAATGATAAATAAGACTGATTTGCATTATAACTGCTTAATTTATTTTTTGGTAGGTTAACATGCCATTTGGTAGTTTTTGAAATTAAATTTAGTAAGAAAAAAAATTTTGAGTGTCAACCCTACTCAGGTATTCATCATATATTATGTTCTCATCTGTTGAAATTATTTCTTAGTTATAGTTTTGTAAAAAATATATGAATGTTTTTTTGACCTTTTTTAGTTAATTTTTGTTTTCTAATTTTTTGAAAAAATAATTTCATTTTAAATTTGTTATTTAAAAAAAAAAAAGAGAAAATTTAATTTTTGTTTCCTGTTTCCTGATGATGCCACCCAAAGGTGTGGCGAAATATTGAAAATATAAATAAACATTTGTTATTATTTATAAACTGACCTAGTGCTTAAAAAATTAGAAAACAAAAAGTTTTGTAAAAAATTATGAAGTTGTTTTATTTCATTCACAATAAAACTTTCTGTCCTCTTTCTAGAATCATTTTATAAAATAGTTAAGGTCTCATTAGTCTTTACTTTCTGTTGCTGTTCTGTTCCGTGCCGTTCTGCTTATTAAATTATTGTGATTAGTTTTTCTGTAACAACAATGCAGCTGTTTATAATAAACAAAGAGAACACAATACACAACACAACACAACTACAAAAAAAACTTCAATTACAATAACAAAAATAAGTTTGTTTAAATTTTGCACACACACTATCAAACAACTTTCAAGTAACTTAACGTTGAATTCTTTTTTCTGCCGATTCGAATGTCAGAGTAATAACACCCCACAAAGACACATTTTCCATTTAACAGAAACTGATCAGCTGATTCGTCAAGGAACAGAACAGACTAAAGGCCCAACTATAATGTGCATAAGCTAGCTTTAGCTTATGTCAAAAATTCAACGAAAAGCCTGTCAAATGCTTAGGTAACTTATCAAAGAAATTTATGTGACTACAATGTACATATTTAAATTTAGTAACTTATTTGCCACAGTTGCACATTTATATTTATTTCGTACCTTTGCCAAAAATAATTTCTATATAAATCAATAAAATTTTAAAACTAAAAGGCTTTAAAGAAAATATTTTATATATTTAATAACATTCACAAACACATTTACATATTTTGGTTTATGTTCTAAGAAAATGTAAAAAACAAAATTATTACAAATTATTTTCTGTTTTGTGTTTGTGGCCAACCGTACTAAAAAATGCAACGATGTTCATCGTTTATATGGTATACATATGTGTGTATAAATACAAATTTAATTTAAATATATTATAATTGTAAAAAATTTCCCATAAAGAAAAATGTTGTTTTTTCTACATTTTTTATTGAATTAAAAACTAAAAAATTTAACAATTTAGGTCTTAATTAGAAAATTTCTTTATTAATGTATAAACCAAAGCACAATCAGCTGTTTCCGTACGGAAAGTGCGATCAGTTTCGTACCTTGCATAAAGAAATGAAATTTAACGAAACTTGACGAAAAGTTATCTTATTCACATTATAGTTTACCACATTTAATTTAATGTATTTGCCGAGTTGTATAAGTTGGCATAAGCTAGTTTATGCACATTATAGTTGGGCCTTAATTCTGCCTTTAGGTGTACCATATTCATTCAATCATTTCAAAATAATAAAATGTGCTTCTTTTTTGATAATATAAACTTTCAATATAGCATACATATTTACATATTGTGCAAAATTAAAACAAGTACAGCCAGAGCAATAAAAAGGTTGAGGTAAAGTTGCCATTTGCTGTTTTAAACATTGTTATATTCCAAGGAAACAGCAACATAATTTTTGTTGCTTTGCATTTGTTTTTAAATACCTAGTAATTTTTGGTTGTGTCAGTGAATAGAACATCTTTCAGAGTTCTCTTTTGCCAAGATATGATAGGATAGGATATTCTGGTCGGTTTTTGTGAATGTTCAAGAAAATAAGGGCCTGTTCGTAAATGTATCAGTGCTCTGCATAATATGATTATTCTGCACTGCCACTGCTAATCAGCTGTTGCGTATGCTTTGTTTTGCTCATTTTAGTGTTTGCATTAACGAACGAAGAAATGCTGTGAAAATAGAAAAATTGATAATAAACTCGATTTGTCAACTAGATGATATAAGAATGATAAAAATTTGTGTAACATACTAAAAAAAAGAAGATTAAAGAATAAAAAACTAAATTTAATTCTATAAAAATTATTAAACAGAAAAAGACGTTCATTGCATCAGCCATTTTTATGATTAGTTTTTTGATTTTATTTGCGCATAATATACTTCAGTGATGCATTTACGAACAGACGACATTTGTAGTGCTGCCACTTTTTGCATTTACGAACGTACTGCACATCATATGCAGTGCAGTGATGCATTTACGAACAGGCCCTAAGTCTGCAGGCACAAACATAAAAGACATAAAAAAGAAAAATTCAGTCGAATTGAAAACCTCCTTTCTTTATGAGGTCGGTTAAAAATATAAAATACATATATATGGCAACAAAAACAGTTGTATACCAGTTATTTTAACTTTGGTATCTGGCAAGCCCAAGTTTGTTTCATATTTTACATTATAATAACTTAATAACGCGCAAAATGGATGCTACACGTTCAAATTGAGCTTCAATTAGTTCAATTTTGTTATTAAAATAATTTTAAACTGCCAACAGAGTCGTCTAATTTTTATTTTTTAGTGAAGAGTTAATACTCATTTCCCTTTGGCTAAAGTATGTCTTCTTTTGTTTAACTTTAGTTTACGAGTATAAAAAAAAATTTATTTATAATCTTTTAAAAGTTAGTTTGGTTTCATTTTTGGTATTATTTAAACCAGGAATTTTCTTTAAATTTATTTTTTTAACAGTCTCTATACCACAAAAAGTTAAGTCTGAAAACACTACACACAGGCCACGACAGATTACTTCGAATATATGACGAAGCTCAAACTGGTTGTGATAATATTCAAACTATTTTTTAGTACAACACATAACATTTACAAACATTTTTTTTAATATTTAAGACATGTAAATGCTTTTTTGTTAGAAATTTATTTTTTAATAATTAATCGCTAATTATACAAAATTGACTTGCAGGAAAAACTAAAAAATAAAAAACTAATATAATGTCCCTATTCTATTTAAAAACAAAGTAGACATATAAGTGCAATCAATTACACTGCGGTAAGCGAATTCAGCATTCAATTTATAAGATTTTCTTTTAGAAGAAGTGATTAGAAATTATCAAGAAGAACATTTTTTACATCGTTAAAAAATTAAAGGTAAATTTTATTTATTATAACCTAATTCTTTATTAATTAATATTTTTAAATGAATTATAATTTATTTGCGGATTAAGTATGTATATTTAAACATTAAGTACATTTAAACATTTTTCTTATAAAAGCTTATCAGGAAATCTTAAACTGTTTTATAAATAATTCTTGCGAAAAAAACCGACTTCAAAACAGATTTCATCTGTCTGCCTATAACAGCTCAAGTGTATGGCCACATAAATAAGATAACATTAACTATTGGGACACACTTATATCTCCAAACTTTATATTTTTCAACTGTTCAATAGTTTGGCAATATAGATCAAATTACAGCAACTATAGGGTCACTCTTTAATTTCCAAATTCAAATCAAATATTTGCTGTTGTAGTAGATTTAGCAATCAGGTTCTGTGCAAATTTCAACCGTCTGTCTGTAACGGTTCAACAGTTTGCCCATACACATTAGATTATATCAACTATTTAATTTATAATATAACATTTTTATACTTCTTATTATACCAAATAAAGTAGTGGACATTCTGTCCAAAATTAAGGCGTTTGTATACAACGGATCAAAAAATAAGCTATATGGCCTTATTTTTTGATCAAATTACATTAATTTTGGGAACACCCTTTACTTTTTAAATTCAAATTATAAGCTTATTGTTATAGCGGACTTAGAAAAACATGTCCCTTGTAAATTTCAGCTGTCTGCCTATAACGGTTTAAAAGTCCGGCCACATACACCATTGGGACACCCGTTTATTTCCAAATCCAAATCTTTGAAAATTTTAATCGTCTTTCTACAACTGTTTAAAAGTATGGCCTTATACCAAATTAAATGAATTATTGGTGCACCCTTTAATTTATAATTTTAAATGTTATCAGCTGTTACTATTTCGACCATAGCAATCGACATTACGTCAAATTTACAAGCGTTTTTCTATAACGGTTCAAAAGATAGGCCTATATAAGAAAATCTACAGTAATTATGGGACACCCTTTAATTTCTAAAATAAAATTATAAACTCGTTGATATAGCGGACTTAGAAATACAGGTCCCTTTTAAGTTTCAGCGTTTTGTCTATAACGGTTCAAAAGTACGGCCACACACTTGAAATTGCATCAACTATTGGAGCACCCTATACATATTTTATACTTATTGTTATAGCGGACTTACCAACACAGGTTCGTTGTAAATTCCAAACTTCTGTCTATAACTGTTAAAAAGTATGGCAATATTCATCAAATTAAATGAACTGTTGGCGCACCTTTTAATTTATTTTTCTTAATATTAATACTTGTTACTATAACGGCCGTAGCAATCGACATTCTGTCCAATTTGCAAGCGTTTGTCTATAACGGTTCAAATGATAGGCTCATATAAGTAAATCTTCATCAACTATGGGACACCCTTTAATTTCTTAATTAAAATTATAGCGGATTAGCAATACAGGTCCCTTTTAAGTTTCAGCGTTTTGTCTATAACGGTTCAAAAGTTTGATCACATAAACAAAATTACATTAACTATTGGAACACCCTTTATTTTCCAAATCCAAATTTTATACTTGTTGTTATAGCGGACTTAGCAATATTAGTTCGTCGTAAATTTCAAGCGTCTGTCTACAACTGTTCAGATTTTTTTGTAGCCTTTCACGAAATTTTCAATCCGATGGAACCAAAAGTATTGCAGTATTCTTTTCACTGTACAATTAACTCCAACGTCGTCATGGCATAATTGTACTATACGCCACCCGGGAATGACTAACAAGTTCTTCCCATCTTTACTATTTTTATACAGTCGATATCTTTAAATGAAATCTCATTTACATACTGTTGTTTTTGGTAGAGTTGGGTTTATCAGCTCTATAAAGTGAGCGCTCTTTTAGCTCAGCTCATTAGAACGAACTAGTTCCTATATTTAGTTCAAAGCTCACTTAGTGAATTAAAACAACTGAGCGAATCCAGTTGATATGTGTAGCTCAATTGTTTTAACCTCATACAATTTTTAGTGTTCTGTGATAAATTTATAACGAAATGGCCATCGAGGCGTGTTTTGACCCTCAAGAATCAATATCGGTAATTAATATAATCGGGATGATTAAATAAAAAATAGCACGAAGTTTTTGTCAAAATTAAATTTAAAAAATAAAAAAAAAATATTCACGTGTCTTCTATTAAATAATTTGCAAATTGCCTGTGCATATAAATAAATTATCGTAGTGTTTTTAATATTTTATTTTTCATCCTCTTTCAACTGTATAAGAGTCGAAAGAAAGTCGACCGTATACAGTAGAGCAAGAAAAATAGAACTACTGTTGGCTATTGTTGTTTTTGCTTAAACTTTGATTTTTGTCTTTGCTTTATTGTTTGGACAAAAATCGCTAGTTTATTTAAAATGTTTGTCAGAAGTTTCTTGAAGAGTTATGTCAGCGGTAACGAAATGGCCATCGAGACGTGCTTTGACCCTTAATAATCAATATCGGTAATTAATATAATCGGGATAATTAAATAAAAAACAGCACGAAGTTTTTGTGAAAATTAAATTTAAAAAAAAATATTCCCGTGTCTTTTATTGAAAAAAAGTCTTCATATTTATTTAACGGTTCGACTAACTTATTTTTTTCATTGCTTCCAAGATTCTTGTCGCATTGTAAATAAACTTTACAATACCGATTTTCAATAACGACACGACCTTTAGATAAAACATTTAAACCGATAACTAAGTCGCATGATGTGTCGCAGTCATCGACTACATAAATATCCCCGTCGAAACATTGATCATCCATTATAATTTTAGCATTTTCAAGTTTGTGATTAGACATATACTATTCGCCACTCGCGAAACCTTCTAAGACCTTTTCGCACTTAATCTCATCACAATTCATTTTCTTCACAACAGACTGTTTAATTTGGACACGGCATTTCCTGAATCTATTAGCGCTTTATAGACAACATCATTCAAAAGAACATTTTTTTGTTATAAACTTCGGACTCACAATTGTATTCACGAGACCTTTCAGTTTTAGCGGTGGTTTGGGGAGTTTTGGGACACATGATCAATTGCGCGACAATTATAGCACGTCAGACCAGATTTAACGGGTATAGGAACGTTAAGATTACATTTGTTTTAAGAATCACCGTTTATATTTATTGGATATTGCTTTACATGTCCCCGACGGCCAATTGCTAATATTTTAAATTAATATTCAATTAATTGTTCACCTTTCTTTTGATGTGTTCGCATCAGTTGCATGTGTACATCGGCACTATTTATGCAACACGGAAAACCAACAATTAATGCAATCACAAAGCCCTCCAATTTCAAAATACTGGTTAACTTCAACCCAAGGTTTGGCTGCACGCTGTAATATACTTCGTATGGCAAACAAAATTATGTCATCATTCTATTTATACGCATTTTTTCAACTTTCTATAAATTGAATTGAATTAAAGATATCATTATTAGGATCAAAAGATGGTAAAATAACAATAACAAAATTATTTCGGTCATTAAAATTATATGACGGTTGATTGTACATTGTCTCACAACATTAGAATTTGTAAATAAATTGCTGTTTTAGTATTAAAACATGACGGTCGAAGAAATTGTTAAATTAACATTTAATAACGTCACAACTGGCGTTGTTGCCTGTGTATGGCGTATCTATGAATATTGCAACGGCCATTTTGGGTCAAACCAGGGTTCCCAGATTTTCTCGAGTCGTTTCCCTAATTATCCCCACAATTCCCCAAAAAAGAATTTTAACTATCCCAAAAAATCCCCACGTCAAATAATACTATTTATTTTTAAATTTTAACACAAGTTTTTTAATATTGTATATATTTATATCGCACATGATTAACAAGATGGTATTAACTCAGCACTAACAGCATCAGTATCTATCTGCTGTAAAAATTTCAACGCATTCCGATGACTTTTTTATGCCCTTAACCACAAAAAGTTGAAAAAGGGAATATATAAGTTTGTCATTCCGTGTGAAATTTCTATAATATCCGTTTCCGACTCCATAAAGTACATATATTATGACTTATATGCACAGCAAAGTCGATTCAGCGATGATCGTTTGTCCGTCACAAAAAAAAACAAATATGTCAACCGATCAGATATAGTATCAAAAAAGGTGTTATGGGAAATCAGCATGATCGGTCCATGTCCTTCGAGGCAGCATTTGGAACAATTAAGTAACTCCATTGAAAAAAAAAAATAAATATATGGAGCTATAGAGAATTCAAAAATAAGAAAAAACATCAAGTGAAAAATTGGTGATTACCCATATTTTCCGAGCTACAGGGCTCTGAAATTTTCAAATTTTTCATAATATCAATATGGGAATCATTTTAAAGCCTTTAAAGAGATATTTAAGGAAATACTAAAATAAAAAAAACGCTTAAACCAATTGGGAGCCGATGTCATTTTTATTAAATTGTTTTTATTTTTTAATTCTCTGTCAGCCCAATATTTTCTTTTTTGATTGTAGTTTACATATACAATGAAGGGTATTATTGTTATTTATATTATTGTTTTATATTAAACTTTTAGTTGCACTGTTATTATATTATAAAAAATGAATTAAATTAATTTTGGTTTAAGGTCAATTCCATTTTACTTCCTAATTTTTTTTTAAGAAAAAATATTAATTTCAAACGTATGGACACGTTTTCCAAAGAAAACATGGAAAAATTAGACACCAGCAGAATGTAATTCTTTAATTTCTACTACAACTTTCATCTTGACAAAAATCTTAAATTTATTTAAAATGTTTGTGATAAGTTTCCTGACGAGCTAAGTAAACGGTAGCAAAATGGCTATCGAGACGTGCTTTAGACCTCAATAATTAATATCGGTGATTTGATTATTTCACTGGGATAATATAAAATAGCAAGAAAAAGAGCTTTTTTTTAACTTAAATTATTTCATGAAAAATTCCCATTGTTTAATTAATTAATTAATTTTTTTTAATAATTTACACTGACTACGGCTTAATATAGAACAAGTTTGGATGCTACCACTTTTACCATTCTCAATATATTCAAAAATTAATATTTACTTTGTATGGAAATTACCGTGTCCCCTATTCGATTCAGTCCGCTTTTTGACTGATGAGTAGGAAGCTGTTGATGAAATTTATAAACTCTTCCCATTTTAAGTTTTTGGAATTTTTTAATCTTAAAATTGCTTCCAACATACTTCAAAAAAAGACACATTATATCAATATAGATGTGGGTCAACAGCTCTGTTAACATGACTCAAATTCGATACATTTTTATCTCACTCTAAAAATATGAAAGGCCACCGTTTTTTACTGAACTGTTCAAGATTCTTGTTTATTTTAAATAATATAAAGCTTTTAGATAATGGTTGCAAGTATATCAGCGTCTTTAAAAATAAATTTTTAAGTTGTCATGCAATTTCGACATGGGAGTTTTCGCTTGTGTATTAAGCTAAAATTTCGCTAATGTTGGTAGGGAAACGATGTTTTGTAAGTTCGAGTGTCTTATGCATTATAAGATACCCATTTGTACTGGGGTATAATATACCAATTGAAAATATGAGTTAGTAATAACAAATCTTATATATTGTTATATATTGATTTGCCGTGTTGCAGGAGAAAAAATGTCTTTTAAAATAATTAAATTTAACTATTGTTATAAATGGCTATGAAATTCTTCTTTTTTTACTACGCACCACTTCTTCTTCTACTTTTTTTCTACTTGTTTAAAGCTAAGCTCATTGAATTAACCGTATAATTATTAACGACCTGTTTAAATTTTTTAACTTTTACTGTAGCGAAATGGACATCAAGACATGCCTTCACCCTAAATAATCACTTTCGCTAATTTAATAATTTAAGTAAGAATATTTTTTTGGAATTAATTAATTGAATAGTTTTATTTTATGATCATATGTTGCAGTAAAATGGAACTTTATTTTTAAAGGTTCAATACGTGATACTGATGATCTATATGAGCAGTAGCGAAATGGCCACATAAATATGCTTTCCCCGGAGTAATACATTTCGTTTTGTAGTTTTAAATTATAAATATTTTATGAGAATATAATGAAATATTTTGATTTCAAAGAATGAAGCACGATTATAGCAAATTAGTATAAAAAATATTCCGAATAATTAATTTCCATAACTTATTTTATTTTAAACCCAGTTTTCAGAATTATTTCCTTATTAAAAATGCATTATAGAAAATAAGTCCAAGAAAAGCAATGAAACAATCTATGATTTTTTAACACTTCATTGTTTTTTTTTTCTGGGTATGTTGAAAACCCGTTTTGAATATATTAAGGCTAAGAGGATCTGTCAACATTTTTTCAACGTGTCACTCATCAGATAAAGTTCTACGAATTTACAGCAGCCACTTGGTTTATTGTAAATTCTAACAACTCCAAAGACCTAACCTACTATTGCTTAAAATTGAAATCATAAATCAAGTGACAACGTAAAGAAGCCAAGAAAATAATCAAAGTCTGTTATTCCATTTGACTAATAAGAGCGAATATTAAGTTTATTTTTAACATAGAGTATTTATTTGTAGATCATAAATTAAAGGAAAATACACGCATTTTCTTCATAACCAAAAAAAAAAAAAAAATTTAAGTAAGTAAATACAAAATGCTATATATTGCCACCAATGTAAAATTACTATACAAAGAATGATTAATTAAGGCGAAAAACTTAAAAAATATTTGCATATTTACATACATTGACAAAAACTTTTTCAATTTTACGCACATAAATGAAAATGAATCAAATACTACTTGTATAATTTTAGGAAAAGTTTTTCTTAAACTATATAATTGGACATTAGTATTAAGTAAAGAAATTCTTTTTAACGGGAAACGGATATATAAACGTATAGTATGTGTGAAAATGTGTTCATAAAAATATGTATCCCAGTGCGTAATTCTTTTATTTCTTTTACTTCTTTTAAGTTTTTATTAACTTTTTACTCTTCGTAATACTATTCGAAATATTGATGTCCGTGTTGCACGATTATAATTACAATACCAATGAAGTTTTATAACTTAACAAACAAAGTTGTGCTCTATTATTTGTGTTTTCTTATGTTCTCCTTGGAGCAAAGTTCATATTGCTTTAGTAGTTTCTATGATGGGCTTGATGGCAAATAAACAAAAAAAAGTGTGTTCTATAAATTAAAGATTTAAGATCCTTAAAACTTAATAAAACACGAGAAAACCTTGATATAATAAATAGAACATTTAATAGTTCAATACAAGTATATGCTTAAAGAAGGATTTGTCTTATTAATACCCTTATTAAAAGTGATAATTAAAAATAAATATATCATTAATTTAAATCTTTTTACTACCAACTAATCCAATTCTATTCATAAAAAAATTTTGTATTTTTAATACAACAAAAAAAAACGTAAACCAATCTCTATGTTGCATTACAATCGAGGTTACAGTCGTTTGCCATAATTTACAGTTCACTTCAACTATTGGAACACCCTTTAACTTCCAAATCCAAATTTTGTACTTGTTGTTATAGCGGACTTAGCAATACAGGTTCGTTGTAAATTTTAAGCGTCTGTCTACAACTGTTCAAAAGTTTGGCCATATACATAAAATTTAATAAACTATTGGCGCACCCTTTAATTTATAATTTGCAATATTAATACTTGTACTATAATGCCCATAGCAATCGACATTCTGTCCAAGCGTGTGTCTATAACGGTTCAGAAAATAGGCCCATATAAGTAAATTTACATCGATTATGGGGACACCCTTTAATTTTTATATTTAGTTTTGTATAATTATTTGTTTTTGGGAATTATTGTAATACGCAGTCATTTTAAATTTTACAGAAGTGACCTCTAAAATTCATAATACACGTAAAAAATATGTATGTTTATGGGGACACCCTTTAATTTTTAAGATTATGAGCTTATGAGATTATGATTATGTTTTTAAAACGGGACTAATCTGTAAGCATAATCTATCATATTGCCAAAAATTTTCAAAATCGGATCAGAAATGAGATCTGGAGGCACAAATATAAAAAAAGCAACATTCAGCCGAATTGTATAACCTCCTTATTTTTTTGAAGTCGGTTAAAAATAAAAAAATTGATATTGCATATATATAATTTGACATAAAAACGACATCGGCTCTTAATGGGTTAAGCATTTTCCTTAAAGATCTCCTCAAAAGCTTAAAAATGATACCAGTATTGATATTTTGAAAGATATGGTCCACAATCGGCATTTTCTATAAATATTTCAGAGGAAAATATGGGCGAGCATCAATTGTTGTCACTTGATGTTTTTTTTTTTTCTTATTTTTATCTCTATCGACCAATTTATTTGTTTTTTGATTGTAGTTACTATATTCTTCCAAATGACATGAAAAAATTAGAAGTAGGAGTGGTGTTTTGCCTGCTGCCTCGAAGGACAAGTACCGATCATGCTGATTTCCAATAGCACCTCTTTCGGCATTATATCTGTTCGATTGACATATTTACTTTTTTTACGCAACACGGATGGACATAAGAAGCCAGAATATATATACTTTATGGGAACGGAAATGGATGTTGTAGAAATTACACTTTTTGTGGTGAAGGGTATAAAAATATGAAATGCTCTTAATGCAGTGTTTTTTCTATATCATTTCTATATATAAAGTCATATTTGCACACAAACTAGGAGAGAAAATCATTGTGCCCATACAAGTTACGGCCTTACTTCGGGCTAGTTAAAAAAACTTAAAAAGTATTTGACTTAAATTAAATTAAATAAATTCCTATAGAAACGAAACTTCCATAAGTTGGTTCAGTAAAATTTTTAGGTGGAACTATTTAATCCATGAGAATTACATACTTTAAACGCTATAATTTACCTCAATTAATCGAACAGTTAGCCGACATATGATTACATAATTTATACTAAGATTCATGTATATCCAACATATAAAGGGTGTCGTAAGTAAACCGAAAGTTACAGTTTTGTTCCACTTCTATAAAATACTACTACTTAACAGCTGATAGTTTTGGTTACTAATTCTAATGAATCATATATAGGGAGATGAACGAATTTGCTAACATTATGAAAGTTGATTCTGATCTTTTGTGCAAAAGGGTTGAATTAATTTTCACATATCGGGTTTGCCCATCTGAGTACCCTCATGTATTTGGTTTCACAGGTTTATTTCTGTCTAATTTCGGTAATACTAATGAAGAAGACGACTGTAGCTACGCCATTAATGGGGTACGTACAGCTGATCATTTGTATACCACATACAGGGCATTATTCTATTCGGGATTTACTTAATATTTATTATTATTTTCTGGCGTCTGTATTTTAAAGTTTATGGTAGGTAGCCACTACACAACTATCCATCAATATTATTCTGAAAAGTTCATGTAAAATCATTGTAGAATATTATACAAGAGTACCTGTGAGTCAGCATAGTCACAAGAACTCAAGACCATGACTATGATACCCTATTCCTTGCGCTACCCTATTCTATTAGTCCTGAAAAAAATAATTGGTAACTCAAAAATATACCTAAATATTCTAAAAAAACAGGAACTTAGTATTTTTTTTTTTTTTTTGTTAAAAACATTTAAGTTGCTCACTCTACGGCTGATTTTGTGCCAGTGGCTATTTTCTTTTTTTATTAAGATATTGATGTACTTATTTCAATGTTGTGCAGTGATTTTGTATATAAAGAAGTACTCCAGTATACGCTAATATATCTGTGCATGCTTATTTTTTTTAGTATTTTATTTTTACATTTATTCGTGCTAAAGAGGTCACATTCATCTTATATAAAATAAACTTTAGAAATGAGACTTGTTTGCATGACTTTTGACAATGCACTTCTTACCCAAACTAATGACGTGATGACATTGCATTCCAAACCATACATCCGGTTTTATCTTTATCATCACATATTTTATCATTTTTAAACATTAACTTCATTTATTTCTGTGCGAGCATTTGAAACACTCACACTATAAGCTGATAACAGTGACAATAATAAAGTTTTTTTGTTATGTTAAAAATGCAATAAGAATAAGAATGTTGAATACGAACGCAAAAGTTTGATATTATGAATTTTTATATATTAAAAACATTTTCGAAAATAAACGATATATTTCTGTCCATTTTATTTCTAAACTCTTTGCATATTGAATTTAAATATCTGAAAAAAATTATAATAATGCTTTTATGTTTTTTTTTCATAAAAATCCTGTACGTGTACATTAAAATAACAAATATTATATTATTATCATCGAATACCATTAATTTTTGTAAACCCTTTTTTGTATGTGAGCATAAAAAAAATTTTAAAAATCCTAAATTCTAGTTCAGACTATTTTTCTGCGAAAACTGCCTACGTATATTTGTTACCCTTTTTATAACATCATCACTTAATATAAAAGAAAAGCAATTCGAATCAAATTCTTACATGCTATTTTTTCTACTCTAATCCAAAACGAAAAGTTTTTACAAAAGTTCAACAAAACATTTTTTATGACAATGTAAATAGTTTGTAATAGAAATGTAAGTGACAAACTAATGTGTGTGTAGATTGTGTAAATCAAACTACATTAAAATGTGCATCTAAGACTTTGAAATCAGCTCTAAAACTATTTGCATACAAAAATTAAATTTTGCTATCACATGGGCATTGAGTATATTCTATGCGTAGTAACTTTTAAATCGAAAGCAAATAAGAGTTTCAACAGTGATATTTTATATAAATGTTGTAATTTTTTAATGTTAAAGTTAAAATTAAAAGTAATTCAACTACACTCAAAAAATTTTAGCATTAACTGTTTGACGTTTATTTAGGAAGTTTTCAGTAAAGTTAAAAATAAATGAAAATGTGCTTGTTTTAGGAAGAAAATTTTTATTTAACCCTCTAGTGCGCCGTGATGCAAATTTGAATCATACCGAATATCTCTCTGTAGCTTCAAAATTTGAAAACAGTTTTATGTAAATGTTCGTTATATGTTGTCTCCATTTAATAGACGTCGTTTTCTCTGCTTTTGAAGTACCGTTATAGCAGCATTGAATTGTTGTGCAATTTTGAAGTGCCTGCTCATTCGTGTGTTGTTCATAGAGGAAACAGTGTGTTTTTCTGACCTTAAAATTTATTAAGTTCAACAAGTTTATAAATAGTTTTGAGTTTTAAATAAGTTACACTCTTTTTTTATTACAATGTTATAGTGTGTATTGTTTTTTTATGGTAAGTACTTTGAACTAAATGCGCAATGATGCAAATTTTCATCAAAGGATTTTTCGCCTCCTGCGCCCATATAAATGAAAATTATACAAACTGCTAGAACAAAAGTTTGCTTTTAAACCATTTCCTTTCGTTTAAGTAGTATTTTACTTAATTTGGTTTTCTTGCGCACTAGAGGGTTAACTTTTTTCGTCTGTTGTTAGAAAAACAAACGACAAAAAAATACTGATTTTCGGTGCAGTCAAAATTATCAATTAATTTTTACCTTGTTTCAGTAAAAATAAAATACTTAATTAAAAAAAAAAGTTCGTCAGTAGAAAAGTACTATTTTACAATAGCTTTAAAATATAAAACAAAAAACATAAACTGTTGGAAAATATATCAGTTATAAAAAATATATTTAGAACAAAATAATTTATGAAAGAAAAACATAAAAAAAATATTGGTAAGTTTCTTACATAGTATTTAAAATTTGCAGGCAGCCGTGTTGCCACAGCCCACATGGGTCCATTGGTTGGTCTTAAACAAAGCTATGTCATTTAAATTTTTGAATTACAAATATATCGCTCATTTAGTAATACAACGTTATAACCCAAAAAATTCAATTTTTTATAACGTGAAGATCATATCGCTTTTTAAAACATCGTCATATTTCGTTTTGTAACTGTATATACATTTGAAAAGACGATCTTTTTAAAATGTATCGACCTGTTACAAGATAAAAATAATGATTTTTTGTTTGAGTTACGGCGTTCTATTTCTAAGTGAGCGATATGTACTTTAATTATTGGTTGCAAAAATATAAACAATTTTGTAAAATTACATTATTTTTTCAGCATAGAACAATCCTGAAATCCTTGGACTTTCAAGGAAGAACAAAAATTTAAGCAAGTAAAAAATAAGAAGAATTTCTACATCAAAATAGTATAAATAATCAATAAATAAATTAAATATTTTGATTTTCAAAATAAATAAGAAAGCTGTAGTTTTTATTGTTTTGGTAGGTTACTTTTAGAGAGTTGGAATAAAAGAAAAAAACAGTTAATTTTACTGTTTTAGTAGGTTAAATTTTATAAATTAAAATAAATACAGAAACAGTTATTTTTAATGTTTTGGTAGGTTACATTTTGTTAGTTGAAATAAATGAAAAAACAGTACTTTTTACTTTTCTGGTAGGTTGTTTTTTCGTGCGTTGGAATAAAGGAAAAATTAGTTGTTTTTACATATTTTTTTAGTTATAAAATCAACATTCAAAAACAATTGTAAATTACATTTAATTTAAATGAAATGTAAGTGGACCGTTTTTTAAATGAAAAAGTAGTTGTTTAAAGTGTTTTTTCATTTAAATTTACCTACATAATATTTTAAGTGTACAAATTTTGAGTTCAATTTAATTTTGTAAAATTTGCTACGTTTAATAATCATTTTTCAATTAAACTTTGGGTAACTCAAACCTTTAAAATACTTACAGTAAGAATTAAATTCAACTTTAAAACACTATAATAGTAACAATAGCAAAGGAGAAAATAAATCAATGAATTGCAATACACAGGGTGCTCTTGCTTTTAGAATATATTTTTCAAATATTTATTGCTGCGCCGCTGTTAAGCAAACATGATTGGCTTAAAAAAACTTGTTGTCTATCACAATATTGCCAAATGCTAAATCTATCCAAATATCATTCTGGCTAATACTTACTCATTGAATTGATAATTAATTATTTATTCTTCTTTTATTTTTATTTTTTCAATATTTCGCTACTCCTTGGTGTAGCATCATCAGGAACAAATATTTATTTGAACATAAACTAAAACAAAAAAAAAAAAGTAATAAATGAATTTTTCAAACTAACATAAAACAAAAATGAAAAAAAATATTTTGTCATATAAAAAATTGAGACCTTGTGCTTAATAAATAAATTAAAATATTAAAAAATATTATAATGTATATTTTTAAAAATTTAAGGACAGAAAAAAATGCGCGTCCTAAGTGTTCTAAGATGCATGTACATAACAGCATTGTTTTTGGACAGCACTTAAACAAACTATAGTACGATATATACTTTTATAATATTTTAGGCTGACCATTATGTATTCTTACGAGTATGTTGAAATAAAAAAGTTGTTAACCTCGAAAGCAACCTTCGGTTGACATCTTCAAGACATATTGTTAGTTACAATCAAAGTATATCTATATTAAGTATATGCAAGTCTACAACAAATACAACAGTAGAACAACAACAGGCATTTTGTTTGTGTAAAATCATGTATTATGTCAAAAAACAGTTCAGAGACGGTAAAGTGGGTAACATTTTATCATTTTTCAAACTAAAAAATTAATATGAATTTTTCTTAATTATTATAAAAAAAGTAAAAGAATGACCTCTTAATGACTATATCAATGTAAATATAAACAAGAATTTAATAAAAGGATGTTCAATGCAACTTGAGTTGGAAAAGTGTAATTTGAATATTTCGTTTACCATCCCTGATAGAACATAATAAAAATAAAAAGACACACGTAAAAAACAAGAGCAAAATAAAAATTGAAATAAATGTAAACAATTTTTGACACAATACATGATAAACACGCACACCAATAAAACTATCACCTGAACTCCTGCATGTACTTAATATAGATATACTTTGGTTACAATTAAAAAACAAACAAGAGCGTACAGTCCAAAAATTTTTTTGGGCTAAATTAGCACCAAAAAAGTGCTAAAACAATTTTAACTGATGTGTCATAGTAAATAGTTAAGCAATACCAAAAATAAAAATTAAGAACAACTCACTGCTTAAGCAACAGCAAATGTTTTCAGCTGTTGCTGTTGCTTCGTTTATAATGAAACGTTTTGTATGTGCTGCGACATTTAGTTTTTTTATTTGCTGAAAAACATGTAAGCAAAGCAAAGATTTTAGTGATGTTGCTATTTCAAGCAAGGAATTTATATCCTAGCACACACATATGTACAAATATACGCGTATATTATGTACTTAGGCATTTATTCTAGGCATACGCAGGAAGATTGGAATTTACAACTTTTTAATTCAGAGATATTAAAAAGTGCTTAAAAAAGTTAATAATAAATTATATATTATATTGCTAGTCTTACGTTGCTATTATTGCAATTGTTACACACGAAAACTAGTGTTTTACAGAAAAGTGCATTATTTTTTGGAACATTTTGTAAATTATATTAATTAAAAGTGCTAAAAATGCTGCTAAAACAGCAGCACAAGTGCTGAAGCTAGCAGCGAAAGTGCTAAAATGAGCACGCTGTTTATTATTGAAGCATAAGTAATAGGAAATGTGAAACGTACGAATCAATGCGAATTTGCTCAAATTTGCCGGTAATATAACTGAAAATCCCCGTGGCAGCGTTGTTAATTGATTTACGTTGCTCCAAAAAAACCTTTATTATATTAATACCGGCCAAAAATAAAGAATTCTCTTATGCAAAAACTGCTCACTCAAGGTCTTATTGATTTTCCCAACGGACGACGACGTACTTAGTTCGACAGGCTAAAAAATTCTGCATCGTATAGTGAATTTTTAAGCCTTCTGCTTCAGATTTGTCGTTGGGTCACTGTTAAAAATCATCAGGGAAGCTGAGTAAATTGCAAACTTTTTTATGGTCTTTTTACGGTTTTGTGTGGCTTAGCGGATAAAGATTTTATACTAATTATTTATTAGATTATGCTAATTAATTATGCTTATTTGTTGGTTTGGAATTTATATACATAAATATATATATTGTAGAAATTACAAATGGAATGACAAACTTTTTCCAATTTTGTGGTGAAGAGTAAAAAAAAATAATTTTTTGTTTACTATTTTGTGAAAAAAGAAGGGTTTTTGATAGGAAGGCAGTCGCATTCCTAAAAATATTTTTAATCCCTATAAAATTTAAGATTTCTGATTTTGTAATGTAGAAAAAATGTTGCGCATTGTTGTCCCATTTTAGTGCGATTTTTTCTTCAAGTTTGATTTTTTTTTCTGTTTTTGCTCTTCTTGCATAAGTTGATGGGACTAAAAAACCTTTTTGTCAGGCATAAAAGAATTTGGTTTTTAATAATTGTGTATAAATTTTTGATGAATCACTATGCAAGTATATGAAGAAAGAAGGATCCAGGAGTTAATTATGGCTAATAGGGGATATACCAAAAAGTGAACATAAAAACGCCAACGATGGTAAGCAGGCTGCAGAAATAACTTGAAACGGAAATTATCTACCGAATCAAAATTATTATTGAAGTAATATGAAGTCGTCATAAAATCCATTTGCAGGAGTTTGCAAATTATTGCTTAGACTCTACAAAACTCTACTCTGCTTTGTATGAGTGGCACCCTAGTACATCTACAATGCTAAGGATTTTAATACATGACATTGGGCTGTTATCAGAGAAAGTGGCTTCAGATTTAGAAGAGTCGGTAACACAAGGCGACGGCGACGGAAATGTCATGTTGATATTGTCTTGAATTTCCGTTGATATATTCGTCTGTAATTTAGGTGTCGTGCACACAGAAAAAAATTGAATAAACTATAAAAATAGCACAAATAAAATTGAAAATGGAGAAACTGAAGATTCCCAACCCCAACTAATATGAAAATTACTCCAAGAGTTGGAAAAATTTTGCGACTGTTTAAAACGCTCATGGCCCACAGTGCGATGTAATTTGTGCATCAAATTTTCTTTCAATAATTTATAGAATGTTTGGTATCCGTAAGGACGGCAAAATAGGAAAACTAAACTTTTTAATGTAGATACTTTGGGCAACCTGTTAAGTAGTAAATTGGCTGACGGAAAAAGGTTATCAGTATTACCTCATTATTAAAAATAGTTTTTGAGATTATTTTTATTAATCGTGCTTGATTCCTTCAAAACATCTCGTTTCTTACAACAACAAAATTCGTGATATTTTCACAAAATGACATCGTCAGAAAATAAACAACAGAATGGATGATTGTGTGGAAAGTATATCCATATGACCATTTTACTATCGCCAAATTAGTCTGATCCGTGGTTTTTACTCAAATTTTGTTCAGCAAATCTAAATCTGTATCTAATTAATAGATTGAAAAGAGAACAAGTTACTGAATATTCTGTAAAACAAATGCGGTAACCATTAAAATTATATTTATTTATTTGTTATTTTTATTATTGTATATTGTTTATTATTTTTTATTATTTCTTTTTTTTTTGTTATGTGAAGAAATCAGGTAGCAATTAAATGATTTCAAACAAATTTCATGTTCAGAAATATATAATATAATATTTTTTCAGTGAAACCAAAAATATGTTTGTAACGTTAATCTATGACAAAATAATACCAGGTGGTCGCAATGGCGAATTCATCGATTTTCGCCGAAACGCTAAATATCAAACTACATATACAAAAAAATCAAGGCAAATTGATAACAGGTGTACTCACGGCGAAAATGAATACAACACTGCGATAGAAACATGTACATTTTGTTTTTGTACAAATAGTTTTCGGCTGTCAAAAGCAAAGGAGAATATAACTTTTGACACTCGAAGAAGGAAAAATCACAATAGTCACCTGGGCTGTTAAGGCCACCTGTTGTTAATTCGCCTTGCAAAAAAATATGTATAAATTTTTGTATGGTGTTTGAAATTTTACGTTTGGGGCGAAAATTAATGAACTCGCAATAGCGACCACCTAGTGTTATTTCGCCATGCGTTAATAATTTTCTATTTTTTGCACTAAAAAAACGTTGTTTAAAAAATGCTTTTCACCTTGAAATTAAATGTATAACACAAATATTTCATGAAAAACATTTGCAGTTTAGTTGTCGAATGCTTTTAGCTGCTGAGTCTTATCTCTGTTATTTTAGATTATTTTAAATGAATTATTAATTTTTCTTAATTATACTCTTCACCACAGGTGGATAACTACATATATAAGTTAGTCATTCCGTTTGTAATTTCTACAATATCCATTTTCGACCCCATAAAGTATGTATATACTGAGTTCTTATTCATAGCGAAGTTAATTAAGCGGTGGCCATCTGTACAAACGTCTGCGTGTTGAAATCAACTTTGCCAAGGCAATAGATAAATTAGAGAAAATTCTAATACGCCAATCGGTCAGACACAGTTTTATACATTTTGCTATTGAAAATCAGCAAGAACGGTCCATGTCCTTCGAGACAGCGGGCAAAACCTCATTCCTGTCTACAGTAAATTTAATTTGATGTATGTGAACTTTTTAACCGTTATAGACAGACAGCTGAAGTCTGTTTTAAAGTCTGTTGTTTTTTGCAAGAGTTTTTGTATTAAAAAACGTTCGTTGTACAATGATTAAATGTATAACAAAAATATTTCACGAACAAAATTTGAGGTTTTGTTGGCGATTATTTTTAAGTACTGAGTCTAATAACTATTATTTTTATTTATTTAAATAAAAATATTGTTTTAATTTTGTCTTAAGTTCGTTATTGATTGTGATTGTGATAACATCAGAATATAGAATTTAATTCTATTTTAATTTTTTTTTATATTGTTACGTTTATTTAAATTTATAAACGTTGTTATTATGAGTTCTTTATTTGCAAAATAATTACACACACAACTTTTAGAGTTTTAATTAAATTACACTTTATTTAATCAATTATTTAACGATTTAACTATTCGCGATTTACAATACACGCTGGCAACTTTAATTGTTGTATCACAAGATCTTAACTAGATGACGCTCACAATACGAATAATTCAACACGTATTGGCGTTGCTTTTATATACCCTATTTTTAGGCGTTCTTGAATGTTCGAGAATTTCTACCGCCATCTATTGCGTAGTTGAAAATGCTGCGTTGCCACTTTTATCTCAGACACATTAGTGAGCATTATTATTTACTTCTAGAACCTTCAATCATTATTTAAAAATACATGTTGTGTATTTTTATTTAGTTGTTATACAATGCAGGTGTGTGTATGTTTGTGTATTGTGTTTGTTTAGTCATCGCTTTGTGTTAGTTGTTTTTGTTTTGCAATAAAGATGTTTTGTAGAAACTTCTGGCTTTGAAAACAAACACAATAGGCCATTTCGTTTTACTTTCTTGGCCTCAACTATTTTTAACATCTTTTTATGATTTAAATAAAGCATCTTTGTAACACTGCCGCCCACTTAAGCCTTTTCGTCCCGAATAGGCTCATCATTACCTCTGCCATATTTAGCCAACCGCTCCAGGTGAACCACCTTCATTTTGGACCTCGGATTATGATATCTCTGTATCCGGTAAACCACGTCATTCAATTTCTTTATCACCTTGTACGGTCCCTCCCAGTGGGTTTGCAGTTTAGGGGATAATCCTTTCTTGCGTTGCGGGTTAAATAGTAGAACCATTTGTCCTTCGGTAAATCCCTCCGTATTTGCTGCTCGATCATATCTGGCTTTCATCTTATCGCTGGTCATTTTAATGCGGTTACGTACAAACTCATGAAGCTCATGCAGTTCTTCTTGTGCCTGTAGAACGTTTCCATTGTCTTCGTGCACTGGTCCAGGTTTAACACCAAATTCTAAATCTGCTGGCAGTTTTAGTTCTGTCCCGAAGAAGATTTTTGCTGGACTACGTGAGGTTGAATCGTGTACAGCTGACCGGTACGCCAGTAGAAATTTGGGTATATACTCATCCCAATCCTTTTGGTGTGTACTGACCACTTTTCTGAGATATTCCTCCAGGTACGATTAAATCTTTCTACCATGCCATCAGACTGTGGATGCAGTGGTGTCGTTCTTGTCTTTTTAATACCATAAACGTCGCACATCTCTTTGAATATAGCTGATTCAAAATTTCGTCCCTGGTCTGAATGTAGTTCTATTGGAACACCGTACCGACACACCCAATTGTTCACAAGGGCATCTACCACTGGATTAGATTCTTGGTTTGGAATGGCATACACTTCGGGCCATTTGCTAAAATAATCCATTACCACTAGTACATATCGGTTTCCAGCATCACTGACAGGGAATGGACCTGTGATATCAATAGCTATCCGCTCAAAGGGTGCACCTGCCTTGTACTGTTGAAGTTTTCCACGACTTTTTCTTACAGGACCCTTGGCCTTTATGCACTCTTCGCAATTAGCTATCCAATCGGCTACGTACTGTTGGCAAACCACCCAGTAAAACCTCTGCTTAATCTTTTCCAGAGTTTTTGTTATACCCATATGGCTGCCGCTGGGACCGTTATGGAACTGTCTGTCGTAGTTTTGCCATCTGTACTTTCCCAGGATCGATATAAGCAGCCGTCTTCTACTTTTAGGCTATTCCACTGGGCCCAGTACGACTTGGCTAGTTGGCTCCCTGCTGATATTTCATTATGATTCGGTCTCCTGTTGTTTTGCTTAGCCAATATAATTTTTGCCAAAATTGGGTCGTCATTCTGGGCCTTCGACCAATCTTCCCTTGACCCAATTTGGGTAAGCCGCACATCAATGACGCACTCCTTTTTCTCTACTTTTGTGCAGTGCTTGCACTCTACATTTCATGGCCGTCTTGATAGGGCATCAGCATTATTGTGCTTTCCTCCTTTTCTGTGCACAATACTAAAGTCATAGCTCTGCAGACGTTCAACCCAGCGTGCAAGCTGGCCTTCAGGATTCTTAAATTGCATCAACCAACGTAATGCAGAATGGTCTGTCCGTAAGATGAAATGTTGACCATATAAGTATTTGTGGTAATGTTTAACACACTCCAGCACTGCTAAAAGCTCTCTTCGTGTAACGCAGTAATTTCTTTCGGGCTTAGAGAGCACCCTGCTGTAATAGCCAATGACCTTTTCTATTCCATTTATTTCCTGAGAAAGCACTCCACCTATTCCATAGCCGCTTGCTTCCGTGTCCAATATGAATTTCTGTCCAGCTATTGGATAGGCAAGGACTGGTGCCGTACACAAAAGTTTCTTGAGCTCCTGGAACGCTTTTTCCGCTGCTACACTCCAGTGGTATGGTTGCGACTTCCTGGTCAACTCGTGCAAGCTAGCAGCTACTTGAGCAAAGTTTGGCACAAATCTCCTGTAGTATGTGCAAAGCCCCAGGAAACTACGCAGCTCATGAAGATTTTGTGGGCGAGGCCAGGTCTTTACTGCCAATACTTTGTCTTCATCAGTTGACACGCCCTCTGCAGTTACACGATGCCCCAGGTATTTGACCTCCTTTTGAAACAAAACAACATTTCTTAACACTTAATTTTAATCCTGCAGCAGTTATACGCTTAAAAACTTCATCCAGGTTTTTGAGGTGTTCATCAAAAGTCTTCCCCATCACGATTATGTCATCCAAATACACTAAGCACGTCTTCCAATTTAGACCCTTTAGCACACGTTCCATTAAACGCTCAAAAGTAGCTGGAGCGTTGCAGAGCCCGAATGGCATCACCTTGAACTGCCATAAACTACCACTTGCGCTAAAGGCAGTTTTCTCCTTGTCTTTATCAGCTATCTCTACTTGCCGATAGCCGCTCTGCAAGTCCAAGGTAGAGAACCATTCCGTTCCAGCCAACGTGTCTAAGGTATCGTCTATTCTAGGCAACGGATAACTGTCTTTCTTGGTGACGTCATTGAGCTTCCTGTAGTCAACACAAAACCTGCTACTGCCGTCCTTCTTCTTTACTAAAATTATTGGTGAACTCCACGGACTCGAGGATGGCTCAATGACTCCGTTCCTTTCCATTTCGCTGACAAGTTCTTTGACCTCATTTCGTTTTGCTAGGGGAACACTTCTGGGTGCTTGTTTTATAGGCCTCGCTTCGCCAGTATTAATTTCATGTTTAACAACTGCCGTTCTAACTTGGCTGTTACTATTTAGGGCAAAGACGGAGGCATGTTTTCTCAGCAACTGCTTTGCTTTGTTTCTGTCAGGAGGTGTTAGTCCTGCCACCCATTTTTGCACCTGTTCTTCTAATGAATTTCTTTCTGTGGCTGTTATTTTAGGACATACTGTATTTGCTGCACAATTAATTATGGCTTCTGCTGGCTCACATCGACCCATCTCAAAATTCCTGTTAATTGTTTTTTCGCTATTGGACAGATTAAGTACTCTCACAGGAACTCTGCAATCGTCGCAGATTTTCACGAGGGCTTTTGCTGTTATGATATCGTCTTTTAGTTCTTTTGGTTCCACCACCCACAACCGGTTATCCTCACAATCTGCCTCCACACGTGCCCAAACTATAGTTTCCGCCTGAGGTGGTAATTTCTGCCGTTCAACGGCAAATAGCTTCCTCGCTGTGGTCCTACTATCATATCCAACATCAAGGGGTATCTCCACATTGCGCCAGATCATTATTTGCTCACCCATGTGCAGACTAATACCGTGGGCTATCATAAAGTCTGCACCAATGATAATTTCATCCACTATATCGGCAACAACAAATACATGGTCAGCGCTGATGTTTGCAATAGTGATTCTTACCCTGGCTCTTCCATAGACAGTGGCTAAGTCGCCAGTAGCAGTGCGCAGTCGTACATTATTTAATGGTTCCACTGCCCCTTTTACTAAATCGGGTCTTATAATTGACTGAGATGCTCCTGTGTCTATGGTGAGGACTTGCTTACTTCCGTTTATAAGACCGCAAACAGTAAGGTTGCTATTTTTCTGTTGTACAATGGAAATGGAGATTGTGGGGCCATCGGTTGTGGGAGCCAGCACTTGCCCCTTAGTGCTAGCTCGATTTAGTTTAACGGTGACTCATGAGATTTGGTGTTGTTGGCCCGCTTGTTGTCCCTTGCTGGCGAAGCAGATATTGATCTTCTCTTTGCGGATCTACAGTTGCGCTAAAAATGGCCAGCCTTACCGCATTTAAAGCACTTAGCGCGAGAATTCCATTTTTCCTCCTCTATTATTTGTTTGACTAACTCTTTTATCTCGCTTCTATTGTCTCTGTTATAGGTTTCAGTATCAGGACATCGCACCTTGTACACCTGTGGCTTCAAGATGACTTTTGCGGTCTCCTGGGCTAGCGCATACGAGATGGTTTCTGCAAAAGATGATTTTTGCATAGCACAAACAGCATATTTAATATCTGGATCCCGTATGCCATTCACAAATGCTTCAATCTTAAACTGATCCAGAAAAGGGTGATCTTCGCCTGGGTAAGTCAGCTGCACCAAACGTTCAATTTCCATGGCGAAGTCTTGCAGCGTCTCATTTGCCTTCTGCACCCTGCCTCGTAACTCCATTCTGTAGAGTTCTCTTTTATGCTCGCTACCGTACTTACGTTGTAAGGCTACCATTATGTCCTCATAATTATTTCTGCAACCAGCTGGTAAGCTTTCGAGAATCTGTGCTGCTGCTCCCTTTAAGGCCAGAATTAGCTCAATAGCTTTTTCTTCGTTGTCCCATCTATTTTTGCTGGCCACTGTTTCGAACTGGAACTTAAAAACATTAAAAGTTGCGCTGCCGTCAAAGCTCGGGGTGTTAATCTTGCTGCCATGCTCAGAGATAACTTTCACCGGTCCCTCTCGAATTTGAAGCTCGCCCATTTGCACTTTTAATTTATGTAACTCTTCGTCTACTTTTCTGTCTAGGCCGCATAATTTTTGTTCTACGATGTTCACCCGTTTGTCGAAGACTTCTGATATTTCTTCAAATTTCTCATTTACCTTCGCTAAAAGTCTTTCTCCGTTGTCGCTAGAGCTTTCCTGCATTGCTTTAAAGTTTTCTTGAAATGTTTCTTGAAGCTTCTGGTTTTTTTCCTCTATTTTCATCATTATGGCGGCAAACATTGAATTCAAGTCTATGACGCTGTTTGTTGTTGGGGTACATACTTCAATCGTTTCTTTTTCCTCTTTTTCTCTAAATTCGTATGTCCCAATATCGATACCTCGCTGCTTGAATTCATCTATTAACCGCTTTTGCAATTCCGCTTTATTGCCCGCTGTCGGCAGATCTAACTTACTCAGCTCCATTTTTAGCTGCTCAACTTTTAGCTCGTCAAATTTCATTTTAACTATTTATTTATTATTTTGCAATTTCACTTCTGACACCAGTTGTTACGTTTATTTAAATTTATAAACGTTGTTATTATGAGTTCTTTATTTGCAAAATAATTACACACACAACTTTTAGAGTTTTAATTAAATTACACTTTACTTAATCAATTATTTAACGATTTAACTATTCGCGATTAATAATACACGCTGGCAACTTTAATTGTTGTATCAAAAGATCTTAACTAGATGACGCTCACAATACGAATAATTCAACACGTATTGGCGTTGCTTTTATATACCCTATTTTTAGGCGTTCTTGAATGTTCGAGAATTTCTACCGCCATCTATTGCGTAGTTGAAAATGCTGCGTTGCCACTTTTATCTCAGACACATTAGTGAGCATTATTATTTAGTTCTAGAACCTTCAATCATTATTTAAAGATACATGTTGTGTATTTTTATTTAGTTGTTATACAATGCAGGTGTGTGTATGTTTGTGTATTGTGTTTGTTTAGTCATCGCTTTGTGTTAGTTGTTTTTGTTTTGCAATAAAGATGTTTTGTAGAAACTTCTGGCTTTGAAAACAAACACAATAGGCCATTTCGTTTTACTTTCTTGGCCTCAACTATTTTTAACATCTTTTTATGATTTAAATAAAGCATCTTTGTAACAATATATAAAAAAGTAGAACAAATATTTGCAATTGATCGATTGAAATAATGCTGAAGATGGTTCTTACGAACCAGAAGGTGTATTTTATTCTGCTGGCATTTAAATTTGTTCTGTTTATAATTTATTACAATCACAATTAATAACGAACGTAAACTTGAGTAAAATTGAGAAATATAATTTATTTATTTAATTTGTAATTTGCACAATAAAGAAAACACTTACTAAGTTCTTGTTGCACAGAATATTATGTGGATAAGCTTATTTTTATTTCGTAAAATATTTACAGTACAGCGCATAAAAAGATTATAAAGCGACAATACCGCTTTATGGAAAGATCAAAAGTGGCCTTTTCAACGTGCCGAAATAAACAACTCTTATTATCTTAGTCTTAATGTATACATGATCAACTGGAGTATGCAGAATGTAACGAAACCTTTCAGTTATTTAAATTATATAATTATATTTCACAAGAATGCCAAGAGGAAAATCAACATGAAATTGATGAGTATGGATTCGTTAATTTCGCTGAAGGTGTATGTGAATGCTGAAATTTGTAACCACCAAATGCTACGATATAAAACGAAAATAAGGCAAATAAGCAATATAAGAGAATAGCAATTGCACAGTGATAGTGAGAACAGAACTCTACTTTTATTCAATTATTATTAGCGTTGTTTGTTATTTTTGAGAAATTTTGTGCATATTGTTACGTTTTTTTCCTTTTTAGACAAACGTACGTTTTTTTATTTTTTTATTTTAATACCACTATATTCTTACTTTACTAAGCTTGCATTATTAAAAACGCAGCCATCCACGCTACACTACTGTGTTACTCCGGCGAGACATGAACTATATGATGCCTTGTTTAATAACCTTGATCATCCGCAGACAACTCCACTACGCCTTTTATCCAAGCCAGTCATCCCCTTTTTTCTAATAGCCACAACACGTCTGCCATACACTATTTTAATGCTGTTACACTTTCCTGCGCTAGCCACTACCATTCTTAAAGGGCTTCTTGACAATTATCTGTTACTCTTATATTAAATTAAAGAGTTCTCCACTAAATTATCTGCCATGGCTTAACGCAATAATTGTCATTTCCTTTCCGGGAGGTTTTTGCCGGTGCTTCTCAATTTTTTTATTGCATTTTAACATTTGTTATTTTTCATTGTTCGCTCGAACTCGTGACCTTATGTTTTACAGCACGCAACTCTATCGATGCAGCCATTGAGGTTGTTCAGCTGTTGTCAGCTAATTGTGGTACTATTTTATACAGGCACCATTAAGATACTGTTAGAAAGATGCTTTATTAAAATCATAAAAAGATGTAAAAATAATTGAGGTCAAAAAAGAGAAACGCAGCATTTTCTACAACGCAGCAGATGAAGATAGAAATTCTCGAATATTCAAGAACGCCTAAAAATAGGGTATATAAAAGCAACGCCAATACGTGCTGATTCACTCTGCTTGTGAGCGTCATCTAGTTAAGATCTTGTGGTATAACAGTGTAAAGTTGCCAGCTTGTATTATTAATCGCAAATAGTTAGATCGTCAAATAATTTATTAAATAAAGAGTAATTTAATTAAAACTCTAAAAGTTGTGTATGTAATTATTTTGCAAATAAAGAACTCATAAATAAAACATTTATATAAATTAAATTATATAATTTAAATAAACGTAACAATACATTTAGCCGAACGTAAATGTAGAAATGTAAATGTAGATGTGCCAGCTGATCATTTTTGTTATACGAAGAGTTATGCAAATGCTTAGGCGACTGAAATGTCACTTAATCGTAACGTTTCAACCTGCTGAAACTAGAATTTCAATACGAGGTTACGTGACGGATGTAGCCAGTGATGGTAAATATTATCATAAATTGAAGTGAAGTACAAATTGCCTTTTTAATTTCTTTTAAGTTGTTAAATTTTATCGCACACAATATAATTTTAAAGAAATTAAAAAGTTTTCTTTTCTTAATTACCCTGAAGCCACACGATCCTTTCCTTTCAAGTTTTTCACATACTCGTATACTGCTTGGTAAAATTCATTTATTATGACAGCTGTGACGAAGGCTGCATTTAGATAGGCAAATTTTACTTTGACAGTTTTGTTAATTTTCGTTTAAACTTTGTTTGGTGTTCAGATACAAAAAGTTTTCTTTTACAATTTTTTTCCTTCTGTTTGATCGTTTCTAACTTTTTGACGTTTTGAATATAGTGTTCATAACACAAAAATATGTGTATGTACATATATACAACTGCGTATAAGCACGAAAGAAAAACATGGGAACTCTGCGAATAAATCAAAGTCTGTACTGTCCATCATACTTTCTTCCGCTCTCTCACATTAAATCAAAACCTTGCAAAGTAAAATTTGCGTGTCTTAATGGGGTGTTTTATAAAAGGACAAGAAAATCACATACAATAAGGATTGTTGTTCAAATTCGTTGAACGAATTGGATGAACGGATCAGTCTTTGGTAATTGACCAAAAAAGACCGTTCACTGAAACGAATGACCGGGCACATGTCTACTATGTATAACTTATGCAAATATTATATTTTTCATTATTACAAAACAACACAATTTTTAGTACCATGAAAATATTTATGTACTTTTTGCACAAAATCGAAAAGTGGCCTTCATTGGTTTAAACAGCTGTACGTTGTTATTTATTGATAAACAGAAATATGTCAAAACACATGACACGTTTTTACACATTCTATAAGCGCAACTGTATTTACATTTACTGTACAGCTACATTTACATTACATTTACGATTTCTACGGTCGGCTAAAGGTACCTTTAATGAAAGTAAATTATTCATCACTCTAATACGGACAACAACAACAGGCGTTGCCAAATCTAATTTTGGTAGCAATATGTAGATTCATATTTCTTACACCCTTCACCACAAAAGTGAAAAAAGGGTATATCTCAATCTGTCATTCCGTTTGTAACTTCTTCAATATCCATTTTCTGAGTTCTTATGCATAGCGAAGTCTATTGAGCCATGTCCGTCTGTCCGTCCGTCTTTGGGTTAAATCATCTTTTCCAAGGTACCTCGCCTGCCTCTAATTGTTTTCATATCATTTAGAACAAATCTAGTTAAGTAAAGTAACTCCAATACCAAAAAAAAACAGATGTATGGGGCGATGTAGAATTAAAAAACGAGAAAAAAACATCGAGTAAAAAATTGGCGCTTGAGTTATGTCGCCACATTTAACCCCACTAAAGCCACTAAAACATAACAACAACACCCACCAATAAAACCACCTAGATTAAATAGCTGCATTAGCATTTATTAATTTTATAATTTATTGACCTTTAATTTGTATGAGCACTTTTGTATATTTTAAAATTATTTAAATAGAAATTATTGTACTAAGCATTTTTTTAATTTAACTTTCTTTTTAAAAGAAAGTAAAGAAAAAAATCTATTATAATTTGGAAGTTAGTAACAAGTGGTGTTTTTTTTACAGTTAGATTTTCTATACCATAACTGGCGCAGTCGAAAAAAAGTTGAGGGAAAATAATTTTACAATTATCCTGGGAAAAAGGATAAAAACAAAACTAAAAAGGAATATATATATTTATAATAATCAAATCAAAAAAAAATTTTTATTCTATGTTATCCCAATATTTGCTTTTTGCTAATGTTCTTAAAATTTAAATATTAATATTTATTGTAGAGATATGCAAGCAACTTACAATTTTTTCATCTACGAAAATAAATTGTACCGACAATAGTGCGATTATACTGGTAAAATTATGTGCCTTCACATTTGTGTTTCTATTTTCTCTACGAGTTGAGTTATTTTTACAAAAAAAGTATTCTTTATTTGAACCAAGTTTTTATGGGAACTCCTCACAAAATTTTATTCGAATCTATACAGCAGTTTTTATGTGTTGCAAACCCAGATAGTATAGATAGTAAAACCAATTTTGTTTGTAATTAGATCAATTATATTTATTTAATATACATATGTTATAATAACATATACCAATTGATACAATAATACGTATACATATATTATTAATATATGCTAGGGATCGCAAGTAACGATTAAACATTAAAATCAGAATAATAGAAAAATGCTACAATATCACGAATTATACCTACGAAATCGTTGTTGCCCGAACTACCTTTGCCTGCGTTAATTTTTTTATCTGAGTTGTATTAAAAATTTAATTTAAAAGTGATTTTTAAAGTTTTATTGTTTTTGCAAAATGACGTTTTTCCTCCCTAAAGCTGACTGATTTATGGTCAATTTTACTTCCAGAGTCCGTGCCTTTAATTAAATAATTTGTAAAGTGCCTCTGTATGGAAATAAATTATCGTAGTGTCAAAGTTCACCTAGTGCTGCAAGCATCAAGTGAAGTTTGATTATCGCATGATACTCACGTATTCGTGGAATACATATTGCAAGTACGAGAAAAAAGAACATGTATTCATCTCATACACTCTCAGTCGCTTACAACCAATAGTTACTCAATGAGTTTGATGTTCTCAAAAATATGTTGATCGTTTTTAAAACAGCTTAAGCAAGTGGTTTATGTTTTGTTGCAGGGGTCCATGACACGAACGCTGCTGAGTACCTATATGTAACATGGAACGAGCAGTTTTGAACTCGTTTTATGTGCTTGACACAAGTACCTTTATGCACTATGAAGCTTTGGGTTCGTGACATGTTCCTTGGACGAATGCAGCCGGGTTCCTAAGTAATAATTAAGTTCGTAATATGTTCTTTACTCTATCATAGATGGTACCTAAAAGTGATCACCACATATTTAATGCAAGCGAGCAAATGCGTGTTTTAATAATAACTGTTCACAGCTTTGCTGTTATAAAAAAAATTGTACCTTTTTCTTTTAATACTTCGATTAAGTGTTCATACTTTGCCACTGCACGTCACTTTATGTTTAAAAATATTTTTGTGCTGACCTCTACTGCAAACCAATAACGATAACAATATAACCATTCTTTGAAGTATTCAGGGAAAAGGTAAGTTGGAAGTATTTGTCTTTAAATTACATAATTATTTCGATGGATTGATAGGACTTGATATATTAAACAAAGTCAAGGCTAAAATAGATCTAGATAGTCAGGCTCGATCACAAAAAAATCGATAATACGACTACAGCTTAAGCCTAACATAACTTCAGGAAAACATATAACTCAACCTTATTCAAAAGTCGTAATTAAAATACCAGTTGATTCGCGAAACGACGATTTTTTCATACAAAGAGCCTTTTTAGAACCTGAATTATTTATTTCGGAAGGTATATACACCGCAAAAGTATAGTTTCATTGATATAGTAAATACATCCGACAAAGGAAAAATTGTCTTAATTGAACCACCTGTAAAAACTACTCCATATCAAAATTTCATTTAGGTTACTACGAGAACGAGAAAAATGCGTGGTCAACGATTTTCGTCGCCAGAAGAAGCTGTTGAAATGTTCAAAAACCATGTTTTACAGGTGTCTCAATCGGAGTGGAATAAGTGCTTCGACAACTGGTTTGAGCGCATGCTCAGTGTATAAATCATGCTGGAGAATACTTTGAAAAACAATAAAACCATTTTTGATTATAAATATTCGCATTTTCACTATTAGGCCAGAAATATGTAGAGCAGCCCTCGTATACTTGAAAAATTGGGTAGAAAAATATATATCACCATCTTGGATCTTGCAAGTCGATTCCACCAAATAGAAATACATCCAGAACATATTGCAAATGCTGCATTTTCTGCAGATGAAGGTCCTTTGAATTTGTCAGAATATCGTATGGCATTAAAAATGCACCATCTACATTCCAAAGAATAATGGATAATGCGTTGAAAGATCTAAAAGGAAAGGTCTGTCTTATGTACCCAGATGATATATTAGTCTATTGCAGATCATAACTGCAACCTATATTAAATCTGAGAAAGGTTTTTGAAAAGCTTATAGAATCAAACTTAAAAACTTAGATGGACAAATCTGAATTTTTGCAAAAAGAGTGACATTTTTAGGACACATTATATTCACTGAAGAAATAAAACTAAACCCCGAAAAAATAATTTTCCTATCTCAAAAACTCAAAATGAGATAAAGTCATTCTTAGGACTATAGGACTATATATACCGAAAATGTATACAAAATTTTTTTAAACTGACAAAACCTTTTACTGAATGTTTAAAAAAGGAAGGAAAATAATTGTTAACGACAAGAACCTACAAACAATCTAAATGTGAAAAAGTCTTTTGACCTATGACCCTTTACTACAATATCGGATTTCTCAAAACTATTTGTAAAGACTGAGGCAGGCGACTTTACTTTAGGAGCAGTCCTCTCGCAAGGTCCAATCGAAAGTGAAAACCGATATGATATGCCACCAGGACATTAACAGATAGTGAAATTAATTACTCAACAATAGAAAAATAATTACTTGCTATTGTTTTTGCCACCAAATTCTTTAGGTCCTACCTTTTTGGACATAAATTTAAAATTGTAACTGACCATAGACCACTAACATGGATTATGAGCCTTAAAGTGCCAAATTCCAAATTAGTAAGATAGAGGCTCAAACTTGAAGAATTTTACTACGATATCGTTTACAAAAAGAGAAAACTTATTAAAATAGCAAACGCTTTAACCCGCATTAGAACTTACGACAACAACACTTTTAGAAACGAAGGAGCTAATATAAATGTAGTCGACAACGACTGAATTCAGGGAACAGCAGGAACGACCATTCACTCAGCCGAAGAAAATTATGACGACGGTCTTCCAATCTCGGAAAAAGCATTAAACACATTTAACAAGTAAAAAACGAAGGTTCTCCTCTTACACTTGAAACCGTGGTCAAAATACTGACGATCAAGAAAAGCTTGTGAATGAATACCACATTAATAACTATCATCCAAGAAACATTTAAAACGGAATATTTCTTCCCTCACATGAAACAAAACCGAATGCATAAATCACTGTGATATATGCCAAACGCTTAAATACGAGAGAAAGCCTCCGAAGCCTACATTTGAAACATCTGAAATACTAAAAAACCATAATACATTGGTCACATTGACATATAGTGCATAAATAAACGAAACATTCTTACCCTTATCGATAAATTTTCCAAATTCGGATCAGCTTACCTTTTGGATTTCAAAAATAGCATATATTATACATTACACCTCGTTTCAGCAAAGTACCAGTTATTCACTAGTCGAAAGAATACATTTAACGATGTCAGAAATATATAGAATTATATGCAAAAATATAGGGCATTAGAACCTCCATTAGACAATAATAAAACACTATCCGAATTATTTTATGGAAGAACACCCACATTTGAAAAAAATTAAACTACAATACACACCACAAATACCTACAAAGACTTAAAGAATTTCAGACCAAATTACAAGAATCAATTAGGAAGAAACACAGACAAACACATCAAACGACCTAAAACCATAATAGAAAAAAAACTGAAACCTTTTTAAAGAATTTCGACATGTACAGAAAAGAGTGTTGAAGAAACAAAATGACTCCTAGGTTCTCAAAAAGAATCGTTAACCAAAACAACAGAGTAACACTTTTAACACTTAACAATCAGAAACTCCATAAATGCAAAGTAAAATAACGACCAAAAACCTAAAACCCAAATCTTGACTTTCTTTAAGATTTGTATTGGTACAAGCCAACGTTAAATATATAGGCGTTTCACCAACCCAAGGAATTATCCCACCTAAACTAGGAATTGCTAGAAGAATAGCGGACTACAAGCACCTCATACACATAATCAACCTTTACTCTTACGAAAACAATTTACAAGAAATAGAGAAAACCATAACTCATTTTGAAACCACACAATTTGCCAAATTGCGTTAAAAAAAACAAAACTTAAACTGAAAGAACTCACAACAAAACTAAACCTTTTAAACCCCAGAAACAGACAGAAGAGTGGACTAATTAACGTATTAGGTTCAACAATAAAATTTATATCTGGAAATATGGACTATGAAGACGCAAAAAGATTAAACAGAGACATCGGGCGACTACTAACGGAAAATGGAGAAATAAATAATACAATAAACGTTGCAATGATGAAAAGATTTGAAAACATAACTAATCACATATTTCAAAATCCATAAAAAATATATACAAGAACAAACACTTAATTCACTAAACCCTTCAATTAATACAAATTCAACAACTAAATCAGATAAACTACAATATCAATATACTCACACAACATTTAAAGAATATAGCAGAAGCAGTAGTATTATCCAAACTAAATATCAATCCGAAATTAATAGTAGTAGAAAAAAAATTCTTGAGCTTATCATAATAATACTAAAATTATATTTAACATAAAAATCCCAATATTGTCAAAGGAAGAATTAACATTTTGTCATATTATTCTAACGCCAATCAATAAAACTTTAGAAATTGTAAGTGAAGAATATGTATTAATTAATGAAAATAATCTGATATTTTATGCAGAAAAATAGAAAATCCATTTTATTGTAAAAATGATTATGAAACAGTATTTAATATGAATACAACCCAGCAAAAAATTAGACATTACCTTAAAAAGTACTTGCCTTATAATGACTTACTTTTATGATTGCCATATTTTGTTACTCGCTTATAAAACACATTACATTAATTTGCAAAACAGGAAGTAGTAATGGAACTAGTTCTTTATGTTAAAAGAGACTACCGTAATAATAGGAACGGAATCGCTTCTTGTCATCTAGGAGATATAGGACAAAAACTGACATTATTAACCCAGAACCCAACTTTATTATCATTATCAATCTTCTAGTATAACAAGTTATAACATTTTCCAACAATATTACCAAACAAAGCACAACTAATAGCACAACGCTAACTCAATTTATTAACTGCAAAATTACCATCAATAACATATGGTACAATAACGAAAACAATACACATTGGGACAATGGAATATTCATCGAAACGCCACTTTATTTAAATAATAACATTACAACTCTTTCACACACGATAACACCCCAAATGCTTTTTTGTAAGCCTGAAACGTTTTTCGAACCTAAAACAAAACTTATTTTTTTATTTTTAAACATATATGTATTTACTTACTCATTGTTTGTCAAACTTAAGGGATCAGTTACATTTCGTATTCTTTTTCTAATGACGTCAATGCTTTCAATCTGGTCGGAATCAGAAAATGACGAAAAAAAAATGCAAATCAATTTTTAATTTAACTGCCTTACAGCTTTTTCACTTGTTTAAAATCTTGTCTTTGTTTACAAATTTCTCCATTTTACTCGTATGAAGTTTCGGCAACAAATCAGGCAAAACCCCTTGGCCGTCACTTCATTTTAAGAAGGAAGAAGTTATGTTGCCACATATACTCCCACGAAAGCCACTAAGATATAACAACAACACCAACAGATCCACTAATAAAACCACCTAGGATAAATAGCTGCATTAACAATTATTAATTTAATAATTTTAATAAAAAATAAATTCAAAAAAAATAAGCTTAAATAAGTTATTGAACCTTAATTTGTATGAGCACTTTTGTATATTCTGAAATCATTTAAATAGAAATTATTGGACTAAGCGTTTTTTTTTTTTTTTATTTAAATTTAAGTTTCATTTTAAAAGAAAGTAAAGAATAAAATCAATCATAATTTGAAAGTAAAAGTAATAAGTGGTGCTTTTTTATATGGTTAGATTTTCTAAACCATAACTCTAGCATATATTTTCCGAGTAACAATTTACCTGTTAAAGCGAAAAATCCAGGTTCAGTACTACCACCTCTTAACTAGTATCAACCCACGGTAAGTCGTGGTCTATCTTGTTCAGCAAGACCGAATAAAATTCTGACTTACCTTAACCAAGGGCTATTTAACTCTTCTACTTATCATCACATAAGGATTTTTAACGGTCATTTTCGTTTAAAATAATAAAGTTACAAATATAGTTAATTTTTTTTTATAAGTAATGAAAATAAAATAAAAAGGTAGCAAAACTAAAACGTAATAAACTAAATTCAATATATAAATTTAATAGCAAATGGATCAACAAGAGGGTGTTAACTTAAAATTTTAAAATTTTCATTTGTGGTAACATTTTAAAAGAATTACCAAATCGGAATACATCATAATAAGCAAATTCCTTTAGAAAATAAATTTACATTGTTTTTCCTTGAAATCTGTGCAAGTATTGCACAAAATCAATTTTTTGTTTTAATAGCAGTTTTCTGATTTTTTTTTAATATTTATTATTCATCATTATAACAGTTAAAAACATAAAATTTATTCTACTATTTACACATTTTAAGTTATTACTAAAAGTAGTGCAGTAAACATTTTAAACTTATTTTTTGGAAACTTATATACATTCTAATACTACTGCTTACAGTGTAAAGCAAAAAGATAGATAAAAAACTTTAAAAGTTTAAATAAATTCTTACGTTAACCCTTCTATCAACATAAAAAAGAAGTTAAGGGATATGTCATTGTTATAAATTCCTTATCAAATCATAACTTGAAAACCTGTTGCGATTTTCAAATCACTGTGTTATATTACTAATCACTACTGTGAACATTTTCTGTTTCGAATTTCTATGTAGTCTATTAATTGAATACCGTTAAGGTTAGTTACATATAATCTTTAGGTTTTCGTTTTGTATCACCTGGAGATTTTTGATATACGATTTAGCACATTTTTTTGACCACACTTGACATTATCATTTGTCGTATGCACATTTCGTGGAATAAAATCTTATTTTTAAAATTTAATGTCGATTTACAATTTAGTCAAGAAAGTAGAGCTCTACAGCATCGTAAAGCTTTATCGCGAACTTAACTTTTTATCTAATACAAAGCCTAGATATTTAATGGTTTTACTAAGAGGTATTACTGTTCTACCCAAAGGCAAGGAAAGTATAGGAATTCCTTTGGGTGATTTATTGAAGGGAAAAATAATAGCTTGGGTTTTAGTTTCATTAATTTTAATTTTTCACTCAATTAATTTTCAAAATAAAATCTTTTTTCTATCATCCCGATTAATTATTTAAATCACCGTTATTGATTATTGAGGTTCAAATCACGTCACGATGGCCATTTCGTTACCTCTTACTTAACTTTTCACTTTGAATATAATTTTTGTGCATGCAGAACTCCTTTCTTTATTTTTTGATACAGTGATTAAAAATACTTGACTATTTTCAATGCATGTTTAGTTGCTTAACTGTTGCTGCGGAAAAATGTGCAGCAAAAGCAAATGCAAAAAAAAAGAAAGAAACGCATTTTCTTAAGCCGACTATGTATTTCTTTCTGCAGCAAAGCAATTTTAAAACGTTAGCAAAATCAAAATATAATAGAAGCTTATTATAATTATTTTTTTTTAAATAAAAAAGAAGAAAAGAATTTTAATTCAAAATGTCTTTATTACCGAAAAACTTTTGTTCAGATTAAAATTTAAGCTTATAGCTTATTCCAAGGCATATTGTTACAGGTGACTGCATTAGCTTTTGAGCGTATTTTGTTTTTGTAAAATCTTGTTGAGCTGTCAAAAACGTCTGGCAATATATGTATTTGTGAAAAATAGGCAAGCAATTGCACACATATATGCAATCCATATGTATATACAATATACACAAACAATACCAAAAAAGCAGCAATTTTGACCACTTGCAAAGGAAAATAGCAAACATATTTTGACCGCATGAGCTAATGCAGTCACCTGTTCAATTTCTGATAGAAAATCTGTAGTAAGCGAAGCTGGTGTTGGTTATATCATAGAAGAAAAACCTCTTTTGACCGGCCGAACGCCGGCTATGCAAAAATCCTTATTAAGCGAAGCCGATGTTGGTTTAAAAGCTTTATAATGATATCTGTATTGACCCAACTTGTTAAAAAAAATGTAGCGTAAAAGCACAGTTTTATATAAAAAGTTCAGAGGCCCATAACTCGGAATATAAGGGCGACCGCAAATTTTTTCATTTATCAGTTTCTTATTTATTTTTCATGAAAATGAAAATGGCGTCACGGTAACTGTGAATGGGGAGCGATATTGAGATATGATTGAAAACTTTTTAACACCACAGCTGCATGCTTTGGGTTTGACTTACATTTGGTATCAACAAAAGGTGCACCATTGCGTACAGGATTACAATGGAATTGCTGCGAAAAGTATACCCTCCGGCAGACACGCTGTATGTACAATGAAGTTGCAATAAATGTCCACCGAACCGGAAACAATCCCTTAAAGAAAATAATAAAAACATAATAATAAAATCGCCTAATTTTTTTTTTTTTTTTTTTTGTTTAATCAAAAACTTGCAATATGACATTTTTTACTAGACTTGAAGACGGCATCTGCTTTTTTCAATATCTGTGCTAATTTGCATTTTAGCAAACCAAAGAAGAAAAAAAATTTTCCTTAAAAAAATATTTTTTAGGAGGTTTTTCCAAAAAACGAATTGACATAAAAGGTACTTAAGATTCGGTGAAGCAGAAGTGTCACTTTTATTTTTTATTTAAAGCTTTTTAAATAGCATAACTAGAATAAGAGTATGTTGTTGAAGTAATTTTCTAATTTACCAACGAAAATTTGTTTTTCTTTTCTTTTTATTCAAAGTTTCTTCTTTTATAAAAATTGTTAGTCAGGTCAGACATGTGGTTACATGCATAAACGCATAAAAAGGCGGCTTTTAAGTTTAATTCAACAAAAATGATGAACGTGATGTACATTAAGTAGTTGTATAACTACGTGTAGGATAAAAAACAAAAATCATTTTTATTCTACTGCTTCCTTTTGCTTACATTAAATTTTCATTCAAAGCAGATTTCATGTTTTTATAAAAAATTTATACAAATCTTATAACTACAAATTATACCGAATTAAGTTGAGCTTATGCTATACAAAAATTACAATTTCACGGTTACTAGATACTTTTGTCTATTGTTCGAACAAGAAAACATTGGCATGATACAAATCTATTTCAGGAAAAAAATGTCAAAATGAGGAATCTTGTAAACATGTAATCCCTTTATCAAACGTATCAAAACAAATAGTAAAATAATAGTAAATAGAATGCAACAACAACAATTGGGATTGAGAAGAACGTCGAATCAGTGAGCACATGCACAATTATTTAATTAAGTAAATATGTCTTTGGTTACAGAAAAAATTGTTCTGCGCCTTTCATCGAGACTTCTCCATTACTAAACTTGGAATTACATTATGGATTATGAAATTGGAACAAAATATGTGTTAAATCTTTTGTAACCTGAGATCGAAAATAATTTTAATTAATACAAAAATTTGGAAACAACATTTTCTTTTTTATAAATTTAAGACTCAATTAATTTAAGTATATTTATATTTAATCCAAATAAAAAAAAATTATGTTTGAAATGTAGATTGTATTTGAAATTATTTTAAATATTTACATTTGTTTGTACTGTTTTGTTGTCAATTTTTGTTAGAAGCGATAGAGAATTAAGAAATAAAAAAAACATCAAGTGGAAAAATTGGCTCTCACTGATATATTCAGAGCTACGTTTTTTTTTTTTTTTGAAATATTAATATGGGTATCGTTTTAATGCTTTTGAAGAGATCTTTAAGGAAATACTAAAATTTTTAAACAACGATTAACCCATTAGATGTCAAAGGCATTTTTATGTCAAATAATATTAATGTTTACAGTACCAAGTTATTTTATTTTTTAATCCTTTTTCACCACAATATTTGTTTTTTTGATTGGAGTTACTTCGCTAAAATAGATTTACATAGTTGGTGGAGGGTATATGACATTCGGAAAAATAAAGAACTCTTTCTTGTTTTTAATTTATGTCGTCAGTTGCGTACAATAAAATCTGGTAGTACCTTACAATTCTACTCCGATTTATGGAATTTTCTTTTTGGAAGATAAATGTTACCCAACAATCACTTAATATGTTTAGCAAGTTGCCTACATATTATAGCCAGGATAGAACAAAAAGTGTTACTTCATTTTTTAACCACCTGCACATATCAATGTTAAATTACAGTTTTTAATATAAAGCCATTAACCTGTGTTTGGCTTCAAAAGCAAAGATCGCAGTAAAAATTATTAAAAAAAATTTTTAGCGAAAAAAAATCGACTTCAAAACAGATTTCATCTGTCTGCCTATAACATTTAAAGTGTATGGCCACATAAATTAGATTACATTAACTATTGGGACACACTTATATCTCCAAACTTTATACTAGTTCAACTGTTCAATAGTTTGGCAATACACATCATTTTTACAGCAACTATAGGGTCTCCCTTTAATTTAAAAATTCAAATTATATACTTGCTGTTGTGGTAGATTTAGCAATCAGGTTCTGTTTAAATTCAAACCGTCTGTCTATAACGGTTCAAAAGTTTGCCTATATACATCAGATTATATCAAATATTTAATTTATAATATAACGTTTTTATTCTTCATATTATACTAAATAAGGTAGTGAAATTCTGTCTAAAATTAAGGTGTTTGCCATATAGAACAAAAATTACATTAATTTTGGGAACACCCTTTAATTTCTAAATTCAAATTATAAGCTTCTTGTTATAGCGGACTAATTTGTAATATTATATAATTTTAAATATTAGCAGCTGTTACTATAATGGCCCTAGCCAATTACAAGCGTTTTTCTATAACGGTTCAAAAGTATGGCCATATATCTCAAACTTAATGAACTATTGGCGCACCCTTTAATTTATAATTTGTAATATTAACACTTGTTACTATAACGGCCATGGCAATCGACAATCTCTCCAATTTGCAAGCGTTTGTCTATAACGGTTGGAAAGATAGCTAAATTTACATCAATTATGGGGCACCCTTTAATTTTTAGATTTATTTTTATATAACTTTTTGTTATTGGGAGCTATAGTAATACGCAGTCATTTTAAATTTTAGAGAATCGCCCTTTACAGTTCATAATACACGTAAAAAATATGTTTGTTGTATAGGGACACCCTTTAATTTTTAAGATTATGAACTGTTTTTAAAACGGGACCAATCTGTAAGCAAAATCTATCATATCATATTGAGTTCTGGAGGCACAAATATAAAAAAAGCAACATTCAGTCGAATTGTATAACCTCCTTCTTTTTTTGAAGTCGGTTAAAAAGTGAAGCATACTTACTCTTAGAAAGAATTTAGAGCACAATATGTAACATTAGAGCGGTTATTAGCTATATCGAAATTTTTTGCAGACTCATACCCCAAAACGATAGGAACTAGAGAAAAAATATCCTAAAAAATGTTCAGACCAACCAATTTAGCGTGTCGCACGCTCTTTAAAGAGGCCAAACATAACTTTTGTTTTTCACTCATCTGCTTACGAAATTGATCTTACTACTCCACACAAAATGATTAGCAAAATTTATTTCGTTAGATTTTGTTGTTGTTTTAAATGCAAATTCACGCATGTCTTTAAAAAGCATACAGAAAATTTATGGGCAGAGAATAGCTCGGTAACGTTTCCCAGTTTCCTGCTCATTATTTTGTCCCACAGTTGAGTACGCTTAACGTACTACCGGTCCCACGATGTCGCAATCGTTCGTTCGTTCGCATAATTACATTTAAAACAAAACAGTTTTTTAGAATCTAAAGTAAACTAAACTGTTAAATCATTCTCACGTTTCTACACTTCGCTCTTTAAAAACCGAACAAAATTCTACCAAAAGTTTCGTTTTGTTTGTTTGCCCACTTTGATGTATATATGCGCGGTTAATATGGTGATCTGTACTCCTATCCTCTTAGCAACTAATAATGCAAATACTAACTTTAACAAGGCATGTAAAGAAATTTACCATTATACGTTTTGATAGTAGTTTAGTTTAGCTCGTGTGTTAAGAATTTGTATTTTCAAATCATTTGAATATTGAAAGTGGAGGTGACTGTTTGAAAATAAGCTTAAGGAGTTTACGACAAAATATATACTTACTTGAAAATTTTTCTAAAAGTTTAGGTGCAAGTAATTTCCCTCAAAAAGAGAAGTGTTAAAGGTTTTAGTTTTCAAGTTATGAGTTGTGAAACTTGACTTGCGAAAGAGTGGAAAATCAGCAGGTGACGAATTATTGCTATTTTAGGAGAAAGCTAGACTTCCAACAATAGAGAAACAGCATTGTATAAATAAATTGGATAAACTTCACTCCGAATAGAGGAGTGTACACAAAAGTTCTAAGAGACAAACTAAAACTCAGAGTGAAAAACAAAAAACGTGGGTTCAAAAAATAGATTATCTTTTTGATATAACACCTTTAAATGTGCTACAAGTAATTAAAATCGAAGAAGATAAGCAATTTTTGGTGAATCAGATAAAACATGGTAGACCTGGAGTTAAGAGCTGAACAGCGGCCTCAACAAATATCTATTCAGAAAGAACGCAGCATCTGTGAAAAATCAGCGATAGAAATGGAACACTTTAACAAGTTTGACTTTTCTTAACTTTTTTGATTCGAAGAAGAAACTTTGCATCTGTCATCATCAGCATCAGAAAGTGAATATGATGTGGTATGTATTGCCATACATACAAATGTAGTTATGCAGTTTTCTAATAAATTTTTATATACATATACTATTTTGTAATAACCTACAAAAGAAATATCAACAACGCATATACCAGCTAAAAGAAAAAAACTAGGCTTAATAAAAGTTGTTACCCCAAAACTTGCAGCAGATTTAAATGCTTGCATGATAAGCGACAGAAAGCAGTGCACATTCTTATTGCGACAGTTGAAACGTTAGAACTAGATCCTCAAAATTACATATATTGTTAATAGAAGTTCCATCCGAAATGCGAGACAAAGAATGCAAGATGAGCACTCTTTAGTTCTGAAAGAGAAATTCTAGGCCAGGCTCTATGTTTGCATTGGGATGGAAAGCTATTACCCGCTTTAACTGCCAACGATAAAACTGATAGGCTACGTATAGTTATTTCAAGCAGATGCAATGAGCAGTTGCTTCAAGTTCCCTCTTTAAAAATAGACCGTAAACAACAAGCATTAGCGGTTTGAAATGGCATTAAAAAATGGAGCGTTTAGGACCACATAAAAACCATGGTATTTGATACAACTGCCTTCAATACCGGTCGTATAAATGGAACCTGTGCTATCATTCAAATTTTTTAACTTTTATGGTTACCATGCAACCCTATATCTACACGCAAAGAAAAAACATGGTTGACGTAACCATAAAGTAAGAACAACATATTAAGGTTTAATTATATGGTTGTTGTAAAATTGTATTATTTTTAAAAACAATAATAATATGGTTGTTATTGTTATTGTCTAATATAAAAATAAAATTGTAAATAATAACCATAACTATGGTTTAAGTATAAACAAACTATATCATCAAAATATAAAAATTAATGTATTATGGTTAAATGGATACATTATATGGTTAAATAAAATCACCGTAATATAGTAAAAAATACAATTAAAGTTACTTACAAAATTGTAGTATGGTCCGCTAGTATAAACTGTTTTATTTATTATCAATTTTGTCTACAATACTTAAATACAAAAATAAAAATTATTTTATTTATGAATAAAAATTGACTTATCTTCGGCTTTTTGGTTCATTTTTAATTTAATTTCTAAACATTTTTAAAAAGAAAAATGTATACAGACGTTTTCCGAAGAAAATAAAAATAATTAGACGGTAGCAGAATGAAATGCAGCATTTTTTGTCAAGGCACTCGATGAGCTAAAGAATGTTTAAATACGCTAATCGATCAAACATAATTTCGAAAAATTCGATATTAAAAATCAGCAAGATCGTTTCATGTCCATGTTACTCCAATATTTGTTTTTTGCTTGGAGTTACTTCACTGAACTAGATTTACATATATTGTGAAGGGCAAAGAATATAGCACTCTTACTTTTTAGGTTGTGAATTTGTTAGAAGGTACCTGCTTAATAATTCGAGCGAAAAGAAGTCAGCTTTTATAATAAGACTTTGGAACAACTGAATGCAGTAATTTGTGTCATAAATTAAACTATATAATATAATAATTATAACTTATGTGTTAAACTCTTCTTTAAATAGTTATGCAATTTAATTACAACTTTTTTTCTTTCTTACTGCTAGCGTATTGTATTAGGCGATTATAAAAAATTTATTTCGCGGTGTATGTTAAACAAAAATATCTCTGAGAGCCAAATTCTTACTATCGTCAAGATAACAATCACAAAAATGTAAATTTCTAGAAAAAGCAACGATTAAACCGAGGAAAATTTAATTAATTAATTAATTAAATAGGCAATAATTGCACTTAGAAGTCATTTAAAGTTATAAAGTAATTTGTAACTCTTCGAATCAGTTTAACAACATTAAAAATAAAATAATAATCGTCTAATTTGTCTTGTTTTCTTTGGAAAACATCCGAAAACATTTGTAAATAATTTTTCTTTCTGAAAATGTTTAGAAATTAAATAAAAAAGAACCAAAAATAAGTAAATTTTCATTCATTTATAAGATCGATGGTTCAAATGCTGGTTGGGAAAAAATTAAAAATTAAAAAAAATGATTGCTAACTCTGAAATTTTAACTGTAAAAAAATAATATCTTGGATTAACTAGTTTGAGAATGATGGTTACGGCCAGCATCAATTTTGCATAGTATGCAGGAAGTGATCAGATCATAGTTATCGAATCACATTACAAATTTAATTATTTCTATGCAATATCAATGTGGGGTTTTCTACCACACTTTTTGATCACTGTCAAAAATAATTTTGTTTCAAAACCATAATTTCCTTACAATTTCTTTATCACGGTCTCAGCAGCAATAAATTATATTCACTAATTTTTTCTTAACATGATGCAAGAACCAGCAAAGAAATCGTTTACTTTAAGTTTTCTATGTTTTAACAAAAGTGTGTGCGTATTTGATATGTATGTGTGTATGTATTTGATTGTTTAAGAAACGTTTAATGGCAAAATATATTCCAAACATATGGTACATAAGAAGGTCAAATAAGCAAATACGAAATCAGAAACTAAGTGTAGATTTGCCCGTGCCATTATTTCACCCAATTTTTTTTCAATTCTGTTTTAAAGTTTCTAAGAGTTTCATTGCCGTCGTCTTAAATGGCTCTAAGTTTGTTAAAATAAAAAAAATATGCATCAGAAAAATTGGAAAAACAAGGGTGAAATGCAAAAATAATACAAAATTTTAAATTGACTATTTATTGCATTCTTCAAAGGCAATCAATGCAAATGTTCTTTTTTGTTGGCGAAGACAATCTTACGTGTAAATTCAGGAAAACATAATTTAATAAATACATACTTACATATGTACAACATGGAGAAAAAGAAGCTAAAAGAGATAATTTGTTGATTCAATACAGTAATATTTAGAAAGAAGTTGCAATGAAAGAGAAACTTGTTAGATTGTACGTAAATAATAACACATACAATATTTTTGTATGTATGTATATACATATGTATATGTATAAATGAAATAAAAAACTAAATTTCAGCCACTTGTCTGTTGAAAGCAAATTAAATGGCCTAAAAGCGTTAAATGAAAGGAATCGAGTACAAGGGTTGCTATATATATTTCTGGCCTGGCAACACTGAGTGCTACCAAGTGCAATCTGACATTTGCATTGGAAAGTTGGTCATTTTTAAGCATAATCGTACTCAAAACGTTTTGACGTACGACCCTTATTTGTGTTATTCACAGTGACTTGAAAAAATTAATATAGAAAAAAATGGATTTAACTCGTGAACATTTTCGTGCCATCATTTTTCACTACTTTCGACGTGGATTATCAGGACAAGAGTGCACTGATGAACTTAAATCTTTGTATGGCGATGAAGCACCATCCTATAGCACTGTGAAAAATTGGTATAATGAATTAAATCGTGGCTGAAGCTCGCTCAAAGACGAATTCCGTGAAGGTCGTCCAAAAAGGCTGTTGTGCCGTGCGTGAACTCATAATGCAAGATCGACATGCGACATACCGAGAGATAGAGACATCCTTGGACATTTCTTCCACCAGCATACATTCGATACTGCATGAACACCTGGCCGTAAAAAAGGTTTGTTCTCGTTGGATCCCGCACAACTTGAAATTCGATAAAAAAAAAGGCTCGTGTCGATTGGTACAAAGAAATGTTGCAAAAATACGATTGCGGTGCTTCAAAAGACGTTTATAAGATCGTCACCGGTGAGGAATCATGGATCTATGCGTATGAGCCCGAAACGAAACAACAATCGACCGTGTGGGTCTTCAAGGACGAGCAAAATCCAACGAAAGTTGTTCGTGGAAGAAGCACTTCGAAGCAAATGGTCGCCTGTTTCTTCGGCAAAACTGGTCATGTGGCGACTTTTCCGCTTGAGCAACGTAGGACGGTCACTTCTGAGTGGTACACTACAATTTGTTTGCCTGAAGTCATCGGAGAAATTCGAAAAACCAACAAGAGAAGACGAATTATTGTTAACCATGACAATGCGAGCTCTCGCACATCGGCTCAAACCAGAGCGTTTTTGACCGGCCAAAACGTCGAATTAATGGGTCATCTGCCGTACAGCCCTGACTTGGCACCTAATGACTTCTTCTTGTTTCCGCACATCAAGAAAAAAATACGTGGTCAACGATTTTCGTCGCCAGAAGAAGCGTTCAAAAACCATGTTTTAGAGGTGTCTTAATGGGAGTGGAAAAAGTGCTTCGACAACTGGTTTGAGCGCATGCAAAAGTGTATAAATCATGCTGGAGAATACTTTGAAAAACAATAAAACCATTTTTGATTATAAATATTCGCATTTTCACTATTAGGCCAGAAATATATAGAGCAGCCCTCGTATAAATTAATGTTTATTATTACATTTATAAAAAGGCAAAGACTTTAAACTTTAAAATGAATTGAGAAATTAAATTGCAAAAGATTTCTTAAGTTTCTTTCATTTGGTTTTTTTTTTCTTTTGTTCTTTTTCTTATAAAAAGTAGAGACTTCATTTTTCATGTCAAATTCATTAGGTTCCATTTTATTTTTCTACTATTTTTTTAACTTCATTCCTGTTGTCAAAAACTAAACCATTTTCAATCACTTTCTTTCTTAAATCACAATTACTCTTAGATGCTGACGTAAATGAAAATATTGTTTTGTTTGTTTTTTCCTTTCTGTTTTAAGCATTTGTACTTGTAAATTGTCTGTATTTGAAAAGTTATTGAAGAGAAAAAAAATTAATGTTTATTGCTTTTGTTGTATAATATTTCTCTGATTTCCTTTCTTATGGCTGGTAACTGTCAAGTTTAATAAAATCTATTTCTTTTTCGTTTTGTTTTTTAGATTTATGAACTTTCTTTTAAAGTGATAGCAATTAGTGTACGCTACAGTTGATGAACGTTAGTAAGATCATTCAAATAGTTACATTAGACGTTTATAATTCGAAGTGCCCTCGGCTCTTAATTTTAGTATTTCCTTAAAGATCTCTTCAAAAGCTTTAAAATGATATTTTTTTATTTTTTTTTATTAATAAAAAAAATTTTAAAAATTTGAAAATTTCATATGCCCTTAACTCGGAAAGTATGGAGTCGGAAATGGATATTGCAGAAATCACAAACGGAATGACAATCTTAGTAATACCCTTTTTTTCAGTTTTTGTGATGAAGAGTATAAAAGTGAAAAAAAACATACGTTTGAGCTGACCAAAACTCTTGAACTAAAAATAAAACTTTAATTAATTAAATTTAAACGTGTAGTTATTAAAACAAATTACCAAGAAGTTTAAAATATTTTAGAACAACTACCTTAATTCGGCTATTTCCAGGCAGCTCGCGATTTCAACACTAAACACACACCATTGTCGTCACGACTTATTACTTTAAAGTAAAACATATTTTGATTATAAAGATGTTTTGAAGATAAAATATTTTAGGATTTTACATTACAACTATAATTAATTAATTATAAGAACCATACGTTTAAAATTAAATAAAATTATTTAAATCCTTTGTTCAGCTTAATATCGTTTTGGGTAGTTTATTCCTTACAAAACTCTCCTTCCTATGACATATGCAAGTACTTAGCATCAATCTTAAAAAACCTGGACAAAAAAATTATAATATAACATTAAAGACGCAATAAGTTTTAAGTCACAGATAAATAATACTCTCATAAAGGAAGATGAAATTATGGTATCTTTTGACGTCGTATCTCTTTTCGTAAGCATTCCAATTAACTTAGCATTAAAGATAATTGAGAAAGAGATTAAAAGAGTACACGAAAATAACCAGGACATTGTTCATGGAACTATTAACTTTCTGCATAAAAAGTGGCAGATACTTTCAATATGAAAATAAAATTTATGAACAATGTAAGGGCATGCCAATGGGATCACCTTTATCTCCCGTAATTGCTGAAATTGTAATGGAAAAGCTACTAGATTATACAATTAGAAACCTTGAATATGAACCTAAGATTTTAACAAAGTACGTGGATGAAATTTTTACAATATTAAAAAGAGATAAAGTAGAAGAAGTCTTAATAATATAAACTCATTTAACAGACAAATACAATTCACAGTAGAAAAAGAAGAAGAAAACAAAATACCGTATTTGGATTCTCTAATCATTTAACAAGACAAAATATTACTGAATTGGTGTGAAAATCCAACTGCATCTGGACGGCTGATAAACTTTCATATATTCTAAACATCCTAGAAAAATTATTATAAACACAGCCGCAGACGAGTTTTAGACGTTAGTAATACGATTTTTCACAAAGATAGAAAAGCAAAGTTATAGACACATTAAAATTTAATGATTTCCCAATAAGAACTATCAAAGAATTGATAAAAAATGTTGAAGAAAAAAGCACAAAAATAGGCAAACCGCAAGAATTTTATAAAAGATTAACCTAAATATCTAGACTATCAGAAAGATTAAAAAGCTGTGATATATATGACGCGGGAAAGTACCAATTAGCCTTCAGGACGAGTAACTCAATACAACGATTGCTTAGTAATATGAGTTCGAAAATTGACAAAAGAGACAAAAGTAACATTGTGTAAAGTATTAATTGCAACGGAAACGAATCCAGTAAGTGTGATATGATTTATGTTAGGACAACTTAAACAACACTTAAAACTAGACTCGCATCACGGAGCAAAAAGCAGCACTTGCTGCCCACTGTACAATGAAAAATCATATACCGAACTTTGACGATGTGAGAGTAGAGAAAAACTATTGTAGGAGATTTACTTTAGGAACGTTACATATAATCAGCGTTGCCACACAAGAAATTGACTTCCTACCAATAATTTTCAAAAATCCTACCAAAATGGTTCACAGCCTACCAAAAATTTAAAAATGCATTTCTTGCACATAAACCCTGTTATACTCACTTGTTTTTTTCCCGTAATTGTTGAGATGGAAGTTTGTCTTTTGGTGATTTTAAAATGGGTGTTATGATTTAAAATAGTTTTAGAGCATACTATGCAGAATGAACACCCATCCCTTTCCCGGAGCTAATCAATTTCGCTCAACCATTCGGTTCTAAATTTTCTTTTGACTGTTTCTTTACAATGTTCACTAACAGTGTTATATAATTTAAAAATGTCGTCTTCTGAAATTATATTATTTTCATTTAATTTTGGAGTTTTTGATTAAAATCTAAAAAAAAGTACATGCAATATTAGTAAATATTTATGTAATTATTAGGTATATATTTACAATTAAAAAAGTATTTTACTTTTCCATTTTGTGTGTTAATTTTTTAATACATACACTTGAAAATAAACCGTCACTCAAAAATATTGTTAATTTCAATTTAATAATATTGTTCGCGTTTCCTAAACCAGAGATGGCAGAGATGTTTTTTATTACATCTAAAACAGTTTTTGAAAACAGTGGTAACACTATTCAAAGTTATTGTTTTTTTAATTCAAAGTTACATTTTTATTTATTTTATGTTCTGAATTTTTAGGGTGAAAAATTTACTATTGCTAAAAAATTTCTAAAGGAGGAAAACCTACCAAAAACTTAAAAAAATGCAACAAACCAACCAAACTACCAAACTGTTTTTTAAAAACGAAAAACTACCAAGTTTGGTCCGATTGGACCAAAGCGGCAACGCTGCATATAATTGACGTTCCATCAAACAAGAGATTAAATTACAAACACGACATCGAAAAATGTGCTCAAATTTACAGAAATATTCTCAAATTTCAAAAAAAAAATTACAGAAATATTGTTAGTACAGAAAGAATTGTTAGAAAAAGAAAAAAATTAAAAGATCAACTTAGCTGTTAGTAGATAAGTGTTTACTGCACAAAACATACGCGGCCTTCTGAACATCAGTAGTGTTAATTTAATTTTGTTTAATTTAAAAATGTAAATATTTTTTTAAATTTTATTTGTTTAAATGTAACAATATTTTTTTTTTTTTTTTTTTTTTATTGTTCTGCAGGGGTGGTCTAAGTACCAAAGTAAGGCTTCTTATTTACCGTCAGATTATAAGACCTATTATTTCTCACGCTTTTCCAGTCTGGTTTGGAATATCTTCCCACCATATGGAAAGGCTTAGGACATGGGAGAGACGTGTTCTCTGCTCCTGCCTACGGCTACACCCCAGGGTGGGCCCTGATGGCATTTTTCGAAAACCGTCCTGTAGAAAAATCTATAGTAGTATAAATTTTGAGAGGATTGATGTTTTTCTCATGAGATCTGCACTCAGGTTTCTTGACAAATCATCCTCATTAAATAATAGTTTAGTAGGGGGATGCTTTCACCGGTCCCCCGATCTGGAGAATTTGCTTAGAAATAAGTACCATTCCCCAGTTAGCCTTTTGGCTTTGAATACTGGAGGTCTTCTCTTTGGGGATGCAGGCCTCTTATTTTATCACAGAAGGGTGAAAACCATTGACATAACTGACTTGGTGTACAACACCGCACAGTAGTTTTTAGAAGGACTTTGTGATAGATATTATATATCGCTTATTTTATTTGTTTTAAATATTAAGTGTTATTTAGTTTGTAGGATAGTTTAAGTTATTAGTTTTAAGTAAAATTTTAAAAACAAGCGAGTGTGTTCCTTTTTATCCTTTTTTTTTGGAAATGTAAACAAATGTAATAATTAATAAATGACTGTATACAGCATATCTGTAATGTAATTAATTAAGTGCAAATTAGTCTTAGAAAAGTTGTAATACGTTAAGAAATTTATATAAGAAATGTAGTTTAAGAAACATATGTATAATGAATTTTTGGAATAATAATAAAGTAATAATAAATTTTTTTTATTGTTCCGTATTTTTGACAGTTTTCCCTGAAGATGAATAGCGAAGCTTTTCGATGTATTGTGAATAAAAATAAAATAATATTAACAAAGTGTTTTAATTACCCAAAACGACCTTAAGCCGAACAAAGGGTTTAAATCATTTATCAAAAATTAGAGGGTCAACAATACACCACATTTTCAATTAAATAAAATATTATTCAAGCTTTTCGTGTAAAACTCTACCAGAGGATTGAGTTCTAATTGGAAAATTAATTTGGTACAAAAAAGTGGTTTGATTGGGATGGAGATTTGATGTTAAGACTCCAACAGAGTTTAAAAAGAAAATGGAAATCTCTTAACGTAGTCAGAAATACAGCAGATAGTTCGCTGTTTTTTGCTGTCGGCCTTGAATCGGACTAATTCCAAGCTAACATACGGCGAAGAAATAGGATACAATCGTCGGACTACAAACTGCATAATTCTGCTTGAATGTCAATATAAGTTAAAGCTACAATGTTTGTAGTTATAACTTAAGTCGTTTCATATTGTTATCATAATATTGCATAAATACAACATAACAGTTAATATACTGAAGCATGAATTGCTGGATTTTGTAGAAGAATCACAGACATCATTACGATATGTGTTCTTTAAGATTTCTTAGTTTATTAAAAAGAAATAACAATTTCAATCTTAAAACTTTTTATGTTTGTTTACCTACAAAAGTATGTTTGTAGACTAATATTGACTGAATATTGGCAACCTGCATCGCTGCAATAATAAAAATCAATTTAGAAGTTTCTTTCCTAATCAAGATTTTTGTAACCAAGTTTTTTGATATAATAGATTTTTAAGGAAATTTGGTCGAATAAAAGTCTTCAAATTGGAATAATAAATGATGCAAGAAAAATAAATATACTAAACTAAATCTAAAGAATGCAACATATTTTTATAAAATTTATTTATGTACGTTACTAACAAAAGCATAATAAAATTTTCTTTTTAAACTCAATGTTAAAATTTAATCAATTTAAAACAGATTTAGTTATAATTTTTCAACTTGTTCGTTTTTTTTTTCATAATATATCACAAAGCACACTTTAGATATCTTTTACGTTTTGTATAAATTATGCAAGCGAGCAAAAACCATTTTCTTCTCCTTCAAACTCAATTTATTTTTTGGAAAACGTAATTGAAAACTTAGAAGGAAACGGATGTGAACTGAAGGGAAACAAGAAAAATTAATAACAAAACGTTCAGTACTAAAATGATAACTTAAATAAACTTTAAAATTTTATACATAAATCTTTAAAGTGAAAAACAAAATTAAAAAAAAAATGAGTTACAGAGTTTGCTAATGAAAAAACTAAGACTTTGATAACACAAGCAGAAGATAAGGCACCTACAACTAGCTATGAAACATGTATCAGGGTCATGATTTGAAATGGGTTTTGTTCAATAATTGAGATCTTGCAGCAAACAGTGTGGAAACTGAAGGAAGGTTTGCTCAAGATGACCTAATACCATTTTAGATGATTCTTTACTATTGAGCGGCGATGCTACAAGCAATAATTAAAAAAATGTCGCTATTAGTTGGCTAAAACGATTTGTTACGTTTCTGGATGTTTGAAAACGTATGAATTTGCTCATAAAAGTTGTTTTATATAGAATCGAAAAAAATAGAAATTAGTATGAACTATTGTATCATCCGTTATTCAAAATTCAAGCTTTAATAGTAAAAGAGTTTCATTTAAGGTCATAATATGATAGCGCTTTTGATTGCAGTTACACGTTTAAAGATTCTTCTTGGAGATATGCTGTCTTCAAGTTATAGTTAGAAAAAACTGAAAAAATGCATAAAGTAAAGTAGGAAAACAATTATTTACAAAGTTACCTAGTTATATAGATGATGTTTACAATGTATACAAATTAAGGGTATTAGATGCGAAGTATGTTATTGAAAAATGTAGCGATCCTGAAAATATAGCGTTACATTACATTAATTTTCCATAGGGGTTACTCTCTATTCCGATGCGAAAGAAAATTGGTAAGTAATCGACCATTGGTATCCTCTGTTTCGTTTTCGTTTTTTTCTTTCGCATTTAATTTATTCTCTTTCGCAAATATGGTATCACCACACTCAGTAATACGAAAGCTGGTGTCAAAATCGTTTGTTATGTGCTAACAAAATATCAAACGTAAAAGTATCGAATTATGTACATAAGCACAAATAAATTTTTGTATTTACATCTAAATTGTATTTTTCAAAGGAAAATCTAAATAAAGTTACACACTCAGCAATGGCAGTTCGAAATTTCAATTTATGTTGCAATACTGCGATTTCTCCAAGGAACAATTGCAATGCGAAAATGACAACGCACCAATGGACTTCCTATAAGGGATAAAGCAGGTAGGGAAAAAGTAATGTATTTGGATATTATGTATTTTTGTAAATAAAATGTGATACTAACGCAGTAAACATTTTTATGTATATGGAAGAAAAAGGTGAACATTGGTTATGATTCAAAATATTCCTCTATAGAAAGATATGAAGGAAACTGACAACGGGATCCCAACATCAAAAAGCTTTGGCGCAAGTATCAGCTTTAGAAACATTATTATAGCAAAGAAAAAGCCTGCAGAAATTTTGTTACTTTCGCAAAATCCAAATAACATTTTATATGTTATGATCACCCACAGTGTCACTGAATCCATCACTATTTTATATTATTTTCTTTTTAATAAAACAAAACACACATCAAAGATCATATGTCTTTTTTCTAATAAATAATTAATACCTGTTATTGACCGCGAGGAAGGGATATAATTGATATGCCTTGGCCGCGAAGCCACAAACTATACAGAGGTATTACGAGACGGCTATAAATGTGTTTTTCTGTGCATCTCGTTCTTAATATGTTATCGACTTCAATTTTGTTTTGATTTGTGTTTCTGGCGCAAGAAAAAAGTAAACCGGCAAAAATTAGAGTGGGTTTTATGTAAAATTAATAAAATTATTAAAATTTATATATTTTTATTCGTAGAATAAGGCAATTTCGTTTATTTTTAATGTAAGTACATTTGATAGGTATAAGCTGCAAGAGATCCAGTTTATTGAAATTGTCACGTATTCACTCTTCCTCAAACTCCGTAAAATACTCTATCAACACTTGAGCAATTTTATGTAAAAACACAAACACCAACTTTAAATTGACATTTTTGTCTGATGGTGTTGTGGAAACGATATAAAAATTGTTTGTTTTTATATAAGCAAAAGTGCAATCGACCGTTTTTAAGATGTGTGCGATCATACCCACTTCTTCCTTTTCCAATAATAATAGCAATAACGTACCTACTCAAAATCTTTATGCAAATGGTTTGCAAAATCAATTCATATTTTTACTAATTCATGTTTTTCTAATTTTGATTGATTTAGTGTGTTAACACAAACAGTTATACTGTATACTCGGTGGCAAGGCTTTAATAAAATACATGGTTTCTTTAATAATTTTGACATTTCATTTTGTTATTCTTTCCTATTGTTTATTTTGTTCTACCAGGGTTGCTTCTTTTTAAATTATTTTTCGAAAGCATTTGCGTAAACAATACAGAGTATTGTACTCTGTACGCATCTACCTGTCGCATCGAACTTTCTATCGCACCGCATTAGAGAGTAAGCCCCTGTTTTCTTTGGAAAACGTCCAAATTTATACTTAAGCTAAAACTTTAGCTAAAACTAATTTAATTAATTTGTTATAATTTATTTTATTTTATCATAAGCACTCTAAAATTAAAATTTAATAAAAAATAAATAATTCACTCAAATAATTTATAGTAATGGAATGCAGTTGTAAGTTAAAATAAAATTTAATTTCTCAATAAACATTTTATAAAATTCATACATAAAATTACAAAATTTCAAAATATAGAAATTTTTCATTAGTTGAGCAGAATTGAAGTTCTATTTACATCCAAACGAATAAACACATTTTGGTGACAGGCTAAGAATACTGCGTGTTTTGATTTAATAGTGAGTAATAACTCTACGCCAAATCAATATGGAATGTTTTATCAGTTGCAATTCCTCGTATAGTAATCATAATAATTGTGTTCAGAATAAATAAATTTCTAGTTATAGGATTTATTCTAGAATTTTAAGCTGTTATTGTTAAGAAGTTGTTGTAATATTTGTGTCATATATGTCTTAGCTGAAACTAAATATACACAGGTCAAAAGTATTTACGCAACGTAAATTTTTTAAAGTTTTTACTAACTTAAGGCCGTGTCAGATAAAACGTTGTCGCTTTGCGACACGTTTCAAACTTTGAATAAAAAAGCGTAAAACTCAAGAGGTATGTCACAATAAAAACTTTGACAGCGCTTAATTATTATTTGTTTACGTAAAAAGTGGATGGTAGTTTTAACATGCGTAGATTTTGTGTGCGAAGCCTTTGCCAGGACCGTGACCTCACAGGTATATATCCCATCCAATTTACATTATTTTTTGCATATACTATTCGTTTTTTTTAAGTATGATTTTAATTACTTTTTTGGAATGTACTGAAATTTAGTCTTTTGATTTTTAAACTATAACTTTTATTTTCTAAAATTCATTTTGCTTTATATAACTACATATGTGCATATATAGTATATATACATAGATAGATTTTCACCCCTATTCCGAATTGAGATTTTCTCCGTCTATCAACTTTATTATTCTGCGTTTCGATGCCGCTCAGTTTCTTTCGATTGTATGTATTCTGCATTACGATCGGATCTCCGTTTTTTTTTTTTTTGCAATTGTTTTTTTGTTAACGGAGGGGTTTTCTTTATTTTCGTTTTTTAGTTAAAAAGTTAAGAATTGAAAAAAAGATGTAAATAGAAAATGACATAAAATGTTTAGAAAAGATTTAAAAAATCAATTAAAATTACTTTTAATTAATTTATTTAATTAAATCATTTTTTTTTAATTGTTAGTTTTTGTACCCGAATCTGATGAGTTTGTTTATGTATTACAGGCCAAAAAACAACAACACCAGAACAGTATGAAAAACTTGCAATTTTAATGGCATCTAAAGCAGACATCCCAAAATTGAAATCTGTTCCAACTCCTCTTTGATAGCTACCTTCTGCAAATAATCCTAAGGCGGCGAAGAAGGAGTCAAAGAATTTCTTTAAAACATATTTGAACGCGTCTTTGCTTAAACGAAAGTTCTTTCTAAATCTGTGAAAGTAAATTATTTTACAACATTTTAATATTTTACTTTCACAATAAAAACTACAATTGACAAACTTACAAATGATCGCTCATTTCAAATGGATTGCAACTGTCTCTATTTCTAAACTTTTCTCATGTTATTCTCCTCTGCGATGGGCAGTCATCTTGACGTGATGCAGAGGCTTAAGTGCAGTGATCCGTGCAGGCCGTGCTGGTAGGGATACCCATGCCAGAGGGGCTCATGGTGAGTACGAAACTAAGAACTGCCCCCCCCCCCCCTTCAGTGCCTGATAGCGTCTGTTTCCCCAATGAGGCGGCTATCAGCTACCCTGTACCGAATGTTTCCCCTTTCAATGAGACTGGGCATTCTGTCAGGGTACGTCCGTTTCTCTGGGTCAGCTAGATCCACGGTCCACTGTCCGAAATCCACGAGCGTCTGTTCACCATATTGGTGCGGCTTAGTGGTCTGCCTAGTCCATACTAGGCAGAGTCTAAAATACATGGCAGTATGTATAAAATGCAACAACCCTCCACCCCCATGAAATGAAAAAGAAGAATAAATGCCCCAAGTATCCGGTCGGGGGCTTAATAATCTCCGGAGACCCTATTCCCGCGGTGGCGATTTCAGGCCGCGGTGAATCGAATGCTACTGTAATCCGCGCTAGTCAGGTTGGAACGCCAGGCCTGACTGGTCTGCAAACTACTGGTGTCACTGCAGGAGGAGACTCTGGGAAACCAGGGTCATCCAAATGCGTACAGACTGCACAAAATGGTGCACAAAAAGGCAGCGAAGTGCCTCTGGATTTCACTCCAAGCACTTCCAAAGCAGCCAAGGTCCGTGCCGCCAAGGCTAAAATCCCTGCTTCGGGCGCTGTAGGAACACAACAACGTTCCACAGCTAACCCAGTGCCGGTTGTGAGCAGTGGAACTGCGAACCAGATTTCGGGTTCCATTGTCTCACCTCCCCCCGCCAGTAAGGTAACTGCGAACAAGATTTCGGGTTCCCAAGCTGTGCCTCCAGCCGTAAAAGGCAAAACTATTCCCCCACGGCACGCCCCACCTGCCAGAAGGGCCTTTTTAAAACGGCGTGCTGCCGAGAAACATGTGGATCAGCTGGGCAAAAAGCCATCTGAGTCCCTCACAAAAGAGGAATCCACCTCGTTGAAATGGGCGAGATTTTATCTGGCTGGCCTGCAAAAGTCCCCTTCTACATCTACGGATGTGCCTAAACGGCAAAGATCTGAGGAGGAGGCTCAAGCGCAGAGTCAGCAGCCCGCTACGAAGCGTCCAAAGTATAAGTCAATGGACAGGAGCTTTAGCGAGGTTGCAAAGGGCAACCTGATACGCGCCGTCATTGACAGGAATGACGCAGATAGTTCCATCTCCCACGCTAACTAGGAGGTGGTCCGCAAGAAGTTGATGGGAGTGTTCTGGAGGGTCATCAAAGACAACCCAGGACCCTTTCCTCAATGTGACGATGCAGGTTGGTTTCGTGGACGTGTCAAACTCATGGCATGTTCAAACGAGCGTTCGGCTATGCTGTTAAAGCAAGCCGTCGCTCTTTTGGAAGGCCTATGGGAAGGACCGAAGCTTGACGTGGTACCTCTTGAAGAGATACCCCGCAGGCCTAGAGCCACGGCACGTATACCGGACGAACCTGCTGAACCCAAGGATATAATGGAGCTCATTCGGGGAGGAAATCCTGAACTACCAACCAGTGACTGGAAGGTAGCGAAGGTTTCTGAACCTGAAGGTGCATCCAGAAGGATTGTTGTCCTGCTGAGTCAGGAATCGTTGGCGCCGCTTCGGGAGAGACGGGGAAGGATCTACTACGGTTTCGAAACGATCCTTCTTCGTGTCTATCGAGGCGTCGACAAGGGTAACCTGACCCCGGAGGGTGATGAACCTACACCGGAAAGTGTGGCAAATGATGAGACTGCCAGTCTGATCTCCGAGGAAGGCACCCTATCAAACTCTGAGTTTGTGGGTGAATTCTTCGAGGGAATGGACGAGGCAGTCGACGAGGACGCCCTCTTGGACTCGGACCAAGACGACGCCAACGTCACAATCGTATCCGCAAACAGGGATGGTGAAGGTGACTCAAGTAAACCTTCACCACTCTAAAGCAGCTTCCGCTGCACTACTTCTCCGCATCTCAGAGAGAGGGGAGGAGGTTGTATTAGCCCAAGAACCCTGGCTCCACCGGGGCAAGGTTTGCGGGCTTGGTGTTAAAGGCTTCAAGCTGCTATATATGAATGGTCTAGGTAAGATCAGATCATGCATAGTGGCTAAAAGCAATTTGAATATCTTCATTCTCTCTGATTACAGTGATGAAGATACGGTAGCAGCTGCCTGGGAGACAAATGGCGGGACTGTTATAGTAGTCTCCAGCTATATGGCGCACAAATGCGAAGCACCACCGCCAATGCTTCGCAAAGTAGTTAAGATGGCAGCCACACGGAACCTGCCGGTTGTTATCGGGGCAGATGCCAATGCACACCATGTCGTGTGGGGCAGCTCGGATTCCAATGCACGGGGTGAGTGTCTGTTTGATTTCATTCTTTGTAATAATTTAGACGTTATAAACGTTGGGTCAGAACCCACTTTTGTTGTAGCGAATAGAAGGGAGGTTCTTGACGTTACGCTAGTTAGTACTAAGCATTCAGATTTGATTAGGGCATGGAGGGTCTCTAGTGACTGCTCGTTCTCTGATCATAGGTATATTGAATTCGATGTAGTGATTCGGGTATATGGGGTTACCCCCCGACGAAACAGAAGGAAAACGGATTGGGAGCTGCAACGGTCTCTCCTTTCCGTTTTTCTTTCGAGTCCATCGAGAATAGAAAATCGGCGGGACATTGAAACCGCGGTGAATGCATTAACCAATGCGTTTGAGCGCGCGACTTCGGAATCTTGCAGACTAAATATCTGCCGTGGTAAGAGCAGACCACCTTGGTAGAACTCGGATATTGTGGAGGCACGGAAAGCCTCCCGTAGGCTCTTCAATGAGGCTAAGAGATCAGGAAACTGGTCTGCTTATAAGTCCTCAGTGAATAGGTTCAATAATATGGTAAGAAATGCGAAGCAAAGGTCTTGGAGATCCTTCTGCAGTGGAGTGGAGGGTTCCTCCGAGACGAGCAGACTTCGTAAGATTCTATCGGCAACGCCCATTGTCCCTAGTTTCATTAAGAAACCATGTGGCAATTGGACTCTGAGTGCGCAAGAGACCCTTGAGGTTCTCATGGAGACTCACTTTCCGGGCTGTGCTCCCTTCAGTGGAGAAGACTCAGCCTCTTTTGACTGCCGGGCATCAGTTCCCTTTTCTATAAACAGGGAGGGACTTATGTGGGCCTTGGGTAGTTTTGACCCGTTTAAATCCGCCGGTCCTGACGGCATTATACCGGCTGATTTGCAGCATAATGCGGATATTGTTATACCATGGTTAGTTCCGATATACACAGCATGTATTACATGGTCGTATATCCCTGAACCGTGGACTTTTTGCTCTGTTGTCTTCATTCCCAAGGGAGGGAAGACTTCGCACACTGAACCGAAGGACTTTAGACCTATAAGTCTATCCTCTTTCCTTTTGAAAACTCTGGAACGGATAATTGACCTTCACTTGAGAAGGACGATTAATACGGACCGACTCTCCGCCTCTCAACACGCGTATGTCAAGGGCAGATCTGTTGAGACGGCACTACACACGCTTGTGGGATGCATAGAGAAATCCCTAGAGCATAAAGAATATACATTGGTTGCCTTTCTAGACATAGAAGGGGCATTTTACAATGTGAAACCAGAGGCCATCACGGTGGCCCTGGAGGGACTGAACGTAAGTCGGTCGATTATAGGCTTTGTATGGAATCTATTGACAAATAGGGTCATTACTTCCAGCATGGGGATAGCTACCATACACAGGGTAGCTAAGCGAGGTACACCACAAGGGGGGGTATTATCTCCCCTTCTCTGGAACCTTGCCATGAACGCATTACTGACGGAAATGGACTGCAAGGGGTTCAGGACTGTGGCATATGCGGATGACGTTGCGGTTGCTATGTCGGGAAAATATCTCGACACGCTATCGCAAAGTCTACAAACGGCGCTAGGCTGCGTCAGTAGTTGGTGTACTGAAAGTGGGCTTAGCGCGAACGCTCGGAAAACGGAGCTTGTGCTCTTCACGAGAAGAAACAAGATTCCGGCCTTTCCACTACCACTCCTTAATGGAGTGGAGCTTGAGTTGTCTGACAGAGCGAAGTATCTAGGTATCATCCTGGACTCCAAACTGTCGTGGACCCCAAATGTCCGCTTTAGGGCGGACAGGGCCTCAGTGGCTTTGTATGTGTGTAAGAAGGCCGTAGGCAAACACTGGGGTATTAACCCGAGGACGTCGTACTGGCTCTTTGACACGGTCATAAAACCCATACTCATGTACGGGGTTCTTGTATGGTGGCCCGCACTGGGCAAACTTGTGAACTGCAGTATGCTGAATAGAATATTGCGAACTTCGGCCTTGATGGTCACCGGGGCAATGCGCACCACTCCATCGAAGGCCCTTTTTACGATGCTGCACTGGCTACCGGTCGATCTCATGGCCAAGCGGCTGGCTATGAACTCGGCGGTTAGACTGAATGCAGCGGCGACGTGGAAGTCAGGGGACTTTGGACATGCGACCATTTTAGGCTGCTCCTCGGCCATCCCTGACAACATCGATTATTGCACGCCCTCCCCCATGTCTGATATTAGTTTCGGGGTGTCAACGTCGGGCACATCGAATGTGCGTGGGGATGTGCTTGATGTTTACACTGACGGATCAAAGTCGGACACGGGGGTCGGGGGGGGCGTCTTCATTCCTAGATTTCAAATCAGAATGAAGTTTAGGCTACGGGATCAGTGTAGCGTGTTACAGGCTGAGATTTCAGCCATCAGAAGGGCGGCTTGCTGGATGAGGTACCACAGGATATACGGAGAGGATATCCGGATCTGTACTGACAGCAAGGCCGCGATTAACTCCTTATCGGGTGTCTATACGACATCCAGATTGGTACGTGAATGCCGGACATCTCTTAACGAGATGGCGAGACATTCCAACCTGGAACTGTTTTAGGTACCGGCTCACTCGGGCGTATCCGGGAATATAATTGCGGACGAACTCGCCAGATTGGGAACCCGGTTGGGAGACCGGGAGACAGATCCACTGGTGGGAGTCCCATTAAGCTGCTGTAGAGCTTTACTTCAGCAGGAACTCCTCAGAACTGCACAGTCTAGATGGTCTGAGGAGGTTACCTGCAGGGTCTCGAGGACATTGTGGCCTCAGTACGATGATAGGAGAACCGCAAATCTGCTGAGGTTTCCTCGGGGGCAGCTGGGCACACTGGTGGGCGTGCTGACAGGGCACTGCGTCATTGGTTCTCACGCTAGGAGACTGAATCTTCTTCATCATGACTACTGTAGAAGTTGTCAAGATGAGGAGGAGGAGGAAACGGTGGAGCATATGCTCTGCCACTGCCCGGCTCTTTCTGGGAATAGAGCGGCTACTTTTGGCAGTCCGAGACTGCATGGCCTTGCAGACTTATCCGTCTGCGATGTTTCTAGGATAAACTTGTTTATCCGGTCTTCAGGGTGGTTTGGATGTGGATCTTTTAATGGTACCGTAGGGACCTCAATCTGATCTCTGCACATCCTGTTTCCAGGCAACACAATGGGACCTTTGGGACCCAAGTGAGTCGGACTTTCTTTTGCCGACGGCCTGCACAACCTAACCTAACCTAACCTATTCTCCTCTCTCACCAACAATAATGCAGCTGTTATAGACTCCATTCCTCCTTGAAATTTACAAAAAATAATTGCAAACCTGTATCTTCACAAGATTCATGCACTGTAATATATGTAAATATTGTCGTCTCTTTTTTTTTTCTTTCGATTCCGTTTTTCTTCAGAACACCAATTTTCGATCGCAATGAAACTGAATGCGGAGACTTAATCAAAACGCAGAATAGGGGTGATTAAAATAAACTATTTTCTACAGTTAAAATAATTTGTTACTTTTAACTGAATCAGTTTTATTTCAAAAATATATAAGTTACAACTAAAATATGAAATGGAATTAAATTATTTCAAATATAATATGCATACATTTGTATAATGTATATCATTTCAATTAATACAACAACACTGTTTTGTTTAAAGTTTCTTAGCTTGAAACAAAAATTAATACTACAAGCCTTTTTCATATCACATCGTAAACGAACATGTACATTTTAATTGACATGTCCGTAGTCAGTTTGATTTTCCCAGTTTTTTCTTAAATTTTATTTTAAACAAACCAAAAATTTAAGAAAATTAGTTAAAACATTTTTAATATTTAACCCTCCGATGAGTGACAGTTCTGAACATCACGGCCGTCTGAAAAGGTCCTCACGGACCTTTTTTGTAAATCATGTTTTTTTTATAATTTTTTTTTATTTCTTTTTTTTTTATTGTTTATAACTAAATTCTACATACAAAAATAATTTTTTTTTAATTTTTTTTGCTTGAATTTTCTTAAGATTATTATAAAAAAGTTTAAAAATTATTGTTGTTGAGCGTGTACTTCTTGTCCCCCGCCCTGTGCGCAAGTGTTGCAGCGATGTTAAAGTGTGCTATGTTCTCCGCAAACAGCGTTGCCGCAGCCGAAGCAGTATGCCCGCCTTTTCCGCTGCCGCCCGTATTTAGAAGAGAAAAGGCGACATGACGGTCTACTTGAACTAGCAGCAAACGATGGTGGATTGCCTTCCATCGGCCTTGGTAATATATATTCTATTCTTGAATTTGAAGATGTTTTTCTTTCCCTGACATCAAATGCTTCCATTGCATTGCGTATCCTTGGATATGAGGTTATATGGTTGTTCAGGGCACGTTCTTCGATATTTGGTGTGGCCAATTGTTTCGTTAGCAGTAACAGGAACGACGGCCGTCTGTCACTCCTTTTTATAGCATTCATTTCGTTGTCCAGCATATTATAGAACATGGCCAACGGCCATCGTTGTGTTGCTCTTTTGCAGCTGTAAGTGCCTAGTATTTTATCCGTGGTATCAACGCCGCATTTGTTGGCGTTGTAATCTAATATGGCATAGGGCTTCCACTTCTCGGATAGCTCGTCAACGAGCCAGGTGTAGTGCAGTGTGGAGAGCACGTTCACCACTTCATTTTTTTTGGTTGTAGTGGCCGAAGTAGGAGTAATTTCAGTTTGAAAAGGCAAAAAGGTCCCTAGGGACCTTCTCACTCATCGGAGGGTTAAAAATTTATCTTACTAAGCTCTCATTTCTAATTGGCATTATGCACATATGTAAGAAGCTCATTTTTTAATCGATCTTGCACTTCCGACTTTTGTTGAAGACGTTCATCTAGCATTTGTAAGAAGGCACTATTTCTGGAAGGTACCTTTTCAGCTTTTGCAGCAATAACAGCTTCAATGGTTCCATAAAGTTTATAAAATCGCTCGCGCGATTCTTTGCCCAAACACTGATGTTTTTTACTTTTCGTGCTACAGGTTGTTTCTGCCCTGAACTAGCTATTATTAAGTTCGTCTTCCTTTAATACATCTTCGCTTTAAGGAGTGACTGCTGCTTTACTGCAGAACAGTTGGTCGTCACTATGCAATTGAAAATTCGAAATCGTTCTAAAATTTAGCACATACAAAGTGAAGATTAATATATTCAGCTTACTTTCTAAGAGTAATATGCCCTTTTTCTTCAGCAGCGGCTGCCGACTTAACTTACTGGCGAACATCTCACGAACATAACGGTAGCGCAGCGATTTCCTTCTGTCTTTGCAATATTCCTCTGCGAAAAATAAAAATAGCAAACAAGATAACACTATGAATGGAAAACCCAATACTTGACACTCCTGTTAAAGCAGTCACTGCCTGCCAAGCTCGATCCTTTAGATACTTGTTTCTAAATAACGCCGAACTTTTGTCGAAGTTTTTCTTCCATAATTTTATAAAAAATAATGTAAGAATATAACACTGTGGAACATTTTTGGGATTTTTGTCTGGGGGGTGAAAAATTTCAAGTCAGGGTGATGGTACTAGGTCAGTATAGTAAAACCTTCGAAGGGTTTGGCGTTCGTATGTGTCAGTTTTTTTATGACCTTTTAAATTTTTTTCCTCATCTTGATGTTTTCTCGCTAAGTTGTAACATTTTGGCAAAAACGTAGTTTAACATAACTCGAAAACCACTTGTCCGATTTTGATGAAACAAATTTTGTAAAATTAAGAATTACAATTTCTTTAATCCGTTTGTATAACGTTTTTCTTTATAATCAACTGTTTTGCCGGTAAAAATAAATTTGTGGAGCAAAAAATATATTTTTTTGCCTAAAAATTAAATTTTTTTTTAAATTCATAAACAATCCAAAACGGAAAAAAGGATCAAGTGTTATTAATTTCATGTAAAGTCACATAACCTATAAACAAAATGCGTCATAGATCATAGAAATCGATTAACGCGTTCTGCTTTTATTTACAATTAAGTGCAGGTATACCATTTTGACAAGAATATTGATATTTGTTTTTATTCAAAAAAGTGTCATTTATCGCCTTTTTTATAAATTTTCCCCAATAACTCCAGACTTCTGGCCATAAACTACTAAGAAAATTAAGTAAACATTTTTATAAATTTTTATTTTTATTTTATTTATTTATTTTTATATATTTAAATAAATATTGCCTGGACTTTTTCGATGGTGGTCGTTCGGGACTAGTGGCATCGCATTCATCGCTATCATCAGTTTCTGAACCACACATAATGTCAATGTGTGACTCCACTGTTGGCCCTTCTGCATCTCTTGAAAATTCTTTATTATCAAGATCATCCTTGTCTTGTCACACAAGCTTACTCTACCAGCAAATTTCCGCAATTATTGCACTCGGCGACTTTTTGCCTCTATATCAGTAACTTTTTGTTTTATTAAAATGAGTTTGAAAAATAAAAAATCAGTATTACCTCATTTCAAATGGCATAGCAACTTGATGATAGCGTTCACCTTGTTCATCAGATTCGGTAGCCAATTGTTTGCTTAAGTAGTCCAGATGATGATGTAAATAATGGATTTTCAAGGACATGTGGACACCAATTTCCGAGAAGCTGTGACTTTCACACCGGGTTCCAACAAATTGTTTGATTTCAAAATGGATGCCAGCTCTTCCGATTTATGCTGTGTTAATTCCAACTTGGCAACAATTGAATCAAGCTTATTTTGATTTATTAAAATTGGCTCATTGGATACTAATGGCTCATATGGGGGATCATCACGTGCATGATATGTCGGAGCAGTCGTAGAAGAGAAAATATCTGGGCTAGAAGCTTTTGGCACAGGAATGTGGTTTGAATGAGGCAATGTTGTTGCGGCACTTGCAACACCAACGTAATTATACGATTTTCTTATCCTTTTTGCGGCACATGCATAGCAATTTAATGAATTGTAACCTTCGCCAGGATTAGTCCAAGTCATTGGGATACCGAATGGCATACTTTCACGTCTTCTATTTTTCCAATCCATAGACGGTTGTAGCAGCTTTTACACACTATATTTGGTACCCAATTTTCGTTCACTATAACATTTTGGTTGAAGTACATCTCGTATGTTTGAACAAAATCAGTACTGAAATTTCCCCTTTTTTTATGTGTTGAGACATATTGACCACAGCAGTAGCAAAAGCTATTTATATCTGGCTTGCACAGTTCCATATTCTGTTCTCTTTTGTTCACTTTTAAAAAACTGGAGAAAAATCACTTTTACTGTTCGCGTTCGTCGGCACTTGTTGAATGACAAAAATCACAGAACCAGTGTGAGAAAGAGAAGAAGTATAATGACAATGCATGTTTTATGTGAACATTACAGAACCAGTGTTGCCACATCAATATTTCTCTTTAAATACAGTAGAAAAATATAAGTTCGGCTTGTGAGTATCAATGTTTTCTCCAAATAATGTTGTGCATATCTGGAGCAAATTTCTGAAATTCATACATTTACCTAATTGTGAATACATAAGAAACGCGTGCATCGATTTTCATGATCTATGCCTTTTTTTTGCTCATGGGTTATGTGACTTTACGCGAAAATAATTAGTTTTGGCACTTTATTCCATTTTGTATTTTTTATGAATTTAGAAAATAATATTTAAATTTTTAGGCAACAAATACATTTTTCCCTTCATACATTCATTTTTAACTTCGAAAGTTTTGCACATATAGGAAAACGGTATAGAAACAGATTAGAGAAATTGTAATTCTTAATTTTTTAAAATTTGTTTCACAAAATCGGACAAGTGGTTCTCGAGTTATGTTAAACTACGTTTTTGCCAAAATGTTACAACTAAGCGAGAAAACATCAAGATAAGGAAAAAAATTAAAAGGTCATAAAAAAAACTGACACATTCGAACGCCGAACCCTTTGAGGGTTTTACTATACTGACCTAGTACCATCACCCTGACTTGGAATTTCTCACCCCCCAGATTGGCTGTTGTACTGTGTAAATAATAAATAAAAATATTTTAAAATACTTGCCTCTTTAACGTTCGATTTTGTCAAAAATAATATATAAATGTATATCAGCTGATTGTCAAAGCGCGCTAAAAGATGAGTGTTGCCCAACTTTGCGCTTTTCCTTGCATTTAAAGTGCTTTATGTGACATATTTCATATAAGTTCGTGCATTTTATTTTAAATGTCAAAGCGAGCTTGCAACCCAACGCAGTGCAAAGCAAAAGTTTTACCTGACACGGCCTTTATTGCTAAAAGTAAATTGGCCAGAAAGTTAAAAAGCAACATTTTTGTATATAATTTTCTTCCAAAAACAATTATAAAGCGTAACTTATGCAAGGTATGTAAAAACTACTGTGTATTGTGTCAATTTTTTTGACCAAAATGTCAGAATTTTATATTAAAATCATGTTCTTGACGTTTGCTGTTTATATGAGCAAAAATCTGTTTTACCAAATGCAGTGAGGAATTAAAATTACGGCCAGAAATATCTATATTTTGATAATTTCATGGTATTTCTTTTATTTGCGAGACATTTAAAAAAAAAACTCTAAAAACAATTATATACATACATATGTAAATATTTATCTATTTTCATTACTTATAGGCGTATATTATTTAGAGCCATCTAAAGTGATAAATTTAATTTTTTTTAAGATTGCAAATCTCATCCAACTTTTTTCCATCTTTATAGGCTAGACACTGAAATGCTTCTTAGAAGGCATAAAAACAGTCAGCGTCAGAAATAGCCACTTAATAATATGAAGTATTATTAAATGATTATGGTAATACCTTTACAAAAATATTCATTGTGAGGTCTTTATCGCTGTTCGTTTGAAGAAAATCTATCTAGATTTTTAAGACTAAATTTATATTTTATAAAATGTGACAATTTAACAGTTCTTTAACTTGTGTAAAACCAGAGTTTTTTCCAAATATTTTTCAAAAACCAGAAATCCGAGATTTTTGCAAATAGTTTGTCTTGAAATAAGAAGACTCTAAACAGAAAATCCTGATAAAAATTTTTGCCCAACGATGTCTGATAGCTCATTTCCAAGAACTTAAAAGTTAATATTAACTATATCTTTACAAACTGGTGGTTTTGCTGTCGCAAACTAGTTTGAATTGTATTACAGCGAATAAATATGTTTTAGTGTTGAGAAAGTGGTCTCCTGGACATTTTGTTTGTTTAATAACACAGTTAATCTCTACTTGGCCTTTATTTTTTTTTTTATCAGATAATGTTTTTTATATAATTTTTATTTAGAAACACAAACAAATTCGCACTTTATTTACTTTACATGTGTTACTTTTTAATTTTTCCCTTTTTGACTGTTCTAAATATTTTTTCCACATCACAGCAGTTTTAAACCCGTTTTGCTATTAAATATGTACATATTAATGTTAAAACGCTTCTAAATTAGTCTTTCAAAATTGTTGTACGAAATTTATTTACATACCAATATATTCCCTATCTTTATAAATTTTAAACAATTATGTAATTCCCTTTCATCCTTTCAGATCTCGCTATATTTTGAGGAATAACAATAAATAAATATTTTAATATTTCATAAATATGGCAGTTAAATTTTTTTATTAAAAATAGGTGAAATTAACAATGTTAAAATCGTTGAGAATTACTTAAATTTTTTAATATGGAATTAATTTATGTAGATTTTTTCCTTACCCTGGAGTTAATGTCAACGTCGTTCACGGCGTTTCAACGCCGAAAAAGTTGAAACAGATTGAACTTTTACGGCGTTGCAACGCGTTGAGATTAACTGCTCTCATACAATTTCATACGATTCAACTTTTTTTTTGACATTTGACGCCGTCAACGACGTCGACATTAACTCCAGGGTTAGAACTCAAATTTTTTAAAAATTAAATTAAATTTATTTTTCTTTTCTTTGCTTTCTTAATAGTTTTTTCTTTTTTTTTTCTTTATTTATTTATTTTTTTTTTTTTTTTTTTTGTTTATAAAGAAATTATAATCTGCAGTTGTCAACATATCCCTGACTTTGTCAGTTAATTGGAAAACTCTTTGGGAAGTCAGCTTAATATCAGTGTTAGACTGTAATATTTCCACGCAAAGGACTTTTTTTTATCGAAATTGTTTTTTTTTTTTCAAAATGATAATAAAAACACCAGCTTTTACGTTTTTCTGCTAATCTTTTCACTTCATCTTTCATTGTTTTGCATTTTTCCTTCTTGTATTTTAGTTTAATGTGTTTAACGTATCGTTTTTTTATGTTGTTGTTATTTTGGCGTCAATGAATTGATTAAAAATTTAATATTTCTTTGCAGCCTTAACAAATTTATTTTTCGTGGCTGCTGTCACCATTAAAATATCTCTCTTTCTTAGCTGATTGCTACCAAATAATGGAGCCTAGGTAATTTTGCAATTTTTGTTATTTCTAATGGGACGTCGAGATCTTTGTGAATGTTTAAACTTTTATTATATAACTTGGAAACTGAGACAAGTGAATTTTGTATTGCCCCATTGATTTAAAAATCATATCCCGAGGTACAATAAAAATCAAAGTGGTAAAACGTCAATTAGATAAAAAAATGAAATAAATAAATATAAAATTATCAAAAAAAAAAATAGTAAAAAATATAAACCTTTGTTTGAAAAAAAGCAAGCAAAAGTTCATACGTTTTTTGAAATATTATTTTTTGTAGAGTTATTTTTCGATTACCAAACAAGCTTGCATCTTTATATACGTAAGTATATATGAAAGAATTATTAATAAAGTTTTCTTGTTTAGCTTCTGGTAATCTACAGGAAAAAAAATATTTGGGTATTTTGTCTACAAATTATGCAACTTGCACTTTTTTTGAATGTATAGAATACTTTTTTTTGGACAAAAAAAAAATGAAAATTAAAATAGAATAATGTTTTGCGACATGTGCACTAACATTGCGACCGAGCTGTACAACTTGCCAAGCAATCAAAACTTTTTGATCTTTAGTACAACAAACACGTTATTTCATAGAACTACACCAGAAACATTGCGAACTGTTGTACAACTTGTATGGCTTGGCTTGCATTATGTTTTCTATTATGAAATGCTGTTGCGTATAAGTTATAATTAATTAAATTAATTCGTATAAAAAACACTCATACGTCCGATGTCTAGTGGCAATTTCAATATTTTTACTCTATTTCACTCATACACAGAATGAAGATTTTACTCGGATTATAAAGATTTTTTAATCAAAATATGATTTCAAGATCTTTTTCTCAAAATTAAGATTTTTAAAATTTTGACATGTAATATTGCAACTTTCTGTTGAAATTCGGTAAATATATTTACTTATGTGAAACCATATTATTGTAAATTAATACTCTATAATAAACCATTTTATCACTGCTGCTAATGGATAAATATTTATAAAATGATGACGTTTACACAGATATATTTGTTAAAACAAAAATTTCCGTTACAAATTAAATGAATTCACTGATAATTGTGTTGCGTTTTTTACTTAAAGTTCTGAAAAGAAATAACAAAACGATTTGAGTTAAATGACGCTGCTAGAAAGAAAAAAGTTTCTTCACTAGCAGGTTTTAAAAAAGCTTTTCGAAATTTTATTGGCGATAGTGAGATACAAGATTTATATGACGATCTTCGGGGAAGCCCGCCACATAGACTTTAATAAATACTTTTTAAATTTAGAAAATATCAGAGTGGAAGAAATTTGTCTAATTGTGTGCCATCTCAAAAATTTCTATAGAGGATAGTGAGTTACTGTTTCCAATTTATCGATGTTTGCATTTAATTTGATGTCTCCCTTATTTAACGGCAAACGGTGAAGGGATATTTTCAAAAGTAAACTAAAATATAACGAAATACAGAAGTAGGTTAGCCAAGATAATTTCAATAATTCACTTTAATATTGCTTGATTCATTCAAATATGAATACTTCATGATATTGTCATGAAATATTTATTTTTTTAAACTAAAACAATGATATGTGCTACTATGGGGAAAACATATCTATATGCCCACTTCACAACCACTCATTTTGCTAATCAGTTGATTCTATATACATTTTCTAAAAAAAAACCTCAGAGTCATATTAAAAGCCAAAAAAATTAAATGAGAACTCCATTAAATCAATAATGCAAAAAGACCATGAAAACCTAAACAATTTTACACAAAAACTCAGTAACCATTGAGTAACTATTTTTATTTTTTCTTTCAGTTTTCCACATAAGGGTTGCCATCGGAAACCATTGAAAGATTTAAAGAAAAAATTTAAATAAAAATTGTAAACAATTTTTACAAATAAGCAACGTGCGCATACAAATACTTTAACAAGTAAATTAATATTAAAAGATTCCAAATAATAAATGTTCTTGGTCAAGATAATTTGTAAGTTAACAAATGTTCCTGCTATAATTTAAAAATTGATACTTATGTTCTGGAAAATTTGTAATCTTCACAGTCTCATAATTCGAAATGTGTGAAATATTTTTAATTATTAATAGAATTTTGATTACTTTTATAAAATAAATCATTTTTTACTTGTTGACTTTAAAGCAAAAAAATAGTATTAACTCTTTATAAGGAATAAAAAATAAAGAAGAATTTTTTTCTTAAATAAAGATTTTTTTCTGACGATAGGAGATTTTTCTATGAAAATTTCTGGCACCACTTTTCATACAGTTACAGTGGTCTCCAATATGTCTGTTCAGTTATGTGTAACAATGAAAATTTAGCAGAATTATCTAATAAAAAATTGTTTATTTTAACTTACTGCAAGTACGAGTACGACGCTGTAATTGAGACTAAGTTTTCAATAGCCTGAATTCCAAAGAATTGTAAACGAACCTTTCTTCAATACAACTATAAAGTTTTTTGGTATTACAAAACCAAAATGAAAATTCCAATTAGCTTTTATATTAACACATTTAAGTTTTATGTATAACTTGGCCTAGGAATTTAACTGGTAAAGTTCGTAAAATAGAATTATTTGGCGAATACTGTTGGGTGCTAATTTACCCGTTGGGTTGTTTTACTCGCAAAATAAAGCAAGCCAGTTAGAATTATCTTTTATTATGATCAGAAGCAACTTTATAGGCGCAAAAAACCAACCGATTGTTCTACTATGGAAAGATCTGGCAACTGGCTTTTGTGTACGTGAATTCTGTTTGTTAAAAGTGTTTTTTAATATGTGTGAATAGCAAAGAGAAATAAAGTTGCATTTTTGTATTCTTCTAAAAATATTATTCATTATCTCTTATCTTAGAAGTTCCAATATTTAAAATTTAATTGCATTGAAAAGTTTTAAGAAACCCGAGTATATAAATTTAAAAAGTATGTTTTATATACGAGTATCTAAAAATTTTTTTTAATACACAGCCATTTTTTTTTAGTTTAAATTAATCACTGAGTTTTATTAAATACTAAAAAAGCTTTTAATGTTGAAACTCTATTATGTTTAATTTGCAGGTCACCTACAAATGCAAATAATGGAACTACACTTTTACATTTATTTTATATAAATATTTAAAAGCGTTAGCATATTTTTAATTTAATTTAATATTTTAATTTTATTAATATTTATGTGCTTATTTATGTTTTAATTGAAATGTTTCACTTTAAAAACTAGCAAAATCTGCTTAAACATATAATAACAATACGAAAATCACTCACTGCAATTTCTACTTGCTGTTAACTATGGTAAGGCAACAGCTGTAAACAACTACATAATCAATATTTCATTACTAAAATGTGCAATAAATATTACGTTCGTATTGTGACACTCAAACTACTTTTTGTGACTTTATATATGGGTATATCAGTAATTGCTTTTACTATCATGCGTCTTAGTAACAAAATCTTAAAGGCATAGCAATACTAGGTGAATGCTTAAAATGTTATCGTGATATGTATGTAAGGCTAAAATGTTCCAAAGAAGTTAATAAAAATAACCAATATTTTTAAATAAGTGTTAAATCAATTTATTTAAAAAAATATCGTGCTATTTCTGTATCCGATTAAGTTGCAGATATTGATTATTGAGGTTAAAAGCACGTCTCGATGGCTATTTTGCTACCGATACCGCTGACTTTAGGAAACTTCTCACAAATATTTTTTAATACACTAAAAATTTTTGTACAAACAACAAATTAAAGACAAATATCAAAATTTAAGAGAAAAAAAGCAATAATCAACAATAGTTTTGTTTTTCCTTATCCACTCTATACGGCTGCAATTGCTCCGGCACTTTTATAGAGTTAAAAGATGATGAAAAATAAAATACCACAAAACACTAGGACAATTTATTTTTGTTCTATGGACGGGTAAAAAACTTGTTCGAAAAATATTTTGTAACATGACATCTTTAGTTTAAATAATAATAATTATAATATAATTTTTTTGAAACATTTTAAATAATACGCACAGAAAAAAGATTGGTAACAAATCACTTAATACGTTAAAAATTCAATCACTAATATAATAATTTGATTTTTATTATTAATAATTAATAGTCTTGATTTATTTTTTATATTAGAAGCTAACAAATGATATTTGCTTCTAAATGTTAGTTGTAACACCTCTTAGAAAGGTTAACATGACCGATTTGTGTCTTTACTTAAATCTATTCTATTAAATGGAAGATGCAACTAAATTTATTTAGTACATTACTACTGAAAAACAAATTTTGGAAGTAAGAATCATAAAACTCGATTGTATATTCTGAAATCGAAAAATATTTGACACAATATAAATAAAATTTGTACACATTACAAAAATCAAAAATATTTTAGTTCAAAAATAAAAAGATTTATTAAAACTTACCATTTACCAATATTGGTAAATGGTAAGTTCAAAATTATCTCAGAAAGACATTTATATATAAAAATAATTTTATAATATTTAATTTATTTCGCAGCGCAAAACGTGCTGTATGGGATAGCATTATGGCTCGAATCATGAAATTTAAATGTATAATCTTATTTCTATAATTTATTATTAAAATAAAAGTAAATATTAAAAAATTATTTTGTTTTGTTTAATTCACAATAATATTTTATAATCACCCAAGAATCATTTTTTAAAATACTTGTGACTGCTATATTTATTCATTTACTGCAACCAAATTCAAGATAATACACACAACCGACAAAATTCGATTGGCAACAAATTCGGTTCTTATAACGAATTTCTTTTCTCTGTGTATTTTATCGAACCTTACTCCGTTTATTATAAAAGAAATATTACTACTTTAGCACTAAGAATATAAATTTATCTCGTTTAATTAAGATCAGTGTTTGTTTTTTTTCTATTTGACATTTTTACTTTATTTCTATCAATAGTTGAGAAAATGTTAAACACCAAATCCGTTCAGCACAAACAAAAAAATGAAGAAGTTCAAAAATAATTTTTATTTTAGTTGCAACTTTTGAACTTATTTTCTCTAATTCATTTAATAATTCCGTTCATTCTAGTTAAGTTATAATTTTTGAACACTTAAGAATTATTTTATTAAAAACTGGGTTTAAAATTAATAAGATAAAATAGGATGTATTAACCGTCCCAATAAAAAGTTTATAAATTAAGTTCAATGTTATTATAACAAATAAATATTAATGAAAAATATTCAATTTTCAAAATAAAATCCTTTTTTCGTGCTATTTTCTATTATCCCGACTAATTGTTTATACTACCAATATTGATTATTGAGGGTCAAAGCATGTCTCCATGGCTATTTCGTTGAAGAATACCGCTTTAATTTAATAATTTGCAAAGTTCCTGTGCATAGAAATAAATTCTTATAGTGTTTTTTTATATTTTATTTTTTACCTTTTTCAACTGTATAAAAGAGCTGAAAAAAGTAAGCCGTATACAGTGGAGAAAAAAAAGAATTACTGTTAGTTATTGTTGCTTTTGCTTAAGCTTTGATTTTTGTCTTTGCTTTATTGTTTAGACAAAAATTTTTAGTTTATTTAAAATGTTTGTCAGAAGTTTCCTGAAGAGTTAAGTAAACGGTAACGAAATGGACATCGAGACGTGCTTTGACCCTCAATAATCAATACCGGTAATTTAAATAGTTAATCGGGATAATTTAAAAAATGGCACCAACTTTTTAAAAAAAAATTAAATAAAAAAAAAAAAAAATTAATGAAAAAACATTTCCTAATCATCAATTTTTCACTAGTTTTAAGCATTCATTTTGTAATAAACTCAGTCTTTATTAAATAAAACAATTAGAGTTTATTTTAATTTAAATTATTTAATTTATTTATTTTAAATTCTTTTAGTTTTAACAAGCAATTCATTTGCTGTACAAACAAGGAATGAGCTTAAAGATAACATACAATTAGAAAGAAGACAGCAAAGGGTTTTTAGTAATCCCTTTGCTGTTTTTGTTGTTAATAAATGGATACATACAATGTTCCATTGCAGGTGTTTATTTAATGACAAAGGCTTTTTTGTAAAGCTTTACTCATATTAAGAGAGATGTAATAGTGACGATCTCTATGTTTAAGTAAATACCCTACACATTTAAACGCCAAGCCATTTTGTTAATCTAAGCCAATGCTAGCCAGTGACAAACTTATGCTAAAATCTTGCGTCTTTCATCCATATTGAACCATTTCATTTTAAATCGAAGCCATACATTTTCTACATCTTTTGCATGTCTGTTTATGCTGATATGTTTAGTGTTTGAGCTTTTAAATGGATTGTATATAATTGCACAATAACAATTCAACAAAATATTTCAATACTATAAAAGTCCCTATTAGTTTTTAATGGAAACGCAATTGAAAAAAACGTTATAATCTATCAAACACATCACAATAGAATAATAAACCACACAAAATGTATAAATCGTAGTGTAAGGCGTTTTTGTTTTCATGTAAAATTCCAAAATATTTCGCTTTGGCAAAATTGGGTATTAAGTACGGTACCATTTAATCAACATACATATGTACTTCTGTATGCTGTGATAATAGTTTATGCAAAACTTATTTGCAACCCCTACAATAATAATCTTGACTCCAAATGACGTGTTTAAATAACATGTTCAAATGATAGCTTCAAAAGCTGTTATGTAGATGGTAAAAGATAAATCTGTCAACTTCCTATAAATCACACTGATACCATAAAAATCATGAATGCACATGTTACGATTAGATGTTATTAAATAGACATCTACTCAGATTAACACATAATTATTCAAAGAAAGATAGTTGAAAATAATTTTTTATACCCTTCACCAATACCACCACAAAAAGTGAAAAAAGTTTGTCATTCCGTTTTTAATTTCTACAATACTATTTTTGACCACATAAAGGTGCCAAGACACTATATCAGCTAGAGAAAATTCAAAATCAGCAAGATCAGTTTATGCTTTTCCAGGCAGCGGGCAAACAACAACGCCTGCCTTTAATTTTCCCATATCAATTGGAATAAAGAAGTAACTACAATCAAAAACAACAAATATATGCGGCAATAGAGAATTAAAAATAAGAAAAAAAATACCACGTAAAAAAATTTGTGCTCGCCCGTGTTCTCCGAGTTACGGACCTCTGAAATTTTCAAATTTTTTTTAATATCAATATGGGTGTTATTGAAAAGCTTTCGAAGAGATCTTTAAGGAAATACTAAAATTTTTAAAAATGCTTAACCCATTGACCCATTCAATATTTGCTCTTTTGATTGGAGTTACTTCGCTAAACTAGATTTAAATATTTGGTGATGGGTATATAGGAATAGACAAAGATAGCACTCTTACTTATTTTAAATTTAGTTTCCTTTTTTTTTTGCAAATAATGAAATTAAATAATGTCAAACTCTGAGTATAATAATTAATCTGAGTATTAAATTAATTGGGTTGATTCCGCCAGTATATAATAAACTGTTGTTATAATTTTCGGTAATAACCGTCGTCACTGGCTGTGTACTTTGGATGTTCGGCGAGCGCTTTCGATGTGATAACATCATTTTCAAGCCGCGTTTTTGTTTAAACTGAAGAGATAGTGTAAAAAATAGATAGTGTAAAGAATAAAAGGTGGTGGGTTTAGGTAATTTTTGTCCGTTTAAATAGTATTATGCAGGTAGATTGCCTGATATCTGTATTGTTTATTGGGGTAAATAGTTAATATTTGGGTCTTTTATTATTGGATAGGTAAGTGTGACCGTCTGTGGGTGTTTTTCGTTTGTAAGAGTGTTTTAGTAATTTTAGTGGTGTAAAAATCGTGTCAGAGGTTGTGTTTACCTGTTCGTTAATAATGTCTCTGTTAAACGTTCGTGTTTTGTAAATTTCCATGTTTTCAAGAATGTCTAGTCTTCGTCCTTTTTTACTTGGGTGTAATACTGTCATACATTCATCTATTTCCTTTGGTTCGTGTCCATGTGTGTTAAGGTGTTTTGCGAAATTGGAGTCTTCCCTTTTCCTTTTGTATGATCGTATGTGTTCTGTAAACCTTGTTTTTAATGTTCGTCCAGTTTGTCCGATGTATGTATGGTTGCAAGTACAAGTAAGTCTGTATACTCCGCTGGTGCTAAATTTATCCGTTGTTTCTATTGATGTCTTAAGATTGTTACGTAGAGTGTTGCTTGTTTTTAATGTTGTGTGTAAACCTTCTTTCCGGAAAAGGTTGGTTAATCTATATATTTCTGGTCCTGTGTAAGTAAAGATGTGTCGTCGTGTTGTGTCGATTGTTTCCTTGTCTTCTTTCTTCTTGTTTTTGTTGTTGTATTGTCTGAGTAGTTTGTCGATGGTTGTGTGGTTGTATCCGTTATTTTTAGCTATAGTGTAAATTGTATCGAGTTCTTTGTTGTATTTATCTGGAGCGAGTGGGACTATTTTAAGTCTGTGAATCATGTGTCATCCACGATACATAACTATTAACATTACAAACCAAACGTACGCTTCCCAACGCGCAAAGCGTGTAGCCCAACTGACATGGATAAAGACTGAAATACGCTCACTTTACATTAAAAAAGACAAACTCAATAAGGAAACTTATCATCTTCACTTAAAAGTAACAGACTTAATAACAAAACATAATCTTTACCATTTATTTCCCACATTTATACACAACTTACATGAAAGGATACAAAATCAGATGACTGACAAATACAAGCGGATGGAAAGAAAATTTACAAAACTCACAAAACAGACTGAAAAACGTACAAACTCAGAATTTTACCCACGAGTGAAAAACCTGACAAACATAGAATTCAGCGACAATGAAACAAAACTAATAGAGAAGGGACTAAAACATAATCTACCTTTTGACAAAATAGAAAAAACAATTGAAACCCAAATCCCAAAATAACGGATACAACCACACAACCATCGACAAACTACTCAGACAATACAACAACAAAAACAAGAAGAAAGAAGACAAGGAAACAATCGACACAACACGACGACACATCTTTACTTACACAGGACCAGAAATATATAGATTAACCAACCTTTTCCGGAAAGAAGGTTTACACACAACATTAAAAACAAGCAACACTCTACGTAACAATCTTAAGACATCAATAGAAACAACGGATAAATTTAGCACCAGCGGAGTATACAGACTTACTTGTACTTGCAACCATACATACATCGGACAAACTGGACGAACATTAAAAACAAGGTTTACAGAACACATACGATCATACAAAAGGAAAAGGGAAGACTCCAATTTCGCAAAACACCTTAACACACATGGACACGAACCAAAGGAAATAGATGAATGTATGACAGTATTACACCCAAGTAAAAAAGGACGAAGACTAGACATTCTTGAAAACATGGAAATTTACAAAACACGAACGTTTAACAGAGACATTATTAACGAACAGGTAAACACAACCTCTGACACGATTTTTGCACCACTAAAATTACTAAAACACTCTTACAAACGAAAAACACCCACAGACGGTCACACTTACCTATCCAATAATAAAAGACCCAAATATTAACTATTTACCCCAATAAACAAGACAGATATCAGGCAATCTACCTGCATAATACTATTTAAACGGACAAAAATTACCTAAACCCACCACCTTTTATTCTTTACACTATCTATTTTTTACACTATCTCTTCAGTTTAAACAAAAACGCGGCTTGAAAATGATGTTATCACATCGAAAGCGCTCGCCGAACATCCAAAGTACACAGCCAGTGACGACGGTTATTACCGAAAATTATAACAACAATTAATCTGAGCATCATTATAAGGTGAAAGGTGGGTAACCTGATATTAGGCTGAACATTTTGCATTTTGTAAGTTTAGTTACCAAAAATAGTTATGTTTAAGTTTTTTCTTTTATAAAAACAAGTAAAACCAAAAGTATGTGTTGTGTTTAAGAAATAGTAAAATGCCTAGATATTTTGTAGTAAATGTTATTAATCACAAATATTGTAAGGAAGAAGTGAAGCTAGAAGTGAAAACTTCTTTAGAAATATTGTGCTGTGTTGTCATTCAGATTTTGCTATTGTATTTTTGTCCTGTTTTTTGGAATATCAATTGTATTCTTATAACGTTACTTCTCCTACAATAAAATTAAACCTTGAAGAAGTTATTATAGGAATGCTAAACGTTTAACTATACAAAATAGTACAATAGTAAAACAAAACTAAACATATAAAATTTAGCAGAAACAAATAAAATCTCTATGATTTGAAAATAAATAATAAAAATTGTTTGTATATGTCGTCAGCTAAAATAAGAAAGAAAAAAACATATAACTTACAAAAGAATCTAACAGACATATTCATAAAATATTAAAATAGATTCTTATGAAAAATTTGTCTAATAAATTTTATATTTTAAATAAAAAAAACCAATTTTAATTTTTTTGTTTACACGGCTTTTCATTTTAAGCTAACGATATAGAAATGCTATTAAATATTTGGTTTAACTATTTATACAAAATTATTTGAAATTCTATTTTGTTATTTATTCTTTTATTGTTTTTGTGGTAGTGAATTCCTTAGTTGTATGCAACTCACATTATTATGAAATTTTAGCATTTTCTTTTATTAAGACAAATAGATAAGTTGACATTCTGCCCGTGATTGTGTATTGCATGTGATGACAGATAGTGAGTACAAATCTGTGAAAAGCTATTGATTAAAAAACGTGTGCAATTAAATTCTCCCTACATTTAAAAAGTGAAGTGAACATTATTATTTTCGGTGCACTTCGCTACCCCAATGAGACGATCATTCTTTCAAAAAAGATCTTTTCTTGATTATGCACATTAGAATAGAAGTTATAAGATATTTCCTTTTACTTATTCAACCCTATAGATCGGGACTTCTCTGCATATCTAGCTAAAATTCAGTGCTTTTTCGTCTCCTCGACTTGTCTCCTCTGTTTGTAATTTTTTTTTTAAATAAGCTTACTTACTTGGAACTTCTAAATGAATATCTATCTATGTTTTAGATATCATTAAAATCGGTGCATCTGTAAATGTACGTTTTTCCCTTGAAGAAGGGGAAAGCTTTTCTCCCCTCCTTGCCTTAAAGGTTAAGTCGTTTAGCCAAGATGGACACACCAATAAACAAACAAACTTAAAAAGAGATTTATAGTATGTATTAGATAAGATAAAAATCTTTAATAAATTAACCAGAAGTATGTAGCTTAACGATTAGTTAGGACCAATCTGTGTTTTAAATTTCCCTTAAATCGGTTGAAACGCATCTGATTTAAGGCTTTCCCTCTCATCCTTTATCCAGACAATTATGTGTTTATTTTTTATAATAACTTTACGGATATTCATAGATTATGAATTCTATTTAATTTTTATCTACATTTTTGTTAAACAAAGTTCAATCTGTTGGTCATTTTCCAAGTATTTATATATGAAAATAAATTAAAAAAAATACACTATTTTCTACGATTTATTTAATTTTTTGTAAAAAGTGTCAAAACAATTCAAATATTAATTAAATAAAATTGCTTTAATTAATATTGTTAAATAGTGTGTTCTTTGAAATAAATGTAAAGGTATGTAAAGTAAAGGTATGTACAAATGCCTATAGTTGTTCAAAATGTAAACTAATGATTTAAAATTTTATTTATGCTTAGATTGGCATGATATTTTACTTTAGAGCATTTTGTTTTAAACAAAGGTCTTATAATAAATAAAGTCATACAACAGATGCAGCACATATAAATTATTGTTTTGATAGCAAAGCATTGTGAATGTATAATAATGGATACTATTAATTTACAATGTCGAGAAAACTTAAGTTTTCTCTGTAGACAAAATTACAACATTTACGTAACATAAACCTGCATCTCTGTAATAGATCCTATTTTTTTTTTTCATTGAGTCTAGCAGCGTAAGTATGTCTTTCAATAAAATTATAAAGCAAATCTGATCTTAAATACAAAAATTAAAAATACTTGTTATTATTTTTTTGTTTTTTTTTCATATAAATTATTTTTTTTTTTTTTTATTTGTTTATAACCAGAATACTTGTGTTATAAGATACACAAGACAAAAGATTACCAATTGATTCTATAAAATATAATTTTTTAGCATCAGAACAACTAAGCATTAACAGTCCATAGTAAACTATATAAACAATACTTATTAATAATAATTTTGCATTTAGCCATGAATGCACATTTTATTGCTTTACTCCTTTAATATGTTATAATTATAATATTTTAAATGAACAGAGGAATGCATTATTATAAATGATATTCAACAATGCTTATTTGCATATCTCTTAATATTTAATTTGAATTAGTTAAAAGTTTTATACTTCACGCCATTTTAATTACATTAAAAGAAACATTATATAGATAAAAGCTTTCCATGTACACTATATAACAAAAATATTTCTACATTTTATCCTTTATACATCAATCTCTTTACCACTTAATCATATCTTTACCACTTAAATGCTAAAACTTTAACCCAAAATATTAAAACTATATTTCATTTAACATTTGAAATTCTTTTAATTGATTTACTTTTATTTAATGTGATCAGAATATTGAAAGAATGCCTACCTTAAAAGCCCTGCACTACACGATTTTGGTATTCTCTTAGCCGTTGGCTGGAATGAATAGGTAATCAGTCACGTACATGCCAACTATTATTTTACCACACTATGCAATTTTTCATGAAACTAACATGAAATTTTTGTTTGTTTGTGAAGCAGGAGGATAAAGCATTGTTATTGCTAATGTATATTTAGATAACGCATAATGCTGTAACTTTAATAGAAAATTGAGAAAAAATGCCTGCAAAAAATGCATAGTGTAAATCTGGACTTACTGTTTTCGATGTATTACATTTTGTTATCATTTGTAAACCCTATGTCGCGTAAAAAATTAAATACTTTTAAACTTAAAAATAAACGCGAGACAGTAGTTTTGTACAAGGTTCCTTATTGATTTCAAACTAAAAACTAAATATAAAAAATATATAAATATTTGGGCTACAAATAATTCGAAACATAAAAATGACCATTAATATAATGCAACAAAATCATCAAAAATAATAAATGTCAATGCATTAAAAGCATTAATATTTAAATTTAACAATAAGAACAAAAAAATAAAGGGATTAACAAAAGTGATGGCACTTTAATCAGTGATGGGCAGGTGACTACAAGTGAAATCCTCCGACACGCTTCACCATTGGTGCATCTGAGTTTGTCATTCCATTTATAATTTCTATAATATCCATATATAACAGTATATATATTCTGAGTTCTCCTGCATAGCGAAGTCGATTGAGCAATGTCCTTCGGCCCGTCTGTCCGTCCGTTTAAATCTACTTGCAAGGCACTAAATGAGGTAGAGCAAATCAATCGATTAGACAAGGTTTCGAAAATTTGCTATTGAAAATTAAAAGATCGGTCCATATCCTTCGAGGCAGGGAACAAAAAACCACGCCTGCATAAAATTTTTCCATATCTTTTTTTTAAGTTTGTATTATTCCTATTATTCTTTCACCACAATTATACTAGCTAGGACAACAACCTTGAGCCAAACTTAAAATTTTCCAACAGAAAAACTGAATGGTAGGAAACAATGTATTATGCCGATTTATACGTACATAAATAAAGGGTATATAAGATCTCCGAGGTACCCAAATTTGCGGGCATACCCAGAATCACTCCTTTACCATGGAGAGGCAATCGTTCGCAGATCCAATCAGAAACACCTTTAATTTGCCTCTGTAAAATATTTTATTCATAATAATTCATTTTCAAACCACTGTGCGATATGTTAAAAATTAAAATTAAAGCAGATTTTGATGGTGGGAAAAAACTTGCCTATTTTCGAAAATGGCATATAGTTCTTCAGGAACAAAGCTCGAATAGTTGAAACTAGAATACGGAACAAGTATTGTAGTGACCGAAATTTTTCATGTAAATTGACTTACATGGTCCTATCTTTTGAACCGTCGTAGACAAACGCTTGACAATTAAACAGAATGTAGATAACTATGACCGTTTTAATAACAAGTATAAATATTCTATTAGAGATCATTTTATTTTATGTACATATATGATGGTTTTATTGATTGATCTTTACAAAGAGCCTGTATTGATAATAGGATAATAGGAAGAATAAAATTTGGATTTAGAAAGATAAGGTTATTCCAATAATTGATGTAATTAGGTGTATGTGACCAAATCTTTGACCGGTTATAGACAGACAACTGAAATTTACAGGAAACTTGTATTGCTAAGTCCGCTAAAAGAGCAAGTATACAATGTGCATTTATAAATTAAAGGGTGTGCTCATACCTGATGTAATTTTGCATGTATAAAGCCCTATCTTTTGAACCGGTTTATACAAACACTTGAAAATTAGACAAAATGTATGGTATATTAAGAAATTTAAATAGTGAAAACTAAAAATTAAGAGGTGTCCCAATAATTGATGTATGTGGTCAGACTTTTGAACCTTTTTAGATAAGTTGTTGAAATCTGTTTTGAAGTCGGTTTTCTTTGCAAGAATTATTCCGTTCGATCCTCGCTAAAAACGTAAGATGTTAGAATCGTTGCAGTTTCTTAGTTTTTATAAATATCTATTTGTTTTGATAAAGATTTATAATTTGTACCTTTTATAATAATTTACATTAAAAAATTATCTTTTGAATTTTTTTAATTCTGACACTTGGCAATTCTTACTACCGTGTGAACTAATAATTTATTGTCTGACAATCTTCTCAGATAAATTTATTGTCAGATAATTGTCTTACAATGGAATTGTCAGTTTTCTAACAAATGCCTTGCAATCCTGTGAACTGACAGTCTAAATTGTGGTAACAATTTTTATTTGCCTTGTCATTGTCAGTACATTGTTAGGTCTGACAATATTGTTAGACCTGACAACTGTCTGAATGAATGATATGAATGGCATCTTCTGTGATATCCACATTGTCCCATACCGCAGGAAAGTGTTGAAGATATCACAAAATATTTATATACACTTAAGCGCTACATAACTTTAAAAATGTGGATAACAACCGCTTTGTCATTTTACATTTTCTTCTTAAAATTACTTTTTCTACCCCAGGATAAACTTTTTTTAACAAAATATCTTAATAGCAAAATTCAGTTTACTTTTGTTTTCAAGTGGGGTAAAGGCTACAATAAAAAACTGATATTTATTAAAGTTTTATAAAAAATTTATTAGGCTATTAAACGTTTATGAATAGCCTTTTTTCGACTTTTTCTTATTAAAGGCTTATAAAATCTTAAAATTTATTTATGAATTAGGCTGATAATGTTTAGTTATTTAAAAGTTGTTTTTTTTTCTTTTATGGGTACTAAATATTGCTTGATGGATTCAAGTTTGTAATTTTTTATATGGATTCATGATGGATTCATAATCTAAATGATAAGTATAAAATTTGGTGTAGGCGTTTGTGGAAAATTATTAAAAGAACTAGTCCGAGAATTTATCAATCTACATACGAAAAACCTATAATGCTGAGATTATGGAAAGACGTTTTATTTTTGGTAATTTAATAATCACTTTAGGAACATAGAATTTGCATATATAAAACAAAATAATTTTATTATCCACAAATCCAATTTAAATTGAAATTTTAACCTTTTCCCAATAGCTTTAGTACAACATGACACCCAAGGTACACAATTTTGCGACAGAGAAAAAAATCTTTGTGGTGTGTTTTATTAACAATTTAAAATTTGGTCAAATCGGAGATAAAAAGTTATTAAAAGTAAGTAAAAGTATTGTACGTAACTAGCTGCACTTGCCATGTTTTGCCATATCCATAACCAGATAATTATATCAGCAATACATAATAATGAAAAACTTTTTTATTGGAAGTATCTGTTTCTTTCTTTCTATGCCACTAAGCTTTATATCAAATGCATGTTATTTTCAAAACAGATTTTATCAAATTTTGATCGTGTCATTTTATTGTATATAACATCCATCCGAACACCTTTTCTTAACACAACACTAGTTTAAATGAAAAACCATGTAATTAACAAATAAAAAACGAATATATTTATTTTTTTTAACTGGGAATTACATTTAGCTATTTTTTGTTACTTGCATGGTTTTACATTTACACTGACGATAACTATATGCTTTCAATACTTTTGGTAAAGAAGTTTAATGCGTTTCTACATTAGCGTGATCAACAAATTACATGTATGTACATACATACATAAATTATATTTAAACTTAAAGCCAAAATTAATGCCAAAAACATATAAATTAAAAAAATTTTGAAGCAAATAACTTTTATTTTGTAATCGCTACTAATTAATTATTATAAAGGCTGTTCTAAAAATCACTTTATATTAAGGTGATTTTAAATCACGCAAATGGTGTTCTGAGCATAAAATGTAATGAAATCGCGTGACGTTAAAACAATTAACTAAATGACTGACTATTTAAATTTACTATATTTTTTTTATACCCCTCACTCCAAAAAATAAAAGAAGGGTATATTTAAGTTTGTTATTACGTTTGTAATTTCTACAATATACATTTTCGACTTCACATACTATATACATATATTCTGAGTTCTTTTGCATAGCGAATTCTAATAAGCGATGTCCGTCTGTCCGTCCGTGTCAGTCTTGAAATCAAGATTCCCAATGAACTAGATCAGCCAATCGATCAGACACAGTTTTAACAAAAGCTGCTATTGAAAATCAACAAGAATGGTCCATGTCTTTCGGTGCAGCGGGAAAAACATGCCTGCCTGTAATTTTCCATATCATTTGGAACAATGAAATAGCTCCAATCAAAAAAACAAATATATGGGGCGATAGAGAATTAAAAAACAATAACAAACCAAGTTAAAGAAATGGCGCTCGCCCATATTTTCCGAGTTATGGGCCTCTGAACTTTTCATAGAAAAATACGATTATGCACCACATTGATGTCAAGAAGATGTCAACATGGGTATTATTTAAAAGGTTTTGAAGAGATCTTTAAGGAAGTGCTAAAATTTTTTAATATGCTTAACCCAATAAAAGTCGATGATAGTTTTTATATACAATTCTATACAGTACTTTTTTTTTATTTGAGTTACTTCACTAAACTAGATTTACATACATATAAGATTCGGAACAGCCAATTATAGCACTAGTACTTGTTTTCAACTTATTTCGTTTAATTTTTAATAATATAGTACTTTTTACTTTTGTTAAAAATTAGGTTTTATATACTTAAAAACGTGAATATTAGGCCTGTTCTGAAAAATTAAAACCACGAGTTAACGACAGTATGTTTAGAAGTATATAACAGCAGCGGACTCTACAGCCGATCTCTTGTTCGTAACTTAGTAAATACTAATTGTTGGCAGCCCGGTTCTATAAGATTTATTATTCTGGTCCAAGTATGCATTCGGATCCATTAGACCAAAAAAAAAATATTCTTTGGTATAGACGGGATATTTGATATTGTAAAAATAACCAATGTTATGAAAATGAGATTTCTAGCTGTTTTTAACCCTTGCTTTATTATTGGTTGTTTTACTATATTGATATTGCAGAAAATAGATTTCTGGCGAGTGGAGTGGACTGTATTTAGGAATTTATTGAGAGGTCACCAATTTGTTCCAAAAAGTTACCCTTGTTTTGTTGTGTGTGTAAGTTTGTGAGGGCGTGTTTAGATGTGTCCATGTAATAGAAAGAATACAGATGAGTGTTGAATTTAAATATTGCTTAATTTTAGTTTAAAGATGGTTGATAATATTAACAGCCCTTTAGAAATGAGTTTTATACTTAGGTTTTAAGAGTTTAATAGTGTACTTTTTATTATAATAATTCAGTAGTATAAGCTTTAGTATTTAATCAGTAATTTAAGTTGTATTTAGAAAAAGTTGATGTTGATCGTTTGATGATAAAAGGATAAGTGACTCAACTTATTTTAGATATGTATTTAAAATTAAGTTAATTTTAACAATTCATAGAAATGTTCGTAATAATAATTCACAATATGCCCACATCTTAACTTAGTTAAAACTACTTATTAAATTCACAATTGCCTTATGTTAAATATGTTACGTTACCAGGTTTTTACTTGTTGTATTTTTATTTTTAACTTCAAGCACGTTCAAGAAATAAGAAAATTGTTTAACAATATTTTTCTTATACCGGCTATTTTCAGTATAGCGTACGGAAACTATAAACCCATATCCCTGCTATACGCCTTTAAGGAATTATTTGATTTTTCTCCCTGCAAAGATAATGACATCATAATTGACAAGAATATTTTAAAAAGGCTTAAATTTTGGTTTTCGAAGCGGATTTCCGACAATGCACGCTCTGACGGTACTAACCATCTATATTGCTTTTAAGTTGGTTTCGCGCAATGGACTAATTTTCAAAATGATTTGTATGTGATTTGGTGTGGACAGTTTGCTAAGTGATCTTTCAGGCCTTGTGAGGGTGATGTTCGGTTTGATACTGGGCCATGTTGTATACAATATATTTGTTTCCGATATACTACAACCGCCAGATGCTAGAGCAGGAACCACTATTGACCGACTGAATCAGTACCTGACGGTACTGACGCACTGCTTTATACAGTGCGGTCTAGCCTTAAATATTATAAAGACCTTTGCCGTAATGTTTAAGGAAGCCGGGAATATATTTACCCAAATTGTAGTCCTTACATATCTGCTTTTACGATCTGACGAGAACTGATTGGGACTTCGGACAGGCTTAAGTAACCAGGTATCAGCTTCCACGAGAATTTTGAAACGCATCTCGTCTTTATATCAGGTGTTTTTAACTAATGGCAGTTCTTTATGCGGCAATGCGCCTGCTGGCTTACCGCCAAGTCATTCGTCCTGTCATCTCCTATACCTTTCCAGTTTGGTTTAGAATTTCTTCTAATCAGATAGAAAAAATGATTTTGGTTGCCTGCGTATTTAGGACCAAATGGCGTTTTTTGCAGAACATAATATAGGTCAATCTACAGTGTAATTAATTTTGCGCGCATAGTATTAATTTACTGTGAATTAGTATTGGAATTGAAGAGCGTTCAAGTGTCGTGGTACCTCTCACCTGTGGACCTGTTGAGTCTTAGGGGAACGGGCCTTCACTTTGAGAATACAGACCTGTTCTACCAGAGGATGCTGCATTCACTTAACATAAACAACACGGTTAATAGCACAGTTTGTTAATTTATTTTGTTTTATTTGTTTTTATAAAATTGTTTATTCTTGTGCTTTTATGTAAATATTCGTGTTTTTTCATTTAATATAAACAGGAATTTGTTTTTTTTTATATTATTCTTCTACTTATTATCACTATTTTGTTGTTGCTATTTGTTTCCTCTTTGTTTTTAAAGTTTAGTTATTAAGTATCTTTTACTTTAAGTAGAATTTTAAGCACGTGCTTTTTCCCTTTTTTCGGAATTCTTACTTTTAATTTTTTTTGTTTTGGTGTACAAGATGTACAAAGTTGCCGGAAAATACCGATACTGTACGATATTAGTTGGGTGAGTAAGTGTATGCTTTGTATGCCTTGGATATTTTACACCGCCGTGCACATTGGCTTCGGCTGACATTTTTAGACACAGAGGTTTCGTCAAAGTATTTTTGGTCTTCAGCTTCGGCTAACTGAATTTGACAAAGCAGCTATGGCTGACTCTTTTGAACTAAGTAATAAGAATTTTTATTAAGAAGTTCTAAAGACCGAATAAACTTGACTCCTGCAAGTAACTTAACAATATAAACCGATTGCTAAACAAACTATAGCAATTTACTTCGTAACATCGATGCAGTAAAGAAATTCAAAAGAATAATAACTATTATACATAAAAAAAAATCAATCTATGTAGTATACTTCCATTCGATACACGTTATCGAAATTTATATAAGTAATAAGTATATCTCTCTCATTAAAATGATGATGGTTTCATATTTACAGTCGCTATACAATAATTTCTAGAGAAATGTGTTAGTGTTTTTCTTTGGTTCAATGAAAAAAATTTTAAATTTAAAAGAGCCCTATTTAAACATTTCACTTTATCTTAAATATATGTATGAATCTATATCATGCTTCTCATTTTTTATCAAAACAAATGTACATACAGAAAAATAGAATATGTATGAACCTTATAAATAAAAATAAACTTACATATGAGCCGTTTATATTGAAAGTGGCATTAGTCACTTTGTTTTTACGAGTAAGTCGAGATATTTAAGGATTTGCCTTTTAACAGGTTTATAAATATGGATGCTAACTTTCGAGAAGATTTTATTGCATTTATTATCTCATGATACTGATATTTTTCTCAGTGAAAATAATTTCGTTTAAACATTAAAAAATCCCTATTTTCCATTACGGTAAAGAGACTTAAGCCACGTTCCAAGTAAATAGTTTAGAAATATGACTGACATAATATTTAATTTAGTATAATATTATATTTTACTAAATTTGTCCGACGTATTTTACTGAAGTAATGTTTTCAAAGGGCAGTGATTTACTAAAATTGTTGTCAACATATTTGATATAAAGGCATTTTTGAAGTATTTTTTATTTTAATATTAATAAAATACAAAAATATTTAGTTCATTTTAAATACTACATATTATGTAAGTGTAAGTAATTAATGTGGAAACACATCAGAACAGTTTAATTTCCGTCTTCAATAGGAGTGATTAGGTGCTCAGAAATTGTATTTAAAATAACTGTGGTATATTAGGGATATATAAATAAGCAAGTCCATACATAACTAAAATAAGAATGTTTTCCTGATTCTCTATCTGATAACATCATATAAAAGTAATTTTAATAAAATAATGCTAATTATGTGTACTATATTAGATGGCATTATAATATAATTTACAAAACTGCACTATTCTTTCACACTTATAAAAATAAGTCCAATGACCACAACTTTTTTAAAAATATTAAAAATAATTCCAAACAATACTTCTGACACGTTTATCACATGCTTCTATTTCTTTTACACTAAGCCCTGTTATCAGTTTCCTGATAACAGCGACTCACGCCTGTTATCGGTTTCCTGAGAACAGCGACTCACGCCACTTTCAAAATAAACATGTTTGTTATACCGTTAATTACCATAACTTCTCTCGAGCAAATCTTAATAGTTCACAACTTATAAATTGCAAATTTTTTAAAAATAAAAGATACCGTTTAGTTATATTTATTGTTGCCATTAATTCGATTTTTTTTGAAAAAGTGACTTATGCCACTTTCAAACTAAACGGCGTATATGTATGTGTAAAGTACATGGCAGGAGATTGTTGGACTCTTTGTTTAAAAGAACAAATATACACTGGAAACTTTAGCTTGTTAAACGTGTAGAATATGTTAACAGTTTATATATCACTGGACTAAATGTCTACAATCTTAAATGATTGATTGTATACAATATATTTTCCTTATATTGTTTGTCTTGTGTTTATCTTCTGCCTTCAAAGGGTATTCCAAAATCAGCGTATGACTAAAATTTTCCGCCATTTGGGCTGTGATCAAATACTAGACGAATAAGCATGCGAAGTTAAGTTAGGTTAGGTTGCAAAGACTGCCGGCATGAAAAAAAACGACTCACTTCGGTCCTAAATGGCCCCATTGTGTTGCATGGAAAATGATGTGTAAAGGATATTACCATCAAGATACATCCCTAAACCGCCCCGAAGACCTGATAAACGACTTTACCCTAACAACATCACAGACCGATAGGTCTGTAAGACCATGCAGTCTTGGACTGCCGGAAAGAGCCGCTATGTTTCCAGAAAGAGCTATACAATGGAAAGCATATGCTACACCGTTTCTTCCTTTTTCTCATCCTCACAACTCCTACAGTAGTCATGGTGTTGAAGATTCCGTATCCTAGCATAGATACCTATAACATAGTGCCCTGTCGGCACAGCCACCAGTATGCACAGCTGTCCTCGAGGAAACCTCAGCAGATTTGCAGAAGTCATTCTGGGCATTTTTGAAAGATTTTAAGCTTTAACTATGATAAGCCATGACGATTAATTATAATTAATATGGGAACATGATAACAGAAGTATATTTATTTAAACTTAAATCATTATAATATAGAAGGCACCAGGCTTCAATAAGTCGGTGTCGCAGGTCAGACATATAGTGAATCATGCAATATCAGCCAACAATTGTGATATATTTAAGGTTTGTGTTCACTTTCATTTTAACGATCAGATTTCGTATTTCATCAAGTATGTTCATATGTGCTAATCATCATGAAACGGGCAATTTAATCCTTATAATATCACCTTTTAATTTAAGTAGATAAATTTCTAAATATAAGCAATATTTAATTTTAGGACACCATTTAAAATGTATTCCTTATAATCTATATACATACAAACATGCTGTTGAAAGCATGTATTTGCTTACACGGACAAACTTCTCTTAGGCTTAAATATTTTATGTCAGCATGTTGGTTGTGCACAATGAAAATAGTAATAAAAAGGAAACAAAAAAAAAAACCCGTAAAAGCTCTAGTGGTGTTTTTATTATATCTTATATATTTTTAAAGATTTAATAAATGGAAATGTAAACAATTCTTAATAAATAAGCAGGAATATGTTTTTTATTCTCATAAAAAATTTTCTTTTTTATAAAACAGTAGAAGTAAAAGTTGTATGCAACACACGTTAACACAATTACTCTTGGAATTATTAAAAATCTGTTTCTGGTCCATAGAGTAACTTTTGTATTCGTTTAATTGAAATTCACTAAATGGAAATAGTTTAGTAAAGTTTAACAAACTGTTAAAATCTTTTATATTAAATAAATAACATGAAAATTTATATTTTATTTACTTTACAAAAAATTTGAAAAACGATAAATTAAATTGAAAATTAAAAAAGAGTAGAAACAATTAAGATAATATTTAATTTTAATATTTTAATATACAAATTTGTAATATTTATGTTTATTAAACAAAAAAATATTTCTTAAATTATAATCAATTTTAGATGTGTTTTAAACTTCAAACTCCAAAAAAATAGTAAATAATGTCAGAACGTGTGCATGCGCTTTAATGGTTTAAAATCAATTATTAAATCTTCAAAATAATTGAACAAGCTTTAAAACTTCAAATATTATGGTCAGCATGACCTTTGTTGCTACTAGCAAATTGATTTTCAAAGTGCGTTTTCTCTCATTATATATATATATATATATATATACTACCATAAACATGTTTCAAATTTTCTAAAATTTAATACATAAATAACTCAATAGTAGAAAACATAGATTTTCTTAATATTTTGTACTTTAAGGATATTATTAAAATATTTATATACTGGTCTAAAATTTTTACAATCGATTTTAAAGCAGAATATTGACTTTTAATCAAAAATTGTGTGGAAAATAGGGTTTCAAAATTGACATTAAGGATAAAAAGCTGAATGTACTAACGTTTTTGGATTCAATATTTATTTAGTCCAATAAAGACATTCCTTATTTTAATCTAGTCTAGAGTTTATTTACGTAATGACTGATTCAGAGGCGTTTATTGCAGAACTAAAGCTATTAGAAAATAAAACGAATGACAAAAGATATGAGCAAACATTAAAAATTTCTTAGGTCAAACAATTTGGCATAAAGTAGGGAGTGTAAAAAATAGGTTTGACGAGAATTTATTTTTAAGCTAATATACTTTTTGCACATTCATATTTACTTTACTGCTAAAGGTATTTTTTCATACGTAGCATTAATGAAAAACAAATTATCCAATATGTTGAAAATAAATACTTGCAAGTCTGTGCTTTCAGCTTTGAATTTATTGGATGTTGATCTGGAAGATTTTTTTTCAATAACAGAACTTGTTAAAAAAATATAGATCTTCAGTTAAAAAAATAGTAATATTGTGTATTTACGTGCATACATAAAACAAATAATTCTTGCGAAAAAAAACCGACTTCAAAACAGATTTCACCTGTCTGCCTATAACAGTTCAGGTGTATGGCATAAATTAGAGTACATTAACTATTGGGACAACCTTATAACTTCAAATTATATACTAGTTCAAATGTTCAATAGTTTGGCAATATACATCATTTTTACAGCAACTATAGGGTCACCCTTTAATTTAAAAATTCAAATTATATACTTGCTGTTGTGGTAGATTTAGCAATCAGGTTCTGTGTAATTTCAAACCGTCTGTCTATAACGGTTTAATAGTTTGCCCATATACATCAGATTATATCAAACATTTAATTGTTAATCGACATTCTGTCAAATTTACAAGCGTTTTTCTATAACGGTGCAAAAGATAGTCCTATATAAGTAAATCTACAGTAATTATGGAACACTCTTTAATTTCTAAATTCAAATTATAAACTCGTTGATATATCGGACTTAAAAATACAGGTCCCTTTTAAGTTTCAGTGTTCTGTCTATAACGGTTCAAAAGTACGCCCACACTTGAAATTACATCAACAATTGGAACACCCTTTCACTTCCAAATCCATATTGTATACTTGTTGTTATAGCGGACTTACCCATGCAGGTTCGTTTTAATTTTCAAATGTCTGTCTATAACTGTTAAAAAGTATGGCAATATACATCAAATTAAAGAACTATTGACGCACCCTTTAATTTTTAATATTAATACTTGTTACCATAACGGCCATAGCAATCGACATTCTGCCCAAGTTGCAAGCGTTTATCTATAACGGTTCAAAAGATAGGCTCATTTAAGTATATCTTCATCAATTATGGGACACATTTTAATTTCTAAATTCAACTTATAAACTCGTTTTTATAGCGGATTTAGCATAACATGTCCCTTCTAGGTTTCAGCGTTCTGTCTGTAACGATTTAAAAGTTTGGTCACATACACAAAATTACATTACCTATTGGAACACCCTTTCACTTCCAAATCCATTTTTATATTTGTTATAGGTTCGTTTCAAATTACAAATGTCTGTCTATAACTGTTAAAAAGTATGGCAATATACATCAAATTAAATGAACTAATGGTTCAAAAGGCTCATATAAGTAAATCTTCATCAATTATGGAACACCCTTTAATTTCCAAATTTAAATTATAAACTCGTTGATATAGCGGATTTAGCAATACAGGTCCCTTTTAAGTTTCAGCGTTCTGTCTATAACGGTTCAAAAGTTTGCTCACATACACAAAATTACATTAACTATTGGAACACCCTTTAATTTCCAAATCCAAATTTTATACTTGCTGTTATAGCGGACTAAGCAATACAGGTTCGTTTTAAATTTCAATCGTCTGTCTACAACTGTTCAAAATATGGCCATATATCTCATATTTTATGAACTATCGGCGCACCCTTTAATTTATAATTTGTAATATTAACACTTGTTACTACAACGGCCATAGCAATCGACAATCTCTACAACTTGCAAGCATTTGTCTACAACGATTAAAAAGAAAGGCCCATATAAGTAAATTTACATCAATTATGTATAGCTTTTTGTTGTTAGGAGCTATAGTAATACGCAGTCATTTTAAATTTTACAGAATCGCCCTTTACAGTTCATATTACACGTAAAAAATATGTATGTTGTATGGGGACACTCTTTAATTTTTAAGACTATGAACTGTTTTTAAAACGGGACCAATCTGTAAGCATAATCTGTCATATTAACAAAAATTTTCAAAATCGCATGAGAAATGACTGAGTTCTGGAGGCTCAAATATAAAAAAAGCAACATTCAGCCGAATTGTATAACCTCCTTCTTTTTTTGAAGTCGGTTAAAAATAAGGAGCCATGGAATTCCGACTAAACATACTAAAAAAAAATGTTATAAATGTTAACTAGTGTGTAGCTTAGGAAAATAATCTGTACATGTGTATTTTTTATAATCTATTTTAATAACATATGCGTATATATTTTTGTTTATAAATATTGTAAATAAATGAAACGTTTAAGCGTTGGAGTAAGTTGACCATTATATGGAGCCACTTTTTTTTTAAACACCCTTTTGGTGACAGTTAAAAAAATCCCTTTTTGTGCCGCTTCTTAAAAATTTCCAACGGTCACACTGTTATAGTTGGTTAAACTATTTTGAAGACTCAAAAAATAACTTGAAAAACTAAAAGGAGTGAAATATTCAAATTATAATACCTGATCAATCCCTTGACTTGTTCTAAAAAATTCTTACTTTATTTTTATTGGTAGTTTATAGCGACAGATCTTGTCATTTTTTAGGACTTTAAATGATCAATCGAAAATCACATACTTTATAATAAACGTCCGTAATATTTTGATTTAATAGAGAAACACGAATAGGTTTATGTTTATGCCCGAATCTCTTTCTACACTATTGTTACTACATCAGTATTTCGTGACCTAAATGTTAAATATCGATATTGTTTTTGTACTTCCAAACAAGATAAAAACAAGTAAGAGTGCTAGATATTCCTATGCCGAATCTTATATACCATTCACCATATATGTTAATCTAGAATAGCGAAGTAACTCCAATCTAAAAAGGAAATATTGGGGTGACAGAGTATTAAAAAATAAGAAAAAAAATTAAATTAATAAATAGTACTTATAATTTTTTTAATTACATCGCCCCTTGATGGGTTAAGCATTTTAAAGAAATTTTAGTATTTTCTGAACGAAGAATCTTTTACCGAATAAGTCACCACATCGTTACCTCATGGCGTTAAAACAAACTTCTACAAGTTACGAAATTCTGCTTTCTTAAAACGGTAAATTTTAACACGAATATAAAGGTTTCAAGAAAAAAAAAAAGCTTTAATTAAAATTTTTAGAATTTGTAAAACTAGAATGCAAAACACGATAAAGAGATTAACAAAATAAAAAATATTTTGTGCTAACATAAATCTGTAATTAGACAAATAGCTTTTCATTTTATTTTTACCAATTTATTTTTTAGTAGTTAGCATTAACATTTTTTATAAATCACACACTCATAGCGTTTAAATTGCTTGCTTAAAAACAGCATCAGCACTTAAATCTTTGCTTTGCTTACATGTTTTTCAGCAAATAAAAAAACTAAATGTCTCAGCAATTGCAAAACATTTCATTATAAACGAAGCAACAGAGAAAAGCAAATGCAAAAAAAAGAAATGCATTTGCTTTAGCTGACTATGTGTTCCTTTCTGCAGCAAAGCATTTATTTTGAAAACGTTTGCTGTTGCTCAAGCAATAAGTGGATGTTTGTTTCTTCTTTTGCTATTGCGTTTAAAGAAAAAGAAACACAACATAAGCGTAATTAAAGCAACGTTTTTAAATTTTTTTTCTTACGTATTGTAAGTAATAAATACATAAATACGTTTGCAATGTTAAAAGGGATGAAAAGCAGCGATTATAGCAAGAATCAGCAACAACTTCAGTAAAGAAAACCTGATTGCTTAAGCTACAGCAAACCTTTTTAAAGCAATTGCGTTGCTGATTGCTTTGCTGCAGAAAGAAACACATATTTAGCTAAAGCAAATGCACTTCTTTTTTTTGCATTTGCTTTTTGCTTTTGCTTCACATTTTTCAACAACAGCAGTAAAACAACTACATATGCATTGAAATTAGTCAAACATTTTTGATTACTGCTTAAAATAACATCTATAAGCATTGTTTCCAGGAGAAGACAGGAAAAATTTATGCTTTTACTTTAACAAGTTACATTTTACATTGAAAGTTATATATTAAAATTTTCCTTAAATAGAGACAAGTTCTGAATTGCACATGAAGTTTTCACTTCAATTTTTTCAAAGCATTGTTTCTGTAAATACAAAAGTGAAAATTTCGTGTGCAGTTTAGAACATGCCTGACAAATATTAACTTAATGTAATTTGAATAATGTAAAGTAAAAAGTTTTATTACATATTTTAGGGAAAATAACAATGCTACAATTAAACTTATCGAACAAAAACAAAACAAAATTAAATAAAAGTAGGGAAACTTATGAAAATAATTTCAGCCTGATGATATTTATGAGCATTTAAATTAGAACTCAATACTACTATTTCGCTTCGGAAATGTGCATGCTCTCACCATTCAATAAAATTAGTTAAAGTAGGATTTTTTTAATAAAACCTTTTGAAGTTTTTCTTTGAAAAATTGAGCTTCAATATAATTTATTTGCTAAAAACTTCAAATAACATTGACTGACAATTTCTCCGTAATATGTAATAAGGATTCACTTCCTGAAGAAAATTAAAAAACAACTTTCTTCTAAATCGTAGTATTTGTAAGGTTTTCAAATTTTTTAAGCGGAATAACTGAAGTTGCTAACAATTTTCGCAAGTTTGAACAGAATGCTTAGTTTTCCGCTCGAAATGCTGTTTCTAAACATGAGCCAAGAAACATTTAGTGCTTTTTCACGAATTAAACAGAATAAAACTACAGCAATGCTATTTTTTGTTTATTTCGAACTAATTTTTTATGGGGGATTGTGATTGCATTTGCGCGTAACCTTTGTTATTAAAATTGAATTGATAAGTTGAGAGATTCTTACCCTAAATAATGAAGTACTTTATCATTGGTATTACGAAAATTTGGACACATATAACAATATTATATATGTTACGTGGATCCTTCAAAAGCTACAAAAAATTTTAACCAAACGGCAACACTCGATATAATGGGAAGTGTTTTTGCATTAAAGTAGCAAGACTTTTTATCCAACTAACTCCTGTTAGATACAAAATAGGGTTTGTTAGAAGATCTTAATTGGACAGTAATGAAATATTGTTTTGTAAAATTGTGTTTTTAACCGTTAACCGATCCTTGGAACAAAAATGTTCCGTACGATTTTTGTTTTATTCTTTGTTATTTTGCCAATGCAGCTCTTATATCAATATTCAACGACTTTGTCACTGCATGATGGGTTTTTCCATTATTTAGACAAATTTTTTGTAAAGTTTCGTTGTAATTTAAAAACTTCATAATTCGATCCTATGATACAAAAATATTCCATACGAAATCACATATAAGACGTTTGGTCTCTGTGACAGAGACCTTGGCGTTGCACTACCGTTATAATGGGAATTACTTTATTTATATTTTAGTAACCTCAGCGCGAATTCGTAACAGGTGACTACGCTAGCAGTCGCAAAGTTCTGTGGATTCCATAAGTGTTCGCTAAGTAATAAAGTAGTTTTGGATTTTATTGCATTTCATTAAAAAATCAACAATAATTAGTACAGTACCTAGATATTTGACTGCTGAAGAAAACGAAAGTATACTAGAGGCAGGTGATAATAAGGAATTATCAGGCAGCGATTTCGAACCGGATGAAAGTATAGAGTTTTTAATTCAAAGTGAGACTGAAAGTGAAAGTATTCCAAATGAAGAAACTGAGAACGCACTCTACGTGTCCAAAGACAATACTGTTTGGAGTTCGATTCCTTTCTTGAGTGGTCGTTTTCGGGCACCCAATGTGATTGAAATGTGTCTCGGTAAGAATAAAAGAAATTTAGTTTCTCATGTTTTTATGAAGTTGTCGTCAACATTTTCGTTTTGATGACGTAATTAGTCGTCGCCAATGATGACTAATATGCACCGATAAGGGACCTATGGGAACGTTGGGCAGAACTTCTTCCAATGTACCACAATCGACACACTTGTGTCACAGTGGAAGACGTAGGTTTCGGTACTGTAGGCCTCCTAAGCCCGAAAAATATGGCATCAAATTTTAGCTTATTGTCTAAGCTGAAACATGCTATGTATTGCGAATTCAGCCGTATTTGGAAAAAGAAGTAAGTGGAATCCCAGAAGAAAGTCAAGGAGAACGAGTGGTTTTCGACTTGACAAAAGGTCTAAAAGGCCATAATGTCACAATGGACAAAATAATTTCTCAGAGTCTGGGGCAAAAGCTTTTGGAAAGAATTGTAACAATGGTAGGAACTTTACGCAAAAATAAGCAAAGTATTCCGCCAAAGCTACAACTATGTAAAAATCTACTTCTCTACCACATTCACACTTGTGTATTACAAAAAATAAATGTACTGTTGTAATGAGTACTATGCATAACAAACCTGTTATCGGTACTGTTAAAAAAAGTTTACGGGATATAATTTCGTATTACAATTCTACAAAAGTTAGAGTAGTCACGGTTGTTGTTATAGCTGCAAGCGTAAAACGAATCGATGGCCAATGCCAGTTTTTCAATCATAATAGATATTTCTGCAGTCAATACTTAAAAAATATTCAATGACGTATGCCCAGATAGGCAGACGAAGCAAAAGCAAAAGTTTATTGCATGAGCAAGGTATTACATTAGCCGATGCTTATATGAACAAGCGAACCCATGTACCGAGAAATACTTTCTCATTATCGCTTCTTCAATCAATTATAAGAAATAATGAAGATATAGTTGCTGATGAGATTCCTGAGCCATCGAGACCGCTGTTACGACTGCTATCATTCCAGTCCAAATAATGATAAATAATAATAAATAATAAATAAATAAATAAATGAATAAATAAATAACAAATAATAATAAAATAACTTCTCTTGAACAAAATAAATTGAAGAAAATTATACACTTTGTGTTGAAATTTGCATTTGGGACAAAAGTGTTCCAAAGGTTAGAATTCCTAATTTATTTTTAGGAGCGATCTACGGTTAATATAAAGAAGTAACGAAGAAGTTACATCTGTTAAAAATTGCTGGCAGGGTAAAGCCAATTAAAACCACTACCTTATGGTTTTGTTACTGTAATTGCAACTGTTGTTGTTGACAGTGAGTTGTATTTTATTAGACAATGTTTGCACTACATTGACAACAAGACAGATAATACCACTTAAGCACGATCAGCCAAAATGTCAAGTAAAAATCAAAAATCCGTTAGTTGGAAAAAACGAATAAAAATTCGAATTAACAAATGAATTAAGAATAAATTTGTCTTTAGTTCATTTGTTATAATACTAAAATTCGAAATAACATTCTGAGTGGTGAGTAAATAAACATTTACAAAGTCATAGATTGAGTATTTTAAATTTCAATATTTTTCGACTATAAGATTTATGCCAAGCAAAAAATTAAAAAAAAAGGTAATCGATTCTGGAAATAAGCATTTTTGGCAGAAGTACTTCCCAACTAGATTACCAACCTAATGATATTAACAAGGCATGAGAAGTTTATAATCAATTACTGCGAACCGTTCACAATAATTGTTGTAGGAAATAAAGATGATCATTAGTACGTATTTTAAAGTATTCTCTTTTAACATAAAGGACTATTTACATTACTACTTCCTTTTTTTTTAATAATGTAATGTAAGCGAGTAACTTAATATGGCAATCACAAAAGTAAGTCATTATATGGCAAGTAATTTTTAAGGTAATTTCATTTTTTGCTGGATGTCTGCTCAAGCATAAGTATGCATATTATATATTGACACCATTTCCAATAAATCTATTTGGCAATGCTAGACAATACTTCTGCTTCAAACTTAAAAAATTCCATATCTACGAATGAATACATTTCTTCGGTGAAGACGAGAATGATAACGGGAACTTTCAAGTATATAAATTCCTTTATGTAGACACAATTTAATATAATTGTGAGTTTTGAAATTTGAATAATTGTCGTTGCTGCAATTACTTTAAAGAATTATCCACTGTTATGATAAGAACATGCATATATAAAAAACATAAAAATAATATTTTAATACTTATTATAATATACCACCAACTTAATATTTTTTTTAGTAATATAACCTGATCCCTTATATGCATTTGGTTAAAAAAATAATAGCGTTTTGTTTCCCCTAATTTATGCTATATTTTGAGTAAGGGGGGCTTATAGTGGTGTTACACTTTTTTTAATCTATAAATAATAATAAATAAACGAGATTCGTTGTTACCGCTATAATTTTAGAGCGACCGAAATTATTTCACTAATACTTTAATTATTATCGCCTTAACTCCATGACTGTATATTATAAAATAAAAATGCAAAAAAAACTGATTTGGGGAAAAACTTAAAAGAAATAAAATAAATTTTGCAATAAATAAACACATTTAAATAAAAGAGGATGAAATAGAGCCAAAAGTTAATTATATTTATTTTATATACATATAGATATCAACGTTAACTATGAGCTTATATCCTTATAGATACATAGTTCTTTAATAAAGAGAAATTTATGAAATCGAATATCTTTTGAAAACAAAAACAAAATTTTAAATATTTTAAGAAAGTATTTTTTTCATAAATTTTAAATGGAAATCAATAACATTAAATTTGTGGCGCTTGCATTTGTTTGAAATCCTCGTTTATTTGTATGAAAAACAACAACAAAATTTTTAAATATTTTAGAATTTGTTTTTGTACTCCACATAATTGGTGCGTGGCGTTTTACAAAGTTACACCTTCAAGGAATTATAACAAACTATCTTATTATACACGGCGCTGGCTGGGTCTTGTAATTCGAAGATGAAATATTAGAAATCTCAGAAGAGATCTTATCTATCAATTTGCAACCAAAGGTATGTAAGTAAAAAATTTAATTGGATTTGCACGTTCCAGGAATAGTAGGAATAATTGGAATAGAATAGGAATAGTTGTTTTTTTTAATTACATTCTTGTTGTGTCATTAAATCTGTATTTTTTCTTCGTCAAAATGAATTTTATTTTGCAATTCTGCATACCGACATGATCTTATTATAAAACATTCAGTAATTCACGTAATTTACTGTCACCCACCTAAATATATTTTAAGACAGGATTTTACTTCAGTTCAGACTTTTCCTCTGAAAGTATCGAATAAGCTGATTTTTAAATAACGCTGAAAATTAATTTTTAATTCATATTTCCCTGAAGATGACCAAAAAAGTTGTTTAAATATCGGAATTTAAAAAAGCAAATAAAAATAAAAACAACAATGAGTTTTATTAATAAAAGGACCTGAAGCCGAACCATATTGTCACAATTAAACTAAAAAGAAAAAAATCAACAACAAACAACTTATTTAATAATCTATTCATTCACATATGTGTCGATGTTTTTTTTTCATAAAAAGCTCATGATTTAGATAACAAACCAATGTTTTTAATTTTACAAACCGATATTATGCAACAAATTGTGCTTAAATCATTTTACATTAATACTTCCTACTATAGACAAATAATTTGGTGCAAGTATTGCCAGTTCAGCGTTTTTGAGGCTAAATTATAATTTTACGTCGTAGCATTTTTTTTAAAGATTTCATAAGTAAATTTTGATTAAGCCTCGTTAATCAACGATTATTAGTATTGAAAACTATAGAAACAAAATTATCTATGAAATTCTTAAAGTTTATAGTGCGAACTTTCGGTAATCATTTAAATGTTTGCGGATACAGAGGCGCTATTTGTTTGCATATAAAAAAATAAGGGTTTGCCCTCCATAAAAACTAAATACAAATTTGAAATCAATCAGGATCAAATGATTATTCTAAATGACCCAAGGCCGCTGTTGGAAAATAAAAATACCGTAATTTGCCGTGGAAACAAATATCTACCCGTTTAGTTAAAAAAAAAAAACAAAATACTAAGTTGAATTTGGACAAAATTAAAACTTTTTAATAGATATTTTCAAGATCTAATTACTATATATTAAAAAAACTTAATATTTGGCTAAAAATAAAACTTTTATGTCACATTTAAAAAATTATAAGCCCAAGATAACCAATTTTGAATGCATACCAAGAAACTCCCCGTAAGTCTAGGTATACGGCATTTACACTATGCAAATTTTCATAAAACTTGCATGAAATTTTTGTTTGTTTGTGAAGCAGGAGGAGTAAGCAATATGGTATTGCTTGAGTGTTGACGGGATGTTACTGTTGCTAATGCTTACTTTTATATAACGCATAACGCTGTAACTTAAATAGAAAATTGAAAAAATGCCACAAAAAATTGCATAGTGTAAATCTGGACTTATAGAAACACTTTTGCTTCGCCCCCTTTCATTAAAATATCTTTAGTGTTCTAGGAGATACAGAGTTATGTCCAAAAAAAATCGTTTTCAAGCCCTGTGCATAGTATGAAACATAAGCTACTCCTTTGGCTTTAAGCGAAATAAGCAATTCTTTTATTTTGGATTATGTTCTAAATATTTTTAGTACAAATTTATTACTTTTATCGTCTTCACATATTAATGCTTCAGCTGTTTATCTTGCATCTTATTGAGGTTAAACGGAAATTATATTTTTTATGGTTTGTTTTAATATTTTGTGTGGCAGTTACTAAAATTTAAGCGTTTGTTCTTTATGTGCCCCAAGTGATTCGTGATGTGTGATTGTTTAATACAAAAATTTTGTTTATGTTTCTTATAACATTTATATTGTTATAAAAATCTAATAATAACAAATGAAATGGTGAAAAATAAGGCTAAGAATCGTTGTCATGAGACAGCATCATTTTATCTGATTGATGAATTTTTTATATCATCAGCTTTTATTTGGAGAAAAAAAGAACACATGTATTTTAAATTACAAACATACATACATGCACACATACATTATTTATACGCATTTTATACATATATTACATACTACGAGAGTAGTTGTGGCGGATTTTTATCGCTTGTAGCGAAATTTAAAAAATGGCACAATAAAAATGATTAATTGTTATGCTAAAAGTCGTTATTGTAACAGTGACGTATCATTTAAAGGTAAACATTATTTAGCTTTATTATTTAATAAATAAAATTGGTAAGTGCTGAAGAATTTACTAATGGACTTAAATAAATCATTTTATTGGCACAAAAATAAAGATAAAATACGTAACACATATTATAACGAAACATATGTATATGTGTATAGCAAGCAAAACAAATATATATGTAGTTGTTACCACATTTATACACAAAAATATAGATATGCATTCAGACAATTATAATAGAGTAAAAAAGAAATAATTTCATTACATAACAAATTTAAATGCATATATAATTTTCCTAGATGCCGTAAAGCAGATAAAAAATTCTTATAACGTTAATTTTATAAAGCTTTTTATATATCTGGGATACTTTATACTAATTATACAATAAGTGTATCTATCTGAATTCGTTGCTACAATTTGTCTATTGTAGAAGATAAACTTCTATAATTACCTTACTAACTTAATTTAAGCTGTCTACTTAAATTAGTGGACAATTATAATTAATTTTTATAATATGCTTTGGGTCTCCGTCTTGCATCCTGGTCTAGCTGCTCAGCAACTTTTCAAAGGTTCCTACATTCATTTTTCGCAATAATCAATCTACACCTCATGTAGCCCCATCCAGCTATTTTGCTGATTGAATACAACAACTTCGTTTTCCATTTCGAGTGGTATTTTCGCAATTACTTTTTTTAAATATGAATTTCTGACTAAACTTTTTTTAAATTACTTGAATATTCTATGTATAATACTTTCCTCTAGATCGGCAGCAAAAGTAAACTAAAGTCAATCTAAAAGTAGGAGATACATTTTTTACCCCACAAGGGCAATAATAATAGTCGATTCTTAGTCGAATCGAGAAAAAACAAAAAAATCAAAATGATCCGCTCACAATGATTACACCCACCTCCCATACAAAGCGAAAATAAAATTTTGACCTACAGTATTGTTTTTTGGCACAGAGCATTTTTAAATACTCATAATCATTTGTGTGAAATTTGCACCCGCTTTAACACCGACTTCTCATGCAACTTTTATTGAAAAAGTGGCATAAGTCCCTTGATTTTTAATGTATCAAATCAATTTTCACAAAAATAAATATTATAATTGTCGAATTGGCTCTTGAAATATATACCAGATCCGCCCACTTTTACGCCCATCTCCCATAAAAAAATAATTTAAAAAATGAATAAGTAATTTAGGCATATCTATTGAATAATTTTTTAACATCATTATCGTACTCCAATCGAAATCTATTTATAAGTTGTTCTGAAGACAATAAAAGATTATGATTACGTCTTTATTAGTGGGTGCACGACCAATTCTTCGCGAAAAGTGTAATCTATAGGCTCTATAGTTCTTATTCTTCGCTTCCTGAGCTTCCTCGGACAGCAAACCTGATACAAATAATCAATTCAATTCAATAAAAATTAATTAATAACGCATCTCTTATTATTGCACTTGCCAATGTAATGTAAATTAGCATATCAATAATAAATCAGACACTGTGTATTATTATTGTTACTCAATATATTACTTATTAAGCTCTAACGGAAAAGATTAAGTACAATAAAGAGAACAAGACATAATGTGTAATTGTTATTGGATGCAACAACATAAAAAAGAATGATAACGCAGCACATAATAGTCTATCGCACATAATCGTGCTCGATCTTCTGTTGTTGTTATCAAACAGTATCAGTAAACAACAATTCAAATTTAGTTGAAGCTTATGCTTTTTTCAACAATGAAATATATAACAATTAAAACTATTGACTAGTACATACTATTATTTACATTTCGTAATAATTTTAAACAGTAAAGAATTATGGCAACAACAACATGCATGAACGAAAATTCATGTTTTGTTACTTTATCACTTTATAGTTTTAACTGTTTGGTGGAAAGCAGCAGGTAAGAGCAACTGAATGTTTTTAAGCTTTAAGCTGAGACCTCAAGCTGCAATTTGGCCTCTTTCGTTAAACATCGCTCCACGGCGCTAAAAAGATACAGTCCACTGAAGTTGACGAACATTGAAATTTTGGTGTTGTTTATATTTTGTTCTACGAAATTTTTTATATGACACTTTTTCGAACTTTTTTAATGCAAGTCTTATCAATAACAATTGTCATTTACGAAAATATACAACAAAGTCAAATGTAGAAAGTTTACTGTGACTTTGTTGTATACATCAGCCTAATATTAAGGAGTCATAATGTTCAGATATCTGACAAGAAAATACCAAAAAATTTCCTAAATCGGCGAACATCAAAAAATTAATTTCGGACACTCTTCAACGTACGTGCAATGCAATCACACTGATTATTATATTAGATCCAGAAAATTTTCTTAAGTTGCTTAATGTCATTCATTTAGCAGCGTATTGTACCCGGCGTTGCCAAGATCTAATTTTAATGTCTTTCTACGCCCAGTGTAACATATTATATCCGTTTGCTATAGAGATCTACTCCAAACACGTAAGAAATCCATCAAATCGGCTTGGATATTATAGATGAAGAACTTGATTTTATAAAGATCGGTTAATATTCATGAAACTTTTCCTTGCTCTTCTCCCTCTTCTCTTCCCCTCTTTTTATAAAAAACGTATTATGTTCTACCCTTTATAAAGATATCTATACTTAAAACCTTATTGTAGCTCTCGAAAGAGATATAGATGAGTCGATATGTCGATACATTTTTAATTTTGAATGGGGATCATAAAAATGTCCGCTAACCCTTTTTCGCCAACTGGTCCGCTATTTCAAAATATCAATACCCTATTTTACCACGAGGACAAATATCTATCCTTCATTCAAGTTTCTTTAAAAGCGGTTTAATTGTTTAGCAGTGATTGACGCACGCACAAACAAACAAACTTACAAATACATTTATTATTTGAGCTGGGTTTTTTAAATAGTAGTAAAAGTCCATGTTTTCATATATTGAGATATTTAAGAGTTTAAATTAATTTAAAAATATTAACCAGCTTTAATAAATTCGAGGGATGGTTTTTACACCATACACCTCCTAAATTTGTTATGAAATATTAATTACTAAAATTATTTGAAAAAATAACCGATTTTTTTTTGTGCTCCAATTATATACAGGAGCAAGTAAATTTAAAAACAGGAGCAAATTTAATTTCATATTTTTACAGACATTTACTTTACTAAAACAAATTTTAATGTAAAGTTAAAATGAAATTCAGAGTTAATTTCAGTTATGCTAAAAATATAAAAATGCATATTACTTCGTCTTTAACCCTTTCGGGACTACTGGGATAATACGTCCCAGCAATTTTCAAACTGTCTTTTTTCTTTATTTTCAACGCAATCGCCAGGGAGGTAGAACTCCCAAACGTCCAAAAACGGATAGCATCAATATTGGAGACCACTTGCCAGTAGAGCAAGAGAAGCGTTGTCGCTGTGTCCGCTGTTCTTCACTTGGCATAGAAAAGCGTAGAAAGATGATATGCTCAGGTTGTATCAACGCCTTATGTTACAAGTGTTTTGGACCATTCCACAAATAAATACCTAATTGCATTCCTAAAATGTTAAAAATAAAGGTTAACTTTTATCTAAATCTAATAATATTTATATTTTAGTTATCTTTTTAATTTCGAATCGCTCTTCGAGAACACTGATTGGGATTTTATGCCCCATGAAAATACTTGTTGGGATTATATGTCCCAGGATAAAAGGACGAATTTAAAATTTTTAAGTATGGAGAACATAATACTTTTACCATACCTTTTAGAATATGAAAAAAATTTGACGATACATAATTTGGTTTGCAAAATAAAACTCCGTCCCGAAAGGGTTAAATAAGAAAAAGATATTTTATACTTAAGTTTCTTTAACATTAGCATTTTGAAATATTTATAATGAATAAGCTGTATATAAGCTAATAAACTTATCATTTCGTTATATTTCTCTCTTGTTATGCTCCGTGAAGTTCTATAAAGCGGTAACATATTAATTTTGCTGAGGTGGCGTTTAGTCTTTCTTTTTTCCAAACAAAAAACTGTTTTGAATGGAGCATTTTCTTTCATATTGATTTTATAAAAATAATATCTGTTTCGTTCTTTTTGAACCTCATTCAACATATTTTAAGGCAGTTTAAAATTTCTCTGTCCGTATTTTTTTCTGGTTAATATTGTATGTAACTTCTACAGATTTAGTTGAGACAAAGTCTTCTCTTTTTATGTCCTACAAAATGAAACATAAAGATGTTTTTTCGGCAAGCCTTAATTTCATTATTATAGTCTTAGGTATATAATATATTTAACACACAATTAGTGGACACTGAAAATATTAAAAATAATGGAAGATTATTTTTTTTTAACCTGCTTAAATAAGAATTGAAGCTTCATGGGTTTGTGAAAAATATTCGGAGGACGTGCCGCATACGGAAAAACTGCATACTAGATAAATATGAATCTTATAACTGCAAGACGTGGAAAATTTTGCAGAAGAGCACAATAAAAAATAATAAAATTCGTTTACGTCAGATTCACATCTAAGAGTAGTGTTGTATATCACATTAAAATGGTTTGGCAAGGAAACTGTGTAGATCACGAACTATTATTTGAAATCAAAAGTATCAGCTGAAGCTAATTAAAATATTTTACATAAATCGTCATTCCGTCTCACAATATTATTAGCAACTAAATATACTGGGTTGCTTAAATATATTAATTATTAATATATTTACGCATTGTCTACATTATATGTATATGGTGACATAACCGCCAAAAAAAAAACGTAACCAGCAAAAAACAAATTTTACAGAAAAGGTTTTTTTCCGACTTCCGATTTATTTGAAATTTTTTGGCGAAATTTTTACAAAAGCCTATAAATATTGCTATGCTCACTTTAGATTTATATTATCGATAATTTTCTATCTACAAAAGGGGTTTTGATCATCTACAAAAAATTGTCTGTCACTTACGTTAGTATGGCGATCATTATTGTAACCATATAATAAATAAATGAGCTACTTACGTTTAATTATTTTATTATTTTAATTAACTTAAAATTTTTTTTCACCTTCAGAATTACTTTCTTGAATTTTTGTAATACATACATATCGTCACCTAAAATCCAAGAGGCCGTAATAAGATCAATTCATTCAATCAAAATTAAGGTTTTGAATTATTTGTTAGCTACGGGCGTTGGTATTTAAGGTGACGGTATGTACTTTTGCATGTTAATTGCTTCTATATTTAATTAAATAAATCATACACACAGAAAACAGATAGGTATAAATTCGAATGGTATGTTCAAAATTTAATTACTAATACATATAATAATTTGATTTTTAATATTAATAATTAATAATTTTGATTTATTTTTTACAGTAAAAGCTAACAAATGATATTTGCCTCCAAAAGTTGGTTGTAACACCTCTTGAAAAAGTTAACCTGACCGATTTGTATGTTTACTAAAATCTATTCTATTAAATAAAAGATGCAACTAAACTTATTTAGCATATTATTACTGAAAACCAAATTTTGGTAGTTAGAATCATTAAAATCGATTGTGTCTCCTAAAATCGAAAAATATTTGACATAATAAAAATTAATTTGTACAATAATCAATATTTTAGTATAAAAAGACAAGATATATTGTTAGTGGCAAAAAGTTCTCCAATATTGTTGAAAGGTAAGTCCAAAAACAATCTCACAAAGACATTTGTAAATTAAAAAAAAAAACTCTTAAAGGTTTAAAACACTTCGCTACAGCAAGACGTGCGGTATGGAATGGAAATTTAAAGAAACTGTGAGGAAAAGGAGAATCATGATGTAAAGGAAGGAGTAGTCTGAAATCGATGGCTCGAGACATGAAAAGTAATGTGTAATCTTATTCTTATAATTTACTTAAACAAAAAAAAATAAATAAATATTCAAATATTTTATTGTTTTACTCAATTCACAATAATATTTTATAGTCACCCAAGAGTATTTTTTTTTAAATAGTTGTGAGTGCTATATTCATTCAGTTACTACAGCCGAATTCAATATAATACACACAACCGACAAAATTCGATTGGCAACAAATTCGGTTCTCATAACGAATTTCTTTTCTCTGTGTATATTATTCATTTTCCTCATTTCTTACATTCAGAACATCTTTTATCGTATTGGAGTATTTGAGCCGAAGGTATTCTTTTTGAAAAGTTGTTGGAATACTGTTTTTTTTTACACATAGCTTTTATATTTTAAGATTTAAGTGACGAAATTTTTAATTCCTCCACATATCCAAGAGAAGACCGCTGAGTGCATGCGTTCAAGTAGCCATATTTAAAAGAAATTTAATTTTTTCCACAAAAAAAGAGCGCATGGTCAAAAAATTTAAGCATTAATTTCTTGAAAAAATACATTTTGAAAAATATGTTCCAACTTAAAAAAGATTCGTATCCACAAGGGTTTGTTTTTGCACTGCGAATAACTCATTACTTACTAGGAGCCCATGCTGATCGATTACGAAAGAGTGATTCTATAGCACTGTGAACAGAATCCAGAATGTTCAGGTCATAAACAAGTCATTAAAAAAAAACAAGGGTAGATAAAAGTAATTTTTGTTTCAACGTTGATTACATTGTTATTTGTAATTTTTTATTTTAAAATTTATATTTTTCTAATTATAAAGCAGCTCTCTCATTATTTTTATGTTACTTACGTTATTTTGCTTATAAGGTTTACGTTAAAATTGAAGGGCTCGTATTTCTCTTAATAACTGGATTATGGATGCTATATTTTAGAGGGCAACGTGTTGTTACTTACAGAACGATTGTGCATTAAAAACTCAGTTTTGAAAAATATGTTGGTCAAGTTATTTTGGCGGGTTAAGCACGATATATTAAATTGAAGTCTGGTCAGACTCAGAGCGATTGTTAAATATGATAATAAAAAATGAATTGTCATAAATTTGCCATAAACCATTTTTCTTATTTGCAAATGACTTAATTTTTTGGATTAAATTTTGATATAAAAATAAATTTTTTATTGACTGTTTTATAATCATAAACAAATTTTATTTTCCACTTTGAATGAACATATACTTATGTAGATAATTTACCCAGCTACAACGTTTGGATTTTCAATTAATATGGAACATAAAAATAAATTACCCTAATACAGTTAACTTTAAAATTACTGACGCTAGTTACATAATTCTCAGTAAAATTAAAAAAAAAAAATATTATATATGATCTCTAGACCTCTTCTAAATAATAAATTAATTTCTAAATAAATTTTTTTTAAAGAGTTAGTTACAAACATTGAGAAATGGAGTTCGGAATAAATCGGGAATCTTTTATGTATTGAATTATCGAGTTTTGAATTAATTCATTTCACAAAAAAAAAATTAATAAAATTTGAATTAATTTAAACGAATTTAACAGAAATGAGTTTCAAAGTTTAACTAATTCGTAACGAATTAAAATCTAGTTTAGTGAAGTAAGTCCAGTCAAAAAAGTAAATATTGGGGGCGACCGAGATTAAAAATAAAACAAAATTTATTTGTTATGTTTATTGGCCAATATATGTAGTATTAATTGTCTTTATGTTTTTATAAGCTAATTGGCCCTATTGAGGATGTAATAAAACTAAATTTGTAAAATTTTTTAACACCGTAGTTTCGTAAATTTTTTACTGCTGTGATATTAAAATAATTACTGCAATGTTTAAATATTTGTCATTTGTAAAATTCTTTTTATTGTTTATTTTTACATGACATATTACGAAATTCTTTGAAAATTTCAACAAAAAATTTGGTTTTATTACATTTATCCTCAATAGGCCCAATTAGCTTATAAAATATATAAAGATGAAAAATAAAATTGGTACTGCACACTCGTATATATAATTATAAATAAAAATGCTATCGGTTCTTAATAGGTTAAGCATTTTAAAAAAAATTTAACTATTTCCTTAAGGATCTCTTCAAAAGCTTTAAAATTATACCCATATTGATATTCTCAAAAATTTGAAAATTTAAGAGCCCGAAAATATGGGCAAAGGCCAATTTTTTACTTGATGTTTTTTTTTTATTTTTTAATTCTCTATCGCCCTATTTTTTAATTTTTTTGATTGGAGTTACTTTATTGTTCTCAATGACATAAAAAAATTAAAGGTAGGCATGGTGCTTTGCCTGCTGCCTTGAAGGACACGGACCGGTCTTGCTGATTTCCAATAGCACATCTTTCGAAACTATATCTGATCGATTGACATATTTATTTTTATTGCCAAGGCGAACTTGATTTCAATACTAAAACAGACAGACAGACGGATATCGCTTAATCGACTTCGCTATGCTTAAGAAGTCAGAATATTTATACTTTATGGGGTCAGAAATGGAAAGGGTATAAAAAATAATCAAAATTTGTTTAGAATTAAAAATACTTCATTTTACTTTTACAACACTTAATGAATACAAAAAAATTGTGCGTTAGAGCAAATGCCTACATATACATAAATGCTTACGAATATTTGTCCTTCTTTTGTACAATCCGACGACCTAGCACTCATACCAAAGATTGTGAAGTGAACACTTGCTTATGCATTACATTTCTTAAGAAGCGTATTAGGAAAATGTACTTGATTTAATCATTTTACTTATATCAAACATGAAAAATAGTCAAGGTCTGTAACAGCTCTACTACTTTTCTTTCATGGAAAAAGTGTTTTCACTTAGGTAAAATGTATTGACGTTATTCTCCCTGTTTTAAAATTAGTTTTTTTCATTTTCCGTATAATGAAGATATACATATCAAGTAGGAAATGGTAGCGTATCAAATAGGTTTCAAAAGCAAAAAAACCGACTTCAAAACAGATTCCATCTGTCTGTCTATAACGGTTTAAAAGTATGGCCATATAATTTAAATTTTATTGACTATCCGAACCCCTTTGAATTCCAAATGCAAATGTTATACTTGCTACTGTAGTTGACTTAGCAATCGGGTTATTTGTAAATTTCAACCGTCTGTCGATAACGGTTCAACAGTTTGGCTCCATGCATCAATTTACATCAACTATTGTAACACCCTTTAATTTATAATTTAATATATTTATACTTCTTCTTATATCAAACACATCAAGTGTTTTTGCATTTTGGGAATACCCTTTAATTTCTAAATTCTAATTATAAACGTGTTATTTTAACAGAGTTAGCTTGTAAGTTTCAGGTTTCTGTCTATAGCGGTTTAAAAGTTTTGCAACATAAATCACCTATGGGGACACGATTTAATTTCAAAGAACCTGTATTACGTAGTCCGCTATATAGGCCATCGTTTATAGGCAGACACTTGAAATCTGGTTTTAGGTAAATTTTTTTTTTGCAAGATTTATACAATTTGTCTTATTCTTTAATTTGCATTTAACTTGAATGACTTAAATTTATAAGAATTTTTGATGATGAGATCATTCGGAACATGAAGACAAAACCTGACGCAATACAAAAGTAAAAAAATTTTTTAAGTAACCTGTATGCAGCCACAATTTAATTTTTGTATCAATATTTTTTAAAACAATAACTTTTTCTTTTATAAAGTCATAAAAAGTATAACAAACTAAAGTAAAAAAAATTTACCAAGCGATCATAAAAAATAACCACTGCAATATTTTCTAAAAGTACGTATTAAAAATTAAACATGCACTTCAAATAAATATATAAAGTGTAGAAATTTAACTTTAAGTAAAAGCAATCCAATGAAATAAAACACGTGTTGCTTCTATTAAGTTACACCAAGCGAATGAACAGTTTTATTTTACTTTATATACAGATCAAATACTTGGTCCGTTATTTATTTATGTGTATGGGTAATAAAGAGATTATTTCTATGTACTAATAATAATACTTTATTAATACATCGCTGGTACACATATTTACTTTTGTGTGCACTACAACACCCCTCCTCGATGTATTAATGACAGATTTCCTATAAGTTTAAGTAATTTCTGTTTAGGTAACGGTTTCGTTAGGACATCAGCTTCTTGGTCATCAGTGCTTACATGTTCAATCTTTACTATCCCCTCTTCAACTTTCTGTCTTATAAAATGATGTTTCACATCTATATGTTTGACCCTCCTGTTTTCCATATTGTATGCTTATTTGATTGCGCTTTGATTGTCTTCAAAAATCCTTATATATGGAACCGCAACAAAAAGATCAGTCAGTAAGCCTCGCAACCAGATTCCTTCTTGAACAGCTAAATACAACGCGACATATTCGGCTTCAGTTGTTGAACTACTACTACTACTTGTTGCTTCTTCGATGTCCAGGTAACAGTGTTACCAAAAACTTTATACAAATACCCACTCGTTGACTTTCTAGATATTTTATTAGCGGCATAATCCGCATCAACAAAACCAACAAGTGGATCTTCAACGTCGTTTTTCTTGTAGATTAATTCCGTATTTACAGTTGCTTTTAAATACCTCGCTAGTCTTTTAATACTTTGCCAGTGCACAATGGTTGGAGTTTCTTGATATCGACGTAATTCGGATATTGCATAACATATATCGGGTCTACTGCACAACATAATGTACATAATCTTACCAATCACTTCTCGATAAGGTACGTTTACCTTTTTTTTCATTTTTGGTATCCTCGTTCTGATTCGACTTAACGATTGGAGTTTCAACGCCGTTGCAGTTCTCCATATTCATAAAACTTAGTACATCTTTTATAGCTGCTTTTTGAGACATTGCAAGAACATTTGACTTTACATCATAACTCATTTCTATTCCAAAAAACTGTTCCAAGCGATCAGAAACTACCATTTCAAACATTTTTGAAAGATTAGTTTTTACTTCATTAACTTGCGCTTGACTGCTACCTACAAGTAGCAAGTCGTCAACGTAAAGAACTAAATACATTACGCACTCATGGCGTATTCTAGTGTAAACACAATAGTCGTGTTCAGATCTTTCGAAGCCCATTATTACCATAGCATCATGAAATTTTTTGTACCAACACAAGGGAGATTGTTTGAGCCCATACAGGGATTTCTTTAGCCTGCACACCATATTGCTTTTAACCCTCATACCTTCAGGCGGAGTCATATAAATAGTTTCACTTAAATTGCCATTTAGAAATGCCGTTTTGACATCCATTTGACAAATCGTATATCCTTTTTAGATTGCTACTGCCAGGACTGTACGTATTGTTGCCATCCTCGCAACTGGTGCATACGTTTGTTGAAAATCTATGCCATATTCTTGTTGACACCCACGAGCTACTAGTCTTGCGTTGTACCGACTAGGCTGACCATATTTGTTGGTTTTTAACTTAAAGACCCATCGACAAGTTATAACCTTCATACTATCATCTCTTTCAACAATTTCAAATACATTGTTTTTCGTTAATGACAAAAGTTCCTCTTCAATAGCACGTTTCCACTGTAGTCTGTCAGGCCTCAACTCAATTTCTTTGAAACTGGTTGGTTCAGCTGAAAAATTTACTTTGGACAGATTTAGTTGGTCAAAATAGGAGTTATAAGTTAACTTGCCTGGTACTCTACGCTCACGGCAGCTTTGCCTTTGATTTATCAAATTTGATTGCTGCCGGAGCGTAACTGTTTGCTCGCCGCCATTTTTCACAGTACTAGCATTGTTGACACCGGTATCACTAGTCTTTGTACCACCTTCACCTTCATCAAAACCTTAAAAGGGCTCCATTTGTAACATTGAATCTAGTTCTTCTCCTTGATATAATTCTCTATCTTCTTGATTTGTTTTTCCTTCCCCTTCTTGATTTGAGCCTCCTTGAATATGCCTTTTATAAGATTTCACTATCAGCACGTCATTGTCAGCGTCATCTTTAATATTTACGAGTCTTTCATCTCCGTCACTTCTTTGTGTTGCAAAATTCCCTTCGTCAAATTTTACGTTCCTTGAAACAACAATCTTTTTATTAAAGGGGTCCCACAGTCGGTAACCATTAACAGCATATCCCACAAACACCATCTCATTACATTTTGATTGGAATTTTGATCTCTTTACTTTAGGTAAAAGATCATACCCACAGCAGCCAAAAATTCTAAATTTGCCAACATCAGGTTTTACGTTATACCACAATTCTGCTCGTGGTTTATTTTGTAAGCTACTGGTTGGACTTCTATAAGCAAGTATGCTGCAGTTTGAACAGCCTCTCCCCACATGTTCTTGTCAAGGCCAGACGCAATCAACATTGTTCGAGCTTTTTCAACAACGCTTCTATTGTATCGCTCTGCCACGCCATTTTGTTTTGGACAATATCCAACCGTTGTTTCTAGCTCAATGCCTTTTGAAATATAATACGATCTTTGCAGATTTGACAAATACTCTCTTCCCTTGTCACATCTCAAATGAGCGATGCGACACCCAAACTTTGCCTCAGAATGATGTTGAAAATTTTTAAAACAGTCAAAAACATCAGACTTAGGTTTGATTAGATATACGCGAGCAAAATGGCTGAAATCATCTATGAAACTAACAAAATACGAGTACCCATCATGTGTACTAGGGGTAATTGGACCGCAAACATGTGTATGAATTCTTTCTAGAATTCTTGAAGTTGGTTGTCGATGATTTTTATACGGCAGTTCTGCTTGCTTGCCTCTAACACAATCACCGCACGTAACATATTTCTCTTTAACCTTAAAATCAGTCACCATTTTATTCTTTTGTAGCATTTTAAGGTAAGTATCATTAATGTGACCGTAACGGCGATGCCATAGGTCATCTGCTTTGCATACATTTGAAAAATGTTCTTCTGGAGTCAGTTTTACTATATAAAGCGAACCCTCCATATTTGCGATCGCCACTGTGCAATTATTCTTTTTAATTATAGCATTTTGCATTTGTGTAAAACACACCTATATACCTTTTTCTTGAAGGGCACCAATTGATAGCAAATTTACACGTAATTCTCGTGAGTAAACTACGTCATTTACTTCAATTTTTATTTTTTTACCATTTGCTTTGGTAAAACCTACAAATTTACCCTTATGTGTCGCCATAATGGAACCACCTTCCTCTGCTGTACTAATAGCCAGTGGTTCTTCTAGTACTTCAACTCTTTTCAATAGTTTTAAGTTGTTTGTTGCATGTCTTGTGCTGCCAGAGTCTAAGACCCATAGGACTTTTTCATTTTCGCTGTTACTCCTCATAAACGCCACCGCAGACCGTTCATTCTTGTAGTTTATATCACCACGTTTTTTAAATCTCTTTTTGTTCTGGGGGCAGAAAAAACTTTTGTGTCCCCTTTTTTTGCATTTGTAGCATACACCATTAAATCCACTATAGAAAACAGCTTCATGCTCACCTGCACTTTCACTTGATATTACTCTGCTCACTTTTTGCCGCATTTTCTCATTTAACAATCGTGACTTTGCATACTCTAACGTAAGCGTTTCATCCGGCAAGTTTTCAAGTGCTGTTATTAGCGGTTGAAAATCATCGGGAAATGTTTTAAACAAGTGGTAAGTCATTTCATTGTTTTCCAATTTCCCACCAGCTGCAACTAGTTCACGCGCACACTCGTCAAACTTCGTAAAGTGTCTCTTCATGTCGCTGCCATTTTCATAACGCAATCTATCAAGTCTTGTCCTTAATACATTTTGCTTAGCCATATTTGTTCCAGAAAAGGTACTCACTAAAGCGCTCCACATTTCCTTAGTCGTCGTTTTACCTTTTATATACTAAAGGGCTGCATCAAGACATTCATTTATGCATCTCCGCATTTGTTTTATTTCATTACACTCTATTACGTAGTATTTTTTGCAATGACTAATAAGAGAATGAGTATTCTAACAAGAAAACCAAGCACAATACTCCACTTGATATGTAGCAAACCAACACAATACTCTATCTGCAATTTCGCAATGAATTATAAACACTGTTTTCTGAAAATGTTTTGAAGTACACGAAGTACACCAAGCCAAATATATATTTTTTTTTATTTCATTGCGTCGTCACTGCATTGTCATTGTTCAAACGGACATCGTAATTTTTTTTTCTTTTGAGATAAAAAAAAACTTTTATTAGGGCTGTGCACAAAAATTGCGTTACCTTGCACATGTATAATATGTATTTATTTGAACAGGTATCAATAAACGGTTCTACTGACACGGATGAATCAAATGTATGCTTGTTTAGTAATTCCACTATTAAATCTAGGCTTTTGACTGGGGAGAGTAACATTTTTGGAACATTTTTGCGAAAATTGAAAACTAATTAGGAGTTAATTTATATAGATCGTATTTAATTCTGTTTTTCTTCATGGATATATTTTACGTTTATATAGATGATGTATTGAAAAATAAATATTTTTTTGTTGCAAAAAGTTAAATTAATTTCTTTTGCTTCTGGCCAGTTAATATAATTCATATCAAAAAAAATTAAAAGGTTTTCTAAAATTTGTGCTACAGATCCATGTAGACCTAAGTACTTTCGATTTGTGTGAGGCGCCCTATTGTATGTACGCAACTAGCCTATTCACACACAAACATAACCAAAGAGTTTTTTTCATTTGAAACAGCAATGAGTACTCATTTCAGTATACTCTGAAAGGTAGTACTTTTGTTTTGCTTATAAAATGTTTTGATGGCTTGATGTTTTGTTTGGAAATGAGTGATCGTAGAAGTACTAGTTTGTTTTATTGGTAGTGAATGTAATATTTTACGCATTCACTATTAAAGTGAATGTCTTGGTATGCGATTCAAGACATTCATTGCAGATGTCTATTATATACTCCAAGTGGTTGTCATCCACGAAGCAAATAATCAAGTTCATTGCTTTTAAATTATTTTCAACTCACGACTTTACATCGCTTGAGTTTGACTCTGTTGCTTCAGGTTTGTCTGTTAACAACACGTGTCGGATTCCTTGCGCATCTAAAAAATTTTCAACTCTGTATTTCCATGAGTCGAAATTTTTACCATCCATTACCGACATTTTTGCACATGGGCCCATAACCTGTAGAAATTTAACTTTAAGTTAAAGCAATCCAATGAAATAAAACACGTGTTGCTTCTATTAAGTTACACCAAGAGAATGAACAGTTTTATTTTACTTCATATACAGATCAAATATTTGGTCCGTTATTTATTTATGTGTATGGGTAATAAAGAGATTATTTCTATGTACTAATAATAATACTTTATTAATACATCGCTGGAACACATATTTACTTTTGTGTGCACTACAACATAAAGCTTAAGCAATTTATCAGAGCATGCATGTATGCATTTAAATATTTTTCTTAAAATTTTACAAAGCGAAGAATAAAAGAATAACAACAGACTAATATGCCAATGGGCATGGTATTTTTTCGTTAAATATTATATTTAATTTCCTTTTTTGCTGCATATATCGTTAAAAATTATCGTATATATCACTATAATTTTTTGCGTCCCGAAACTATAAGTACCTTTAGGAACTCTGTTTCAGCTTTCCCAATCTTAGTCTTAAAGCATTGTAGAGATGCCGTTATAGTCAGACACTTTCGATAGACCTGTTTTTCAGTCGTATTGCGGTTCAATAAAGAAAAGCATAAAGAAGCAAATCAACAACAGACTTTGACCAGTTAACCGATTCCTATTTCTACCTCGATAAAGTTATTTTCAAAAAAATTTCATAAAAATCTTACCAATAACATTAAAGATAAGCAATCATAAAATAAAATTGCTTACTAAATTAAATTATACCACGGGATTGTTTACCCAAAGTAATTAATTTTCCAAAAATATCGTGGTATTTTTTATCCCGATTAAATACTTAAAACACCGACATTGATTATTAAGGGTAAAAATGGCCATGGAGACGTGCATTTACCCTCAATAAATAATATCGGTAATTTAAAAATTTAATCGAGATAAAAAATAGTACGCTAATTTTTAAAATTTTTAAAATTGCTTACAGCTAAATTATTTTTCAAGAAATTCCTAAATCTAAAATTAATGGTACGTTTTTTCATCTTTTAAATAACAAAAAACATCAATTCTTTTTGTTGTCTGCAAAAATGGGATGAAAAAGGAGGCGCTTAAAATTATTCTTTAAATTAATGATACTTAAAAATTAAAACTATAAAACAAGTTCTATTTAACTATAATAATATAAAAAAGCATGGATCGTGATTAGCGCCAATATATAGCATTACTCAAAAAACAAAAAGAAAAATATTTAAAAATAATGGTATTTTCAACTTTTTCGCATTCGTAAATTTTTTCCTAAACATTTTACAATGTATTAAAATGACAGTTAAATTTTATTTGCTTTTAAAACGTTATTGTTCAATTTTTTTATTAATACAATGTCATCAGCAGTTTGAAGTGAAAGCAAAGAAAAAGCGAGTACAACAACAGTAAAAAAATAAAGACATTAAAATAATACCCTGCAATAAATCCCATTAACGAGCACGTGACAATCAACCTGTTTCATGGATGCTTGCTTTATAACTGATTCTTTTTGTTTTTTTTTTTACCAATGCATGATTTCCTTTTAAGCGTTAATGAAACCTACGATTTATACTTTTATTCTGTATATATCAATATTCTTTTTTGCATATGTAAATTCAAAATAACTGTTAAAAGTGAAAAGAAAAAATGAAACAATGAAACATCACTTTTAACAAAACTAGTCTAAAAAATTACCTTAACATACTTTTCAAATTAGCATTGAAACGATCGCCTGATTTAACAATAAGATCGCATGTCGTGCTGAATTACAAAGCCGATTACAAAAGGTGCTTCAAAAAACTACTTTCAGCTCCCTACAAAGCACAATTCGCATTGCACATTTGTGATACAATGTATAATTTATGATATAAAAAAATAAATATGGCATACAATTACCATTATGCGGCCACCTCAGTCACGACATAGTAGCCACTTTTGGTCAAATAGGGGTATCGCATGCTGCTGCAGCTGGTGATGCGCCGGTTTAAGAACTTCATAAAGCCTCGACTTAAGGACAGAGATGGTTTTTTAATTCGGATATATCCTTAGGAATGGTTGTGATTCATGGTCTTTTCGCGTCGTTTTGAACTGTCTCGGAAAAATTATTGCTTTTTTCGTTAGGAACCGCGAGTTTGACAATGATGAGGACAGATCCCGTGCATTGCTTAGATACCTTTTGAATTTTAGACACGATAAATAACTCATTCTAAATTATTTAAATGAACGTCTATTTAACTGTTTCAAGACACAAGAGGCACTACTTGAGTTTATTTCCGACGCGAAAAATCGAACGCAATACTTATATGACTCGATATAGAGTATTAAGACGTGACCGTTTAGATGAAAAAAAGGGTGGTACAACTGTCTTCATTAGGAACGATTTGAGTTGTAAGTAAATCGTACTACGTACAGGTTCTGTTGAAAACATGGCTGTGCGTATTCGAAGGCTGCACACTGTGGAGTAATTGTTATAAAACTTTGGTTGTGGTTGAAATTTTTTTAAGTTAAAACCAACCATGTTGCATTTTGTGTGCACAGTAACCATATAATTGTTAAAAGTTAAAAAAAAATGTTTATCGTGTCTAAAGTTTTGGTGAAAACAACTTTAATTGGTTCTCCGCAACTATACATTGTTACAAAGAACATAATATGGTTATTGTGACCATACCACAAACATGTTTTATTTCTACGTGTACATGAAAAAAATATTTGAAAAATTTATTGTGCCGTTTGCAAAAAAAGTCAATGCTGTTGATAATAAACAAATTTCCAGCATAATTTTCCACTCATTGGAGTCATTTTTAAATATAAAAACTTTTGACTAAATTTTTTTATATTTTTTTTTTATTTAATTATTTTCTATTTTATTAAGCTCTGGGTCCTTATATTTTTTATTAATAATATATTTCGATATTTCGGTACTATCTGCGTACCTTCTTCAGGAAACAAAATTAATTAACAATTGAAAAAAAAATTTTGTCATAATGAAACTAAAAAACAATGTTTCAAAAAATTTTCAAAAAACAAAAATATAAAAAAGTGTTTTGTGTTACATACATATATTAAGAACAAAACATTTACATATGTTATTTTGTGAATTAAGTGTCTGTATATATGAGCGACATTATCTGTATCTGCTTTAAAATTAATTCTTTTAGTCAATGGAGTATTTACAATGTGTAACATTTCCAAAATATACCGTCTCTTATAATTTTTTTCAATACTAAGAACTGAAGCATTTTCAAAGTTAGGATAGTGACCTAAGTCAAAACAATGAATGAATAATGATGCTTGTTAATGCCAAACACATTGACATTAATATTTCGTCGATAACTTGCAGGGTAACTAGTTTATGTCATTTGTAATTGATAGATATATTAAAACTGAATACTATGAATTGTAAATATCCCTTTTTAACGAAATGTCAAATCTTCGCGCCCTAATAGTCGCAAGGTCAATCGTGCTGTTTCCGTATTAAAAAACCTTCTTGATTTTGTAATACAGTTGTGCCGACAGGTAATCTTCCTCCAATAAAATTATTGTTCTATACCCAAAATTCTTTGTGTTCTTTATTTCTTTTTCTACCTCCACATTTCCACTGGGGTTTTGGGTTTCTGAGCAAACAAGTTATTTGATTTGTTTGGTCACTTGGCTCTGAGGCTAACATTGAATTTTCCACCAGATTCCCTCCTTATAATTTGAAACAAACATTTGGTCCTTCGAGCCGGATTGGAAATTTCATTCTCAGAGAATTCATCATTGGATTGAATATCACAGCTGGTCATACATCTATACTTATACACATATTCTGCAGTATAACTAACATTACATAAGGTACGTTTTGTTTCTTGCTTGTGAGTAAATTTAGTCAAAAGTGCATTGGTTACGAACGCGCACGGGAATTCGTGAATAATAATAATTCGTGACATATACGTACATACATAAATACATTTGTGTTTAATAAAAAAAAAAAACCACAGGTTTTATTTATATTTTATGGTTTAGATCGAAAAAGAAAATTTAAATTATCTAATTTAAAATATATAGCCGCGGTAATAAAAGATTTGTAAAATTAAATAAAAAAAAAATTACACGTTCATTTATATAAGTGCGGACAGACACAAATATATAAGGAGATTTCATCAATCGCTACCAGACAACAGGTACTGTGCATAATTTTGTGGGGTAGGGGTACACCTTTAAAATTTGTCCAGGGTCAAAATTGTCAAATACATATTTACATAAGTAGTGTAAGGGTCTAGTTTATGTATTCACACATGTATGTAGCTACTATGTATCATTGAAAATATCGTTTAATATCAGCAAATTCCTGTGTACATACATATGTACAATAATTCAATTTTGCCATCAGAGTTCTCTTAGGCTGTAAATTTGAATATTTCTCTTTATCCCATACTTTCCAGTTAACAATTCTCTTGCTCATGCATAAATAACATTGATATGCAACAATAATAATAAAATAATATTACAATTGGAAGTGCGGAGAAACCAATTGGAAATTTGATACAAGTTACAATAGGTGTGTTTGCTTCAGTAAGCAAACCAGCTTTACTGTCAACAAAAATAAAAAAATTTATACATATAATAATAATATTATTCCAACTCAATTTTAGGAAACAAAAATAAAGTAGTCAAGATAAAGTTTAAACAAAAAAAAAATATTGTTTTATTAAATTCAAATTTATAAAAACAAAAAAAAAAATTTTCAATACATTTCCTTTCATTTCAAAGAGGTACGCATTCATCCTCAACTACATTTCTTTTAATCAATTTTTTTAAATGATTCATTGACTCTTATTAGCTATATGTATGCTCCCGTATAAGAACAGACCTTATGTTGGGAAGTTTCTGGAATAACAATACTACTTCCGTTCGAGTTAAGAAAGGCCAATGAACTTTAATATAATATTTTTGTCGTTACAGCTGATTGAGTTTTCAGTGATCTAAATATATGATTTCATTTTCGGACTTATATATATTGTTTTACAAAAAAAATTTACTTCCCTCGTGTTCAACAATTTTTTTGTTTTTTTGTTTTTAAATTGAACATCTTTTAATTTATGGTTATTTATTTATTTTTCAAAATATTTGTTTGAAATTTTAATTGATATTCTGTCTGTCGAACAGTATATCGTTTCTTTTACTATTTGTTTTTTTTCTTTCCCTTTGAGTCAAGTGATTAATTGACAATAGTATTTAATATCCTGATTTGTGAGCTCGAGTTTGTTTTTTCCATAATTGCCACGCGCTTTATCGTCTACGATTTTATTCTGGTATTATTTAATTAAAGTGCCAAAATGTCTTTGGATCAGTTTATACGTTTGGCTGACAATATTGTAGAGTTTCAAGCCGATCTAAACGACAACCAACTTCCGGTGGCTTCATTTTCTGCTCTTGAAGTACATCGACAGGAACTGAAGTCATGTTGGAATGCTGTTAAGTTAGCATATAATAGTGCCATAACTGAAGCCGAAAAGGGAGTTAATGACAAAGATGATCCGTTACAGGTTGAATCTTTGAAAGTTAAATACAAAAGTACTTATATTACTTATTGTAATAACTTGATGAGGTTGTCTGAATTAGGCGATTCTATACAAAAGAAGAGTGATTCGAGCGTAAGATCCGTTACGCAGAGCGTCGATAATGTAACGGGTGCCAGTACTTCTAGCGGCATCAAACCCTCTATTTCAGCAGAATCTCATAATATCCATTTACCGCCTGTAGAAATAGATATTTTTAGTGGGGATTATACAACATGGCCGACATTTCGTGATATATTCACTGCCATTGTCTCCAACTCAAGGGCTAGCAACGTAGAAAAGTTGTTTTATTTAACACAGAAGACAAAGGGTGAGGCTAAAGAAATAGTCCAAAAGTGCCCCTTGACAAATCAAGGTTTTGATTTAGCGTGGTCGAATCTCTGCTTGCGGTATGAAAACCGCAGAATCCTCGTTAATGGTCAATTAAAAATTCTTTTGAATCTTCCTACCATACATTCCGAATCTGGCAAGTCTTTAAAACAACTACAAGGTGATATAAATTCATGTATATCTACGCTCACCTTGTACAATATTGATGTAGCAAGTTGGGACCCAATTTTTGTATACATTTGTACCAGCAAACTTCCAGAAAATACGTTAGCTTTGTGGGAATATGTATTGAAAGACAAGACTGCTATTCCGAGATGGTCCAACTTAGATGATTTTTTAACTAATCGACACCGAACATTAGAATCTGTATCAGAAATTCGATCTTCTAGTAATTCTAAGCAACCTGAAAAACCAAAACCTAGTTCTAGTTCAAATACCCAGAAGAAAATTCATAGTTTTCAAACAAAAGTGACTGGTGCTAAATGCCAGCTATGTCCTAAAGAATATCATGCTATCCGCCTGTGTCCAAAATTTCTTAAAATGGACCATCAAAAAAGACTAAATGAAATAAAGAGGGAGGGCTTGTGCCTTAACTGTTTTTCGAAAACGCATGCAGTTAAGAACTGTACGAGTAGGAATAACTGTTTTAAATGTCAGAAAAGACACAATACCCTCTTGCACCAAGAAAGCAATCAACAACTTCAAACTTTTAACAATGGATCTCTGGGCAACAGCTCAGGCCTCAACCCCAATTCTACACCTTTTTCCCGTCAAAACCCTAGCAACATACAGTCCACTCGCAACGCTCAATATAGCGAAGTTCAGTCTTGTTTTGCTACGAATTCGAAAGATGTCTTGCTAGGAACTGCTTTAGTAAATATATACCATTTGGGCATAAAACATCAAGTCCGGGCCCTCATAGACTCAGGCTCTGAGGGTACATTTATCTCAGAGCGAGTTTTTAATCTTTTAAAACTTCCGTCTCACTTAATAAATGCTAGGATTTCTGGTTTGAATAATTCAGTGTCAGTTAGAGTTCACCGCCAATGTTCCTTAGTAGTAGGCTCACAGTCGAATCGCGACTTTGAGATTTCAGTGGAAGCCTTAGTTGTACCTCAGCTTTCAAACAACTTGCCATCTCAGAATATGTCGAGTGCAATATTTTCAAACCTTCCTGACATTCCACTTGCTGATCCTCGATTCTACTGCAGTTCGAAGATTGATCTGCTGATAGGCGGTGATCTTTTCCCATCAATTGTGTGTGCTGGCGTCATTCATCATGTCTGTCAGTCCTTGATAGCACAGGAGACTGTTTTTGGATGGATCCTTACGGGTCCTATCGTCAATAATGCAAAGCCTAGCACTACAATTGTTTCTCATTTCTGTGAAATCTCTTTGGATAAAGAGATTTCACGTTTTTGGGAGGTAGAGACTCTTCCACGGAAGAACATTTTATCCCCCTCTGACAGATTATGTGAAGATTTGTACAAAAGAACAACTGACAGAAATTCGGATGGGAGATACGTGGTATCTCTCCCTTTCAAGGAGGAATTCATTGATTCCCCAGAAATAGGTAATTCTAGGTCCAGTGCAATGGCGCAATTTTTCCGCAACGAATCAAGACTTGTTCGAAACCCACAATTGAAATTGGACTACGACAAAGTAGTACAAGAGTATTTAGACTTAGGCCATATGAAAAAAGTAAAATTATTCAGTCCCTACGTAAGTTCAAAGGTATACTACTTACCTCATCACGCGGTCGTCAAAACCGATAGTACGACAACGAAAGTTCGTGTCGTATTTAATGCTTCTGCGCCGTCATCCAACGGCAATAGTTTGAATTCACTGCTTCATGCGGGACCAATTCTCCAAAGTGACTTAATTATCATAATCTTAAAATGGCGATTTTTCCGTTTCGTTTTTAATGCCGACATTCAAAAGATGTACAGGCAAATTCTGGTGAATCCATGCCATACACCATATCAACGAATTTTATTCAGAAGTAATCCAGAGGAGCCCATCAGTGATTATGAATTAAGGACCGTCACATTTGGGGTCAACTGCGCACCATATCTTGCCATTCGTACTATATGACAATTGGCAGATGATGTCGAATCCAGCTATCCAATTGCAAGCTCAATACTTCGAAACTCAATGTATGTTGATGATGTCTTGGCCGGAGCACATACGGAGCAAGGTTGCAGTAGAGCAAAAAACGAGCTAGTTCATGCTCTTAGTTCGGCCGGTTTTTTATTAAGGAAGTGGACGTCGAATTCAAAATTCCTTTTAGCGGACATTCCACGAGACCACCTTCTTAATGAGAACTTTCTAAAATTTGAAGATAGCAGCTCCGCCAAAACCCTTGGCATCCGATGGGATGCATGCTCAGACGAATTCTACTTCAAAGCTGATCTATTTACAGAACCTATTGAGTATACCAAACGAGAAGTTCTGTCCCGAATTGCCAAACTCTTTGATCCTGCAGGTTGGTTGGCTCCATGTATTATTCAGGCAAAGATTTTGATGCAGAAGATATGGGTAGATGGAACTGACTGGGATGAAGTCTTAGTTGCAGATACGCTTAATCAATGGAAATCCTTCGAAGCTAACTATTCTTACGTCAATTCCATTCGTATTCCTCGATGGATTGATTATCGTCCAAATGCTGATATCCAATTCCATGGTTTTTGCGATGCATCCGAAAAAGCATACGCAGCAGCACTTTACATAAGAATAGAATATGAGGGTTCTGTTTCCACGCATTTAATTTCTTCCAAAACCAAAGTAGCACCTATTAAAACTCTGTCTATTCCGAGACTGGAGCTATGTGGAGCTGTCCTTTTAGCCGAAGTGATCGAAAGTCTTTTGCAAAGGCTGGATGTCGAAAAGTATGCTACCTTTTGCTGGACTGACTCTACCATAGTGTTATCTTGGTTAGCAAAATCACCTAGTAGCTGGTTGACTTTCGTGGCCAACAGAGTATCAAAGATCGCTCAGATTGTTAACTATTCGCAATGGAATCACGTCAGCTCTGAAATGAATCCAGCAGATCTGGCAAGCCGAGGTATTTGTCCGCAAGATTTATTAAACAAAGAGTTGTGGTGGTCTGGGCCTCAATGGCTAAGAGAATCCAAATCACATTGGCCATCCTCTGTTTTATCCAATATTCCAGATACTAGTCTTGAGATGAAGCTTATTAAAGTTCTTTTTTCGTATTTCACACAATTTGAAGATTTGCTTGAACGATTCTCATCTTTTTAGAGGGCTATGCGTGTCATGTGCTACGTTTTTAGATTCATACGCAGAACTCGTCAGGACTCTACAATAGATTCTTATACCGGTTCTCAGGAACTTTCCAGTTCAGAACTGAAATTTGTTCAGAACAAACTTCTTATTGTAGCTCAAAAAGCGTGGTATCCTCGGGAATGTAATGCCTTGCAAACAAGGCAAACCGTTTTAAACTCCAGTTGCATCTTAAACTTAAATCCGTTTTTAGACCCAAATGGAATTGTTCGTTCTTGTGGCCGACTAGAATCCTCACCAGGTCTTACTTATAACGAGAAGCATCCAATTATTATTCCTTACAACTCTCAATTTGCTAGACTTTTAGTTCGATTTGTCCACAATTTAAGCCTACATGGAGGAAATCAACTAGTTCTTCGACTTATAAGGACACAATACTGGATCCCAAAGGCAAAGAATTTAATAAAATCTACAGTGAATCAATGTAAGGTTTGTATAATTTATAAAAAGAGATGCCAGCGACAAATAATGGCGGCTTTGCCACCCGAAAGAAGTACTATAACGCGCCCTTTTACACACACTGGCCTCGACTTCGCGGGGCCATTTGACGTAAAAAGTTATTCTGGCCGCTTCTGTCGCATTACTAAGGGATATGTATGTGCCTTTGTATGCTTCTCAACAAAGGCAGTACATTTAGAAGCCACTTCGGACTTATCAACAAAAGCATTTCTAGCAGCTTTTGCCCGTTTTGTTTCACGTCGAGGTTGTCCATTACATCTTCATTCTGATAATGGCACTACCTTCGTGGGAGCTGCGAAAGTTCTAGCAAAAGAATTCATTCAAACTTCTCGACAACGTATTGAAGCTAATTACGAACATCACAACTTATCCTGGCATTTCATTCCACCAGGTGCACCACATATGGGTGGGCTTTGGGAAGCCGGGGTGAAAAGTTTTAAAGCACATTTTCGAAAAACCGCTGGAAATTTAAAATATACATTTGAGGAACTGTCAACATTATTAGCCAAGGTTGAATCCTGTCTAAATTCAAGACCCATTTCTTCTATTTCGACAGATCCAACTGATCTTTGTGCATTGACCCCCGGACATTTTCTAATTGGTACTCCTATACTAGCTCCTGTCGATCCTCAAGTAGACGATTCTTCGATTTCTAGGGTAAATCGTTGGCAAAAACTAAATTTAATCCACCAAACTTTTTGTTCGAGATGGAAGGACGAATATTTGAAAGAACTGAATAAAAGAATAAAATGGAAAAAGCCTGAAATCAATATTAAAAAAGAGGATCTGGTAGTGATAAAAGATGAAAATCTCCCACCAAATTGTTGGCGACTTGGTCGAATCGTCAAGGTTCATTATGGTTTCGATAAACGCGTTAGATCTGCTGATATCTTGACACAACGTGGCATTATAACACGACCTGTAGTTAAACTTATACTACTACCAACCACATCTTAAATTTCGTTATTTTTTATTATTTTTTTGTCATACATTTTCTTTTCCAGGAACTATGCCGAAAAATAGATCAAAATCAGCTTCTAAACATTTCATGACAACCTATAACGCTTTTCCTTGTCGAATTTGTAACCGTCCACACCCACTTCGCACCTGTCGAAAATTCCTTGCAATGAGCATCTCTGAGCGAGTTCATGTAGTCCGTACTAATAAATATTGTCTTAATTGCCTGGCACATGACCATTCTGAGGGTACATGTTTCTCTAAGGATGGATGCAAACATTGTCATAAATTTCATCACACATTACTCCATATGCATCCTCGATTGATGACAGATATGCTCAGGGCCAAAACGTCTACCCGTTCACGTGCACACTCTCGCTCACCCGAAGTAAAACCATCTCCATCAGGAAAACATCACGATCGTTTGGCTTCAATTATCACTAAAGAATCATCTTCATCTATTACCAAATCGACGTCTTTAACCTCTATTTTACAACAAAACACCATAGTATTACTTCCTACAGTGTTAGTAAAACTTGGATCCACCATATCGCATGCTCGTTGCTTACTGGACTCCGGTTCCTCATTGAGTCGTATTTCAAAGACGCTAGTCGAAAGGTTAAACTTGACTTCCTTCACTTTACATCAGGAAACTATCTGTCCAGTCGTTTTAAAGTCGAGGTTTGATTCGTCTGCCAAAATAGAAGGCACATTCAGGGTTGATAACCGTATATCACTCCGAACTCCCATTCAATCGCTTCCGGAGTCATACAAGGGAAACTTTAAAGATATTTTTTTAGCTGATTCAAAATTTTATGAGTCAGCTGCAATCGATATAATTATTGGGGTCGATCTGTATCCAAAGGTCATGTGTCAGGGAGTCATTTCTAGAACTGGTTTTCCGACAGCACAAAGTACCTTAATCGGGTGGGTAATCTATGGTCCATGCACACTATAGTCTACGAGTTTCAAGCACGTTTTGGGAACTACACAAGCATATAAAACAAAACGAACTTTAAAATTTATTATATTTCTTAGATATTTAAGCATTGTTATTATAATATGAATTGGATATTAAATTGAATTTATTGCTTCTTACATATATCAGATAAAAATTAAATACCCAAATGAATTGTGAACCTATTTAATTATGCATCTATACTTATATATTTTATTTGTTATATATATTTTATTTGTTTATTTAACACGCAGCATCTTTGACCAGACTATGCAGGTTCATTTGATTTTCGTTGCTCGTATCCTGCAAGGCGGGCGGCAATGTTAATGCCAAACACATTGACATTAATATTTCGTCGATAACTTGCAGGGTAACTAGTTTATGTCATTTTTAATTGATAGATATATTAAAACTGAATACTATGAATTGTAAATATCCCTTTTTAACGAAATGTCAAATCTTCGCGCCCTAATAGTCGCAAGGTCAATCGTGCTGTTTCCGTATTAAAAAACCTTCTTGATTTTGTAATACAGTTGTGCCGACAGGTAATCTTCCTCCAATAATATTATTGTTCTATACCCAAAATTCTTTGTGTTCTTTATTTCTTTTTCTACCTCCACATTTCCACTGGGGTTTTGGGTTTCTGAGCAAACAAGTTATTTGATTTGTTTGGTCACTTGGCTCTGAGGCTAACATTGAATTTTCCACCAGATTCCCTCCTTATCATTTGAAACAAACAGTGCTTTTTGTGAATTAACATATCTTAAGTCCGAGTTATGTTTTTATATTTTTTTTTTTTTTTTATATTTTTCGTTACTGTTTACTGACACGTAAACGTAAGTTTGCACTAACAAAATACAGGCGTTTTTTGTTTTTGTTCTCATACGACTACCTAGTATTCATGGCCTTAACATTAAAGAATAGATTTTAAAACTTAACCACTCAAAAATGTTTTAAATTAAAAAGAGAAGAACTAAACAAAGTATACGAAGGCGCTATAAAAACAGTCAGTCGAACATGCTGTGGAAAACAGAAGCGGCATAAATACGTCCTATTTCCTCCCTTTTTTTGAAAAGAGGTACTCTAGGAGAAGAGCGCCGGTTTGTTATTATGGGATATATGAAAATTGAAGTAGAAACCTAAGAAAATTTATTTCTTCTCGAAGGTACTGACCTATACCGGGAACAAATTGCTCTTTGTGTAACAAACTGCATGTGCCGATTAAGTTGTTTACGGCGAGTTATATCCGCCCCTTTCCAAAGCTCATTCTTGTACTTAACGGCTTGGACTTGCCTTCCTGTCGATGGATTCTTGCTTACCTGTTTAAGTTTTGTCGACGTTGGGTTGGCGTTTGGCTGTAGCTGCGATGCTGATAATTTAGTGATTATCTCCATGTTATGCTTAAGGTTTGACTATGTCATGAATGATTCGGCTATATTCCGGACCGAAACTGGGTGAATGATGGCAAGACAATTCTCAACTGTAGAATCAGTTTTCGGTGCACCTACGTGAGCTATCTTTCTCGATGAAAGGTTTTGAAAGCGAAACAATTGCGGAGGTTTAACAGTAATTGCCGGACGAACCTTTGCATTGCTTAAAATTCTTCGGCTGACCTCAGGTGGTGGTTTAAAATGTGTTGGCTTTTTCGAACCAACCAACTATATGTCGCTTGCGTTCCATCTTCATTGCCGGAACTACTGTTATCGGACTAAGGATAGAAGAAATAATTTTACCTGCAAATTTTTTTTTGATTTTCCACTTACTTCGTTTAGCAATTATAACTTTTAAGGTAAAAAAAATGTTTAAAAACTTAAAGTTGGACTCAAGAGTTCTAACCCGACATTTTAGCCCATTTTGGGCGGTGAAATAAAATAATATTTGAAAAAATAATGTATTATTAAATGAGATGGATTACATGCGCCTTAAAAACATAGAAATTAATTTATATGGACAGGGGAAAGTATCCCTCCAATCCCTCCCCAAAAAAAACTTTTTTCGCCAATTTCCTTAAAATATTATTTATGAAGCTTTTTCATACCTTTCCAATCCCCGCCACCCGATAATATTATTAAAAAGATATTTTTGTATCTTGTTACTTTATAGTATTTTGTATATTTGAAAATTTATTTTTAGTTATAACTTATTTATGATTGTAATGGCAAATTTTTTTTTAAATGATAACACTTAATTTATTTAAAACAACTTATACTTTGCACAAAGATGAAGATGAGGTCGGTGGTCCTTCTTTATCTGGTTCTTCAAAGACCTTCGAATTTGAATCCTCTTAAGCGTTAGGTACAGGCAACAATTCTGCTTGAAAGAAAAGTAATAACCTTTTTTGGAGTGGGTTTTGTACTAATTATATGTGGGTTAGAACTTATCGAAAGCCTTTTAATAATATCTATGCTACACTGAACCCTTGATAACTTTCTGGCAAAATTCTGCCAGTAAAGACGGAAACATTTGTTTTGTCCCCAAGCCGCTTCTTCAGATAACAGCTCAATAGGCAACAATTGTGCAATGTTTTTTGTACAGGTAATAATAGTGTTCTATATAATAATTTAAATAAACATCTTCCTTTAATTAATAAAAACAAAAATACATTATGAATATAAAGTGTGTCTTAGTCGTATGTACCTATGCGAGATTTGAAAGAACAGAAAAAGGTGAAATTAAAAAAAAAACGGTGCAAAAATTCGCAACGTTTTTTCGATAGTAAAAAAGTAGAGATTGTAAACTTTATAGTATTATATAACATCTTTAGGATCGATTATGGCAGATTCCTGCAAATATATGCTGCAATATGATCGATTCAAAAAAAGGCATAAAATGAATATGTTTGTAACATACGTCACAACCGTTCACAATGAAATACAGTGCAAGCTCGGTATACGCGACTACCCATTATTGCGACGGTTCGCTTATTGCGACAGCTTAATTTTTTTAACACTACAGGTTCCTTAATCGCGACATTTTAAAAAAATCGGGGTTCTATATTCGCAACTGTTATTTGTTTTCTTAAATTTGATTACAATGTCTATATCCGAAAAAGGGAAATCACCGTCTTTTGGATTGTTAATCTTTTAAGATAATTTTTGTCTTCTATATTGTCAGTTTCTTCGGGTCATTTGTTGCATAAACATATCTTTTACTACGGGAAAAGTTCAACGTATTTTAAAACCCACAATTTCTCAAAAAATAGAGATTTAAAAAAAATTAAAAGTGGAGATTCTTATGGAATTTTCTTCAACTTAAAATCTCAAATTTCTTTAAAAACGCATAAAATGTAAATATATTTATTTATTTATTCAATTAATTATATATCATGCACAACAAGACCAGGTCTTATATTTATAGTACAGGAACGCATTACGCAACAATATTTGAATTAACGTCATAAACTTAATACATATGTAATATTATCAAAAATAAAAACAAAAAAATAAAACAGCATGAAAATATTATTTTTGTTAAGATTATTTATAAAAATTAAATAAAAATTTTTTGAAACTACGAGGGCTGCTCTATATATTTCTGGCCAAATAGTGAAAATGCGAATATTTATAATCAAAAATGGTTTTATTGTTTTTCAAAGTATTCTCCAGCATGATTTATACACTTTTGCATGCCTTAAACCAGTTGTCGAAGCACTTTTTCCACTCCGATTGAGACACCTCTAAAACATGGTTTTTAAACACTTCAACAGCTTCTTCTGGCGACGAAAATCGTTGACCACGCATTTTTTCTTGATGTACGGAAACAAGAAGAAGTCATTAGGTGCCCAGTCAGTGCTGTACGGCGGATGACCCATTAATTCGACGTTTTTGCCGGTCAAAAACGCTCTGGTTTGAGCCGATGTGTGAGAGCTCGCATTGTCATGGTGAACAATGATTTGTCTTCTCTTGTTGGTTTTTCGAATTTCTCCGATGATATCAGGCAAACAAATTGTAGTCTACACTCAGAAGTGACCGTCCTACGTTGCTCAAGCGGAACATTCGCCACATGACCAGTTTTGCCGAAGAAACAGGCGACCTTTTGCTTCGAAGTGGTTCTTCCACGAACAATTTTCGTTGGATTTTGCTCGTCTTTTAAGACCCACACGGTCGACTGTTGTTTCGTTTCGGGCTCATACGCATAGATCCATGATTCGTCAACTGTGACGATCTCATAAACGTCTTTTGAAGCACCACAATCGTATTTTTGCAACATTTCTTTGCACCAATCGAAACGAGCCTTTTTTTGAGCGACTTTCATATTGTGCGGAATCCAACGAGAACAAACCTTTTTTACGGCCAGGTGTTCATGCAGTATCGAATGTATGCTGGTGGAAGAAATGTCCAAGGATGTCTCTATCTCTCGGTATGTCGCATGTCGATCTTGCATTATGAGTTCACGCACGGCATCAATGTTCTCTGGCACAACAGCCGTTTTTGGACGACCTTCACGGAATTCGTCTTTGAGCGAGCTTCAGCCACGATTTAATTCATTATACCAATTTTTCACAGTGCTATAGGATGGTGCTTCATCGCCATACAAAGATTTAAGTTCATCAATGCACTCTTGTCGTGATAATCCACGTCGAAAGTTGTGAAAAATGATGGCAAGAAAATGTTCACGAGTTAATTCCATTTTTTTCTATATTAATTTTTTCAAAACGTTTTGAGTATGATTATGCTTAAAAATGACAAACTTTCCAATGGAAATGTCAGATTGCACTTGGCAGCGCTCAGTGTTGCCAGGCCAGAAATATATATAGCAGCCCTCGTATTAGCATTGCTATTTACTTGTTGAATTGGTGGAAGATTGTTCAAAAGACGTGCGGCATGCACATAAAACTGTCATTCAGACATTAGGCATCGATGCCGAGGTATTATTATATTTCGGTTTCGACTTGATTGAGAAAAACGTATTTGTTCAAATATATACCTGGGTGTTTGACTATATATTATTTTATGCAAAAAAGTAAGAGTGCGAATTTTTAATAGATTATCAAATGAGACTCCGTACAGAGTATTAGAAACAGAGGAGACATGAACAAATCTCCTTAATCCATACACATATCTTATGATATTATTAAACAATATATTTAGTTTCCGCTTACTAACTATGTCACAATTTCCAAATAACTTGCACCCATAAAGAAGAGAAGGAATCAGGTATGTTTTAGCAATTAATGCCCTTATCCTAAAAGGAGTGAAATATTGTGTGAGCCAGACAGCTCTTAGTTTTACATAATTTTGACCCACCAGTGAGTTTTTATGATCATTCCATGTCAAATTGCTATTGAATGTAATACCAAGATTTTTTGCTGTTTTAACAATTTAAATTCTTGCTCCATTTAAGACAATATCTCCAGAAATGTTGGGATTTATGCGTTTCTTACATTAACTAGACATTTAGATTTCCTCAATATCAATAAAAATAAATCTAATTTAAGAAATTAAACAAAAAGTTTCCTATAAAATTTTGGATTCGGTTATCGCGAAAATTCAAATCAGTTTTTAATTAGTCGCGAAAATCGAATACGAAAAAATGATGTAGTTCGCCAAGCGTTGTGCATTGCTCTGTTAGTGTTTTTCAGTGAAAACATAAAAGATTTTTGGATCTTTATTTCCTCAATAATCGTTAAGCCGAATTAGATAATATTTACCTTTTATAAACTTAGTGAATACATAAACACTTACTCCGATACCAAAAAAGAAAAGCAAGAATGACTTGAAGTGTAATTTTGATGTAAAAATTTTCATTTAAAGTACACTTCAAGTAAACTTTATTTTTTGGACAAGGGCAATAATTAAAAAAAAAATAACTGAAATTTAACTTAAATCGTACCAAATTATATATCTTTTCTGAACAATGGTTATTCACTAAATTGCTTATTTTCTCAAAATGAAGAAAACTTTCAAAATAAGAATTAATAGAATTATTAATGTGTCTGTCTATATCGGTTAAAAGGTATGTCCACATATATCAAATTACATTCACCCCTATTCTGCGTTTCGCTTCGAATCGAAATTTTCTCCGTCTAGCAACTTTGGTATTCTGCGTTTCGATTCCGCTCAGTTTCTTTAGATTGCATGTATTCTGCATTACGATCAGAGCTCCGTTTTTCTCCGTTGTTTTTTTGTTATTGTGTTTTCTTTATTTGTGTTTTTTAGTTAAAAAATTAAAAATTGAAAAAAAAGTAAATAGAAAATGAGATAAATTGTTCAGAAACGATTTAAAAAAACAATTAAAATTATTTTCAATTATTTTATTTAATTAAATTAATTTTTTTTTAATTGTTGATTTTTGTATTACAGGTCAAAAACAATAATACCAGAACAGTATGAAAAACTGGCAAATTTAATGGCATCTAAAGCAGACATCCCAAAATTAAAATCTGTTCCAACTCCGCTTTGCAAAGAATCCTAAAGCGGCCACAACTCGGTCAAGGGGTGAAGAAGAAATCAAAGAATTTGGCTGCACCTCATGAGCAAAAATGTCTAAAACATATTTGAACGCGTCTTTGTTTAAACGAAATTTCTTTTTAAATCTGTAAAATAAAATTATTTTACAATATTTTAACATTTTACTTTCACAATAAAAATTACAATTGACAAAACTTAAAATTAATTCATTTCAAATGGATTGCAACTGTCTCTTTTTCTTTCCATATTTAATAACAACACTATTAAGTTTTTTAATTATATACGTTTAACGTCACAAGATTCTTTGCACTGTAATATAGTTATGAACAACTAATTTTTATCTTGTTTTTACATTTTTTATTTAATTTAATTTTTTGTTTATTAAATTTCATCAAAAATTTATTTTTAATTAGGAATACATACAACTTTTTGTATTTAATTTGACATTTTTTTTTACAAAAATGATAGCAAACTTGCTTATTTTGCTATTTCATTTCCACATTCTACAGTGATGTAATTAACTGTGTAAACATTGTTGTCTTCTTGTTTTTCTTTCGATTCCGTGTAATATGCAGAATACATTTTTACAATTATATAATTATAACAATTTTTATAATATATATAATTATAAAAATTTTACAATAGAATACAATTTTATTTTTTAACCAGCTCTCTGTAAATATTTAATGTCAGACAAATTTATTTTCCTGGGGAACAGAAAAAAAGAAAACAAAAAAAAATTATTTTGTATAATTTGATTACACTATGATACAAATGTTAGAAATATATATTCAGGGGTTCTCATACACTAATTCTGTTTTGCTGGAGCCCATGGAAAACAAAAATAGGTTTGGTTTTTTTAAGTCACTCCGAAAAGTGATTTTATAATAGTAAATGTGGAGAAAAATGCGTTTTCTTAGATTTTCTGTTTTAAATGGGCATAACTTCTTTTTTTTACAACGGATTTCTATTATTTTTTCAATTTTTAGAAGGTGCAAATATTCTCTTTTAAACAGCATATACCTTTTTGAACTCAGGTAAGAAGTGGCTAAGTAACAGTGGTTGAAATATAAAAAAAACGCATCAAAAAACAAAAAAGTTTTTTCACCGGATTCAAGGCTGCTTATGAGATACCAAACAATGTACTTATTTAATTCTATGAGATAGAAAAATTAATTAGCTTTCAGAGATGGGTAATAACAATAATATCGGTTAAAAAATGGATGACTTATGCAATTTTTTGTGTTTTAACTTTTGGGTTTTTTATTTAAAAATAACATGTATTTCTTTGCTTTTTATAAACTTCGCTGTCAGTATCAGGCTTTAAAGACCAGCAGTAGTTAAAAATCATGCTGATTTTATTTTTTCCTATATAACGCTGTTCAATTTTAGATATTTCCTGGTGAAATCTTTCACCTTGCTCATCACTCATCCGTCCTAAATTTAATGGAAATCTTTTCAAATGAGCATGTAGATAGTGTAGTTTTATTGACATTTTGCAACCCTTTGCATAGTAGGCAGAAAGCATATTATTTACTATGCATTTTTTCTTCAAGATTCATTTGTTGTATGAAATTGTCATCTTTTACCAATTTTCGTATTTGGGGGCCAATAAAGATACCTGTTGATTACACACAAATTAGTTTTTATTATACATGCGTTCATAATATATTTTTTACCTTCTTTTAATTTTCCGCTCGTAATTCGGGGAAAATCTGTTCAAGGTATTTGAATGCAGGTCCATTTTTATCAAGGGCTTTCACGAATTGCTTTATTAAGCCCAACTTTATGTGCAACGCAGGTAAAATAATGTCTATTGGATTTACTAACGGGATATTTATACTATTTTTTTCACCAATAATAGCTGTTGTACGTGGTTTCCAGTCTCTCTGTATATAATGCTTAGAAGAATCTCAGCTGTCCCATTCACAAAAATAGCAGGGATACTTTGTGTTACCACCTTGCAAGCCATTCAAAATTGTTACTACTTTCAAATCAGCCACAATTAGCCACTTGTGCGTAGTATAACCTATGGCATTTAGTATTAGAGACACACTATCATACGTTTCTTTTATGTTTGTAGCGTAAGCCAACGGTACTGAAGGGAGCGATCCATCATTATGCAAAAGCACTGCCGTTAAACCTTGAAATAGAAGATAAACGTATATAAGTAAAATGAAAGGAACTATATAAAAATTACTTATATTACTTTTTCTTGAACCATCAATAAATAATCTCCAATCTTGAGGAACATGACTATATCCAAGTTGTTCAAACAATTTATTCACATCATTGCAGTAAGGCAAATCACTAGTTTCATTGCTTTCGTTGAATAGTGATCCAAACAAACTGGTTTCCTCGGTCCTGCGTAATGTAATGTTAACATTTTCTTGCAAATAGTTCCACTGTTTGAGTCTTGAACATAAAAGTTCGGGTTGTCTTTTCGACAATTCTAAATCCCGAACTAGATCTAGAATTCGCCTTGGGACATAAAGTGTTGGCTTTTAAATTCCCTTTCGGAAGGAGCATATTCTGATTTGTGGCTTACAACATGGCTTGGAGATGACTTAAACTCAGTTAAATCTGGTGATATTCTTTCTGGACCAACGTCGTTTTTCTGACGCGATACAGTCTTAATTACAATATCAACATTTGCGTATTTCATATGTTGGCTTATTTTAAAATAATATCCTCTTGTTTTCGTTAAATAGAAATAGCAATTATTTGGTCTATGCACACGTAGTGGAAGCCAGTTTACCGGTTCAAGAAATGGCAATACAAAAGAGCCATCTGGACTATTTTTCCAGGATCTTAGTGTTGCGTAAGAAGACGAACAACAAACCGATGGTATATACCATTTTCCCTGTTCTAAGGGACGACTAAACTATTCTTCATAAAGGGGAATAATATGCTTATTTACCTACACATCTATTTTATGTCGTTTATCCACATATAAGACAAAAGTTGTTCCTTTTACTACACATTTTTATGTAAACTTTAATAATAACACTTTGTATTAGTTCACTTATTAAGTATATTAGTTAAAAAATTAACATTTTTTGTAAGTCATAAAAAAAGAAAAGTTTAGAATGTTTGTTTTTTAAGTCGCACCTAACCAGCTAAAATGGCTTAATTAGTATGTTATTTTTACTTTATGAACTACTCTTTTTTAAACACACCCCTTTCTGTACTCAAACAGGTACAATGGACATTAATGGGTTAATTAGAATTTGTTTTTAGGCTAAATCTTGTTGTGGTTGGTAACCCAATTGTCAAAATTGCATAAGTCATTTATTTTAAGAAATTTCTAAATAAAAACCAAAAGGTTAAAACACAAAGAATTGCTTTAGTCATCCAATTTTTAACCGATTTTATTGTTGTTACCCATTCTTGAAAGCTAATAAATTATCCTTTCAAAAACCAAAGGTATTTTCGTTTTCCATGGACTCCAACAAAACAAAATTGGTATATGAGAACCCCTGAATAATTTTGGTGTTTCACAGTGTTATTAACATTCTTTAAGGAGTATACTTCCTCACCAAAATCATATACATTGTTGAAATTATTGCTTGTATAATTTTTTCACAAAATCTTTAAATTTTTTTTCAGCAGCGTACTTAATTACGTGTGTATAAATGTCGACTTATTACAAGTATACATGTTGAAAGAGATATATAATTTAATTAGGCCTCTTCTTCTTTGCCCTTCTCAAGGTGACAAGACGAAAATGCTTTTAAAGATATATTTCTATGAAGTATGATGTTGAGTTCGCACGGCGTAATACAAACTTTTAAGAGCTACACAATATTAATATTAAAACACTTTACTTTTGCTTAAATATGCACGTTTTGTTTATTAATTATTAATTTGCGTATATCGCGCTTTAAAACAACTTGTTTCCACCGTGTCACAATAAGAACTACTTCTTTTTACTTTTAAAAATGATCTTTCGATGTTAAATATTTTACAAAACAAGAGACTACCGTTATTAAGCGGAACAGTTACAAATTTAGTATAATTTAAATGAATATTTTAATAAAGTAAATAAGGACAACGGTGGAATGAGAAGATATGTAAAATAAGGAATTTTTGTTTATGTACATATATGTGTGTTTGTATGTAAGTAAGCTACAATAGAATACAAAATACAGTGGCGGCGGTAACATATGATATACATCTACATATGTAAGCTATTACAAAACTGATCACGTCATACGAGGCTAAATGAAAAGTTAAAACACCACGAGAAATTCTTTTACTTCTTGTGGCCGAACGATAGATATCGAATCAATAATTTAACTTTCAACTAAAAGAAAGTACTTTAGAATAAAAATTTTATTAAAAAATATTATAAAGTTAATTATTTTAAACTGAAATTATCGGGGGCAAACGACAGCTAAATATATTCAACATACATTTACCATATAGAGACGAAAGGTAATTTAGTTATAGAATATAAAAGCAAAATTTTGTCCACTTTTTCTAATTTATAGAAATCAGGCAATTTTCAACAACAAATCCCACTCTCGAGTGACCTTTTCACCTTGTGCCATAAATTGGGGTTATATTTACCCATGTGGTCAGTAAGTTACTCGAGAGCACGTTTTAATAACCTAAAAGGAAAAATCTTGAAGAACAAAACTTACATTCAATATTTTTGTTTCTTCCAACACTAAACACCCTCGCATATGTGAAAGAAAAATTAGCATCGTCCTGTATCACCAAAAACGAATTGCGCATAATTTCGAGAAGATAATATCCTGGGCATTGTTTCCTAAGTGACCTCAGAAAATAATACTTAACCTCTTTTAACAAATTAGTTACCACTAGAAGCAAAAAAGTATCATGAAAAATATTTATTTAATATGGAACTGATTTATAATTCTAACGTTTATTACTACCTATAAAAATAACCTATAACACACGTATTGCATTTATATGAATTAGCCCCAGAGAACATATATAATAAATAATAAAATCGCTAACATTATTAAAAGATAACCAAAAAAAAAATATGTATATTTAAATAATACTTAACGCTAACTTACGCTAAATACAATATATTTATATATATATACGAGTATATATCTAAATTCTAACTTAATTATTTTTTTCTAACCATTTTATCATAAAATATTATATTGACCAAAGTTATTTAATTTAATTAACACTCCAAATTTAACAAAAAAAAAAATATCATGTCAAATTCACAAAAGAAGGCCTTCAGCATCGTGGGATTTGTGACCCAACTGTAAGTTTTTTTATTTTTTTACAATTTTTACTATATGTATTTCTAATTAGTTTTTGCTTACTACATTTATTCAGAATGAAGATCATTAATATAAGTTAACAAAAAATATGTTTAAACACAAACATTTATTAAATATGTGTTCGTTTCCACCAAATGTGCTGACACTATGTCTGAGTGTCGCATTTCTTCATTGCATTCTAAGATTTAGTTCTCATCAAAGGTGTAACACGAGCCAGAATAAAGTGGCGTGATCATTCAAATCTAAAGCTATGAGTTAAGGTAGGTTGTAAGAAATAATTCACTGTTGATTTTACATCTCTTAAAAACAGACACTCAACAATAAAATATATTTTTTTAAAAATACAATTTATTTGTATTTAATTGGCGCCCGAGCAGGGACCCTTCGAAAAGGTCCTTCGAAAAAACAGTAAATCGCAGTCAAGCCTTGGCAGGCTCCTTAGTAGTTTAAGTACAAACCGAGTTGTGCGTATAAGCCAATGCCTGCTAAGCTCGCGAAAGTTAAACCTAATTTAGATTATAAAAAACTTGTGAAAAAATAAAAAATAAGGAACAAAATTTGTGAAAAAATTTAACAAACTGTTAAAAAGAAACTTTAAGTGGAAAAAATTAATAAGAAACTTTTAGTGGAAGTGAATAATTAAAGTAAAGATTAAATAAACAGAAAAAGTATAAAAATAAAAATAATAACAATAATAATAAGAAATCAGCCAGAGCAAAATAATCTGTAACTTAAGTGACTTACTGAAGAAAAAATTAAATAAACAGAAATTATAAGAAATTAAACAGAACTAAATAAAGAAAAGAACTAAAATTTAATAAACAAATTGTTTATATGTGTGTGATCACAAATAAAATTAAGATAATTGAAAGAACATCTTGAATTATAGATAAACAGAACTAAATACAGAAAAGAACTAAAATAAAATAGTAAAAAAAAACTAAAGAAATTGTTTACAAGCGTGTGACTACAAATAAAATTAAAATAAAAGAACATCTTGAATAATACACTGAAAATTTAAATAAAGAACCAAACCAACAGACAGAAGCTGTATAAGAAAATCTCTACAACAGAAGATGAAGATCCTGATGCTGCTAGAGTAAGTTAATTTTAAGGAAATTTTGTAAAATTACTAAAAATTCATTTTGAAATTTTAATCAGAAAAATTAAGTTTTATAAAAAGTGTATTTATTAATCGCTGCCTCCCAGTGATATAAAAAATTTAAAATTTTTTTCCATCAATCAATATCCTTTAAGTATAATTTTGAGGAAATATTTTAATCTGAAAAAAACAAGTGTTATAAAAGATGTATTCATCGCTGCGTCCCAGTGATATAAAAATTTAAATTTGTTATTCTATCCTTCAATATCATTTAAGTAAATTCATGCCGGACGATTCAATTGAAGAAATAACACAAAGACTCAATTGGGCTCTTACAATGACGCAACCAAACGGATCTTCTGATTCGACCGGATCTTTCAGTCTGAATGAGACACAAAAAATAAACAGATTAAAGAAATAGTTGAGGATATGCTTAGGGAAAGAAATGACAGTATTGTGGAGGAAGACACTGACCAATTAGTAGGTAGAGTCAGTGCTAATTTAGAAGAGCTTAGCAAAATCCCAAATATTGTGGGATCAATAAGAGAGTTCTCTGGGAAACCAGGAGAATTCAACTTTTGGAGGAAATCTGTTGACAGAGTTTGAGCACTTTTCGAAACAATTCGCGGTACTGGACGATACTACGCAATTCCGCACCAAAATAACAGGTGATGCGGATACCGCTCTAGAATCATATAGGACACCGCTAGACTGGGGCAGAATTAGAAAATGTCTAATGATGCACTACTCAGCCAAGCGAGATTTTGGGACTATAGAGTACCAAATGACTTCTCTGTGTCAAGGAAATAAAACAATAAACGATTTCTATCAAAAAGTCTACCAACATCTCTCTTTAATTCTTGACAAAGTCGCTTGCCTCGACCTTAGCGAGGAGACTTTGCGTGTAATGACAAATACTATAAGGCATTGGACACTTTTGTAAGGGGTCTTAATGGGGACCTTTCCCGACTTTTAAGCATTAGAGAGCTGACTTCATTACCACAGGCTCTATATATCTGTCTTAAGTTAGATAACATGTCTTATAGGAAAAATTACGCTCAGGCTCAAAGCTCAAAATTAAACGGACAAAGGGTACCAACTCTGTCTAGTGGACGAGCATTTTATCCTGAAGTTCATACAGGATTTATGAGGCCACCAGTACCACCGCGATACCGCCCTACAATAAATCATAATAGCCAGAATCAAAATTTTATGCGTAAAAATTGGAATCCTCCTAGACCCCAGTATAATCAAAATGGATTCATAGGACAACCATACTATCGAAAAATCCCAGGAATAGAACCTATGGATATCGATCGATCGATTCAAACGAAACAAGTTAATTATATGAACCAACCAGCAATAAAAAAAACCCAAAAAGATCCGCGGGTAGCTCTTTTCAAGGACCCGTCAACAAGATGGAAAGGAATTTCCATATAGGAGTCGACTATGTACCAGAGGATGAGTGGTATGAATGGGCAAATTATCCACCTGAAGGAATTGAAGTCGATGTGCAACTAGCAAATAATGAAGCAGACTACGTTCAAGAATATTTAAAAAATATTCCTGAAGAAAATGAGGTTGCAGTGGAAATTCAGAAGGATCAAGTAGACAATGTTTAGGTTGCCGTTAATTTTTTAGGCTAAACTGTTCCTCATTACCGTATTTTGAGGCAAAAATGAAGAACGGGGATATACTTTCATTTTTACTAGATACAAGGAAGCAACAAAAATTACATTAGGCCGGAAATAGTAGAAAACCCAATAGAGAACAACCAAATCTTTTATGCAAAATCTGCCAGTTGTGGAATTAGGATAACACAACATACACTTTTCACATTTTCCGGATTTGAGGATACTCCACTTAAATTTTATTTACTACCAGGCTTTGACTTATTCGATGCAATATTAGGGAATGATAGTTTAAAAGAATTGTCAGCCGTTATCCACATTGCTGAAAATTATTTTACTATAGAAAATGGACAAAGAATAAATATAAAACAGCGTATTTCACAAAGTGTGAACAAAAACGAATTACGGACTCAACATTTAAGCGAAAATCAAAATATTTCGCTGAGGAAAATTGTGGAGCACCATAGTCAATTATTCGCAGAACCAGATGAAAGACTAACCTATTCCTTTATAGTGGAAGCAGATATAAGGACAGAAAACAACACACCAATATACGCCAAAAGCTACCCCTATCCGATGGCATTGAGAGACGTCGTGGAAGAAGAAATAAATCGGCTCTTACGAGATGGTGTCATAAGACCATCACGATCTCCGTATAATTCTCCTATTTGGGTGGTTCCCAAAAAGGAAGACCATGCAGGAAAAAGGAAATTTAGAATAGTTGTGGACTTTAGAAGATTAAATGCGGTAACAATCGCAGATAAATACCCCATTCCAGACATTAATGACGTTTTGGCGAATTTGGGTGGAAACCAATCCTTTACTGTACTAGATCTTAAAAACGGTTTCTACCAGATTAATCTTAAAAAGGAAGACAGGGAAAAACAGCTTTTTCCATCAATAATGGTAAATAGGAATTTACTAGATTGCCTTTTGGCTTGAAAAATGCCCCGTCTAAGGGCACTCGATGACATATAGCGACAATTTATAGGAAAAATGTGCTATGTTATTATTATTTTCAGTAAGGACGAACAATCACATTTAGAACATGTGAATCAAGTATTCGAAACATTAAAACGGGAACATATGAAAATCCAACTAGATAAATGTGAATTCTTTAAACGGGAAGTGTAATTCCTCGGATTTATAGTAGCAAAAGAGGGAACAAAAACAAATCCGAAAAAAGTTGAAACGATATTGAAATTCGATTACCCTAAGACATTAAAAGAACTTCGCTCATTCTTGGGCTTATCGGGATACTACAGGCGTTTTACCAAAGGGTTCGCTGATATTGCAAAACCACTTACAGTCCTCTTACGAGGAGAAGACGGAAGAGTATCGAAAACGACATCCTCCCAAACTAAAATCAAATTAGATTATACGGCCAAAAAGGCTTTTGGCGACATAAAAAAATGCTTTAATTTCTCCAGGACACTTATCAAAACCGAAGAAAGTTATGCAGCAAATGAAAAAGAAATGCTTGCAATTATATAGTCACTGACTTCACTAAGAAATTACCTTTATGGCTCAAAAAAAGTAATAATTTATACTGACCATCAACCATTTACGCACGCTCTCAGTAATAATAATAGTAATTCCAAAATGAAAAGATGGAAATGTATTTTGGAAGAATATAATTACGAACTAAGATATAAGCCAGGTAGAACTAACGTAGTGGCCGACGCGTTATCTAGAAATCTCTCTCCATGACTCAACACAGTGCTGAAAGCTCAGGTAAAAATCTTATTCCAAGCGTTGAAACTCCAGTTAACGTATTCAAAACCCAATTATTTATAAGCATAGGAGAAGTACATTCATATCAATTTAAAATTATCTTTCCAGGATATCATCGACATCTTATAATGGAAGCAAACTATGACGAACAAAAACTTATAACAATTCTTAAGAGATACCTTAATCCATCAGTAATAAATGGCATTCAAACTCCAGAACCGATAATGGGTAAAATTCAAAGCATTCATGCAGATTTTTCTCAAATTTTAAATGTAGGTTTATACAGCTAGTAGTCGAAGACATAACATCCGAGAACGACCAAGAGAATATTATTGTGGAAGAACACTCAAGGGCTCATCGTAATGAAAAAGAAAATAGAACCTGTCCAAAGTATTTGGACCTAAATGCAAAACAACAAACGATTTAAGATCACGAAACAAGAATTTATGTAAATACAGTCTAATTTCATGGCAACTCTTATATAACAATAAAAAGAGACTGACAAAAGGCTGAATTTAAAATGTCATAGAATATCGGTTTTTGTCCTAAAAATAAAAGCTTAAAAACTGAGTCGAATAATATGTAATTTAAAAAAAGAAAAAAAACCTTACTCACTTACCTTTTTACTTTCAAGCATATTGCACAAAAATTATAAAAAGATACTTATATTGAATTTAACTTATACAACACTTACTTAATTAAAAGAAATTTAACCTGAAAAGAAATTATAAAATACTTAACCCTAAGTTACAATACTTACCCTAAATCATACATTACTTAAGCTAATTATATGATACTTACCCTACGTACATATACTAAATCCAGTGGAGAAATAATTCTATATATGTAAATAAACTTAGAACAAAAGGAATTCAACGAGGTTTGTTAATTGCAGAGACATATATAAGGAAAGGTGAGCATTCAATTTCTTAACCTGAACAAAGTTCGGAAAATAAAAAGAATAATAAAATTGTGCTCAATTTGCAAAAATAAATACGAAAGACATTGCGGGTACACCCGACAGTCATGCTTTCGAAATTCTGGCACAAAAAATGACAAACCTTTTGGAAAACAATTATAGACAAATAATAGTAAACGAACTGACTATCAATAGAATCCAAGAGATATCCAACATTACTTATGAAATATTGAAGGTTAGAAAGGAAGATTGGAACACCGAACTAACAATTAGCTTGGAACACAAAATAAACATAATTTAAAAAGAATTGCAGAATATTGAATGCGCCATACAATGGGCAAAAGTTAATATTTTAAATTCGTTTATTTTATCTAAAACAGAAATTAAAGCCTTAAATAACGTGTTAATAAATTATAAAATTCCAATATTTAACGTTGATAAATTACTTACTTTCGGAAATGTAAAAATTGTAACCAACAATAAACAAATTTTAGATATATTAAGCATTCCAATTACTAATAATAGTACTTGTGAGACATATTTAAAAAAACCTGTAAAGTTTGGAAATTTAATAGATAAAATAGAATTTGATAAAATATTAAATTGTAATAACGATTTGTTCGCTATCAAAGGAAAATGTAAAAGTTATAATGATATAACCAAATGTAATAAAAACGATATAGTAGAACTAAGAGATGATTATTGTATAACTAGTTTATTTAAGAACAGAATAGGCAACTGCACCCAGGTAAATAATGATCACGTACCCACTATAGAAGAAATCGGAAGCGATCTTATATACTAAATCAATAAAATGACAAGGTCACAGCAAATGACGAGAAAATACAATTAAATGGAACTTATTTGATAAAATACTTTAATACAACTATTAAAATAGATGAACAAGAATAATTTGCATCTGAAATAAATGGCAGTAAACCCCTTCCAGCCTTCCTACAACAAAATGCAATTAGCGGCAAGATAGAGGAGGTACTTTCCTTAGAAGGGCTTCAGAAAATAAACATAAAAAATATCAAACGATTGGAACTCCTAGAAATCAAAAGCAAAACAATAACAGCAATCATGGCAATTGTTATTCTTGCGGCTGTTGGAACCATTACAAGTGTTAAAATTTGGAGAAAATGTTATCGTCAAGAAAAAGAAACAGAAGAAATTGAAGCAATTCCAGAAATAACAGGAACATCTAATACAAAACAAAAAATTAATAAAAAACAATCAAGCATTTACAATCTTCACATAGTTTGAACAATCGGGACGATTGTACTTAAGGAGTGAGGAGTTAACACAAAATATGTTTAAACACAAACATTTATTAAATATTTGTTCGTTCCCATCAAATGTGCTGACACTATGTCTGAGTATCGCATTTCTTCATTGCATTCCAAAATTTAGTTCTCATCAAAGGTGTAACACGAGCCAGAATATAGTGGAGTGATCATTAAAATCTAAAGTTGAGTATTTAATTTATATGTTCTTACTTACTCATGAATTTTTTATTTACATTGATACTTATTCAAGCACTGATTTAATTTTTTATTATTATCCTTACTCTTAAATGTATTCAAAGCAAATAAATTTTTTCACATGCTACTTAAATTTGTTTATTTTTAATTATGATTGCTATTAATGTGATCAGATTTCTCTGTTTTTTTTTTCTTCAATGAAATACATACATGTATACTTATAAATGGCCTATTGACGGTTAATTAACATGATTACAGAAATAATATTTTTTGTTGAATTTATTAGCATACTTGTTTTTATAAACAAGGGTAGAATTTACGAGAAATGTATAAAAATGAGTAAAATGTAGATCTTTAGGAACGGCAACCAAACTGGGCCTTTAAGAAGAAAACATGGTAGGGAGGGTATAGAGTCCGAGCTTCAAGAACAAAGCTCACCAAGAGAACATAATTTATAGGATATACTTTAATTGAGGAATTTTAGCTGTTTTCATGACTTTTTACAACAAGAGCACATAAACCGCCCGTATATTTTTTTTTTGTTGTACAGCAATGTCGTCACAGAACAAGAACCCAGCCCATAACTCCCGAACTAGCTAGTTAACCAGTGCGTGATTACCGTTCCTTAACGTAACCCTTTTGCAATCTTCTTTAATGGTATAAAAAAAAACATATAACACCTCATAGGCAACGGAGATTATTATAAAATATGACACTCCAAATACAGCCTATAATCGCTGTGAATAACTGAATTTAAAAAATAGAAAATTGCACGCAACGAGAGTTTTTCATCTTCGTTGAACGCTGACATTACATATGTAAAAAAATCTTTCAAAAACACAGTAATATTATTTATTGTTTTTCAAGAAATAACAATTAATGTAAAATACACAAAAAATACCAAAATAAAGAATAACAAATTTATTATTTCATTATGTACGCTATTGCTAATTGTTACAATTTTTTATATAAATTAAGATTAAACTACACTGTAAAAAGTTTAAGTTTATTTCTAAAACCGGACAGTGTTCTATATAAACTATATAGGAATTAACATTGAAATTAATTCCAAAATGGTTTATATCCAAAACCATCTCATTATTAATGAAATACTTAAGTGAATATCTTTAACACCATATAAAAATTTTAACGATTTATTTCATAAATACTCGGATTAAAAATAATACCTAAATTTAAACTTCAATTTTCCACTACAAACAACAATTCCTGTCAGTTTACATGTAATACCAAAACAGGTATCAGCAAACAATTTTTTTTTTATTTTATTATTTTCAGTTTAACTATAATGCCAAAGAAGATTTAAAAGGCTCTCTTACAACAGTTTTATTCCTTTAAGTTCAAAAACAACACTTAAAGAGGAGTTAGATTCATCTGTTCGTGAAATAGTACAACAAAAAAAGTCCAGTTAAGTTTTGTCGCTCTCATTACTTCTTGTTTTGGTTTAAAAACAATATCTAAAAAAGAATAAAAACTCTCTCATTTTCTCTGTCGTTTGAAATTAATGCAAATAAAAGTGTTAAAAGTATGCCTTTTGAAACCATGTGGTTCAATAAATGGACAAAATGCTTATTCATACAAGAGAGTAAAAACAAAAGTTTACAATGTATGTTAAAGTAAAAAGTGGTGAACAATTTTTTATAGTTAAAATTCCTGTTCCAGAAAGCGAGGAGTTTACTTCGGATGAAATAATAATTTCAAGTAAGTATTAACTACAAGCCTTTCTCCATAGAAAATTACTCAAACCTGATCTAAACTAAATTACATACTTTGTTGTTCAAATTAAGTTTTATATAAGTTAAATCTAGACATAGAAGGAAAAGAATTAAAAATAAAAGATCGCGACGGCGCACATATTGATTTCGATGAGCTGTCAGGGATTATATTGCAGTATAAATGCAGCAGCTATTTTTTTTAGAGTTTTGTTTAGACGGAACGTCTTCATCTACTAATACCATAAATATTAATAATAATAATAATATAACTTTTTTTGTTATAAAAGCGATATTGCAGGAATTGGAGTGTTATCTTAAAAGCGGGGATTTCTCTTCAATCTTTAATGAATACTCTGCCAAACAAACATTGAGCGATAACTCTCGACGTTCTTTGGTACGTGAATCAATTAACTTTTTGCGCCGACGAAGTGGAAATTACCCGACTAGAGAGGACAAAATTGCATTAGCCGAAGCAATAATACATCTTTTCCCGACATACAAAGTTGAAGATAGCAGTTGTGGTGGCATTGTAAGAAATATTGCATATATGTATGTAAAGTATGACTGTAACTTAATATTGATATTTTTTATTTTATTAAGGATCTTTTTCTTAACCCACATTCCAATACTGGTTATTTAGTTGCGGAGTTAAAAAATTTTAACTCTAAAAGGCGTATTTAAATAATTAATTTTAAAATAATTAATTTTAAAGAGATAGAATTTTTAAGGCCATATGAATCCTATGTTACACTGTGAAACACCAAAATTATTCAGGGGTTCTCATATACCAATTTTGTTTTGTTGGGGTCCATGGAAAACGAAAATACCTTTGGTTTTTTAGGTCACTTCGAAAAGTGGTTTTATAGCGGTAAATGTGGAGAAAAACGCGTTTTCTTATATTTTCTGTTTTAAATGGGCATAACTTCTTTTTTTTTACAACGGATTTCTATTATTTTTTAAATTTTTAGAAGATGTTAGTATTATCTTTTAAACAAGATATATATTTTTAAAATCGATTGACAAATGGCTAAGTTACAGTGGTTGAAATGTGAAAAAAACGCATTAAAAAACAAAAAGTTTTTTTCACCGGGCTCTAGGCTGCTTATGAGATACCAATCAATATATTCTTTTATTATAATGTGTTTTCACCCTTATTTAGAAATTTCTTAAAATAAATGACATGCAATTTGACCTGCTAATTTTTTCTGAAAACCAACCCACCACAACAAGATTAAGCCTAAAAACAAACTCTAATTAACCCATTAATGTCCATTGTACCTGTTTGATTACAGAAAGGGGAGTGTTTAAAAAAGAGTATTTCATACAGTAAAAACACCATACTAATTAAGCCATTTTACCTGTTTAGGTCCGACTTAAAGAACACACATTCTAAACTTTTCTTTTTTTATGACTTACAAAAAAGGTTAAGTTTTTAACTAATGGGTTCAACAGGTAAGGACCAATACTGCTTACAATAGTACCAAAAATTTGGTATAAAAGACTGCGGTTGCGAAAATGGCACAGTTTAATTTTTGTAAGTGAACAATAACCATCGGAGTGATTTTGGTGCATATATACTTAATAAGAGAACTAATACAAAGTGTTATTATTAAAGTTTTCATAAAAATGTGTAGTAAAAGGAACAACTTTTGTCTTATATGTGGATTGTTTGTGGATAAACGACATAAAATAGATGTGTCGGTAAATAAGCATATTATTCCCCTTTATGAAGAATATTTTAGTCGTCCCTTAGAACAGGGAAAATGGTATATACCATCGGTTTGTTGGTCGTCTTGTTACGCAACACTAAGATCCTGGAAAAATAGTCCAGATGGCTCATTTGTATTGCCATTTCTCGAACCGGTAAACTGGCTTCCACTACGTGTGCATAGACCAAATAATTGCTATTTCTGTTTAACGAAAACAGTAGGATATTATTTTAAAATAAGACAAAATATGAAATACGCAAATGTTGATAGTGTAATTAAGACTGTATCGCGTCAGAAAAACGACGTTGTTCCAGAAAGATAATCACCAGATTTAACTGAGTTTAAGTCATCTCCAAGCCATGTTGTAAGTCAGAATATGCTCCTTCGGAAAGGGAATTTAAAAGCCAACACTTTATGTCCCAAGGCGAATTCCATGATCTAGTTCGGGATTTAGAATTATCGAAAAGACAAACCGAACTTTTAGGCTCAAGACTTAAACAGTGGAACTATTTGCAAGAAAATGTTAACATTACATTTCGCAGAACCGAGGAAACCAGTTTGTTTGGATCACTATTCAACGAAAGCAATGAAACTAGTGATTTGGCTTACTGCAATGATGTGAATAAATTGTTTGAACAACTTGGATATAGTCATGTTCCTCAAGATTGGAGATCATTTATTGATGGTTCAAAAAAAGTAATATAAGTACTTTTTATATAGTTCCTTTTATTTTACTTATCTTCTATTTCAAGGTTTAAAGGCAGTGCTTTTGCATAACGATGGATCGCTCCCTTCAGTACCGTTGGCTTACGCTGCAAACATTAAAGAAACGTATGATAGTGTGTCTCTAATACTAAATGCCATAGGTTATACTACGCACAAGTGGCTAATTGTGGCTGATTTGAAAGTACTAACAATTTTGAATGGCTTGCGAGGTGGTAACACAAAGTATCCCTGCTATTTTTGTGAATGGGACAGCCGAGATTCTTCTAAGCATTGTATACAGAGAGACTGGAAACTACGTACAATAGCTGTTATTGGTGAAAAAAATAGTATAAATATCCCGTTAGTAAATCCAACAGACATTATTTTACCTCCGTTGCACATAAAGTTGGGCTTAATAAAGCAATTCGTGAAAGCCCTTGATAAAAATGGACCTGCATTCAAATACCTTGAACAGATTTTTCCCCGAATTACGAGCGAAAAATTGAAAGAAGGTAAAAAATATATTACGAACGCATGTATAATAAAAACTAATTTGTGTGTAATCAACAGGTATCTTTATTGGCCCCCAAATACGAAAACTGGTAAAAGATGATAATTTCATACTAATAATCTTGAAGAAAAAAATGCATGGAATGGTTTTGTCTCAGTGTGCGAAAATTTTCTTGGAAACACAAAAACTGAAAATTATGAGCAGATAGTAAATAATATGCTTTCTGCCTACCATGCAATGGGTTGCAAAATGTCAATAAAACTACACTATCTACATGCTCATTTGAAAAGATTTCCATTAAATTTAGAACGGATGAAAGATGAGAAAGGTGAAAGATTTCACCAGGAAATATCTAAAATTGAACAGCGTTATATAGGAAAAAATAAAATCAGCATGCTTTCTAACTACTGCTGGTCTTTAAAGCCTGATACTGACAGCGAAGTTTATAAAAAGCAAAGAAATACATGTTATTTTTAAATAAAAAACCCAAAAGTTATAACGCAAAAATTGCATAAGTCATCCATTTTTTAACCGATATTATTGTTGTTACCCATTTCTGAAAGCTAATTAATTTTTCTTTCTCATAGTAATAAATAAATACATTGTTTGGTATCTCATAAGCAGCCTAGAACCCGGTGAAAAAACTTTTTTGTTTTTTGATGCGTTTTTTTTATATTTCAACCACTGTTACTTAGCCATTTCTTACCTGATTTTAAAAAGGTATATGCTGTTTGAAAGAGAATATTCGCACCTTCTTAAAATTGAAAAAAATAATAGAAATCCGTTGGAAAAAAAAGAAGTTATGCGCATTTAAAACAGAAAATCTAAGAAAACGCGTTTTTCACCACATTTACCGTTATAAAATCACTTTTCGAAGTGACTTAAAAAACAGAACTTATTTTCGTTTTCCATGGACTCCAACAAAACAGAATTGGTGTATGAGAACCCCTTAAAATATATATTTTTTTAACATTTGTATCATAGTGTTATTCACGCTAGAGAATACCTATTAACTCCTGATGTATTAGCAAAATGAGCACAACTGCATTAACTATTTTAAGATTAAATGGAAAATAAAATGGAAAATTTGATAAAATAGAAATTTATATTTTTGTTTTCTAATTTTTTAAGCACTAGATCAGTTTATAAATAATAACAAATGTTTATTTATATTTTCAATATTTCGCCACACCTTTGGGTGGCATCATCAGGAAACAGGAAACAAAAATTAAATTTTCTTTTTTTTAAAATAACAAATTTAAAATGAAATTATTTTTTTAAACAAAAACAGAAAAATCAAAAACCAAACGACAAAAAACTCAAATATTTAAAATTTACATTCTTATAAATTTAAAACTCAAAAAACATTCAAGTAAAATAACTCAAAAATTATAAACATTTACATTCTTATAAAAATTTAAAAAACAGAAAACAGAAAACATTTAAATTATTTAAAAATGTTAAAAAACTTAATTCAAATACATTAACATAAACTTTCACGATAGAAATGTTACAAGCAATCATATACTCTCAAACGTTTATTATTTTTTATGCACTAAATGTCTATAACATTGCGCAACATTATCAGTATCAGCCTTAAAGTTTATTCTTTTTGTTGCTGGTATTTTAATTATTTGTAACATCTCTAACATATACCGACGCTTATAATTATTTTCTATATTTAAAACAGATGCATCTTCAAAGTTAGCAATAAAGATAAAGTTAAAAAGATATTAATTGATAATAATTTTCCAATGAGAGTGATAAATAGTTTGCTTAAACAGTTAAGGTTTAGAGGAGCAAATAATACAAGAGATGTTACAGAAACTAAAGTTTATAAGTCTTTAATTTATGTACCAGAAATACCAGAAAGGATTGAAAAATCAAAAATTTTTGATGGGGATAAATATAAAATGGCATACAAAACTTATAATACTTTAAATAGATTATTTAGTAAAACAAAAGATAAGATTATAAAATGGGACATGTCAAATGTAGTTTACAAAATACCTTGTAATGGTAATGATAGTGAGAATTGTAATAAGGAATATGTAGGTACGACAAAAAATAAACTAAAAACTAGAATAGCTGGACATAAGTCTGATCAAAGATACAGGGACGTTAATAATTCACAAAAAACTGCATTATCTTCCTATTGTGCCAGATTTAGTCATAATCCTAACTTTGAAGATGCATCTGTTTTAAATATAGAAAATAATTATAAGCGTCGGTATATGTTAGAGATGTTACAAATAATTAAAATACCAGCAACAAAAAGAATAAACTTTAAGGCTGATACTGATAATGTTGCGCAATGTTATAGACATTTAGTGCATAAAAAATAATTAACGTTTGAGAGTATATGATTGCTTGTAACATTTCTATCGTGAAAGTTTATGTTAATGTATTTGAATTAAGTTTTTTAACATTTTTAAATAATTTAAATGTTTTCTGTTTTTTAAATTTTTATAAGAATGTAAATGTTTAAAATTTTTGAGTTATTTTACTTGAATGTTTTTTGAGTTTTAAATTTATAAGAATGTAAATTTTAAATATTTGAGTTTTTTGTCGTTTGGTTTTTGATTTTTCTGTTTGAAAAATTCGGTTTGAAAAATTAATTTCATTTTAAATTTGTTATTTTAAAAAAAAGAAAATTTAATTTTTGTTTCCTGTTTCCTGATGATGCCACCCAAAGGTGTGGCGAAATATTGAAAATATAAATAAACATTTGTTATTATTTATAAACTGACCTAGTGCTTAAAAAATTAGAAAACAAAAATTAACTAAAAAAGATCAAAAAAACATTCATATATAATAGAAATTTATATTGTTTTATTTATTTTGAAAAAAGGGGCGGTAATTTTGCCCCGCCTACTAAAAGCAACACCCGTTTGGCATACAATCTATTCGGTTAGGCAATATAACTTACACCAATCCAAGAATACCATATATTCCCGATGGTATTATTAAAATTCTTAAATATATTTATAACAACACTTGGCTTGGTGTAAAGCTAATTCAAGAGGTCATAAAATTAAAACCTTAAATTGAAAAAAGTATGCCTAATATTTATTAAATCTAAATAATTTGGGTTTATTGTAACACAAAAAAAAGAATTAAACTTAATAAATATTGGTGTTGTTATTATGCTCTTAAAAATAAATTCAAAATTAACAATCTCTCTCTCTCTCTCATACTCTCTCTGTTATTTAATCTCTTTACGTTTATACTATAACGGAATAAATTTAATACTTTTTTGGAATTGTTATATATACACACCGGCTCGGTGTTAAAAAAAGTCCAAAATTTTTTACTGTGTATCAAAGAATATCTTAAAATACTTTAATAAAGGATGTAAACGATTCGAGATAGCCGAACGTGCTTTAATTACATTGCCGGAGCACGTAAGTTTTGATAAAGCATAATTGCATTTCCCTTAACTTTAGCCAAAGCTTAGTGCCTGAAAATGCATAACATTCACACTCATTCAATTAACACCTCTCACGTTATCGAATTAATTAATGGTTTCCAAAACAAAATTTTCGTAAATTTGGTATCGAAAAACAAACCAAGATTATAAAAATAGTAGTGAAAACCAAAATTATAAGCCAAATGTTGCAAAAATGTCATCACTTTAATTAAAAGTAAACAATGATGCAAACGCATGTTTGTAATGGCCATGAGAAGAACAAATTTTTTCAGCAAATACCAGTTAACTAAACAGTTGTAAAAATGCTACAAGCAACTAAAATTTCTTTGTGTCCTTAATTTTTATTTTGCAATTTTCATTGAATTTCCTTCAAACCGCACATTAGTATACGATTTGAAATGCTGGTCAACTGGTCGTTTCTAACACAAACAAATTAATGTTAATTCCTTTGGCTTATTTTCTGCTATACCTACTGAAACCGTTAATAGTCAAGCATATTTTGCATTTAATATTACAAATTTCTGTAATATAAAAACTAGAAAGAGGACTGTATTCGGCTATACCGATTCTTATATACCCTTGAACAAATATGTAAATCTATTTTAGTGAAATAACTCCAACTAAGAAAAAGATATTGGGGTGACAGCAAATTAAAAAAAGAATCAAAAATTGTAATATGTAAAATTGTTGCTTTTTTATGTTTGTGCCTCCATACTTAGTAATTTCTGAATCGATTTAATTTTTTTTTTTTTATTTAATTAATTGCAAATTGGATAGAATGTCGATTGCTTTTAGCGTTATAATAACAAGAATTCCTAAGTCAGTAAGTAAGAAATTAAAGACTGTTTCCCAAAAATAATGTAATTTGAATTATATGGCCTTATCTTTTGGACCATTATATACAAACGTTTGACAATTAGATAGAATGTCGTTTACTTTGCTTGGTATAGTAAGAAGTATAAATATTTTAGAAAATAAATTTAATTAATTTATATAATTTACTGTATAGCAAAACTGTTGAACCGTTATTGACAGACGGTTGAAATTTACAAATAACCTGATTACTAATTCTACTGCAACAGAAAGTATGAAATTTGAATTTAGAAATTAAAGGATGTCCCAATACTTGCTGTAATTTTATGTATATTGCCAAACTCTTGAACAGTTGTAAACAAAAGGTTGATATTAACAAGGAGCTGTAATAATAAGTCTTCTATGGGAAGTATTAAGCTTAGAGATGGAGGAATAAAGGTATCCCAAGAGGTAATGCAATTTGCTGTATATGGTCATACTTTTGAACGATTATAGAGATAGATAAAGTCTTTTTAATGTCGGGTGTTTTTTTTTTCGAAAGAGATGCTATTGGAAACCAGCATGATCGGTCCATGTCATTCGAGGCAGCAGGCAAAACACCACGCCTACCCCTAATTTTATAATGACATTTGGAACAACAAGTAACTCAAAAAAAATAAATATATGGAAGTATAGTGAATTTAAAAAAATAAGAAAATAAACATCAAGTGAAAAAATCGGCACTCGTCCATCTTTTCCGAGTTACGGGACCCTGAAATTTTTAAAAATATCAAAGCGTTTGAAGAGATCTTTAAGGAAATACCCAAATTTTTAATAAATGCTTAACCCATTAACAACCGATGTCATTTATAATTATCTGTCACCCCAATATTTCCTTTTTTGATTGGAGTTACTTCAATGAACTAGATTTACATAGATGGTGAAGAGTATATAAAATTCGGGTATACATATTAAAATACCTAATATAGCACTCTTACTGGGTGTTGTGTATCTTCGAATTTTTTTATTAATCTCGGTATTCTTTCGATTAAAATTTTGATAAACTAATTGAAATAGAGTCGCTTTTCTAATAATCAGGTCTGTTCTACAAATCACTTTTTGTCAAAGTGATTTCAAATCACGCAAAAGGTGTTCTGCGTACAAAATATACTGAAATCGCGCGATTTAAAACGTTAAGCAAAATGATTGCCGATTTGAAATCACTTGCTCGTTTTTTCTAATTATTTCGTTTAGAAAATAATAAAAATGGCATTTAAAACGATATGTCTTCTTCTTATTTTTGCAAAAAAATTAGATTTTATACACATAAAAACGAAATTAATCATAAAAGACACTGCATATTTTATAAAAAATTGTCTTGCTTTATTTAGTAATGCTCGTGATTTTCTCTTTCTCGTTAGCGGTTACCTGGTTTGTAGTTTCAAAGAATATTCTAGTGTTGCAAAATTGTCAGAGTAAAATGTCATTTAAGATTTATCTTATTTATGCTAATGTTTCCAATATCAAATTTAGCAAATATTAAGTGCAAATATAAAATAGTAGCAACTTCCTAAACTTTTTGCATTAGTTTTCACATTTTCAATTTTAATTTGAACGCCAAATTTTAAGCCCATCGATTAACACCAGTAAGTAAATGAAAGCACATGTATTACAAACAAGTAAAAATTCACTAATTTATTTTAGTTCCACACATTTTAACTTACTTAAATCACTTATAATATTTTAATTACAAATGTAAAAAAACACACAATACAAATCTAAAAAAGGCCGTTTTCTCCTATTTTCGAAAAATTAAAACCACGCCGAAAAATTGAAAATCACATGATTTGCAGAACAGCACCAAATCGTCTGCGTAATTTTAAAACCGTTCGTGATTTGAATTCACTTGATTTTCAGAACAGACCTGAATGTATACCATTTTTTTATTTTTGAGCTACAGTGAAACTAAAAGTAAATGTTGTTTTTCCAATTGTTACATTAACTGCACAATTAATGGATTTGGCAGTTGACTTTAAGATGGTAAATAGTTAAAAAAATATATTTTACATTTTTTTTCTTCAGTTCTTTTAGTTAAGAAAACTTTGTTTGCAAATTTGTTTTATAAACCTTATTAATGAAAAAATATTAATTTTCAAAAAGAAATCTTTTTTCGTGCTATTTTCTGTTATCCCGATTAATTTTTAAATCACCGATATTGATTGTTGAGGGTGAAGGCATGTCTCGATGGCCACTTCGCTTACTTAGCTGTTCAGGAAACTTCTCACAAACATTTTAAATAAACTAAAGATTTTTGTCCAAACAATAAAGTATAGATAAAAATCAAAGTTTAAGCAACTGTATACGGCTGACTTTTTTCGGCTCTTTTATACAGTTAATAGATGATAAAAAATAAAATATCACAAAACACTACAAAAAAATTTCCGTTGTTTAATTTAATGAAAAATTACTATTGTGTAAATGTTGTCTGCTCTATAAACGCCATCTTACTTAAAACCCTCAACAATGAAATTAAAAAAGCATATATGGTTGGTTTCATGTAGAAATTCAATCGATTTTGTGCATAATAAGAGTTTGAATGCAATACACATAAAAAGTTTAGATCAATAGCATCGAAAATAAGCGTTTTATAAGCATTTGCATTTTAAATATTACATTTTCACAATTACAATTTCTATTATGTTTTTGGCTTCTCCTGTAAAGTTACAGTTGTGTGAGTAAGGTCCTTTCTACATAAGATCAGCCATATCTACTTTTATGTATATATATATATATATATATATATATATATATATATATATATATATATATATATATATATATATATATATATATATATATATATATATATTTCTGCGTATTTAGATTGTACAAGTAGCCAAATAAATATTGGCGTACAGTTACTGAGCGCATATCAGAAGCAGGTACTTAACTTGCATAAAAGTATAATGAAAAAAGTAAAATGCCTAACGAATAAATTTGTCGTAATTGAATAAATAAGCAAATTAATTAATTAACAAATTATTGTCAACAGTCAGTCGCAAATTTAAATACTCCTGTCATTCATGTAGAAAATTCTAGTTAAGTAAAGTAACTCTAAAAATGTACTAAAAAAACATGGAGTGAAAAAATTGACGAAAGTTCGAGTCATGGGCCTTGAACTTTTCATAGAAATGTACGATTGTATATCATATTTATTAAGATATAAATATGGGTATGATTTAAAAGCTTTTGAAGAGATCTTTAAGGAATTACTAAAAAATTTTAAAACTACTTCACCCATTAAGAGCGGATGACATTTTAATGTGACATTAAATATATGTAGTACTAATTTTTTTTATTTTTTTATCTCTCTGTTACTAGTATTTGTTTTTTTATTAATGTTCTTTCACTAAACTAAATTTACATATATGGTGAAAGGTTATTTTAAACACAATGCCATAGTGAGTTTTCGTGTCGACGCAAACTTGATTTCACAAAAGCAATCGATCAGATATAGTGTAGGAAGAGGTGCTATTGGAAATCAGCATGCTGGGTCCATGTCCTTCGAGGCAAACCATTACGCGTACCTCTAATTTTTTTAATGTCATTAGGAACAATAAAGTTACTCCAATCAAAAATATAAATATATGGGGCGATATAGAATTAAAAAATAAGAAAAAAAAATCAAGTGAAAAATAGGCGCCCACCCATTATTATTCTCAAGCTTTTTGAAAGAAAATACTAAAATTTTTTGAAAATACTTATCCCATTAAGAGTCGATTCCATTTTTATGTAAAGTTATAAAGGCAGTACCACTTTTTTTTAGATTCTCTGTTACCCAATATATGCATTTTTGATTGGACTTACTTTGCTACACTAGATTTACATAGATGGTGAGGGGTATAAGACTCAGCATAGCCGAATTTAGTACTGTTACTTGTTTGTTTTTAACAATGATTTCTAGTATATACTCGTAAATAGTAAATATATTATTATTCTTTTGTAATTTCGATATTATTGTATAAATAATTATTTTTCCCAAATATCAACACCAAAAATAAAAAAAGTGTAACAACATCCTTTCCGCAACTAAGAATTAATTTATGCTTATGTCCTGTTGAACTTCATCAATAAAATTAATATTAATAAGCAAAACAAATAATTTTTTGTTTGTTGTAGTCGTTAGTGTTATAGGTAAAAAAAGATTTTCATTTAGGATCTATAGTGTATTAAGACATGTATTAGTGGTTTTAATAATAAAGTACGAACAAAATTAATAATTCGTGCTGTAAGTGCAGCGCCCAACTGTCCATAAGTACACTTAAGCCACATTAAAGTTTACTACATCTTATTTATATTGTTACGGAAATAAGATCTGTCTGTATGTGGGTGGTGAAAAGCAGAGGTGAATAAGTTACTTCCACTAATGGTGTGTGTATAGAATAAAGATCCCATTAGTCTTTACTTTCTGTTGCTGTTCAGTTCCGTGCCTTTCTGCTTTTTATATTATTGTGATTAGTTTTTCTTTAGCAAACATATCAGCTGTTTATAATAAACAAAGAAAATACAATACACAACACAATAATAAAAAAAAACTTAAATTTTAATAACAAAAACATGTTTGTTTACAATTTTGCACTCACCCTACCAAGCAACTTTCAAGTAACTTAACGATGAATAATATTCGTACGGAACAGAACAGAACGTCAAAGTAATAACAAACCAAAAATATATATTTTCCCTTTAACAGAAACTGATCAGCTGATTCGTCACGGAACGGAAACTAAAGACTAATTCTGAATTAATAGGACAATTAGCTAAAAAAAAATATAAACAATAACAGATTTAAAATCTATAGCTTAAAATCTTTAAGGGTCGACTTATGCTGTTAATAAAAGCTTATATCTGAAATCACAGTGACTGGTACTAAAAATTAATAATAACTACAACCGAATTTCGAACTGTTACATATTGTTGTTCTAATGATTAGTAGGTAACGATTTTGGAAATAAAAACATTATTCAACAAAATTATACTTTTAAACTATAAAATATAAATCAATGCATTAAGATTATGTTGTTGTTCTGAAAGTTTTGTTATTTTATATTTGTTTACAGAAGATTCCAGCATCTAGTAAAATTCTTAACCTCCATTTATATTATGGGTAATTAGCAAATAAAATTTAATTACCAATTTAAAATTTTTAAGTAAATACTCGTACTAATAAATGTATAAAATAATAACAATAAAACGATTTTTTGCTATATTTAATAAGTATTTTTATTACAAAACGATGGGCATTGGTTACAAGCATAATTTTATTTTATTTAAGTATGTATATATAATTTTCTCTGTTTATAATATCATTAAAAATTATTTGTTAAATATTGTAATTATATTCTGAAGCATAATCATTAAATTTTATTTATTTATTTAATTTTCTTCCACGAAAATAAAAGTTCACATTTAATAAAATATATGAATTGAAACAAATACATATCGCTCATTTGCTTCAAGAACGTCATAACTCAAAAAAAAAATCATTTCGAGATTGATAAAAATATCATACTATCTAAGTTCCCACTACAATTGGTAAAATGATTCGTAATTAAAAAAAGCATTTAAGAAAACTTTCATAAATTATACATTAAAGGAGAGGTCTTGGACAAACTATGTGGAATGTTTGATTTATGACATTATTGCTGTAAGAACATATCCTATACTGTATGGTAAACTAAATATTGTCGTTATTTGTTAAATAAAAAACGGAGTTTTATTTAATATTTTTTATCAACACAGCCATAATTAAAAATAATACATTATACGCAGATAAAAAAACATGGTTGTGATGTGGTCATAATAACCATATTATGTTCTTTATAACAATGTATGGTTGCGGAGAAGCACTTATAGTAGTTTTCACCAAAACTTTAGTCACGATTGACATTTTTTCTTAACTTTTAACCATTATATGGTTACTGTGCACCAAAAATACAACTTGGTTGGTTTTATCTTAAAAAAATTTTAACCACAACCAAAGATTTATAACTTATTAAAAATAATATAACATATTTAACCATAATATATTATCATTAATCAAAGTATGGTTAAAAGCAACAGAATAATGTTTGCGCAAAAAAATATTTTGTTCTTGTTCTTGTTTTTTATTGTTAAAGAAATTTAAAAAAAAATAAAAATTTATGTACAAAATACATAATCAAAAATAATATGGAAAATATAAAAACAAACAAAAAGGGAACCAAAACATTTAAAAAAAGTTGAAGTAAAAATATGCATGTATGTATATTTGAACATAATTAATGTTTATACTTTGGACAACAATATGGTTGCAAATGTAACAATACTATAGCCCTATTCACGATCTTGTGTAAATAGTCTTGCATCATAGCATTTGCAAAATGTGTACCATATTTTACTCATTACTGTGTGTTTTGTTGGTGTAAACTAAATGTATGCTACACTTTTTTGAAAATGCTATGATGCAAGACCATTGCACAAAGATCGTGAATAGGGCTTATGTTTTGTTAGCAACCATATAATGCAACCATGTATGTTGCCCTTAGACTATGGTTACCTCAACCATATTTTTTTTTTTGCGTGTATGTGCGAAAAGTCGATACATTTTAAAAATATCTTTGTTTCGTACATACAGTCACAAAACAAAATGTGACAATGTTTTAGAAAGCGATATGATGTTTACGTCATAAAGCTTACTCCACAGCTCAAAATATATCGTTCTTACTGGCAAACAAAGTTTTTAAACATAAAATGAAATAACGACTTATTCTCTTAAAACGTGGAAAGTACAAAAGACAAAACTTTTGACATGGCGAACAATTCTATATGATTAACTACAAATTTTGAAATTTTGAGTTATGACGTTCTTGAAGTAAATGGGCGAAATTTATATGATTCAAAACTATTAAAAATGTAAATTCGATTATTATCATTTACATACTTCGCTTCCCTTTGAAATGATATAAAATAATTGCATGATTACAGGCATTAACTGACTTTGAAGAGAAATTGGCTTGACTGGGGGTAGTAGACTCTAAATTATAGATGCATCTAAATTAGAGAAAGTTCAGCTATTTCTTTGGCAAGATTTCATTTCATCGATTTTTCGCAATGGTGGATTATTGACGTGATTAGATTCTCAAAATTACAGAATCAAAAACAAAGGGAGTTGGAATTCCAATATTAATAAATAAATTAAAATTTATTGTTTTCCGTTTGTTGGTTGGTAGATAAGGTTGTTTTTAGGCTACTTAGTAACTTTATGTTAAGTTCCTTTAACAACTATCCAAAATATTAATCACAGTTGTTTAGTACAAGTCAATAATATAATTCACGTTAATAAAACTTTAAGTTCATCATAATACTGATAATTATATTATGACAATCTAAATTCATTTATTAAATTAAATTAAACAACGGGAATTTTTTATCAAATGAATTAATTTATGTTGCTGTTAATAAAATGATAATATACATGAAAGTTGTTTATAGAATAGAAATTTTTATTTGTTAAAAAAAAGAAAATTTTTCAAGGTTATTAAACAGGTGTTTTTATTAGTAAAATATTTTTATAAAATTTTACTCATTTAATGTAATCAATTTCGTCTAAATAGTTATTGGAGTAAAAATTTGTGCAATTGATAAATACACACCTTGTAGGTACACGCAAAAGATACTCAAAACAACATCTACAGACCCAGACAAGTGATAAAATAATATTAAAATGCTACCGTGCTGCTTTTAATTAATTACATATTATAATGAACCATAGAATAAATTAAAACAATAATACATTTGCAATTGGAAAGTGTTTCCAGGTAATTATTCAACCATAAGTCTGAAATAAACTCCTAGTCTGCACCAGTTATTTAAAATGCTTGACTATTACTAATGCTTATGTACTTGCTTAACTGTTGCTGTGAAAAAATGTGCAGCAAAAGCAAATAGCCAATGCAAAAAAAAAAATAAGAAAGAAACTCATTTACTTTAGCTGACTATGTGGTTCTTTCTGCAGCAAAGTTATTTTTTTAACTGTTGCTTAAGCAGTCAGTTGTTCTTTATTTTTATTTTTACTTAACTCTTTACTATAAGATTATGGCTGACCACAGTTGCTATTTCTTGCTGTTACTTGTTGTAAAACGTATATATTGTATTTATTACCTACAATACATAAGAAAATACATTTTAAAAACGTTGTTTTATTATTATTAAATGGTGTTTTTTTTCTTAAAAAGCAACAGCAAACGTTTTCCAAATAAATGCCTTGCTGCTGCAGAAAGAAACACTAGTCAGCTAAAGCAAATGTGTTTCTCTCTCTCTTTTTTGCATTTGCGCTGCTGTTCCTTCGTTTATAATGAAATGTTTTGTAAATGCTGAGACATATAGTTTTTTGCTGAGAACATGTAAGCAAGGAAAAGATTTTAGTGCTGTTGCTATTTTTAAGCAAACAATTTAAACCCTGGTCTGCACATAACGATATGAAATGTTTTAGGGTTGTTTCATATTATTAAAGTTTTGACCGTTAAAAATACATTGCGAACGTAATTTTCAAATTTTTAAGACCTAAAAATATAAAAAAATTTTTCTCAAAATCACGTTTTACTAAATAAAAAAATTTATTCTGTGTAAAAAAAACTTTGAATTTAAAACCTCATGCTATTTATGGTATTTATGGTTGTAAGACGATTTTTAATGTATAAAACACCTAAATAACAGCAAATAACACATTTGCATAAAAAGGTTGTCTAATATGTATTAAAAAGGTAAGAGGTCTTTTACCTTTTCAACCCCCTTGTTTAGGAAGTATTTCTCGTATTAGATAGGATACTTTTAACTGCCATACTTTCATTGAGTCTATACAGAGTCTCTTTTAATTACTTATATTTGGCTAAAGCCTCGTAGCCTTAAGCCTAGCCAGTGCCGAAGATTCATGCACAGTGACAGCTATTATTTCAAAATAATGCCCAAACGAATATATTTAAAATTGTATCACAATCATAATTAGGTTCACCCATACACAAATAATAAAATTGAATATCCTTTAAAAACTTCTTAGCACACGTTAATTAACAAAAGTTAATTGGAGATTTAAACTCCATAATAAACACTTTAGACAGATGTATTGAAGTACATTTAACTTTAACAACAATATTTGTTAAATAAAAACAAGTCACAGTGCTATATTTGGCTATGCCGATTCTTATACCCCCTTCACCATCTACGTAAATCTAGTTTAGTGAAGTAACTTCATTTAAAAAAGCAAATATTGGAGCGGCAGAATTAAAAATTAAGAAAAAAAATAAGTACTACATGTACATAATTTTACATAAAAATGTTACCGGCTCTTAAAGGGTTAAGAATTTCTAAAAATTATTAATATTTCCTTAAAGATCTAATCAAAAGATTTTAAATGATACACATATTGATATTTAAAAAAAAATTTAATTTCAGAGTCCCATAACTCGAAAAATATAGGCGAGCGCCAATTTCTTCACTTGATATTTTTTTCTAAGAACATCTACCGACCTTACTGATTGCTGAACTATCTATGTGTTTAGATATTGCAAAGGCAAACTTGATTACAACAGTAGCACGCCAGACAAACAAGCCAAAATCGTTCAATGGATTTCGCTATGCATTAGAACTCATAATATAAGTATTTTATGGGATCGGAAATGGATATTGTAGAAATTACAAGCGGAATTACATACTTTGTTATATTGCTTTTCTACCTTTAACTTGTTAAAAGATTCTTAAAGCAATAAAGCTTTTTCTTTTTCTTAATAAAAATAAAAAGTCTCCTTGAAAATTATTAAATTAAATTAAAACACGGGAAACATTTATTAAATGAACAAGTTTTCAAAAAGAATTATTGTGCTATTTTTTTACACTATCCCGATTTAAATTATAAGTCACCGATATTGATTATTTACGGCCATTTCGCTAGCGTTTACTTAGCTCTTTTCGTTCTCAGACTTATGAATTTCCTCTCCGATAGACAACTATGCCCACCATAAAGCACTAGAAATAGATAGAGACAAAGATCAATACAATTATTGCTGACTGCTGACCCTGCAGAGTGGGAACTTAATAAACTTAATATATTGGATGCTATTTTTTTATAATCGGTAAATAAAACGAAGAAATAGTTAAAATAAATGTAATGCGTTGGCATCGTGCTGGCCAGTGCATTTTAGATGGTGTTAACACAAATTGCACCCAGTTTTTCATTTGCTTTTCACTGACTTTTTCTTGTTCTTAAATTTATATAATCGGTTGGTAAAAATGTACAGTAGAAAAATCACCATTGACTTTGAAATTCTACTTATTAGAGACTAAACGGCGAGTTTAACTTATTTGATTTACAGACAATAATAACTTAATCAAGAATTTATCGCATTTTTTTTTTAATGAATCTCTAGCAGACCTGTAGGGTGTACATTATATTACAATTTGGATTATTTGTAACCATAGTAAGTCCTATAATAATTGCCAGTAATTACAAGTAATTAAAATCAAAAAGTTATTTCCCATATGAATTATCACACATGGGACTAATGAATTCGACTAATTTATCTACAATTTCATTAGCATTGAATGAAAAATAATATTAATTATTTTTTGGTCATTATCAGTATTTATTTTAACGGTAATGCTTTTTAATAAAAAACAAACCAAACAATGTCATTATCATTGATCAAATGATTATCATAAAAAATAGTTTACAAGCATAACCATTAATAAAGTTCACTTCTTTTCTTTGTACACTAAATAAACTCCTTAAAAAAAATCAAATTTGGTGAAATATGTAAAGACTTAAACATTCTTATGAAAACTGATAAGTTATTAATATTTTAAAATATAAAACCATCTATAAAAGAGTAAATGTTTATTTGTTTTGTGTTTAGATCCCTTTGAAGGTACTGTTATTATAAATTAATTTTTCATAAAAGGTATTATTGATTTTTTCCAATTGTAACTAGTAATCTAACAGTTTCACTAAATTTTTTTTTCCATTAGTAAAACTAATTATAACCAAAATAAAATTATTTGCATTAAGAGGTAGTTACAAAAAAATTCTAATAATGTTAATTATAACTAAAAAATTTCAGGTCAAAAAAAGAAATTTAAATGCGTGTGTGTGGAGAGACTCAATTGGGCTAATGCAATAGTTTCTATCATTATTCCGGATGCAGAGGAACAGTTAGTCGCAGCCTATGATGCTATTCAATTGAAATCGGTCCTTTCAAAAAGTGAACACCCTTTTTACTCCAGCCTTATTCGCAATTCAGAAAAAATAACAATGAGACAAATACACATGCTTTAAGTTATCTACCAAAGTTTTAAAAACTTTAGTCTTGGGTGATTTTTAATTAAGGACCATTTGCATAGTACCCTTATTCCTTATAACCCTTTCAGACCGTGATGCATTGATTCTGCGGGTGGGTTTCGGTCTCAATATTTTAACTTCTGTTTGCTTAATGTGAAATAGACTGGCATGTATCGATTGTGCTGATTGTTTTCTATATTTGCTTCTCACATTTCTCTTCTGTTTAATTTACCGTTACATTAATTACACTGTACAACACACCAAAAAATTACAAGGTCCGGGCTATAAATTCTGATAGAGGAGACAAAAAAAAGATATACGTGTATCGGCGTTTTGAAAGTTTACATCTGGATTTCATTTGAGAGGGGGTTAAAGTTTCCCAGCTCTGGCACATTCTTATTGTTAAACGGCATAAGAAACCATGTGACCCTTACATTTTAGGTAAAAAATATGTTCAGCAGATTTATGTAAAATGTTACGGAGAACATTTTTGTAGAAATTTTAACCCTCTAACTCCTCAAGATATGGGTCTTTTTTGTCCTTCTTTTAAGAAATAGCAAAAAACAACATTAAAACAGGGTTTTAGAGGGTTAAAATGTTCCACAAAAATGTTACCCGTTAAATTTTACTATAAGTCCCTGAATACACCAAAAAGGAAAATTCAACCATAAAGTCAGAAATAAGACCCAACAAAAGACAGCTTAGGGTTAATTTCGCATTTATTAAGAATTTTGTTTTAAATCAAATTTGGATAGCATTAATTACATTTTTTTTTTAGCTCTAGGCAATTCCACTTCATTATCATACAATGTCCAGCATATTTCAGCGATAAGCGAATGAATGCTTTTACCTTTATAGCGTTCTTCAATGAGTGCGCATGTCTGATGAAATTTTTCACCATGCTCATCAGATTCTGTTGAAAACTGGTTCTCAAAGTAATACATATGGGAATTTAAAAAATGAATTTTTGTTGACATATGAACGCAATAAAAGGTTCCTGTTTCAGCGATTGTTCCATCAACATAATGACTAGGACTTCGAAGTTGTAGCACAGGTACTGGGAGTTCGTCAGAATGCGGAAATGGCAGCATGGCTGATGGCACAGTTTTGTATACAAAACTCTTTCGCCTATATCTATTCAATTTTAATATGGCACACGTAGCACGTAGCGTCATTATGTTCACCTGGATCTAACCACCGCATAGAATACCAAACTGCATTGAATTTCGTTGACCTTCAGCGAGAGTTCAAAAATAAAACTATAGTTTTAGAACAAAAAAAAATTTTATTACCTTTGGACCACAAAATTAAGCCATTATAACAAATAAAAAATAAGAAAAAAACAGCAAGTGAAAAAATTGGAGCTCGCCCATATCTGCCGAGGTACGGAGCTTAGAATTTTTCCAATTTTTTTAAATATCAATATGGATATCATATTAAAGCTTTTGAAAAGATCTTTAAGGAAATAGCATTAAGAGTTGATGAAATTTTTATGTAAAATAATATATATGAAGTACCAATTTTTGTTTAATTCTTTGTCCCCCAATGTTTGCTTTTTTATTGGAATTACTTCACTGAACTAGATTTACATATACTATATGGTGAAGGGTATATAAGATTCATCATAGCCGAATATAGCGCTCTTAATTGTTATTTACAATCTTTAAGAGGAGAAATAATAATGATAAAAAAAAATAATGATAAAACAACACCTTATTGAGGCCATAAATACATTTTCAATTACTTCGCAAAATTATTTCTCCTCTTAAAGATTGTAAATAACAATTAAGAGCGCTATATTCGGCTATGATGAATCTTATATACCCTTCACCATATAGTATATGTAAATCTAGTTCAGTGAAGTAATTCCAATAAAAAAGCAAACATTGGGGGACAAAGAATTAAACAAAAATTGGTACTTCATATATATTATTTTACATAAAAATTTCATCAACTCTTAATGCTATTTCCTTAAAGATCTTTTCAAAAGCTTTAATATGATATCCATATTGATATTTAAAAAAATTGGAAAAATTCTAAGCTCCGTACCTCGGCAGATATGGGCGAGCTCCAATTTTTTCACTTGCTGTTTTTTTCTTATTTTTTATTTGTTATAATGGCTTAATTTTGTGGTCCAAAGGTAATAAAATTTTTTTTTGTTCTAAAACTATAGTTTTATTTTTGAACTCTCGCTGAAGGTCAACGAAATTCAATGCAGTTTGGTATTCTATGCGGTGGTTAGATCCAGGTGAACATAATGACGCTACGTGCTACGTGTGCCATATTAAAATTGAATAGATATAGGCGAAAGAGTTTTGTATACAAAACTGTGCCATCAGCCATGCTGCCATTTCCGCATTCTGACGAACTCCCAGTACCTGTGCTACAACTTCGAAGTCCTAGTCATTATGTTGATGGAACAATCGCTGAAACAGGAACCTTTTATTGCGTTCATATGTCAACAAAAATTCATTTTTTAAATTCCCATATGTATTACTTTGAGAACCAGTTTTCAACAGAATCTGATGAGCATGGTGAAAAATTTCATCAGACATGCGCACTCATTGAAGAACGCTATAAAGGTAAAAGCATTCATTCGCTTATCGCTGAAATATGCTGGACATTGTATGATAATGAAGTGGAATTGCCTAGAGCTAAAAAAAAATGTAATTAATGCTATCCAAATTTGATTTAAAACAAAATTCTTAATAAATGCGAAATTAACCCTAAGCTGTCTTTTGTTGGGTCTTATTTCTGACTTAATGGTTGAATTTTCCTTTTTGGTGTATTCAGAGGCTTATAGTAAAATTTAACGGGTAACATTTTTGTGGAACATTTTAACCCTCTAAAACCCTGTTTTAATGTTGTTTTTTGCTATTTCTTAAAAGAAGGACAAAAAAGACCCATATCTTGAGGAGTTAGAGGGTTAACATTTCTACAAAAATGTTCTCCGTAACATTTTACATAAATCTGCTGAACATATTTTTTACCTAAAATGTAAAGGTCACATGGTTTCTTATGCCGTTTAACAATAAGAATGTGCCAGAGCTGGGAAACTTTAACCCCCTCTCAAATGAAATCCAGATGTAAACTTTCAAAACGCCGATACACGTATATCTTTTTTTTGTCTCCTCTATCAGAATTTATAGCCCGGATCTTGTAATTTTTGAAAAAATTTGATTTTGTTGTACAGTGTTATTAAGAAACTCTTCAGTCACATTTTAGTTTTAGCATTATGAGCCGTAAAAGTAAGTTGTGTCTTTAATGACAAAAATATTAATCGTTTACAAATAACTAAAAAAACTAAAAAACTAACTAAAAAATTTATAAATTTAAAAATTTCAAACTAACTGAAATCTTTTCATGCAATACAAATGTGTTTTAGTGTAAGCAATAAGAGACCAAAGTTCTCTTCTGGTTTAAATTGTAGTTTTATTTTTAGGAGCGACCTAATCGTGGCGCTCGACTGAAGGCAAAGTACAGCTTAAAATCTAACAATATTTTTGTCAGCTTATATGTATACTAACTTTGAGAAGTTCTAGACGACTCAAATGAGTGAGTTCTTAAATCTTACTCAAAGTCTTAACTCTATCTTATAAGTAATAAGGCAATCATGAATTTTAGGAGCTTTTCAAAAATCATAATTGAGTGGTTTCCTAATCTTTATATTTAACTCAAATGAATATTTACCATGGGAAAATAAATGTTATTTGATTCTTAAGTCTGTGTACAGTTATTTTCCCTAGGCAAAAGTAAGGCGTGCGTCTCAATATTTTGTCAGATCATACTCATATGCATAAACGCTAGAGAATTTAATTGTAATCAAAAAACAAACCTTTGCCAAGTGCGATGTCATTGCCACGTATCTATTTTAAATGATTTATGCAACGGCCGGCCGTCTTTACTGAGTGGTGTCAAATGAACATTGTTTATTAATGTTACAAATCTTTTCGTACAATTATTTTGTTTAAAGAATTTATAATATACTGGCAATGAAGGCTGTTAATATTTGTTACATGCTGTTGGTTAAAGTGATTGTTCGATTACGCTACACCTCCACTTTTCAGAAGAATGTTCATATAATTTTATTTTATGGACATTCTTTTATAAATATTCTTAAGATTATTTTGTTTATATAAGTTTTGAAGATTATATTTGAATATTGTTATTGTAATTATTACATTATTATTATGTTATTAATATATATTAATATTACCGGCGCCTAGTAACATTTAGTCTTTATATAGCTTTAGTCTATTTTTATGTATTATACGTTCTTTTTTTGATTTCTTATCTACTATGGTTACATTATTTCTTAAGTCTATTTTCTTAACTTTATATGGACCTTTATACTGTTTTTCTAGCTTATGTCCCGCTTCATTTTTAATTAAGACTAAATCTCCTATTTTAATATCATATCATATTGTATCCCTATCATAGTATAATTTTTGCCTTAACTTATTTCTATCTAAAATTTTTTGGATCTATTATATGCTATCTCTAACCTAAATTTTGTTTCTTTTGCGTAATTATCTATATTGTATAGTTGAGTAATTCTATCTACTTCATTAAATTGTTTAAAACTATTTGGTGATTTTGTAAAAATTAGCTCAAATGGACAGTAATTATGTATTGTTGATGGTGTTGTGTTGAAACAGTAAGTGAAATATTTCAACCATTCGTCCCAATCAGATTTATCTACAGATATATATGAGCGCACGTATTCGTTAAAAGTTCTATGACTTTTTTCTATTGTGCCTAATGTTTGATGATGATATAAAGTGGAAGTTATTTTTTCTATCTTTAAAAATTTACAAATTTCTTTTCATGTTTCATTTGTATACTCAGTGCCCCTGTCCGAAATGAACAGGTCATCGATCTGGTCGTTACTCTTAATATTATAGATGCTTTTTTATTCATGTCGTTAAGGTCATTTATTGTTATACGCGATAAAGCGTCAGCAATGTATTTATCTTTTCCCCTAAGATATTCTACTGTGAAGTCGTATTCTTCCAAATCAAGTCTCATTCTCGTTAGTTTTGAGCTCGGGTTTTTCATTGAAAACAAATATGATAGTGGTCTGTGATCTGTGCGTACTAGAAAATGCTTTGCATATATGTATGGCCTGAAATGTGTAATGGTCCAATGTATTGCAGTTAGTTCTTGTTCAATTGTCGATTTATTACTTTCACCTTTTGTAAACGTTTTTGATGCGTAAGCAATCGGTAGATGTTTACCTCCGCATTCTTGGGTCAAAACTGCTCCACAGGTATATTTGCTAGCATCAGTCGTTGTACAAAATTCTCTTGAAAAATCTGGGTATTGAAGTAATGTCGGACTTATCAAAGCACCTTTTAGATACCGGAACGCTTTCTCACAGTCATTTATCCATTCGAATTTGACATTTTTCTTTGAAAGTTTAGTTAAGTGTCTTGAATATTCTGAAAATTTTTTTATAAATCTTCTATAATAATTACAAAATGGAACAAACCTTTTTGTGCTGTCTGCGTCTTTTGGGATTGGATAGTTTTCTATTATTGAATATTTACTTTTGTCGGGGAGAATTCCCTTATCGATGCATTTATGTCCGAGATAAGTTACTTCCCTCATAAAAAATGAAAATTTTTCCGGATGCAGTTTTAAGTTATGTTGTCTGTATAATTCAAAGACATCTTTTAAATTGGAAAGCATGTGTTTTTCAGAACATCCCAATACAACCAAGTCATCCATATACAAAAAGGCTTGATCTGCTTTTAAGCAACTAAATGCCAGTGTCATCATTTTTTGAAACGAATTTGGTGCTATTTTTAGACCATAAGGCAATCTTGTAAACCTATACGACCCATTATTTGTTGAAAAGGATGTATAATTCCTTGAATTTTTATCTAAACTAATTTGCTGGAAACCGGACTGTCTACGCTGGTCACCCTTATTTTTATTTTTAAAATAATACAACCCTTATGGTTGCTACTGTTTTTATACAACTAAGTTTAAGAAATATGGAGAAATAAAACGAAGTTTGTTATTATAAAAACAGCCCACGTTTTTTTATTGAAACCCCAATTTTGTAAGAAATTATAGTAGTCTAATCCCCTTATTTTTTTCTGTACGAAATTAAAATATTTTATTTAAATTTACCCACGCAACCCCCTCAACATTTGGTCCATTCGAACCGGATCCGACGTATTAAATAAAATATTTTAATTGTGTCTTTCGTTTCAGAAAGCCCGCACCCTCCATATTGGACCCTTTGAGTAATTAAATTTATACCCTTTGAGTACAAGGTACGTACAAATAAATTTGTAGTTCTTGTAAATTTAATAAAAAAAGTGGTTGAAATTAGATTAAACAAACGTGTTGTTGTTGTTTTTTGATAGTTTGTTTATTTCATTTCGTTTTATACTTATTCGGTGAAGTGAATAAACCCGAAACTGAGTTTACGGCGAATTCACCACAGTTGTACATTTTGGTACTAAAGTATTCAACATTAGTAAATAAAGTTTTAATTTGATTTCTGGGAATTAAAATAATATTAAATTCTTATTTTTACTCAAAATCATTACCTTTGAGACGTTTTTTTTTGGTGCTTAAACCACTGTTTATAATAATAATTAATAACGAGTTTGCTTCGGAAATTTTATTACTTATTATTATATTGTAATTGATAAAATTGTTGCAAATTTATTTTGTTGATCGTTTTTTCGCCTCGAATTTTGAATTTTCAAATAATTTGAATCTTGTCGATTTTTTGCGGTCCTTTTAAGAAAAATATTTGTGCAGTTTAGAGTATATTTATTGCTTTTCTAAAGACCCGTTCAGTAAATATGACAACATTAAAGCTGAATTACAGTCGCTTGACTGATTTCGAAAGCTTTTTTAAATCTATCCCGGAAAATCAGCACACGGTTCATTCCTTGAATACCCACCGACAAGAATTATCGCGGTTGTGGGAAATGTTTCGTGATACTTATGACGATATTTTGCAAAATACTGACGAGTCAAAAGTCTCTTTGAAGGAGGTTAAGTTAAAATATACGACTGCCTACACCACCTATTATCAGTGTGTTTCGACAATAGATACTCTTGTTGACGCTTTTAAAGATAAAGCCTCTGCTTTTTCTAACACCCCTCCGATACATCTTCCCCCTTGTGACACCGAAATATTTTCTGGCGATTATTCGTCTTGGCCAACTTTCAGGGATATGTTTTCGGCCCTTTACAGGAATAACTCGCACGTGAGCAACATTCAGAAAATGTATTATCTATTGCATAAGACTGAAGGTGAAGCTCGCGACATAATTCGTACGTGTCCTATAACAAATGAGGGCTTCGATATGGCTTGGCAGAACCTTGTGGATCGTTACGAGAATAAACGAGTTTTGGTCAACGCTCAACTGAAAACCCTTTTTAACCTTCAGACAATAGAAAAGGAATCTGGCCCCTCAATTAAACGTTTACAAAGGACCATTAACGATTGTATAACAAATTTGTCTTTATTGGGCATTGAAACTAAAAACTGGGACATAATATTTGTATTTATGTGTTCCACTCGTTTGCCTGAAGTCACACTCGGACTTTGGGAACAGTCCCAGGGACCAAGCTCCGATTTGCCGAAGTGGAGTAGTATAGATGACTTTCTGACGGCTAGATACAGGACTTTAGAATCCGTGTCTGACATATTTGGCGCCCATAACCCGACTAAAATAGTTAGTCACAACCCGAAAAAGCCTCAGGAGGTACGGAAATATAAGAACTTTGGTACCACTATTACCCCGAATATACCCCCTAGAAAATGTTTGCTTTGTACAGAAAACCACCCTGTACGATTATGCTCTATTTTCCTTAGGATGTCTGCGAGTGAACGTTTAGCCATCATTAGGAAGCATAAGTGTTGTACAAATTGTCTGGCAACCTCACATGAGTTTAGAAGATGTCAAAGTTCTAATGTATGTTATATATGCAAACAAAAACACCATTCGTTGCTTCATCGATCGGAATCTTCCAGTCAAATACAGCAAAGATCCGACACCAATGTATCTAACCCTGAAACCTCGCATCTACGTTCGAACAAAACTCCTAACACCTCGGTAAATAGAGCTGATAATGATGAGAGACCATCAACATCTGCCGCTGCACGTTTTCTTCAAACCCTTGCCACCCGATTACAGTCCACCCCATACTCTACAGTTTTGTTAGGAACCACAGTAGTTGACATTTTGTTTAATAACGTAAGGTGTTCAGCCAGAGCTTTGATTGACCCTGCTTCGCAAGCCACGTTTATTTCACGCAAGCTTCAGAGAAAGTTAGCACTTCCCACATTCTCTGGCCCCTCTGCCACAATTGTAGGCCTCAATGGTGCTATGGCAGGAAAATCGTCTAAAATCTGCTTTATTTCACTTGGATCTTCAATAGATCCCAAATTTGAATTGAAAACAGAAGCTTATGTTGTTGAGAAGCTTACTGGATGTTTGCCTACATGTGCGTTGGCGAATTTTGTTGATTTTAATATACCCGAAATACCCCTTACGGATTTTAAGTGTTCTCACATGGATTTGCTTATCGGTGCAGACATATATTCTGAGATTATGCTCACAGAGGTTCAGAAACATCCTAGTGGGAACTAAATAGCCCAGAATACAGTTTTTGGTTGGATTCTGACAGGAAAGGTCCCGCACACGCAACCCATGAATTCTATAGTTTCATTTTATAATCATTTGGATTTAAATGAAAAAATTGCTCGATTCTGGGAAGTAGAAGAAGTTCCAAAAATCAAAACGTTGTCTTCTGATGACGTTTTTTGTCAGAATTTGTATCGTAAAACCACCTACAGGAATGAAGACGGACGTTATGTCGTTTCGTTACCCTTTAAGTCTGATTTTCCTGATAAATTGAAGCTTGGTCTCTCCCGAAAGTCAGCTTTGTCACAAAATCTAAAAAATGAGTCAAGATTATTAGGAACTAAAGAGGTTAAAACCCTCTATGATCAGGTTGTGTGTGAGTATCTTACTCTAGGTCATATGGTCAAGGTTACCCCAGACTTGGGTTATAGTGCGAATAGTAACTATTATTTGCCGCATCATGCCGTCTTGAAACCTGATAGTGTAACTACAAACCTTCGTGTAGTTTTTAACGCGTCAAACCCATCATCCAATGGACTTAGTTTGAACCACCTATTGCATACTGGACCTACCTTGCAATCTGATTTGACTATTTTAATTCTTCAATGGCGGCTATTTCAATTCGTGTTCAATGCTGACATTGAAAAAATGTATAGGCAAATATTGATCAGGCCAGATCAAGCGTCATTTCAGAGGATTGTATACCGCGCTGACCCCAATAACGAAGTGGAGGACTTCGAATTAAGAACAGTTACTTTTGGAGTTAACTGTGCCCCATATTTAGCAATACGAACTTTGCATCAGTTAGCTGATGACTGCGAACGACTTTACCCTAAAGTTTCAGAACTTTTGCGTACTCAAATGTATGTTGACGATGTTCTTGCTGGTTCACATACGATAGAAGAAGCAGTTCGTGATCGCAATGAATTGACGCATGTCTTGAGATCTGCCGGCTTTTCACTTCGAAAGTGGACCGCCAACCATGAGAGTCTTCTTGCAAACTTGCACCCCGAACATCTATTAGATTCCGAATTTTTGAAGTTGTCAGATGCCAGTAACACTAAAACGTTGGGTTTACGTTGGAATGCGAGCATTGATGCATTTTTCTTCAAGCCAGCTCTGACGCCCGATTGCTCTGTCGTCACAAAACGTGCTGTCTTGTCTCAAATAGCTAAGCTATTTGACCCCGTTGGATGGCTTGCCCCTAAGGTAGTCGTTGCAAAAATTATCATGCAACAAATTTGGAAAGACAGGACGGATTGGGACGAATGTTTGAAACCCATGACGTTACAAAGATGGCGCGCATTTGTCGATGATTACCCGTCTATTGAAAGCATCAATATCCCCCGTTGGGTTAATTATAACCCTCAGCATGAAGTACAACTTCATGCCTTTTGTGATGCTTCTGAGAAAGCATATGCCGCCACTCTATATATTCGAGTCCGAACCCCGTCAGGTGAGCTGTTCACCAATTTGCTCGCTGCTAAAACAAAGGTTGCGCCGATTAAAGTGCAAACTTTACCCCGTTTGGAGCTCTGTGGTGCAACTCTACTGGCAAAGATGGTACATTCACTTCGCAAGGAGCTGAATCTTACCATGTCGGAAGCCTTTTACTGGACAGATTCGACCATTGTTCTGTCCTGGCTTAAAAAACCCCCGTGCCATTGGCCAACTTTTGTAGCAAATCGAGTTTCGTTTATTTTGGACAAAATTGGTAATGACAACTGGAGTCATGTTGATTCTCATGATAACCCTGCTGATATAGCTAGTCGTGGTATTAGCGCTAAGGAATTGGCCAATTGTGATATTTGGTGGAAAGGGCCCTCTTGGTTAAATCGCCGCCAATCAGAATGGCCTAATACGTTAGTTAAATTATCTACCCAACTTGAGACTAGGGCAGTTCACGTACATGTTGCTCAAACAATTGTATCTGAGGAAATTTTATGCCGTTTTTCAGATCTACCCCGAGCGTTGCGAGTACTGTCTTATGTTTTTCGCTTTTATTACATGATTCATCTGAAACATAAACAGTTCTTTAAGTATTCTTTTGAGCTCCTTAGTCAGAGTGAATTGAATATTGTAAAAAATCGACTAATTAGTTTGTGTCAAAACATCCATTTTCCCGAATACTCTGTTTTAAAAACAGGATCCAGCCTGTCTCGTAAAAGTTCACTTCTGGTATTTTCCCCGTTTATCGACTCAAATGGATTTATGAGAGTTAATGGGCGTCTTTCAAAATCGCCAACCCTAACTTACGAGGAACGTTTTCCAAAATTGTTGCCATACAATGGTCGTTTTACCCGTTTGTATTTAGAATACATTCATAGGTTGTCAATACATGGCGAAAATTCGTTAATGCTGAGACTGATTAGGCAAGAGTTTTGGGTTCCCAAATTAAAAAACCTTGTTCGTACAGTTATTCACAATTGTAAAGTTTGCTCAATTTATAGAAAAAAACTAGGTCAGCAGATGATGGCTGCTTTACCGCCCGAGAGAACGACACTTTCTCGGCCTTTTACTCATACAGGACTTGATTTTGCAGGTCCTTTTGAGATAAAATCATATATCGGTCGTGGTTGTCGAATAACAAAGGGATACGTTTTGGTCTTTGTTTGTTTTGCCACGAAGGCTATTCATCTCGAGGCTACTAATGACGTTTCACCTGACGGTTTTCTAGCTGCATTTTCCCGTTTTTTCTCCCGTAGAGGTTGCCCGACCCATATTTATTCGGACAATGGAACCGCTTTTATTGGTGCAGCTAACGTGTTAAAGAAGGATAAAAAGCAGTTTCTTTCTGACTTGAAGAACCAACTCATAGCTAAAAATGCTTTTCAGTTAGTTGATTGGCATTTTATACCACCTGGAGCTCCACATATGGGTGGCCTCTGGGAAGCTGGTGTAAAGAGCTTCAAGGCTCATTTAAAGAAGATTTCGAACTCTCAACGTTTTACGTTTGAAGAATTCACGACTATGCTGGCCAAAATAGAGTCCTGTCTGAATTCGCGACCGTTGTGTCCAATGACAGATAACCCGTCGGACATAAACCCACTCACCCCCGGTCATTTTCTGATAGGTAGCGCATTACTTTCACCACCCGAACCAGATTTGTCAAACGAATCTTTGACTTATGCTAATCGTTGGCGAAAGTTGAAAATTTTGCATCATTTATTTGCTTGTCGTTGGAAGAACGAGTACTTAGTTGAACTCCACAAGCGTAACAAATGGAAATACCCCGAAAGAGATTTTAAAGTTGACGACTTTGTAGTAATTCGTAATGATGCTTTACCCCCAAACGAGTGGAAGCTCGGCCGAATCAATCGAGTTTACTTTGGCTCTGATTCGAAAGTACGGGTGGCCGATGTTCGAACTGCCGATGGCGTTCTAACGAGGCCTATTGTTAAGCTCGTACTGCTTCCTAATCCCAAGCAGAACTAATTCGTTTTTCTTTCTTCTTTTTCTTGTTTGTCGTTCCTTTTAGATGTCTGAAGCCCCACGTCGTTTGGCAATTGAGCGTACTGAGGTTAAATCGCTCGATAGCAGTACGGAGTCTACCTCGTCCTGCCGCCTGTGCAGAGAAGACCACCCTCTCCGAAAATGCCCCGTGTTCCGGAAGATGAACCCGTATAGGCGACTCAATGCGGTCAGAAAATACAGATATTGTATTAATTGTCTGGCTCATTCGCATTTTGTGAAAAATTGCCGAAGTCGGGAACGATGCATGGAATGTCTGCAGGAGCATCACACCATGCTGCATTTCCGGACAACAGCTGGCAGCCGTGAGGCACACAAACACAACAAAACCAACAAACAGAGAACCGACGACAAGCCCAGCAGTCAAAACATTAGAAGAAAGTCGCAGAAAAAGAGGAAAGGGAATACGAGCGCAACCCACAACCAGGCTCATAACTGTCGATGCCAGAAGGGTAATGTGGTTGACACTGGTGCGGCATCTAATGGCGCCACCATTATCATTAATGTCCTGGCCAGCGTTGCCAAAATGATGATTTTATCATATTTTTGATGATTTTTGAACCAAAATATGATTTGATGATTTTTTTTCTTAAATTATGATTTCTAATAATTAAAAATTATGATTTTTGTGTTTCAAGTGTGTAGTACTTTCATTGTAATTTTACTACATAGTGAAGATAAGTTTTGTATCAGCTTGTAAACAAAACAAAATTTTTCAAAGCTCATCCTGTCAAATACATACGTATTAGAAACTGCAACGCCTTTACTTAAAATTTTTAGACAATTTTATACAAACAGAATATGTGAAAATGAGTCACAATAACGATCTTGACTTTGAAAACAAAAGTCTATTTCTACACAACGATAAAGTCTATCTGGGTGTTTTTGTTAAACAAAAAATTTCTAGCTCAAAGCTCACTGCAAATGAAAAAAATGAATTTATTGAAAATTGTCTGGCATTTTACATTGAGTTATGTAAACAAGTATTAAAATTATTTGATTTTAACGATACGCTTTTAAAAGAGCTCTCATGTCTTGATCCTTTGAAAATTATAAAGTGAAAAATTAAGTCTCTGACAGTCTTAATACACAATTTTCCAAATTTAATTAGTGAAAAGGATTTTCAAAATTTAGATGACGAATTTAGAGAACTCCGCTTTACAAAATTTAGTGATCATTTTACAACTCTGGATAATCTTAGCTGTAAGAAATTTTGGTCAAAAGTTTCAAAAATAACTCGTACTGACAACATTCCAGGTTTTCCGGTGTTGTCAAAGTTTTTTCAAAACTTAATAAGTCTTCCTATTTCTTCAGCAAATGTCGAACAAATATACTCAACGGCCAATTTAAACAAAACTTAATATAGAAAAAGATTAGACAACAGCACTCTCGAATAAGAAACTGTTTCTGCTATAATTTAAAAATTAACCAAGATATCATTAAAAATATGAAACCCTATATATATTAGAGTAATAGTTCTTCATAAAACTTCGTACACTCTTAACAATAATAATTTAAATATACACAATGTATGTTAATATATGTATTTTAATTATAATTATTAAAAAAATTTTGTATTGAAAAAAAGATGATTTTTTTCCGTAAAATATGATTTTTTTTCTGCATATGATGATTTTCTTTTCAAAGCTTCTGGCAACGCTGGTCCTGGCCAAACAGTGAAGCTGTTCATTAAAACATATTTTTTTTTATTTTTTTTATTATATATACTTTTTGTTTTTCCTACGATCTCTGATCACCTAGCTCCCGCTTCTCCTTGTTGCATTATTGCAAGGGGGGCGGGATGTCTACGCTGGTCACCCTTATTTTTATTTTTAAAATAATACAACCCTTATGGTTGCTACTGTTTTTATGCAACTAAGTTTAAGAAATATGGAGAAATAAAACGAAGTTTGTTATTATAAAAACAGCCCACAAACCCGAAGGTACGTTTTTTTATTGAAACCCCAATTTTGTAAGAAATTATAGTAGTCTAATCCCCTTATTTTTTTCTGTACGAAATTAAAATATTTTATTTAAATTTACCCACGCAACCCCCTCAACACGGACATTAGGTCCAGGCAAGAAAAATATTTTGCTCTCCCCCGCTAATCTAGGATATCATCTATTCTAGGTAGTGGAAATATATCAGCTATTAGTTTTTTATTTATTTGCCTATAATCTATAACAAGTCTCCATCGTTTCTTTTCAGAATTAGAAAGTGACTTCTTTGGTAATAATAGAATTGGGCTGTTGTATTCCGAGTATGATGGCTCTATTATTTTGTCATTTAGAAGTTTTTGGACTTGTCTATTAATCTCATCTTTGTGAGCGTGTGGTAATCGGTAATTCTTTATGTATACCGGTTGTTGGTCATTTAATCTTAACCTTTGTTCATAAAAATTATTTGTAGATATCATTTCTGTTTCTAAACCGAAAATAGCACTGTATGAAGTACAGAGTTTGCCTAGTGTATTTTTAAATTGATTTTTAAAATTTTTTTAATATTTTCAGTACTTCAGCTTTTCTATTTTAGATTGTGATTTACCCATTTTCAAAAAAAAATGCATTGCTGTCTGTTACGTGTTTAGGACCCCAAACCTTACATCCACCTTATTGAAGCTATTAATTCTTTTTCCCATATACTGTTATTTGTAATGTATTCTATTGTTGAAGGTTCTTTTATTCCTACTAATTGACGAATATTCCTTAATAGTTGTAATTCTTTTTCTAAGTTTTCTTCTTTTGTTACTTTAATTTCTGGTTCATTATCTTCCCAGATAATTGGGTTGCTAGCTGTTATTTTATATTTATTCATTTAATAAAAGGTACCATATAAAATTAAATGAATGGATTCCTAGCTTTAATTTAGTTAAAAATATTATTAAATGCATCAATTGTGCGCGTCAGGCGTGCGTATTCTGAAAATCCTTGAAGGTTATAAAAATGAAAAAATCTAATCGTTGATTATATTTTCATACGCTGTAAAGATCAAATGTTCCAAAAATTATAAAAACTTCCCTCTAGTTTTGTGTCAGGTCTGAAAGGAATAAGGGATTGTTTCATGTGATTTTTTTAAATAGTTTTTATTTTTCATCCTCTTTCAACTGTATAAAAAAACTAAAAAAAAGTCAGACGTATACAGTGGATAAAGAAAAATAGAATTACTGTTGGTTATTGTTGTTTTTGCTTAAGCTTTGATTTTTGTCTTAACTTTATTGTTTGGACAAAAATGTTTAGTTTGTTTCCAATGCTTGTCAGAAGTTTCCAGATGAAAATAAATAGCCATTGACACGTGCTTTGTGTTAAATAAGCGGTACCGAAATAGCCATCGACACGTGCTTTGGCGCTCAATAATAACTATCAGTAATTAATTTAATTGGGATAATTTAAAAAATAGCACAAAGTTTTTTATGAAAATTAAATAATTTAAAAAATATTCCCGTGTATTTAATTGAAAAAAAGTTTGTTCAATGTCATTCACCTTGGAGTTTATTGAAATGTTTTTCATTCCTTCCATTTCGAAACTTTAATTCCCGTTTTTATTTATTTATCGGAAAAAAATATTTCAAGTGCTTGTCAACCTCAGTCAAGTTAAGTTTTTTTGTAGTTTTCCCAGTCTTTGTTTATTTATTTCGTTACTTTCTTAAATTGTTTGATTTTACTTCCAAACCAATATTTTCATCCTTTGTGAGCTGTCACTAAATATTGACACAATTTTTTTTTTTTTTTGTTTTTTTTTGTGTTTTACTGAAAACTTCTGTGGTACATTGTGTAAATGATTTGAATGTGAAATTCATTTTAACATTTAACTGGCAACTGTTTATTTAAACACCAAGTTGGCTTTTACATACATAAATAAAGCGAATGGGTTTTATTTTTCGAATGACTGTCTTTGCAGATGCTGATTTATTCCAAAGAATAAATTTTTTTAATGGATTCATTTAATGTATATTCTTTATTTGCTCAATAAGTTTTCTCCAGGTATGAAGTTTTATTTCTGCCAAAGTGCAACGAGTGTAAAAGCGCCATTAAACGAATATCTATATATTTTTTATAGCTGTTTAAATGCAACATTAAAAACTTAATCGGGTAAATTCATTTTTAAGGAAATAAAATCTTCAGAGTGTCGTTTTGACTCGTTTTCTTGAAATTATAGGGCTTAGTTGTTTGCTGCTATTAATAATGTGCTATCTCAACATCTTTTTCATGTCTGTTTTAACTCGTCAGCCTTTTGATGTTAATTTTTGTTCTTCTGTTTGTTTATCTCATTTTTACTAATGATTCGTACCAACAAAATATGCTGCATAGTTGCTACTCATGCAAGTTTTTTTCATTTTCTCTTATGTGTTATAGGTATCAATTGTCAAATATTATTAGTTTTACAGTTGAAAACTGTCAAACCAACTAAATTATGGTAAACGTATTACGGGTTGTTCAGAATATATTTCATCCAATTAGCGTACATATATACATATTTATTTATCTATTATTTCTCTTCTATATATAAGTATTAGGGCTATAAGTTTTATGTGGTGAAAAAATAGATGCCTGTATTAAAATAATAAACTAAAAAGCAAATTAAATAAAGTATTTGATAAAAAAAAACTTTTTCTTGTATATTTTTGCTGCACGCAACCAAAGGTTTTACCTTAAAAAGGGAATAATCTGAAGAGCGATAACGGGCCAAATTATTTTGAGTAGGGATGTCGTTCTTTTCGTAGTCTCGAGGGAAGAAGAAATGAAGAATAACAGGAACAAACACAAGGTATCTAGAATACCGGCTGCTAAGTGGAGTAAAGTCCTGTTCCGGCTAACTGTCTAATTTTACTGCTGCCTCCATTCACTAAAATACGTGTCAGGACTTAAAATACTTTTGACGACTATTACCAGTTACTGGCCCAGTTGTATTTGAAATCTGCAGACAAGCATAAAAACCTAAGAAATTCTGTTCCAAGTAGCGAATTATCTACATATGTAGATTTCGATTAAATACCCTTTAAAAGAGAAATTATTTCGTTAGAATGCAGTGAACGAAATTTACGCCGATGGACGGTCAAAAACTTAGGGAAAGTCTAAGCTAACAGCTGTTATGAGACAGAGGTACCAAGTGGTTCATACTTACTTCACTGATATCCACAGATGTCAAGAAAAAGTCAATAAAGGAAGAAGAAACTTAATTTATCCTTGCCGGTTTTGCATTAAATCGTATTTTTTTGTCGAGACTTAGGAAAAGAAATTCCTGGTGGTAACACCCTCTCGCTTTGGGAAGCGGGTCGTCCTTACATTGACTGACCTAAATTACCAATTGCCACACATGGCCACAATTACATACTATCACAAAATCCACAATTTTCAGCCTTCGAATTCGGACAGCAATGCCTATCCCTCTTCCATTTTAGCGGTCACATCTGTTTCCTCAGACAATTGAGTATTCATTAATAAAAATAATTTTGAATCATTAATCTATCGTGTTTAACAGTCAAATGCCTCGTCATGATACTCAACTGCGAATCAACCGATTTTACTCAGGCAATTAAAAAGTCTGCGATAAAAAACGTTTATAGCCATTCTCAGTCAAGTTATATTGAGTTATACCCACTCCCAAAAAATTTGGTGTTTTTACCGGAATATCTCCAGCCGAAAATCCTAAATATTGACATAGGCATCTCACGAGCCACAGCTGCAACGGCAGAAGACACCACAAACTTCATCTCACTACTTGTAGTATGCGGACGGATATGATCAAAGTCCGGCCTGAACCAAGGCAATGATGTTATATATCAATCAAAAATAAAGTATTTCTCATACCACTTGGGCAGACTTAAAACATATTTGGAATAACTCAGCCAGTTGTAAAGGACGAGGCCGATTAATCGAAAAGCGTAGCAGAGCAGTACCTGAGCTTAATTTTAGAAGCCGGGTATCATCCACTATCCAGGGGTAGCGGTAGGTATTTTGAAAGTGTACTGAAAGTTATTTTCTTCAATTTATGTCTAAGTTTTTTTACGGAACTTTTTAACGTCCATAAACATTTTATAAACTGTTACATCAATTTATAAAAAAGAGATAAATATTGGAACATTCATATCTAAAAACACTTTTTTGTTTGACAGGAAATTGCCTCATCTAAATTCATATACATAAAAAACTAATACATTAGAACAAAATTTTAATATTTACTACTAAACTCGAAAATTTTTGAAATATTATGGTAAAAACTTGAGCAAAAGAAAAATACTAAATAGGAAACAAAATTTTTATATTTTAAGCAAATCATGTGCGTGTGTGGTTGGTCAATTGAAATCAAAAAATCTACAACACTAAGACAAAGGAAATCTTATAACACCTCAAATAAGGACCAAAAATCCCAAAATTGGAATTTTTACTCTTTTGTCTAACAATAACAATTCTTAGTATACATATATAGCTTTGATATAGCAGTCTTTTTTATCCCAGCTTTGGAATTTTAGAAAATATATGTCATATATGGTCAAATTGAACGACCTTCTTCTTCTACAAAGGTGATGAACTTTATACGAAATTTGGTTTAATGTACATATATACATATAGTTAGATTAAACAAGAATAAACAATTTTTATATATTCCTTAAGATTTTTTTTCTATCAAAAAATAAGATTGGTGGCCCTTTTTAGGCTAAAGCACAAAAAATTCAATAATTTTGGATTTTTACATTGAAATTCGTCTAGTTTAATCAAGTGAAAATATTATAACTTTATTAGGCTTTTTTGTATTCCCTTTCTACCAAACAAAAAAATCGTTTTGATTGGAGCATTTTCTTTCACACTCATTTTAAAAAAATCTTGTAAGGTACATTCATTCATTCTTTTTAAACCTCATTAAACATATTTTTTAAGGCAGTTGAACAATTGTCTGTCCGTATTATTTTCTGTTTAATATTGTCTCTTCTAGAGATTAAGTTGAGACAAAGTCTTCTTTTTTCATTTCCTACAAAATGAAAAATTAAGCTGTCTTTTTTTCTGCAAACCATTAGTGCATTATAATAGTCTTGGGCAGTGTATAATTGGCCTTTTCCTTTAATGCTTTTCCCACAACTGGAAAATAGCTTTCTTTTGGAAGAAATTAATGATAGTTGTTTTACTTTAACTTATTCCACTTTTAAAAGAAATATGTGTGCGATAAAATTGTACAGCAAAACATTTTTTTGCAGGGACCGAAAATAACAGTTATCCAGAAAATTTAAACTCAAAAAATCTCCATGTCAGAGTCAACTGAGACACATACTGTCATATACCAAAAGATTCGTATTAAAGTGCTTTTTCAGAACTATGGTGATTTAAAAAAAGCGATCTTAACTCCGAAGTTAAGAGTTATTTTTGAACGAAAAAATAAAAGTTGGGATGAAACTCTTAAAATTAGAGTTTTAATTTTCTGTCATAAAATAAAACTCTTTTTAGGAGTTTTCTTTTCTCTGTCATAAAATAAAAGTTTTTTGAGGAGTTTTATTTTTTCCGGCTAAAATAAAACTTATTTTGTTAATGTTTTTCTTTTTTTACAGTCTTTTTTTATTGAGTCTGATATAATGGCCCATATTCATAGTTATAGAATAAAGTAGACTCTTGCTAAAGTATAAACTAAAATAAAAAGCTCTTATTATCTTTTTTGCTTTCATAGTAAAGAATAAAGTATACTTTAAGTTTAGACGCCTTCCACTGGGTGCCAACTGTAATTTGATAAATGTTTTCATACAATTTCTAAACAAACATTTGAAAAAAGTAACCTTGTTTTTTATTTTGTTCACTTTGGTATAGAAATCGGATAAAGAGTACTGTGTTCCTAAACCAAATAAAATAATTTTGGAAAAATGAGTTAAAAACAGCTTCAGGTACTTTTAAATTTAGAGTTGACTTTCTCGTCAAAAGTATATTTTAAATTGTCTATGAATGAATTAGAGTCGACTCTAAAATAAAACCGACTTTAGTTCCCTTAAAGTATACTTTATTTTAACTATGAATATGGGCCAATGTGTGTACACACAGAAAAAAGATTGGTTAAAATTCGTTTGATATGTTCAAAATTTAATTGCTAATATAATTATTTGATTTTTGATACAAATAAATTATAACTTTGACTTACTTTTAATATTAAAACCTAACAAATGATATTACCATCCAAATGTTGGTTGTAACATCTTTTAAAAAAGTAAACCTAACCACTTTGTCTTTACTAAAATCTATTCTGTTAAATGGACATTGCAACCAAACATTACTACTGAAAACCAAAGTTTGGTAGTTAGAATCATCATAATCGATTGTGTCTTATAATATCGAAAAATGATTGACATAATAAAAATGAGTTTGTACACATTACAAAAACAAAAAAAAAAATCATAAATATTTCAGTTAAAAAAAACAAGTACAAAATAAATCTCAGAAAACGTTTGTAAAATAAAAAAAAATCTAAAATGTTTAATACACTTTGCAGCAGCAAAAGGTGCGGTATGGACAGAAAGTTGAAGAACCTATGTGGAAAAGAAGAATCGCGATGTAAAGAAAGGAGATGGCTGAATTCGAATGGCCGATACATTAAAATTATAATTTCTAATCTTATTCTTATAATTTATTTTTAAAATAAAAGTAAATATTAAAATATTTTGTATTATTTAATTTACAATAATACTTAATAGTCACCCAAGAATCATTTTTTTTAAATAGTTGTGAGTGCTATATTCATTCAGTTATTACAACCGAATTCAAGATATTAACACAACCGACAAAATTCGATTGGCAACAAATTCGGTTCTTATAACGAATTTCTTTTCTCTGTGTAGTTATTTATTTGTTTAATTTAACAAACATAATTTTTGCCAAAATTCTGCAGAAAGATTTGACGGCAGGTCGTTCAATACCAATTTAAGAGCAGAGAATCCTCTTTCCACGCTTACCTGGGTTGCAGGAACACACTGCACAGTTTTTGCCAATTTATATAAGAACAGTATTTTTTGAGTCCCAGAACTCAAAAAGAGGTTTATCAATCGATATGGGCGATATGAGAAAAATTATCGATTTCATAAAAAGCTTTTCTTTGTTCATCCACATTATCATTTTCTTCCCTTTCTTCTTCTCTACCTACATTTAGGGAGTTTAAATAGGAATCAAACAATAACAAATTATAAACCCAAACGTTTTTATTTTAACGACGATTTATTCAATTGCAATGCTAGGTGATTAGATTACACTTCTTTTCAAATTGTTTTGGTGTCAATTTACATAAAATAAATTTTGTTTTAGACAGAAAAAATAAAACTCCTCAAAGAAACTTTTATTTTATGACGGAAAAAATAAAACCCCTTAAAAGAGTTTTACTTTATGACGGAAAAATAAAACTCTCTTTTTAAAAGTTTCATCCGACTTTTATTTTTACTTTGCAAAATAACTGTTTTAAATGGATTTTTTTCTTTAAGTCACTAAATAACTGTTATAAAAAAACCTTTTTGATATCCCTTATAAACGTTACCGTCCCTGATTTTTTATTTATTTAAAGTCAATGTATAACTCTATTGTAATTGTGATTGTAACTATGGAGAGAAGGAGTCAATGCCTCACTAAAATTAACATTAACTTGTTTTTTTATTTTTAACTGGACTTATACCACTTTTTAAAAAACCAGCTCAATTGATACTAATCATACAAGAGTCATAGAGCTACAAAATTAGTTGATTGATTCTTAGCTTGAAATATGCTCATATGGTCAGTTTTTTTGGCATTTCAATGTGAATAAACTGATGCCTTAAAAACGCTTCCAAATTGTGCAAATAGGCTCCAAACAACCGTTCATCCTAATTTACATAAACTAATTTAGTTTAGCAATGAAACATACTCTTGATTTATTGGATAAGTCAATAAATAAAACTGACGTATTTTAATTGATGCTAAGCCTCAAGTGTATGTTGATACACCGCTAAATCTAGAAAAATTGATTGTTTGGTGTGCTTTATAAACTGGTGGAATTATTGGTCCGTACTTTTTTAAAAAAGATGCTGTTCCGAACGTTACAGCCAATGGTGACTGTTATACAGCAATGATAACCTTCTTTTTTTATCAATTGAATAACCCTGATGCGCAGGGGCCGTGGTTTCAACAAGACGGCGCAATATCCCATACAGTTCTTGAGTATTTTCTGCGGTGATGTTTAAAGTCGCTAATCTACGCCGATAAGCTTAAAACGATTGACCACTGGGAGGATAACATTTTCCGCGTTATTGCCGATATACGGCCATAATGTTACAAAAAGCGGTCATATGTCAGAAGTCATATTTAAATCATAATGCCAGAAGACTATCTTTCGAATAAAGTGAATTTCATGTCAATTTTAAAAATTAATCTTTTTTCTTCCATTTCAAAATTATTTTATACTTCTACATTTATATAAAAAACATCCTTTATTTTGCGTTCTAATAGAACTCGAGCAAATTTGTTTTACATGCCCGTCGTTTATATGCTCTTATCACGAAATAACTTTTAAGTCTACGCTTTTAAATATAAGATGAATTACGTTGCGGCAACCAAATAAGAAAATACATATATGCTTTTTTCTGTTTAATGATATATGTATGTATATTCAGAATTTGACATTGTAGCATACAGCTTCCTTCGCCGGCACTTCTAAATAACACAACTTTACAAATTTTTAATTTGCAAAAATACCAAGAACACCACATGGCTAAATAAGTTAATTGGGAGCTCCTGAACACGAAAAACGCTTTTATTGTTTTTTTCTAAGTACCGTTTTTTTTATAACGGTACTTTGTGTTTTTCGGTGTATGGTCCAACTCAAACCCTTGTAAAGCCCAACGCAAAATTTCAAGTCGCTCGTCATTTTAATTCAAATTTTTTGAATTTACGCCGAATATAGTATGTGAGCAATGAAAATAAAAATATTGTCGTTCCACGAAATCCTTAATAAAAACTTTATTTTTAATCCGTTTTTTTCAAATTATGCTTAAAATAATGGTAATAAAATAAACTATTTGGTAAAAGAATAAAACATTCCAGATCTTTACTATAGCGAAGAAAAAAAAAACAAATGAAAATAAAAAATTTTGAAAAAAAAACGTAAAAAATAGTCAAATCTCGCACTTTAAGGTGCCCTAACTCAGCCATTTCTTGGCAGATAGAAAGTTGCAGCATATCGATTCAATTACCTTTCCAACGGTATGTCATTTATCTCGATCGGTATTTTCGGTTGGGCTCCTTGTCGAACCGGACTATACACCGAAAAACAAAAGTACCGTTATCTAAAAAACGGTATTTAGAAAAAACAAATACAGCGCTTTTCGTGTTTTATATGTAAACCAGTGTAATTCATTCTCCGCCGACATTAGAAAAATATTTTTTCCCAAAAAATTGTAAGTTTTGCTTGTTGTCCCAACATAAGTTCACATTTTTTATTATAAACAACAACCAACTTATTAAGTGCTACTAAGTTTTCTTACCTTTTATAAAAAAAATAACCAGCTGCAGGAATACAAATGAATGTTGAAAAACGAGATATGGAAAAATTGGAGCCATGCCGCGGTGTTTTGTCCGCTGCAATAGCAAAATTTTCGAAACTATGCCTGATCGATTGGCGTATTTAATATTTCTCTAGGTCATCTAGTGGCTTGGCAAAGTTGATAACACGAACACGGACGGACATACGAACATTGCTAAATGGACTTCGCTCTGCATAAGAGCTTAGAATATATTTACGTTATGTGGTCGGAAATGGATATTGTAGACATTACAAACGGAATGACAAACTTCGATATTGCACCTGTGACAAAAGGTATTATGAAGTTACTGTCTTTCTTGATTCACTATTTGTCTTATTTCTCGTCTATAACTTTCCTTAGGAATATAGCGTGCTTACAAAAATAATTAAATAGGCATGCGATGCCTTCTCTTAAAAAAATAAACAGAAATAAAAAAAACACAAGGTACGTTAGGAACAATGAATTTTTTACACCAATTGTTATTAGTACATTTTCTTCATCAACATTCTGTTTCCTTTTTTTTTTTTTTGGCAATAAGTAATAAAAATGAAAAATGATTTGCTTAACAGCATCTGCTCAATCAATAAAAATTGTGCTACTTTAGTTGGAAATATAAAATGCAAATTCGCAATTACTCTTCATCATAAGGAAATTGAAAATTTTAATAGTATTAGATGCAGAAGGGGAATCAGTTACTTGAATATATATGTATGTATAGTATGCACCGGCAGAACGCAACACATCCTTTATCGAATGTTTTCCTCATTCCTATACTTACTTGGGAATGCCGGATGTAACCAAAGGATAAGACAAGGCATTTTGATTCAAAACACATAAGTTCCGGAGAAAGAAAATATACTCGTTTATGTACTTCACGCGTACGCCAGCTGTTCCAACTATAAAACCTGCTTGATCCCAGTACGATTTAAAGAGAAATGCGATCTTAATAGGCAATAGCCGGAGAAAAATTGGTATTCTGGAGGTCGTCCTGAAGGGACAATGTACCCTTGGTGCATATTCCATAAAACATATTCGCGAAAACTTTTACAGAGGTGGTTGACGACAAAACGGAGTTCGTATATTAATTTATGTGCTACTTCTCAGCAATTTGCACAAAGTGGGTTAACTTTCCTGGCAGTCAAAAACGTCAAAACGGATACGACGGAAAAGCTAATTATTTTAATAAATTTTGACTGTAATCGAGTTCGTAAAACTAAAAATTATTCAAAATTTATTGAACTTTGTTTTTTGCTTTAACACAAATTTCCACATATTATACGCCCTACATAATTATTGGGAACAATTCCACTCCTAAAATAAAAGCACCCTTACATTGTAAACTGCCAACTTATTAAAAATAAATAAATAAAAAGTGTGTTACCCGCTCATCCATTAAGATTATAAAAGTGTACTGTCCAGACGCAGATACCTGCAGTGGCTCATGTAGTATTTCTCTTTGTGTTAAAACGGTTTTTTCTTTTTTGGCTTTTTATTTCTTTGTTTTATTGTTTTCTGAGATCATTATTTGCCTCAAAAAGGACGAATTATCGATGTATAGCCAACCTTGCAAAACATGGTAAGACAAGCAAAAAATAAAAAATATCTTTTCAAGCCAAGGCATCAGAATACAAGATAATCCAGAGCAGTAAATGTATACCCATAATTTAAGGTTCCTCTCCCAGTTTATAATGATTGATTTTACACTCCACACATGGACAAATAAAATTAAATAAATTTTAAATAAACCAGCTACCACAAAGTTTTTAGTGTCGCTGATTACAAATCTAATGTTAGTTTTTCAAAATTCAAAATGACGGATCCAATATGGCAGACCATTGCAACGAACTTAGAAAATAAGAAAACAAAAATAAAAACAAAAAATAACCAGTGAAAAATATTCAATACTCGTAGTATATGGTTATGGTAAGAAACCAAAACTTAATTGATATCTATGTTTACGGTTATGGCATATTATTAATAATCAAATAAAGTGTTTCTTACAAGGTTGATTTTATATGATTAAGATTATGAGATGTCTAATTTAACTTTTGGTAGTTGTTTTCTTTTTAACTTATAAGATAAAGTTGAGGAACTGCTTGGAATTTTTAATAGCTCTAGCTGAAGTAAATTTTTTTATAATAAAAAGAGCATACTATATCTACACTACATATTATTATTATTATTATTTTAATCATAATTGGAAATTAAATTGGATACTTGATAATAAAAATATAATAATATAATTTTTCTTTTCTAATTTATTAAGCACTAGGTCAGTTTTATAAATAATAAAAATTTTTTATTTATATTTTCAATATTTCGCCACACCTTTGGGTGGCATCATCAGGAAACAGGAAACAAAAAATTAAATTTTCTTTTTTCAAAAATAACAAAAATTAAAATGAAATTATTTTTTCAAACAAAAACAGAAAAATTAAAAATCAAACGACAAAAAACTCAAATATTTAAACATTTACATTTTTATAAATTTAAAACTCAAAAAACATTCAAGTAAAATAACTCAATAATTTTAAACATTTACATTCTTATAAACATTTTAAAAACAGAAAACATTCAAATTACTTTAAAATTTTAAAAAACTTAATACAAATACATTAACATAAACTTTCACGATAGAAATGTTACAAGCAATCATATACTCTCAAACGTTAATTAATTTTTATGCACTAAATGTCTATAACATTGCGCAACATTATCAGTATCAGCCTTAAAGTTTATTCTTTTTGTTGTTGGTATTTTAATTATTTGTAACATCTCTAACATATACCGACGCTTATAATTATTTTCTATATTTAAAACAGATGCATCTTCAAAGTTAGGATAATGATTAAATCTGGCACAATGGGAAGATAATGCAGTTTTTTGTGAATTATTAACGTCCCTGTATCTTTGATCAGACTTATGTCCAGCTATTCTAGTTTTTAGTTTATTTTTTTGTCGTACCTACATATTCCTTATTACAATTCTCACTATCATTACCATTACAAGGTATTTTGTAAACTACATTTGACATGTCCCATTTTTTAATCTTATCTTTTGTTTTACTAAATAATCTATTTAAAGTATTATAAGTTTTGTATGCCATTTTATATTTATCCCCATCAAAAATTTTTGATTTTTCAATCCTTTCTGCTATTTCTGGTACATAAATTAAAGACTTATAAACTTTAGTTTCTGTAACATCTCTTGTATTATTTGCTCTTCTAAACCTTAACTGTTTAAACAAACTATTTATCACTCCCATTGGAAAATTATTATCAATTAATATCTTTTTAACTTTATCTTTATTGCTTTTGTGAAATTCCTTATCACTTAGCTTAAGTACTTTTTCTATCAAATTTTTCCCGTATTAATAATTATTATTTTATTATGCTTTGAATAATAATTAATAATTCTCCCGGAAGCTGTTGGCTTTTGATACCAATCCATTTTTAGTTTATTCCCTCTCCTTACTACTAACGTATCTAAATAGGGCAATTTAAAATTATTTTCTATTTCTATTGTAAATTTTATACAACTATTGAAATTATTTAATGTTTCTAACATATTTTCAATACCAGATGCAGAAATAATACAAAACAAATCATCAACATATTTTGTCATTATTCTTGGTTTTATATTAACTTCATTAATGCACGTGTCTAATAATTTTTCCATAATAATATCTGCCACAACAGGGGAAGCTGGAGATCCCATTGGAAGCCCTTTTTGTTGCAAATATATGTTACCATTATATTGAAAGTATCTGTTATCTTCAATACAGAATTTTAAAATTCGTAAAAATAAACATTTTTCCATTCTAGTATATTCCTGTATTACGTTCCATTTTTCTTCAATAATATTCAATGCCAAATCAACAGGTATACTTGGAAATAAAGAGACTACATCAAAAGATACTAATTTTTCATCATTCAGAACACTTATGTTCCTTATCCTCTCTTTAAATTCAAGCGAATTTTTTACATTATATTTTGAATTTTCTGTAATCTTTTTTAAAATCATTGTAATATATTTACATAACTCATAAGATGGAGAATTTATAAAAGAACAAATCGGTCTTAAAGGAAAATCCTCCTTGTGAATTTTAGGTAACCCATACAATCTTGGAGCTGTAGAAACATTGGTTTTAAGCTTGTTTTTCTCTAAAATTGTAATAACTTTTTGTTTAAAAAGTTCTTCAACCAACACATTATTAATCCTCTGCAATTTTGTTGTTGGATCTTTGTTTGCTAACTTATAATTAGCAACATCCCCTACAATACTGTTAATTCTTAAAACATAATCACTCTTATTTAATGCTACTGTGGTGTTACCTTTATCAGCTTTTAAGATGAGTATATCCCTATTTCTTCTCAAAAAACTATCCGCCTTTTTTACGTTTTCTAACATAAATCTATCCCTGTTAGTTAATTTAATCTTATTTAAATGATTATCTATTATTGAAGTTAATTTAGTCCTAGCTATTTCTTGTTCTTCTTTTGATTTTAATGTTTGCACTAAATCCTCTCCGTCCGTTATCATTTTTAAAACCGGAAAATCTTCTCGTTTAATGGGTAACGCATGTTTATGTCCTAATGAAAGAACCCACTGAACCTCATCTGGAATATCTAAATTAGTCTTATTTACAAACCACTTTTTGTTTAATTTAATACCTAACTCCTTCTTTTGTAATTCCCTCAAACCCTCAAACTTCTTTTTTTGTATTTTATTTACCTTAACTTTTAAAGCTGCTCCTATTCTGTCTTCAAACTGCAAAAATCTTTCCATTGCTTCTCTTGATAAAAGTTTTTCCAAATCACTTTCAATCATTATTAGCTCCCTTTGAAAATACTTCAATAATTTATGTTTTTCAAGAATTGAACATCTTAATATTTTATCTCTTAAATCAAACAGGTATTTCTCCATGATGTGTTTGATTGTCCATTTTCCCTCCATCTTGAAAATATTAGGAATATTCTTTGTTGCATTCACAATAAATTTTGGTACAATTCCTGAATTACGGCATCTAATTAAAAAGGTTATTGCAGATTGAGTTTTAACAACCTTATCCCTCAACGTTTTGAAACGATTAACGAGTCCTCTCATCAACCGGTTTCTTTTAAATAAATTATAACTCATCGTTATATTGTTTACACGTGCTCACTTTTAAATTATATGTAAATGTTTCTTTGACCTTTTTAAATAATTTTTCTTTTCTAATTTATTAAGCACTAGGTCAGTTTTATAAATAATAAAAATTTTTTATTTATATTTTCAATATTTCGCCACACCTTTGGGTGGCATCATCAGGAAACAGGAAACAAAAAATTAAATTTTCTTTTTTCAAAAACAACAAAAATTAAAATGAAATTATTTTTTCAAACAAAAACAGAAAAATTAAAAATCAAACGACAAAAAACTCAAATATTTAAACATTTACATTTTTATAAATTTAAAACTCAAAAAACATTCAAGTAAAATAACTCAATAATTTTAAACATTTACATTCTTATAAACATTTTAAAAACAGAAAACATTCAAATTACTTTAAAATTTTAAAAAACTTAATACAAATACATTAACATAAACTTTCACGATAGAAATGTTACAAGCAATCATATACTCTCAAACGTTAATTAATTTTTATGCACTAAATGTCTATAACATTGCGCAACATTATCAGTATCAGCCTTAAAGTTTATTCTTTTTGTTGTTGGTATTTTAATTATTTGTAACATCTCTAACATATACCGACGCTTATAATTATTTTCTATATTTAAAACAGATGCATCTTCAAAGTTAGGATAATGATTAAATCTGGCACAATGGGAAGATAATGCAGTTTTTTGTGAATTATTAACGTCCCTGTATCTTTGATCAGACTTATGTCCAGCTATTCTAGTTTTTAGTTTATTTTTTGTCGTACCTACATATTCCTTATTACAATTCTCACTATCATTACCATTACAAGGTATTTTGTAAACTACATTTGACATGTCCCATTTTTTAATCTTATCTTTTGTTTTACTAAATAATCTATTTAAAGTATTATAAGTTTTGTATGCCATTTTATATTTATCCCCATCAAAAATTTTTGATTTTTCAATCCTTTCTGCTATTTCTGGTACATAAATTAAAGACTTATAAACTTTAGTTTCTGTAACATCTCTTGTATTATTTGCTCTTCTAAACCTTAACTGTTTAAACAAACTATTTATCACTCCCATTGGAAAATTATTATCAATTAATATCTTTTTAACTTTATCTTTATTGCTTTTGTGAAATTCCTTATCACTTAGCTTAAGTACTTTTTCTATCAAATTTTTTCCCGTATTAATAATTATTATTTTATTATGCTTTGAATAATAATTAATAATTCTCCCGGAAGCTGTTGGCTTTTGATACCAATCCATTTTTAGTTTATTCCCTCTCCTTACTACTAACGTATCTAAATAGGGCAATTTAAAATTATTTTCTATTTCTATTGTAAATTTTATACAACTATTGAAATTATTTAATGTTTCTAACATATTTTCAATACCAGATGCAGAAATAATACAAAACAAATCATCAACATATTTTGTCATTATTCTTGGTTTTATATTAACTTCATTAATGCACGTGTCTAATAATTTTTCCATAATAATATCTGCCACAACAGGGGAAGCTGGAGATCCCATTGGAAGCCCTTTTTGTTGCAAATATATGTTACCATTATATTGAAAGTATCTGTTATCTTCAATACAGAATTTTAAAATTCGTAAAAATAAACATTTTTCCATTCTAGTATATTCCTGTATTACGTTCCATTTTTCTTCAATAATATTCAATGCCAAATCAACAGGTATACTTGGAAATAAAGAGACTACATCAAAAGATACTAATTTTTCATCATTCAGAACACTTATGTTCCTTATCCTCTCTTTAAATTCAAGCGAATTTTTTACATTATATTTTGAATTTTCTGTAATCTTTTTTAAAATCATTGTAATATATTTACATAACTCATAAGATGGAGAATTTATAAAAGAACAAATCGGTCTTAAAGGAAAATCCTCCTTGTGAATTTTAGGTAACCCATACAATCTTGGAGCTGTAGAAACATTGGTTTTAAGCTTGTTTTTCTCTAAAATTGTAATAACTTTTTGTTTAAAAAGTTCTTCAACCAACACATTATTAATCCTCTGCAATTTTGTTGTTGGATCTTTGTTTGCTAACTTATAATTAGCAACATCCCCTACAATACTGTTAATTCTTAAAACATAATCACTCTTATTTAAAGCTACTGTGGTGTTACCTTTATCAGCTTTTAAGATGAGTATATCCCTATTTCTTCTCAAAAAACTATCCGCCTTTTTTACGTTTTCTAACATAAATCTATCCCTGTTAGTTAATTTAATCTTATTTAAATGATTATCTATTATTGAAGTTAATTTAGTCCTAGCTATTTCTTGTTCTTCTTTTGATTTTAATGTTTGCACTAAATCCTCTCCGTCCGTTATCATTTTTAAAACCGGAAAATCTTCTCGTTTAATGGGTAACGCATGTTTATGTCCTAATGAAAGAACCCACTGAACCTCATCTGGAATATCTAAATTAGTCTTATTTACAAACCACTTTTTGTTTAATTTAATACCTAACTCCTTCTTTTGTAATTCCCTCAAACCCTCAAACTTCTTTTTTTGTATTTTATTTACCTTAACTTTTAAAGCTGCTCCTATTCTGTCTTCAAACTGCAAAAATCTTTCCATTGCTTCTCTTGATAAAAGTTTTTCCAAATCACTTTCAATCATTATTAGCTCCCTTTGAAAATACTTCAATAATTTATGTTTTTCAAGAATTGAACATCTTAATATTTTATCTCTTAAATCAAACAGGTATTTCTCCATGATGTGTTTGATTGTCCATTTTCCCTCCATCTTGAAAATATTAGGAATATTCTTTGTTGCATTCACAATAAATTTTGGTACAATTCCTGAATTACGGCATCTAATTAAAAAGGTTATTGCAGATTGAGTTTTAACAACCTTATCCCTCAACGTTTTGAAACGATTAACGAGTCCTCTCATCAACCGGTTTCTTTTAAATAAATTATAACTCATCGTTATATTGTTTACACGTGCTCACTTTTAAATTATATGTAAATGTTTCTTTGACCTTTTTAAATAATTTTTCTTTTTTTAGTTTCTGTAACATCTCTTGTATTATTTGCTCTTCTAAACCTTAACTGTTTAAACAAACTATTTATCACTCCCATTGGAAAATTATTATCAATTAATATCTTTTTTTTGTGCCAGATTTAATCATTATCCTAACTTTGAAGATGCATCTGTTTTAAATATAGAAAATAATTATAAGCGTCGGTATATGTTAGAGATGTTACAAATAATTAAAATACCAACAACAAAAAGAATAAACTTTAAGGCTGATACTGATAATGTTGCGCAATGTTATAGACATTTAGTGCATAAAAATTAATTAACGTTTGAGAGTATATGATTGCTTGTAACATTTCTATCGTGAAAGTTTATGTTAATGTATTTGTATTAAGTTTTTTAAAATTTTAAAGTAATTTGAATGTTTTCTGTTTTTAAAATGTTTATAAGAATGTAAATGTTTAAAATTATTGAGTTATTTTACTTGAATGTTTTTTGAGTTTTAAATTTATAAAAATGTAAATGTTTAAATATTTGAGTTTTTTGTCGTTTGATTTTTAATTTTTCTGTTTTTGTTTGAAAAAATAATTTCATTTTAATTTTTGTTATTTTTGAAAAAAGAAAATTTAATTTTTTGTTTCCTGTTTCCTGATGATGCCACCCAAAGGTGTGGCGAAATATTGAAAATATAAATAAAAAATTTTTATTATTTATAAAACTGACCTAGTGCTTAATAAATTAGAAAAGAAAAATTATTTAAAAAGGTCAAAGAAACATTTACATATAATTTAAAAGTGAGCACGTGTAAACAATATAACGATGAGTTATAATTTATTTAAAAGAAACCGGTTGATGAGAGGACTCGTTAATCGTTTCAAAACGTTGAGGGATAAGGTTGTTAAAACTCAATCTGCAATAACCTTTTTAATTAGATGCCGTAATTCAGGAATTGTACCAAAATTTATTGTGAATGCAACAAAGAATATTCCTAATATTTTCAAGATGGAGGGAAAATGGACAATCAAACACATCATGGAGAAATACCTGTTTGATTTAAGAGATAAAATATTAAGATGTTCAATTCTTGAAAAACATAAATTATTGAAGTATTTTCAAAGGGAGCTAATAATGATTGAAAGTGATTTGGAAAAACTTTTATCAAGAGAAGCAATGGAAAGATTTTTGCAGTTTGAAGACAGAATAGGAGCAGCTTTAAAAGTTAAGGTAAATAAAATACAAAAAAAGAAGTTTGAGGGTTTGAGGGAATTACAAAAGAAGGAGTTAGGTATTAAATTAAACAAAAAGTGGTTTGTAAATAAGACTAATTTAGATATTCCAGATGAGGTTCAGTGGGTTCTTTCATTAGGACATAAACATGCGTTACCCATTAAACGAGAAGATTTTCCGGTTTTAAAAATGATAACGGACGGAGAGGATTTAGTGCAAACATTAAAATCAAAAGAAGAACAAGAAATAGCTAGGACTAAATTAACTTCAATAATAGATAATCATTTAAATAAGATTAAATTAACTAACAGGGATAGATTTATGTTAGAAAACGTAAAAAAGGCGGATAGTTTTTTGAGAAGAAATAGGGATATACTCATCTTAAAAGCTGATAAAGGTAACACCACAGTAGCATTAAATAAGAGTGATTATGTTTTAAGAATTAACAGTATTGTAGGGGATGTTGCTAATTATAAGTTAGCAAACAAAGATCCAACAACAAAATTGCAGAGGATTAATAATGTGTTGGTTGAAGAACTTTTTAAACAAAAAGTTATTACAATTTTAGAGAAAAACAAGCTTAAAACCAATGTTTCTACAGCTCCAAGATTGTATGGGTTACCTAAAATTCACAAGGAGGATTTTCCTTTAAGACCGATTTGTTCTTTTATAAATTCTCCATCTTATGAGTTATGTAAATATATTACAATGATTTTAAAAAAGATTACAGAAAATTCAAAATATAATGTAAAAAATTCGCTTGAATTTAAAGAGAGGATAAGGAACATAAGTGTTCTGAATGATGAAAAATTAGTATCTTTTGATGTAGTCTCTTTATTTCCAAGTATACCTGTTGATTTGGCATTGAATATTATTGAAGAAAAATGGAACGTAATACAGGAATATACTAGAATGGAAAAATGTTTATTTTTACGAATTTTAAAATTCTGTATTGAAGATAACAGATACTTTCAATATAATGGTAACATATATTTGCAACAAAAAGGGCTTCCAATGGGATCTCCAGCTTCCCCTGTTGTGGCAGATATTATTATGGAAAAATTATTAGACACGTGCATTAATGAAGTTAATATAAAACCAAGAATAATGACAAAATATGTTGATGATTTGTTTTGTATTATTTCTGCATCTGGTATTGAAAATATGTTAGAAACATTAAATAATTTCAATAGTTGTATAAAATTTACAATAGAAATAGAAAATAATTTTAAATTGCCCTATTTAGATACGTTAGTAGTAAGGAGAGGGAATAAACTAAAAATGGATTGGTATCAAAAGCCAACAGCTTCCGGGAGAATTATTAATTATTATTCAAAGCATAATAAAATAATAATTATTAATACGGGAAAAAATTTGATAGAAAAAGTACTTAAGCTAAGTGATAAGGAATTTCACAAAAGCAATAAAGATAAAGTTAAAAAGATATTAATTGATAATAATTTTCCAATGGGAGTGATAAATAGTTTGTTTAAACAGTTAAGGTTTAGAAGAGCAAATAATACAAGAGATGTTACAGAAACTAAAGTTTATAAGTCTTTAATTTATGTACCAGAAATAGCAGAAAGGATTGAAAAATCAAAAATTTTTGATGGGGATAAATATAAAATGGCATACAAAACTTATAATACTTTAAATAGATTATTTAGTAAAACAAAAGATAAGATTAAAAAATGGGACATGTCAAATGTAGTTTACAAAATACCTTGTAATGGTAATGATAGTGAGAATTGTAATAAGGAATATGTAGGTACGACAAAAAATAAACTAAAAACTAGAATAGCTGGACATAAGTCTGATCAAAGATACAGGGACGTTAATAATTCACAAAAAACTGCATTATCTTCCCATTGTGCCAGATTTAATCATTATCCTAACTTTGAAGATGCATCTGTTTTAAATATAGAAAATAATTATAAGCGTCGGTATATGTTAGAGATGTTACAAATAATTAAAATACCAACAACAAAAAGAATAAACTTTAAGGCTGATACTGATAATGTTGCGCAATGTTATAGACATTTAGTGCATAAAAATTAATTAACGTTTGAGAGTATATGATTGCTTGTAACATTTCTATCGTGAAAGTTTATGTTAATGTATTTGTATTAAGTTTTTTAAAATTTTAAAGTAATTTGAATGTTTTCTGTTTTTAAAATGTTTATAAGAATGTAAATGTTTAAAATTATTGAGTTATTTTACTTGAATGTTTTTTGAGTTTTAAATTTATAAAAATGTAAATGTTTAAATATTTGAGTTTTTTGTCGTTTGATTTTTAATTTTTCTGTTTTTGTTTGAAAAAATAATTTCATTTTAATTTTTGTTATTTTTGAAAAAAGAAAATTTAATTTTTTGTTTCCTGTTTCCTGATGATGCCACCCAAAGGTGTGGCGAAATATTGAAAATATAAATAAAAAATTTTTATTATTTATAAAACTGACCTAGTGCTTAATAAATTAGAAAAGAAAAATTATTTAAAAAGGTCAAAGAAACATTTACATATAATAATATAATATATTTCAAAAAATAAACTGTAACTTTACACAAAATTATCGAGTGTACAGTAACAGTAAACGCTATAGATGCTGCTGACAAATATAAGCGCTTTCAACAGATAATAAAACATAATTTCCACGAACTTGTAAACTAATGTGATGCGTTGAAAAATAATTAAGTATTAGGTTACATTTAATAAAATAAAAAAATCCATTTTGGTCATCGTAATTGGAGAGCTTAATAAAATGCAAAATCAAAAAACAAGGACATATAATTCCTAAGGTAATAGAGCACGCACATAATTCCACATGCTTTTATACAAAGTTTTTTATTTGTGGTAGTGTGCGAATAGTAGTTTAACCATACCAATTTTTACAACAAAAGTTTTATATAGATAAAGTCACTAAAAGTAAAATGACTAAAAGTCATATCTTATTTTCTTAAAATTTTACAAATTAAAAAAAAAAGTTGTTTTACGAGGGCGGTTCGGAAACTTCTTAGCCTATCAATGAAAGAGAATAGTTAGTTTTTCAAAAACATTTTATTTTTCAATATAATCTCCTGAAGCTTCAATACACTTAGTCCAACGGTTTTCTAGCAATTCTATCCCTTGATTAAAACAGTTTTCCTCAAGGTCTTCAAAATAGTAGTTTACAACTGTAATTGCATCTTCATTCGAGGTAAAACTCTTGTCAGCAAAGAATTTTTTTAGATTTGGGAAGAGGTAAAACTGACTGGGAGCTAAATCAGGAGAATAAGAAGGGTTAAAAAACTCTTGTGCGCTATCTTGATGAAAAATTATTTTTTTGTGTTGTAAGCCAGGACGTTTTTCTCGAATTTTTTTTATTTAATTGATCAAAAAGGTTGCAATAGTACTCCGAATTTATTTTTTTACCCTTTTGCAGATAGTCAATCGTTAAAATACCTTTGAAGTCCCAAAAAACCGTTGACATAATCTTAGCCGATTGAGTTGTTTTTGCCTTCTTTGGGGCACATCTTCCAGCTTGTTCTTTTGTCTCTGGAGTATAGCGGTGAATCCATGTCTCATCAACAGTTATGAAACTACGCTTAAAATCCATTTTATTTCGCTTAAAACGATCCAAACAAGCCTGAGAAATGTTCATTCGCGTTTTTGGTCGACTGTTAACAAATGCGGCAAAAAGCTTCAGCTGGAGTTCTTCATGCAAAATTAAATGGACTCGATCATTTGGGATGCCCATGATATTAGCAACTTCACGTACTTTTATTCGTCGATCATTTAACACCATATCATGCACCTTGGCTACAATTTCTGTTGTTGTCGCTGTTTTTGGACGTCCACTACGTGGTTCATCTTTAATGCTTGAACGACCACGTTTAAATTCAGCAACTCAATTTTTTATGAAGGTGCACTTTCACCTAATACATTCACCATATCATTATGAATTTCTTGCTCCGATAAACCTTTTTTATGTAAATATTTAATGACAGCACGCATTTATAATTTTTCCATTGTAAAAAAATCGCGGATGCATCTTTTTTGAACACCTGTTTCTGAATGAAGGAGTTTCCAGATCGAAACAACATTTAACACGTGTTCATAACAGAGATGAAAATTTCCAAAACACTTAACTTTTTTCTGTTTATACCGCGCTTTTTGTGCTAGGTTAAGAAGTTTCCGAACCGCCCTCGTATTTTCGTTCCGATAAAATTGGGTGAGAAGTAACTTATTTTTTCGAAAAAAAATTTTTAGGTATTTAAATCCACCCAGTAGTTTTTACGTGATGAAAACACGTACAGACACACAAAAAAAAAATCCAAAAATAGGTGTTTTGTATTTCACATCGATTATTATATATGTACACCAACAACAAAATGTTCAAAAAGTATTTGATGTCAGAAATGATCCTATTACAGTTTTATTATATACTAGCAGTGCCCACGACTTTTTCTGCCTGTAATTTCCAATTTTCTTAAAATCCAAATTTAGAAAAATGTCTTTTTAAATATTTATTCCACAATCCTGTAGACGGTGTTTAAAATTTTCCATTTACAAAAACAAAATGTGCAGGCAATTGTTTTACTACCATGATAAAATTTAGTGCTTTCACACTTGCATCTCGATTTTCTCTACGAAATGACTTATTTTTACGGAAAAAAAGTATTCTATATTGGAATTAAGGTTCTAAGAGACCTTCTCAAAAATGTTGTTCAAATCCATCCAGTACTTTTTACTTGTTGCGAACACAGACAGACAGATGGATAGACAGAAAAAAATTTCAAAAGTAGGTGTTCTGTTTTCCAAATCGTTTACTAACTAAAACTACATAAAAATTATCAAAAAATATTTCATGTACAGAAATGACCATTACAGTTTTATCATATTTATAGATATGGATGTAACAAATCCAATGAAATTTCAACTTTTCAGAATATTTTTAAAGATATCACTGAAGTTGTGAACAATTACTAAAATAATCTTTTTAACTTTGTTTAAAAAATATTGGTATAGGTTATGTTGAACACATAAAAAAATTTTAATTTATATTCTTAAGATTTTTACTGTTAAATTATGTTTCTCAAACTTTATAAAAGATTGTCAACTGCTTATATATTTGAGGCACATTTTGTTATATTTCTATTGTCTTTTAATTTATCACAAGGATTTGTTATGAATCTTAAAAAAATAATAAACCAACACAATGTATTTTTCAATTTTATTTTTTTTCCTTGATTACTTCAATTTCTCTACTCGTATGATTTGTGCATATTTTGGAAATAATATTTTTACTTAACAAAACATAAACATATTTTTTTAACAAAATGAAAAATCTTTACTGATTTTTCTCTAGAAAAATAAAAGGGAAAACTGAATAAGACCATCATATCCATTTTTTAAACCAAGATGCAATTTGTCGTACTCTTCAACCATGTCGTATTTTTTTTTTTTTTTTTTTGTAGAAATAAATATTGTTGCTAAAAATAAGTTGTAGCACAATTTCACAAAAAATAAGGTCATGTTTGCTGTTTTGTCATGGGTATTTAGTTTGCTGAAGCCATGAAACGTATATGTTTGCTAACGTTGGTGAAAGCGGATTATATAAATGTTAAGGTCTTAGAAAATAGTAGAAGCGTTCCAGACTTTACAAATATTAGTAATGCGATGATAACTCGATAGCTTGTATTTAAAAGTCATGTAGAAAGATAGAGAGGACTAAGAGGTTTTGAATATGAAGAATAAGCAATTTTAGAATACTTTCAAAATAGTTTTAAGGTGTTTAAAAAGGAAAAAAATACATATATGAATATAAAATACTCTTGAGAATAGTAATACTAAATTAATGGCACATCTATTCTACCATCGAAGACTGTTTACAATCACGTTATGCAAAATAAGTTGTATAGTTTGGCTAACAGCCAAATGAAAGTTGAGTTTTATCATTAGAACAAACGTTAGAACACTAGAACAAATAATTTATGAGATAATTACCAAATAAATTTTGATTGTTGTTTCCGTCAAGGAGAGGGTCAGCATAATTATCAAGTGTTTGAGTTAGTTAATTCCTATGTTAAGGAATGAGTCAAAAAAATTAATATTATACCGTTAACCACAAAAAGTGAAAAAAGGGTACATATAAGTTTGTCATTCCGTGTATAATTTCTACAATATCCATTTTCGACCCCATAAAGTATATACACGGCATGTTCTGAATTCCACACGAAATGTTCACTTTATATTTTTCAAAGCATTGTTGCTTTAAAATTATTTTTTACAAAAACAATGCTTTGAAATATTTAAAGTGAAAATTTCGTGTCCGTCTGTACGTCCGTGTTAGTGTTGCCGAGGCATACTTGATTAAAAAAAAAAAATGTCAATCGATCAGATAAGTGTCGAAGTGTCCTTCGAGGCAGCACGCAAAACACCACGCCTACCTTTAATTTTTTCATGTCATTTGGAACAATGGGTTAAATAATTTTAAGAAATGTTAAAGATCTCTTCAAAAGCTTTAAAATGATATCCATATTGATATTTTAAAATATTTAAAACTCAAAGGCCGGTAACTCGGAAAATATGGGCGAGCGCCAATTTTATCTCCGGATGTTTTTTTTTTCTTAGTTTTTAATTTTGTAGCGACCCATATATTTTTTTTATTATTGGAGTTACTTTATTGTTACAAATGATATGAAAAACTTAGATGTAGGCGTGGTGTTTTGCCCCCTGAATCGAAGGACATATACCGATCATGCTAATTTCTAGTAGCACCTCTTTCGACACTTTGTCTGATCGATTGACGAGTTTTCTCTATTCTATTTCAACACTAACACGATCGGACATCACCTAATCGACTTCGCTATGCGTAAGAAGTCAAAATACATATACTTTATGGGGTCGGAAATGGATATTGTAAAAACTACAAAGTATAAAAAACCAACCTGACAAGATTGTTATGAACATTTAGGCTTGGTTAATGCTCGCTAAAATGACGTAAGAGCTTCAAATAGTATTCAGAAATATAGAGTATTAGACAATTAGACAGTGTTTTGAAACTTTAAATTTTTTAAATATCAACATGGGTACCATATTAATGCTTTTGCAGACATATTTAAGGACGCAATAAAATTTTTTCAAAATCATTAACCCATTTAGAGCCGATGAGTTTTTTAAGTAAAATTACGTATATGTAGAACTTAGCTTTTGTTTCTTATTTTTGAATTCTCTGTCACCCCAATATTTGTTTTTTGATTGGAGTTACTTCACTAAACTAGTTTTAAATATATGGTGAAGGGTATATAAAATACAGCATAGCCAAATATCTTACTTGCTTCATTTTTTTTTTATTAAATTTACCATATTTTAGTTGCCAAAAAATGTTTTCAAAACGAATTGAAAAAACTTTTTATTATTGATGTAATACTTTTCCTGGGTTTCATTTAGATAAGATTACTAATTTACAAAGCACATAATTCTAATACTTTTAATCTTAAAATGAGGGTCATTTGAAACACACACCCAACTATATATGTGACTTTTGCTTTAAGCACTTTTTGATCAAAAAACAAAAACTAGAGAGCTCTACACCATTTCAATTTCTAATTTTATAAATATATATTTGTTTTGACGAATTTTCGTTGAAAAAATAAAAGTAACAATTCTTCGACTTTAAAACAGATTACATCTGTCTGTCAACAACTGCTCAACATGTTGGCAATATACATTAAATTACAGCAACTATAGGGACACCCATTATTTTCCAAATGCATATTTTATACTTGCTGTTGTAGTAGACTTAGCAATCTGGTTATTTGTAAATTTCAATCGTCTGTCTATAATGGTTTTTATCTTTATTTCTAAATTCGGTCTTAGCAAGACAGAATCTTTTTTAAATTTCAAGCGTATATTTTCAACTGTTCAAAAGTATGTCCAAATACATCAAAATTAATGAGCTATTGGGTCGCCCTTTTGAATATTAATACTTAACTTACTATAACGGTCATAGCAATCGACATTCTGACATATTTGCAAACATTTGTCATGTAACCAATATGCCCAATATTATGCATTTAAATTCCATTTAAATAATATAGTTTTACCATATGTAAAAGTCAACAAACATTTTAGACATTGATAGAACAATATTTTATGTTTTGCATATACTTCTTAATTAAAATAGTAAATAAAAAGTTAAATTTTTATTATGTTTAATAGCAACTGTTTTTCATAAACTATTGATAATTATTTTGTATTTCGTGATGCTGCCATATTTTTATTACAGTTAAATAAGAACGATCATAGATGACTGAAAAACTGTAACCGTATTTAAATACAACAACGCAGGGTTGGATATTTCTTAAATAATAATAAGTAATTCACTTAATTTCAAAGACAATATGGCAATATATTGTCGGCAGATTAAACAGCGCAAAAATTATAGTCGCTATCTAAAGAATATTTAAAAAATGTAGTGAATTCATAGATAATTGCTAAAGGAGATGCCACTCATTTTCTGTTGAGTTTAGTAAATAACTTAACTGTTATTGCAAACAACAGAAAATGTCGACAAATATTATAGACCCTCTTCTGGCAGACTGTAACTTTCTGCGAGATTTGTTTAAACTCACATAATTTTGCGACTTTTCCCCTTTTTGTAAGTTTACCCACAGAAGCACGTTTTCTTATCAACGTATTGCAAACTCCCGCATTCTTATTTTTTCTAAATATAAAAAGCAATCAAAACGAATTTTTTGTACAGCTGTAGTTACATTAAATGACGTTTTGCGTCTCTTTTGGAAAATTTCAAGCGGTAATCCTAATGTAGGTATATATGTCCCATAATAAGAATACAAAAGGACTGAAAATGATCATAGACTGTATTGGCATACTTTAGTTTCCCCCTTTTTATAGTTGAGATTATAAACAGTTTGAGGAAGACAGGCTAGTAACTTTCAAAGCCATATTTTGATGGGTATTTCACGGTGTATTTATGTCCTGTAATAAAAATCTTATCTTCGTAAATTTTATAAATTTTTATTTTTTAAGCGTATGTATGGCGATGGAAGTTTTGTTTGTGCTAAATTTGTGACTACTTGTGTTTTCTTAACTGAAAACGAAACGGTGAAGAATTTAATTTCCAATAAAAACTTTTATTTTTAGTTTAAAAATTTCTTGCTTAAGTTTAAAATAAATATGACAAGTTGCCAAGAGCTGATAAATGTTGTTTATTTCAAATATGACCGAAATAAATAAAATGAAGAATATATGTATATATAACAAATAAATAAACATGATTATAATAACAGTGATGCTGGGAATGTAAAGTAGAAAAATAAACAAATTATGATTATTTTTTTAAAAGGTAAAAATCAAAGCATTATTACAACTTAGGATTAGAAACGAGATAAAAAAAAATACATGAAAATTTAAGTTTGCAGAAAAACACATTATGTTTTATAACAAATTCCTTAGAAATTTAGTTCTTTATTTAAAATAATATTTGCTTGCTCTCAATATGTGAAAAAATACACACAAATGAAATAACAAAATTCAATCTGCCTTCACTTTAAACAAAGATTCTTTCTCTAGTTTAAATAAGTATGTTTATATGTTTTCACCACTTCCAGAAACAAATGAACCCAATTTAAAACAAGTAATATTGCTATATACGGTTATCTAAATCTTATATATGCTTCACCATTATTGTAAATCTGGTTTAGTGAAGTAATTTAAATTAAAAAGACAAATATTGGAGTGACAGGGAATTAAAAAATAAAAAAACAATTAATCAATCAACAATTAATAGACTCTTAATAAATTAAACTTTTTTAAAAATTATTATTGTTTCCTGAAAGATCTCTTCAAAAGCTTGCAAGGCAGTATAATTATCTAACTCACCTTTTTAAAGTCTTATCAATTTGTACCGTTATAATAATAATGTTTTATCTACATAAAAACAACATATTACTACCTTTTTCCTCTTCTTGACAAACATACGGGTTCTTGTGATCGCAAATACCATCACGGAATTTTATAAATGTTTGTACGGCGAGGCCCAAGCTTAATCGATGCCTTGTTTTAGTAAACTTATTAATAATTTAATAAGAAAATTTATTATTTGGAATTTTTTTGTATCAATTTACTATAATTGTGTTTGATTCCTTCAAATATAAATATTTCATGATATTCTCATGAAACTTATTTTAAACTAAAATATGAAATGTATTACCCACAGTAAAGCAAATCCATATGGCCATTTCGCTAGTGCTCATATAGCTCATCAGTGGATTTTACCCAAATTTTGTACAGAAGACAAAATATATTATATTAAAAACCAAATTGATTATATAAGAACTCCATTGAATCAATAAAGCAAAAAGACAATAAAACCTCAAAAATGTTTCATAAAAATACACAGTACCATTGAATAACTATTTTTCTCTTTACTTTCATTCTCCTACATAAGAGTTGCCATCGGGATGCTAAAAAAGTAAAATAATATATATTTCATGAGAATTTCATGAAATATTTATATTAAAAGGAATCAAGCACAACTAAAGCTTATTAATAATTATATGTTGGTTTCTTACTTGCTAAACTTAGTTCAACATTAATGCTTTGTTATTGTGAAATCAAATAATATTAAAAATGCAATTATTTAAAAATTTATTTTGCCATTTTTACTTCTTTGTTCGTTAACTTTATTTGTATTTATGTAATTTATATATATATATATAACTCATGTTCGTTTGTAGACTGGAGAGGTCATGAACTTCTCGTCTGTTTTACGGCAAACACACGCCCATATCAATGGAGCCACCGGGGTGACTCAACTTATAGTAGCTTATTTTTGTTTTATTCTATACACTCACCACTAAAGGAAGTAACTGTATTCACGTCTATTTTATTTACACGCAAAGACAAAATATGGTTAAGGTAACTAAAATTTTTTCAATACTAAAAATCTTTAAAAATGCTTAACACATTAAGAGCCGATGACATTTTTATGTAAAATGATATATATTCTTGTTTTTTAATTCTCTGTCACCCCAATATTTGATTTTTTTATTGAAGTTACTTTACTAAACTAGATTTACATAGATGGTCAAGGGTATATAAGATTCGGCATAGCCGAATATAGCACTCTTACTTGTTTTTTTCTTTTATACTGACGTCCAAGTGTGATATTGTTTTTGGCTACTTTTCCTTTGCTTATTTTAGGATCTATATTTATAGCAAATTTATATATGAAACGCTTCAGAAAACATGATTTCACATCCGAATTTTTGAAAGCAGAATATCTTAAGAAAAACTTGCGGTTTTTATCAAATTTTACATGTCTTTTATTTTTTTAGTATTTTTTATTCTTTTAGTAACACAAGAGAACAAAGGTTTGACAACCAGAGCTTCAATCATATATCTTTGTTGCACTATCCTCACCTTTCACACATCAAGTCATCATAATGTTGTAACAGATCTAATATCAGTTTTATATAAAGTTTCTTAATTTCGATAGAATTTACCTACAGAACACAAATCCTCTTAATAGATTATTCAAAATATTTCCAATTAACAAGTTTTCTTGTGTGTTATTATTACATCAAGTTAAGTTATGCAGACGTTTTATGTATAAAAATATGGCTAGTGATCAAAGAAGATCTTGTAAAAATCCGAGCTACGAAAGTTGAATGAAAATTACGATTTACGGTGCTATTTCTGAGAATTTTTTTTCAGAACTGGAGCCTATTTTGATGATTAAATTAAATTAAATAGCAAACAATAGCAAATAAAGGGTGTTTTTTATATACGTATGGATTTTTAAGTGTGCAACATTTTTTAACTGGAGGCCATATTGTTAACTATAAAGTGATTTATGTTTAATTTGGTTTGGCGTTTCAGTATGAATATACTGATGCCTGAACAACGCTTTTAAATTGTGTAAATATGTTCAAAACAAGATTACCCTTGATCTTGATTTTCATAACCAAATTTTTGTTTGTCGCTATGATGCTCACTTTTAGTTAAATGGATGCGTCAATAAACAAAACTGCCGTATTTAGAGTGAGAATATGTTGAAACACAGTTACATCCAAGATTACTGACTTTTGCGTGCAAGAATAGAACAACCATGATGTGCAAAGCTGCGGTTTCAACAATACGACAAAACTTGTGACACACCTCCAACTACGAGTACAAATAATTTATGGAAGAAAACATTTGGTAACCGCATAGACTCAAGTTTCACACCCGTGAATTGGCCACCAAGATCCACAAGAACAATTTCTGTTTAACTACACTATTTGCAAATAAGAAGCAAAATGCTGCCATTATTTTTTTATTCATTATTTTTTTATTTTTTGTTTAAGTGTCTTTTCCTATTAGACCTCAAAAAAGGGTAAAATTTTAAGGACAAATTTGCATATAGGGTGCGTATAAAGGTAGTATATCTTTCGAATAAGCTAAATTTAATTAAGTCCTATACGTTTATAAAAAAAATACCCTATTCTAAATTAAACCAACCTTTTTTGGACTTTGTTTATTGTATCTTCAATTTATTTGAATTAACAAAATGGACAAAAATTAATTTTCATAATTTGTAGAATTCAAAAATGGTCATATAAGATGTTGCGATTTTACGCTGCATAATTTTGATTTATCTCGACATCACCTTTTTGAGTTGTCGAGTTTTTAACATGACGCGACGCGACACCTTTGCGCTGTAAAAATTTTTTTTTCACACCTTTAAGTCTAAACTAAAATTAAAATACACGAATAAGAGGCCATGATTTTGCACCATTTTGCTAACTGATGACTCCAAAGTTATCTGAGATCCTAAAAAATTTATATTGTTACAAAGCTGCTTTATTAAAATCATAACAAGGTGTAAAAATAATTGTGGCCAAGAAAGTGAAACGAAATGGCCTGTTGTGTTTGTTTTCAAAGCTAGAACTTTTTACAAAACATCTTTATTACAAAACAAAAACAACTAACACAAAGCAATAAATATACAAACACAAAACACAACCATACACACACCTGCATTGTATAACAACTAAATAATAATACACAACATGTATGTTGACATAATAATTGAAGGTTCTAGAAGAAAATAACAATGCTCACTAATGTGTCTGAGATAATAGTGGCAACGCAGCATTTTTTATTACGCAGGAGATGGAGGTAGAAATTCTCGAATATTCAAGAACGCCTAAAAATAGGGTATATAAAAGTAACGCCAATACGTGCTGATTCATTCTGACTGTGACCGTCATCTAGTTAAGATCTTGTGGTACAACAACTAAAGTTGCCAGCGTGTATTATTAAACAAATAATAATTGATTAAATAAATTGTAATTTAATTAAAACTCTAAAAGTTGTGTTGTAATTATTTTGCGAATAAAGATCTCATAAATAAAACGTTTATAATTTAAATAAACGTAACAATATATATACAGAACATCAAATAAAATTAAGGCTAAAATAAATCAAATATAATTCGAAATATGTATATTTTTACAAGTAAGTTGTCAAATAGAAACATCTTTATGCAGATACTTATGCCAAATGCAACTCAAAGACAAGCATTTACGTATATCCCCAAACAAACACATAAAAAAATTAAATACACAAAATAAATACAACTTTGAATCGAAAAATTTATTTTGTTTTTTTTAATTTTTTTTTTTTTGTGAAATGAACATCTCAATTGTTGTAGAAAAGACTGCATGAAAGTAACGTTACATATAAATAAAAAAGGAAACATCACCATCATCTGCATTACTAAAGATACCATTAAATGTTGCGAAAAGTTTGTAATTGTGCTGTAGGAATTTGTATATAAAAAATTATATGGTATTTTGTGTTTAAAAACTTAATATATCTTATGTGGGAAATATAAATTTTCGCATACAGTCGTTAATAAAAAAAAAACAAATTTACTATCAGACTCCACAATGTTGTGTTTGAATTGTGTACTTGTAATATGAGAAAAACACAATACTTTAGTCATTAAATTTTTAAATAGATATTCATTTTTATTGTCACCTAGACAAAATGTTCTTTATAAAGAGAGAAAATTTGTAATTTAAAAGTAATACGGATAATTAAAGCCCTAAGAAAACAAAAATAAGGAAACAGATATACGACAAATAGCGCGGCTTAGCTTAAGTATGTTTTGTTTTTAGCCAAATATAAAAAGCGCCGCCTTACATGGCTACAAAATTTTGTCAATGAACTATTATTGAAATAATTTCTTAATGTTCTCAGAAGCAATAGTTGTGTTATAGAACGGCTGAGCCAATATATGTTATGGTTTCCTTTATTATCCTTGAGGGTCCCGTGGGACTCGAAGGAAAGTATTAGTAAACTACCTCAATTATTTTTATAGTTTTTCTTATATTATTCTGAAGGATATCGCAAAAAGTTCTGAGGAAAAATTATTTATATGTTAACAAGTATTATTCAACAGCTTACTCGGCTCTCTCTTTTCACTTAATTTTACAAGTTTTTTTTATACAAAAATAGTACTCTAGTTAATTTAAAACTCAAGGGTAAGCACTTTATAATTTACATTAAAAGTGCAATTTAGCCGACAATAAGTAACTAAATATGACTATCAAGTTACTCTAGACATTTCCAGTTTATTAAAGGGTCCGGAAATGACTTTTTTTTTAAATGCTATATAAAAAAACTACTGGATATTTTCTCAAATTTCTTTTTTTATTTGAAAGCACAAACCTTCTGGTTAATAACGGAAAATAATTTCATTCAAAAGGCTGCCTCGGTTCGCCATGCAGTAGCCTATATGATCGGTCCAAATTTTATGCACATTATCGATTGTGTGCAGCTGTATTTCACCAATGGCTTCAAGAATATTGTTCTTTAAAGAGTCAATTGTCTCTGGCTTATAGGCGTAAGACTTATCTTTGACGGCACCCAACAAGTAATAGTCCAACGGTGTCAAATCGCAGCTCCGAGGTGCCCAAACGACATCAGCTCTGCGGCTGATAATGCGATCTTCAAAAACACTGCGCAAAACATCGAGTGTAGCTTCGGCTGTGTGGCACGTAGCGCAGACCTGTTGAAACCAAACGTTGCCAATATATTTCTCTTAAATTTTTGTCAACAAAAATTCGTTCAACATGGCCCGATAACGATCGCCATTGACTGTAACGGCCATTTCTTGCTCATTTTCAAGGAAAAATGGCCCAATTATGCCTCTGACCAAAATTCCCACCAAAAAATTACTCGTTTTGTGTGCACCGGCTTTTCAATGTATGCGTGCGGGTTTTCTGTGCTAAATTTATGGTGCATTTCGGCTTCATGAATATTTTTTTAATCGATCTGAATTTTGATTTCTTAACTCCATCAATATAAACTGACCATATAAGTACATTTATATGTTATTCTTGACCATCTTAGCATAATATTTGACTTTATTCCACACATTAATTCAATATTCCATTAACAAAAGTTGAAATGCATATAAAAAAAATACATTAAACAGTTTCTAAAGTAAAACTAGAAAGATTTAAAATTAGCTAATAATAATTTACTTCATTTCCATCTAATAATAATAATACGGATATGTATGTGTATGTGTATTAAGTCAATATTTGTCAATTTGTGTGAGATTAAGGGTTGACAGTAATTAGTTAATTAATTAACTTGTTTATTTATTTAAGTACGAAAAATCAAGCTTCTAAGCCATTTGCAGTCCTTTTACACTTTTAAGTACCCGCTTATGGTATCTGCTATTATTTATTACAACAGGTATGTATGTATTTATACATATGGACATTTGGACAAAATAAATATGTAGGAATATACACAAAAATATGTCTTTATGAAATTAATAAGAGAATTTTTTATTTTAACAATTAAATTATAAAACTTAGAATATCATTATAAATATACTCAGTGTTTTAAGATTAAGGGATTTATCCCCAAATCGGAGGTTTTATTTTCAGAATGGATATGAAAATTTGAGGATTTCTTTGGGGATATGTTTTGCCTTATGGGGACTTAGAGAAGTTTTTTGGGGATTTTTTTTTTTTAATTCTCTTTTTAGTTATAGTAATTTTACTATTTTTTTTTACTTTTTTGCTACGCACATATTTCCACTTTTAACTGCGTGAGTCATATATAATTCTGCATGTGTGTCAAAATTCGTATATGTCACAAACGTATATGTACAATTACCTCTGACATAATTATTATTAGTTTACAATAGCTGCTAAAATTCGGTTTTTTCGCCGTACAGATATCCAAGCCGTCCAGTAACAAAATGACTTGCAGTCGTCTTAAAATATTTTTGCGTGCGTTACGGAATTACTAAAGACTTGTCAATTTTGATTATTTTCTTTTACTGTAAATATGAACAATATCAGTTTGCATTGCATAATGATACAGAATTAACATACAGCCCAATTATAGACGAAAATTCCGTGCGAGTTCTTTCACTTTTCCTTTTTCTCCAATTATAAATTTTTTCCCCTTTTGTTTGACTGCGGAAAGTGAAAAAAATTCGGGGGAAAAAAGTAAGTATTATAAATTATAAAATAAAAATTATATGAAAATAAACAAAAAAAACTCCCTTAAAATTATGATGATACCAATTCATAATTGGAGGAATCTTTTCTCGAGAAATATTTTTTCCGTGGGAAAAAATTCCGTGAGAATATTCATAATTGGGCTGATAATTGTTATTAAATAGTTAAAATCAATTTCAGATTTTGGTTATATAAAATATTACCATCAACCGGCTAATGCTACCGCCAATGGTCAACCGCCGTTGATTGTTTTCATACGACATAGGTTTAAGGCAATACTTTAGAATTAGAATTATAAAAACAGATGATGTCAGATGGTTTGTCAGATCAAAATAGAACACGTTCTAAAGGAAAATTTGTCAGATGACTTTTCACATATATTTTACAGAAGCAATGTTTCAACAGCCGTACACGGCATGTATGAGGCAGTTTACATTAAGGGCATTGAATCAGCTACAAAAGTCATGATGCAGAAGTTTGTTGGCAAAAGGTGTAGAGAAGTTTACGGGGTAGCAAAAGTAGCACAAAATAAATATTCATGCCTCTTTTCAGTTTTTTCTCTCATTTTTCTCTCATTCCTGTTTCTCTCTTTCGCTTTTTGCAGTTCTATGCTTGAGCGGTGTTACCAAAGGGCTGTTTTTTCTATATCGTTCAAAAATTTTTGAAAAATTAATACATTAAATTTATTACATCATAAAATTCTCTCACTTGCTACAAAAGAGTTATAATGTAAAAGCTTAATGACTTGCGGAGATTCTCCAAAAGAGAAAACAATAAAAAAGTCAGTGTCAATGCCCTTAATGTAAACTGGCTCTATGTGTTTAACAGTGGGAAATTTGACATGTCAGATGTAAAAAACATGTATCGTATGGGCAGCTTAATATAGTAACAAAAACGTTGTTATAACAAGTAGGTCCCTCCATAAATTAAAAAAATTTAATTCTCTTTTTTAGCATTAAACTCAATGAGAAATAAGAAATAAAATGCAATATGAGATGCAATTTTTTGCGAACTTTTTATTTATTTATTTATTCAAAACTTTTTGATTTTGATAATTAGCTTAATATATATATATATGTAGCTTACACTAATACAATACTTAAAATAAATAGTATTATTTACAGCGGAGATTGTTGGGGATACTTGTGCTTTGGGGAATTGTGGGTATACAATTTATCTACTTGAAGATCCGACTCGAAAAAAATCCAGCAACCCTGAAGATACCAACATTAATTTAGTTATTAAAAATTACACAAGGTAATTTAATTTTCATTCATAAAATTGCCATTAAATATTTTTATTATTAAGTTATCGTTTACACAGAAACAAGTTTTTGCGCCAGTTAGCAGGTTTATATTTTATAAAATTTTTAGTTGATGCAATAATTTATTTAATTAAAAAATTGTTTTATTTTTTTTAAGAAAAAAAGATAGAAAGCAAATTTTGTATTTTTTCCAATTAAATATTTAATTATGTATCATAATATCAATTAAAGTTTTAACTAAATTTCAATTGAAATTGTTTGGTCATTGTTTATTAGTGTTAATTGTTAATTAAACGTGGCAAAATTAAAAAAACAGAAAAAAATGAATAATAATAATTATAAACACAATATCATTGTGATATTTATATGAGACCCAGGTATCTGAGGATGCTGATCCACATGACTTTCATTTGCCTGGGTACTCTCTTCTACCCTTTTTTAGTCTACATCGTGGTCTTGCGTTGTACATTCGCAATGAAGTCGTATATGTTATTTAACTGTCTTTGGGTTAAATTCAAAGTCTGGTCACACTTCTTACAATTCGGGTATTTAAACAGAAGCCCAAAAGCGGGAAGGGATAAATCTTTTTCTGGCTTCGATGCCCTTTCCCGATTCTACTCGTATATCGAGAATCCTAGAAAGTTTTCCGAATAGTGAAATTGTTGTTGCTGGTGATTTCAATGTTCACAACTCGTCCTGGATTCGCCATTCGAACCGTACAACTCAAGAGGGCCAATATGCTGAGCTATTCGCCGCTCACAACCACCTCGTGCAATTAATTAATGAGCCAATACATATTATACTCTCGACCTCTTTCTTACCTCACACCCTGATAAGTATGAAGTAAGCATTCTTGCGCCTCTCGGTAACTCGCTGAACTTCACAAAGTTTCGAAAATAGCCACGAAACGTTTAAAATATATATACGAAAAGGCTCGTTGGGCTGAGCTTAAAGATTTTTTTCTGCATTTTAATTGGAAACTTTGTTTTCTGGACAATAGAATCGATCCCATGGGGGAAATGGTTGTGAACATTATTTTGCTTGGAATGAAAACCTTCATTCCATCTAAGCAAATCCGCGTTAAGCAAAGAAAGAATGCTTGGTTTAATCCGACGTGCAAAAACGCAGTCAGATCCAGAGAGGAAGCATTTAGTACATGGCGGTGTACCAAAAACGCAGGTACTGATTCGCTACGCAAAAAGGCGAGATCTTTGTGTGCCAAAGTACTTAGACGCGAAAAAGCTCTATATGAGCAGCGCCTTCGTGCTGAAGTTCTTGCTACTCCTCAGGGTAGCTTCTGGTCATCCGTTAAAGAGTGAAGGATAATGCTAGTTCCTTAATTCCGCCTCTTTTAAGGGATGATCAAATAATTAACGACCCGGTTGATAAAGCAAACCTCGTGGCTGAAATCTTTGCAAGAAATTCTTACTTGCCGGAAAGTAATCAACCACTGGTCGCACTGGAAAGAGTATCAGTAACTATGCCAGATATATTCTTTCGAGCACGTGCAGTTAAAAGGGTTTTTGCGGATCTCAACATAAACAAGTCCCCTGGTCCGGATGGAATTCCAGCACTGGTCTTGGAGCAGTGCTCTTCGACGTTAGCGCGTCCATTAGCAAAACTTTTTAACCAATCCCCAAAAATGAAGAGGCTAGCAACCATGAAAATAACCGCCCAATCGCAATTTGCTCTGCACTCTCCAAAGTTATGTAGAGTATGCTTAGTTTTCATCTTGTGAAGTAACTGTAGTCCAACAGCTTAATTAGTGACTGGCAGTACGGCTTCCGTAGGGGACGCTCTACGGGTGACTAACTGGCCTTTCATTCACCATTTCAGCGAAAGTAAGGTGGTGGCTCTAGATATTTCCAAGGCGTTTGATAGAGTGTGGCATGGTGCACTCATATCAAAACTTATTGCTTTTGGTGTCCGTAATAGTTTCTCTCGACTTATATCGAACTTTCTCAGGGATCGCACAGGTGTACGGCTGAATATGCTACCTCATCTGTAATTATGGATGATATATATTAAGGAATCAGAAGCTCTCGATGTTCTTGGCATGAAAATTCAATGTGATGTTCGTTGGAACCAGCATATTTTTCATGTCGCAAAAGAAGCATTCAAGTGCCTAGTTTTTTTAAAACAGTGTAAAAAATACTTCACTCCATCTTATCTCCTTGCTATATAGTCACCTTTATCTGTGGGCCAGTGCCTCAAAGTCTATTTTGGAGTTACTCGACCGCGTGCAGGAGAGAGCGAAGAACTCGGTGACAGTATGGTATCCAGCTTTATTGACTCGCTGGAGCATTGACGCAGTGTGGGGTGTGTTTCACTGTTTATCGTTACTACAACGGAATGTGCTCTTATGAAATCAGGGAACTTGTTCCTGAAAACCATAACTTCGTATGCGCAAGGCGTTCTGCATCAAGAGCGCATTCCTTTGCGGTCGATTGGCCAGTGAATCGCACTACGCATTACAGAGAGAATTCGTTTTTTAGCCGAACAGTTCGTACGTGGAATAAACTTCACGCAGAGGTCTTTCCTGCCACTTTCAATGTGCAAAGATTCAAATCAAATGTCCACAAGCATAACTCCCTCTATCTCCCTTCCCACAACCTAATTTCCTAGTTCTGGCACAATGCGTTGCACATGTAGGGGTCATCCCCTGAGTGCTGGTCCTAATAAAAAAAATAAAATAGGTGCAAACCATTTTTTCTATGTAGATAAACAAAAAACATTTTAATTCAATTATTATACCATTCACCAGAAAAAGTTTAAAAAGGGTATATATAAGTTTGTCATTTCAGGTGTAATTTCTACAATATCCAATTCCGACCCTATAAAGTATATATATTCTGATTTCTTATGCAAAGCAAAGTCGTTTGAGCGACGTCCCTCTGTCCTCCCGCGTTAGTGTTGAAATCAAGTTTGCCAAAGCACAAAAAAAATCAATATGATTTCTATCGATCAGATATATGGTGTCGAAGGGGGTTCTATTGAAAATCAGCATGATCGGGCCATGTCCTTCGAGGCAGCAGGGGGCCATGACCACGACTACCTCTAATTTCTTCATGTCATTTGAAACAATAAAGAACATCCAATTAGTAAAAGAGATCTTTAAGGAAATACTAATTTATTGTTTAATGCTAAACCCATTAAGAGCCGATGTCATTTTTATATAAAATTATATACAGGGTCCGCCATCTAACTTATTTCAATAAGTGCTTCTTTTGTGAATGGTAACACTTAGCTCCTGCATGATTTGACAGATAATCAGTTTTATCCTTCCGCTGAACGAATATGGTTGTGCATACGCTTGAACAACTTTGAAAATCATGGTAATGTTGCAAAATGTGTGCGAAAATTACGTACGTGTTTTGGAAGAAGAGGAGCACCGTCAGCTCCGTCTGTTCCTTATCTTGTGAAAAAAGCGAAAGAAAACCAAAGCGTGAAAAGCCAAAAACAGTGCGTACACCCGAGAATATTGCTGCTGTGGCAGAAAGTGTGCGTAAGGCGCCATCAACATCAATTTACTGCCGTTCTCAACAATTGAACATTTCGGAGACATCATTGATACGAATTTTGCATAAAGACCTTAGTATGTCTCCATATAAGGACCAATTGATTCAGGAGTTGGAGCCAATTGACCATCCAATGCTTCGCTCAGTGCGCCAGCGATCGACTTACAGAAAATGCCGATTTTGCCAAAAAATCATCTTTTCACATAAAGCTCATTTTGATCTTGACGGGTGTGTAGACAAGTAAAATTATCGTATTTTAGGCACAGAAAACCCGCACGCATACATTGAAAAGAGGGTGCACCCAAAATGAGTCACTGTTTGGTGCGGATTTTAGTCCAGAGGCAGAGCTGATGTCGTTTAGCCACGTTGGAAATGCGATTTGACAGCGTTTGACTATTATTTGTAGGGTGCCGTCAAAGATAAGTGTTACGTCGACAGGCCAGAGCCAATTGACGCTTTAAAGGACAATATTCGTGAAGCCATTGATGAAATACAGCTGAACAGAATCGATAATGTGCTTAAAAATTGGACAGATCGTGTAGGCTACTGCATGGCCAGCCGAGGCAGCCATTTGAATAAATTTTTTTTTTTATTATTAACCGAAAGGAATGTACTTTCAAATAAAAAAAAGAAATTTGAGAATATATTCAGTATTTTTTTATAGCATTTTCAAAAAAAAAAGTTATTTGGCGGACCCTTTATATGCAGCACCAAATTTTTTTTTATTTTTTAATTCTCTGTCAACTTGTTTTTCTTTAAATTCAACTGAAGAGATTGCCTTTATGAGTAAAAAAATATCGTTTTATTATAACTATTGCTTTCTAAAGGTTAGGTTAACTAGTGAATAGTAAAATAACAATTAATCTATAAACAAACATGTATAATAAAACAGTTTTTGAAAATTTTTATGCTGTCGTTAGTAGCCACTATGGAATACAAAACACCTATTTTTTTAATTTTTGTCTGTCTGTCGGTCTGCGTTCGCACGACGTAAAGACTATTAGATGGGCTTGAACACAATTTTGTGACAAGGTCCTATAGAACCTTGGTTCCAATATAAAATACTTTTTTTTCGTAAAAATAACTTATGTCGTAAAGAAAATAGGGATACAAATGTGAATGCACACATTTTTACCTGTGGAATGGAACTAAAACAGTTGTCAGCACATTTTGTTTTTGTAAATTGAATATTTTTAACACGTCTATAGACAGAACTCTAAAACAAATATTTAAAACAGATTATTTTAATTTGAATTTTAAAAAAATTAGAAAATACACGCAGACGAAGTCGTGGGCACTGCTAGTGAATCTTTGAAAAAAACCTAAGCTGCTTTAAATTACACGGGTTCACTAATTCAATATTACAAGTTTTTTCAACTGTCGAGAACCATAGCAACTTTTTCTCATTATTCTGAAACAGAACTCGAAACTAAAATAAGCCTTAATGAAATATTAAGTAGAAAAGTGCTGAATTTGCGCACCAAGAAAAGCTTTTTAGAGCGACTTCTAGCTCTTTAAAAAGAAGGAAAAAGTCATATATTAGAAATCCTAAAAAAAATTCTGCGGCGTTGCAAAATTTCTACTGTGCATGGCTTAGCTCATCTTAGTCAGGCTTCCTTTTACTACAACACACTGACTTTTCAATAAAAATATCCTGACCAACTGCAACACATATTTAATTTCAAATAGAATTTAATTGCTAAATCTTTTAGACAGCAAATTTAGAATTTGAAATTTTATTCCATTTTAATTTTTACCATTTTCGTAACAACTGAAGCAATAAAATGCCATTTAAAGTTAAAAGAAAGCTTTTAGTTTTTCTTTTAGTTTTGCATATCAAAACATTTAATGGTTGATAGATAACACACTTGGGAATAACGTTTTACATTTTTAAAATTTTGCAAGTAGTTAGTTAAATTTTTTTTGTAGGATGAGATACAGGTTTTCTTTTTCCTTTAATATTATTCTAGATAGAAATACAAAAATATATGTTTAACTTTAAACTAAAGGGGTTTCCAAATAAAAATTATCTTAAAGCTAACTATTTTAACAAAATAATGAGACAGATGTTTATGGGTGGTTAAAGGCTTGTTGAAAAATTTTTTCGACTCGATATCTACTGATTCAGAAGCAATGTGATATACTAGGATCCATTATATTGAAACCAAATCTGGTTAGACATTAGTCGTTTAATTTAGGAGATGTAATTTTTTGTTTGTTCGGCGGTATCGAACACAAGTCACTGTTTAAATATCCTCATTTTTAAAGTAAATGACTTAATCTTATTTGCAGTCCATATCCCATATTTAACATTTACATATTGAGCATAATTCTGAAAATTTTCTATTTGTTAACGATTTCTTCTTTTACTGTAAATGCGTTAAAAAATAACTAATTATTTTACCCTTTCTTAAACTGTCGATAGATTTCTTTAATGTTCAAAACTGTCAAACAAAAATGATTGTTTTTCAAATATTGTCCAAAAAATGAAAACGTCCAACAATCAAACCAAATACATACGGAAAGCCTGTAGAAATCCTAATGCGACAAGATGATCTTAAATTTTGTTGAATATAGATTAAGTATAAATTGCGGTAATGTCAGTTTTGGTTGGCTTAAATGTTGTTGTACTAAAGGCTTATCAAAGCTGCAGCGCAAAAAAAAAAAATCAAAAATTTTAGTAGATTATTTTATATGCTTTTGTTTTAATATTTTAAATTAAATTTTTTGTACGTAAAGCTTTACTGCTTTGCTTCAGTTCCTTAGTTCTTTTTAGCAAACATAATTTAAACACTGAATAAAGGGTGTTTTTTTAAGGTTCAGGAATCTATGTATATATATATAAAATATTGTTGCAAGAGTGTTGTGATTTTATAACTCACGAACTGTCAAACCGAATTCGATGCAGATGGTTTATCTTAAGTTTACACGAAATGGGTCGACGCGTTCGTGGTTGTATGTTTGTGCATGCGTCAGTTACGGCTAAACGACTGAAGTAGTTTTAATGAAATTCGAAACACGGGTAGATAATTGCCCTCATGGTAAAATAAGGTACTTATATTTTTTAATAGCCTACCAGCAGTCAAAGGGGAATCGAACATTTTTATGCATCTGAATCGATTTAGATAAGGTCTCAGCTAACCGATTTTAACGAAATACAGATTCTAAAAATACTTGAAATGTATATAAATGAAATATGGCCTAAAAGATCCAAAAATATTTAAGCGATTTCGCACGTGTTCGGAGTGACTAGAAAGGCTAAAAAATTATACCCAGGCATTGCTCTTTACAATAACCTGGTCTATATATATATATATATATGTATATAAAAAATTGTTGCAATTGTGTTGTGACTTTTTATGTAACTCACGAGCGGTCAAACCGCTTTCGATTAAATTATATTAAACAACGGGAATTTTTTTATTATATTAATTAATTTTCCAAAAAAATCTTTTTTTCGTGTTATTTTCCCGATTAATTATTTAAATCACCGAAATTGATTATAGAGGGTCAAATCACGTCTCGATGGACATTTCGTTACCGCTTACTTAACTCTCCAGGAAACTTCAGACAAACATTTTAAATAAATTTCGGCCGACGCGTTCGTGAGTTATGGCTTTTCATGATTTTGTTCACATAAAAAAATAAGAACAAAAACGTAGGCGTCTATGAGCGTATGCAGTAGATATACTGTGTGCTGACTTCATACACACGGTATTCAATGTTAGTATTCATGCTTAGCAAAGCACGTCGTGATTCGGTAGTGTATTGTAAATTTTTTTGTTAGTTTGTTTTACTAATATAAACAGGGTGCCAAGACCATTTAGAATAATTATTTCATTCTGATTGAGTAAAAAATATAAGCTGCTTTTAATTTCTAGGGAGAGATTAATAAATGTTTTTTTATATGCAAACAGAAGGGCGCCTCGGTATCCACTTACATTTAAATGGTAATAGTTTTATGGTTAATCTTTTGAATAGTTTTAAATACTAATAATCGTTTGTGAATGAAGTTTAATCGAAATTTTACTACAAAAACTTATAAGAATACTATGGAGTAAAATAAGAATTTAGCCTAAAAACACAGACCTGAGGTCTTATTCTGTAACTCTCTTAGCTAAAACTTAAGCTAAATTGCTTAAATGTTGAACTTATCCATGTACATTTTCTCTAATTAATCGGTATCTGTTTCACTTCAATAAATAAGAGAATGTTAAGTATAGGGTTAAATGTTCCAATTTCGTATTTGTAGCAAAACACTGCTTTGTAAAATTTAAATAATTTTAGAGATAGCGATTTAGCTTAAGCAACATACAGAATAAGGCTGCTGGTAATACTAAAATGAATTTATTAAAATCTTAAGTGCGAACAAAGTTAAATTTTTCATCGTAAAAATCAAAACGGTGGTTTGGTATATAAATCATGAGCTATTTATTAATATAATATATGAATCGATTATTTTTATTCCTCTATTACACACTTCTTGGAGTAACTTTAAAGCTAAAGTTAAAGATCTGATTTTTAGATAATTTTTCGATTTTTTCAGAGTATCTGCGAAGCCTCTAGAAAGAAACAAGTCTCATTCATATTATATAGCTAACACGGCAATTAAAATATGGCGTTATTGTATCACATAATTAAACATTCACTACTTTGTAACCGAGGACTTAATTTTTTCCGGTCAACAAATATAACAGTCCTTCTAAACTTTATTAAAAAATTATGACCTCCGTTATACAAGACCTGATAAAATTCTGTCTTGAAATATTTTTAGGTTGGTCAGAGTAAATTGAGTAAATTATGTGAATTACCAAATAGTCTATAATTAGGTCATATTCGAATTCCGCAATAAAATTAATGCCTTTAAAATGAGTTAAAATGAAGAAACCGTGAAATACAAATACTAAGGTGAAAAATTTTTGATGAAGAACAAATACAGATTTAATGGGAGTACAGACAAGTAACAATGCTATATTCGGCTATGCCGAATCTAACATCTATGTAAATCTAGTTAAAATCAAAAATGCAAATATTGGGGTGACAGATTTTTTAAAATTAAACAAAAAAAAAAAAATAAAGTACTACATATACATAATATTACATAAAAATGTCATCGGCCCTTAATGGGTTAAGAATTTTTTTTAAAAATTTTTTATTTTCTTAAAAATCTCATCAAAAGCTTTTAAACTATACCTTTATTGATATCTTAAAACATTTTAAAATTTCAGAGCCCCATACCTCTGAAAATATGGACGAGCGCCAATTGTTCCAAATGATACGAAAAAATTAGAGGTAGGCGAGGTGTTTTTCCGCTGCATCGAAGGTCATGGACAGATCTTGCTGATTTCCAATAGCGTCTCTTTCGACACTATGCCTGATCGTTTTGTGTATTTAAATTTTCTCTAGATGATCTTGGCAAACTTGATTTCAACACTAGCACGGTCGGAGACGGTACCACAATGGACTTCGCTAGAAAGATTAGTATATTTTTAATATTCAACTCTAATCAAATTCTCTATTTGCGTACGTTTAAACACAGAATTTATTCGATCTGATAGGTGAAACGTCTCCTACAAATTTTAATACGTTATCTCGGAAATTACTCTCTCGACTACAAAATATAGTAAATAGGGCTATTTTATATTTAACAGTGCCTAGAAAGACCATTAAATTCAACCCAGAAAACGCCGGATACAATAACCTAGTATTTTCATATTATTATTAATGAAGTTGCTTTACTGGAAAATTTATTTTATGTTGAATCGTAATAGTTTACTCTGCACCAATTTATAAAAATTGATTATAGTAATGAGCATTGCGACAACGCACAACGGATATAAATTCACCATAAATAACCCATTTTAATCTACTAGTAAAGAACTCAAAATTGGTAGTACAACACATTTAGCGGCCACATAAACAGGAAAACAACAATATTATGAATATTGCATGGGTATTCTTTTTTTTAGAGCCACATTGTAAAATAGTATAAATTAGCATTTTGTGCAAACAAAATAATATGAGAGACAAAATATAATTAAGGGTAAACTTAAATTCTAAATCAGGAAAGTAGTCGACCTCCTTTAACTAAACCACAGTTTGGCATAAAATGCAATATTCTGGCTATCAATGTTTTCGATGTAATAAGTTTTCGATAATGGCTAGTGGATTTTCTCTCGCATAAAGATGTGACCAAAAGTCAACTTCATGTGACAACAGTTTAATATTTACTGGCAAAACAAACCTAATTAATAAATTTCATCGATTTGCTGGCTTTGCTTTGGTATGTGTTAATTCACAAAGCTATTTTAAGGTTTGAAAGATGCGAATGTCTATTAAAACACCCTTTACATAAAAAAACTAAACAAAATGCAAATCAAAAGCAATAATAAAAAAATTTCTATTCCTTTTAAAACTTTTGATGTATTAAGGTATTCTCTTGTACTTGCTAAAAATTCAAATTTCAAGAAAAAACTTACGAACTTGATGCTTTTAATTTGATGCCAGTAAATAACTCCTCACAAAATACTACAAAAGAAAAATCAATACCGGGAAAATAGCACGATAAAAATTTTAAAGTTTAGATTATATTATTATTTATTCCCGTGTTTTAAATTTTAATTATTAAAATTGCAAGTGCCTGTGCATAAAAGAAAGAATAAAATAACGTAGTGTTTTGTTGTTTTTATTTTTCAACATCTTTAAACTGTATAAAAGAGCAGAAAAAAAGTCTGCCGTATGCAGAGTATAAAGAAATATAAAATCAAAGTTGATTATTGTTGTTTTTGCTTGAACTTTGATTTTTGTCTTTTCTTTAAAGTTTAGACAAAAATCTTTAGTTCATTTAAAATTTTTGTGAGAAGTTTCCTGACGAGCTAAGTAAGCGATAGCGAAATGGCCATCGAGACGTGCTTTCACCTTCAATAATCAATACCGGGAAAATAGCACGATAAAAATTTTAAAGTTTAGATTATATTATTATTTATTCCCGTGTTTTAAATTTTTTTTTTTAAATCAAAATGGTTGAAGTCCAGAAAATTTTAGGACAGGTACTTGACTTGGCTATTTTTAGTAACATAAAAAATCAAATCAGTTATTGCAACAATTTCTGCACCTTGGCCTATTGTTGTTGCGTGCTTAGTCCTCTTAAGTAAAAATCACTCGTCACCTTGCTAGCGGAAATATTGCAAAAAGTCAACGCTTCCTCCTTGGGGCCTTTCTCAAACCTTTTATCTTTTTCACTCATTTAGAAATACTATAATAGGAATTCTGTGTAACTATTAATTCGTTTGCCACTCAAGAATCAGGGTGGCTGATGAAAGCCGCTACCAAAAACTTTTTTCTATTTAATGAATGTAGTCCATTTTTTTTATTTTGCAGATTGATTCTTAGATTTGACAAAAATGTATAACTGGGACACCGAAACAAGAATTTGTATTGTCCGCCGTTATCACGCACTGGAGTCCGTAGTTTCGGTTTAAAGAGAGTATAAGCGCACATTTAGCGGCAATCCTCCGAGCAGATGGACCATAATGAGACTTGTACACAATTTTGCCGAGCATGGGACAGTCAACAGAAGACCCTACCATCCAAAACCCTTCAGTTCGAACGGAGGAAATAATCGTTGCTGTAGCTGCTGCGATACAACACAATCCAAGAGCTTCGATAAGAGCCTTATCTGCTCAAATGGGTATAAGCAGACAGTCATTATAGTAAATTATGCACAAAGATTTGGACTTTGGCCCATTTCGAGGCCAATTTCGATTTGAACGGCAACGTAAACAAACAAAATTGTCGAATATGGAGTGCTTCCAACCCACAGACACTCCATGAGACGAAAAACCAACAAATTATTATTTATATAATTATTTTTAAAACAAACTATATTTAATAAAATTGAATGAGCTTTAATATGAATAAAAGAAAAATGTATTCCATACACTGAAAAAAAGTTATTTGAGTTTCCTAATGTAGCAATATTCATCAGCCACCCTGTACATAAGTTTTAGCTGTAAATGCTCATTGTCAATACTTGAAAGGATTCCACTATAATTAACGATACTTCCGATTTGTACATATTTAGAAATCTACTTTAATTTTTATCCAATTATTCTTTTTTAAAGATATAAATGGATCTGAGGATTTTAACAAGTGAGTGATTAAATCCTTAGGCGTATCTATTCGAGACGTATTTCATTTCATTTTCACTTGAGTTTCAGAAAGGTGTTGCATGTCATATACATCTATTGGCAATTTCTAATATTACAATCGTGAATGAAAATTGTATTGTAGGCATATTACCCCTCAATTCATAATGGGTTAAATACACTTGTTTTGCTCATGTTTAAACGTCTTTTAAAGATTTTATGTTTATTATCAAACCATATGATAGCAAAATACAAAAGTTTTTAAGAAAACCAGTAATACTCAACTTTTATTTTTCGACGCTAGAAACGTCTTTTTTTATAAAAAACCATTAAAACAATTATAATTTTTTTTCAAAGTTCCGGCAAAAATGTTAATAACTTGTTTTGAATGCTGTTAGAAAACACATTAAATTAGTAAAACAGGAAAAGCCGGAAGACCATATTTTTCTTTTTTTTTTTTTTTGTTTTAAATTCCATCGAGCTTCTAATAAAGTTTTATTGCTAATAATGTCAGCTATAAAAGAAACCAAACTTCAAATTTCTGCTTCCAAAATTATATTGTGTGCAGCTATTTTTAAGAAAGTATCAAACCAAGTTTTATTTTTAATTAAAAAATACCTAAATTTTGCGTGTTTTTCTGCCGTTAATAGTTGCTAAAGCTTAAAAATTGTTTCACACGGGTTTACATGGCAGTGTTGTTAGCTCTCGAACAGTGTAACTTTTGATACAAGAGAAGATATAGTTATATTTTATTTTTGCCTATAGAACCAAGCACTGTGTGCCGCAGCCTGCTTAAGCAACAGTCTAATGGCTCCCTGAAGCATTTGCCCGTTTCTCAAAGTGGACTTTCGTCTGTTCTTTAAGATTTATGGTTTTCAATCGTTGTAAAACTATGAATCGTGACATATCCTCCCAATTATATTTTCTGGATTCTGATCCATTAGAGGTAGTAGCTAATAAACTTTCTGCAAGGGTATCTGCTGCTTTGATCCCGCAACGCCATACATTAAGAAATGAAATAATTTTTGGTTCTAGTCTACATTATACTGAAGCTTCACACGTCGAGTTTTAGTTTTAGCTTTAATTTGGATATCATACTTTGTAGAGAGCCGGCAACAAGATGCTCTTAAGTAGTACACCTCGCGTGTATAAAAAAAAGAAACCGTTGCCAAACTCTTATTTTCATATGTGTAATGCTAGCAACACAACTGGGACGTACCACGAATTTCGTCCAACACAACGAATACGTCGTCAAAAATTCGTCGTATGAAACGCAATAACGACAAAAATACAGCTGCTTTAATTTTAAGTTGCTTACTTTTTGTAAGCTACTAAGGTGACCCTCAAAAAAATTAATATTTAAAAAGTAAGACATTAGCAAAAACACAACTAAAAACTATTTTTATATTTAACATATTACGTCTACGTTATTAAAAATGCAGCAAAATAAAAATACATAATTTTTTTAAGTAAAACAACTTTATTTACTAAAATATTTCGAATCTAAAGTCAAACATGGTCACTTTGTACTGATTTGTTCGTCGGCGTAAGAAATAGAAATAATTCTATTGCATAGTTTGCTGCGTATGACGAATTTTGTCCTACAATATGATTATGTGCATTTTCATATACACAAATGTATTTTTTTGACGACGCACAGTTGCTCCCGTAGAGCAAACGAGGTTGCAAAAACCAAAATTTTTATGAGCGCCCACGAAGTTTTGAATAAACCCATGTTATAGGAAACCTTTCAACGATTTCAAATATGCCACTCTTAATAATATCACATTTTTAGTTTAGAAGATATAACCGATCAAAGGTGAACGACTTTCGTTTTTCAAAAAAAACACACAATTTTTAGTCAATTTGTTGCGATTTCAGGTATAGTATTACGAAAAATAGGTAACGAATCGCCATATTTTTTGTTTATATTGATTTATGTATTTATTAAATGTATAATAATAAAAAAAATTACATGTTTGCTTTGTGTTTCTCCTGGTAAATCACTATTTAAAAACTATCCGTTTTTTCACTATTTTTCAACTTTGACGGAAAATAAAAAAATCTATATTTTTCTATATTTGCCATATTTGCAAAACCTGTTCTTTGATTATTTCTTTACATAATTCAAAAGGTTTTATCTGCCCGTACGTGCCCGTTTGGCTTCTAGAGGTAAAAAAGGTTAAAAAGACATCGTTGCAGAAATTGTATGACGCCCATCCCTTATATGTTTTGACTCACAGTAGTTTTTTTTAGTAGTAAATTTTTGTTTAAATTTTTTTTGTAGTAGTAAATTTTTAGGCATGGTAGCATAAGCCTATATATTGCAAAATAAGCACAATGCCTGGATTAGTCTACGACTGAAATTTGGCGCAACAATTACTGAAACCATTAAAGAATTTAAGTACTGAAAACATGGCGTTGAACAATTTAAAATTATTTGAACTGTTTAGAAAGTCAACCACACCAAAGTTTTTCACGGAAGCTGCTTTAGAAGAACTTGATAGCTTATACGGAAATATTGAGAGAAGCGAAATTATAAAAAATAATTTTTATCTGATATATGCAAATACTAAGGCAAAATGGGTGAAATCTAATCGAACCATTCCGAACTTCAACTCCAAATACGAGGACTGGCTTATTGAAGACACCATCCAGGCTATAATGGCAGTAGATAAACCCACCACATCAACCAGAGGAGCAAAAGGAAGGCCAAAAAAAGTATTGAGGAGTGTTCAATTTTCACAACTTGCCGATGCCACCAATGACTTGACCTCGAAGCATTTATCGGACGCGCTAGCTATTGCTGATGCAAGCCCACTGCGATTAAAAAGCATTAAGGAAAGCATTCCCACGCCCACAAACGCACACATTAAAAAGTATGGTTCCGAAGAAGCCTTAGCCTTGTTTATGGACTTAGAACTTTCCAAAGAGAAATATGAGAAACTACGGACATCTTTAACGCGACACGGCGCTGACGTTTTACCCGGATAAAAGCATATTACGCAAGCCAAAATAAATTCTCGACCACTGCATACGGAGTTTACGGAAGTCTCTGCGAAAGCCAATCTGCAGGATCTCATGGGCCATACAGTGAAACGGTTGTTGGAGAGTCTTCCTGAAAATGAGGTGAAAATTCTTCCTGAGAAGTTGACATTGATCAGCAAATGGGGCTGCGATGGATCATCCGGACAAAGCGTTTATAAGCAAAGGATATCTTCTGAATACGCTACAATATCGGACGGAAATATGTTTATGGCATCTGTTGTTCCTTTGCGGCTAAAATCCGTCATCAGTGCATTATTGCCGACCAATAATGTTTCAGTTTGCAAGGAAATCGGCAGAACTCATAAGGACCACGGTGAAGGACATTGAAGAACAAATAAGCAAGATTAAGCCTACAAAGCTGCAAATTGGAGAAGGAAAATATATTGAATGCAATTACGAGTTCCACCTGACCATGGTTAACGGAAAAGTCGTAAACGAACTGACAGGAACAAAATCAACAATGTCATGCCCGATTTGCAAAAAGAGTCAGAAGGCCTTTGGTAATTTAAACGATTTTACAAATGAAGAGAATTACGAATATGGAATGTCATCATTGCACGCAAGGATTAGGTGTATGGAGTTCTTGCTAAAACTGGCGTATACCCTACCACAAGAGGAGGAAAACTTCAATGAAAATACATCAGTAAAGAATAAGGAAAAGATCAGAAAGAAGAAAATACAGGATGCTTTTTTTAAACAAGTTGGTCTAAAAGTAGACTGTCCCAAGCACGGATATGGTAACTCAAACGATGGAAACACTTCTAGGAGATTTTTTGAAAATGATGAGGCAGTAACTAAAATCACTGGAATTGACAATCAAATCGTGAAAAGATGGGGAACGATCTTGGATGTTTTAAACTGCAAATAAAATGTCAATTCTACAAAATATGGAGAATATACGTCGAAAACTGCATCTCTTTTAGCTGAAATGTATCCACAGAAGAAGTTGACCCCGACCGTCCATAAAGTATTGGCCCATGGCAAAGATTAAATTGAGTTCCAGTCTTTGCCAATTGGAGAGCTTTCTGAAGAAGCACAAGAGTCTCTTAACAAATTTTATAAAAAATATAGATTGCAGAACACATTCAAAACATCAACGGTAAGGCAAAATGAGGACCTCTTCAACATGTTGGCAGCATCTTCCGATCCACTTATTTCTTCCCTGCGGCATGTGAAGTTACGAAAAGAGTTAGAAAATAATTATAGTTTAGAAATGCTTAGCCTTTTAGATATACCTTCTCTTACGATTTGTGATGAATATTTTACAGAAAATTGAAAAAATTAATTTTAAAAAAATTATTTTTTTTAATTTGTTGGGTAATAATTTAAAACATAAAACCCTAAAGAAAAAAAAAATAAAAACTATTTAAAAATGTAAAAAAAATTTTTTTTAGTTAACATAAAATTGATTTTTCTACAAATTTTAACTTTGATAACCCATAAGTAGGCCCCTACAAAGCGTAGCCCCCTTTCCAAACGCTCATTTCATAGGCTGAACAATTATCTATCATATGCTGTTTAAACTTTTTAATTACCTTATTCGGTTCAAAAGATTTGATTTTTGCAACGAAAAAACTCAAATGGCGCCACTGTGCGACGGATATTCGCGACCAAAAATTTTTCGTTCGTCCCAGTTGTGTTCCTTGCATAATGCATATTTTAAATTCTGGCGTCAGCTCCTGTCAAGCCCAAATTTGTTACTCTCAATCTGAAAGAATTCTTTTATGTACAAATAGGCGTAAATAAAACTTGTTGAACGGAAATAAATATCCATTTCTGAGCCCTGTAACTCGGAAAATATGGGCGAATGCCAATTTTTTCACTTGCTGTTTTTTTCTAATTTTTTGGTTCTCTATCCTCCCTTTTTTTTATTGGAGTTACTTTTCTGTTCACAATGTTATAAAAATTTAAAGGTAGACGTGGAGTTTTGCCTCCTGCTTCGAACGACATTGACCTATCATGCTGATTTTCAATAGCACTTCTTTCAACACTATGCCTGATCGATTGGCAAACTTGATTTTAACACTAACACGGACATACAGAAGGACATTGCTCAATCGACTTCGCTATGCATAAGAAGTCAGAATATGTACTCTATAGCGTCGAAAATGGATACTGTAGAAATTACACACGGAATGACAAACTTATATATCGTCACCTAAAATGCAAAAGGCCGTAACTACACTTTTTAGTTTTTTGCAGGAGAAGGAATAAACGTTATAAATTAAAGACTACTTAAAACTTAATATCCACATTTTAGATTTCAGCTTAGAAAACAAAGACGGATTTGTTTCTAAAAAACAAATTAATGGAAAAAAAGTAGTTTTTAAGAAATGCTAATTACGGCCTTTTATACTTCATTTTTCTGAAACCAAAAAGCCCTAACTAGAAGAATAAAATTGTGCATAAAGTAAAACAAATGGTTAAGATAAGTAAATAGCGCTTTTGTATCTATTTATTGTAAGTGTTTTAAACAAAACACAAAATTCCTTATAACTATTAAAAAGATTCGAGAAAAAATTAATTTAATTAATAAATCTAATTCGAGAAAATAAAATTAAATTAGAGCGGTTAAGAAAAACAAATTAATTAATTTCAAAAGAACAAAAACTGCATTACATTGTAAATGAGAATAGATTAGGGATATAAAGGGAATATTGTCATAAAAGCTGTGGCAGTCCATTTCTTTTTGGAAATTGGTATTTTTTCGAAAAGTAACTGTGAAGCTTCAATGTCTTTAAATTTTTGTAGTGTACGTTGTGGCAAAACCTTATAATTGTCTATAATATTTGTTTTATAATAAATTATTCCAGATATATCATATCCCAAAGAACGAATCATATTAACAGTTTGCTCTCCGGATTTTTTACCTGTAATGAAAAAACTGAGCTTTTTATACTCGTACATGGTTTATATGTATGGGAATGGTTTCATAATCAGGGAAATACTTGTAATCAAGAAGATGCACTTTCAAAAGAAAGGCATTCTTTCGTGACTCTTTTATCAAATCAGACAGTTCAGATGGCAAATTTATTTGTCTCTTCTTGATTTTTCTTTGGATGGGGGAGTGCGTCGAATCACACTCCATTTGTATATGTCCCACTATCAAATACATACCGCACATCCAGCTTTTAGTTTGTCTTGAAGTTTTTCACTAATAATGGCTTTCGTTAGGCCCTTGTATTGTTTTCCTTTCATTCGGTTTATTTTATTTTCACATCTTTTACTACTTTTTTGAACTTTTTCATTACAACAATTTTCACTATTAGTTCTCATTTTTTACAAAAATTTAAACTAAAAAACAATAACGCAGTGACACACATTGAAAGAGAATAAAACAAAACTTTGTTTTGGTTTTTTTTTTTTTTTTGAAAATTGCAGTTACGGCTTTTTGGTTTATGAAATTGTTGACGTTGCAGTTACGGCCTTTTGTTTTTCACCAATAAAGTCGTTATTTTTGGACGTATACATGTAAAATTTACTGTGTAGATGTGTTTCGGTTAAGTACATCATAATCAATCAAAAAGTCAAATTTCAATTTTTGAGTAGTTACGGCGTTTGGCATTTTAAGTGACGATATGCCCTTCACCATGTATGTAAATCTAGTTTAGTGAAATAACTCCAATCAAAAAAAGAAATATTGGGGTGACAGAGAATTTAAAAATAAGCAAAAAGGAAATTAAGTTCTATAGATAATTTAAAAAAAAAATGTCATCGGCTCTTAATAAGTTAAGCATTTTTGCAAAATTTTAGCATTTCTTTAAAAATTTCTTCGCTTTTAAATGATACCCATATTGATATTTAAAAAATATGTTGCACAATCGTACTTTACTCAGAAAAATTCACTAAATTAGATTTGTTCCAAATGATCTGGAAAATTTAGAGGCAGACGTGGTGTTTTTACCGCTACCACAAAGAACATATACCGATCTTGCTGATTTTTAATAGCAAAATTTTTGAAAATATGTCTGATCGATTGACGTACTTAAATTTTTTCTAGCTCATTTAGTGCCTTCGCAACGTTGATTTCAATCCGAACAAGGACAGACAGACGGACATCGATCAATCGACTTCGCTATGCATAAGAACTCAGATTATACTACTTACTTAATGGAGTTAGAAATAAATATTGTGAAAATTACACACTGATCAAAAACTTAGATATACCCTTTGTCCATCTGTGGTGAAGGGTATAAAAATATACAAATTACATTAATTTAACGAATCGCACGTAAGCTGTTATGCTCTAGTCTTACATTAACAATTTAAAAGAATTTGTGAATAACATTGTCTCATATTATTTATCTCATTACTCTAATTTCTAAATATAAACACATGCAAACACAAAATTTCGGAATCCTTTTTCTCCTCTGTTTGTCAACCAATTTTGTTGATATTGTCGAGCTTAAGTTATTACACATGATTTAAAACATGAGTGTTTACATAAAATAACCTGAGGAAAATTTTTCAATAACAAACTTGGTCAAATTTCGCTCACCAAAGCAAATTCTGGTTTTATTAAACATACTAAAAAAATTTAATTGAAAACAACTGAAACTTAAGTTATTTTGCATGAACCCCTCAATATCATGTTCGCAATATTTACGTTTACTGTTTGTTGCTACAGGTGTAACAATTTAAATATTTTTTCTATTGTTTACACAATAATTTTCCTCATGTGAAAAACTGTGGTTATCCAAACTAAAGAACATTTAATTTTTTTATTCATTTGATGCTTTACATTTGAAGCATTTGATGGTTACAGCAACTGACCACAAACACTAAAAAAATTTTAAAGTCGCGTCCTAAACTTGCCTTAATTTATAAAAATTAAAAATTTTGCTAAAAGAAAAGTTTAATTTGGCTTTTAATGGAATGGGAATTTAGAATTGTATAAGTTTTGCATAACTGGTAAAAGTTTTTATAACCAAATGAATTCATTTCATCCTGCTTAAGTTTATGAATATTGTAATGTCTAACTTTATTAATAAAAGAAAAATTATTTCTCAATTTTGAGCTATTTTTTAAAGAAAACGGGCAAAGTTAAACACCAGCAGAATAAAATATACGTATCAAAGTGAGACACGCGATAAATACATTAGTTTTTAATATTCATGTTTAATTTTGTTGCAATACAATTCTGCAATATCGATCGTCAAAATGAAAAATTTTTATTGATGCTTTTTTGTTTTAAAAAATTATTATTCATTAAGAAACGTGCTGTACTGTAATATTTTACTCTTAGTACTCTGTAAACTGTCACATTATTTGTGCAGATAAAGGATGACAATTTTAAGTGAAAGGACAACCCCTTATTTGCGCTCTGATGTTTTATAGCATCAATTATACTTTAATAATTACAGTTACTTATACAATATACAACATACAAGCAAAAAGACTTAAAATAGCTGTTAAATATTTAACTAAAAATATTTTATTCTGTATGTTAAAAAAATAATTAAAGTCACGTTGCTTAAAATGTCATTATGTATTGTACATGTGATTACACATAATCACACACACACGCACTATTATAAAACTTCCTATAATCAAATATGTCCAAGAGCAGCATATAAATATATATTTCATATATATTATCCTAGAGCGATGGTAGCAAAAATGGAATGTAGTAAGTGTTTTCATTCTCATATTCACATGAAAGAATGAATGTGCATTTGTATATGTGTATATACATAAGTATTTGTAAATAGATAGTAAGTATGTACGTGATATATGAACGTATCCTTTTCTGTATGTACGTATGTATGTAAGGATGCATTTCAAAGTTTGAGAAAATTTATGCATCCAGCATTCCATATTTTAAGCACATCTAGAGAGAAACAATTCAAATAACAAAAGTGTGAAATGTTTTTTCGAATGTCAGCAAGTTTAGTTTTCGTTATTGTTCTTATCTATGTTATTATTTCGTATTTAGGTAAAGCTAGGTTCGTTAGATATTCGTATGTAAAATATGCAAAACAAAACCTACAAAAGAAAAACAATAATGTGATCACGAAACTTACACTACAGTTGTGGTGTCGGTGTCAGACTTGTTTTTTGCATTTTTTTTTTGACGAAGCCCCTAATTTTGAATCATTCTGTTTGCAGGAAACCAAAGTTCAGAAAAATACGCAACATGTATACAAAACTTGTACATAAATATAAACAAATACAACTCAAAGAAAAATTCACATATTTTTTTCATACAAGGGCTGCTATATATATTTCTGGCCTGGCAACACTGAGTGCTGCCAAGTGCAATCTGACATTTCCATTGGAAAGTTTGTAATTTTTAATCATAATCGTACTCAAAACGTTTTGACGTACGACCATTGTTTGTGTTGTTAACAGTGACTTGAAAAAAATAATAGAGAAAAAAATGGAATTAACTCGTGAACATTTTTGTGCCATCATTTTTCACAACTTTCGACGTGGATTATCACGACAAGAGGGCATTGATGAACTTAAATCTTTGTATGGCGATGAAGCACCATCCTATAGCACTGTGAAAAATTGGTATAATGAATTTAATCGTGGCCGAAGCTCGCTCACAGACGAATTCCGTGAAGGTCGTCTAAAAACGGCTGTTGTGCCAGAGAACATTGAAGCCGTGCGTAAACTCGTAATGCAAGATCGACATGCGACATACGGAGAGATAGAGACATTTCTTCCAACAGCATATATTCGATACTGCATGAACACCTGGCCTTAAAAAAGGTTTGTTCTCGTTGGATCCCGCACAATTTGAAAGTCGCTCAAAAAAAGGCTCGTGTCGATTGGTGCAAAGAAATGTTGCAAAAATACGATTGCGGTGCTTCAAAAGACGTTTATAAGATCGTCACAGGTGACGAAGCATGGATCTATGCGTATAAGCCCGAAACGAAAAAACAATCGACCGTGTGGGTCTTCAAAGACGAGCAAAATCCAACGAAAGTTGTTCGTGAAAGAAGCACTTCGAAGCAAATGGTCGCCTGTTTCTTCGGCAAAACTGGTCATGTGGCGACTGTTCCGCTTGAGCAACGTAGGACGGTCATTTCTGAGTGGTACGCTACAATTTGTTTGCGTGAAGTCATCGGAGAAATTCGAAAAACCAACAAGAGAAGACGAATCATTGTTCACCATGACAATGCGAGCTCTCACACATCGGCTCAAACCAGAGCGTTTTTGACCGGCCAAAACGTTGAATCACCTAATGACTTCTTCTTGTTTCCGCACATCAAGAAAAAAATGCGTGGTCAACGATTTTCGTCGCCAGAAGAAGCTGTTGAAGTGTTCAAAAACCATGTTTTAGAGGTGTCTCAATCGGAGTGGAAAAAGTGCTTCTACAACTGGTTTGAGCGCATGCAAAAGTGTATAAATCATGCTGGAGAATACTTTGAAAAACCATTTTTGGTTATAAATATTCGCATTTTCACTATTAGGCCAGAAATATATAGAGCAACCCTCGTACACACGATTCATTGTACATATAATTCTTGCACAAAAAAACCGCCTTCAAAACGAATTTAATCTTTCTGTCAAAAGTATAGTCACATACATCAAATTACATTAACTATTGGGAAATTTTTGTATTCCATCTTCAAACTTTAAAGTTGTTCTAGCAGAATTGGCACTACAGCTCTTTGTTAAATTCAGCCGTCTGTCTACAACTGTTCAACAGTTTGGTAATATACATTAAATAACAGCAACAATAAGTCACCATTTAATTTCCAAATCCTAATTCTTATACTTGCTGTTGTAGCAGACTTAGCAATCAGGTTGTTTTCAAATTTCAACCGTCTGTTCAAACGGCTCAACAGTTTGGTCATATAGATCAAATTACGTCAACTATTGTAACCTACTTTAATTTATAATTTAAAATTTTAATACTTTTTATTATTGTCCCCGTTTAGACGAGTGAATATTTGATAGCAAATTATGGTTAGGAAAGAGAGAATGGTTTTTGTATTCTGTACTCGGCGATATGCTTCTTTGCATAAATTTTCAAGCGAACAATACAATACTAATGAAATGTTGTGACAACATGTTCGCCTGTGTGAACGCCAATGAAAAAACAAAAGAGAATACAATATTTTTTTCCTCAAAATGTTCGTCCGAGAAATAAATTAGTTATGTTTCCTTTCGGATTCTTATGATTTACTGGGAATTTTCATTCTATTTGAAGTGTGATAGTGTAGAAATAAAATGTACGTTACGTAAGATTTGTTGGCACTCACAACAATTCTCATTAGATTTCTTTCTTACAAAATCTAATGCGAATCTCAAGACTTGTATAATTGTGTGAATAAGCCTTTAGGGAGTGTTTCTCTTGAGCTTCGAGTCTTTCCCCTGTGGACTTGTTGACTCTTAGAGAAGCTGGACTTCTATACCATTGTGCAGACCTTCTATTTTAACATAGAAAGATTATCACTTTAAACATTAGTGACAGAATATATAAGAGTAGAAATTCAACCTTACGGTTGCGCCGACGGATTCCGCATGTCAGAGAAAAAACAAATAAAATGAGTTGCGGCGACGGATGCGGATTTTATGGTCATTTTTTTATTATTCCTTTACTAATTTTTTTATTCTTTTTTGTTGAAATATATTTTTAAAAAATTTTTTCAATGTAAATAAGCAATAAATTAAAAAATTTCAAAATTATTGTTGATTTTCAATGATTTTTTACATTTTATTTTTCTTTTTTTCGTAGTCATTCACAAAAAATATTAACAAATAGTATTTTTTGTTAGAAACACATTAAAACTGTGGCAAGATGCTGAAAGAGAAAAAATTTAAAATTGAAGAAAACGCACTCAAATTAAAATAGATTCTAATTTCATGCGGATTCGTTGAACGTGTTTTATTGTCAAAACTCCATATAAAAAAAAAACAACCGCATCCGCAACCGCGAGGTTGTATTTCTACTGTAACTCTGCACGTTAACCTTTTTTTGTTCTGTTCTATCTCGTTTTGTCGCGTTATGTTTCATTAGTTTGTAATTAGTTTTGAGTGTATTAGCTTTAACAGTTAATTTAATGGCTCCTCCTTTTTTTGAGAAATTCTATTTAAGTTTTGTCTTTATTGTAAATGGAAGTATATTATGATCGCTGTTGCCAGAAGTGCAGATTTATCTGCATTTTGCAGATTTTGGGCTCTCAAATTGCCAAAATCAGATTTGAAGATTTTTGGCCTAATTTTTATGATTTGTGTGGCTACTTCTATTAAGTTGAATAATTTTTATTGTTTTCTTTGGAAAACGTCCGATGTAAAATAATTAATCTTTCTAAAAAAAATTTTAAGAAACTAAAAAAATGAACTTAAACTAAAATCAATATTAATTTATTTATAATAAATCACAGTTCAACTCCTAATTTTCATAAAAAAATTAAATTAAAATCGACCTTTCAAATAAAATATCCTCATGCATAGATTTTAAAATCTATAGAAGTATTCCAATGCGACGCCTTAAACATAAAATAACATTTAAATGTGTTTTATGACAAATTTTTCATACAAACTTAATCTTATATATATTTCAAATCTGTTTTGAATTGACTATAATGAGAACATAATTAAATTTGCAGCAGATGAAGCTGCTGTCATGTCAGGCAAAAAACATTCCGTTGCCCAAATTTCAAAAAGTAAAATATCAGATTTATTTATTATAAAATGCATGTCACTCACTGGTATTATGTTCGTCGTATGCACAACTTAAACTTCTATCTGCTGTCGAGACGCTAGCTAGAGATGTATACAATTATTTGTGGAACAGTTCAAAACATTATAACCAATTAAATAAAATACAAAGTTTATTAGATTTTAAACTTAAAAAGATTTTACACCCATTCCAAAGGCGTTGGCATTCCGTATAGTCGGTTGTTGTAAGTCGCTTATTAGAATTATATTGTTTAAAAAATTATTTTTTATTTGCTGTTCATATCAATCAAATCGAAACTACAATATTCATATTTTATAACCTAAATGATACTAATAAAATATATATATCTTTCTAAAGTAACTTCTTGGTATTATTAATACTTTTAGTAAAATACTCCAAAGCGAAGCGACAAGAGCCCTAGGCACTCATGCAGCTGAAATAATTTTAAGCACAAGTCTTGATCAGTGCGATATAACCAAATCTTACCTAAAAATTTTCCAAAGATTTTTTAAAGAAAATAAAAAACAGGACTTGAACCTTAAGTTTAGAGATTTATTAGATTTTAAAGATTAACGAAATGAAAAATAAATGACTTTAGTTAATTTCTGCAAAAACTATTCACGGAATATATAGTAAAGGAAAAATGCATTTAAAGATCAGTTGTAGATTTTTTAAATAAAGTGCAGATTTTGCAGATTTTTTCGCGAAATATTGTTGGATTTCGCAGATTTCACACATAAAAGTTCTGGCAACACTGATTATGATGTAAAAATTTTTTTCATTGAATAAGAGATTAGAATAAGAGATCCTTGGATAATACGTTAGTATGTGAGGAATTTTTTTTAAACTTATTATTAGTTTTAAGCCTATTTTTTATAACGACTTTTAAAAAAAAACAAATGAATGAATGAGCACTTTTTGAAATTGTTACAGGTTTTGAAAAACTATACAAACTTACGGTTTAATAACGCAACGTAGTATATTTTTTTAACATGAGACGTTTATAAAAACAATTATAAAACCGTGCAGGGTTGACAGATAGAATTAAAATAGCAAAATTGTATCTAGCGATTTTATTTATTTGGTAGTGTTGCCACGCGGAAAATTAAGAAACTGTTGAAAACAAATAAAAGCTTTCTCAAATTTTGTTATATAATAAATTTTGTTATATAATAATTAAAAACTGGCGGAATTTTTATCTACTTAGGCTTAAGAATATGACTACCCAGCAAAATTTTTTGAAAAGGTAACCGAGTGTGGAATTAAGCATTTTTGGTACTTCCCAGCTATATTGGCAACTTAATGAATTTAACAAGGCAAGAGACTTTTATAATCAATTACTGAGAATCGATTACATTAATCATTGTAGGAAATAATAAGTACCATTAGTACGGTAGTCTCTTTTAACATAAAGAACTAGTCCCATTAATACTTCCTTTTTTGGAAACCAATGTAATGTGTTTTGTAAGCGAGTAACAAAATATGGCAATTACAAAAGTAAGTCATTATATGGCAAGTACTTTTTAAGGTAATGTTTAATTTTTTGCTGGGTATTTGCGTTTTTGGTCACAATAAAAAATTAAATTCTAACATTATATATATTTGTTTTTTTTACAGTTCATAAATAATATAATTTTAATTTATATTTTCAATATTTCACCACACCATTGGGTGCCATCATCAGGAAACAGGAAACAAAAAATATTAATAATTAGATTTTTTGAAAAACAAAATTAAGTTGAAATAATTTTTTCTGTGTTTTTTTCGATTTTCATCTCAAAGTTTCTGGAAGCGCAATTAGAATTTTAAGTGTTTTTTATACTCGTACGCGGGAATTTTTTACTTCTCTTTATTTGTAAGCAATGTTGCCACATTCTGGGTGATAGTAAAAGAAATATAAAGTGTTTATCAAAATATTTTTGACCTTATTAAAATTTTTGACTGCCGTTTTATGAAATTCTGGATTGCATGCCGATCTATTAATAAACAAAAAAAAATGATCAAATCTATTGTTTAAACATTATACGCAGAAAAACAGGCAACAGCCGTTTTCATAGGTGTGAAATACAACACATATTTAATGAATAAATTGCAATAAAACCCCCTTACAGGCAATAACATTTATAAAAAAAAACCTACATGCACCACATACGCAAACAACATAGATTTTCAAATTCCATTGTTTTGAAAAGTTTTTGTACACTATTTAAAGCAGGTATACTTATTTTGTTGCTGCTTTTTATCTACAAATATTTTCAGTTTATGCGCTTTGTTGTCATAAACGAGCTACTAACGGTATTTAGAAAAACAAAATGACAAAAAATAAAATAAATTTGTTTTTCGAATTAGTGAGTTAAAGTAAAATTACTTGTTTTAGTTTCAAACAAAACTGTAGTTACTTAGATGTTATATTGCCTTGACTAAATCTCAATAGAACTCAGTAAAGTTTTTAGTTAACATATTTTATTTTGTTATATATAATTATTGCTTTTATACATAATTATTATTTAAAAAATATATTTGCTTGGAAAATTTTTTAAAAAAATAGAAAAATTTATATAAATTTCTTGAGTTATTAGTAAACTTTTGTTGTGTTTTTAATAAATAAAAAAATGGCGAATTTTAGGGTTCCATTCAATTTATTTTCTGTGATATATTAAATAAATATTCATAATTTCAAAAAGGTTAGCTAATTGTTAGCTAATTCTTACATTGGTTACTTTTGATATTGTCGGATTTAATAATTCTGATCTGATAACTCTGTTTTCATCAGACTAGACACGTTTAAATGTGTATCTTGTTGTTTGCTGTAAGTATGAAAGTGAGAAAACTTATTTACGAAGTAAAGTAAAGCCGGCGTCGCAAACACATTGCTTGAGTATGCTAGAGACTCCAACTCATAAATGCTCAAATGGAATGGGTATAGTAAATACTCGCACAAAAGAAATGCGGTGGCGATCACACCACAATTGCATTTAAGATGAGTGTACTTAGAGTAACAAAAATAAACACTCTGCAGTTCTCTGATGCAGACCTTCTGCTAATGTCTAGCTTTTTCTATTTTTTATACCCTTTTCCATAGGTGTAATTTAGATACACACGGAATGAAAAAGTTAGATAAATATTGCATAGCGAAGTCGATAGAGCGATGTCCGTCTGTGTTCGGGTTGAAATCAACTAGATGAAAACTTAGATACGCTAATCGATCAAATATAGTTTCGAAAATTTTGCTATTGAAAATCAGCAAGTTCGGTTTACGTACTTCGAGGCAGCGGGCAAAGCAACACATTTTTCCATATCACTTAGAACAAATCTAGTTTAGATAAATAAAAAAAGCAAAAAAAAACATCAACTGAGGAAATTGGCGTTCGCCTTTTTTCCGAGTTTTGGCCTCTAACTTTTCACAGAAAAGTAGGATTGTGCACCATATTTTCTTTAAATATCAATGTGGGTATCATTTAAAAGCTTTTAAATAGATCTTTAAGGAAATACAATTTTTTTTTTAAATGATGATATTTTTATGTAAAATCTCTGTCACCCAAATATTTGTCTGTTTGAGTGGAGTTTCTTCACTAAACTAGATTTACATATATGCTTATTTAATTGAACATAATTAATTTAATTATATATTTATGTAATAACAGTTATTTGCACCTTTTGTTGCCTGTGTCTACTTTAGTATTTCCAATTTTAGAGGTTGAGTGAGTATAATCAATATAGCCAGTGAAAGGTATACAAACACAAATAATATTTTTGACATTGGTTAGGGATACGTACATACATACACATAAATTATGTGCTTTACCTTTTTCTTCACAGATCCGAGTTTCAAAATCAGTCATAGAATTACGCAATGTAAATGTTTCAAGGTTTATTTAATAATCAGTCCTGCAGTATAAAAATGCCATTTATCTGCTTCAGTTCTGAGCTTAGAACAGAAATAATTATTTCATTTGAGATCCTTTCTGCGATTCAAATTTTTTCATGTTTGTTTGAACTTAACCTTAAATTTTATTACCATTTTAATTACTTATTTAAAGTTTTTTATTTCGTGTTGTGTTTGCTGCGAAAATTAGGTTTTTTTAATAAAATATTGACAAAAAGTTATTTTATGTTATTAATTAAATGCTTAAATACGAATTTTATTTTTTGTTACCGAAAGTGGGGCAGCATTCATGACTATTGCTTGAACTGTTGCTATAAAAGTTATAATATTATTTTGTATGTTAAATTCAACTTGTTTCTGCTTTTTTAGACAATATAAAAAAATCTTTTTACTTTGATGAATTTAAACAACAAATGTTACTTTACGTACATTGTGCAAGTTCAAGTTTATGTTTATTTTCTTCCCAAATATTTTCATGAAAAATATTACCATATATTAGAAGCAAGCAAAAACAAAATTTCTTATATACTAAACTATTTTCTAAGAACTTCTAAAATCTGACACTAATGGTATGAATTCTCTTGCACATATCTGAAACAACAAAAAAATAATTTTAAAAATTAAAAACGTAAATACTATTGAACAGAGTTCAGAAAAATACACTCACTGTACAAAATTTTCGTACATAAATTGAAAACATATAAATAGAACCAAACCGTACATTTTTTTGATAACAATTACATGTGTCTCTAAATTTAGAAATTTTCCGTACACGTCTACGAGTGTGTTTTATAAAAATATTTTTTTGAGTACACGTACGTAAATGTACGACTGTAGCAATTGTTTGTGTTCGTGTACTATATTTTTAGTACGTGTACGGAAAAAAGTACATGGTAAAATTAAAATAACTTCATGTACGAAAAAAAAACGTACAAGGAAAAATAAAAATAACTGCGTGTACGGACGGCAAAAAGTACAAATATAATAACATTTTTAAAATTTTTTTTTAGTTAAAATTCATTGCAATTTGTTTTTGATTATTGGTAAGTAGTGGAGTTCCTCGAAAATTCAATCGAGGGTCATATGAATGGCTCACTAATAAAAATGTGCAATAAGTAGTATTATAAAAAGTTAGGATTATGGGTAGTAATTTACTTATCTTTAACATTATTGCAATTATACCTAAGGAAGGAATTTTTGATGTTTACTGGTGATATGTATGCGATAAATAACAAGACGGGTTGGACGCTTGACTTATACTGATTTATTTACTTAGATAATATTACATAGGAAGTAATAATAATTAGAGTATAATGATAATAGTATATAATGAGAGTAATACTTAGATGATAATAATAAAGAGAGTAATATTACAATAACATTACACAAGAACTTACTTTTAAATATATTACAATTCCTTACCCTTTTATAGGAATAAAAATTACTATATTACGAAATTATATATATATATATACAGTGCTGTTCCTACGCTAAGCAACTCACACTGTATTTAAGGAAACTGTTATTTTACTCTCAAATAAGAAGACCTTACGAACTCATTATAATATTTATTTATGACTTATATGATAACAAAGAAGTTTATAAAAAAACAACAACAAAAACCTTTTTTGATATTTCAATAACAAACAAAAACAAAACTTACTCTATGAGAGGCTGTGCCTACGCTAAGCAACTTATTAATACTTTGTATATGACCCTTTGTTTTTTATAACTGCAGCACATTTTTTGGACATTGATGCAATTAAATTTTTTAATGTGCTTTTGGAGATGTTTTTCCATTCGTTTTAAAACCCTTTAACAAATTTTCTTTATTTGTAAATCGACTCGATCCGAGGCGTCGTTTCACAATGGCGAACAAATTTTCGATAGGATTCAAGTCGGGTGATTGTGCCGGCCAATCAAGCACTTGAATCGTTTTCGTCTGACACCATTCCTTGACCAACTTCGATGTGTGTTTCGGATCGTTATCATGTTGAAACACCCATCGAAGTGGCATATTCCACTCTGCATATGGGAGCATTTTCGTTTCTAAGATGTCCTTGTACACGAAACGATCCATTTTATCGCTTATTTTGTGCACAAGACCAAGGCGTTTGCCAGAAAAACATGCCCACACCATAATGTTTCCCCCACCATGTTTCATTGTTTGCTTACAATAGCGTGGATCAAGCCGATTTCCTTTCATATGCCGCACTGTGCACATGCCGTCAGAATTGAAGAGGTTTACTTTGACCTCATCGCTAAAGAGCACACTGTTCCACTTTGTGATAGGCAAATAATGTGTTGTTTTGCAAATTCAAAACTAAAAATTACAAAAGTTCTATTGAATTTGTTGTTGAAATAAATTAAAATTCACTTACCGTGTTTTCATGTGTTTTTTTGTCAGCATTGGTTTTTTGACAGCCCTATAACTTTTTAAACCCAGCTTGATTATATGTTTTCTAACTGTGCTGGAATCTACATTCAAATTTAATGATTTTACTATCTCTTTTGAAGTTATAAAAGGTTTTTTTTTTATTAATATTTTAATTTGTCTGTCTTCGCGGTCGGAAATTTTGCGTGGAGGTGCGCCTGGATTGGGTTTTGCGACAGTGCCTATCGTTTTGTAATTTTGCATCCACCGTGAAACCATTGATTTGTTAATTTTTAAATGATTAGCTATATCAAATTGATTTTGCCCTGCCTTCCACAATGATATAGCGGAAGATTTGAATCTATTATCGTATTGAACGCGCTTCATGTTGAAAATTTATAGTTTGAAGGCAAATAAAGTCTTAGTAGGACTAAACTGCATTGATATAAGTAATTTGCAATTAATGAACTCAAATCCATCACAAAAAGAACCGTTACATTTAAGGAAAAGAGAATAAGAAAATTTGTTGCTTAGCGTAGGCACAGCCTCTCATAGAGTAAGTTTTGTTTTTGTTTGTTATTGAAATATCAAAAAAGGTTTTTGTTGTTGTTTTTTTATAAACTTCTTTGTTATCATATAAGTCATAAATAAATATTATAATGAGTTCGTAAGGTCTTCTTATTTGAGAGTAAAATAACAGTTTCCTTAAATGCAGTGTGAGTTGCTTAGCGTAGGAACAGCACTGTACATATATATATATTTTTTTAATTACGTAAAAAACTTTAAATGCAATATTACTAAGTGTATATATTTTCTGATTCATCTTTAATAACGCTACCATCTCCTTCCCGCATTTTTCTGGCCTTACTTCTAGTCACTATGTTAGATTCCTCGTTAGACCTTAGTCTCTTTCTAGTTTCCATACAATAAGTTATAGGCCTATAGTGTACATATCTCGTATTAACCTTTCTCAACTGATTTACATGGGCGTGTTTTACACTACCATTTATCTGTACCATGTATCTTATGTTACTAATTTTCTTTATAATTCTTCCCGGAATCCATTTAATATAATTTGAGAATACGTTCCTATACAATACCTGTTCATTGACCTCAAATATTCTGTACTTGGGAACCTTATTTTCTGATATATTCTGACATCGGCTTATCATACTGATATTCTCTCTATTTCTCTCTTCCTTTTTACTAACTAAAACGTCCAATAGTGTTCTCGGTTTATATGTAAAAAGTAATTGCGAAGGCGTCATATTGGTTACTGTCGATGGGGTATTTCTGTAATGGAGTAAAAAGTTATTTAATTTCATATCCCAGCTTAAGTCCTTCATTTTAATATCTATCATAAATTTCTTAAGTGTCTGTTTAACAGTTTGTACAGCGCGTTCTGCACTACCGTTAGATTGCGGATGATATGACGGTGATTTTAACACCCCAATTCCATTCATTCTACAAAATTTTATGAAATAATCAGAACTAAAAGGCGGACCATTATCACTAACAAGTGTTGTAGGTAACCCAAAGGTTACAAATATCTTTCTCAACTCTTAACATACAGTTTTAGCATCTGTCTTTCTTAAACTCATACACTCAATCCATTTGGAAAATACGTCCACTAAAACCAATATTGTTATATTCCCAATTTTACAAAAATCTACATGGACTCTCTCGAAAGGATAAGTAGACTGTTTCCATGTTGTTAAAATAGGTTTCGGTGCTTTTTGAACACTTTGACATGGAACACAACTACTGACAAAATTTTCAATATTCTTGTCAATACCAGGCCACCAAACGTAACCACGTGCAATACTTTTCATTCGTACTATGCCTGTGTGACCCTCATGTAATATTTCTAATATACTGTGTACCAATCTTCTAGGTATCACTAATCTTTCTGCATAAAACAGACAGCCATTTTCAGTACCTAACGCACTACATTTGTTATAGAAAGGTCTTAACTCCTCCTCAATGTGTTGAGGCCATTTTCCATGGGTAACGTACTTATAAACCATATTTAATATCGTATCATTTTTCATTTCAAGTCTTACAATATCTAAATTTATCGGAAAATTATCCGGAGTTATGTTGTTTATACTCGTTTCTTCTACTTCGGTAGGTTTATTTACAGGCAATCTCGACAAACCGTCCGCGTGTTTCATTTCTGAACATTTCCTGTAGCATATTGTATACTCATACATTGATAAAATTATTGCCCAACGCTGCAACGGATTTGCTGCCACTGCTGGTACATCTTTTTTATCTCCGAAAATAGCCCGTAGGGGTTGATGATCAGTCTGAATTGTAAACTTAAGTCCGTAAATATTTACTGCAAAAATTATAGCTAACGCTTCCCTATGAAGCTGGGAGTAATTTCTTTCAGCCGCCGAAAGAGTACTAGATACAAACATTACTGGCTTTTCTTCGCCATTAATTATGTGCGACATTACAGCCCCTACTCCATACGGGCTGGCGTCACATGCTATGACTATTGGTTTTAATGGGTCATAATGAACAAGTGTATTGATGTCTACAAGTAACTTTTTACTTTTTTCAAATACTTGAGCATGTTGAGTTGTCCATACCCAGTTCTCATTTTTCCCATTAAGATGATACAACGAGGCTAACTCGCTAGATAAATTCGCTATGTACTTATGATAAAAATTTAACATGCCCAAATATGATGCTAACTGTGTTTTGTTCTTAGGTGCTGGAGCATTCAAAACTGCCTGTATACTCTCTTTGTTCGGCGCAATTCCCTGACTGTTGATATTAAATCCTAAAAAAACCAATTGTTCTGTAAAAAATATACATTTCTCGTCATTTACCCGTACATTATATTCTTTCAATCTATCAAAAACACTTCTTAAATTTTGCTCACATTCCTCCATATCTGCGCCTCCTACTAATATATCATCAAAATAAATATGTACTTTGTTCAAACCTTTCAAGATCTCGCACATTATTCCATTAAATATCTGTGGTGCCGTTTTGAGTCCGAATATTAGTCGTGTATATTGATATAAGCCACTTTGAGTATTTATTGTTAATAGTTCACGTGATCTTTCTGAAACCTCTACCTGTAGGTATGCACCCATTAAATCAATTTTACAAAACACTTTCCAACCTGACATGTTGGCAAAAATATCATCCATTCTAGGAATCGGAATGTGTTCGCTAACTACAAATTTGTTTATTGTTCGTTTACAGTTGACACACAACCTAATCGTTCCATTTGGTTTATTTACAACTACCAAGGGACTAGCCCATTTACTCCGAGTAACGGGTACTAAAACTCCCTCAGTGCATAATCTTTTAATTTCGTTTTCGACTTTTGTTCTTAAACCATATGGAACAACGTTAGGTTTACAAAAAATTGGATATGCTTCTTCTTTCAGCGCAATTTCTGCCTTAAAATTTTTGATAACATCACCACTACTGGGTTTCTTAAATACAACATTATATTTATTTTTAAATTCTATCAACCTATTAAGATTAACATTATAACATGATGGCTCACTAACATTAAACATAAAAAATTTTCGCCAGGATGGTATTATAATGTCTAACCAATTTCGACCAAGTAAGGGAATAAAATTATCCTGTGTTTCTATAACTGCTAACTCTAGATTATAATGTACATTGTCTACAAGGACAGATACTGTTATTTTTCCATACGTTTCTACGCTATCACCCGTTATCAATTTCATTTTTCTATTATCTTTAATAATTGTACAATTTCCAAAATAAATCTCGTAATGATTCTTATTAATAATCGTTTCGCAAGCTCCTGTATCCACTTCAAATATAATCAATTTGTTATTAATAAGTAAGCTAATTTTATGTGAACTATAATTAAGATTTTTACAATTATTAATATACCCACATTGGAGTGAATTGTTATCCGAATACTCGTTATCCGTAAACTCTTCATTTGTCTCTACCATGTTAATTTTTCTATTTTGTCTTCTTTGATTTTGGCAATTTCTTTTAATGTGTCCATAAGCTCCACATGCAAAACATCTTACATCTCTTTGTTGTGTATTTTGTTGGTATTGATTTGATTGATTGTTACGTCGTTCTCTATTATTCTTCCAACTATTCTGCTCTTTTCTTCCATCCACTCCACGATTCTCCCTTCTTCCCCACGTGCTTTGTCGGTGACTTGTTACGGCATTAATACTGTTAAAATCCCCAATATTTTTCAACATATTCATATCGTTATTAGTAATTTCAAGTGTCATTGCTACTTCCGTTGCTTTATCAAATGTTTGTATTTTATCATCATTTAAAATGTGATTTTGTGTTTTTGTACATTTTATACCGCAAACAAACTGTATTAGCAATGCCTTATCTGCAAATGTTCTAAATTCGCAATGCTGTGCCATTTGTTTCAACTCAATTATATATTCTTGTAAATTTTCATCATGTTTTTGCATTCTTTTAAAGAATTTGAAACATTCAGCAATGACATTTTTCTTAGGAGCAAAATGTTTGATTAAATTCTTTACCAGCTCATCGTATATAATTGTTGGATCTGTTTCCACCTTGGGTGCTATTAAAGATGATAGCACTTTAAATAGATCCGGTCCTCCCAAGCTTACCAAAAATGATATTTTTGAAGTGTTGTCCGTAATCTTATTTAATGACAAAAGATGATTAAGTCTTTTTACGTATAAAGAAAAATCTTCACCAAGTGTGAAGAATTCTATACTTCCGACAAACACATTTCTTTCAGTCATATTTTATTTTTATTAATTTTATTATTAATGAAAACAATATTTTTATACTTAATACAACAAGTTTCTTTTTCCTCGTCGCCAATTGATATGTATGCGATAAATAACAAGACGGGTTGGACGCTTGACTTATACTGATTTATTTACTTAGATAATATTACATAGGAAGTAATAATAATTAGAGTATAATGATAATAGTATATAATGAGAGTAATACTTAGATGATAATAATAAAGAGAGTAATATTACAATAACATTACACAAGAACTTACTTTTAAATATATTACAACTGGTACCATAAAAAATTATTTTCATTTTATTTTTTTATTTGTCCTATTTGTTGTTGCGGGTCTCATTTCTACAGTATTTGTGTTTCATTTTATTATATTGTATATAATTATGTTAAAATTGTTATTTTAAAATTGAAGCATGCATGGTCACTTTTGGCAAAGTAAAGATGAAGATTCTAGTTGAAATTTTCCGAAGAGGCGAATTTAAGGAAGAAGACTGAAATATCAGTGCCGATAAAAATGTAAGTAATACAAAATTAATTCGCTCAAAAGTAATTATATCCAATGAGAAAAGTAAGCACTGATCTTACTTCAAATTTCAAAAAAAAAAACTGACTTAAAAACATATTTCATCAATTTGTTTATAAGTCTGTCCAAACTAAAATTTTATACTTGTTGTAATACCGGACTTAGCAATACAGATACTAAATTTCAAGCATCTATCAACAAGTTGGCCATATATGCATCAACTATAGGGGAACCCTTTAAATTTCAAATTCCAATTTTATATTTGCTGTCTGTAACGGTTCAACAGTTTGATCATATACTCCTAATTACACAACTGTTGTAACACCCTTTAATTTATAATTTTAAATATTTAAATATTTTTACGTAACAAAAACGTACGTTGTTTGGTAACACCTTTTAATTTCTAAAACGGGACCAATCTGTGAACATAACCTTTCACATAAAATAACAAATTAAATCGATCCGGAAATGATAACCTCCTTTTTTTGTAGTCGGTAAAAAATTATTTGAATCAAATTTTAATCTATTTAACATTTTTTCATGTGCAATTTGTAAATTGTATTTTGTCTAAAATAAAACCAGGGTGACTGTGTTACACTCTTATGCACTACTGTGCAATTAGTTAGCTCCCTATTTCGGGACGACGGTACGATATAAATAATTGAACGACAAATACAACTAATTGTTACCTAAAAAGTAATCATACTTTTCCTTACAAATGAGGGTATACTATTTGCAAAAAGGCCTTATTAATATTCTTTTGACCCTAAGAAGATATCAGACAAAAGTAAAATTTTTCTTGTACTCATAAAATATCAAAAGTTATGGCCGGCTACACAACAAATCGTATGTGGGTCTAATCAATTTAACAGGACTGTAGCTTCTATTGTTTAAAAACCAGATGTTTTTTTTTTTAAGTAAAAACAATAAGAAATTAAATTCAAATTAAAAAATTTAATTCACAAATTCCACTGACTTTTTCAATTACATGTTCCTTTGTAAATATATAAAAAATATATATTGCAAGTGTTGTTACAAACATAGACGTATCTAACAACGACTTTTTTTTCATTATACATGTATTTTTTCGATGTAAATTTGATAACCGTTGAATGATAAATAATGCTAATAAATTTTTTGCATGATATGGTTTCATTGGTTAAAAACATTATCATTAACTTTGTATATTAAATTAACACCTTAAAGTGGTAAAATGATATTTTTAAAATAGAAATTGTGTGAAATTTGTTTTGAAATTTTTACGAAAATCTACACAATATGGGAAAAATTTTTTGTTATCGTGTTAGTAACAAGATCAGAAATGAAATTAAGCACCTGTCTCATTTCAAATTAATAAATTATTAAAAATTCAATTATATATTCATCTAAAAAAGGTGTAAGGTTTTATTATATTGTGCATAGATCTTTTTAAGGCTCTGCTAACATAAATTTGTTTTTTAAAAAAACAATTATTTTTTTCCAATTGTTATTAGAAATTAAGCATTCTCATTAAGCTTTCATTGGCATTAATTATAATTAATATAAAATCGTTAGCATTAAATGGTAATTAATTCTTTTCCAATGGTAGTAAAAAAAAATCCAAGAATAATATTTATGTCACAGATTTTTTCTGTTCATAATTTATCCCCGTTTGCAGGATGCTCAAGCTGCCAGAAATTTGAATTGATGAATTTACACTTCTAACTACAAATTTAATTCTGTGTAATCTATCTTAAAGATTTGTTCTCAAAAATTACATACACCTTCCGAGCAGCCAAAAATCTGCCAAGAGCTATCTATCACCAGTTATATGAGTCAGCAACTCAGCTTGTTTTATTGCTGATATTTTAAGAACCTCTCATACTCCACCAAATAACGACCCATCGGCAAGTAACTCGAAACCCACTTCCACTGAAAGCCTTAAGAGCGTTCTTTAATTTTAGTAATCATTAAACTACCATAGCGGGCTTAGTAATGGATTAAAAACAAGTAAGAGTGCTATATTTGGCTATACCGAATCTTATATACCCTTCACCATCTATATGAATCTAGTTTAGTCAAGTAACTCTAATCAAAAAAGCAAATTTTTGGGCCACAATAATTAAAAAGTAAAAAAATTTGATAGTGCTTTAAATGGGTTAAGCATTTAAAAAAATTAGTAGTTCCTTAAAGATTTCTTCAAAACCTTTTAAATAATGCCCATATTGATATTATAAAAAATTTGAAAATTTCATAACCCCGTTACTCGGAAAATATGGGAGAGCACCAATTTTTTCACTTGATGTTTTTTTCTTATTTTTAATTCCCTATGCCTATAACTATTATAGGTAATAAATACAAAAAAACGTTAAAAGGTATGAAAAGCAGCGACTTACAGCAAGTAACAGCAAGAAAAACAATCGTAATCAGCCACAACTTTACAGTAAAGAGTTAAGCAAAAGCAAAAATAAAAATAAAGAAAAACTAATTGCTCAAGCAACTGCAAACGTTTTCAAATTAATTGTTTTGCTGATTGCTTTGCTGCAGAAAGAAACACATAGTCAGCTGAAGCACATGCGTTTCTTTATCCTTTTTAGCTTTTGCTGCACATTTTTTCACAGCAACAGTTAAGCAACTACATATGCATTGAAAATAGTCAAGCATTTTTTATCACTGCTTCCATGATAATTTTAACAAGAAATGTACCAAGGCGAATCAATTACCAGGTGGCAGCGTAGGCGAATTCATTCATTTTCGCCGTGAACACTACTGTCAAGCTCCATATATAAAAAATCTGTGTACTATTTTTTATATATAAAGTTTGACATTCGTTTCTACCAGCAAAAAATAATAAATTCTTTAACGCTGCCACCTGGTAATTGATTCGCCTTGAAATGTACTGTCATGAGAACTTTTGCCAGCAAAAAAACGCATTTCGCTCTTGTTTAGGTATGGCTGTAAAAAAGGCTTATAAAATTCCAAAGATTTGCTTCGGTGAGGAAATACTTAAAAGATCTTGACGCATCTCCACTATCGAATGGTTTATTATGATGTGCAAGAAGAAACCTTTAAGGAAACCAAAAGGTTCTTTTTGAGTACTTTGAGATGGAACAGAAAATTATATTACAAAAGGAAATCTATTTCTTTAATATAAAAAAGAGTGCAAAAAAATGAATTTTATTGGTGTCTATACCGACGCTTGGAACAAAGCAAGAATAAATGCACATGACGATTTAAAGTTATAGAGAATAATAATGAAATGCATTGGGTTGTGTGTGGTTTTCGGCTAATCAAATTAATATTGATATGAACACTTCGTTTTCTTATTTAAAAATTTTGTTGCTTAAGAATGTTGAGGAAGGCTGTCGCAATCCAAGAATTTCTGTATTCATTCTGCTGCTGTCTGATTTTCCAGTTTTCATCCGTACATATTTGTAAATAATTTTTCTTTCTAAAATCTTTACAACTTGAAACAAAAATGAACCTAAGCCTAAATTAATTTGAAAGTAGATGTTGTAATACGCCTTTCATAGATGTGTCTCAACCGTTTAACAAAGTAACGCATGAAGGCTGAATTTATAAGTTAAAAGTTATTTCACTGTTCGTACTGTTGAAATCTTGCGTGTTTTTGTTGAAAATCAGATTTTAGTCAAGTTTCGATTTTTTTATTTATAATTTATTTACATTTGTTTTTATATAAATTGCAATTTCTATTGAATTTTTTAAATCATTGTAAAATTTTGATATTTTGTTCCTTATGCGGATGGTGATTATATTTGGATGATGGTAAATTGTATATTAACGGAAAATAGAGAAAATTGGACAAACCAATGGGAATAAATCAAGTTGACTGAAACAGTTAAAGTACTCCTAATAGTTTTATTGAAATAAACAATACAAATAAGCTCAAAAATTTAAGAAAAATAATTTCTTTACAAAACACAAGTAAGACGAAACTAAAAACAGTTTTGATATGTAGAAAGACATTCAAATGCAAGTTTACGAAAAGTTGATAAAAAGTTTTACCAACATAAAATAGTTAATTTTTCTCGACTTAAAAATGTACTGCAGCCTCAATTAAAATTTAATGCAAAATCACTTCATTTTTAAACTGCTTAAATTTTCTTTAAGTTTATAATGTTTTTATGTGTCACTTTGTTGTAGTTTTCATTTGTTTTGATTTATTTGCATTTGTGCTATTGTGCATTTGACATTTTATTTTTCCATAAATTTAAATACTCTGTTCATGTGAATTATTATGACTGTTGCAAAAACATGTCAAGTTTTTTAAGAATGCAACGAAAAGAACTACTCCAACCTTTTAATATATGGTTAGAATCTTTTCAAATAATAAATTAAAATAATGGGAAGGTTGTAATAGCAGCAAAAATCAAAAAATAATAACAGCTTTTATTTATCATTTTTGTATGGGTCTCAAATTATTTACAAATTAAAACTGAAAAATATATCTTAGACTTTTTATACCTTTCACCACAAAAAGTAGAAAAGTGTATATCTATGTTTGTTATTTCCTGTGTAAATTTTACAATATCCATTTCTAAACTCATAAAGTATATATATTCTGACCTCTTATGTACAGTGAAGTCGATAGAGCGATGTCCGTCTGTCCGTCCGTGTTAGTGTTGAAATCAAGTTTGCCGAGGCAAAAAAAATGTCAATCAATCAAATGTTGTCGAAAGAGGTGCTATTGGAAATCAGCGTGATCGGTCCATGATCTTCGAGGCAACAGGCAAAACACCACGCCTATCTCTAATTTTTTCATGTCATTTGGAACAATAAAGCAACTGCAATCAAAAAAAAATTAAATATGTGGGCCGATTAAGAATTAAAAAGAAAAAAAAACAAAGTAAAAAAAATTGGCGCTCGCTTATATTTTCAAGTTACGGGGCTTAAAATTTTCAAATTTTTTAAAATATCAATATGGGTATCATTTTAGATTTGATAAATTTCTAAATGAAGGCGAGATCTTCAATTTGAAATTGAGAAAATTCAAAATGAAAATGAGAATTTCAATTTTAAGTTGAGAAAATTCCAAATGAAGTTGAGAATTTCCATTTGAAATTGAAAAGCTTTTATTTTAAAATGAGAAAATTCCAAATGAAATTAAGAAATTATAAATTTAAATATAAAATTAATTTTTTTTTTATTAAATTAACAGTATATCACAACATAAGTATCAAGGAAATTAAAATAAAAAAAAATATTAAGAGTCTATGTAGAATTATTGTCCAACGGACACATCTTCCAAATTCAGAGCAGATTAGTAAAATGTTGTAGTATGTCATATAGCTCTCTTCAATAGCTAAACATGTTTCTGCAACCTTTGAAAGTTATACATGTTTTGAAAGATTACCTCTTCTAAAAAAAGAAACCGCTGCTCTCCTACATTAGGGGGTCTTATGTTGGGTACATTTATCTTCGTCTTAACATTACTTTTTATTTTTGACCAAATAATTTCAATGGGGTTAAGCATTGGTGAGTAAGGGCTCAATGGTAAAAGTGTAGCTGGAGAGTTCCAGACGACTATGACAAGGAGCTTTGACACATACCAATACCAGTTCTGATAATTCACTTTTTAACTCTTCCCACCTATCAAGAATCCTTTTGACCCATTCACTTGCGTCGTCAGCTCCAAACGAACCACTGCGGCTATCAAATTTGATTAATGCCTGATGTACCAACTGTACCAATCAAGTAAATATTTGCCCACGGGATGTATGTAGGTATTAACTGCACTGTGCGGACTCCAACACGAAAGCAACAATGTTTCCTAGGACAAAATTAGTTAAAGTTAGTCTCATCTCTCCGTACAACTTGTTTTTCGGCTCTGACATAATCATTATTTTTTCGAACATATACTGCACATTTTTCTTTATTTAGTTGAGTATTCATTGATATGGGTTAAGGGGGGTTTAAACGGTACGACCTTACGTACGTAAAATCCAAGAGAAAATATTATCAAATTCCATCCGTATTTTAAAACTGAGAGTAAAAATCTTACGACAGATTATTTTTGAGTTTACACAATTGGTATGGGTAAAACACACCAAAACTAAAATAGCTGTTTGCAGAAAATACATCCCTGATCTAATGATTCGTACTTGTCTTTTGAAAATTTCCAAAAAACAAAGAGAGCCATACGACTGTCAAATTTTCATCCGTATTTTCTCTCAATTTGTGCAGATTCATTACTTATTTAGTTTAGACGATCCCACTGGTACTATTCTGCACAAAAATTTAACATGTCGTAAGACTTCTGTGATCATGTAAACCGCCCTTTAGACATAAACAGATTTTATAGAATAAATTTTTCCATGCAGTGTATTTCCCGCAGCTGTGAGTGAAAGCTGTTTAATAATTTCAGAATTAACTTTTTCGACAATTTCACGAAGAGTTAATTCTGTTCTTTTTTTCACCCAATCAAGAATAATTTTCACTTCTACGTATCGTTTAAAGAGCAATTCTTTCTACCACCTCTTCGCAATGGTATTACGTTTGATTGGGTAGCAAATATTTAAAGATAAAGCCAATTCTAGCTAGAGATGGGTTTATACCTGGGTATTTACATATTTATACCTACTTTCATTCCCGGGTATTTATCCAATTTTGGGTAAATACTTATTTGAATAACAAATACGCTGTTACGTAGAGTAAGAGAAATGTGAACATTTTTTAATTAATTTTGAACATATTTTGTTTAAGTTAATTTTGTTTATACATTTCTTGATGCGTTTTGCTCAGATTAGGCACTTTTGACTCCATCAAACACAACAACAATTCTTAATAAGAACCACTAATCAGCGTGCTCATGGAAATTCAGTGTAATAAGTGTCAGCGATGGCAACATCAATGCTGAAGCAATGATTAAATTTAAAAATTGTTTAATTTATTATAAAAAAATCTATTGTATAATAAAAAATTAAATTCTTTTAATTTATTTAAATTTTTCCTTATTCTGATTTATTTATTTAGGTAAATACCTGGGTATTTATATTTAAATACCCAATTTACCATTTGGGTATTTACCCTTGTCCCCTCACTAATTCTACCCAGTATATTCCTTTCTTAGCTACGTCAATAATAATACGATAACGATCCGTATCAGAATAAGTTTTATATTATTTTGTAAGACGCGTTCCGACTGTACAAAAATAAAAATGTACGAGTAGAAATTAATCGCATTATTTTACATACATCTTTATTTTTACATACATATATCACATACGTAGTATACTTACCTTTTACGTATAGAACAATTAGATACAACTCGAGTTATGCATTTTTCGTTAATAAGTGACGACACGGAATAAGTCGTTTTACTTCACCACGCTTCATGCTAATTAAACAAATTACACAAATATCCTTAAACGCCATGTTGTTAGCTCGAATGAAATCTTAAATTTCTTATTGCTTTTTTTTACATATATATGTCACTTTAAGGGCATACTTATCATAAGCTTGAAACAAAATAACTGCAGTGAAAAGTGTACGTTTATAGACTTATATAAAATAAATGTAAGTATTTACATACATATTATATAAATTTTCTGTAATTACTTCTTAATTACCAATCTTAAATTATATAACTTTTTAAAATGCAGGAGACAGCATTCTTCCCTAAGTGTAAAATTCCATATGTTTTTCAAATAAGACAGGTGTCATAAACATGCATTATGTTAAGGAAATAGAGAATAATAAAGAAAGGCAAATATTGCACAAAAAGTATTTGAAGTCATATCTAGGTTTCTGGATTTCTTAAATGCTCTCTTTTACTTTAATGCCGTTACTGCTAAATTAAACATTAAGCAATATGTTTTATGGTTTTTCACTGATTAAAAAATTCATAATGTTTTTAACCAACAATATAATTTAACACCTACAAAAGATGAGGACAGTAGATAGATTCAAAATGTTCCATTACAAATATTGCTTGTGGCAAAGAGATTTTTAAATACACCGTTTATTTTTAATGAGTAAAACCAATTTTGAGCTTTTTTAAACTTTATTTAATTTTTCAGTATTTTTTAATTGAATACCGAAGAAACACATCGCACTAAATCAAGTAGCAACTAAATTCTGTACTCTGCATAATGTGTAGAAAATAAAAAAGTGCAAGATGGGTATATCTAAGTTTGTCATTCCGTTTGTAGATTCTACAATATCCATTACTTATACCATAAAATATATGTATTCTGACTTCACATGCATAGCGAAGTCGATTGACAAACTTAAGCAAACTAAATTTCAACAAAAATTTAAATACGTCAATCGATCAGAGGTGATATAAGAAATCAGCATGATCGGTCCATGTACTTCAAAGTAGCGGGCAAATCACCACGCCTACCTTAAATTTTTTCATATCATTTGGAACAATAAAGTAACTCCAGCCAAAAAAATAAATATATGTTGCGATAGAAAATTTAAAAATAAGAAAAAAACTTAGTGAAAAAATTGTCGCTTGCGCATATTTTCCGAGTTATGGGCCTCTGAACACGTAACTAGATAAATCTAATCGGTAGATTGCTTAAATTCTTAAAGAAAACCCCACTTGTTTCTGTCCATGGTTAGACAAAAAAAAGACTCGATTGGAACAGTTGACGTGGTACTTCCCATGCAAGGTAAATATTAATCACCATGTATTTTGGAAATCATAACCGGAAGAGCTTAAAAATTCGTCTTTAGTGGGTGTGGTGAAAAATTATTATCGTATACCTAAAAAACTTTACAAGCTTTGAATTCTTATTTTTGTGAATATATTACGATTATTCCTATTAGGGTAGCGAAGCGTACATGGAATGCTTAGTATACAATAATTCAAAACAAACAAAATGAATCCCATTTAATTAGTTCTTTTTTGATTAGAAGAAAATTCCACAGCAGTCACTGGTATATTTTTCAGTGTCGAAGAATACTAAATCATTGTATAAATTGAGTTATCTTTGCTTAATCTGTAGAATATTTTGTTTTTAATAACTCGCTTTAAATGTTTTAATGTAGCGCCGCCATAAAATTCTGTTCTGATTTTTATATGGAACATTAAATTGTTATTGCCGCCATAATGCTTTTAATTAAATAGATTGAAAGTATGTCATTGTTATGTTCGCCTTGATTTAGGAGAGAAATATAAATTTATTTATCTCTTGACACTAAAGCAAAACCTTTCTAAATACCTGCAAGTTTTACAGCCATTTATAACTGAAAAGCTGAAAACCTAAAAGCTTTTACAAGGAAAAACAAATTTGCAATTGACACATTTTTATGTATGTAAGAAATTCTTTCAATATCACTTATCACGTCCTTTATATTTTACATAAAAGTAACAAGTGTAAAAATAACACTTTGCTTGTGTAAAAAGTAACACTTTGCAAAGTATTTTTGAAGTGAGAATATAAATGAATATCTTTTATGGAAAATGTTTCCGCAAGAAATATAAGGGTGTTCAATTAAATGCGCATCAGTGTAAGTCAGTTCAGAAGGTAGAACCAATGATTTATAAATTAATTTTTTGTGCTTTAGAATTCAAATGCTAATTCATAAATACTTATGAGCAAGCAAAAGTTATTAATTCGGCAGTAACGTATCCAAAACAAACAAGACAACAATTATTTAAAGTTAAAATGCCACTACGGGCACCGTGTATGAAATTTCATGTACAATTTTTAAACAACCGACAAACAGTGTCAAAATTATACTCGTTACAGACAATCAAAATAAGATGATAATGTAAAATTTTTTTTTAATGTAAAGCAATCAAACTGTGAAATACGCACCTATTTTTATTAGTCACTTGCGCGCGTGCTTATCAAAGTTAATAAATTGTAGATAATTTGTCTTTACGTTTCTCCCATGTCATTTTTATGTAAAATTATATGTACGCAGTACCAAAATTTTTTTTTAATTTTTAAATCTCTTCTTTTTTGATTGGGGTTACTTCACTAAACTATATTTACATTGAAAACATCTGCTCAAAATCTCTTAAGCAAAAATTTCATGCGGTAAGTTCTAGCTAACAGCCTGTTTATAGAACACGTCAAGAACGAAACGAAACCGGATGGCATATGGACGAATACGTAATAATTAGTGTCCGTGAAACACGTTCCGGTTTTTTCGTTTAACTTGCGTTGTGTTTCGTATAAATAAATGTTGTGTCAAATCGTAATATTACCAAAGTATTAATTAATGTTTTTTATTTATTTTTTTTTTTTCTTATACATTTTTTGTTTTTGTCTTAAGTGATGGTAACCCTGCTTCGGCGCTTAAAATTAAACTGCTGACTTATATAAACAAAACAAAATTATCAAACAATGAAGTAAAAATTTTTATCTGCAAAAATTTGTCAAAATAAAAATGTTTAAACAATAGTTATGAAAATAAACAATAATTTTTAGATGTATGTATGTATGTATGTATAATACTAATAAATGTTTTTATAAGTGAAAGTTTTATGATGGGCAGTTGCCCTCAAATATGAACTCCTGACGAATGGTTTTTTTTTTTCTTCGCTAATTTTCGACGTGTAAAATTGCCATTTGTTACGATTTTTTACAAAAACAAAATGACATTCGCGTTTGAAAAACCCAAACATGGGAAATGGTAACGTTTTTGTGCGTCTAAGCGGCAAATTGTGTTCTGTAAACTGGCTTTAAGTTGTTGCTTACGGTATAAACTTGAAAATTGTGTTAAAAACAATGCGAAAAAAATTTAAAGGCTCTTACAGCTGTCACCATTGATTGGCCTAATAGATAAATACTATATCCACTTTGAATGTATATGTAGTTGAAATTAAGAAAATTTGTTTCTCTACAGGAAGGCCACACCTGGTAAATTTATATCTTGATGAAAGTCAAATTTATATCATGGTGAAAATTCATTCGGGGTAAACTTCATTTATTAGACTAATAAATTAATCATTATATGAAAAGTCAATGATATGTTTTTTTCTTCGCATTCATTATTTTCTAAAAAGTAAATTAACCGAAAATTCAAAAAATAACAATTACACAAAATTATTTTGACACATTATCTTTACAACGACTTATAAGAAATAATTCATCAGAATCCAAAATTATCTACTTTTTTCTACTAATATTTATAAAAAAAATGGCAATTGTTCTGCCGGCGCCTTATTAAGTATTATGATGAAAATTCGTTTCCTGCGGACATAGTGTTAGTCGTACATAAATTTTAAGAAAATGGTTATTGTTTTTTTTTTTTGAGTTTTTTTAGAATAGAACATAAATTCACTAAAATTTTACCAAAAATTTTATTTTTTCAAAAAGTGTCAGTTGCAATATGTAGAAAAATTGAAGAAAAAATAAAAATAGATACTGAATGTTTGCTGTGTTTTTGTATAAAACATTTTTGAGTTTTTATTGTCTTGTTGCTTTGATGATTCAATGAAGTTCTCATTTAATCAAATTGGCTTTTGATATATGACACTTAGGTTTCTTATACAAAATTTGGGTAGAATCCACTGATGAGCTACATGAGCAGTAGCGAAATGGCCATATGGATATGCTTTCCCCGCAGTAATACATTTCATTTTACAGCTTCATGAGAATATCATGAAATAATATATTTTTGAAGGAATCAAACACGATTAAATAAACATTAAACAAGTAAGAGTTCTATGTAATTCCAGATTAGTAAAGTAACTCAAAAAAATGGTGCTGCACATATATAATTTTACATAAAAATGCCATCAGATCTTAATGAGTTAAGCATTTTTAAAAAATTTTGGATTTTCCTTAAAGATCTCGCCAAAAGCTTAAAATGATACCCATTTTGATATTTTAAAAAATTTGAAAATTTCGGAGCCCTGTAACTCTGAAAATTTGGGCGAGTTCCCATTTTTTTACTTCTCTATCTTCTCACATATTTATTTTTTTTTATTGGAGTAACTTTATTGTTCCAAACGACATGAAAAAATTGAGGTAGGCGTGGTGTTTCACCTGCTGTCTCGTAGGACACGGACCGATCTTGCAGATTTCCAATAAACCTCTTTCGAGACTATTTCTGATCGATATACTGATTTCAACACTAACACGGACGGACAGACGGATATCGCTCAATCGACTTCGCTATGCAGAATATGTAAGCTTTATGGGATCGGAAATGGATATTGTAGAAGTTACACGCGGAATAACACACTCAGATATACCCAATTTTCACTTTGAGGGGTACAAAAAATTCCGATTAATATATTTTCATATTAATATTGCATTGAAAAATATATTTAAATAAGTCATTTAATTTTATTCGAATAGTAAAGCGAGTAAGTCAATGGCATACCCATAAAAAATTTCTTGCCATAAGCGGCAAAAACTTGTTGTTCATTGAATACCTTGAATCACAATACAAATAATTTTCACATGAAAATATAAACATCGTTATATTGTTGCATGAATTTAACCATTGTTTTAAGTCTTCAAGTAATTTATATAAATTTTTACTTAAAGTTTTAGCTCGTGTAAACAAATATACAATATTTTTGTCAAAGTAACCTAGTTTATTATTCTTTAATAAATGTTCAACCGTCTTTTTCAAACTACGTATGTTAAGTCTTAAGCATAGAAAAATCACCTGGTTACAAACGATAACTGTTGCACATAAATTGTGTCAACACTTAGTATTTGTTACTGCAACAAAACGTCTTAAAGTACGAATGCAAAAGCTTTATGAAAGTGTTTTTCAAGTCTTGGTGTCTTTAAAAGAAAAAAATATTTATATCTATTGTTTTCTGAGGTGTGCAAGAATCGATATATATAGATCGAACTTTAGGGAAATTATTGCTATAATTATCTTATTTAGGTAAAAACAATTCAGAGTAAAAATCTGTAAAAATGTTTTAAGACAAGTTTTTCCCAACAAACCCATATGTATTATAAGACGAAGAGTGGAGTAAAGTAAAATAAAAATGAATAAAAGTCCGGAACTTCTAAAGTAGTTGCCCATACTGAATTGCAATTCATAGAAAAGGATCTAAACTTTTCGTTTTATGCATTTGCACACACCCAAAACCTCATCATCTACTGTGAATAATGTTACAGCTCTTACAACTTTTTCAAATGAGAACCGATTTTAATAATTTTTACATTTGTATTAGACAACACATACGATGATATGTATCTTCGGTAATTTAGAGAAATTCTATTTATTAGTTTTACATTTGTACTTATTTCATTAGCATTGAGTGTGAAATGATATTAATGCTGTTTACTAAAAAGGTTTCTATGTCATTATCATTGACCAATGATTAAATGGTTTTAAAGCATTAGCATTAATAAACGTCACTACATGTTTATGTACACCTAATAGACTCCATAATGTAATATAAAGGATTATTTATTTCATTTTTTACCCAAAAATTTGGTGAAGCTGAATATTCACAGGAAAAACGAAAAACAACAGCAAACATTTCTTTGTTTGTTAAGCAATAAAAATTTTTAAATACAGATCCATCTACACAAGGGTTAAGGTTTAATTGTTTAATGCAGAGTTTTTTTTTAGATTCTGCTATCAAGTATTTATTTTTCAATTGTTATAAGTAAAAGTAATTAAACAGTTTCATTAAAACTTTAAAATCATAACAAGTGAATAAAATTAATTTTGGCTTAAGTTCAACTTTGTTTTACTTAAGAAAGAAAAATTACTTACAAATGTACACAGACTTTTTTCAAAGAAAGCAGGGAGAAGTAGATACCAGCAGAATTTAATGCAGCATTTTCTGGATCACTACACCCTTCGCCGTATCTATCTTCGCATCTGTATATCTATCTTAAGTGTGTACATTGTAAACATCATCTCTTTAACCAACTAACTTTGTTATTAAAAAAAACGAGGAGTATCCATAAGCAGGATTAGTTTGGTAAGTTGAAGTCTAAAACATTCATTTGTAAATGGTGTTCCTTTCTTAATAATTTCAGGAAGTAAAATCAAATTGAACTTAAGCGAAAGTTAATTTAATTCATTTGTTTATCACAACAGTTCAACTAATTATTTAATAAAAGTTTAATTTAGAAAAAACGAGTAAGTGTGCTATATTCGGCTATGCTGTGTACTACATACCCTTCACAATCCACATATGTAAAGCTAGTTTCGTAAAGTAACTCCAATCCAAAAAGCAAATATTGGGACAACAGAGAATTAAAAAATAAGAAAACAAATTAAGTACTACATACATAATAAATAATTATACAAAAAAATGTCATCGGCTCTTAATGGGTTAAGCATGTTTAAAAGTTTTAGAATTTTCTTACCTCATCAAAGGCTTTTTAATGACACCAATATTGATATTTTAAAAAAAATTTTAAATTTCAAAAGGGCTGTAATTTGGAAGATATAGGCGACCCCCAATTTTTCCATTTGATTTTTTTTTTCTTACTATTTAATTCTCTATCGCCCTATATACTTGTTCCAAGTAATGTGGAAAAATTAGAGGTAGGCGTGGTGCTTTTGACAGCTGCGTCTAAGGACATGGACCGATCTTGCTGATCGGATGAAAAAAATCTTTTAATATGTTAACTTCAGGCAAGTAAGTTTTTTTCTCTTAATTGAGCAGATAAAATTCTGATTTTACTTTTACTTACTTAAGAATTATTTTGAACTTAAAGAAAACAGTCCGTATAAAAATATGTTCTTTGATGGCTACTTTTCCCCTCATGCAAAACACCGAAAATCGCTCGCCTGGTTGCCATTTAATAGAGAACTTTTAATTATTAAATTCTTAAAATGAAGCAGAATATTGCGAGTTCAATAGTATCTGAAAGAGGTGTTATTTGTGTAGGGATAACTATTAGGATAATAATATAATATAACTGATAACCTAAACTACAACATTGACTACCAAAACAAAACCCTTAAACTTCAAGTTGATTAGATTTTTAGTGTGATTTCGTTATTTATATTGTATTGTGTTGCTCGTAGTTAAAAAAAGCTTTTCAAGTTGCGGTGCATAACAAAAATGAAATTGTGTTAAAAACTAAAAAAATAAAATAAAACCACGAAGGAAAGATGTTGGATTGTAAGAAAACACAACAATTTCATATAAATATAAACTCGGATATTGTTTCAACTACTAGAAAACTTAAAAAACTACAAATATACGAGTAAAAATCGTGAAAGCGGAAAAATTATGTTGATATTTTTCTTTATAATTTGTTAAAAAGACTATGAAGTGTTAAGCTGCACATAAACTGCATTACATAGCAAAATAAGAAGCATAAACAAATTTAAGTTGGTAGAAAACTTTTAGCAGTAGTGCTTTGCAAAAACTATTCAGTAGGTATACTCTGATATAAACATTCAGGGTTGTCAGATTGTTTTTGACGAAATTCGCCAAAATCCAAACCAAAAATTGCTAAAACGGGTTTTTGACAGTTTTAGTCCATAAAATTTATATATTTTTTTAGATAAAAATATTTTTTTGTTAAAAAAATCCTATTTCATCGACATGGCTAAAGTTCGCAAAAAATATTAAAAAAATCGCCAAAATATGTAAATACACATGCAATTTAGGATTTATTAAAAAAAGAAATAATTATTGAACACATGAAAGAGACTATAAGCTAGTTATAGTTTAATTAAATCAATGATAATATAACATATTAATTGATATCTGATAATTCAAATAATATAATTTTACAGTTTTATTATATTTCTAATATGCTGTACACTTCATTCTCAATACATTTGTTAGCCTCTTCTTCCTGAGAATACATTGTATTCGAATTGAATTTTTTAAGCATTTCTTTAAAATGTATAAAAGAAGTGCAGCATGTGTTATCACGATCATAAAATTAATAACGCGCAATAAAGCCTCAAGAAGTTCATGCTGCATTCTATTTCGCATACGAGTCTTAGTATAATTCATTATCGAGAAAACTTTTAACGCAGGCATTACTTGTTGGAATTACCAGCATATAAAGTACGACAAGAGCAAGTTCCTTAAAATAGTACGTAGGTGCAGTATCCTTATAACTGTAAACCTTTGGAATTACCAGCATATAAAGTACGGCAAGAGCAAGTTCCTTAAAATAGTACGTAGGTGCAGTATCCTTATAAATGTAAACCTTTGGCCAACATTTATGTAAATTTGTAGGAATATCATAAACAAAATACTCTTTCCAATTTACAAAAGGTAATTTTTTTCATTGATTTTTATACACATCCAACGGTGTATTAGGGACTATGACAATTTAAATAATCCTTGACAGCATGGAATTTTGTTTGTAATAATACATTAGGATATTTTGCAAAGGAAAAATTTTGGTAAACCTTAAATACATTCATATTTTCAGAAAGCCTATTTATTAGTTCCTTTAAAAGCATCCCCAAATATGGAAAACAATGTTCTCGTATAGTTTTAATGATTTTATCATCCATTTCAACAATATTTAACTCAGTTTCAAATGTTGATCCACAGTCAATGGAATTTAGTGGGAGGAATGTGTTTTGCATATCAATGGATATATTTATATTCTTTATAAGTTGTTCACAATTATATGCATCATTAAAAATTGATGGCTTAAAAATTTTTGTTGAAAATAAAATTAAAGTTAAATACACTGGAATATTTTTAAGAATTGTACCAATGTCATTATAGTCCCGAATTTTCCTTTCAGTTTTGATATGTGCAAATAATATTATCGTCCGAGCGGCACATGTTTATGTGTCATTCACTTTGCAGCAATAACATAGTATAAAGAGTAAAAGTGAAAAGTTACCAGATTATAATACTGACATAAAAATGACACATGATTGTTGACTGACATAATTGTTGACACGATTTTTTCTTATCGAAATTTGTCGAGGTAAATAAAATGCTAATGAAGACATGTTAAAGTCGTCAAGAAAATCGCCAAATACTTTTTAAGTCGCCATATCAAAATTTATCTTGCCAAATAAGTTTGAAAATCGCCACGTTTGACGAGAAATCGCCACATCTGACAACCCTGTAAACATTTACAATATTGTGGGAGTATGGTTAAAAAAAAATATAAAAATAATTGTCACTAAGAAGCTGAAGTGAAGTACCCCAATGTGTTTGTTAACAAAGCAAAAAGTCTCTAAGAAACTTCATGACACAAAAGAAAAATAACTAACACCAAACAAGAGCACACCTGCACTGACTAACAGCTAAATAATAATAAAGTAAATCGGAATTGTCCAAAGGTAGATGAAGTTAGTAAAAACTTTAATCATACTCAAGAATCCCTAAAATTGTTTACAAAAGCTACCACCATACCGATAGAGTCATTCCCATTATGAACGTTGACGGGTGAGGATTCAGTGTGAAAATTTGTTATAGTGGTTTTTGTTCTTTGCTTAACTGGGTAGATATACCATAATGTATTTTTTTATAATAATTTTTTATAAAGTAAATAAAAGTCTAGATAAATTGTGTAAATTAATAAAAGCTCTAAAAGTTAGGTGCAAATATTATGCCACAAAAGAACTTAATAATCTAAGCATTCCTAAATTAAATAAACACAAGATATAAGTAACCTGTCATACATTTTTGTTGCCTACTGTAGTAATATAAGCTCAATAGAAAAATTAATTACATTTTACTAATTATTTACAATCTAAAATTAATTAACTGACTAAATACTCCTGTGATATACGTAAATTTAAAATTTTGAAATGATATATCGAATTTACACTCCCGATAGTTATGCTATAAAAAATAAAACTTAACCCTGGAGTTAATGTCGACGTCGTTGACGGCGTCAAATGTCAAAAAAAAAGTTGAATCGTATGAAATTGTATGAGAGCAGTTAATCTCAACGCGTTGCAACGCCGTAAAAGTTCAATCTGTTTCAACTTTTTCGGCGTTGAAACGCCGTCAACGACGTCGACATTAACTCCAGGGTAATACTTATACAACTCAATAAATAATTTTTGTGGGATTTTAATTATGCACATTCGAATTGAAATATTTTTAAACTACATCATAATACATACGTATATACACATAATACAATTTTTATACGAATTAAATGGTTGCACAGTTTCATAATCATCAATAATATTAGCCGTGATCGCTTCTGCATTCATATATAGCAACAATTCTTGTGTACAAAAAAATAATAAAATGTCACACCTGTGTAAAGAAAGCTTTCTATTGTTTGTTGTTTCTATGAAGAAATCATAATTGATAAGGCAACGCAGATCATTTCGAAATGATCCGTATCAGTGCCACGTCCGTTCGGTATTAGTGAAAATCGAGTCGTAATTTACAGGGTTTAAATTGCTTGCTTTAAAATAGCAACAGCACTAAAATCTTTGCTTGGCTTACATATTTTTCAGCAAATAAAAAAACTAAATGACTCAGCATTTACAAAACATTTCATTAGTAACGAAGCAACAGCTTCCTTCTGCAGCAAAGCAATCAGCAAAGCATTTATTTTGAAAACGTTTGCTTTTGCTTAAGCAACAAGCTGATGTTTATTTCTTCTTTTGCTATTGCTTTTGAAGAAAAAAAACCTTCATGTAATGTAAAAAAACAAAGTTTTTAAAGTATATTTTCTTAAGTATTGTAAGTAATAAATACACAAATACGTTTCCGATATTAAATGGAATGAAAAGCAGCGAGTTACATCAAGTAACAGCAATAGTAGTCAGCCACAACTTCATAGTAAAAAATTAAACAAAAGCAAAAATAAAAATTAGGAAGGACTGCTTGCTTAAGCAACATCAAACGTTTTTATAATAATTTCTTTTCTGATTGCTTGCTGCAGAAAGAAACAAATACGTTTCTTTCTTTTTTTTGCATTTGCTGTACATTTTTCCACAGCAACAGTTAGGCAACTTTATATGCATTGAAAATAAGTCAAGCATTTTTAATCACTGGTAATTAACTTTCATGTCTTGTACGTTAATAAATTGACAAATATTGCCATAGCTCTAGAGAAGGAAGAAAAATCAATTAAAAAAATCCGATGGTTTCACAAGACGAGAAGTGAAGTGAAGGAAAATTCATAACTATACCCTTCTTCCACTTTTTGTGATGGAGCGTATAAAAATAGTTAGTCCATGGTTACTGTGTTTTTATAAAGGATTTTAGATTTTTTTATTGTTTTAATGCTTTTTTGATTCAGGTAATTCAATCAAGTTGGCTTTTATTTAAGACTCTAAAACATAAAAGATTACAAATAATAAATTTCTTTTTAAAAATTTAAATATAAAAATGTATACAAATAAGGAAAAGTACGTTTTTCAGACAAATTACGTTTTAAAAAGCACCTTAAAAAATTAAGTCAATATTTATCTTAAGATCATTAAAAAATAATTAAAAAAGAAATTATCTTATAACACTATGTTTTTAATTCAGTAATTAAGAAAAACTTTTTTGAAGGAATAAAATTTCATAAAAAATTGCAAAAGAGAGCTTTGTTGCACAAAAAGTACCATTTTAAAATCACTATAAATATCTACATATCATCTAGTTATTCCTTAATAAAATAAATTAAATATAAAAACAGTTTTACCTACATACATACATACCTATTTGTTTATTTGTTTAAATATAATATTCACATTTGGTTCAGTGCTTTGTACTCTAGAGTGTATCAATGATGAACAATAATTTATGCTAAATTTAATGCAACTGTTTGTAAAAATGTATTGGCTATATAATATATTAAATGTTTTTTGTGTGTGTATATTTATTTGGTATTGGTTACTCTTACTATACGTATATGCTCCATTGAATTATCATAATTTATACATAATTTTTTACAATCAGAGTTTATTCTGTGATATAATGATGTTGGATATAAACAACTGCTTTTATGTTTACAATAATAGTAAATTATAAATCAGTCATAATCGAAATAAATCATTACAATTGTTCTTGTTATTGGTAACTTAATAAAATAAATCCGCCAAATGTGCGTTTGACACACACTGTTACAGGGGACTTAGTGAAACATACTTTAAATAAATTTAAAATAACGCCTTGTGAAAACAAGGGCTGTGACAGACCGATAGACATTGTGACTTACAGTGCAGTCACACGGTCAAGTTCAATGCTCTTTTAAGAAATTTACACATACTGCTTGTCCAAATTCACAAAAATTGAGAGCTGTTACGTAGGCTGCACGCAATTTCAAGCAAATTTTTAAGCAAGATGTCGTCAAGAAAACAAAAAAAATTTATTTGAAGGAAAGAATTTCAATCAGCTGTTTTCTTGAAAGTAATTTGAAACACTCAATTGAACGAAAACTTGAAAGCAAATTCTCACCAAATTTTTAAAGTGTGAGTGTTATGGTAAAAAAATCAAAGAGTAATTTTAAAACTAGAATGAAAACTTGATCGTCTAACACCCAAGTTAAACAGACTTTGGCAAATTAAAAATACCCATCATAAATATAATTAAAACTTTTTTTTATTAACAAAAAATAGCAAAATAGAATAATTTAGTATAAAATAATGTTTACAACAAGGCGAATTAATTATAAGGTGATAGCGGTGGCGAATTCATTAATTTTCGCCGGTATTCTGACTGTCAAACTCCATATATAAAAAATGTATCTAACTGTTATACAGATATAGAGTTTTACACAAGGCGAATTAAATACAAGGTGATAGCGGCGGCGAATTCAATTCTTTTCCCTGGTATTCTAACTGTCAAACTCCATATATAAAAAATCTGTATAACAGTTAGATAAATTTTTTATATATGGAGTTTGACAGTTAGAATACATGGTAAAAGAATTAAATTCGCCGCCGCTATCACCTTGTATTTAATTCGCCTTGGTTTTACAGTTAGAATACCACCTAAAATAAATGAATTCGCCACCCCTATCACCTTTTAATTAATTCGCCATGGTTTACAACATATAAACTAATACAAATTGAATAAAAATAACCGTTTTACAAATAAATTGCTTCCGTAACTGGTCTATTGGAATCAGTGGAACTGATTCAATATTTTCATTTATTTTGGTCATAGAGTCACGTAAAGTATTTTATAAAACATTCCAGAAGAGTCATTTTTCTGGATTGGATTTGCAGACAAATTCAAAAGCGGTATTTTTCATTCTTCTTGCTATTGAATCTTTTGTTGGAAGAAAAAATATTTCTTTCGCTGCACTGTTCAATCAATTCGTAATAATGGTCAGGGCCACAAAAGCAATTCTCCTTTTTTAATTTTTCTATCAATTCAAGATCACTGTCATTAGGTGAACAATTTGTGATCCATCATTTCAAGATTATTTGTCATATTTTAATAACTTTTAAACTTACTGCCAGTCCTACGATATTGCAATCGTTCGTTCGTTCGCATAGTTAAATTTAAAACAAAAACAATTTTTCATATTTTATTTTTGTTTTTAATATAACTGTGCGAGCGAACGAACGATTGCGAGATCGTGGGACTGGCAGTTAATTTTTAAATTTTCTTAGCTAATGCATTTTCATAAATGGTTCATTTTTAAAATATCATAAAAATCACATTAAACCAATTTCATTGACTTATATACCGAATCACTTAAAATTACGTTACAACCGCTGAATGTTTCAGGTGGTAATGATGCTGAATTGTATCGTAACAGAAAAGGATTCTTCTCATTAAATGTACAAACGTTGTGTGATAGTGACCTGAAAATTTTAGATATTGTAGCACGCTGGCCAGGTTCCACACATGATGCCACAACTTTCCGTACCTCACGCATTTGTTTTCGTTCAGAAACTTAAGAATTTGTTAAAAAGTCTTGTGATTGCAGACAGTGGTTATGAAAATACAAATTTTGTAATTACACCATTGCTAAAACCAAGTACACAATCAGAAAATCTTTTCAATGAATCCATTATAAGACCATAAATTGCCTTGAGCGCTCTTATGGAGTGTGGAAGCGAAGATTTCCCGTGCTGTCTCTAGGAATTCGAATGTACTGGAAAAAAGTTCAAAGCATTATAGCTGCCACAGGCAGCTATGTTAATAAAGAAATGGAAGCACCAATACTTCCGTCACATATAGACAGAGTTGTAAATGAGGTTTTAAAAGTGCCTCACTATCGAAATATTAGAGTAGAATCCTTCAGTACAACGAGAAAAAAACTAATCGATAAATATTTTGCTTCAAAAACATTTGCAAAACGAAACAAAATAGTAAACCCATCAAATTCATGGTTATTTTCCAAGTGGCATAATCCTTCAAGTTTTTGTGTTATTTTGGAAAAAATAATTTGTGTATGCTAGATTGGCAAATATAAACAAAACAAGTAAATTAATACATTAACAAAAGATAAAAGAATTCATATAAAAATGTTATTCGCAATTTCATGAAATCTAGTATTAATATCAATTTAAAAATTATACTGAGCAAAAATTAAAAAAAAATTGCTAAATAATTATTTTTATTTAAAAACTAAATATGTAGCTTTTGCACTTCTTTTTCATATTTTAGCTGCATCAGCTTGATTCTTAAGTCAGATTCTTTCTTCTCTAAAGCTTTTTCTCCTCCCAATAAGCCACAGGCATTTTAAATTCTTCTTTAATTAACTCTATCTCCTTCTTAGCTTTTACGTCACCAAGATGTCGGCTTTTTCGGTTTATAACTACTGAATTTTTCATTTATTGGCTTACTCAATTTTTCGGATGACAGTTTTGCCAGCTGCATGACGGGCCTTCCACATTTTCAGCATCACCATCTGACAAACAAAAGGTCTAGCTCTGATCTTGTACACAGCTTAAGGGAGGATTTTGTAGTACATTGCCTAAAAATAATGTACACTTGTGTTTAATGAAGTTTTATTCAAACCAGCTTAAACTTACTTTTTGCATTGGTCATAATCATACACTGACTCCCAGCCATCGACTTGAGCATCATGCAAAATTGCTTTAAGCTTAAGGTCACTATGAGACATACCCTCTTTTATTGGTGGTCCTCCAGCAGTAGCGTAAGTACTTCTATTTTCATCGGCTGCTCTTTTTTTTATATTTTTCTTCAAATTATGATATTTTGTTTTTAGAGCATTTGCACTTCTTTGCGATACACTTTCTTTATTATAAATTGCACACATACGTTGCAATTAGGCTTGCCAGAGCCAATTTGCCAAAAAGCTTGACATTGCCCAAAAAAAAACTTGATTTTGAAAAAAAAAACTTGACAAATAAAAACACTCATACTATTGGTTTTTATTTAATTTTTTTATTTTTTTTTTTTTTTTGTTTTCATAAAAATTACGAGTATTAGAATAAAAACAAAAATATCATAAAAAATAAAATAACAGAAACAATGTAAAAGAAACAAAAAACAATATAAGAATAAAAATTCAGACGTTATATATTTTAGAGAAAACTTAGGCGTTATTTAAAAAAAATATAGGTACTATATTAAGAAAAAAAATATAGGTCCTATTTATTTTGCCACATATATTTCGTATTCTTAGATACAGAATTAGTTAATTCTCTACCATCGGGTGTTGTTAAAAAATTTTTAAAGTTTTTGCAATCCTCATTAAAATTTATTCTTCGGCTTTTATTAGATCGAAGGACATTCTATTCCTATCTTTGGTATATAAAAAATATGTATCATATTAGTCCTTAGTTGTATTGATAGTAAAAATATGCTCCTTCGATGTGTTTTTTAGAAATATAAACTTACTTTTTTAAGTATTATTACATATGTAGCTAGAATAAATTTGAGAAAGAAAGTTAACTTACAAAAAACATTGACAAAACACTTTTTCACTTGACACTTGACGCGCATTAAAAAACTTGACAATCAGGCCAAATCAGGCCCGTCTGGCAACCCTAGTTGCAATGCATCTTCTTTTTGTTTAGCAGTAACACAGACAATTTTTTATTTTCTATAATATTTTGATTTTCCTCAACCAATTTCAGCAGCAATTCAACATCTTGTTCGCTAAAGTTCGCGGAGCGTGCGTTTAACTTATCCATTTTTGAAAATTTGGGGTTACCAATATTAAAAATTTACAATTCGATAGAGTTGCCATTCTTTAACCATACTATAATATTTGGTTAAACAATACACTGTGAATATGAAGTATTAGTTAAACAATAGTTACCAGTTAAGTTTACTAATAATTAACTAAAGGCTGCAAATTTGGGCCTAAGTATACAAATTTCTAGGAAACAAAGGACTTATTAACGATATTTTTAACTATTACAAGAATTTTAGTGATGCCCAAATGTAATATTTTTTACAAAAACAGCCAAAATTACCGTGTTTTAAGAGTTTATTGTGCAAAAAAAAATATAGGCAAGCAGGCCTGACGGAACCTTAGAAAATATTAAAAATATATTTAAGATTATAGTTACAAGAGCATAAAGGCCAATCATTAATGCTAAAGATTTTTGTCTTAACAATAAAGTAAAGAAAAAAAAAACGGCGGAATTAATCCAATTAATTTAATACTAAAAACAAACTTTAAGCAAAAAAACAACAACTATCAACTTTTTTATTTATTAAAACTGTTTGCGAGAAGTTTCCTGAAGAGCTAAGTAAGCGGTAGCGAAATGGCAATCGAGACGTGCTTTTAATTAAATAATTGGGATAATAAAAAATAGCACGAAAAAAAGATTTTTTTGAAAATTAAATAATCTAATGAAAACTTCCAGTTGTTTAATTCATTAATGCTTAATTTATAAACAAATGTTTTCGAATAGAAAGGCTATAGAAGTCTAGAGAGCGGAAAACACATTAATACGAAGGAATAATAAGCTCATTGAGTGGCAATGCAGCTGACGCTAAGATACTTTATGCTGGCTTAGTATGATTTATATATATATTTTTTTTTTTTGTATATTAAAAAAATTATATACAAATATTGGTTCTTGAAATTAAAAACTTCTTTGTAATTAATCAGCGTTTAAGTATGTTTTTTTTTTTTTTTTTTTTTTTTTTTTTTTTTTGTTAACGGGGTATTCGTTCATAAATTTTCATATGACAATTGTTTGTGAATGTCAAGTCTTTTCCACTGCAAAATAAAAAAAATTTAACTTGCATATACTATAAAAGCATCATCCAAAAAGTGCCCAGTGCTCATTTTATGCATACATTTTTGGTAAGTACTGTTATTAAAAATATTTTAATGAAGAAATAAAATAATAGTTTTGTTTCAGATTGCAAAATGTCAAGAATTTGAATTTTTATTTTGCTATTCGAGTGGCAATCTAATTTTAAGATCTCAACGGCAAACAAAACTTTCAAGGTTAAAGATGTTTATCAGCTATACTTTTGATTTCCTATCGACGAAAGAGATAAAAATCGGCTACCGAAAATATGTTGTAATAGCTAATATTTGTTGTAATATTTGAAATTTGGCCGGCAAATGTTATTCTGAGAGAAAAAATGTGTCAGAAGAACCCTTATCAAAAAGAATAAAATTTTCTACCGCTTTTTCATATAAAGCTAAGACTAATGAACAATTTTATTAAAGCAATGAACAAGAATGGTGAAGGCTTTCTATGCATTCAGAGCAACGATGCAAAAGTACAAGATGCTATATACATACGATACATATATAGGTACATTAATACGAGAGCTTATTGAAAATTTTCAAAAAAAATTAGCTTTCTTATGTTTTGATATGCAGAGAGCCGTAGAGTTTGTACATTGGTTGCAGCTGGAGCTAAAGTACACAAAGTGTTATATGAGCTCCTGTTGAGTCAGTGTTAATTTATATTTTTTTTCAAATTTGCACATTTTCACTTGCTTCGAAATGGATAAAAGAACGTAAGAGCAGGCAACGAACCTCAACGGGCCTACAATTTAACTAATTTAAAGCGGTTTCTATATGAACAAGTAAGAGTGCTATAATCTGCTTTGTCAATTTTTAATTCTCTGTCAGCCCAATATTTGCTTTTTTGATTGGAGCTTCTTCACTAAACTAGATTTACACAGATGGTAAAGTGTATATAAGATTCGGCATAGCCGAATACAGCACTCTTACTTGTTTTAGTTTACAAATGTCAAAATTGCTTATTGTCATTTTGGACCACTGAGACTAATTTTATTAACACGTTTTACTTTTAAGATTAATGCAGCCACCTGCAATGAAATCGCCTTGCACCTAATTAAATATGCCTTTATAATATCAAACAGTTCAAAAAAATAAAAATCATGTTTTTCTCTTTAATTTTCCCAAGACGAATTGGTAACAACAGCCATATAAACAAAACATTGTTTATATCACTGATTTGAAATGATTGTTATGTTTTATTTTTTTACTTATTTATTATCAAAGAAACCAATAATTTCTGCCACATTTTCAAACCTCTAAGTCGTGGTTGTATTTAAAACATATTAAGTCAATATAAATTATTTATTTCTAACAAATACGAAATTGCTTAAATGATGCAAATGTATACAAACAGTAAAAATTTAATTGCCACAACAACAAACAACAATAATAGTTATTTTTATTGTTAAAGGAAAGTTATAATACAAAATATTAATGCGGAAAGATTAAACTAAATAAATTTCGATATACAAACAAATGTAGACTTTTACAATTTGCGGCAGTCACAGAATAAAATTGTTTTTTTCTGTTTAATGGTATAAACACATATTCGGAATCAATATTTAAACATGCAGCCTCCTTTGTCGGTACTTCTTCTTCATAGCAATTCGCCGGCTATGAAGAAGATGTACCGACACCTATCTCTTATCTATCCCTTTTCTAAAAAATGTAGTACGGTTACTAGTAACTAAATAGGTTACGAGTATGCCTGAAAAAAAACTTTACTATTAAGGCCTCGTTATGCGAACGTTGATGTAAGAAAAACTTAAGGTATTTTAACGTACGGTCGTTTATGTACTTATAGAAACTTTACAAATGTGACGCATGTCAATAAAATAAACAAAAATAAAACATTGTGCATCACAATTTATTCGCGTGTTTGTAATTTTAATTTCAAAAACCCGAAAAGAAATAAGTACAATTGTTTTGCAAAAACAAAAAAAAAAAAAAAAACTATAAAAGCTAAAATATTAAATTACAAAACCTAACACAATTTTCAATTTGCTGCAGCTGTTTAGAACAGTGTTGAGATTTGTGGCATAGTTGCGGGCATTGTTTCGTACATGTAAATTTGAAAAAGTACAAAATTAGCTTCGAAAGATATTTTACATTGCAATATGTGCAATGTATTGACTAATTTAATTATCTATTTTAAAAAATATTATTATGTATTTAATATAACTATTTATTTATTATACTTATATTAGGCAAAATGATAAAAACTGATGAATGATACAATTATTATCAGTTACTTCAAAAGTACCTAAAACGGGCAAATGTGCCGCAATGGTACTTAACACATAGAATTCCAGCACTGTCTTACGAATGTCACGTAACAATGCCGTCAAAACCTATTTTATACAGGTTGAAGCGTGCCGGAAACGTGACAGTTAATTTCGGTAAGCGTTTGCATTGTTTTAGTATATTTAAAAACAAACGGCCGTTAGGTTAGCTTAAGTGGACGTTCGCATAATTGTACCTTTATTAATCGATCTTTTGTTTAGCCACAAGGATTACAAAATCTAGACAAAGCATAGCCCAACAAAACAACAACATTTTTATATTATAGTTCGAATTGTAGTTTGTTATATTTTTTTTGCATATTAACATTTTAGGTTAATAAAATTTTTTTAACTAGTAAATGAAATACTGTAGCAATTCCTTTCAGTAAAAATTGTCGCCACAGGATATTTGTTGAGTACGGTTGGAGGGGGAGGGAGGGTTTTCGATATGAAGACAACATTATCCATCCACGTCTAGGTAACGAGCTTCACGGAAAAGTATGAATAGTACTTCTTTTGAAGACATGGCGTGAGAATTAAATACCAACGTAGTAAAATATATAATTAAAATATTTTTTTAATCTGCGTATTTATTTATTGTATCTTCAGGGTATAAACTAACAATAAGTTATCAAGTCTTAAATCTAGAAATAATTAATTAGGCCCGACCAATGTCAGACATAAACTTAGTGGCAGAAAATTAATGATTCATAGTTTTAACACTAGTATTCAAAATATTTTTAAGACGCTTCAGTTGAATCGTTAAAAACTAGAGCCTTAGTATCCCCTTTTTTATGCGGATTTATCCACCAAAAGTTTAATATATTACGAGCAAGTGGATTGGGATGGGTCTCGAGTTTTGATAAGTATTTTCCTGCGTATTTAGCATATATTACAAAAATATATTTTACATGCTGGTGCAATTAGGCAAATCTAATGCCTTTTTAATTTTATTCTATCTCGATAGCCCGGATGCAAGAAGATTAAAAAATAATACTCCTTGCATTATTAAGAGCAAGACTCATTTTTTTTTGTTTATTCTTAATAAGGAAAACCCGTTTTGGATATTCTTTTGCTTAAGGAACTCTCTACATTTCTGTTTATTTCTTTCACTTCAAAAAAAAACAATTCGATAATTTCGGCTATACCGAATATATATATGCTTCACCATTGATTTAAATCTAGTTTAGTAAAGTGACTCCGTTCAAAAAGACTAATATTGGAGTGATAGATAATTAAAAAATAAATAATTAAGCACTAAATAAATATTTACATTAAAAAGGCATCGGCTCTGAATGGGTTAAGATTTTTTTTAATTTTTACCATTTCCTGAAAGATCGTTTCAAAAGCTTTTAAATGATACTCACATAGATGTCTTAAAAAATATGGTGCACAATCATACTTTTCTATGAAAAGTTCAGAGGCCCAAAACTCTAATGGGCGAGCGCCAATATTTCACTTCCACGCAGGCGTGGAGTTTCGCTGCTGCCTCGAAGGACGTGACCCGATCTTACTAATTTTTAATAGCAAAATTTTAAAAAGCTATGTCTAATCGATTGGCGTATTTAGATTTTCTCTAGCACATCTAGTGCCCGAACACGGCACGAACAGACAGCCATCGTTCAATCGACCTCGCTATGCATTTAACTCAGAAAATATATACTTTATTAGGTCTTTTACACTTTCTGTGGTGGTATAAAATAATAATTATTAACTAAAATTAATTTAATAATAAAATTAAAAAAACAATATTTATGTACAAAAAGAAAATAATATTATAGTTGTTTCACTGACGAAAAACAAGAGTTTTTGTAGAATTTAAATCTCTAATCTCTCTATCAGAAAAGTAGTAATGTCTAAAAAACAGGGACCGTTATTTTTAAAATTTAAAATCAAAAGTCAGGTTGATATAATTTGTCTATCAGATATTTTAATACAGCATATTGATTCTATTATGCTAGGGAATAATAAACTTAAAAGACTTAAGTATTATCTTATATTTTAAGCTAATCAGGCCTGAATTAATCCATGTAAATAAAAAACAATTTTTATTACATTTTTCCCCAACGTTTCGTGAATTTTTTGTTCACTTTCTCAAGGGGTCGTCTATTTAATTAAAAAGAAGAAAATTTAACACAGTTACAATTAAAAACAATTACCGCGAAAATGTACAAAATATGTTTACTTACGCTATGACAGTAGAGTTTACATTATTAAATTAAGGATTTTTGATAAAATTAACAATAAAAAACAATATTAAACATGAATTAACAAACACAAAATTTAATTTAAACTGTTTCTTAAACTAATGCGAGTTTATAACTGGCGCTTAAATTGTCTGTGTCCTCTTTAATGTTCATTGTTTTGTTTATTTTTTGTTGTATTCTTAAGCTTTCTATGGTGTATCTCTTTTTCTCGTTGTTTACTTTGTCTAGTATTTTTATATTGTCAAAATCAGGCTTATGTTTTGTTTGTGTTATATGCTGAGACAGTGCTGTGTTTTCTCTGTTTTTGTTGACATCAGCTTTGTACTCATTTACTCTTGTCTCTAAACTTCTCTTAGTTGTTCCAATCTAAATAAGATTGCAGTTATTATTTTCATCCCCTTTACATTGAATTTCATAAACTACATTGTTTTGCTGTAGTTTTGCTATTGGTGTTTTTGTTTTTGTAAAAATTGCATTTAATGTTTTGTTTGGCTTGTATGCAAAGCTTATGTCAATTTTATTTTTATTTATTGTTGTTTTTATACTGTTGTTGTCGGTTAGGCCAGGTATGTATTTTACACTGTAAAATTGTTTTTCTATGTTGGTGTTACCATTGTTGCTATTTTGTATTGGTTTGTATGCTGTTAATAGAGACTTTATTAATTTTATGGGGAAGCTGTTATTCATTAATATGTCGGTAATTTTTTGAATACTTTGTGGATGGTATATATTGTCGCTGATGTCCAGTACTCGTTGTATAAGGTTTTTGGCCGTGTTTATTATTTGGGATTTTGGTTGCGTTGCATTAAAATTGATTATCCTGCCTGATGAAATTTCTTTTTGATACCAGTCAAATGTTATTTTGTTTTTATTTTTAATCGGCATCATATCAAGGTATGTTATCCTATTGTCCGTCTCTACTGAATTTTAGGGTGGTATTTATTTAATGTGTCAAGTATTTCTTCTCTGTCGTCAATGTCGATTATAGCTAAAATATCATCTACGTATTTTGCTACGTACTTTATTTGAATATTTTTGCTCTTAAATTCGGCTAACGCTACGTCCAGTAAATTGTCTAATACGATGTCGGCAACTGTAGGTGAGAGCGGGTTTCCCATTGGGATACCAAATATTTGATTATATACTTTGTTGTCGTATACAAAATAATTGTTGTCATACAGGCAAAACTTTAAAACTTCTAAAAATTTTGCACGTGGTATTTTTGTTTTTGTTTTTATTAAGTTCCACTTATCCATTATATTGTTGATAGCAGTGTTAATTGGTATATTCGTGAAGAGTGAAATAACATCAAAAGAAACTATAGTGTCATTGGCGTCCAGTTTTATATTTTTTAGTTGTTGTTTTACTTTTAAAGAATTTTTTACGTTATATTTATCAGAAATTATGTTTTTGAGTATTGATCCTACGTATTTACTGAGCTTGTAACAAGGTACTTGAACTGATGACACTATGGGTCTAAGAGGCATGTTGGTTTTATGTATTTTCGGTAGTCCATAAATTCTCGGAGCTGTTGCGGCGGAACAAGTAAGCATGTGTTTTTTCCAGTTGTCTATATATTCTTTTTTATGTAATTCATTTATTATCTGGTTATTTGTTTTTATTAATTTTGAAGTAGGGTCTATTCTTATAATTCGATATGTGTTCTTGTCCTCTAGTAATTTTTCCATTTTTTTTATCATAATCTTGTTTATATATTGCCACCGTTTTGTTACCTTTGTCTGCTTGTGTTAGAATTATGTCTTAATGTTTGCGTAAAAATTTTTTTGTTTTTTCAAAAACAGCTAAAATAAACTTTTCTTTTTGATTGTTGTTTATATTTCTTTTAAATTGTGTGACCCTGTTTGCTAATTTTGTTCTTTTTCCCCAACTCTCTAAAAGACTTAAATTTTTTCGACTTTTATCAAAAAGTCACTTTATAATAATTATTTTTTAACCGATATTTTTTCGGTCAAAAATAAAAGTTAAAATTTGACTTTTATTTTTTAAGTAAAAAATATAAGTTAAAATTTGACTTTTGTTTTTTTTTTTAATCAAAAATTAAAAAAAAAAATTTGAGTTGTGTGTTTTTAAGTCAGAAATAAAAGTAAAAATTTTACTTTTGTTTCTATTAAAAGCAAATGTTAAAAAAGGTAAATAAAATTTTAATTAAATATTAACACAGTTTTTATTTTTAGAATTATAAGTACATGTATTTGTATTAAAACAAAAAGAAAAAAATTATATTAGAGTATGTATACAGAAACGTTTATTGGCTAGAAAGTTAAGGAGTTGGTGTTTTGCATATTTTGCTCTGAAAATACAAATTTCATTTAATTTCCTTCATTTCACTCTTTCATTGCAATGACTCAGAATTTAATTTCACCATTAAAAAATAAGAAATATATAAAAATGTTCTTGTGTATTACTAAATATCAACTTTCAAAATTTAGTATAGTTACCTGTTAGTTATTTTTGATTTATAGGATGATGTTTTTTGAATGTTTTTTGCGCGTCCAATTTTTACTTTCGACCAAACTCTTCTAAATCTTGGATCCAGAAATAAAGCTGAATATATGGTATCATTTTCCATCAATTGTGACTGTCAGTCGTATTAGATTCCATCTCAAACATCATCTCCAGACATGCTTTATAAAAGTTTCCCAACAGCAATTGACTTCTTTGCAAACTTAAAGTTAAGAACAGAATTCAGTTGCTTGAATACAGCTTCGTTATCTAGGCAAAAATCTTTCAATTTTAAAACACTCTTTAACATTATAACAGTTGAGCTCCAGCGTGTTCGGACGTCCAATTGAGGTTTCGGCAATTTTAAGTTCTTAATTGTGAAGCTGAAATATATAAAGCAATAAGATTAATATTTCGCGATTGAGAGTTATAGTTTAACAAAATGAAGCAGTTCTTAACAGCTTAGATAATTCTCAAGTTTTGATTTTGGTTAGATAAGAAGTCAATTACAGACAATTGAAGTATGTGGGCAGCGCATTTTATTGACACAACATTCTCGTACACAACTCCTTCCGTAATTTTTTCCGCATTGCTATACGTACTTTTGTCATATTGACTGTCTTCACTCTCATTTTGCGACAGTAATTCCAACATTTTACTAAATTTCTACTATTGTCTGTCGTAATTGAATATATTTGCTTATTGTTGATGTGAAAGTTTTTAAGTATATTCTCAATTTCTCAGCAGGTTTTGAGCAGTATGTTTTTTCTTTAGTTCAACCATAGCCAAAGTGTAAATTACGATCTTCTTATTAACTATTAATTGAATATTCACTCCTCATATAGACCGATCATTTCGTGTGGCCGTGTCCAACTTCAAACTAACAATTTATCCTTTTAAGTTATTAAAGGCCAGGATTCACTATCATACTCAGTCGTACGATCTGCCATAAATTTCATGTGTGCTCAAAAAGTATGATAGTGTGGATTAAAATTGTATGTGTGTGACAGAGTTTTTGACAGATCTGTACGATTTCATAATCTTTTGAAATAATTCATAAAATATTTTTCTCTATGCAATCAGGGTTGATTTTTTAAGATGATGAGGAGAAAAAACAACAAAATATTAAAACCATATGTGTTTCCATCTTATTTGTATAATAGTGTGGCACATACGACGCCATTTTGGAACGATTTTTAAAGTAGGACAGAATTCTGTCAGATTTTTGTGTGATTAAATCGTACGATTGTGTATGATAGTGAATCCTGGCCTTAATTATGCACTTTTCTATTTGATCACATTTCTCGGTAATAAATTCAATAGCATTTTTTTAAGTTATTGGTTCCATTTTTAAACCATTAAAAATTGGATTTGTTATAGTCTTGAAAGCCTTAAAATCAAAAAATCTCAGAGGCCGTGCTTCGGTGGTGATCATATCAATACAAGCATCTACGACCTCCTTTCTGGATATTTTGACTGTAAATTTAATGCGATAATCATCATTACTTACATCCTTTTTGGAAATGTCTTTTTAAATTGGTTAAGCTTCCAGCATTGATGACTTTCTTACATATTTTACACATAGTTTCTCCACGACTCTCAAAATATTCCGCGGATCAAAATATTCCGTTTACGATCCATGCTTCACTGATTTATCAATAAAAATTAATTAATGAGTTAAAAAATCATGTTGTCAAGTATTTGTCAACTGCATTAAAAAATCTGTTTACTGATTTGCAAAGCAAATGCAAATGAGAATTGATAATAATGATATAACAATTCTACTGTGCTATCACAGTAGTTGATACTTCTTAAATGAGTAAAGTATTAAAACCGGTAAAATAATATTGTCATCAGTGTTGCCGCGGCCTTTAAATTTTTGTAACCAAATTTTTGTAAAAAAGTAACCAAATTGGAAAAAATATAACCAAAACTCTTAAAACCAAATTTTTTTGGTCAAGCAGAGATGACAGGAGGAAGCACTGCAAAAAGGGTATCATTTTGTGCCTAATCAATGAACAATGCTTTTACTTCTTCATTCATCTATTAAAAATGTGGTTGAAAAGCTTTTAGATCTATTATTTCTTTGGAGGAAAAAGTAACTAAAACAACAACACTGATTGTCATCGATCTTATTTTTCTGTAGTCAAATTTTAACTTTTATTTCTGACCGAAAAAAAGTAAAAAAATAACTATTATATTTTGACTTTTTTGAAAAAAGTCGTAACCAAAGTATATCTATAACAAGTACATGCAGGAGTTCAGCTGATAGTTTTATTGGTGTGCGTGTTTATCATGTTTTGTGTCAAAAACTGTTTACATTTATTTTTATTTTGCTCTTGTTTTTTACGTGTTTCTTTTCATTTTTATTATGTTTATCAGGGATGGTAAACGAAATATTCAAATTACACTTTTCCAACTCAAGTTGTATTGAACATCCTTTTATTGAATTCTTGATTAAATTTACATTGATATAGTCGTTAAAAGGTCATTCTCTTACTTTTTTTATAATAATTAAGAAAAATTCATATTAATTTTTTAGTTAGAAAAATGATAAAATGTTACCCACTTTGCCGTCTCTGAACTGTTTCTTGACATTATACATGATTTTACACAAACAAATGCCTGTTGTTATTCTAATGTTGTATTTGTTGTAGAGTTGCATGTACTTAATATAGATATACTTTGGTCGTAACTGTTACGGTCCCTGCCAAAAAATCATTTTATGTCTACTTTGTGGTGAATTAATACTTGCCTTGAAAATGACTTTTCGAAAAAAAATGTTCGGTGGTTAAAGTTAAAATAAAGCTAATGAGAAAAAAACACGACAGTTAAAAATTTGTCGTCGAAAAGCAACACCTGTTCCTCATATTATTCAATTCAGAATTGCTGTTATACAGAGACGTACACAAATTTTTGGAGTTAATTATACAGAATTGTTCGCGATTTTATGCATTATATTGTGTATACATTTCATTTTTATTTCTTTTGTACTTTCCACGTCTTAAGAGAATAAACCATAAATAAATGTGTCATTAAGAATGACACATTTATTTCATAACTTTATGATCATAATGTTTTCTGAAACATCGTCACAATTTGTTTCATGACTGTGTGAAAAAAGGTGATATATTTTAAAAATATATCAACTCTTTGCATATAATGTGTTTTTGAGTTTTGGTTCTGTTGATTAAAAGTTTTATTAAGTAAAACTCCGTTTTTCTTTTTATGTATGCATAACAACATATTTTATTTAATCGCAAGGTAATCCAAAGAAATCTAAAAATTATAGGGTATCTCCATAGTTGACGTAAGTTGACTCGTATAGTCCTATGTTTTAAATGGTTATAGACAAGATAAACGCTCGAAAATTGGTCAACATTGGAAAACATTATTACCGTTATAATACCAAGTACAAGTATTTAAAATTTTAAATTAAAGGAAGCTCAAATAGTTCATTTAATTTGACGTATATGACCAAACTGTTAAACAGTTTTAGTCAAAAGGTCGAAATTTACAAAGGACCTGCACTGCTAAGTCAGCTATAACAACAAGTATAAAATTCTATTTTTATTTTAATTTAATAGGACCTTAAGCAGTCTATATTTCTGGGTGTAGAGAACGAGTCAAAAACATCAACTGCGATTGTCTCAAAATGATTTTATTTTACTTTTTTTTGAGTCATGATGCGAATGATCAAAGTACTGGGAGGAACACCAATAAATATTAAATATTCTTCTTGAGTTTTACATTTCAGCTACTTTTTTAACGGCACACATCTTTTAATGTGCCTTAAAATAAAAAGATGATTTTACTTTAGTTGATACGATTTTTATAGGGGGCATAGTCATTTCAAATATCTGGTTATTATTATTTAAAAACTGAGACAGAAGGGGTGAAAAATCACGCCTCTATGGAGCCCCGTTAAATTTTCAACGTCATTTCAATATTTGTTACTGAAGAGACCCTTGAAGTGTCAAGCTGCTGCGGTTCCATAGAAAGAATCAAAGAATGACAGACATGGGCGATAAAAATCTTTACGAAAATCCCCATCCTAAGGAATATTATTATTTATTTGGCTTATCCTTTAAAATCCCTAGAGAAGATGAGCAGCTTCTGTCCCCGTGGACATTCTTTTATGCTCCTTAAGCCCCTGAATTTTTAAAAAGATTATTACTAATAATTAGTATTAATCAATTCCAACACTTGTATTGGAACCGCACTAATTGTTTTTTTTTATTGTTTTATCTTCAAGCACTTGAAGACAATGAATCAGAAAATTAAACACTCAAAATTTACTTTGTGACTGACTGACAAAAATTTTAATTTTATTACGATACTTCTACTAAATTAATAATAAAAAATTGCTGAGCTAATGTCTACAGAAACTTAAAATTTATGAGAAATTAACTAATCAAAACAAAATTGCAATTAATGAAATTTAATACGTGTAATATTTTGCTTTAGTTGGACAAATTCAATAATTCAATTGTGTGTTTTAACATCCTCCCTCGCGTTTAACAAAATTGTGTTCTCTTAGGTAAGTCGAGATGGAGTCACCATATAGCCTAAACTTCTAGAACGAACCTAAGTTGTTGCCAACGGGGTCTTGGTGTAGGTTTCAAGTCATAGAGCGGTGGTTCTACCGATTGCAGTTCGATATTTTCGTTGGTGCCTTCAACAGGCCTTGTTATGTGTAGGTTTTGACAGATTCTGGACGTTTTATTTCGACGAAAAATAATAGTCAATGATATTAAGCTTAGAAAAAGTGCAACGTAGCCAATCGTATGGTAATGCTTTTGATGGGAATTGAATTTATTGGGCAGGTGCAGAATGTGTGGTTCCTTTAGTGATTCGTGTAAAGTTAATAGTTGCTTGATGTTATTGTCATATAAACGTTACGTTACGTTTGTGGAAGTTGATTGATTATTGCCTGTACATGGTGCAATAATTTTTGCGAGTATAAAGCGGTAATCGTGCCGAGGCTAGTTTATGATGAATTTTTTGTGCTCAAGATACATAGTTTGTCGTCTGTTCACAGTGCTGATTCATGTTTCAAAATACATTCCGAATCCAGCGAAAGAAGACCGAATCCTTTTAACGAAAGGTGAGAAATTTCTCTGTTGCAGACAAGGGTACCCGAGATGGTGATGACGTGGAATTAACCCACTGATATCCCTACTTAAGTGTATCCATTTAGTTGTAGGCTTCTCTAGATGGTGTCGTTTTGTTGTTGTACAAATTTATTTCACACCATAATTGTAGCGAGTCTGAACGGTAATACACAAAAATACGTCTTTCTTTAATATATCACAAGCTCTTAGATCTGCCTTCGTAAGAAAAATATGCTGGTTTTTAGATACTGGTATGCCCATGGTTTAATGGCTACCATGGTGTAATTCTCATGTTTGGTACAGGAATCAGCCGGAATATATTAAATTGTTCAATTTCCACTAATGGTAGAATTATTTTGAATACTGAATTGTTGCACGGTTTGAAATTTTTGGACGCCAAAATGTTTTATTTATTTATAATTTACATAAGTTTTTTTTCTTGTAGATGACAAAATTTATACTAATTTTGTTTTTTAATAAGAAATACCTAATTCCGTGGAGTTTTACTTCCCGTTTTTTCTATTTTTTAAATTCCGAAAATTGACGCTGTATTGGCACACGTAACATTTATAGTAACAGAATTTCCCATGTGTATGTAGGTATTATATTTTACTTTTTATATATATTGAATTATTTTTATTAGAATTCTATAAATACATAATTAATAAATTGAAAAATTCGCATCTATTGTAAAAATATATAATACAAATCAACTCAAAAGCTTAGTGTTTTAAGTTCTTCAATACACTAACAACTATTTATAATATTGAAGCAATATTTTTTTTAACAGAAACTATTGGCTCTAACTCAGGAGCGCTCTTCAAAGGCAATTTCCTACAACTTTTGTTGAAGACAAAGCCAGAAAGAAAGTCACCAAATACTTACTCTAGTAATTGTAGTTTATTGTTACTCCAATTTGATTTCGACCAAGTACTTAAGTAATTCGAAGTCACCACCTGGAGCGTTTAATTAATTCTATGCAGTAGTTAATGTCAAGTGAAACAAAGAAAAAGAATGTTATTTTGTTAGGACAAAAATCTTTAGTTTATTTAAAATGTTTGTCAGAAGTTTCCGGAAGAGTTAAGTAAGCGGTAACGAAATCGCCATCGATTGTAATCAGCGTTGCCACATTTTTACCCTGTTAAAGTTTTTTACTGCCGTTTTACAAAATTCTGCATTGTATGCAGATCTATTTATTATTGATATACAACACATATTTTTTTATTATTATTACATTCTTATCTAGCACAACAAGATTAATACATCTTATAAGTGACAGTCCTATTATTATTTATTATATTTTGTTGCTGTTTTTTATGTACAAATATTTTCAGTTTATGCTCCTTGTTGTCATAAACGTGCTACTAACGATTGACTGAATCTAATTAGACCTCATAAATTATAAATTGCAATAAAGTTTTTAGTTTACATATTTTATTTTGTTAAAAATAATTATTGCTTTTATACCTATTTATTAATTTTAAACATCTGTTTGCTTAAAGAATAGAATTTTTAAATTTCTATCCTGTGTGAATTAAAAAAAAAACCCTAACAAAAACGTAATATAATAAACAATGAACTATTCTTGAGTTATTAGTAAACTTTTGTTGTGTTTTTAAAAAATGAAAAGAATGGCGAATTTTACGCGTTCTATTCCATTTATTTTCTGTTACAGATTAAATAAACTTTCATAATTTCAAAGAAGTATATATGTTAGCTAATTTAGATATTGGCAACTTTTGATATTGTGTTTGATTTAATAATTCTGATCTGAGTTATTAGTAAACTTTTGTTGTATTTTTAAAAAATGAAAAGAATGGCGAATTTTACGCGTTCTATTCAATTTATTTTCTGTTACAGATTAAATAAACTTTCATAATTTCAAAGAAGTATATATGTTAGCTAATTTAGATATTGGCAACTTTTGATATTGTGTTTGATTTAATAATTCTGATCTGATAACTCTGTTCTCTCCACACTACACACGTTAAAATCTCTCTCTTGGTGTTTGCTGTAAGTATGAGTACGAATAAAGTAAAGCCAGCATCGCAAACATTTTTCTTGAGTATGCTAGACACTTAAACCAAAGACTATAAATATACTAAGATGTTTCACTGCCGTACATTCTACATCCAGTGCATATTTTGTCGATGGACGTACTGCTACTGCCACTTTAAGAGTAAAATCACAAAGAGAGATTATTATTCTCAGCAAACTTGTTACTCTCATCTCACATTAATTCATTTGTATATACGTGCATACGAGTGTGTATATATTTACATTGTAAAATATCCAACGTAAACCAATGTTACCGATTGTGTATTTTTATGGTAACAATATGTGTTTTGTTGTTGTATAAAAGAAATAACATCGATTTACACCGAATATTAAATTCATTTATTATCAATATAAAAATTTATTATTCGATTTTAATTTACTTTACTTTTATAGTTACTGAATGTTTGCTGTGTTTTTGTATACTGTCTAGAGTTCTTATTTAATGAATTTGGCTTTTGATATAACACTTTCAAGTTTTCTATACAAAATTTGGGTAAAATCCACTAATGAGCTAAAATAGCAGTAGTGGAATGGCCATATGAATATACTTTCTACGCAGTAATACATTTCAATTTCTACTTTTAAATAAAAAATGTTTCATGAGAATATCATGAAATATTTGTATTTGAAGCAATCAAGCACGAATAAAGGAAATTAAATTCATTTATTATCTAAATTAAATTACTATATACATATAAATTATCGTGGTGTGTTGTGATATTTTATTTGTTGTCTTTATTTTATTTTTCATCATCTTTAAAATGTATAGAAGAGCCGAAAAAAGTCAGCCTTATACAGTATATGAAGAAAAATAAAATCAGGTAGCTAATTACGACACTCGATATCGATCGAAATTTCAATGGAATTTAAATGTAAATTTCGATCGATATCGAATGCCGTAATTTGCCCCCAGTGTTGATAATTGTTGTTTTTGCTTAAACTTTGATATTTGAACAAAAAATTTTAGTTTATTTAAAATGTTTGTGAGAAGTTTCCTAAAGAGCTAAGTAAACGGTAGCGAAATGGCCATCGAGACGTGCTTTTACCTTCAATAATTAAAATCGGTGATTTTAATAATTTGTTCCTTATAATTAGAACAATATTTTTAAAGATAAAAATTAATTTTTTTTTGTACGAAATTTTGGGTGAAATTATTTCTTAATGGCTTTACAAATGAAAAATAGAAAGTTCTTGGTGTGAAACATGGAAAATTGCGAAAAATGCGATATTTCAACGATATTCTTGCTATTAATGCAGAATAATAGATATAATTAAACCTTCACAAATTCTGACATATCCACCGGAAATGTATATCCGTTCTAAAAACTATAAAAACACGCATAAAGGTCTTATAAATACTATTTTGTAAAAACAGCAGCTAAGAACACAAAAAATATATTACGAAGCAATGTGCATAGAGTACTAAAATTATTATTATTTGCTTATACTTATGTTGCTAAAGGTGCGTTTAGACTGTGCTAATATTTGTGCAAAATCATAAAAATTTCGTTTGTCCTAGTGTAAACACTCGAATTTGTTAGCCACCAAATATTTTTCGACTGTTTGTTGGCTAAAAAAATCTTTGTTTGTGAATAAAGCTTTGCATAATGTAAACACTTTGTCAGCACGTCGTTACAAATATTTGGCTCGATATTTTGTTTGTTCTCGCAATATTTTTGGCGAAACAAATAGCGACAAATAATTGTAGAAACGTGGGCTGCCAACAGTTATTTTTGAGAGAGCTTAACATATAAAAAATGAAATAAATTGAAATGGCAATATTAGTCAATTCGTTTGACAGATTAGTAACTAAAAAGCGCTTTTTTATAATTCTTTATGATAAAGCATACTTTTCTGAAAGAAAATGGACAACATCAATTATTGAATCGCCACCATCTGCCAAAAAAATCAAAAGGAAGAGGACGACGCACGATTGGAGTGAAGAAAATATATTTAAATTGATCGGCGAAGTGGAATTCCATCCTTGCATTTGGAATGCATCAAGTGCTGACTACCATTAAAAACCCATGCGGGATAGCGCATGGACTGAAATTGGCGATATGCTTAATGTTACAGCGGAGGAAATTTTCACAAAATGGTCGAATTTGAAGATTCAGTACCGGGGCTACATCAAAAAAAAAAAAAAAAACAAATCTGGACAAGGTGCAAACAATGCATCAAAGTGTAAATATTTCGAGACCATTGCTTTTGTTGGACGCGCGGAGGTTAGCCAGCAGCAACCAATAACAACAAATTTAGATATTTTATCTGAAAGCGAAGGTATCAAGTAATAGAAGTCATTTATGCAGCGAAGGTTCTTCAAAACTTAGTTCCTTCAGAAGTTTTTTGCAACATCCTTCCATTTTACGACGCTGCACCCACGCTCGAACCCACATTCTTCTGGATCTTTTTTTTTTCTTTTTGCTGGGTTTTTGAAAGTGCCATAGCTCCAGCAGTTATTAATAATAAATCTTCAATATCACTGTCACTAAACATTTTAATTTTTCACGTTGCTTCACAAACACAATTTGATACTATTTAGCAGATGGATTTCATAAACATAACAACAACATTATTTAACAGATGTTTGTTCATACACACCGGACAAATAAAATTATTTGTGCAGTGTAAAAGGGTATACAAATATTTGTACCAAACATGGCTGACACAAAATCTTCTGTTGTTTGTGCAAATAAAATTCAAACATATATTAGTGCAATCTAAACGCATGCCCAAATATTAGTCAGAATACCTACTATTAGCCCAAACCATTATTTGTTGTGTTTGGACAAATATTAGCATAGTCTAAACGTACCTTAAGAAAGCATTGCTCATGGTAAACACATGAGTGCAAAGTAACAAGTACTGGGAAAGTCAAAATTTTAAAGCGCCAGTAATTTATTTAGTTTGGAAATTTTAATTTATAAATTTAGCTATCAAATTCATATTGAGGTTTATACGAGGGCTGCTCTATATATTTCTGGCCTTATAGTGAAAATGCGAATATTTATGATCAAAAATGGTTTTATTGTTTTTCAAAGTATTCTCCAGCATGATTTATACACTTTTGTATGCGAAGCACTTTTTCCACTCCGATTGAGACACCTCTAAAACATGGTTTTTGAACACTTCAACAGCTTCTTCTGGCGACGAAAATCGTTGACCACGCATTTTTTTCTAGATGTGCGGAAACAAGAAGAAGTCATTAGGTGACAAGTCAGAGCTGTACGGCGGATGACCCATTAATTCGACGTTTTGGCCGGTCAAAAACGCTCTGGTTTGAGCCGATGTGTGAGAGCTCGCATTGTCATGGTGAACAATGATTCGTCTTCTCTTGTTGGTTTTTCGAATTTCTCCGATGACTTCACGCAAACAAATTGTAGCGTACCACTCAGAAATGACCGTCCTACGTTGCTCAAGCGGAACAGTCGCCACATGACCAGTTTTGCCGAGGAAACAGGCGACCATTTGCTTCGAAGTGCTTCTTCCACGAACAACTTTCGTTGGATTTTGCTCGTCTTTGAAGACCCACACGGCCGATTGTTGTTTCGTTTCGGGCTCATACGCATAGATCCATGATTCGTCACCTGTGACGATCTTATAAACGTCTTTTGAAGCACCGCAATCGTATTTTTGCAACATTTCTTTGCACCAATCGATACGAGCGACTTTCAAATTGTGCGGGATCCAACGAGAACAAACCTTTTTTACGGCCAGGTGTTCATGCAGTATCGAATGTATGCTGGTGAAAGAAATGTTCAAGGATGTCTCTATCTCTCGGTATGCCGCACGTCAATCTTGCATTATGAGTTCACGCACGGCATCAATGTTCTCTGGCACAACAGCCGTTTTTGGACGATCTTCACGGAATTCGTTTTTGAGCGAGCATCGGCCACGATTAAATTCATTATACCAATTTTTCACAGTGCTATAGGATGGTGCTTCATCGCCATACAAAGATTTAAGTTCATCAATGCACTCTTGTCGTGATAATCCACGTCAAAAGTTGTGAAAAATGATGGCACGAAAATGTTCACGAGTTAATTCCATTTTTTTCTATATTAATTTTTTCAAGTCACTGTAAACAACACAAATAATGGTCGTACGTCAAAACGTTTTGAGTACGATTATGCTTAAAAATGACAAACTTTCCAATGGAAATGTCAAATTGCACTTGGCAGCACTCAGTGTTGCCAGGCCAGAAATATATATAGCAGCCCTCGTATATAGTGAACCTATGTGCAGGTTAAATAAACTTAAAAAAAAATTTAATAATAAATATACATAAATAAGCGCCTTATTTTATTACCATTGTTTGAAATTTCTTAAAAAACATATTAAGTATCCACAAGAATAAATGCTAAAAAAAATTACTACGTAATTTAGGATATGATTAGTTCGGTGCGATTATGCATATTTTAAAAAATACACAAATAAAAATATATATTTACCCTTCAATAACAAGAGCAGTCATATAGTTTCCTTTTTAAGCTTATTTTACAAACAATTTATAACTAAGTAGGAAAAATAGAATTCAGAAATAAAATTTTATGAAGCACATTCTTCTTTATATGCAGATATGAAAGTATGTATGTACGTTTCTATATGTTAAATGTGTGTTTTTGTCTCTCAATACCCTGCAAACATTTTTGAGATTTTTTGGCGATGATTACGCGATTCTGCTCAGGGAATACAAATCGCTAACCATCCCCTACGCCTTATAACTAAGCGATGAATACGCGAGCGTACACAAGAAGTCATTTTTTGTTCTAAAAACACTCAAACCTGAAAACAATTTTGATTACGTTTACGATATGAATCGCGTGCCATCGCCTATGCCTTACAACCAGCGATGAATACGCGAGCGTACACCGGTAACGGGAAAAAATTCTAACAACGTATTTTATTCATTTGAGTTGAGTCATCTGTGTTTTTTCATAACTTTCGATGGAATTTTTTATTTTTTGTTGTTTTCTAGAGGTAACGAGAAAAAAAATATTTAAGCAATTAGCAAAATTTTCATTTCAGTTGGACAAGTGATCTGTTAAAAAGACAATAAGAATACATCGGAAATATAAAATATCAAAAAGAAATAAATAAATAAGTAGTGATCAGTGAAAGGTGTGGCGTGTGAAAGTAATATATTGATAAAAATGTTGTCAAACAAAGCACTGCGGTTGAAAAGTAAGAGAGAAGCCGCTAAATTAATAGTAAGAATTCGTAATTTAAATGCAGTTGTCGCTATTTCTGATTCGCCTGCGAGTCGAAAATTGCGAATCGCCGGCGGATCTCTATTTGTGATTCGCCTGCGAGTCGTTAGTTGTGAATCGCCAGCGGATCTCTATTCGCGAATCGCAACAGGCACACAAGCGAGCGTTTTAGCGAATCGCTTAAGGGTAATTTTTGGCTCGCACGCGATTACTCGCCGCGATTGTACACAACTTGCCGGCGATTCGCGGGCGAAGATTCGGCGATTGAAAATGTTTGCAGGGTACTTTCCTTTAACAAAACATTTCTTATGAACATTCACACACATTTTTAAACGCATGTGTGTATGAATCTGTCTTGTTTACAAAACAAATATTATGCTCTCTTGAGTTTTGGTTGCGCTCACAGAAATTTCTTCCCTCTTTTTTCTTACCCCCGCTATCTTGAAACTGCTCATAATTTTTGATTTTTTAAATGTTCAAGCTGCAACATCTTTATAAATTTATTGTCTTTGCTTAAACTCATCAATACTCAAATGGAATGGGTATAGTAAATACTCGCACAAAAAAAATGCGGTGGCGATCACACAGCAACCGCTTTTAAGATGAGTATACTTAGAGTATTAAAAATACACACTCTTGCAGTACTCTGACAAGAACACAGAGTTTATGTTGAATCAGAGATGCTTTATTTAAATCATAAAAAGAATTAAAAATAATTGTGACCAAGAAAGTGAAACGAACTTGCCTATTTTGTCTGTTTACAAAGCTAGCAGTTTCTACAAAACTTCTGGATCACAAAACAAAACCAACAAACACAAAGCGAGAAATAAACAAACACAATACACAACCACACACACAAACCTGATACGAGTATGCATAACAACTAAATAAGAATTACCACACAGCATTTATCATAAATTGTAATAGAATATTCTATTAGCAAATATGAGAAATTCTCGAACATCTAAGAACCCTTTAACATTTGGCCGATTCATTCTGATTGTGAACGTCACTAGCGAGTATCTTGTAGTAGAACAGTTTTATCCGTTACAAAAGTTTTAAAGTTGCATTCGTGTATTTATGTGTATAAATCGCGAATAAGTAAATAATCGACTTAAGGTTCAATTAGACGTGACATAACCTTAACCATATAAAAGAGCTGTTCAAACCAACCTTATGGGAAATACTATATTTCATTATTGGTGACATGTCATAGCCATAACCGTCACCATAGATATAAATTAAATTTTGATTTTTACCATAACCATATACAGTTGACTATTAAATTTTGGTTTTAACTGTTTGTTTTTTTTATTGTGTTCTTATTTTTCACGTTCGCTGCATTGACTTGGTGAGTTTTAATTCAATTCTTAGCAAAAGGCAAAAGAAATAAGAGTTGCTTATGGCTATGGTTATGGCCATGGTTATGGCGTTATGGTATGGCACATCTAATTTAACCACAAATAAATTGTGTAATTTTAATTAAAGCTGTAATCGTTGTGTGTAATTATTTTGCAATAAAAGAAATCAATAAATTAAACGTTTATATATTAAATAAACGTAACAATTTACCTTATGGGGTCGGAATGGATACTGTAGAAATTACAAATGGAATAACAAACTTAGTTGTCCCCTTATTTCAATTTTTTGGGTGAAGGGTATAAATGACCAACAAGACAAGAGGAACATTGTTCAAAATTGCTGATCCTTGTTAAAATTAATTCAATTCGGCAATACGTAATAAAGTTTATAATGCACTAAATTTAAAAGAAACTGCATACAAATTTAAGAAAAAAAACTACTAAAATTTAAATTTCTAAATAGCTCAGCTCACTCAGAATTTTCAGCATCTCAACGACTAGACATATGAAACTTTCACAAAAATTGTATTGTTATTGCCGATGAAATAACTAAAAATTAAAGACTGTACCATAGAATATCTATTTTTAGGTACATATACGGCCACTTAAATGTTTGTATCAACGAAAGAAAGCAAATTGAAAAACGATCACAAAACAGGCACTCTATAATTTGCTTAACAACATTTATATCTGAGACCGTTAATCTTCCCTGTGTTTCATTAGATGATGTATTCTAAATCTATTTTAATGCCAAAGAAAATGCAATATTGAAGTGTGAAAATTCGTAACCCTCAGTTTATGTGCATTGTAGTTGCTAGCTAACAAAAAAGGAATACACCAAAAAATTTACTAATTTCAACGACATTTTTCCGAACGTGTAGGTAGTCAAACATCTCCTTAGAAAAGTTTCCTCGGTTTTTTTTTTTAGATTACAAAATTTAGGGTAGAACGCCAATCGCAAAGCATGATATCACTTTTATTTTGCCAAAAATTTAACAAAAAAATCCTTTTTTTAATTTTAAACAAAATGTTTTATCATGAAAATTTAAAACAAAATTTTTCTAAGAATTAATGTATGTAGCTGATAATATAGCCTTTCGCAGGCAAAAATCAACACAAGATCTTTAATCGTTTAGCCACAAAAAGATATATAGCAAAACTCTCAATCGTATAAAATCAGTAAAAACGTATGCAATTTATCCAACTTTCCTGACTTTAACAGTGTCCCAAAACAAGAAATCTCAAGCAAAAGCCTTCGAAATTTACTATACGACGCAGAATGTTTTTAATTTGTCCAGCTGCGCACTTAATATTTTATTATTATTGGCTCAAAATAATAGGGAGTTATCGGAATTCGTTGAAATTTTTACAGTAGCGTATTGGATTTCTTGCAAATAGTGCAATTTTACAAATACAATATTAAAAAACTTTTGTTAATGCTTAAAATTTAATAATAAATAGTATTATTTGTAGCGGGGATTTTTTTGATTTATCTAATTGGGGATACGACTCAAAAAAAAATCTGGGAACCCTGATGAGCAACAGCTAAATCAAGGCGAATCAATTACCAGGTGGCAGCGTAGGCGAATTCATTAATTTTCGCCGTGTACACTACTGTCAAACTCCATATATAAAAAATCTGTTTACCATTTTTTTATATGAAGTTTGACATTCGTTTCACCAGCAAAAAATAATAAATTTTCTAACGCTGCCACCTGATAATTGATTCGCCTTGAGCTAAATAGCCATCAAGGCGAATAAATTACCAGGTGGCAGCGTAAGTGAATTCATTATTTTTTGCTGGTAAGAAGTACTGTCAAACTTCAGATATAAAAAATTATACACAGATTTTTTATATATGGAGTTTGACAGTAGTGTTCACGGCGAAAGTTTTATGAAAATTTATAAAATTAAAAAAAAAGTGATATTTATATGTTTTTATTTGATCAAGTTATATTTATATTAATCGTTTGACGAAAAAGTTATAGTTTTCTTTTAACACAAAAAATGACACTGCATTTCTGCCACAGATCACAATTTCTGCATTCAAAAAACACTGCAGATTTAAAGACTTTTTCACTTCTTTTATCTTGTAAGACAACAACATATCACATTTTTTACAAATTAAAAATACTTAGTAAATGATTTCTTTATTCACGCGAATAAACAATATTTTTTTTGTGGCAAAAACGTTTTATGCTGTATGTTTTCTTGTAAAATATCTAGTTTTTGTTTGGTTCATTATGCCTTGTTCATAACAACATAGCACTATATTTGTCTCTTTCTTGAGAACCTGCAGAAAACCTGATTATATTATTTTCATATGCCAAGGGTTTCACCTCTGTATGCTTAGTGCCGAAAATAAACATATTACTACGATAAAAACATGTACATTTTGTTTTTGTACAAATAGTTTTCGACTGTCAAAAGCAAAGCAGATTATAACTTTTGACACTCGAAGAGGGAAAAATCACATTAGTCACCTGGGATGTTAAGGCCACCTGTTTTTAATTCGCCTTGTTTTCGGCTATCAAAAGCAAAGCAAATTACAATTTTTGACACTCGAAGAAGGATAAACCACAATACTAACCTGGGCTGTTAAGGCCACATGTTGTTGATTTGCCGTGAACCATATGAATATGCTTTCCCGCAGTAATAAGTTCATGTTTTAGTTTTTAAATAATAACTGCCATATTCATAGAAAAAAAAACAACAATTTTGAAATATGTTTTATGAACAATTTTCCATATAAATTTGTGCTAATATACATTTCAAATCTTTTTTAATTATTTATGAATACGGAAATAAATATTTAATGAAATATATCTATTTGAAGGAATGGAAGTTTTGAAAATTAAAACTTTTTATTGCCCCCACTTCATTATTTTAGGATTTGTGTAAGCAAAATATTTATAATTTGAATTATACTTATGAAATTAAGATAGTATACATATGTTATAAATAATATAAAGCAATTTGTTGAAAGTCAGAAAAAAGGAAGTAATGTTTATTTGTAGCTAGAAAGATACATACATACATATGTACAAATTGTATCCAGTTTAACATCTCTGCTTTAGATTTCTGAAAACACACAAAAATTTAAAACAAAAGAAATAATAGTAGTGGTAATAGCGTTTTTAAGTTGATGATACAACAGTTTTTCAGAGTACACACTTGCCAGAGTTTGTAAAATCTCGTCAATATCGCAACATTAAATTAATGCAGTCAAAACTAAAAAAAATTATGTGCTGTTTCTGTATTATAAGCGATTTACTCGTCTAAAAAAAATGTATGAAAAGCACGCAGTTTTTCGAGTAATAAGAGAGATGATCGCCTGTAATAAGAAACAGTAAATTAATTTATCTTTTTTTTCATTTCTAAAGTACAATAACTAAAGTGAAAAGTATTTCATATGAAAATATAGCATTCATACTGTTTTAAACAGGGTAGGCTAGAGTAAGCTACTTTTTTTTAAATAAAATAAACAAATTATCATGAATACGTGTAGCTCACTCACCCTTTATAAAACTAGAGGACTACAATATTTTCATGTAAAAATCTTTTCACTTTAGTTTACACAGTTTCTATAACTAATGTAAACGTTATGACAATATATGATATAACGCCAGCAGAATAACAGCTATGTTTTTCTTACATATAAATTTATAAAAATTACCACAAATTTCGTACTCTTAACATTTTCAATATAAACTCACTGTTATTGCAATGTCATTACTTACAAATAAAGCATTGTTATAACCTGGGCGATATTGATTTTTGATTGGTTCTGATTAGGATCGTTATTAAATAATTTTCCCGTATTATTCCCCTTGTGTGACGGACAGCTTATATGAGAACAATCATTCTTGTCTGGGTGGTATACAGTTTAATTTTTAAAAACTACACTACCAATATTACAAAAACACCTTAGCCAAATCGTTGTAATGAAGGTAAATTTTTTATTAGTTATTTTCGTTTATAATGTTATACAACTTATACAAGATAATTTTAGTACTATTTATATTGCCATTTCGTGTCCAAACACATGTTTTAAAGTGCATCGATTAAAACTTTTCGTAGAAAACATTGTGATTGTTAAAATTGATTCTTTTATTTGCCGAGTTTATAGCGTTTTCATCTGGCAACACTTATATTATTGAGTTGAATATAATTTATTTATGGCAAGTGTCAACAGTGTGACAAACGGCCGTTTTCTCGCTAGATCTGGTGGTTTTTTGCTCTTAGAAGCGGAAGGTTAGAAAAAAACCGCTAAGCGGTTTGTTCAGCCGTGAAAATTTTTAGTTGACGGGTTTTTAGCAATTTTTATGCGGCAAGCTTAACTATGTATTTGTAATCTTTGATATAAATATATAGATTATGATTAATCTATAGATTAACCGGTTTTGCCTTGTTTTTCAAAAGTGTTAAAACAATTAATTCAAAGGAGGGTAACAAAATATATTTTAATTGAGGCATTTTAAATTAGTAGAAAATTGGAAAATTTTAGGAAAAAATGATAAATTTTTAGTAAATACCGTATTTAGAGCAAAAAAGGAGGATGCCTGTCAGTCTTGGAACAAATGGGTTAAAGCTCTGAAATAATCGAAACGATGTTAAACCAGCGTAATAATATAATACTATAAAATGGAATAATCTAACGGATACTACACTTTTTTGGCTTGAGGTTTTTGAATATTAATATTTGGCAGAAAATAAAATTAATTTGCCTTGCTAGTATTGTGCGTGCCATGGTCTAATGCAGAAGTGGAACGAGTTTTTAGTCAACTTAATATAGTTAAATCAAAACTTAGAAATTGATTGCAAATCAATTTGGTAAATGTTGTTTTAACAGTTAAGCATGTCAATTTGTCTCTTTTCCGTCTGTATAACAAATGCGGCGTCGATTAGGAGGTTCTGAAAACTGATATAGCGAATGAGTAGATAGATATAGATTCAATTATTTAAAATCTTAAGTAGAGATAAATAATAATTGCCACATTCATAAAAAAGTAAAATAGGTATAAATTTATTTTATGAATACGGCAATATTCGTATTGAAAAATAAAATAAAAATAAATTGTTCATAAAATTTTTTAGCGGTTTATGTCAGCGGTTTTTTCGACTATTTAGCGGGTTCTAGCGTTTTTTAAAGTAATATCTAGTGGAAATTGACTTAATAGTTTTGGCAACTCTGAGTGGCGTAAATTGTAAATTGGCGTATTTACAACAGATATTAGGTTCAATCGTTTACATTTACAGTAAATGACTAATTTTTAGGCAAATTACAAAAATTACTCTAAAAGAACATAGTAAAAATTCGTTAACTCTAGTAAACAGCTGATACTAATATACTTAGTGATGGAAAAGTTATCTATTTCAACTACACGAGTCTTTGCAATTAAAAAATTTGCAAATGAAAAATTTTTTAAAATATCATTAAGATATTAAATATCTCGTTACAATGTGTCTTAATTTTTGTATACCCTTCACTGCAAAAATGGGAAAAGGGTATATATAAGTTTGTCATTCCGTGTGTAATTACTACAATATCCATTTTCGACCCCATATAGTATGTATATTCTGACTTTTTATGCATAGCGTAGTCGATTGAGCGATATCCGTGAGCGTCCGTGTGGGTGTTAAATAAAAATATCAATCGATCAGATATAGTGTCGAAGGAGGTGCTATTGGACAGCTTGATCGGTCAATTTCCTTCCAGGCAGCAGGCAAAACACTACGCTTACCTGTAATTTTTTCAATTTTTTGGAACAATAAGATAACTTTAATAAAAAAAATAAATATATGGGGCGATAGAAAATTTAAAAATAAGAAAAAAAAAACGTCAAGTGAAAAATTTGGGCTCGCCTATATTTTCCGCGTTACGGGATCTGAAATTTTAAAATTTTTTAAAATATCAATATGGGTATCATTTTAAAGCTTTTGAATAGATATTAAGGAAATACTATTTTTTGTAAATGCTTAACGCATTGAGAGCCGATGTAATTTTATGTAAATTTTTTTTCTCTGTCACCTTAAATTTGTATTTTTCATTGAAGTTACTTTACTAAACTATGTTTACATAAATGGTGTAGGGTATATAAGATTCGGCATAGCTGAATATAGCAGTCTTACTTATTTTAATTGAATTTGACCACTCTTAATATGCTTTAGTACATTGAAATTTGTTTTAATTTTAACTTAAAAACAAGTAGTCAAGCACTTATAAGTTGTACAACAAGAACACAAAATAAATTCTTGAAAATTTGCTTTGTACTTTCACAAGACATAATTAATTAAAATACCAAAGTTAAAACAATTTATTCTATTGTACACTATACACATAGCATGACAACATGCCATAAAGTGCATATTGTCTGAGGTCTTATGTATAGCGATGTCGATAGAACTACGTCCGTTTCTGTTAGTGTAGAAATCAAGTTTGCCAAGGCACTAGATGAGCTAGAGAAAATTTCTAATCTAATCGAACAGACATATTTTTCAAAGAGTTGCTATTGAAAATCAGCAAGATCGGTCCATGCCCTTCGAGGCAGCGGGAAAATACCACGCCTAATATTTCCATATCATTTGGGACAATAGAGTAACCCCAATAAAAAAAAAGAATGCAAGTATATGGTGCAGTAGAGAATTAAAAATAAAAAATCAAGTAAAAAAAAATTGACGCTCGCTCATATTTCACGAGTTATGGGCCTCTGAACTGTGCATAGAAAAGTATGATTGTATCATATTTTAAAAAATATCAATATGAGCATCATTTACAAGGGGATCTTTAAGGAAACACAATATTTTTTTTTTTAAATACTTAAACCATTGAGAGCCGATGACATTTTGATGTAAAATTATATATATGCAGTACAGAATCTTTTTTTTTATTTTTAATTCTCTGTAACCCAAATATTTGTTTGTTTTTTTTTTTTTTGTATGTACTAAAGAGCTGCACAAAATGTTTTGAAAGTTCTATGTTCTAGTGTACACTACTTCCAAACACAGAATTTCAGTGTAAATATATATATCAAAACAAGCATAACAAAACATGGCTCTCACTAAAACAAAACAAGCACCATTTGAAAAGTTTCTCTTTACAGCTTTGTTAGTGCTTGTGTTTTAAAACAGAGTAGAACATCAAAACAAAAGGCGAAAATGAAGTAAAAAAACGGTAAATCATAGTAGAAACATCGAGTGCACTTGTACATATACAAAAATGCTCACAATAATAAAGCAGTATTGTTAAATAATGCGATTTAAGGCTGTTGAAAGAAAATACTTTTATACAAGCAATTTTTGTACGCATATGCTATTTATATATTTAAGCTATTTGAATTAGTTAAGTTTTTATATAATAGTAACATTTTGAAATGCTCCTTTTATAATTCTGTGCTAATAAATAATAATAAAATTGTTAACTCGGCTTAGCTCGAAATTAAATAAAATGCTATTTGAAGCGTAAACCAACAATCGGTTTTTTGCGATTAAATTTTAGTGCTTTAAAATTTTAAAGTTAACAACTATCATAGAAAAAAATTTTTGGTCTCATTTTAAAAAGTTTTAAACAGAATTTTTAAAAAAAAAGTGTGCAAAAATGATATGTAAACACACAAATTTGTTTTTTCATTACAGGTTGTTTTTTAATACGAAAATATGATACTTCTGATAAAAAATAAATTTTTAAAACATATTTTCATAAAAAGATAAATACTGCCACGTATTATTAATTTTAAATCCTTACTATCAATCGCTGGACTCTTTTTAAAAACTTTTGTATAGAACTTGTGAAAAAAATTTATCTGGTATGATCGAATACATGCAAATTTGTTGTATTTTTATTTTTGTTAAGTTTCATTACTATTCATTTTTCTGAAAACCCCGAAATGTAAAAGACAATTTTACTATTATATTTTTAATATAAAACTATTGAATTTGTTTTGAAAAAGTAATTCAATTAACATTTTAAATAAAACAGATATTATAATGTTTTTTTTTTCTCCATTTTTATTCGTTTTCAAATCTTAAAGTTGACAACACTCATATTGAGAAAAACGAAAATGATTGTAGTTTCTCTTTAGCCTAATTCTGCTATCAAAAACTTCAAGCATGTTTTGAATGTTCTACTTCAGTTTTGATATTCTATTTCATTTTTGTTCTAGTTCAGTTTTGTTTTGCTTCAATGTTGTTCTAAAACACTTTTGTTCTCTTATTCTATATTTTGATAGCAAAGCAAAACATTTGTGTTTGGAAGTATGTGTTTGAAAATGAGAGTGTTCTATACACACACTACTTGATATTTACGTGATTGCTTATAACTGCCATCCCTAAATTAGCGCGTAAAGCGCAAGATAACTGTCAAAATTTCTCATGTACATACAAAATGTATGAAGCATCCCTAAATAGCTTGGCGTCAACGCTTAGCAATTGGAAAATCCAATTTTGACAGTGCGTTAGGAAGTGAAGTTTGCTGTTTGTTGGTTTGTTTTGTTTTGTTATGGTTGAAACGTAATGACAATTTAGTAATTTTCAAGGCAATCTAGCGGTTTTATCTCTTCTTTATTCTTATACAGCGGGTTTTATGAAATAAAATGAGTTAACATTACTTTTAACGACACGAAGTTAACGCTGTTATTTAGGGATGACATTTCAGCGCAAAAGCTATGAATTACATTGCTTTGCGTCTTACGCGCTAATTTAGGGATGGCAGTAAGACATTTTTCTTATGCTTGTGCAGCCCTTTAGTATGTACATACTGCACTAAACTAAATTTACATATATGGTGAAAAGAGCACTTTTACTTGTTAATACTAAAATTACATGTTTTTATATTGGCGATATTCGGCAAGCTATTTGGCGAGAAAGCTCGAAAAAAACTGGCAGCACTGTGTGTTTGTTGTTACAGACAATGAATAAAAACAAGACAGATGGCAAACATTAGCAGTTTGATTACAGTTTACAACAAGAAGCATGTTGTTTCTGTAATTTTTGTTTTTAAAGTACTACCTTCTAGTGTATCATTCCCTCAATAGATGTTTATAACTGACAATGTGCACAATTTGGTTTGTGGTGCACAATCAATAAATACTTTGGTTTTTGTATAGATTAGCTTGCGGATTAATTACTTATTCAGATATTTGTTTTACAATTTAAGCCAAAAAGTATATCCAACTAAAATTTGTGTGCCTTATATTGAAACGTGAAACAAAGTGCATTTCATATTAAAAAAATATATTTTCATAAACATGAAGCTTAGTCGCAGTGGTTATGTGTAAAAATACAATGACTATACCAAGGATAATATGTATATGTGAGTGATTGTTGCATTCTCCTGTCGATGACTAGTTAAGTGATTTTATCATAAATATGTTTCTCCGTCTGTTAGACTTTTTAATATTTGCGGCAAGTACAAACATAATATTTGAAAACATGCACGATAAATAGTGTCACTTAAAAAAGCATTGTCAAAATCGTATAATAATGATTTATATTGTGTAATTGTGAAATTAAACCTTTCTAATCAACGCAGTTCAAGCCATAAATAAAACATTTATACATTGAAAATACTTTTTTTATTTATAAATATTGTGTTTTTGTTGTACATTTGTTGAGTTTGTTTTGCTTGATAGAACAATTGTTTTTTTTTCAATTTTACGATTAATTATAACCTCGCATGAACGAAGTTTGTGTGTGCCTAGAGCAAAACAATACATTACTTAGAAGTGTCAATAAATAATAAAAACAATTATTACATTAGTAGAAAGCGAAGGCGCACCATTTTATAAGTTTACATTAAAAATAACAAAATGATGACAAAATTCTATGTATTTTATTTACTATCATATCCATACATGGCTACATACATATGTACATCTAATCTAATATACATATGTATGTGATAAATCTGTTAGTTTGTTTGTGCGTACATCAATCATGGCTAAACGACTAACCGATTCTAATGAAATTTGAAATACCCGTAGATATTTGTCCTCATGATGAAATAGAGTTTTTATATTTTCAATAGCCGAACCGTTATATTTAAAAAAATCACTTTATTCTGATTGAGTTTAATTTTTAATTTCTACATTTAATATGTATGCTGCAGAATAATTGTTTCATAATTGTTTTTCTATATGCAAACAGATAGCGCTTCTATTTGCTTTACATTAAATATCCTTACAGAAAATTCGAACTATAGACATTAATCATTTCAAGGTTAATCGTTTAAATAGTCTTAAATACTCATAATAATCAGTTTTAAATAAAGTTTAACCAAAATTTGCCTATTAAAACTTTTAAAAGTACATTAGAATTTAATACTGGCATAATATTATTAAGGTCTATGGTGCGAATGGAACAAATCTAGTTTACCGGCACCGCTCCAAAAAAAAAAAAATTTGCCTACGGGGTGCAAAATGCAATTTTAAGCAAATAATATAAAGTGAAAAAATTGGCGGCAACCCTTAGTTTCGGATTTTTTATTTTGGAGCAGTGACCGTTAACTAGATTTAAGCCGAAAAAAGGCACATTCATGTTACAAACATAGACGCCAATTGAAATGTGGCATTATTGTTTTACATAATAAAACATTCAGTAGGTACTTTGTAATCGTAGAATTGGTAATATCCGGTCAACAAATACATGGTCATTCTGAACTTTATTCAACATTATGGCCTGCATTTATACAATACCTAACAACTGAAGTAAATCCTGTCTTGAAATAGGTATAATTGCAGAATAAAATTCCTTTAAAAATGATTTAAAACAAATAACCGAGCAATACAAATATCAAGGTGAAAAACTTTTGATCAAGAAAAAGTACAATAAGCTAGTCACATTTAAAGAGATTTGTGTGCATTGTTAAAAAATATCTATAAAAAGAGTGCTATATTCGGTTATGCCGAATCTTATATACCCTTCACCATTTATGTAAATCTAGTTTAGTGAAGTAAATCCAATCAAAAAAGCAAATATTATGGTGACAGGAATAAAAAAATTGGCTTCTGCATATACTTATACAATCTTACATAAAAATGACATCGGCACTAAATGGTTTTAGCTTTTTTTTTAATATTAGTATTTCCTTAAAGATCTCTTCAAAAGCTCTTAAATGATACCCAAATTGATATTTCAGAAAAATTAAAAATTTTAGAACAATTTGGAAAATATAGGTGAGCGCCAATTTTTCACTTGATGTTTTTTTTTCTTATTTTTTTAATTTTCTATCGCCTCTTATATTGGTTGGAGTAACTTCATTGTTCTAAATGACATGGAGAAATTAGAGGTAAGCGTGTTGTTTCGCCTGCTGCTTTGGAGGACATGGACCGATCATGCTGATTTCCAATAGCACCTCTTTTGACACTATATCTGATAGATTGACATATTGATTTTCGTTATGGCTTCAACACTAACACGTACGGACAGACGGACGTCGCTCATTCGACTTTGCTATGCATAAGAAGTCAGAATATATATACTTTCTGAGGTCGGAAATGGATATTGTAGAAATTACACTTAGAATGACAAACTTAGATATACCGTTTTCCACTTGTTGTGGTAAAGGGTATAAAAAGATTGCAATTGGAACGTTAAATTTCAAAAAGTGTGAAAAATTACAGGAAGTAATGAACAAAAAAGAGTCACTTCATTCTTATTTTTAACAGCAAGAGCTTTGAATTGTTGAAATAGTTTTTGCCCAAAAGCTTTAAGGGTAGAAGTAAAAGGTCATGTATATTAAAAATAAGAACCTTTTTATATTAGAATTTCCAAACAAATATCTATGGTTAACTGCGCCACTTCGTATCTCAATTACTATTCCGTAGAGACAACAGCTTTTAATGAATGTTTTGATAACATTTTTTATTAAATTTATTTCGCAACATATTGTAAACTTAATTCAATATTGAAAAGCAAACACCAATATTTTTATTAAATTTATTGCTGATCCTTTTGTTGATTACAAGCATAAATTAAAGAATATTAATAACAGTAATGTAGTTTCAATAACTATTTTAATCATATTAAATTAACTTAAACAGATTAACCCATTAGTGGGCAAAGTGCCCGCGCCTCTTTCCTATAATAATTTTTAATAATTATTAATAAAAGTGAATGATGATTTTATTTTAAAAACATTTTATTTTTTTTTAGTTGTAATGTTAATGACCGTTCTTTATAAGGGACACTGCCATGATAACTTTTTTGTTTGTTTTTTAGAACGTTATTAAAATGGTTTTTGCCATCATATACTGTACCTGTCGTTAAAACAAGAACCACTTTTAGATGTACTAAACGTTTTAAGTTAGGATATAGCAAGATTTAAGCAAAAAAAAAAAAAAAAGAAGTAAGTCACATGTCGAACATTGGCATGTAATTTCTTCATCAGCAGCCATGCGAAAATATCTGAAACATCAAGAAGATATGAAAATATTGGCCACAATTACTATTTTTTTTGTTTAATTCGCTGGTGAAACACTGCAACTAATTGATCGATCTTATCAACGTTTCCCATACCCACTTTATATTGATGCAACACTTTTGGTTAAAAATACTTCTGTCAGCATCCACCATCACTTTCTGCGACGATTTGTTCGTTACCGAATTGAGCGAAAAGTACAACACAGCTTTAAATCGTATCTTGATCAATATTGGTTTCATCTAATGGTGGAATGGTCGTCAGGGGTATCCAGTTCATATAATATTTCAGTAACTGTAAGTTTAAATGAAAAAAAAAATATTAATCATCGTATCACAATTGTACAACGACGCAGTGTCCCTTTCATGAGACGTTGCTTTCAAGATCACTATACGCACCTACGTGGCATAACGTTTTGTTATAATATCTTTAAATTAACTTAATAACTGAACTAAGTTTCACATAAGAGCACAGCAAAATACTAAGTATTCACGTTTCCACGACAGTTGGATCTTCGCTCCAGAACGACCCGACTCTATATCGGTCAAAGATTGTCAACCCAGCAACAGTTGTACAAACCGACAGTTTCTTCCCCAGCGAAAAACTCTCGACAGAAGCAGAGAGAAGAGTTACAAAAACAACTACGTATTCATATAATAAGTAATCACCCTTATCGTGTTTGGCATTTTTGTAGCAAAAACTCAGCATTTTTGAAAGTTTTGTAATAGATTAAAGATAGCTCGTAACAGTTATCATTTATCTATTACAAAATTGTCGTAGTCGAAATACGTCTACGCCAAATACGATAGGGGTGAATATATTCCAGTTTTTCTTGCCAAGTTCCAGCTTTTGCTCTTTTGAACAAATTGGTTTTCCCTATTTTGCTTAAAACACAGTACACAAATCACAAAAGTTGAAACAAATGAAATAAACAATCTAGCATAGCCCACTTATTATTTAAAAATTAGATTTTTTATGTACTACCAAGGTGAATATATAAGAGGTTGGCGGCGCCGCCACAAAAACACCACAATAAAAAGAACAAGTAAGAGTGTTATATTCGGCTATGCCAAATCGTATTTAGCCTTCACCATCCATGTAAATCTAGTTTACTGAATTAACTCCAATCAAAAAAGAAAATGTTGGAGTGACAGAGATATAAAAATTAAGAAAAAAAAAAATGAAGTTCTACGTATATATAATTTTACATAAAAATGTCACCGGCTCCTAAAGATCTCTTCAAAAGCTTTTAAATGATACCCATATTGATATTTTAAAAAATTTCAAAATTTCAGAGCTCCGTAACTCGGAAAATATGGGCGAGTGCCAATTTATTCACTTGGCGTTTTTTCTAATTTTTAAAATCTCTATCGCCTTATATATTTATTTTTTGATTGGAGTTATTTTATTGTTCCAAATGACATCAAAAAATTAGAGGCAGGCGTGGTGTTTTGTCCGCTGCGTCAAAGGAGATGGACCGATATTGATGATTTCCAATAGCACCTCTTTCGACACTACGTCTCATCAATTGACGTATTTGAATTTTTTTTTTGTTCAAAAGATAACTTGATTTCAACACTAACACGGACGGACAGACGGACATCGCTCAATCGACTTCGCTATGCATAAGAACTCAGATATTGTAGAGATTACAAGCGGAATGACAAACTTAATTATACCCTTTTTCTAATTTTTTGGTGAAGGGTATAATAAGGAATTACATAAAGGGTGTCCCTACACTTACGTTATTTTTATCTAAATTTTCCCGACCAAGCTTTAATAAATCATAATAAGTTAATTAAAATAGAAAAAACAACATAATATTATTTTTTAATTCCATTAATGCCCAAATGTTTGATAATAATTTCGAAAGCCCAAACAGAAAAATTAACAAACAAAAAAAATAATTTCGCACTACCTATAACCTAGTGCGATAAATATGTGTAAAATATTGCACAAAACATACATATGTTCAATGTCAACTTGATGAAAAAATTTTTTTTTTGACTTAAAAAAATCGAAATGAGCAACTAAGTATTTAATATACAGTAGCTCCAAGCGAAACTCGTACACCTATGAAAACAAATTGGTTCATGTTAAATGTCTAAAACTAAATAGGCTAATCAAATAAATTTACTTAATTTTAGTACAAAGCTACATATGTACTTAATTAAATATCAGGAACGAAATTTTGAATATATCTTTATTTATTAAAATACAAATAAATATTTTAAAAAGTGGCAAATTTTGACGCCAAACCAAACTCGTACAGTCTTATTTAATTTGGCAAAATTCTTTTAATTTGCTTCTAACTTCGGGATATTTCGTAAAAATAATTTAAAAAAATATGGACTTTCCCCATTATCACATTTTTTATTGTCATTTATTTGAGTTTTGTTTGAAAGAGTTACAAAAGAAAAGAAAATGGGTATACGGAGAGGACAAACTTCTGTTGAAGTAAAAATATTAATAAATCAATATCATAATAATAATAAATCGCTGCGAGAAATATCTGAGATGGTTGATAGAAGCCGATCAACAGTGCAATATATTATAAAAAGGTATAAAATGGAAGAAAGCATTGCGAACAAGAAGAAAAGTGCAAATAACAAAATTTTCTCTGCTGGAGACGAGCAATATATTTTACGTTAAATAAAAACGACCCATTTTTAAGTGCTCCGAAACTCGTAGAAATTGTTGAAAAAGACTTAGGAAAAAAATGTTGCCCACAGAGCATAAGAAACATATTAAAAGGATTTTTCATTTTGGAAGCAGGTATTATTCACAGATGAAAGTAAATTCAACTTGTTTGGTTCAGATAGAAGACCTTATGTATGGAGAAAATCCAATGAGAAGTTGCTTGCCAAAAACATGAAACCAACAGTTAAGCACGGTGGTGGCTCAGTAATGGTTTGGGGATCATTTTCTACATCTGGGCCCGGTGTTTTAGACTTTATCGATGGTATCATGGATCAGCATATGTAATTGATGATTTTAAAAGAAAGTTTGCCAGTTTGTAAGCAGAAACTTTGTCTTGGTGGAAACTTTTATTTTTACCAAGACAACGACCCTAAGCATAAGGCTTACAATGTGCGATCATGGCTACTTTATAATTGTCCACATATTATGAATACACCAGCCCAGAGTCCAGACATAAACCCAATCGAAAATTCGTGAAGCTACCTCGATCGTAAAATTCGTAGTCATACAATAAGTTCTAGGGATGGCTTGAAAAGAGCTCTTCAGGACGAATGGGGCAAAATTCAACGAAGTTTTTGCAAAAACCTTGTGCGCAGCATGCCAAATAGATTAAAAATGATGATAAAAAATAAAGGCATGCAAACCAAATATTCATATTTAAAACCAAAAAAATAATATTTGATTAAAGTGTGGTGTATGTATGAGTTTGGCTTTGTCACAGAAATTACTATTATTTTATGTTTTTATTAAAAAAATTTTTTATTGAATAATAATTTAAAGTTTGTATGTTTTGTTAAATTTGTTATAAAATGAACAAATCAAACAAATACAGTATTATTTGTTAAGAGCTTCGTACTTAATGTTATAGGATAGTTTAAAAATTAGTCTAAAGTGTACGAGTTTCGCTTGGAGCTACTGTATATAAGAGCCAACCGAAAGGCGTTTTATTTTCTCTGTACAAGCAAAAATTAAACGCCGACTTTTATTTGTTTTTCAATCAAAAGTGATTTAATAAGAAGAACAAAAATGTTTGATTGTGTTTTTCATTTGTTGTTAAAAGTTTTAATTATAAAATGGCATTGGCCATTTTGCATCAAATATTATTCATATAAATTTTAATAGTCCCAGATTGTATATTACTCTCTCTCTCTCTCCTCTTTCCATTTCTTTAGAAGGTGTTAATCCATGAAATCGAATTTTAAACAAGTAAAAGTGCTATATTCAGCTATGCCGAATCTTATATACCCTTCTCGATGTATGTAAATCTAATTTAGTGAAGTAACTTCAATAAAAAAAAAAAGTACTTTAAGTAATTTTACATACAAATGGGTTAAGTATTTTTAAAAGATCGGAAAAATATCTTCAGAAGATTTTAAATGATACCCATATTGATATTTTAAAAAATATAGTGAACAATCGTACTTTTTATATAACTCAGAAAATATGGGCAAGCGCCAAATTTTTTATTTGATGTTTTTTTTTATTTTTTAAATTGTGTTTTGATTGAAGCTATATCACTAAACTAGATTTCCAAATGATATGGAAAAATAAGGCGTGGTTTTTTGCCCGCTACCTGGAAGGACACGGACCGATCTTGCAGATTTTCAATAGCAAAATTTTCGAAACTATGTCTGATCGTTTGGAGTATTTAAGTTTTCTCTAGCTCATCTAGTACCTTCGCAAAGTTGATTTTAACCTGAACGCGGACGGACAGACGGACATCAGCCAATCTACTTCGCTATAAAAACTCAGAATATATAAAAGAAATTACAAACGGAACGGTGAAGGGTATAAAAAGAGGAAAACTTTTTGTTGGTAAATAATATCATGATGATATGAGCTAAAGAGAATTTATTTGTTATCTGACAAATCAAACAGAATTATATTCTTTTATCTAAAATTAGCAAAGCATTTATATTACTTAGCTTGAACCCCGATCGATCTGTCTTATAATTCGAAAAAACCCGTAGCATAGAACATAATATTATTGCGCAACAGATGTGTTAGGATAGAAACAAAAAAATTGCAACCAAATACTAAGGCTTTTGTTTGCATACCTCACTATGTAGGTATCGCATTAATATATTAAATGGTGTAAAGAAATTCTAAAATATATATTTGTTGTTTGTAAAGTTGCATAATGACTTAAGTTAAAATGTTAAAATGAAATTAATAAAAGAGAAAGTATAAAATTCATCGTTTTCTGTGAGTTACAAAGCAAGCAGCCTTAATAAATTTTTAAATATGAACAGCGATGTTAAAAGATTATTTGCTAAAAGAACGCTTGTTAAACATTGACACCTGCAAATTATTGGTGTATTTATTGTACACTGACTAAAACCCGTATACGAAGCAGTTAAAACGTAATTGAATTTGATTTACGATAATGAGTTTAGTATTTTCAAAAGGGCAACAGGTACATTCTAAAAGTTTTGAAAACACGAAAAACTCTTTTCTTTGAGAAGGTTAACGATGCATTTTTTGCGCGTTGTTGAAATTTGAAGTTATGTTCATGGAAAACATTTAATTTATACTGATTGAGATAAAAAACTCTACATGTTTTGCACATTACTTTTTAACAAATTGTTCAAATGAAAATTGACGTTACAAATTAGTTGAGAAGATTTAATTCCATTCTCTTCTAAACTTGTGCTTGCTCTAAATGAATAATGATATAACAGTGCTGCTATTAAGACCCCAATATCGTTTTTGCCCAAATGTGAAAGTATGATAATTAGACTATTGACTATAAATATGTATGTATGTGTGGACAGGAGAAAAATAAAAATAACTGCATTCATAGTAATAGTAGAAATTGCAATTGCTTAGAAGTTATTAGTTTTTATTCGTTATTAATTATCGCCTCTGAGCTTTTGAGGGGTTAGGTAATTCCGGCATGTTATGGCTTTAAAGATAAAAGCGGGGGTGTTTTAGAAGAAAAATAAAAAAAATTATTAAAACAAATTTGTTTACGAAATGCTTTTTTTATTAAAATTAAATGTCTGTCTTTTTGTAACAATAATTTATAAACTAAATACTTATTTTAATAAGAAAATTTATTATTTGGAATCTTTTTTATATTAATTTACTTTAATTGTGCTTGATTCCTTTAAATATAAATATTTCATGATATTCTCATGGAATATTTATTTTTTTAAACTAATCTAAAAAATGAAATGTAATACTGCCAAATTTTATTACTTACCAAATTTTGTAAGCAAAACCTTAGATCAATTTGGCTTTAAGTATAAGACTCTGAGGTTTTGCTTACAAAATTAGGGTAGAATCCACTGATGAGCCATATATGAGCAGTAGCGAAATGGTCATATGGATATGCTTTCCCCGCAGTAATACATTTCATTTTTTAGTTTAGTTAAAAAAAATATATTCCATGAGAATATCGTGAAATATTTACATATGAAGGAATCAAGCACATTTAAAGTAAACTAACTGCCAGTCCCACGATGTCGCAATCGCTCGTTCGTTCGCATAATTACATTTAAAACAATTTTTTAGATTTTGTTTTTGTTTTGAATGTAATTGTGCGAACGAACGAACGCTTGCGATATCGTGGGACTGGCAGTTAATACTTATTATGTACGTACATATGTATATATGTACAATGTACAGCCCTAGAATATTGTTGGCTATATTGTCCTAATACAATACTAAACCACTTATTCGTATTATATTTCACACATTCATACTTACGTTCATAATTATCCATCACGTTTTATTGTTCATTTACACAATGAAGTTTTATATGAAATAAGTTGCATGCAATTTTTGTTGATGGCAAAAGGTGTAGAAAAGCAAGCGTGGTAAGCCAAATGACAAGTTTTGAATTTTGAGGGTTTTGTACTTGCTTTGTTTACGATACGTTTTGCTATTTGAGCGTTATATAAAATAACACAAAGAACTGCAATAACGATCTCTAATTCAAAACGGAAATGAAAAATTCCAATTCAAATATTTTTTCGTTTCAACGGGCGATGAAATACACTTCACCCCGGAGCTGCAAATTTATCGATAGATAGTCGGCACGTTCGATAGTTTGCTTAAAAACTACCGATACAAAAGTTTCGATAGATTGCATAGAAACTATCGATACTTTCGAATTTTTGAAGCGTTAATTCTGGACTCTATCGCTATCGGAGCAAAAATACAACTATCGGTACTATCGATTATTTTGCAGCTCTACTTCACACAACCTTAAAAGAAATTTGAAGAATATGACATTGATTTAATCTGGTCTAACAGGGCCATAGTCAAGTAACAGAGTCCAACATTCAGTTTCGAGCTCGTTTTGTGCACTTTATACAAACACAGATGAGTCCTTAAATATAACATGGCTGAAACGCACTTCTAAGAGTAGCTTTTTTCTTTCGTAATTCCGTAAGATATGTCATATGTATAAAAAAGATTTAAATTACCACAAATCTGCCATTTCTATAACAAAATTTTGCCGCCAGTAAAGATGTGTGTTTAAATGTTTACAAAGCATCACAAATAAAAACCATGCAAGAAATTGACAAATAATGCGCACTGAAAAGCATTGCCATGAAACAATGAACATGAGGCATTGCCAAAACAAGTTTTAATATCTTTATGAACGCTATGCATTGTAAGGTTACATTGCAAACTGCATTTATGAAGTCAGCGAAATTGTCTTCATCTCTGCCAGTTTGTACCAACCCTGCAAGCAAAAGATACTATCGAATTTTTAACAATACAAAGGTTTTTATAACTGCTGCGTTATAGCTGATAGTAGACTAATTTGCTATAAATCGGGTGAGTTAATCTTAAAGCTCTGTAAAAACTGATAATTATCCCGGTAACGAAAGATAAAACTATACACTTTAAAATTACTGTTGAAATGATTAGAAAAATAATTTATATATCGTTTTATTAATTAATCACGTGAAACGTACCGATTAAACACAGTTCATTGTGAAATTCTACATACTTAAATTAAAAAGCATTAAAAAAATAAGTATATCTTATGACTAGAAACGCAAACACAGGCGTGTTTATTTATTTACAAAATAGTTTTATTTAAGTCTGTTATTATTTTTTTTATTAACATCTATTGTTGTATTCATAAAATATCAAAATAGATTAAAAGGTATTTTATTTTCTATAAATATGGCAGCTAATATTTATGATCAAGAATAAAAACTAAAAATGTTTTTAAAATCCAAAAGTTGCATTTTAAATCGCAATGCATGTGTTGGTTTAAAGTAGCAGACATTTATTTTACAACTGATTTTGCGTTGCTTTGGAGATGTATGTATGTGCACTTATACTAAAATGCGTTGCTTACAAGTGTGAATGAGTTTTTTGACATTTTGCTTCTTTCGTTGTTAATTTTAAAAATGTTAAAAGCAAACAAATATGTTTGAGATAATTAAAAATGTAAAGAAACTGGTAAAATGCCTTCAAATTTTTGTTTCATGCGTTTCTATCTACTCGTACACCACCTGTCTTGCAATAAAGACTTTCAACCCAATCAAAATACCAAGGCAGATTTGTTTTACTAGGTAATAGCGGCTCTTTAACAAAAATAACATTGACAAAAACAACATGTCTTTTTATTGTTGTTTTGTGCGTTGGGAACGTCAAAAACACAAAGAGAAATAAAAGGTAATTGCTTCAATACATATTCTTGCTTTGTTTCGTAAACGCTTGTTGTTAGTGTTTTTTTAAATTCGTAAACAAACAAAGGAAAATACAGAAAACTTTGACTTTTCCAACTACAAACGAGCTGGGCGGACGACACTACCTAGTAACATAAATTTACCTTGCAAAATACCCTTCGTTTACAGTGCAACTTATTAACAAATACTTTATGTGTATATGTACATCAATACATATGTAGATTTTTTATTGTGAAATTCTAATGCAATTTTGTTCTTATTTAAACATTACCTAAAGTCTTTTCAGATTATTCAAAGCATTGGTATTTGAAGTTTGATTTTTTATTTATAACACAAAAAAGAAAGAAATAATAATAAAAATTAAAATCAACTAATAGTGCATTTAATAAACAATTAATTCAGTTTTCACAACATCAATGGAGGTAAAATCTCAGCACATTCATGAATATCATTGAATTTTGTGTTTAAGTTTGAAAAACAAAAATTGTCGTTACTGATAAAAAATTCAGAAAGAAATATTTGCATTATTCAAATTGCTCATAAATAAGATATTTAGCATTGTCTGGTGACTGTCAACGTTAGCAATCTATCAAAACTTAAATTAACATCAGTATGGAAGAAGAATTAACACCAGTGTTATACAGCAAACCCAAAAGGAAGATCGGAAATTATTTCTGATCTTTTTCACAATGGTAACTGGGGAAGATGTTCTGCAGATCCTATATAACCCAAACATATTTATATGAACTATGAACCGTGCTAAGTAAAACTTGCATTAGGCAAAACTAGTGTAATTCAAAAAATTATTTATTTGACGCAATAAGTGGGCTCCAAAAAAATATTTAAATCTTAGTTCCTTCCTAGAGAAAATTTATTTAGAAAAATTTATTTAATTAAGTTAAAATTTTCTGTTCTGTAAACCGATTTTAAGTAACTTTTTCACTTTAAAAACGAAATTAACTTTTTTGATGTTCTGTAGATCAAAATACAAAAAATTCGAAGTCTCCCTTATAAAATTAAAAAGAATTTGACTACTTTACAAATAAATTTGTTTTTAAACGAACTAGCAGAATGTAACGCATTATCTTCTGGATCGCTATATCCGTCATCAATATGCTTTCTTTGCAACCAACTTAATGATTGATTATGACTATTCTCGTATTCTAATTTCTTACATTGGTTGTTTAAGCTTAACCCTACGTCTTTGCTAGCCATCAAATTGGTATGACTCTGTAGACTTAATATTCATGTTTCGTTTAAGTACACGCAGAAAAAAACATGGTTGTGATATGGTCACAATAACCATATTATGTTCTTTGTAACAATGTATAGTTGCGGAGAACAAATTATAGTTGTTTTTGCCAAAACTTTAGTCACGATAAACATTTTTTGTTAAATTTCAACGATTATATGATTACTGTGCACAAAATATGCAACATGGTTGGTTTTAGCTTAAAAAAATTTCAACCACAACCAAAGTTTTATAACTTTTTAAAAATAATATGAAATATTTAATCATAATATATTATTATTAATCAAAGTATGGCTTAAAGCAACAGAATAATGTTTGCGCTAAAAAATATCTTGTTCTAGTGCTTGACAGTTTAGTAATTTTACTGGTGGCTAAAATTTGAAATGGTTTTTTATTGATAGAGAAAGTGAAAAAAAATAAAAATTAATGTAGAAAATATTTATGGAATTAAAAAAATGCAAAATATAAAAAGAAATAAAAAGGGAACCAAAACATTAAAAAAAAAAGTTTAAATAAATATATATCGCACTTGATCAACAATAGGGTATTAACTCAAAATTTTTGAAATATCACTTTTTTCAAGAAATCAGCTAACAACATCAATATCTATCTGCTGTAAAAATTTCAACATAATCCGTTTACTCTTTCATCTCGAAAACCACTTTTGAGACCATATTCATGATAATGTAGTGATTACCTTTATTTCAACAAAAAGGTATTATTTCCAGTTAATACAAAAGTTGAAGTAGGTATGAGTCGTATATTTTCATAAAAAATGTATTATTTTGATTTGAGCCTTTATTTATGTTAAAAATAATCAAACTGTTTTATTTATATTTGGTTGTATTTCGAGTTACTACCTTTTTGTTGAAAAAAAAATATTTTTAAATTTTATTAAAATTTCAACTAAAGCGTCATAATTCAAAATAATACCAAAAAAAATATCGATAAATTTAAAAAAAAATGGTGTTAACTCAAAAAATTTATTTTTTTGCAATGATTGGTAAAATTTAAAACAAAAACAATGTATATATATTTTCAAATGGAATTTGCTTCTTATGGTATATTTGAATTATTAAATTCTTTTAAAATGTGGCTACAAACAGTTTTTTGACTCTACTTAAAATTTAAAAATTTTGAGTTAATACCCTCTTGTTGATCAAGTGCGATATGTATGTATATTGTAAGTATATACATCTTTTTTATATTTGAAGAACAATTGTGAAATCATTTACTTAAGCTTATAAACTATATTTTTACATAACTGATTCTTGTAGCCTATGACCTAAACGTTGTTATAAGCATGTAATTGATTTTTTTGTGAATTTATGTTTCTAAATAATTTTTATGACAAATCGTAAATGAATAAAACAATAAAAACTAAGTATTCAATACGTGGAAAATTGTAACCATTTAATGTTTATATTTAAACATAATTATGTTTATACTTTATAATGTTATTGTTTTGCTAGACAAAAATATGGTTGCAAATGTAACAATTTTATGTTTTGTTTGCAACCATATAATACAACCATAATATGTTGCTCTTAGATTATGGTTACCTCAACCACAGCCGAACATTTGTCTGAGCAATGATATTCTCGATGAAATATGACTTGGTAGTGCTTTCTCCATTTCGAATTAACGCCATCTATTGATCAACAGTGAAAACCCTTTGTTTCCTGTTAAAACAACCCATACGACAAACAAAAAAAAATTATGTTCAGGCAGAACATTAATCTTAATACGATTTCGCCAAGACAAATTAATACCGTTGTTCTACCGGCGTTATTTGCATGACTTGTTTAATTTGATGGCTAGTGGAGACACAGGGTAAATAAATTACGAGCTCTAACCACTATTAATTCGTTTACAGAAAATTTTTCAGTCACAATTTTCATAGTTAAAATTGTGTTACGCCACCTTTGTTTTTTAAAACGGTCTCGACCCGCTCTGCTTTTGGCAGTCTTCTGGTGTTATCGAGTCCCACATTTCCTGAATTTTGGACTCTAACCCGTCAACAGTCTGTTGGGTTTCGTTTCGAAGTATTCGTTTCATAATAGCCCACAAATTTTCTATCAGATTAAGGTCTGAACTAAAAGATTGCTGCTTTACACTCCTATTCTTATGGTAACGGTACATTTAAAAATTTAGTTTAGCTTGAGCGCAATTGTACACTAAACGAATTGATAGGGGTCAAATAATTTTTAATAAAAAATAAAGGCCCTTCAGGTTACTTCATTTTTTTAACATTTTGACACAGAATTTAAGAATATTTCTAAATCAGTTTAGAGAAAATGAAACGACCTTTTAGAAAATTATAAACTTGTTGGTGTAATTAACATTATTAAATCTTTATTCTGTCGTTTAGAGCTAAGAGCGAAAAAAATAACTAACTGGTGTACGAATAAATAGTGGCTAGGGCTCGTGTGTATACAATAAGGTAGACAGATGCGAAGATTTGCTGATGATGAATGTTGCAAACTACAAAATGCTGCATAATATTCTGATAGTGTCTAATTTTTTCTGTTTTCTATAAAAGATAACAAAATAATTTGTAAATAATCAGCCCAATTATAAACAAAAATTCCGTGCGAGTTTTTTCACTTTTCCCTTTTCTCCCATTATAAATTTTTACCAATTTGGTTGACTGCGGAAAGTGAAAAAAAATTCGGGGGAAAAAGTAGGTATTATGAATTATAAAATAAAAATTATATGTAAATAAACAAAAAAACTACCTTCAAATTACGATGATGCCACTTTTTTATTATTTTATTCCCACGGAATTCATAATTGGAGGAATCTTTTATTGAAAAAAATTTTTTCCGTGGGAAAAAATTCCCTGAGAATATTTATAATTGGGCAGTATTTTCGATATTTTTAAACAAATTTAGAAATAAAAATATTTACGACCTTAAGTCGGATTTAAGTTATTATAATGAAAGTGGTCTAATTCCTCAAATTAGTTCTTCAAAAAGCGAGAAACCAAAAAATTTTTCGGCATGAAATCTCTTTTGAATATAATTTCTTTGAAATTTTGTTATTTTCGGTTCTTAAAATTAACTTTTATTATTTGTCCTTATTTATATTATTTTAATTAAAGAATAGAGATTCCAAATTTTTAAGGAATAAACTAAATCGATCGGAATCTGAAGAAAGTAAATAAAACTGCTCGATCAATTAAAATTTGAATTGATAATACGTTATTAATTAAGTAAAGAAAAAACAGAGGGAAGACACAATTATTAATGAAAGAGTAGTTAAAAATTCTTTTATCCTTTTCAATTCTCTAAAAATTCTTGCCCATCACATTTGTTCTTTTAATCTTGAAGATTTTCCTCCGGCTGTGGTTATTAGTAACATTCATTCTAGAGAGACGGACATCGCTCAAACGACTTCGCTATGCATTAGAAGTCAGATATATAGACTTTATGGGGTCGGAAGTGGAGAGTGAGAAATTACACACGGAATGACAAACTTAGTTATACCCTTTTTTCACTTTTTGTGGTGAAGGGTATAAAAAGACTTAAGTTCTGTCAGCGTAAAAAGCTATTGCAATAGCGCTTAACACTTAATAAATAGGGAATATAAACCCAGAAATAAAATATATATTGAATTACATTATTAAAGTTATCATTTATTGATTTTAAAGGTATTTTTCTCTTCATTTGTGAAGCATATTCAGCAAAAAATAACTATTAATTAAAAACAATGAATCATTTTTAAAATTACGTACATACTGTGAACGTCTAAAACATTTACTAAGGCTTTCCCGTAGTTGATAATAAGAGTTTAACTCTTGAAACAATACGCAACAATAATAAAATTCATCTTAAACTAATAAATATTGTATGCGTAAAACAAAAACAAAATTTGATATTTTTGTTTTGCCAATAAAATATTCAATCCATGTTTTTATTTATAATAAAAAAACAATTAGTAGGGCATTTAAGTGATTTGAAAGCTACCAATTGGCTTAAGCTGTGCTTTGTAGTAACGTAAATCTCTTATACTCTGTACGTACTTTCAAACCATGACAATTGATTTTAACGGTGTTTCTTTAGTAATGCGTACTAATATTTATTTTTTAATAATGTTTTTCAACTAATTAGAATAACAGATTTAAAGCAACATAAAGCGTAACACAAACTTGTAAATATTTAACTAAAAGAGCTATTAAAACAAAACTAACTAAATAGTTTATTCTAAATTTTGTTACGAATAAAACAAATGTCTTAAAGTAATAACTAGGTTAAGGTCGGCCAAAATAAAAAAATTGTAAGCCATTTTTCTCCCAAACTAAAAGAGATATCCTACACATGTAAGCACATTTTTTACAGATATTTCCATTGAATTAATTAAAAAACTTAATATTTGAGTTAAAAATAAACTTTTTATGTAATTTCTCAAAAAGTTATATGCCCGAGGGACCCAACTTTGGGGACCTACCCAGAATGTCCCCTTTACCCTAGGGGCCGACTGTACTCAGCTATACTCAGAAACAACTCTGCTTTGCCTCTGTCATTTTCTAAAATATCTTTACTTTTATATAATTTTTTAAAAATTGTCCGTCCGCTTTATAAATTTTTAAAAACTAACATTAGACTCGCAATCAGCGACCTAAAAATATACCGTGTAATATGATTTAAGCGAATTCGATTAATTTTTTTAAAAACTGTCCGCCATATTGGATCTTATATTTTAAAAAACTGACATCAGATACCCTTAAACTTTGTGGTACCAAATTTTATTAAAATTTATTGAATCCATATGAAGTAAATAATTTCGTCGCACTACAGGTTTAAGGATGATAAAACAAAATTACAAAACAATAAATTAAAAAACCGGGACACATTGAACATATTAAAAATCATTTATAATAATCTTATGCATGTCTTATTAAATAAAAAGTAAAAAATAACAAGAAAAAGTTTGATTGAACAAAATGTCGCATGCCACATGTAACGTGCGACAGTAATTAAAATTAAATAAAAAATAAACTACTTAAACTACCTATACATACGGTGACCAGATTCTCCAGCAAAAAATAAAGGACATTTGAAAATTTTGCAAAAATTATAAATAATATTTAGTTTATTATACATATTAGATACGTGCATATTAGATATGATAAAATATTAGTTACTAGTACCAAAAAAAAAACCTAAAATATGACTAGAAATTCACAAAAAAAAACAAAACAAAGACAAACTATTACTGATATTTTTCTGTTGAATGTTCTTGTTTTACAATATCAGGATGGTTTGCTAAATACAATTTAGATTCTGAACATTCCATTTAAAAAATTGCATTTTGTTATTAAAAGTGATTCTAAAGTAACAACTTTCAGTTGGGACTTCTAAAAATTATTAAGGATGTGAAGATAGCTCCGTCAGTTAGCTTCGTTTAAGACAACCGTGTTATAGTTTACATACATCTCACTCAGAAAATGTTTTATTAACAGAATTGAATTATTTTAACATTTGCGTTTGAAAAACAAAAATATATAAAAAAAGAATATAAATGTATATAAAATTCAGTTTATACATATATTAATAGCAAAATATACAAAGTCAAAATTCAAGGATTTTAAAATAAGGTCGAAAAAAATTTTTTTTATACAGGCATTTATCAAATGCCCATAAATGGTTAGAAATTGAAAATGTGCGGCCTAGCGGACTAGTGGGGGAGAAAGCCTCGACATTATAGATTTCAGAACTGTAAAGGTTATATTCAGAATTCGTAGAGGTTTTTAGTAATAGAATAAAGAAAAGTTAGAAATTACGCATTTCCCCGTATGGGCATTTGAAAATTGTAGCCGCAGAAGTCTTTTAATATTTGGTTACAAAAGTACATGTATAATTACTTCGGACATAATTATTATTTGCTTACACAGCTGATCGAATACGCTCTTTTCACTGTAGATATATCCAACCCGTCCGGTTTAAAAATGGCTTGTATTCGTCTTAAACTACGTTACGGCATTACTGAAGACTTGTCAATTTTAATTATTTTCTTTTTACTCTAAGTATGTACAAGATCAGTTTGCATTGAATAATGATACAGAATTATCATAATTGCTATAAAATAGTTAAAAGCATTTTAGATTTTAGTCATATAAAATAATACCATCAGCCGGTTAATGCTACCGCCAATGGTTTACCGCCGTTGATTGTTTTCATACGGCACAGGTTTTTGGCAATACTTTTTAGAATTATAAAAACAGCTGATGTCAGATAGTTTGTCAGATCAAAATAGAACACGTTCTAAAGGAAAATTTGTCAGACGACTTTTCACATGTATTTTACAGATGCAATGTTTCAACAGCATGTATGTGTTTAACAGTGGGAGTTTGACATGTCAGATGTAAAAAACATTTCATGCATGGGCAGCCTTTGAAATCAAATAAAAACTATTATTCAGATTCATCAATGCATCACGTTTTAATATAAGTATGTATATAAGTCACATTAAAATATTTCGTCAGGTTTCGCTGAAATTAGTGTTTAAACTGTTTACCTTTAAAGCGACTTCTGTTTTTGTCGCATGCCTTCTTTTCTTGTATTTATATTGATAAGGAACAGTTAGCGAAAATTAACCTTACCAGCAGTTGTAGTCCTAAGTTTCGCCTTTTCTCAAAATAAAATAATATTTTTACATTTAATTTTTTCGACTTTCAATGCGTACGAATGTCGCGTCCGACATTGGAGAATTGCTTATGATTAAGAAAAGAAAGACATATTAAGAAGTGAATTAGGACTAATAGTAAATGTACCGAAAACTGCTCTTGAAGCCCCAGCGATGGTAACACGACGCCAGAAGATCCTGTATTTTTATACAAATCGCAACGGGAAAATATACTAAAAAAAGTTTAGTATATTTTTGAAACTATATTTGCAGTTAATGTAATTGACAATGTGTTTTTTTAGCATTACATAATTCTTTTATACTTGTCTAGCAGTTATACACATATAGCTTAAAATTTTTCATACCAGAGAATGTTATATTTAAGGCCGATGTAGCGCCGTCTGTACTTAAACTAGTCCTTCGCAAACAGTATTCTAATTTCTGCTCCACACGCAAAGAAAAAATATGGTTGAGGTAACCATAATCTAAGAGCAACATACTTTGGTTGTATTATATAGTTGTTCGCAAAACATTGTATTGTCACAAGTAATACTAATATAATTGGTCTTGCAACCATATTGGTTACATGCTGATTCTTAATGTAGTCGTAAAGCATATTAAAAATAAAACCACCGCAGTTATATTTTCTCATAAGAACCAACAAATAAATCACATATTTGTTATAAAATGTTATGAGTCATTATAAATATTTTTCAATAATATAATTAAATACCAAATAAATTTTTTAAGTTAAAAACATGCAATTGTTTCTACAAACTGTTGGTCACATTGCAATGCTTTTTTTCTCTTGTGAGGTCAATTTATATTTTATTCATAATGTGTAAAAAGTTTTCGATTCAGTAAACTAAAAACAAGTAAAGTTAACGTGTCACGTTAAGACACGTCATAAACAATTTAGCAAGTACGTTTGAAAAGACGATTAATGTGTATTTTTACTTAAAAAAGGTAAGAATTTTATTTCATGATTGCATTAAAATTTAGAAAAAAAAACAACACTAAAAATCATGCACGTTTTTATTTTACAAAACACGCTGACGACACGCGATCATCTCTTATTTACCGAAATCACAAAGGAGAAAAAATAGCAGCAGTATGATCCAATTTTGGAAATTATAATTAAAAAATTTAACAATATAAAATGCGTATGAATGTTTGTATGTAATATAGGTTGATTTCATGGCGAAATAATAAAGGTGTCTCGATGGCGAATCATTAGTTTTCGCCGTAAACGCTAAATGTCAAACACTTTATAAAAAAACTATACATATTTTTTATATATGGAGTTTGACATTTAGCGTTTACGGCGAAATTAATGAATTCGCCATCGAGACCAGCTGTATTATTTCGCCATGGGTTATTCTTGTACAAAAAATAAATCCAACTTGAACTGTACTTTAGAACAAAATTTTCATAAAACGTTTAAATATTTAGTGTAAAGTAGATTTCAAGTTAGCTCTATGTTTTATTGGCTAATTTGCATTTAAATTTAAAGATCAGCTAAGTTATTAAAAAAAACAAGAAACAATTCGATATACTTACGTTCGTATTAATTATAACTACGAAAAAGGCTTAAATTTTTTTTTTATCATCAGAAATTCCTACGCTTCTATTGTTTAATGTGGACTCAATTCATGAGGATATTGATTATACAGACTAATGATTATATATAAAGAATGTTTTAACTAATAAAGTCGAAACTATGTTATTATTCGATACATTACAATATCTATGTCACAACTAGGAATGTGTCCTACTAAAGTAACCAAAGTGCTATATAGAAACTTTTCCTCATTTGAGTCAACGATTTGTGAAGAATGATTGTAACATTTTTAACTCAGTATTTTAAATCGAAAGATAGTCAACTTTGAATCGAAGGAATCTACTATTGACAGTTTTGTCGTTCAATTTTTTTTTAAAGTTTGTCATTCATTTTGTTCAGTTCCCACAGTTTCAGTGACAAATCTCTAATTATTAATTTAAGTAAAACAGAAGTACGTTTGTACGCTGGCCGCCCTTTACTTGAGAAGCGAACTCCATTTGTACGTTGTGAACTGTCGGTATAGATCCACAACTTTACCGGCATTTGTCTCTGGGCTAATGACACGAGTTCAGCTCTTTTATTTAGTCGTTTATACTACTTATAGAAATATTTTGTCAATGAACAACCTTTAAGAGTGGAATTGTTTCAAGTGTTTGTTTATAACGGTTCAAAAGATACGGCCATATAGGTCAAATTACATCAATTTTCGGAACACCTTTTAATTTCTAAATTCAAATTATAAGGTTTTTGTTGTAGCGGACTTAGCAATACAGGTCTCTTGTAAGTTTGAGCCGTCTGTCTATAGCGGTTCAAGAGTTTGGCCACATACATCAAATAACATCAACTACATGCTTTTATTTCCAAATCGAAATTTTATACTTGTTGTTATAGCGGACTTACAGGTTTATTGTAAATTTCAAGCGTCTTTCTTCAACTGTTCAAAAGTATGGCCATATACATCAAATTAAGTAAACTATTAGAGCACCCTTTAATTTATAATTTTGAATATTAACCCTTTGACACGGGAATTAATATCGGCCGTTGAGAAATTGTATAGATGGTTTTTATGGCTGACAGAGGCTTTAAAGAACATGTTTAAGAAATTATGGGGACAAATTTTTATTCTAAAGTGGGTTTTGAAGATGTACATTTTAATGTAAAATCTGCTTCAATCTATAGACTAAAGTCTTCATACATACCCAAAATTTCATATATTCGCCAAACAAAAAGTGCAAAAAAAAATTTTTTTTGTGTACCAGACATATTTAATTCCATTTTAATTATGAAACAAAAACAAACATTTTCATTCAACTCAAAAAATAACGATAAATACAGCAAAAACAAATTACAAAGATGGACAAAAGTGTGCATACAATGTAGTTTCTTCTGTTATAATCATAATTTCCAACCTGTAATTGTTCAAATACGGTTAGTTTTCGAGGCGGGCCTCCGTATCTGTTAAATTACCGTTTTTGGTATTTTTGTATTAAAATGGTTTTCAATTGTCAAGATGAGTAAGCGTAAAAAATTGGCATCGATGTAAAAGATCTTATTGTTCAACAGCGTAAAGCAGGAAAATCTTATCGCGAAATTAGCAAAAATGTTAAAATACTTTTTGCCACAAAAAACTGGTTCCGTAGAGAATAAGCCAAGATCTGAACGACCGAAGAAGCTCACTAGTCGAGATGTTAATTTTATTTTAAGAGAAGTGGCAACAAATTCGAGAATATCAGGGCCTAAAATAGCAGAAAAGATCGAGAATATTACGGAGAAGAAAGTTCATCCAAAAACGGTTCAAAGAGCGTTACGAGCTAAGGGTATGCAAGTAGAGTTCCCCGCGGAAAGCCTTTGATATCTGAAAATAATCGAAGACTTCGCCTTGAATTTGCAAAAACACGCATTAACAAAGGCGCAAATTTTTGGAAAAAGGTATTGTTTACGGATGAAAGCAAGATTAACTTGTTTGGAAATGACGGGCGTGGAAAAGTTTGGCGTAAAAAATACAGTACTTCAGCAAAAGAAACACAGTGAAACATAATGGTGGCAACGTAATAGTTTAGGGCTCCATTGCTGCATTTGGGGTGGGTCGGTTGGTGTTTATTGATGGTATTATGGACCAATACTATTATAAACAGCTTTTAGAATGCAATTTGCAGCCATCAGTTGATATGGTGGGTCTTGGCCAGGGTTGGATCTTCCAACAAGACAATGATCCCAAACATACAGCGAACGTTGTGAGAGATTGGCTGATTTATCATGCACCGGACCTAAACCCGATTGAGCACGTTTGGGATATTTTAAAGCGGAAAATCGGTTATGTTAGTGTTACCAACAGAGAAACCTTAAAGGAAGCATTACAAAAGTGCTGGTCCGAAATTACTCCTGACATGACCGAAAATTTTGTCGCTTCAATGCCGAGACGTCTGCAGGCAGTGATTGATGTAAACAGTGAGCCAACAAAATATTAACGCTTTAAAAATTAATCCAAAATTAAATACTTTATGGAAGTCAAAAATGTTTTTCTATTACACACAGAAAAAAGATTGGTAACAATTCGCTTGATACGTTAAGAATGCAATTACTAATATAATAATTTGATTTTAATTATTAATAATTTATAGTCTTGATTTATTTTTTATATTAAAAGCTAACAAATGATATTTGCTTCTAAATGTTAGTTGTAACACCTCTTAGAAAAGTCAACATGACCGATTTGTGTCTTTACTAAAATCTATTCTATTAAATGGAAGATGCAACTAAACTTATTCAGTACATTACTACTGAAAACCAAATTTTGGAAGTAAGAATCCTAAAACTCGATTGTATATTCTGAAATCAAAAAAAGTTTGACACAATATAAATAAAATTTGTACACATTACAAAAATCAAAAATATTTTACTTCAAAAATAAAAAGATTTATGAAAAGTAGAGAAAAGTTCTCCAATATTGGTAAATGGTAGTTCAAAATTATCTCAGAAAGACATTAATATATAAAAATAATTTTATAATATTTAATTTATTTCGCAGCGCAAAACGAGCGGTATAGGATAGCAAGTTCAAAAAACTATGTGGAAAAGAAGAAATCATGATGTAAAGGAAGAAGAAAGCTGCATTAAATGGTTTGAGTCATGAAATTTATAATGTATAATCTTATTCCTATATTTAAATAAAAGTAAATATTAAAAAATTACTTTGTTTTGTTTAATTCACAATAATATTTTATAATCACCCAAGAATCAATTTTTAAAATAGTTCTGACTACTATATTTATTCAGTTACTACAACCGAATTCAAGATAATACACACAACCGACAAAATTCGATTGGGAACAAATTCGGTTCTTATAACGAATTTCTTTTCTCTGTATATGTGAACACTTTTGTCCATCTTCATAATTAGTTTTTTCTGGATTTATCGTTATTTTTTGAGTTGAATGAAAATGTTGGTTTTTGTTTCATAATTAAAACGGAATTAAATATGTCTGGTACACAAATAATAATAATAATAATTTTGCATTTTTTGTTTGGCGAATATATGAAATTTTGTGTATGTATGAAGACTTTAGTCCTTGACTGTATGTACACAAATAAAAAAAAAAAAACATTTAAAAATTCATCAAAAAAATAAGCGAGAAAATTTTTTGTTTTTTAATTTGAAAATAAACTTTCACATATAAGAGGCTGCATCGATGATGATTAGACAAACTATATAAAACTGAGCTTAAGTTGTCTTGAAATTTTACAGCCTCTTTAGAATTTAAAAAACAACATCACAACGAACCTGTAACTACACATTAATTGCATGTATACTAAAATTTTAACCAGTGTCAGGTTGAGAAACTCGATGTACATTATAATGTACGACACGCATCAAAGGGTTAATACTTGTTACTATAACGGCCATAGCAATTGACATTCTGTCCAATTTGCAAGCATTTGTCTATAGCGGTTTAATAATAATAAAATAATAAGTAATAAACTAGCATTTTTATAAACGGTTAACATAATATTTTTTCCAACTAAGACTGTTGTGGTGTTCACAAACAGTGAATCTAAATAGCCGACCAACTCTGCAATTTATGTAACATGGTTTTGTGCATCCGCTTAAATTCTTTGGTTTATAAAAACAGAAATGAAATATAATAACAAAAAAAATTCAATGCTGCAAAAAAGAAAAAGGAAAACTACGAATAAAACTTTCTTCATACACACACATGTCTCTTATCTCTTTTCAAGAACAACAGGAACGTTTTTGCGTCGCGAAATTCAAATGTTTTTCGTCTTATTGTTGTACTGGATCGTAACGTTAAGTCACAATTTACCCATTAGAGTTCCTTAATAATTTTAAATTAACAAAATACAACCGTTTTAAAATTCAACTTTAAATAAAATTGATCTAGAAAAGTATCAAAAAATTTTTAATGTAGTTTTTGTGGAGACCGTTGGCCCTAAAATTAGACCTAGGCAATGCCGGGTACAACAAGCCAGTAGTAAATAAAATCATATTTTTTTTATGAAATTCGTTAGTTTTTTATTTACCTAATTGTGATTAACAATAAAAAAAAGCAGTAAAATTTAGATACTAGAAGAATGAATTTACTTTCAGGCTCGCTAAAACTTTCGTCAGTATTCTTTGTAGTTATTTCAAGAGTGGTTGTCAATTGTAAATTTGTCCTATTTATACGACTATTTAAAAGCAAAAAGAAATAGGGATACTAGAAATTTTATTTTTTCATACTATATTTTTTTGAAATATTACGATGCAACAGTTCTCAAAATCCCTAATGCCAAAGTGATCTTCAAAGAGTAAAAGAATCAACAGTGAAAAGGGCTTATAAGCTTATAATATGTAGCAAATAATTTGGCCTTGTAGAAAAATGAATATCACATGTTATATAGTAAGAGTCAAAACAACGGATTAGCGATTTCTTCTGTTTTTTTAAGACTTCGTTTTTTTTTAATAAAAAAAAAAATATTTTTGATGTATCTTGCAAAAGTTTCGGATTCTTGATTGATGTCTAATGAAGAAACAAATATTTTGTTTTTTATTTTGAGTGAAATTTGTAAGAGGTTAATCATTTGTTTGCTTGTTTCCATCAACACTACACTAAAGCCAAAAAACGCTCTATCAGATGGTGTTGTGTGTGCAAAAATCATCAATAATATCGAACCTAAGCCTCATTGTATAATAATAATTTATTTTTAAAATTAGTTCGAATAAAATATAATTAATTTAAAATAATCAGATTCCTTTTAGCCTTAGTAATTAAACAACTAAGAGTTCTATATTCGGCTATGCCGAATCTTTTATACCCTTACACTTTATATGTACGTATGTATAGCCACCTGTTCCACACTCCAGATTTATTTTTTTATTTTAATTATTTATTTCTTTATTTTGCGATGTCCCAGCAGTATGGAACTCAGAATAAGTACATACAAAAATATCAAGGCACATTAATTTTACAGGTAATAGCAGTTCTAAAACAACTACAACAATAAGTAAACAACATGTATTTTGTTTGTGTAAAATATATTTTCAGATGTCAAGTTCAAATAACGCACAGTGGTTTGAAAAAGTTTTTTTTTTTTTTTTTTTGACAAAATGGGTATCTTATAAACCACTTAATATATCTCAACGAAATTCAACAGAGGCAGAGCAGAGCTGTTTTGCAGTAAATCTACGGACGGTCAGACCACTAGGGTGATTGAGGGCACCAAATTTGGGTACGTTGGACATTTTATTTTCAAAATGTCCAACGTACCCAAATGTGATAAGAAGTTTATTTTTATCTAAAATGTTAAGATTTTTTAAATGTAATCAAACCTTGAAAATTTCTTTAAAAATATGTTTAAATGTAGCTAATCTTAACTTAGTGTTTTTGGCGTAGTACGTTTATTAATTATCGGATTATTACTTTAGGACATTTGTTATATTATTAATAAAATTAAAAATAAACTTGTTTAAAGTTTTGATTGAGAAAATGTAAAAAATATCGTTTTTTAAGGATTTTCCGCAAAAAGGTGGTATTCTTTTTTTTGCTTATGTAATTTAAATTTACTTCAGTAGTAGCAAATTTGTTTAAACAATTTTAAAGACAAACTAAAGCAAAATTAGGTCAACAATTATAACGGTTCCCCTCCAGCCCTTTCCAATATTGCCAATTTTGGAACAAAATTTTAAAATTATTGTAAAATTCCTCGGAGTGCAAAGCACCGATTAAAAAAGGTAAACGGTAAGTCTCCAAATTTTGGCTACATACTTCAAAAATCATTTGACAGCCCCGTAATTATGTCAAGGCCTCTTTAAAAAACAAAAACAATTTTTTGGGACATTTTCCCCTTTCCGGGAATTCATATGGTAAAACAAAAAAAAATTAAAATTTATTTTACCATTTGATTAAAAACTCTTTTAGCTGTATTACTTAAAAATTTTGTAGGAATAGCCCGATGCGTTGTGATATTTAATTTCTCAAAAACCCATCTTAACATGATTTTTTCAGTTTTTGAAAATGTAGCTCGAAAAAAATAATTAGAATATTATTAATCTAGACGTCATAAGCTTTCCTTTGATGCTACTTACATGCATATATTTAAGGAGCTTCCTAAACCTCGTGATTATATCAGCTTATTTTTTATATATAAAAACCAAAAATGTGTATAAACACATTTTGTACCAAACTTCTTGGGTTTAACATATAAAATGAGCAAACAAAATCATGAAGAGGCGAAGCCTATAATTTGTAAATAAAATTCAGTTGCAAAAAGTGTGTCGAAACAATTTTGTTTTATAAAAATTTTAAAAATATTTCCACAACACCACTGTAAGAAAAAAAAAAAATTTGTAGGAAAAAAATAATAAGTGTAAACAAAATATGACATCTAAAAACATAAACAAGAAAGTCAACTGATCTACTGCCACTACCTAGTATATTAATCTGCCTTGCAAAAATATATTTTAAACATTTTGTGTGAACACATAAAACAAAAAAACAATGAAAGTTAAAAATGTAGCAAAATAATAAAAAATTAAATCATAATTATCAGAACAAAATTATTTTTATACACACAGAAAAAAGATTGATGAAAATCAGTTAATATATTTGAAACTTAACTAATAACATTATTATATTATAAATAAAATATAAACGTATTTTTTATGTTAGGAACTAACAAGCGATAATGGATATTAAAAGTTGGTAGCAACAACTGTTAACAAAGTCTACCTGACGGAATTGTGTCTTTACTAAAATATATTTTAATAATTGGGAGATGCAACTAAACTTAAACATGAATGTTGTTCGTTAGTATCATACAAATCGACCATATTATTTCTGAAAATGAAATAATTTTGACATACATGATAAAAATAAAATTATACATTTTAAGTTAAAAAATATTCCAGTTCCAAAATAAAAAAAAATTTATGCGAGCAAAATTTTCCCGTTTTGTTGAAACTTAAGTTCACGATTACTTAAAAAGGACTTTTAAAAACATTAAATTATTTAGGATTTGCGAAAGTGAAAAAAACGGTACCACGGAAGAAGTAGTTTTGTATCATGAAATTTATTAAACATTATTATATTCTTGTAACTTAATTTTTAAATAAATATGAAAATGAAACTGAATTTCAAATAATACTCATAACCGACAAACTTTGATTGGCAACAAATTCGGTTATAATAACGAATCTGTTTTCTGCGTGTAGTTTAGTAAAACTCACTTACAGCTAATTTAAAAATTGACTAACTATATTTCTCCTAAATTGATATGCTTTACTAATGACTTGAGAGCTATGGGGAATATCGTTCCAGAGACTTGTTGCAAAAACAAAGAATTGGCGTTTAGATATCTGAGAGCTGTATCTAAAACGAATTAATCTTTTACCTATATTAAGGGTTGAAAAGTTCAATCGCCCATAAAGCTGGTCAGGTTGGCGCGTGTATATTACTTTATGCATTAGGATGCCATAAAGCTTGCTTGCGTGTAAAGAAACATGATCATATCTCAAGCTATATACGTAACAATTTATATAATTAAAATTCATATTAAGTTTTCTTTTGTTAACACTATCGCAACTGGCAAAAAGTTTACACATGTACCATAATATTGGCATTAGATATGTTTTAGCAAGAAGTATTCGAATATTTATAGAAGTGCAATATTGATTGCCAAAGATTTCTGTACATAGAACTCACACGACCACTGTCAAAATTAATATGGCTAGACCACGTGAGAGTGCTGTTAAAGTTTATAATCTCAATATGTTGACTACTTAATTTTAGATTTCCCATTGAATAAAAATCGGCGTAAGAAATGCCTTCCTACCATAAAGTTTTTCTGTTCAAAGAAAAAAAATTGTTTTTTCCGAAATTTAAAGTTTTGCCTACGGTTGTTGTGCCAGCTCACTAAATGAAAAGGTTACTGTATCAGATCCTACTATAATTCATTGGAGAATAAGTGGTGAAAAACTCACGAATTTTTCTTATGTTTTTCATTAATTATTTAATCAGAAACACAACCACCGGCAGGAATAAGATATGCAAAACTTAGAGGCAGGCGTGGTGTTTTGCCCGCTTCCTGTTAATTTGTTAAGTTTTAATATAAAAATTAATGCTACAATTGTTTACGAGCTTCAATGTAATAACAGTCATTAAACTCGTAAGTATTACATTTTATTAACTGTGATGGAGGGCAAATCACTTTAATCATAAGTTTCAAAGAGTTTGGATTGTTAAGCTCATCAACTTTATTTGCTATAAATAAACAAAATTATTGAATTTTAAAACGGCATTCATTGAAATTAAGGTAATATTAATAGCTTTTATATAATGTCTCGTGTGTTATGATAATTTACTTACAATTAATTAATAACATTTACGTGTTTAATATACTGTCTGACAATCATCAGTAAATACAGTATATGCATTGTATGTATGTACGTAAGATTATTAAGTTATAAAACAGCTAAATTCCCTTCAGTTTTTTTTTTTATTACAATTTTATCTACAATGAAGATAATAAATTGTTCATTGCAAACGTAATCAATTAAAATTCAATCTGATTTTTTTTTCATTTATTTATTTACTTGCAGGTTATTTCCCATTTCTGTATTGAAAAGCAATTGTAACACAAGTACCTGAATAGTTAGAAACATGGTAGACACATTCCGAATTGATTTAATTTAAAAAAAGTAATTAAGATTAAATTTATTCATACAGAAACAAGAATAATTCAGAAAGTATACATTATAATGAATTTTAAAATTATAAACAAAATATATTTAAAAAAACTAACTCTTTTAGTACCATCTGATTCCTGCAAGGAGGTAACGCCGCCATGTATAGCTCGCATAACTCATTGAAACAGATATCTACGGACGTTAAATACACGGTTGCTGCATTGAATTCAGAGGAAAATAAAAATGCAAAGATTTGTCAGAAATTAAATGGTAAGTTTTAACAAAATTTTAAAATATATATGTATGTAGGTACATATATGCATATTAATGTATTAAGATTATGCACAATGGACCAAAATATGTATAACCATAAATATTCTGTGACTGATAAGCATATGACAACAAATAAGAAAAAAGAGTTAAATTTTATTTTATCATAAATAGTGTAAATAAAGTATATGTATAAGAAAACATGGTTGCATATTCTATTCCCAACAATTTTTTAATAAACAGCTCACATTAATTAGTAGTGTGCCATGTTTACAAAAAATACATATTATTCTGCCCAAAATTGCGAGGGAAGGCAATAAGGTTTAAACAAAATTTTTATTTAATTGATTCTACTTTTTAACCGACTTTAAAAAGGAAAAGTTTTCAATTAGTCGTAATTTTTTATGTATATTTGTGCCCGCAGCACACAGTCATCTCTTTATCAATTTCGAATTTTTTTTGTAATTTAAAAGTGGTCTCATTTAAAAAAGTTCATAATTTTTAAAATTAACAATACACATGATTTTTACATGTCTATTGAACCGTAAAGTATAATTATATACAATAAATAAAAAATAAGCTAAATATTAAAGGATGTCACCAAGAGTGACGTAATTTGAATTACATTGTTGAAATACTTGTAAATTTCACACAATTTGTATTTCTGCGTCCGTTATAATTTGTACTTCTGCAACCATTATGTGAAATTATTAATTAAAAATTAAAGTTGCCATAACAGATAAATTTTGAATCGTCTCCACAGTTATCAACTTGGTATGAACATCATGTCGCACATAAATTCGGCTAATATAGACTGCCATGTGCATGTGCAATCGTTGGCTTAGCAATGATGTTCGTCATCAAATATGATCGTTTATTGTTGAGCATTGTAGATGTTATGGCAGGAACTTCTTATAGAAGTTTTATTTCTTCAGTTGCTCTGCGCTTCAAAAACAAAGTAACTAAACGACAGATTTGTTAAACTTTAACTTTTTTAGAAACTTCTCTACAAAGTCTTAATGTTCGCAAATCATATAAGATTTTGTTAAGTCCCCTCGTAAAACAAATCAATATATGTACATATTTTGAATGTCATTGATGGGAATACATAATAATAAATAATAATAGGTGCGTAAAGGGTAATACCTTTTGTGTTTTTGATAGTGACCGTTTTATCCAACAGATTGTTTGAATATATCGGGAAATATCTCGATCATAACTTGACGATGTGCTTTTTATCTTTAATTATATTTACTAACAGGGTTGTTTGCTTACATTCTATATAGTGCTTTATCCTACAAAAAATGCTCCTGCGGTGATTAAATTGTTCGATATAGCATGACATAGTGGACGTTTGTCTAAACTCACTGCTTTTAGTGCCAGAGATAACTTCTCTCGATTAATATCGAGCCTTCTGAGGGATAGCACTATTCGAGAGTTTAAAGATGGCGTCTCATGTAACAAGTTCAAGATTAATTGAGGTGTACCGCAAGATTTCATTTCATTTTTTAAAATAAAAACTGTTGCGCTTTTAACCCATTCTATTTTTTCAGAGATGATTTGCCATTCAAAGTTACTTAGCAATAGACAAATCATTAAGGAAATTAGTGTCATACGGCAAAATAAAAATAAAGTATCTATTAACGATTTTGCAACAATCACCGCATGAGTTCATGTAGACAAGATTGAATTAATTGCTCCTTAGTCGCAGTGCTATATGCTTTCGAATCGGCATAAGACCGAATATATTATTTCATCTGTAGTCTTAAATGATGGATCAAGCTCTTAGCATGAAAAATAAGTGTTATATTCTGCGGAACAACACATTTTTAAAGTCTTAAAAGACGCACTCTAGTGCTTGATTTTTCTAAAACAGTGCATTCCTAATATTTATATTACTTTTATTAAATCGAAAATGGACACAACCTTTAAAGTGTCTTAGAGTCTATTTTGCAGCTCATGGGTTATTGTGTTAAGTCACTGGAGGAGCATTAACGCAATTTGAGATGTGTTTTGCCGTTTTAGAGTTATTACAATGAACATACTCTTATAAAATCGGGAAGCTTGTTCCTGAAAATCCTATTTTTGCTTTACTTCATTTGCTGTTGTAAGTGAAACTGTTACAGATCTAAATTCTTCAGATTCCTTCAGAATTTTGTCTGCAATACGATTATATGGAATATTGTGGTGATCATAATCTAGTTGTAATATACTAATTGTGCCCACCATAAAATTAGCGTTTTCTTTAGAATTTCTGCTTTTATTTATATTGAAGATTGTAAGATTTTTATTTAATTAGCTTGATCACCATGTTCATAAAATTTTTTCCGCTTTCTAATTTTTAAATTTTTCTTTATTTTCAGCGAAAGTACCTGCGCGATTAGTTTTATATTTCTTGTCATGGTCGGGGTTTCTAGTATCATTTATGATGCGCAACGATATGAATTTCGCCATTGTCGCAATGACAACTCCGAATAACGGATTGTTATCTCATGTAACCAAAGAAGATCCAGCATCAATAAATAACTCATTTAGCTTAACAAATGAAAGTATAACAAGTTCTTACTATCCTACTAATGTAAGTGAATCGTGCAATTTTACAAACTCAAAATTGTGTAGTTATTATGATTGGTCATCTGCCATACAATCTATAATACTGAGTTCGTTTTTTTGGTGCTACGTATTATCACAAGTCGTTGGAGGTGTTGCAACACAATACTTTGGTACAAAACATGTCTTTGGTTGGTCACAATTCGCAACAGCCTTATGCAGTTTATGCATACCAGTGTGTGCCAACTGGCACTTTGGACTCGTTATTGCTTTAAGGTCTATACAAGGTTTTGCGTCGGGCCTTACTTGGCCAGCGATGTATGCGGTAGTCGGATATTGGATTCCACTTGGTGAGCGATCACGTTTTATGTCCAGTTTTCAAGGCTTCAGTATTGGAATTGGTGTTACATATGCTTTGTGTGGGTTTATAATAGAAAAATTTGACTGGCCCTATGCATTTTATACCACAGGTACACTTGGCATGATTTGGTGTCTTTGGTGGTATCTCTTAGCATTCAACACTCCCCAAACACATCCCAGAATTTCAGCTAAAGAACTAGAATACATTGAAAATAATATAAGTAGTGAAGTTAAGGAATCTCTAGGCATGAAAGTTCCATGGAAATCAATTTTTACCTCAATGCCAGCCTGGTCCATTGGCATAACAACTTTCGGCCGAATATGGATACATTATGTTTTCATTATATATGGACCAAAATTTATGCAAAATATTTTAAAGTTTCAGTACAAAGAAAATGGCTTCCTTTCGGGAATGCCATTTATATGTTCCTATATTGCATCAGTCCTCTTTTGCTACATAGCTGATAAAATGGTGCTAAAAAACTGGATGGCACTAACAAATGTACGAAAACTTTTTACTGCACTGTCACAAATTGTACCTGGATTACTTATATTTGCTATTGGGTACTTAGAAAACATTGTTGCTCTCTTAATCGTCTGGTTTATAGCTGTTACTTTTATTACTGCGTCTTATGCAGGAGCAATGGCCAGCATCGTGGATATAGCCCCGAATTTTGCTGGTCCAGTTTTAGCTTTTTGCCAAACCATTCATATGTCAGCATCATTTCTTTCACCACTGATATCTGGCATTATTCTTGAAGATGGGGTTGGTATTTTTTAACGAGTGATGTAGACTACAGATAATAGAACATTTGCCTTTTTCTGTCTTTTTTTTAGATACACATAAAGCAGTGGCGGATTGTTTTTGGACTTTCATCGGTAATAACAATTTCAACATATTTTGTTTTTCAAATATACGGTACAGCTGATGTACAAAAGTGGAACAATTCAAAAACTTCACCAAAAAGCAATAAAGATGGTGAGGATTCGCTGGAGGAAGAGGAGAATCATATGCTCAAAAAACCATGACAAATTCATTCCAAAAACGTATTAGTACTTATAGTTTAATTATTTACTTACATACATACATATGTTGATTGTATAACTATTGTTGTTAATTATTTTTTATTTTTGCATAATTTTTGTGTTAAGGTAGTAGGATTTGTGAAATAAAGCACAACTTAACTTTTTTTAAGGTTTCTAACTTTTAAGGAAGTGCATTAAACCAAAGTGAATTAAATCGTGTTTGACTGAGTTAAAAGTATTTAAAAGAGAAGTAACGCATTGACACTAAATAGGGAACCGTATTCGATGATGTCTAAAAGAATGTAATACAGTCCAACACGGCTTAAACGATATTGAGCCAAATTTTGAGTTAATTCAAAGGGATCGTAGAAAAGTGACATTATTGACATAGTTCGCTACAACGGGAGTTCTTTTAAACGGTTTCAGATATAATACACTGAATATCGAATCGACATACAGAAAATTGTTGTTAGAGAAATAAGCCATCTTCGGCGAGAGACTTTCAACTATAAATTGTAGTAAATATATCTTAATTAAGTATGTGATAGAAATCGATCGATTTGAAAACGACAATTTTTTAAGGCTGTGATTAATTTCAAACGTTTGCAAAAGAAACATAACAGAACTTTTGAATTTGTATGGAGAAATTTTTTTAAAAACGAAAACAGATTCAACAAGTAAGATTGCTTGCTATATTCGGCTATGCCAAATCTTTTATACCATTCACCATGTATGTAAATCTAGTGATCGATTAACATATTTATTTTGATTGTCTTTAAGTCGACCGATTTGAATTTCTTATTTTATATCTATTTTCCCTTTTACAGCCAGAAAGGGAAGTCAAATATACAAAACGACTATAGTTTTTTATTTTTTATTTTAATATTTTATCTTATTGTTTTTTAGCATTTAAGAACTCATTTTTAATTAAGAAGTTGACAAATTCAAAAATTGTGGAATTTATTTGGAAATGCAAAACTGACAAAAATTTACGAAACGCTTGAAGTATATAAATATGTATATCGAATAAAGGATAATATCAAGGCGTATTAATTTACAGGTGGTCTTAATAGCCCATCTGATTTTTGTTTATGTTCGACGTTGCTGTCAAAATACTAAAAAAATTTAAAAAATAATAATTTTATAAAATTAAATCTCACAACCAAAAAAATGAAATATAAGGGGTATTGCTGCACATGTAGGAGAAAAAAACCAGCTATTACAACTTCATTTAAAGCACCAAATGATAATAAAAGGACAAATTAAATTCGGCATCCTCTTGTTTAGATAGCTATTTTTGACAGCAACGTGGTGCTCGGCAACAACAAAATGACATTAGGTTTTTGTTTTGTTTTTATATACTAGGTGGCCGACCTAGTATTTAATTCGCCTTGGGATAATATTAAAAACAGAAATTTTAAATTGTATGCTTTTCAACTCTTTAAAATAAAAATAAAATCTTATACCTATTGTTCAAATAAAAATCTTAAATTGAAAAATTGCGTATTTATTTTTATTTACTTGTTTTGGATTTATCAACAATGCGGTTCAAATCAATTAATTTTGAAATAGAAAGTAGAAGGAACCAACAATCTCAGATGGGATCTTGCCGAACCCAAAGTTGAGTACAGGAACGCACCTAATAGGTGGTTGTTGTAGTAACAGCTTTACTTCTGTCGAGATTTTTCCCTGGCAAGATATAAAATTTAATTGTGTGTCATCAGATGGTACTTGAGATGGAGAAAATGTGCAACTTCAATCGGTCTTATCCATAGCTCCATAGAGCGTAAATTCATAGATCTATTAGGATAAATAAACGCTGTGTCGGATATCTTAGGTTTCAGGTTGGGCAGCGATTTAAAGTGCCTGGAACTATTCGCTAATTGAGAATACTGCACCAACCAGCTGTCAATTGTGCCACAACTAATCTTGTTTGCCTGATTTTCTAATATCGCGGGAGGTGTTCTTTTAGGACCTTATTGCATTTAAAGCTTCTTAAACCAGTAATTTATTGTATTGCTGACTAGAAGCTTCCTGTCAGTGTTGCTAAAACTATTGAACCAATTCCCGCTAGATATTACCTTAAAAAACGCTATAAACCGCTAATTAGTCGAAAAAAAGCTGAGATAAACCGCTAAAAAATTTTATGAACAATTAATTTTCTAGCACTATTTTTAATACTAAATGCCGCAGCATTAAATAAACTTATTTCGTTTTTATGAATATGGCAATAATTAATTGTTCATCTCTAATTAAGATTTTGATTATCTATACATTTTGAGAACTGGAATAAATACTAGAGGTTCCAATTAACTTTAGAAATTTTTTTGGAACCTTGTAATTGGGAGCTGGTTTTGTAACAAAGTAATTATAAAGAGGTAAATAAAAAATTGAGGTTAAATAGCATTTACCATATTGGTTTGCAATCGATTTCTACTGATAATTTATCAGTTTTTTCTAAAATGTGCCGATTTTCTGATAATCTGAAATGACCAATAAAAATAGTTTTTATTCGCCCAATTAAAATACTTATATTGCGTTATTTACCTTTGGAATAATTGTTTTAACAGTTTAAAAAAAACAAGGCACGTACGGATTATCTAAATATTTAAATAAAAGTTTACAAATACATAGTTGAGCTTTCTTTGTAACAAACAAAACTCATTGTAGCTTAAAAAACGCTAAAAACCCGTCAAACAAAAAAAAAACACTTAGCGGTTTTTTTTCTAACTTCCCGCTTTTAATAGCAAAAAACCACCAGTTCTAGCGCGAAAACCGCCGTTTTCGCAACACTGCTTCCTGGTTTCCTCTTGGAGATGATCCACACTTAACACATCCGGTAGCATCTATGAAGTGAAGTTTACGTTCCTGAAGAAATTCTGAGATGGTTGACAAATATTGTGAGATCTTGGCACTTATGTCGTTAATTTTAACACCATCAACTTCGTACGAAACCATCTTTACATTTTGGGTCGTTGCTAGAAGATTCGCAAGCTAAATGATGGGTATAGGTGATAATACTCTTTCTTGTGATACGCCGATTCTTATCTTGCTACATTTTTGGTTTAGGGCTCTGATCTTAACAAGCGCTTGTCTACTTCTTGGGTAGTTACCAATCCAAGCTATTATATTTAAAGCCGTAGTTCTGCTAATACCTTTAATACTGGCGATAAAAGGAAGATTGTTTTTAGAAATTAACAGTTGGCGAATTAAAAATTTTAGAAGGTATCAACTCTAGTGATGAGCGTTAAAATTACCAAGTACTATTTTATTATCACCTTGGAAAAGATGAGATATGCTTGGGTGATAATAAGATCCAACGCTGTTAGCAGGAGGAATATAAACATTGATGCTTTCTATTTCAGTATTCTCCGTGTATACTGAAATGCTCAAAACCTCTAGGTAAGCGCCAGGCAGTGTTGCCAAAACGGCGGTTTTCCCGCTAGATCTGGTGGTTTTTTGCTATTAAAAGCGGGAAGTTTGAAAAAAAACGCTAAGTGGTTTTTGTAACTGGGAAAATTTTAAATGGCGGGTTTTTAGCGTTTTTTAGGCTACAACAAATTTTGTTTGTTACAAAGTAAGCTCAACTGTATACTTGTAACCTTTTATATAAATGTAGGTTTTTAATGAAACCAATCTTGTTATTTATAACAAAATGTAGGTTTTTAATGAAACCAATTTTATTGTTTGTATTTCAGTTTTATTTATTTAATAAACTTCCGCACTCTTCAACTGTCGACAATACAATGCCTCGTTTTTTTATCTTGTTATAACTTAAAACTAATTGTTAGAACTAACCTAACTCGATGTAGCCACACCCTAATTCTCGTTACTTTCGACGAGTCAGTTATAAAATGTCAGAGTTGTATTTTTAAAAACAGTGACCACTTCTGGTAGTGCGTGTGTTGCCACCAGTTCCTACATTCGGCCCTCCTGCACGGTCTTTCGACCCGAATGACGGATTCCATTTTTTCATATACTCTGCTATTGTAATGGATCTTTTCGGACCTTCGCACTCGCCCACCTTTTCGACTTCATATCTATCATGTCCTAGGCTCTTCAATACCTTGTATGGACCAAAATATTTAGGTTTCAATTTCAAGCCTGTGCCGAATGAGTGCGCTTAATCGCTACCAAATCATTACTGACATATTCATGTGCTTGAATTCTGTTTTTATTAAACGATTTTTTATTTTCTTCTTGTATTTTTGCTATGTTCTCTTTAGCAACAGTTCGAACCTTATCTCTTTCTTCATCTAACTCCTCTATAGCATATTCTTCGAGCAACTTGCTTATATCTTTATGTTCTTTTGTTCTCATTTCTAAACCTGTAATAATTCTAAACGGTGAAATCTTAGTACTGCGGGGTGGAGTGTTATTTATACATTGCTGGACTCTTTCTACATATCGGTACCATTGCTGAGGATTTTCTAAACATAGTTTGGACAACAAAGAAATAACTATTTTATTAACGCGCTCTACCTGACCGTTTCCTCTTGGGACACCCGTAGCAATCAGAAGATGTTGTATAGACTGCTGCTCACAATATTCTTTAAATGAATTTGAGGTGAAAGCAGTTCCTCTATCAGATATTATCCTTTCTGGATTTCCAAAAATAGCTGATTGGCGCTTTAATCTATCTAGTACCTCCTCTGTGCCAGTGCTTCTTGTTGGATATAGCCAAACAAACTTTGAAAATGCATCTACAACAACCAGTATATAATTATAGCGCTTTGGAGTTTGATCCATTGGGCCAACATGGTCAACATGGTATGTCCTAAATGGTCTATCCGATTTATCAATCGGGTTTAATAGACCTTCACGTTTTCCTACTTTGCCCTCATTAATTATGCACTCTATACAGCTACGTACAACTTTTTCAATTTTTTCCACTATCTGAGGTATGTAAAACTGCCTTTCCACTAATTCTCGGGTTTTCTTACAACCAAAGTGACCTTCGCGATGTGCTATTTGAATTACTACTTCCTCCATATCTTTTGGAATAACGTTAGTTCTCGGTTTGGGTCTTTGTAAACTAAATTATGCTTCAAATAGAAATCTTCATAGGAGTCTTTTTCTAATATTTTTCTTATAGCCTTTATCCACTCATCTCTTGTTTGAGCTTCTCCTAGACGATGCTTTATTGAATCTTCTACTAAAAGGCAAGATACTCTGCTCAACGCGTCCACGTGTCTCATTTTAGTTCCGGATCTATGCTCTATCTCATAGTCGAATTCCTGAAGGAACATTGCCCACCTGGATACTCTGAGAGGTACGTCTTTCTTCCTTATGGTCATAGCGAAAGCATTACAATCCGTAACTATCCTTATCCGATTTCCCATTAAGTATACCCTCCATTTTTTCAAGGCTTCTATTATCGCGAGTACCTCCAGTTCATAAGAATGATACTTCTGCTGAGCTTCTGTTGTTTTACGACTCATATATTCCACTGGGTGTAGTTGTTGATCTTCTGCATCCTTTTGAAGTAAAACTCCTCCGTATCCATACATACTCGCATCCGTGTGTACTTCAGTTTTAGCCCTGGGATTATAAAGATTTAAAACTGGCGCATTCGTCAAACTGGACTTCAGTTGACTAATAGCAATCAATTGTATATCACCAATTTTAAAAACTGCATCTTTCTTCAATAAATCAGTTAAAGGTTTAGCTATAACAGCATAATTGCGCACAAATCTTCTAAAATAAGACGTTAGGCCTAAGAATCGTTGTAGGGACTTTTTATCCTTTGGAGTTGGATAATTTGCTACTGCAGCTGTCTTCTCTGACGATGGTTTAATAGTAGAATTTTCTATTATATATCCTAGGAAGTTAACTTTTTTCTTTAAAAATTGGCATTTCTCCCATTTTATCTGCAGCCCATGGTTTTCGGCGATACTTAACACTTTTTTCAACTTCTTGACACCTTCCTCCTCGTTTTTCGATGGAATTATGATATCGTCAATATAAATAATAATGGTACCATCCTGTATTAGTTCTCTGTAAATCGAGAAAATAAATCGCGAAAATACTGCCGGCGAATTAGAAATACCAAATGGCACGTACAAAAATTCATACTGGCCATTATGCGTGACAAAGGATGTATATTTTCTTGAATTCTCTTCAACCGGCACATGAAAAAAACCATTTCTTAAGTCCAATGTTGTAAATATCTTTGCGGATTGTAGTTTGTGTATAATGTCATCAATCAGCACCATTGGAAAATTATCTTTCATTATTTTTTCATTCAACTTACGATAATCGCAGCACAATCTCTTGCTGCCATCTTTTTTGTTTACTAACACAACTGGAGATGCATACTCCGATATACTTGGTTGAATTATCCCGTCACGTAACCATTCTTTAACCTGATCTTCTACGACGTGTTGATCTTCGTATGATAATCGGCGAGGTCTCTGAAATACAGGTATGTCATCTGAGAGAATAATTTTCATTGCTACTGGTGATTTTTCTTTTCTGTCGGGACTATAACTTTCGACCATAGTTCGTATTTCATCTATTTTCTCTTTATTCAGGTGTGATAAATTTAATCCATGGTCGTCTTCTTCTATTACAACTGCAGAACAAAACTGTTTAAATTCATCTACTACTTCTTCCAAGACTGTATTTTCGATTGTTTCGATGTTGTCATACTTTTTTACAAATTTTGCTCCAGTAGAAGTTATAATAATATCAGATTGTTGCAGAATATCATTACCAATGGCTGCTGGATACACAAAATTATTAGCTACGAAGAACTTTAAATTAAAACGAGCACCATCTATCTGGACAGTTTTTTCAAAATGACCAATACAAATCAATCTGTAATCTCCAGCTGTAATAAAACTTTGCTCATCTTTAACGAAATCAACGTCCCCAAGGTTTTAAAAAATGTCAAATCTTACTATTGATATATCACTGCCTGAGTCTACTATAGCGGAAAACTTTACGCCATTAATTTCTATTTCTTTAAAATTACGATTTGCTGCTGATTTATAACCATTAGCTTTACTGCAAAAATTGTTAACAATGCACGAATTATCATTTTCAGTCTTCACACCTGCAATTTTCTGGGTTTTGCACTCATAGGATTTATGACCCATTTTTCCACACTTGAAACATTTAAAATTTGTCAGCTTGCAATCCTGGGCAAGATGATTTTCCCTACCACATTTGTAACATTTTCGGTTTGCTTTTACATCTTGTTTTATTTGCTGTTCTCTGATAGATTCTGTGGACGCCTTTGAGGTTGATGCCTGTGATATTGACCTCCGAATCTTTTCATATGTCCTTAATTTGTCTTTTAAATCATTTACATCCTTCGCTTGGTACAAAATGCTTTTTCCAAATTTAGAATCAGGAATTCCATCAACAAAGTACTGGATCAAACTTTCCTCATCTAGCCGTATAGATTTGCCCATCTCCATTAGTGTGTAGAGGTACTCTCTATACGTCTCGTTGTTCTTTTTCTTGCGATTTTTCAACATCTTGTGCACCTCACATGTGGGTAATTTGTTACCAAACTCTGCTATTAATGACTCTTTAAGTGACTCCCAACTTTTAATACCGTTTTGGCTACGAATGAACATCCGAGCTGCTCCTTTAAGTAATTGTTTTGCATAAATAAACATCTGTATTTGGGACCACCCTACTGCCTCTGCATTTTCTTCGAACTCATCAATCCAATGACCTACTTCTAAACTATCTGTACCACAAAATGTCGAAAGTGAATCCTCTATATCTCTCAGAGTAAATACATTTCTAGACACGTAATTTGTTGTTGCCCGTTGAGATCCAACATCATCGTATACTGAGCCGGATTCATCTACGTTTAGGTCAAAGTGATCAAAAAGTCTGTTTCTTAGCTCTTCTTTTCGTCCAACAGTACTTAAACCCAATTCGCTCAACTTCTGTTTTAATGCTTCAACATTTAAATCTAAAATTCCTTGTCTGTCCATTGTCAGATGTAACAAAAATTAGAGTGTGGTATCAAAATATGTAGTTATATATATACACAAAAATACAAAGGATTATTAAATAAAAATTAAATAAATAATAAAATAAAATTAAATATTTTTATGTACTATATACAATGAATGTTATTAAAAAGTATAAAAGTATTAAAAAAAAAAACAATGTTAAAAACTGTATTTGAAAAACGATTAAAAAATTATGTAAAATTTGAAAGACAAAAAAAAAAAAGAACACAAATTTCTATTTACAGTTAGTTTACAGTTTCAATTCAAGGTTAAAATTAGTTTGATAGATCTATACTCTCTTCAAATATGTATGAAAATTTAATATTTACATATGAATTACAGTTATTATTGAAATATCTCCTAAAACTCCGCCTCTTTTTATTCTCATGCACGTACACAAAACTTCTTTTGGCAAATTTTGCTGCTTACAAGTTCAACCCTTATCTTGCTCGTACATAGGCTGTGCTGTTGTTGTTGTTTGTTTTATTTGGTATACACCCCTATCGTGAATATATTTTCCCTCGAAATTTTTTCCCTTTTCCCCAAATTGCAATCGTGAATAGTTCACGTGAACAATTTTTCACGTAAACAAAAATTCCCCTTATCATGATTGATTTTTTCCCTCGAAATTTTTTCACTTTTCCCTTAGATTTGTTCACTTAAATTTTGCTGGGGAACTGCATACATTATGCCAGTTTTTATATGTTTTAATTAGAAAATTTACATCAATAACACATTTTTTGATTCGATATCAGTTACTGCAGTGTAGACTGACATTATGCTCATCAAGATGCAAAACAAAGAGATCTATTGGTTATAAATTTATAAAGATTTTTTATTAAAACCATTTTTAAATTAAAAAAATGGAGATAGAAAAACTCAGATATAAAAATTTATTTTATTGAAATGGGTCAGTAGCAAGGTCTAGGGTAGGTTAGGCAGGCAGCCGTATTGACACAGCCCACTTTAGTCCTTTTGTGTCTAGGGTAACTATAAGGACTTTTACGCGTGTTGCACGTCACGTTCTTGAAATAAAATTGTTCTCTGTTGTAGTATCTTCTCCTCTTGCAACAATACAATAGCACAAATCACTTAACTTTAAAAAATTTGGAATATTTTTTCCCTATTTATATTTTCTTCTTTATAATTTGCATTCAGTACGAATTGATAGCGGGAACAAACGTTCGCATGAAATTCACGATAGCAATTTTCCCTTCATGGGAAATGAAAATTTCATGGGAACAAAAATTTCACATTTTGTTCACGATAGGGGTGATTATATTTCTCTTGTTGCTAGTTGCGCGTTTACTTTACTTTTTGTTGTTGTTTTTTTTTCACTACGGCTTTTTTTTTAATAATTCTTCTCCCTTGTACACTACTTGCAGAGATCGCTGTTTTTGGATTTGGTAATTTTTTGAGAAGTTTATTTTTAAAAATTCTCTTTTTGTATTTACACAGTCTTTGTTGTAAAATCTTATCAACTTATTTTCTCTCTTCGGTTATTAAGTCTTTCTCACACATTTATGTTTCACTTCTTCACTTCCAAAAATGTTTGTCGGTATTTAAATTTTCACAATTTAATTTTAACGAATTAAAACGATTGTTTTAATTTTTTTTTTTTGTCCTTTAAATAATTCACATTTTTCTAGAGAAATTTTTCTTCATACGCAGTCACATCCCGGTTGAGCCCCCAAAAATGTAGGTTTTTAATGAAACCAATCTTGTTATTTATAACAAAATGTAGGTTTTTAATGAAACCAATTTTATTGTTTGTATTTCAGTTTTATTTATTTAATAAACTTCCGCACTCTTCAACTGTCGACAATACAATGCCTCGTTTTTTTATCTTGTTATAACTTAAAACTAATTGTTAGAACTAACCTAACTCGATGTAGCCACACCCTAATTCTCGTTACTTTCGACGAGTCAGTTATAAAATGTCAGAGTTGTATTTTTAACAACAGTGACCACTTCTGGTAGTGCGTGTGTTGCCACCAGTTCCTACATAAATATATAGATTTTTCATCTCTTCCTTGATTTTTTAAACTGTTAAAACAATTAATCCAAAAGGAAATAACGAAATATATTTTAATTAGGCCAATTAAAACTAATGGAAACTGTCATTTTAGATTACCAGAAAATCGGGTCATTTTAGGAAAAACTGATAAATTATCAGCAAATAACTCAATATTTGGAACTACTGGATTATAGCTCGGAAATAATCGAAACAATTTTTAATCAGCTTAATAATATACATAAATGCTATAAAATGGAATAATCTAATGGATACTACATATTTTTGTTTCGAAGATTTTGAATATCAAAATTCGGCTGGAAATAAAATTTTCAAAGAGCTATCTGAGTTAGCCTTGCGATTATTTTGCATGCCGTGGTCTAATGCCGAAGTGCAACGAGTTTTTAGTCAACTTAATATCGCTAAATCAAAGTTCAGAAATCGATTGCAAACCAATATAGTTAGTTTTAATATATTAATATTTTAATTTTAACCGTTAAGTATATCAATTCCTCAATTTTTTTTATTTGCCTCTTTATAATTACTTTGTTGCTTTAGATATGGTCTCTGTCGGCATAAAAAATACTTCTACGATTACAAGGTTCTAAACTTAATCGGAGCCTCTAATATTTATTTGAGTTCTCAAAACGAAACTTATATGTATAGATAATCAAAATCTTAACTAGAGATGAACAATTATTGCCATACTCATAAAAAATAATATAAGTTAATTTTATGAATACGGCAGTTAGTATTTAAAAACAGTATTAAACAAGTAAGAGAGATATTTACGGCTATGCCGAAGCTTATATACCCTTCACCATGTAAATTTAGCTTAGTGAAGTAACTCTAATAAAAAAAACAAATATTGGGGTTACAGGGAATTAAAAAGTATAAAAATGCCATCGGCTCTTAATGAGTTAATCATGTCTTTAAAAGCTTTAAAATGGTACCAATATTGATATTTAAAAAAAAATTTGAAATTTCAAAGCCCCCTAACTCGGAAAATATGGGTGAGCGCCAATTTTATCACTTAATGTTTCTTTCTTACCTTTAAGTCTCTATCACCAAATATATAATTTTTTTTGATCGAAGTTAATTTATTGTTCCAATGACATAAAAAAAATTCGAGGTAGGCGTGGTGTTTCGCCTGATGCCTCGAAGGACATGGACCGATAATGCTAATTTCCAATAGCACCTCTTTCGACACTATATCTGATCGATTGACATATTTTTTTTTTTTTTTGTGAAACCAAGTTAGCCTCGGTGAAGGGTACAAAAATAAATTGTTCAAGAAAATTTTTAGCGGTTTATGTCAGCGATTTTCTTCGACTATTTAGCGGTTTTTAAACTAATATCTATTGGGAAATGGTTCGATAGTTTTGGCAACACTGGCGCCAGGAACGGGACGAATTGGTCTGACAATATTGTAGTTCCCAGAGGCAGAGAGTGTGCAATTACCAGTCAGCTTTGTTTTATAAATAGCGGCTTCAAGTATATTTTGATTGTGTGTGATGTGTTTTTTAATCTACGGACCCTATTTATGATCATAATGATCAACATTGTGCTTTGTTGATGGGATGAGTCTTGATCCTGTAGGGTTGCAATTGGAGGATTAGTGCTAGTGTTTGGCTATTAACGCAACAACTTCCTCTGTGGGCCAGGATTTTGCACAATGCCAACTATAATTAGTAATATTCTGAGCTGTTGCTAAGTTGACAATCTTTGGCCACAATTAACTCGAGTTTTTTTTTGCGGTGAAGATCCAATTGTCAAAGGAAAGGCTGTGTTGATTTGCCTACTCAATCGTATAATTATCTTACCAATCTTATAGAATTCTATTCAATCGTAGAGAAAATAACTGGCATGTTCTGACAATCGCAAATCGCTTAAAACTGGCGATGAGATTTGAAATCGTATGAAAGGTGTTCTGTGGTGATTCACAATCGCAAGATTGTGAGTTATAAATTTTACTTAAAATAAACATTTATTTATGTTTTGCACCGTAAAATCATATGTTTTTCTTTTCGAACATAAGTTTGAAAAAAAGCAAATCGCAAGCAAAACGTGTGAGTTTCAGAACATGTAAAACAAAAGTTGGCGTTTTTGAAATCACATGCGATTTCAAAAACTTGCGAGTGTCAGAACATGGCTGTAAGTTTTGTAAAAGATTGTACAAAAATGAAATTTTGAAAATCCAACACAATAATTTGTTACGGGCTTAATATGTGTGACGATTTTAAATGTTCTCAATATTGAGGAACATCTTTAAGATTTTCTACATACATACAAACGTAAGTATTCAGGAGACTTCCAAAACCCGAGTCCAGGAAATTATTTTAATCGGAACAAAATATAACGATCCGAATTATCCGTGTGCTGTGTAAAGAATATTTCATAAAATATTTATTTAATTTTCGAAAGAAGATATGAAAGTTTACGTTCTTTTTTCTATGAACAAATATCGTTAACTCTCAACTTCAATTTTTTTTTAAACAAATTAAACTATATTTAATAAAATTGAATGAGCTTTAACCGAAAACTACGAAAAATATCTTGCATTCCGAAGTTTTGGCATTGTTGAGAGATCAATGTATTTATAATAAAGACTCTCATAGCTCTGATTGACAAATAATACAATTACAAAATTTGTCCATAATTATCTACTATAACATAATTTAATACATATAATTTATAAAACGATAATAATGAATAACACTTTTTTAATGTCCGAGTAACTTTGGGTATGACATCCTGTGCATATTTAATTTTGCTGATACATGGGGTAGTTGAAAGAGAGATAACAAAAATAGTTCACGATTTTTTTTATTTTCTTACGGAAATCATTAGATCAATTTTTTAATTCTATTTTTGTTTTTTCGATAAATATGTATTTTTATCTTCATCAAAAGTTTTTCACCTTGGTATTTTTATTGCTCGGTTCTATAGTTTTAACTTATTTTTAACTGACTTCAAAAAACGAAGGAGGTTATACAATTCGGCTGAATGTTGCTTTTTTATATTTGTGCCTCCAGAACTCAGTCATTTCTGATCCGATTTTGAAAATTTTTGCTAATATGATAGTTATTGCTTACAGATTGGTCCGGTTTTAAAAGCAATAACAAAAAGTTATACAAAAATAAATCTAAAAATTAAAGAGTGCCTCCATATGGGTCCATCTTTTGAACCGTTATAGGCAAACGCTTGCAAATTGGACAGAATGTCGATTGCTGTGGCCGTTATAGTAATAACGAGTATTAATATTACAAATGATAAATTAAAGGGTGCGCCAACAGTTCATTTAATTTGATGTATATTGCCATACTTTTCAATAGTTATAGACAGACGCTTGGAATTTAAAACGAACCTGTACTGGTAAGTCCGCTATAACAACAAGTATAAAATATGGATTTGGAAATTAAAGGTGTTTCCAATAGTTAATGTAATTTTGTGTATGTGACCAATCTTTTGAATCGTTATAGACAGAACGCTGAAACGTAAAAGGAACCTGTATTGCTAAATCCGCTATATCAACGAGTTGATAATTTCAATTTAGAAATTAGGGGGTGTCCCATAATTGATGTAAATTTACTTATATGGGCCTATCCTTTGAACCGGTATAGACAAACGATTGCAAATTGGACACAATGTCGATTGCTATGGCTGTTATAGTAACAGCTGATAATATTTAAAATTATAAATTAAAGGGTGCACCAATAGTTCATTTAATTTGGTATATGACCATACTTTTAAACAGTTGTAGACAAAGAATTGAAATTTACAAAGAACCTGTATTACTAACTCCTGTATAACAACAAGTATAAAGTTTAGTTTTGGAAATAAGCGGGTGTCCCAGTAGTTAATATATGGTGATAATATGGTGTATGTGGCCGGACTTTTGAACTGTTATAGACAGACAGCTGAAATTTATAAGAGACATGTTTTGCTTAGTCCGCTATAACAAGAAGCTTATAATTTGAATTTAGAAATTAGAGGGTGTTCCCAAAATTAATGTATTTTGTTCTATATGGCCGTATTTTTGAATCGTTGTATACAAACGTATTAATTTAAGCAGAATGATATTATTTTTTATAATAAGGAGTATAAAAATGTTATATTATAAATTAAATAGTTGATACAATCTGATGTATATGGGCAAATTGTTGAACCGTTAAAGACAGACGGTTGAAATTTACACAGAACCTGATTGCTGCATCTACTACAACAGCAAGTATATAATTTGAATTTGGAAGTAAAAGGGTGACCCTATAGTTGCTGTAATTTGATGTACATTGCCAAACTATTGAACAGTTGAACTAGCATAAAGTTTGGAGATATAAGGGTGACCCAATAGTTAAAGTAATCTAATTTATGTGGCCATACACTTAAACTGTTATAGGCAGACAGATGAAATCTGTTTTGAAGTCGATTTTTTTCGCAAGAATTATTATTGGAATTTTATTCTGCAACTCTGCATACCAACATGACCATATTAGAAGATATTTTTATTATAATATTTCACACAATTTAATGTCACCTACTGAAATAATATTTCACGACAGGATTTTACCTCAGTTATCAGGTATTACAACCGAAGGTCATAATGTTAAATAAAGTTTAGGATCACCGGTAAACGCAGATAATAAAGTGTTCGGTTAAAAAGTACTGAATGTTTTATGTATCACAGTTACTTTTCCTCTGAAAATATAGAGAAATTTGATTTTTAAATATAGCTTTTACAAAACTCCAAGCAAAGTCGTGTAATAAAGGTATAAAAATAAACTGTTCATATATGTGCCGATATTAAATTAATAAATAGCTCTTGATTTAGATATTAAGCCACCGAAAACTATGCGTAAATCCTTTTATTTTAGTAGTTCGCACTATAGACTTTAATAATTTTAGAGTTTTTGAATCTAAATTTTAATTTAACACCGTAGTATTTCTAAAAGTTTTGAAAGACAAATTTTGGTTAAACTTTATTCACAATCGATTATGTATTAGCATTCAAAACTATTAAAAGCATTTTTAATGTAAGCGGATACAGATGCGCCGTTTATTTGCATATAGAAACATAATTATCAATACATTCTTAGAAATTAAAAGTAGCTACAAATTTAAATTCAATCAGAATCAAATGGCTCTGGTCAGCTGGTCGAATATTTAAATACCACATTTAAGCATGACGACAAATGTCTACCAGAAAATAATGATTAATTTTAATTTTATGACACTGAAATAAACTGTAAAATGAACAATATAAAAACAAAGCGTGCTTTTTCTTTTGACTTTCACATTTAACCAAAACATATACTGCCGTATTCATAAAAAATTAAAATTGATTTAAATTTTCGGTAGACAATTCAACGTAATTTTATTTTTTATGAATATGGCAGATAATGTTTGCTTTTTCATTTTCATATTTAATTTCAGCTTTAACGGCAACTCATTTACCACCAGTTCATTGCAAATACAATTCTCATTTATAGTTTACAAAATAATATAACTCGTAATATTTTATAATCAAAATGCAATTTATTTGTTGGTTGGAAAGGCTGGTAAGTAAGAGTGGTAAGTATCTATGTCGATTCTTATATACACTTCACCAATAGTGCAAATCTAGTTTAGTAAAGTAATTTCAACTAAAAATACAATTATAGGAGTGACGGAGAGTAAAATAATAAGAAAAAAAATTAACTACTATATATAATTTTACATAAAAATGTCATCGGCTCTAAATGGGTTCAGAATTTTTAAAATATTTAGTATTTCCTAAAAGATCTCTTTAAATGATACCTTTTATGATATCCTAAAAAAAATATGGTGCACAATCGTACTTTTCTATGAAAATTTCAGAGGCCCATAACTTGAAAAATATGGGCGAGCACCAATTTTTTTACTGGATGTTTATTCTTATTTTTAGAGAATTATCGCCCTGTATATTTGTTTTCTTGATTAGAGTTACTTTATTGTTCCAAATGATATGGAAAAATTAGAGGCTGGCGTGATGTTTTGTCCGCTTCCTCAATCGACTTTGTCTGATCGATTAGCGTATTTAGCTCATCTAGTACCTTTGCAAATTCGATTGGATGGACAGACGGACATCGCTCAATCGACTGTGCTATACATAAAATCTCTATAATTCTATAGAGATTAAGTAAGAGCGCTTTATTCGCCTATGCCGAATTTTATATACCCTTCACTATCTATGTAAATGTAGTTTAGTGAAGTCACTCCAATCAAAAAGACAAATATTGGGGTGACAGAGAATTAAAAAATAAAAAAAATTTGGTACTGCATATACAGTGGTGTTCGATCTAGCATTTTTAAAACTAAAAATAATGTACAACAAACTTCATAATTTTTTCTTTTTTATATTATCATTTATACAAAAAATTGCAAATGTGGAAATTCAAAACTTAAATAAAAATTTATCCATTAAATTTTTACAAGTCACCATGTCCTGCCTGTGCATAAAAATAGAGCCAGCAAATTTAGTTACCTAAAATAATTTTTTTTATTTACTGACTGGATTTTTTCTCACAATTTATTATTTCTTTACCTCAGTACTTTGTGGAATAACCATTATTTTTTATAACGTCTGAGCATCGTTTTGGCATTGAGTCCACCAGTTTTTGGAGGGTTTCAACAGGATCCAAAGTTCGTCTTTATTGGATAGATTTGTTTCTCGAAAACACATTTTTACTATTTGCCATAAGTTTTTGTGAGAATGTAAGTTTAGGGACTGCACCAGCCAGCTTAAAACCTTGACGTTATGTTTTTCAAGCCAGTTTTTTGCCAGCTTCGATGTGTATTTCGAGTCATTGTCTTGTTGAGACACCTATCGAAGCGGCATTTTCAATTCGGCATAAGGCATCATAGTGTCATTAAGAATGTTTGTATAATAAGCGCAATCCATTTTACTCTCAATACGAAATAAAGGCTCAATACCATAAAACGAAAAACATCCCCATACCATTATGTTTACGCCTATGGGAGGTCTTTGTGCAGGAAATATGCTTATGTCTGAATTAAATAAATCAACTTTCGTTTCGTCAGACCATAGAATATTTCTCCATTTGCTTACAGGCCAATCTACATGATTTTGGGCAAATTCTAATCTTTTCTTTAGGTGCTTTTTACTTGGGTATATAACCTTACTACTACTTCAAGCCTTCAATTTATTTGTAATAAGAAGCCTTCTTATGGTTGAGGTAGAATCATCTAGATAGTGCTTCTTTTTAAGGTGACAAAAGGATATTTTTTTACATGACGCAAATTTTTCGCTCGAGTAGAGGCGTACTTTTCGAAAATCTTCTATTTTCTGCCTTGCTTTCATATTTGACGGTGCTTTCTACTACTTTTTCAGAGCATCTAATTATTTGGGTAATTTGTCTATAACTTTTTCCTTTATTATAGAGGTTTTTTATTGTCTCCTGGCTTTCAAAGGTTCCTCTGCCCAATGTAAATACTGTTATACAAAAATGTTGTGAGATTCCTTTCGAATTGTACTTAAAAAACACTAAGCTTACCTTTTTATACACTTTTAATTAAAATAAAAAAATTAAATTGTAAAAGTTAATTATTTTTCAATACTATACTATACTCTATTTTATTGCACACCCGTTTTCGTATCCAAATGTATACCGATAATAAAATAAAGCTGAATGACGCTGAAGCTATTTTAAACACAACGGGATTACATTTGTAAGAGATGTGTAAAATTAGTGGAACAACTCTTTTATGCGTACTTTTTGTAAAAGGGACTTACAAGGGGTAAAATTATTGAGGTTCAGATGGCTCTATTTTATTGCACATCACTGTATATAATTTTACATAAAAATGACATCGGCTCTTAATGGGTTAAGGATATTAAAAAAAAATTTTAGTATATCCTTAAAGATACCTTCAGAAGCTTTAAAACGATACACATATTGATATTTAAAAAAATTTATAAATTTAAGAGCCCCGTAACTCGGAAAATATGGGCGAGCGCCAATTGTTTCACTTCATGTTTTTTTTCTTATTTTTTAATTCCCGATCGCCCCAAATATTTATTTTTGTGATTGGAGTTACTTTATTCTTCTAAATAACATGAGAACTTAGAGGTAGGCTTGGCGTTTTGCCTGCTGCCTCAAAGGACACGGACCGATCACGCTGGTATCCAAAAGCACCTCTTTCGACACTATATCTGATCGATTGACACATTTATTTCTTTGTGTAATCAAGTTTGCCGAGGCACGGATGGACAGACGGACATCGCTCAATCGACTTCGCTATGCATAAGAAGTCGGAAATGGATATTGTAGAAATTACACACGGAACGACAAACTTGGATATACCCTATAGGTAGCTATTTTAATTATTGTGTTACCCAATAATTTATGTCTATAAATAGAAGCTTATCGACAGTTTTTGATTTTAAACAACTTCTGCGGTCTGAAATTATGGATCCAGTTTTTCCGAGCATTCCTCTAAAACTCAACTAAAAACTAAATTTTAACTAAAATTTAATACCTTAGTAAATCAGTTAAATAATGTAGCACTGTATATTGTTTTTGATTAAATTTTACTTTGCATAAAGCAGGTAAACTAAATTTTTATTTGTAAATTATTTCTAAAACTTGCCAATAGTATCGCTATCGGAATGAACCTATCGATAGTTAGCCAAAAATAAAATTATCGATAGTACTATCGATTAATTTGTAGCTCTAGTTATCAGCATTCTTCCTTCTGACATACCGTAATATTTTATAAAAACACAATTAAATTAGTTTCATATAAATTCAAATAGTATAAAATATATTGTAAAATATTGTGTGTTTCTTAAGCCAGACGTGTGGTGTTTGTTAATATTCTTGACATACTTATTCATACTTACAAGACAAACATTATGTATTAAAAATGTTGTAAAATTTATGCAAAATAAATTTTGTCTTTAAATTGTATCTCCTGGAATATGCTTCAGCACTCGTGCGTAGAACGATTGCTTATACATTTTTTACACGTTTGAACAATTTGTATAAAAATGATTTTAACAGCATCTTACAAAAAAAAAAAAAAAAAAAAAAAAACAAGGATTCACAATAAAACTTAATCTAAAACTAAAATAAAAAAAAGAATAAAACTAAACGTCACTCATAGTCATACGTGCATTAGGGTGGCTCTCTGTTATGTTCCTGAATACAGTTTTCGTTATGCAATGATTTTGATCGAAGGCTGAAATTTGGCTCCAGGTCAATTTTATGTGAACCTAAAATTTCACAAGTGATTTTTCCACGTTTTACAGGTCTAAAATTTAACTATAAGAGAATTGACTATGTTGAGTAGAAAACCTGTTCTTGGTTTGGGCTTCACCATTGGTGAACTAATTTGGTTACTTGATTACGTCATTTTGGGGTACATTTCAAGGACGCTTTCAGTCCTGGAAACTATTGTTCATTTTAGAAAACACTAGGATAAGTACATATCGTGTGAAGGTTTTCCTTGGATAAAATTCTTTGTAGCTTTTTGTTGACTGTAGGAAAAAATACGTAAATGATCCCCGAAGCGTGCGATTGACTTCTTACGAAGTGAATATAAAAGATGTGATATAGTTTTCGGTTTTTTTATTATCAAGAACTTAACACACATTAATTTAAATGTTCTGGTCTATAGAGAAAAACTGAATCGGCGTCTGAAGATGGATGCAGAGATTGGTTTTTTTAAGTATTTAACCGGAGATTAATCCATCTTTAAAAAAACAAAAAAAAAAAAAAAAAAAACCAAATAAAAAATGCTTTTTACATACAATATTTTTGTTATCTTTAAAGATAGTAGAACCTCAGCTCGCAAATAGAGAGCTATTATAAGTTGTCGCCTATATGTCGAAAAAAAAAAAACTGACGCTCGCTCATATTTTCCGAGTTACGGGGCTCTGAAATTTTCAAATTTTTATAAATATCAATATGGGTATCATTTTAAAGCTTTTGAAGAGATCTTTAAGGAAATACTAAAATTTTTAAAAATGCTTACCCATTAGAAGCTGCCATATTTATGTAAAATTATATGTTTGCATTACCAACAGTTTTTTATTTTTTAATTCTCTGTCACCACAATATTTCCTTCTTTGATTGGTTTTACTTTACTAAACTAGATTTACATAGATTGTGGGTTTTGATAGCATTTGCAGGTAGTCTTTGTTATTAAAATCCAATTGATATGAAACAAGTAGTTTTTTAATGATATTATTTTATTACGTGTCTGTACCAAAAAATAAGAAAACCAAATATAACAGAATTATACATGTTACATGGAGCTTCCAAAAGTTACAAATCGTATCCAAATGACAACACTTGTAAGTTGTCAAGAATATTCTATTGCTCTCCTTTATGAAAATGTCTTAAATATGACTTCTTTTTATCCTCGAGTTCTTTCTTACATTGAATGAAAACTCTGTTCCGTTTCTTGTCTTCTTTTGAACTTGTAAATTTTATAAAACTGGGATGCAATCTAATGTACATAAATATTTGAATACTTATGTATGTAAAACAAGGTCCATCTAGCATTGCATGTTTTCTGCGAAAATACTTTTCAGTTTAATGCTGTCACGTTTTATTTACTGTACCATCTTTGATGTTACTTTATTTGAAATTTTATCAAAAAACCTACACAGTGTGTCAGAAACTAAGCAATTTCTTTACGAATGGACTGATTAAAACAAAATTTCACATGTCGGAAGCAAACCTTTTACGAACGAGCTTGAATATTTGTATGATGCTTAAAATTTGTATAAGTATAAACATTAAATTTTTTTTTAAAGAGAAGTAGCACTTCAGGCATTAAAACCTACTTAGTTTCTAACCGTGCTACATTCATTTTAGGAAAGGGATAGATGAGAGAGAAGACGTGCTTACCACCTTGACTACAGCAGTCTCTTATTTAGATAATCGAGTTTTTATACCTTTCACCACATGTGGAAAATTACAAACGTAATTTTCGTGTTCGTGTTGAAATCAATATTGCCAAGGCACTAGATGGGATGGAGAAAATTTAAATATGCCAATCAATCAGACGTAGTTTTGATGATTTTGCTATTGAAAATTAGCAAGGTTGGTCCATGCCCTTCGAGGCAGCGGAAAAAAAACACCACACCTGCATCTAATTTTTCCATTTATTGTTTATGCTTTATTCATATCTTAGTACTTTTTCACCAGAATTATTAAATAATTTAAGTATTAAAATTTTTAAGACTTAGGGAAATTATTACAAATTACCGGGATTTTGTCAGACCGATAAATCCGTTAAGTTGTTGTGTAAAAACTTGGATCCAATTAAACTTCAGATTAAGATACGTATTTGACACTGCTCATTTGTTTAGAATTTTAGCCGAATGCTTTTCAGAAAAAAGAGTTCGTTACATTTCCGTATTTCTGTTCATAACAAAGACTGTTGTTTGCCTTGGTTACCGAATGCTAGAACGAAATGCATGTTTTACAAATTGTCTTTAATTTCTGCAATGATTTGTTGCTGTCGACATAAGTTGGCGAAAAAACTTTGCTTAAATATTTTCACGATGATATTCTTTTACTAGATGTAAGCAATGGCAAGGAACTAATATCCGTATACCCTTCTTTCACTTCCACTAGCACCTACTTTCAGATTTTTGATATGTAGGAAGGACTATAAGTGGAGGATCAAGCATTGCGGTCAATGCTTGGCTGGCAATACGGACAAACATTATTGAGCAGAACAAATTAAAAAAGAAAGAAAAAAACTAAATGTGTCGGCTTAGCTCTTAAGAATAATAAAATAAATCATTTGCTGTAGTTTCCGTTGTAATCAGATTAAATTCTAGCTTATTTTTCCAGAAGCCAAACTTATTTTTTCAGAAGAGCATTTTGCAGTAATACAAATTAAATTGGCGCTTTATCCTTCATGTTTCTTAAAAACCACAGAGAACTCTTTTTATGTTAAATTCCATCACACCAGTCATTGACTAATTCCTAAGACAAAAATAAATTTTATTTTTCAATAGCTTTATGAGAACGTTATTTATAAAAAGAACAAATACCCACCGCATCGTGCATTACATTTATGTTAAAACCTTTATATTCCATAAGCTCCATAAATTGTATGCATCCGACTGTTATAAACCATAATGAAAAGCAAATAACAAAGCACTTCTTACTTGTTATTAAACCACAACTATTTATGACAAAACCAATAAGATTCCTCAGGGAACAGCAATATATTAATATGTGGTTTGTTTGTTATGTGTTCATAGCTAAGTCTATACACATACATATGTTTACTAATGTATGCTGAAGGATATTAACATAAAATAATGCCATGGAAAACATAAATCATATTAATTTTTTATACCCTTCACCACAAAAAGTAGAAAAAGGGTATTTTCATTCCGTTTGTAATTTCTTTAATGTCCACTTCCGACCCCATAGCAAAATCGATCGAGCGTTGTCCGTTCGTGTTCGGGCTGAAATCAACTTTGCCAAGGCTCTAGATGAGCAAGAGAAAATTTAATTACGAAAATTGATCAGACATAGTTTCGAAAATTTTGCTATTGATAATCAGCAATATCGATATATTTTCTTCGAAAAAAAAACCACAACACCTGCGTCTAATTTTTCCATATCATTTGGAACAATTTTAGTCTAGTGAAGTAACTCCAATCAAAAAAAAAAAAAAAAAAAAAAACAAATGTATGGGACGAGAATAAAAAAAATGTGCTGTGAAAAATTGGAGCTCGTCCATATTTTCCGAGTTTTGGGCCTTAGAATTATTCGTAGAAAAGTGCAATTGTGCACAATTTTTTTAAAAGATCTTTAAGGAAATACTCTAAATTTTTTAAATGACAGCGACATTTATATGCCTGGATTTACATGTACAGCGAAGGGTATATATATTTCCGCATAGCCGAATATAGCACTTTTATTGTTAAAATTAAGAAAGAAAAAGAGAAGCACTTTAACGCCTGCTTATGTACATTAATCGAGAACTTAGCTCTACCTCCTTCATAAATGTTTAAACAAGCTTAGATGCAATATCCGTTTTATATTTCTAACAATTTTTATGCAAATATTTTTCATTGTTTTTATTTTCTCCTTTTCTCATTTTCTATAGTCTCATTTTGGTCTTAAAGCAAATAATAAAATGAAAGGTAGCAAACTGCAAAAAAGACAATGGCGAACATCATCTAAGGTGAAAGAATAAAGTACAGATAAAAAAATTTACCACTCATAATAGATATTTCTAAAGGTTATTATCCTTTTTATACTGCAGTTTTAGCGTTGTGAAAAACTAAATATTAATTCCAGCTTCATATTTTGCAATTTTTAATAAAATTTTTTAGTGTTGAACACAAAATTGCTTTTTGTGTCTTTAGAGGATAAGTGAATATGTAAGTTGTTTAAAGCAAATCTACAAATACCTACTTCTTGGTTATTAAAATATTAATATTGATTTTCGAAAACTTAAGCAAGAACATTCTATATATTTCGTTTATTAAGCAAAATTATAAATTATCAAAAAAAAATAAAAAATAAAAAAAAAACACACAATAAATATGAATTTGAAGAGGGGAAAATTTTTCAATTTTATTTAGATACGTGTTTGCGTGTAAAAATATTTCACAAATAAAAACTGTTTATTAGATCAACTAAGATTAGGTTAGAGGATCACACAGTATTATATTGTTACGTTTTACCCTTTTTCGCAGGCAAACGTACGGATTCTTTTTGATTGCAAATACCACTGTGGCTAAATTCTATCTTCAAATTTTATGGCTTTCTCTGGCTATACTTCTCGATCCTACCGGTCTTGTGAACCCTTGGTCTCGTATTTACTAAACATGCATTATCACCACAAACGCAGCCATCCACTCTACACTACTGTGTTACTCCGGCGAGACATGAACTACTCGATGCCTTGTTTAGTAACCTTAACCATCATCCACAGACATCTCCACTACTTCTTTTATCCAAGCCAGTCTTCCCCTTTAATCCAGTAGCCACAAACACACGTCTGCCATACAATGTTGTTATGCTGTTACATTTCCGCGCGCTAACCGCTACCGTTCTTACTTTTTATTATACAGGGCTTCTTGACAATTATCTGCTCTCTTATATTAAATTGGACGTCTCCACTTAATTATCTGCCATGGCTTCACACAATAATTGCCTTTTGCCTCTCGGGAGGTTTGTACTGCTGTTTATTAATTTTATTTGCATTATAACAACTATTATTTTTCGTTGCACGCTTTTTCGAATGCGGTATCGAACTCAGGCCCCCCTGGTTTGCAGTACGCACCTCTACCAACGCAGCCATTGAGGCTGCTCAGATTTTGTTGGCTAACTTGTGGTTTTGTTATTCTATAAACACACCATTAGTTGAATTAGCTTATTCACCACGCTCATACGGAAACAACTACAGGGGTTGCCAGATTTTATTATTCGTAACAATATGTATGTGATTTCACAAAACTAAAATTTATCCTTAATGACTCCTCTAATTTTCCTCTATTCTTAGTTTCGCATATTTAACAATTTGCCTAGTGTCCCTACTTTTTAGATTCACTATATTTTGAAAGAGAAAAGAGCCAAAGCGTTTATTATGACTGTGTGATAATGCAGGGGATTGGCAAAGGTAAAAAAGTGTTTCGTTATCACACAGTCGAATCTTTCTTTTTAATATCTGAGATATCATAAGAAACAACTTGAGCTGATCTCTATTACTTTTCTCCTCCAGCAAGAATTTTGTCTTTATACATTCAGATAAATTAGTCAACATTGTGCCGGTATTGCGTCTAAGTTTGTTCCAGAAAATCTCATCACAAAATCAGTATGAGAGTATTCATTTAAAGAACTGACACCTGTATTTAAGCTCGCACCCGCCCGTCCCATTTCGTCAGCAAATTTATTCCCTACTATGCTGTAGTGACCGGATACGCATAACAGTTATACTGCTTGTTATTTATTAAGAACTTGTAACTCTTCACGATAACGGCTGAGTACTTGCGATCGAGTACACCTATCGGCGAGTGCCTGACTCTTCATGTAAATAGTGATGTTGCAAAAGTTTCGGCTTGGAAAATGCCACGAAAGTTCTCCAGTCTAGAACTGTGTCTGATCCACAACTTTTTTAAAGCCATCTGTGTATATTTTAATTAATCCTGTGTAGTTGTCCAGAAGTTTGAAAAGCCTTTTATGAAATTCAGGACTAAGATAATCGGATTTAATGTTTTCTAATTGATATTTCTTTATCAGCGAGAAATTTCCGTAGCCCTGTACATTCTGTTTTAGTATTAATTGTGTTTATACAGGTTCATTAAACTGATTAAACTGATGAATCAGTTGTGCGTTTAAAAAGAGACTCGAATATAGATCCGAAAACGACTTGTTTAAAAAACAAAAAGTACAAAAAGCAAATGCTTAAAATTCGATTGTTTTTAGAATTATTTTAGAGACATATTTAAAGCAGCCTAACTATGAAAAAGTGATTCAAATATTTAATTTTTATTTTTTTAATTTTCATAAAAATATTTTCATTTGTAAAGAAAATAGGCAAACAAATATAAAAAATTTTTTTTAAATGATTTTTTTTCTACATTTAGAAAAATCAATTTAAGAAAATTAGAAATAACACGCTATCGAATGTAATAAAAAAATAAGCAAAATGTTATTTGTCATGTTTGGCTGTGAGAAAAAACAATAAGAAATGTCCGTATAATATGGTAAAAATCAACTCGTATAGTAATATGATCAAAAAATGACTCGAAGAAGCTTCGTATTTGATTAAAAGTATGACTGAAAACAGTTTCGAAATTGAGTCAAAAATGCGAGTCATAAGGGACCCGTTCAGAAGAGTCGCGGCTGGGGTACCAGAAGAGTCAAAAGAGACTCGAATATGATCAATAATTCAAAACAGGGATACACACAATGAAATACTGTCTGAAAGTAACATTTACATATTTTTTTTTTTACCTATCAATTATGTGTGTCTACAGTTTCAGTCATTTCTGAACTGATTTAAATTGGACAGAATGTCGATTGTCTATTCAAAATTATAAGTTAAACGTTCATTTATTTAATGCATGCAGCCATACTTTTGAACAGTTGCAGGCATACGGTTGAAATTTACAAAGAACCGGTATTGCTAAATCCGCTATAACAACAAGTATAAAATTTGGTTTGGTATTATAATGTGGTTTGGTATAATAATTTTCTGTATTTGGCCAAATCGTTGAACTGTTATACACAGAGGGTTGAAATTTACAAAGAACCTGATTTCTACGTCTACTACAACAGCAAGTATAAAAGTTGAATTCAGAAATTAAACTAAACTGTTGAACAGTTGTAGACAGGCGGTTGAAATTAACAAGGAGCTGTGCTTTCCATTGTCAACGAATTTGCAACTTAAAATATAATAAATATAATCGAGCGTATCGTATATCAAATATATGTTTAATGTATTATTATTCCATACACGATACACGTTCTTTCTTGTTGAACACGTGTTCGTCTAACAACCAAATATTTAAACTAACACAAACATGGATGTGTGTTCGGCAACATACAAATTTTAGAAACACAAATAATTGATATGTGCATGTTGCCTTGGGCTGTGTTTGATAACATTTGCGTTCGAGTTTTGCATACTTGTTGCGTATTTTTCTGACCGCTGGTTTTAAGGACCTTACCTGCTAAAAATATTAGGCAAATTTTTGCCACTTTTATTAAATCTTGGTAGCAGAATAGATTTGAGTTAAGAAACAAATCGATAAGGAAACTTTTTTAAGAGTTATTGCAACTAACCTTAGATACAAAAAAGTAAGAGTAAGAGTATTTTACCACAAGTACATCAAATACAGCATAACAAGTGCTTTCCTACCATCAAGTTTTTCCATTGTGATAAAGAAGTGAATATAGTAGAAAACAGAACAAGCTGCAGGAATATAAAAGAAAATTGAAAGAAAGAGTCCCTATTTTTCTCTAGCTCATCAAGTGCCTTGACATATGCATATCGCTCAATCGACTTCGCTATGCATAAGAAGTCAGAATATACATGCTTTATATACTTTAGGGGGTCGGAAATGCATATTATAAAAATTACACTCGGAATGACAAACTTAGATATATCCTTTTCCACTTTTTTTTCAAAATTGGACTCGGAGGAGCGAAAACCAGGAATATGAATGATCCTTAGATTTCGTTCAAACTTACATTCATCCCTACCTACAACTTACAACAGGCTATGTTCCTTTTTAAAATTGATCCAGAAGGATGGTAAGGAAAAAACCGGCACTTGTTTTCACTCAACCAATTTTTAATGGCAAACGAATTATAGAGTTTTTAGTTTGCACCTCGATATGCTCTTGTGGTTTCTGAATTATATGCAGTTATCAGTGAGATTACTTTCTCCTTCGGTTTTTTTTGTTGAGGTCGGAAGCCATTCTTTGGATATAGTGGCTGCTAAATAAGAAGAGTTATAAAAATAAGGTCTTTACGCTAATTGCTGATTTCTAACTAACTGTGCGCTAAAAGTAGTTCAATACAGCAATTTCTGGCTGGCAATTAAAGCAATAGGAATTTTGTTAAATATTTAACATGAATACGGAATATAAAATTTTTAATCGTCGATTTTTATCTTTTGATATTCACCTAATCTTTTAAACTGCAGCCTTCCTTTTAGTTAAGGTAAATTTTCTTATAAAGCAAAGCACTAATTTAAGTTTTACCATTGAAAATTGGCTGCTAAATTGCAGGTAACTGATTACATAAATAAAGCGAGTTGTTTTCGTTGGGGTTTTTATTTTTAGATGTGGCAAACATCTACATTGGATTCATGCACGCCTTAAATTGCTTATGAACCACAATTACATACCAAAAAGCGCACCCACTGCGTAACAATAAAACCAAGAAACCAAATTGTTATTTCGATCCCAAATGTTTGGCATTGTGGCATTTTCAATTGTCCTTTTGGCATTGGGTAAATTCTAAATCCTTGTTTCTTTCAAAAAATGCATTTGCAATAACAATATCTAAGAGAACTAAATGCTTGCACCCACACTTTCCTACAAATGACACTGTATCCGTTTTTCCAGCAGAATGATTTGTAATTCGTGGTAAACAAATTCACCAAATGGGGATGTCATTTATGTGGAGTGGATGTTTGTTTGGTGCACTTTAATTCTGTTTGCATACGAATGTGCTTCTGTTCATTCAGGTGCGTGTATTCGTACCAAGGTAATAATCAAAATGTCATTAGTTTTGAAGGCAAAAGCAGCAAAGTATACAACCGTTATGACAAAATTATTAAACCGTAGATGAAATATCAAACTGCCACCTGTCTCTTACCGAAAGTATTAACAACAATTTTGATCACAAACATAAATTTAACTCCGTTGAATAAGCGTCATGAATTATTGTGATTATGAAAAGTACAGCCAAAATGACATAATGAATTTGTTTAATATAGCAAATGTGGTCAAGTGGTCAAAGCATCAAAATTATGAACAAAATTTTAAATTTTAACCAAAAAACCCCTGGTTTGAATGGAAATGTTTTAATGCAAGCAAATAAATTATGTATGTAGATATATTACATACATACATACATACAGTAGCTCCAAGCGAAACTCGTAATTTATTTTATTAGCCTATTTAGTTTTAGACATATAACATAAAGAAATTTGTTTTCATAGGTGTATGAGTTTCGCATGGAGCTACTGTACATATCGATGGCTTAATATAGAAAGGTCCTATCTCAAATTTCCAGTACTTTACAGGAGAAGAAAACAACTTAATAAAATCTAAAAAAATAGTTATAAACAAAGTGTAAATGCAGTTTTTATTTAAAATAAATAAGGAAGTCGATTAAAAAAGATTTTTTTTTTCATTTTCTGTTCATTTTAAGGAGAAAATTGTTTTTTTTTATTAGTTCAAAGGTGGGGAAAAAATAAATCTAAGTAAAAAATATATGCTAGTTTTTATAAGGCAAATTATCATAGAAGCAGTGGCAATCTTCCGGCAAAAACTTTTTCAAATCTTGCAAATGGTCCCAATTTTTTTTTATATTCATAATTTTTCTTTATAAAATTATTCAGGGGAAACATTATTAATAGCAGGTTTCGCTCTCTGTGGGAGCAGCTCATATACGTCTGTAATATAAATTTTAAAATAAATTAGTCCTGACGAATCATACGCTAGGGCTCGTAGCATATTTACTGTTGGATCGCCAATGTTTCTGTCTAAAAATTGGGATTTTCACCTGGTCGAATGGACTTGTATATCTGAGAAATACTTTCAAAATTCAATGAGCAATCATAATGTAAGTGGTGCGCATGTAAGAGTGCTGGAAATTTTCGCGTTTCAGTTATAATTTGAACAAATTGAGACGTCAAGTTCATTTGTCTATGTCTTGATGTCATTCTGTTTTTTTCTAGCGCATTTTTTCTACTTCATCTCTATGGTTTCCATAATCTTAATCTGACACATTATTAGTTTTATGAGATACGCACAAATAGCATTGACCTTTTCTTGGTTTAAAAATCGAATAGTTACACTCCTTTATTAATTCGGCAAAAATTGGATACTCGTACGATAATTTCATACAGTTTTATTTTCCTTTCTGGATTCACAATCGTCGACATAAAACTTGTATATTTCCTGATATGTAGAAATCCAGAAATTCTGACTGATGCTCAAAAATTCTTTTATGTACATAAATTCGAGAAAGTCCCTTTTTATTTAAAACAAATATTTATACCGGTGTGTGCAACTAATCACCTGATTGTTTTTTGTATTTTTTAATACTAAAAAATTTGTTTCATTTAACTAATAAATGTTATTTTAAATGTGTTAGAGCTTTTTCTTTCAAAAAAATTTTGGAATGAGATAGGACTTTTTTTAAATTGTTACAAATCTGTAATTCGCCAAAATAGGAGCCTGACTTTTTTAGGGGAAGTGTATCTGTGCCTTTTCTACCATAATATGTAAAAAAAGCGATTTTGAAAAAAAAACGAGATACTACCTTTCTATATTTAGCCATCGATATATAATAGAGTAAAAGAAAAGTACATACATATGCACAAAGCAATAAAATATGTGACATCAGAACATGGTGGAAATAGCAAGAGGTGTTTTGTGGCATAAACACTTAAAAATTTGACGTTTTTTACACACTTCAAAATTATCAAACACTTCAAACTTCTTACGAAAGATATAATTTTCTAATTTTTAAATTCTGACTTTTCGTTTTGAAAATATTTCTTTTATTAAATTATCCAGGAAATTATGCATTTATTTACATTGATTAATAGTATTTTTTTCAGTTCCAAGTGGAAGTATAATTTATATGTCTTGATAAAACAGAATACGAAATTCTTGATATGTTCAAAACACATTAACAAGAACAAAAATACAGGTATTTGTTGTTAATTCATCAGATTATTTCATATAAAGCATTCAAACTTATTAAACAACTAATACTGAAATATTCTTAGGTAGGACTCCTTTTTATAAATAGAGTTCTACTCACATTCTACATATCAACTTTACTTCTCTCTCTTCTCTCTTATAAGGAAAGAATCCGTCATATCAAATACAAATCTGGGTTTGTCAGATATTTGTGATTGTAAAGTGTGTTTTAGAACTATGGATACTCTATGCCACCTTGCACAGCCGCTTATCGCCTAAGCTGATTGTTTATGACACTTAGGCTTTAACTGTCTGTATTTTTGCAGCGGCTTCGGATGTCTGTTTTACACAGCGGTTTTGGCTGACTATTTTTCACAGCGGCTTCGATTGGCTGTTTTCGACAGTCTGTATTTCACGGCGGTTTTGGATGAGTGTTTTCCATAGCAGTTTCGGCTGTTAGTTTTTCACAGCGATTTCGGTTGTCCGTTTTCCAACGCCGCTGAGTGTTATTCATGGTGGCTCGGTTGTTTGCTCTCCACAACAGTTTCGGCTGACTGTTTCCCACAGCGATTTCGGTTGTCTTTTTTCCATAGCTGTTTCGGCTGATTATTATTCACAGCGGTTTCGGCTGTTAACTTTAAACAGCCGGTTCGGCAGGCTGTTTACCACAGCATTTTCTCTTGTCTGTTTTCCACAGCAGTTTCGGCTGGCAGTTTTTGATAGCAGTTTAGGCTAAATGTTTCCCACAGCCGTTTCGGTTGTCCGATTTCCACAGCGACATCGGCTATCTGTTTTTCTAGCGATTTTCGATGTTTATTTTCTACAGCAGTTTCAGCTGACTGTTTCCCACAGCGCTTTCGGTTGTCTGTTTTCCATAGCGGTTTTGGATGATTGTTTTTCACATCGACTTCGGGGTTGTCTGTCATTTATAGTTAAGTTAGCTATGTAAGGACTTTTATAAATATGGTATTATATTCTATAAAGCTACTGTAAGGTTAAAGGGGACCAATACCTGCTGCTACTCAGACTGAATTCAGTGTTATCCAACTGCTGTTCGTATCAAGCCGAATGCTCTCGACTGATTGCCCAAATAATGGATGGTTTTAGGATCATTTAAGCAGCTATAAATCTAAGTGAAATACTCTCGACTGATTAACTAAGCCGCTACAAGCAGATTACTCCCAACTAATCAGCGTATCATCATAGCTTTTAGAAGTTTCTACGAAAATAAAAAAGTTGTGTTTTTTCAAAGCTGCAAATAAAGATTTACATGTTTTATTTTCTAAAACATTTGATTTATAACTTAAGGTTTACTAATACTGATCTATCTGAGCAGACGAAAAAATCCAAGCTGATAATTTTGTCGCACAATTAAGATGTAATTAAAAAAAAAAAAAAAAGAAAACAACAACTTATATTTATCTGGGACATCTTTAAAACAAAAATGTAATATTTTTACACCAAAAAATTTTAACATTAACTGATTGTAGTTTATTTAAGAAGTTTTCAATAAAGTTAAAAATAAATGAAAATATGGTTGTTTTAGAAAAAAAATTTATTTAGCTGTTTTTGACTGTTGTTAGAGAAACAAATACTGATTTGCAGTACAGTCAAAATTAGCAATTAATTTTTACCTTATTTTAGTAAAAATGAAACAATTCAAAAAGGTTCGTCAGCAAAAAAGCACTATTTGACAATAGCTTCAAAATATTAAATAAACAAAATATAAGCTGTTGGAAAATATGTCGGTTTTAAAAAATACATTTAGAACAAAATAATTAATGGTAGAAAAACATCAAAAAAGTATTGATAAGTATTTTAGATAGTAATTAAAATTTGCATTATATTTTCAAATGCTCCCTTTTTACACATAGAGAATAAAGGAAATAAATTCCGTAGTCTTTCGGCAGGCAGCCTTGTTGTCACATCCCATTTGGGTCTATTTATTGAGCTGAAACCCAGGTAAGTTTACAAGTATATCGCTCATTTACTAATACAACGTCATAACTCAAAATTTAAAATTTTGGTGTTAATCATACAGAATTTTTCGCCATTTTATTTATGCCTTTTATACTTTTCGCTTTCTAATAGAATAAGCCGTTGTTTTATTTCTTGTTTGGAAACTTTGTTTGCCAATAAGAACGAGTTGTGGGCTAAACTTAATAAGGTGAAGATCATATCGCTTTCTAAAACATCCTCACATTGCGTTTTGTGATGTATCGACATCTTCTATTTTCTATATATATAAAAATGAATGTCTGTCTGTTTATTTGTGCTTTATAGGAGGCCAAAGCCTTGGACCGATCTTCCTGAAATTTTCACAGCATATTACTGTGACTCTGGAAGGAATAATAGGCTATATGAAGTTTTAATTGGACAAAGGGGCGTGGCACCGCCCACATAACCCAAAAATTTAAATCGCCATATTTTGGCCATTTTTTGACCTACGTCGACGATATTCGGTACATATGGTATTGGCATAATTAGGAATACGTACCAGGAGAAAAGTGGGTGGGACCCTGCCCCTTTTTAGAAAAATTAAAAATCGTAATATAGTCTTAACTACTGGACCAATCGTCATTAAATTTTCGCAATAGGATATTCTTGACTATATAAAGTTGGGAGTGGGCAAAGGGGCGTGGCCTCGCCCATATAACCCAAAATTTAATGTCGTCATATCTTGGGCATTTTTTGAAGTAAATATATAAATACTTTTAATTTTATTTAATAACGAGGGGGGTAGCGAAGCACACACTCGGTTTATTATTTCATAAATAACGACACATTTTAGTTTATGACACAGTAGAGGATGTATTTTTACAGTAATAACGGCATTATTCAAACATATCACTTTGTTTGCCGAAAACATCCCCTTTTTTTATTTTTTTTTTCTGAATCATTTTACAAGTCAAAAACTTTAACTGCGATTATTTTGAAATGATTTTTTAGCGTTAAGACGTTCTGCTAGTAAATGAGCGGTATATTGAGCGGTATTTAAGTATTGGTTGCACAAATATAAACAATTTCTTCAAAGTACATTATTTTCTCAGCAAAGAATAATCCTGAAATCCGTTAATTTGTTGTTGTTGGTGTTGTTGTTAACCCTAGAATATCATACTTATTTTTATGTCGAAAACATCATACTTCGTCGAATCGACTAGGCTGTATTCAAAAGGATGCAAAGGATGATCTGTATACAGAAAATTTCCAATTCTTAGTTTTTTCAATTGTTTCTTATGTATATTATTGAAATAAAACAAATAAATGTTGTTTTTAAATATAATTTAATCATAAAATAAAAGTTTCACAGCACTCCTTCAGAAGAGAAAACAAGAAACAAAAATATGCGTCGTCGTTTCGACGAAGTATGATATTCTAGGGTTAAAAATGGTTTTTCATTTAACTTTACGTACATATAATTTTTATTTTCCCTTGTACGCATGTGGGTGGGCTTGAACTCATGATCTTTTGTTTTACAGCAAGCACCTCTACCAACGTAGGGATTGAGGTTGCTCTTTCTGTTTATTAATTTTAAATGCATTATAACAATTTTTATTTTCTGTTGTACGATTGTCTGCACGCGGGATCGAACTGAGGACCTCCTGTTTTGCAGCACGCACCTCTACCAACGCAGCCATTGAGGTCGCTCACCTTTTGTTAGCTAATTGTGGTATTATTCTATGCACACACCATAAGTGGAAGAAACTTATTCACCACGCTTTTACGGACAAGAACAGGGGTTGCCAGATCTTATTTTCATAACAATATATTAAATATATACTTAGGTTATTTAACTAAATATCTTGGTAAAATATAGGTTTTTAAAGAAGGATTTTAATTTGCGAGTAATAAAGATAGCTGCTACATACCATCAACATTTGGTAATAACATTTACACATAAAATGAACAAGGCACACATTCCTACAAGACTTACGCCCTTTAGGCTTAAATTGGTAATATACAATGTATAATCGTTTAAATTTTTTTTTTGTAAAGATTTTTTAAGTGTCTTTAATGAAAGTAATCATATTTTTTTGAGTTGTAACCTGGTTTTAAAGCTTTTAGCAATTACATGTAGGATTTAACATCGTTCTATGGTAGTATCCCTCTATGTGTAAGAAGTCTTAAGTATCGGTTGCTTATTATTTGCTTTTATTATGTTTTTTAGAAATATACGAACGATGCATTCAAAACTAGGAAACTCACGTACTTGGATACAAAGTTATCTGTTTTTAAAGCAAATAAATTTAAATGACATAAAATTATAAAAATGAACCGGCTTCTATTTCATGTTTTAGAAATCTAAGTAATTTGATTATATATCAATAACTTAGTAATACAAATTTGCGGGCTTACAAGAGTTAGAGTAAGCTATATATTTCAATGAATATTTCGATTTGCATGTTTTGAAGCACTAAAAAAACATTTTGGGGTTTTGGCCGGAATGCACCTCTACTGTTACTATTTGCGACTTAGTTGGCTTTAAATATTAAGTTTTAAAAATGTTATAATAACATTAATTTCTATGGCGCCTATTTAGAAATCATTACTAAGTGTTTACTTTTTTTTAAGTACCTATTTAAGTTATTCAAGGTAAAGCTGTAACTAAATGCCAATTAATTAATACATTTAAATAGCAGCTGATTGATTTCATAACACAACTCCCAGATATTTTATTGAGTCAATAAGGAGTATTTCTGTTCCACCAAAACACAAAGAAGGAGTGGGATATTTTTTTTGTGATTTGTTAAAAGGAAAAATTTTTGTGGTTTTGTTGTTTTAATTTAAATTTTCCACTTTGAAAAATATTTCTGAGAATATAACAGACCTTTTTTCATATTTTTGACAATTGCATTTGAAACTTTACGTAAGGTTATTATTGCAGTATCATCTGCGTTAAATGCTGTTGAGTAATCCTTTTGGATTTTAAAATCTGATATGAAACTTGAGCACAAAGTAGGTAATAAAACCAACTCTTAAGGTAACCCTTTAAGGATGCTGCACTGGGATGAGTATTCACCATTAACATTTACCATTAATGATCTCTCAACTTGGTTTTGTATAATCTTTTGCAGATAAATTGATTGTGGCCAACGAAATCAAAGGTCCTTTCTGTAACCAGAAATACTACGTGCTGTTGTGTTTCGTTCAAAACAGCAGAAAATAAAATTCAACGTTAAGTGACTTAAAGTTGTTTGGTAGTGTGAGTACAAAAATGTCAAGTAATTCATTTATTAAATTTACATTTTTGTGTATTTGAAATAAAAATTAAAAAAAAAATGGTTTCCAACAATGATTCCCAACAATTAGTCATCAAAATTAAACACAGAGTCTGATTCACACTCAATATTGTTATTAATTTTTGTAATTTTTACTCATTGCATTTAGTTTTTTGAATTTTCTATGTTTATTATAAACAACTGATATGTTGCTACAGAAGAACTAATCAAAATAGTTAAAAAACAGAACGGCATGGAATAATACTGCAACAGAAAGTAAAGACTTATGAGGCCTTTTAAGCACGATTTCTTTTTTTTTTTTTTTTGTTATATTACTAATAAAAAACATTTTAATTTGTATCAAATTTAGTTGCTTTTCCATATTATCTTAACCGAACATCATAAACAAAAACATTACTATCGTATTTCGGGTCAAATTTCCCACCCTGAGATGTACTGTATTCGTTGCTTAGTTGTTTAAAAGACTTTGAGAATAAATTTGAATAAGATGTGTTACAGAAAAGTAAACTATTTTGTTGGAACTTTCATAACTTTCATTCAGCTGATATCAACTGGTTTAAAAATCCGTTAGGGACGGAAACAAGTTTTAAAGTAGCGATTGATTTTTGTTTAAAGGAAACGAGTTAGCAAAAAATTTCTGAAAAAAATTTTGGCAAAAAAATGAAAGTTATATATTCTATAGTGTCACTTGGGGCATTTAATAACCACTTATTTGAAATCTGTAAAAACAATGAAATTCGTACTACTAAAACTGTCAAACGTTGCACAGTTGGATATTATTTTATCCGTTGTCTAACTGTTGGCATAATGTTAACTTTCCTTTAAGATAATATGAAACAAACTGTCAATATTTAATTAGGCTTTCATCGTGGAACTTTATTTTTAAATATTTTATGTATTTTAAAAATTAACAATCTTTATTTGTATAAAATATTCCCTACGTTTGTAAAAACGTTTGTGTACTTGAAACGTGTAAAATATGTTTAAAGGCCATACATTGCTGTAATGATTTCTTCACTTTGAGACGATTGATTGCAAAAAGTATTTTCGTTGTCTTTTGTTGCGTCCATTAAAACACAATTTATTTTGGCTTCAGTCTAAAATTACTGTTAAAAATTAAATATTATAGCAACAGCAGTAACAAAAATGCAAACGTTTCACTAAATATGGAAGAGAACAATGGGAATTTAAATCGGGTTAATTTTTTTTAAATAAATAGTAACTAGTTTATTTTTTCACAGGCAACTTTTCATTTCAACCTTTGCTATTTTTTTAAAATAATTTTATTATGTCAATTATTGCTTCTTTTACAAAAAAGTTAGTTTACTTACTAACTGTAAGTTTAACAGTGTTAAAAATTGATTTAAAAATACTTGTTCGTTTTAGTGGTAGTCAAATGAATTATTTGACCTGTCGTATGGTTGTGCGCTTAATTTTATAGCTTTGATATTATGAATTCGCCTAAAAGCAAGGTAATGGAGACGGGTTTTTTTTGGTACATGCACGCAAAAATCTAGGTTGAATACTTGAGAAAGAAATGAAAATTAGAAAATAGGAAATGTTATTCATCTTAAGCAACGATATCCAAAAACTTTTCTATTAAACTAAAAAAGATGACCTTGCTTCATGTAAAATAGGTGTCGAACTGTGGGAAAACTTAGAAGAGGCTTAAAAGTTCAAAACGTCAAATTCCACATTTCACAAGGCATAATTCTAATCTGTCCTTCTTAAAAATTAATAAATTAAATTTTTTAACGATTTTCAAATTTTATAGGATAGTTTTGTTAGGAAGTTTTAAACACTACACTGTGATGGCTTCTAAGTAACGCAAAAAAATATACCTTCTGTAAGAAGTACCATTGTGCCAAAGTAATGTTTTTACATACTGAAGAGTATTCGACATTAATATTTTACGAATGAAAACTAAGAGGATAATTTGTAGAAAAAGATTACCTTAGGGCGAATAGCATAAAAAATATATATAGAGCTACGGTCAATATAATAGCACCACGCAAAAACATATAATGACTCCGTTTAAATCTATTTAATTGTTGGGCATAAGTGATGAACAAAGAACTTTTATAATTTATTAACAGTTGCGAAAGTTGACAAGAAATGCACACACTGTGAGACGGCATACAAAATGTAACTGTTTTTTGCTCTAAAAAAATATGTATATAATAAATAGGTGAAATTTTTAAATCTTTCGAATCAGAATATTGCAACTGGTGCTATATTATTGACCGTCACTGTTTTAGCTAGAGCTTTGCTGTAATGTTTAATCCTACTGTTTGAAAAGACTTTACTCAAAGTGCATGACCTGTCTTGCTTAAAAATTGCGAGCTACACAATTAAAGTAGAGTAATATAAAAAACAATTGCAAATGATAAATCAATTTTATTAAATTACCATATTTTGTTATTCGCTTACAAAACACATTACGTTAGTTCCCAAAAAAAGAGCTACTAATTGAACTAGTTCTTTGAGTTCAAAGAGAATACCTTAAAAAATGTACTCATGATCATAATTATTTCCTACAGTAATAAATTCTCAGTAATTGATTATTAAAGCCTCAAGCCTTGTTAAAATCAATAGGTTGGTAATCTAGTTGGGAAGTCCTTCCGCCAAAAAAGCAAAGAAAAACTTTGAGCTGTTTTGTGCAAGAAGAAGAAGAACTTTACTTTTTCAAAACCGCTCTCATTTACCCAATTTTGAAGAAGAAAAACAATTTTCATGCAAATTGGGATCCCACGGAATCCCAAAGTAGAGTAAAGAAACAGACCTGATATTTAAATAAACGATTTTGGAATTTTTACTTTTATTAAAATTGTCTAAAAATGATCGAAATGGCATTCCTTGTAAAGTAAAGCTCGTAACTAAACTTGGCAGTGAAATATAATATTTATTACTTCAACAGCTGATGATAGAAAACTTCTGTTAGGTTGAGTGTATAGGTCATATAGTAGCATGAATGTGTATTCTCTCATTTCTGTTCCTGAAGAAAGCTGGAAGAAAAATATGATATGATTGGCGACTTTAATAACAACCTTTTAGTCGATAATCACTAACCGAACCTATGCATTGTCTTCTTTTATCCTGTGATTGTTTCTACACCAACACATTTTAGCAGTTTGATTGATTTAGTATTTCAGTTTTTTCTAATCATGATATTCTCTTTTTAAGTTATGACTTATTCTTCGCAGCTGATTTCGGGATTTTCATAACATAGATTTCGCAATGTTAAATCTCAATATAAATAATTTCTTTTGGGACCAAATTTACTTTTTGTGCAATGTTAACGATCAAACATATTTTATCCGGGAAAATATTTGATTACTTTATGATATGTGTGTTCCAATTAAGACCAAATTTATTAACGCAAACCAGCCACCATGAAAATAAAACTATTAATAAAAAAGCGAGATACTGCTTATAGCCGATGGAATAAATTTAAAACAGGAGATCGGAGAGCTATTCATAAATATGCTCGTAGGGAAGTTGAAAAACGTATTCGATGCTCAAAGATTGTGTTTTATCATAAAAAGTTTTTTTTCTGCAATGGTCAACAAATCAAAACGGAATGAAATTAGCAAACTTGGTGTAAGTCGGGAATGCCATTAAAGCCCTAATCTGGATACTGACGTAAATATATTGAACAAAAACTTTATGAATATTAATGTTCCATCACAAACTAGCAACATCTATGATGATCTTTGTTGTGCTTCTATACAGAACCCTTCAGATTTCGTTGTGTTAATCAGTCTAAAGTTTTGGATTGTTTATTATCAATAAAATCTCATGCAATTGGCTCGGATTCCTTAGATCCTAAGTTCCTAAAAGCTTTAATACAAATAATACCTATTCTTAAAACTAAGGGTGAATTTAGGCCTATCTCTATTCCATCTTATTTATCTAAAGTTATGCAAAGCAAATGAAAACCTACTTGAGAACAATAATTTTCTGTCTAGTATACAAATGGGTTACATCAAATCTAGAAGTTGTACTACAGCATTCTGGATGTGGTTGAAGATCTTAAATATGGTATCTTTTAAATATGGTATCTTTTCTAGTACTTCTAGGCCACTTGTAATTAACTGCAAAGTTCAAATGTATGCTAATGACGTGCAGCTCTACATGAGTACCAGTATTAAAAATATCAGTTCAGCTCTAACGAAAATCAATAATGATTTGGATAGGATTGATAGCTGGGCTTATGCAAATGGGTTATGTATTAATCCTTCCAAGTCTATGTGCATTATACTTTCGAAGTCTTAAAGAGAATTTAATGTACCTGAACTTAACATTAAAGGAAACAGAATAGAATTCGTAAACTCAGCATTGAACCTTGGTGTTGTCTTTAATTCTCGTTTATCTCGGTCTAATCACATTAATTTTGTTATGGGTAAAGTCTACAGTAGGCTTCGCAACTTGTGGGCTGTCATTTATTCAACACCATTTGTCATACGCATGCAACTTGCAAAAATTTATTTGATTTCTATACTTTTTTATGGGTGTGAAATTTTTGCTTATAACCATAAAGGTAGATATGTATTTTTAAAAGTCCGTCGTGATCACATGTCACTATATTCATACCAGATATATCAACTTAATTTTGAAAATCTTTTAAAACTTAAATGTCTCATGTTTTTGCATAAAATTATTACATCTAGTTAAACAGTATGTTTGTTTAGAAGGATCTAATTCGCTAGATCAAATAGAGGAAGGAAAATTATTCAACTAAGACTTAAGGGCCTCTTCTCACAAAAATAGTTTTTTAAATACACCACAAGTCTCTGGAATTCCTTGCCAAATAACGTCCAAAATCTAGGCAATGCAAACGCATTTAAAAAGGAGTTTTATTAAATATTTTCATAGTGTTTTATTTATAATTTTAACTAAATTTTTCACAAAAGTATTGTAGTTTTCTTCTTTATTCATCTTCATGATCGTTTTTTATATTATTATTTTTACAACTATTTTTTCTTTTATAATTAACATATGAACATGTAATGTCTTATAATTTTTTAAAATCATTAATTTTTTGTTATTTATTGTTTCTATTTATGCGCTTAGTTTTACTTTGATTTATTCAGTAGTACTTTCATTTATAATCTATATGTCTTTTTGTGCTAGTTAACAATTATTTAAATAAATAAATATAAATAAATTAAAAATAACCAATTCTTGTTAAAGATGACTGAATTCTGTCATATAAGTACTTTAAATAAATAACGCTAAATAATTTTGTCTTGTCTTCTTTTCTTTCACCTTTATTTCTTATGAAATTAAGATTTTTGATTTAATAATTTTCCTTATTATAATAATAGTGGAAATCAGGCAAATATTACTAAAGGTACGGTCACATTTGACAAACATTTGCCTAAAATTTTTTTGTTCCCGTTTGCCATAAATGTTTCAAAACGAAATTAGTTTATTTGCGGCGTATGGGATGTTTTCAATGCCATTAAATTTCTTCGGCATTATTTCAAACTGATTGCAAAGAAAAGGTTTAAAATATTATTAAATGCTTAAACAAATGATGATAAATAGTTGCTCCAATTAAATTTGTAATTAACAATGAAGTACATATATAAGTTAAAAGTATCAAAAAAAAAAAAAAAAAAAAAAAAACAAGCAAACAATAACCATTTGTAATCGGAACAAAAATATACATATGTAGGAAATTGTGTCTTATCTCGAAAATCTTTTTTTTTATAAAAAAAGAAAATATCCACTACTGATGGCAATAAAATATAAAAATTAGTCAAATAATGAAGGATAGTATTATATTTATGTACACACAGATGTATAGAGATAACAATTAAGATAATTTTTACACATAACACTTTTCCCACGCTTCGGGTGGTACGGAAGAATGCTTTTTTTTCTTCTGCATTAAGGCAAATTTTGTCAGCTCTATATGCAGTTTAGTAGCGCGGGGACTTTGTAAATCTTTATTAAAGTTAAATTACGGGAATGATTAATTTATGTTTGGTAAAATTCTTGGTTAAATAACGTAACTTAATTGATATTGATTATTGAAATGAAAGCACTAGGCTTGTTGTTATATTAAACCTTATTTAAAAGTTATTTTAAAGCATTTTGAATCAACATACATCTCACCTTATTTAAAATTATTACAATAACAATTTTAAATCTTTATAATTTCCGAACTAAAAAAATTTTATTTGCTCAAAATCAGCTGTGGTGTGGTTTTCTCCTAATAAATCTTCCATGGTTAGACTACGGCAAACATTTCAGTCAAATATTTGTCAAGTGTGACTATACCTTAAGGTAATACACTTAAACAACAAGTTGTGAGTCAAGTTATATTTAATAAAATATTTGCTCTTAAATTGCCAATATAAATTAATCTTAATTACGTTTTGCTCCTTAATCAAGTAAATTATTTTTAAATAAATACAACTGCATTGTGCTTCTTCTACTGGTTTGTTCTGCAGCAATTTATTTTTGTTTTTTTTTTGTGCAGCATTGAAAAAATAATGTATATATTACAACTTCATTCGCATTGCCAATGGCAATGTTTTTGCACAAACAGATGGCATAAATGGAGTAGAAAAAATGAAGAAATGCGTCTAGAAATTTCATATAAAATTTAACATCGTCAGTTATAATAGAGAAAGAAGAAAATGTGAGAAAAAGAAAGTGTTTTTTTGTTATCTAAAACTAAAATTTTGTGTCAATGTAAAAGTAAACAATATCAAATAACGTTTAATTCAAAACGTATCGTAGCTAACTTTTCTTTTTTATTTTATTCATACACACCACACTTTTTAAGTGGTAGAAGTAACCAGCAGTGTACCACCCACACACAAACAACAATATTAGCTTTAGTTATTATAAATCTGATCGGGGGTGCCAAATCTTATTTTTTTTAACAATATAACTAATATTTTTAATTTCGCCCTAATCCCGGTTTTTATTTTTTTCCATTAATAAAATTAACAGAATTAACTAAAACTAAGTAAAATTACACAGTTACGCCTCTTTGCAAAAAACTTTTACTAATGCTACGCTTTAAAACATACAGTTAACATATTTTTTATTTTTAACTTATTTTAATAATTTTTAAAAAATTTGCGCAAAAATATACAGTTTATAGAGAAATAAAAAGAAATCACACACAGATGTGTGTATGCTCGAGGCTCTTAGAAAAAATATTTGACCTTATTGGCAACTAAATGTACTTTAAATATTTGTAATATACAATAACAATAAGCCGGGTTGAATGTTTACGGCATATTTTTAGAAATTTGAAAACAAATCAATATGCATTATAACCTTTTCAAATCGATCTCTTTCTGACACATACTTGAGAGCTTGCTTTGCATTAACTATTATAGTGCAGAGTCTATTTTATAACATGAAGTACGAAGTGGGTCACTTAATTCCTCTAAATAAAATCTTTCCTGTATTCATTTGGAGATAAACATTTTTACGTCAGCGGCAGCCTAAATTTCTATACCACATCCTTCAGATTTTGGTTTTGTGTATTGAAGAAATGGACTTTTCCCACCAAATGTTACTAATTATTTATCTATAGTTATCTCGCCAGAAGGGTTTAGAGATTTCCGGCAACTGTCCCAGATTACGCTTATAGCAGCTAACTTGTCTGACCCTTTTAAGTTTCTTTTAGAGAATCATCATCTTTAGTTACTTCTTTCCTGTTTTTGCTATGCCTTTGTTGTAGTTAACGAATACTCTTTTGTCTTCTTCGTTGATAAGATGACAGATTTTTTTTTATCATAAATATTATAAGATGGTTGAACATATCGTTACGTTCACAGTTTTGCATGCTTAGTTGTGTATGGTTATGGCGTCGAAGACCAAATTCAACCAGACTGATTCGCTGATGTCAATACCCGAAAAAATATTTTCCTCAATCTCGTTTTCCGTTTTGCAGCTTTCACTCGCATAAACATAAGGTATAAATTTAAAGTTGTCATCATCACCAATCTGAGTTTTGGGCACTGCTATTTTACAATAAAATTGTTTCACATAAGGAAATTTATTAATATTTTAACAAGTAGTTGTAATATTAGATGTCTAGCAACTAAATGAAAAAATCTTGGGAAAAAGTTTTTCAAAACTTATTTGGATTAAAAAATCTTTAAAATTACGTCAAAATCTTCATTCTGGCATCGCTCAGTATAGGAGTTATATTTCTAAAAAATAGCAAGAAACGAAACAAAAATCATTTTCCTCCAATTGTACGTAACGTTTAACGCACTTTAGTAGTAAGTTTATTCATTTCCTATACTCTACATTAAAAGTATATTAAATTATATACACAAAATATAAATCGATAATATTTTGGTGGTTTTCTGTTAACATAAAAAAATATAATATAAATTGAATTGGTTGTTTAGTTTTTGTTTTATAAGATAACAGTAAGTTGTTAAATATTTTATAAAAATTAAATTTTAACTAAAATAAATCTATATATTTTTTTCAATACTCAATAAATCTTTTTTAACTTGACTTATGTTTTTTTTCTGACATTGGCTGAACATTTGTTGATTTATTTTGTTGTTTACTATTGACATCAACACAGACCGCCCTGGGTTTCTTAGTTTAAGTTTTATTGTTTTATTTTTATTTCCTTTGTACAACAATTGTCTATGCAATTTGAAATGGTTCAATTTATTCTTCTATTGTTATTTTATACGTCTATATCAGCTTTTTTGCACTATGGGTAAATATATATAATTAAAGAATTATTATTGGGAATTAAAATTTAGTTATGTTTTTGTAATATTTAAAAGGTACTTTGTGTATGGCTATTTCTCTAACTATTAAAGTCAGCTAAAGTCAGTAAATTTTAATCCAAATTCTAGACAAGCTAATTATATCTTATGTTTGAAAAAAGCATTGACTAAATGAGAATTACGCCGAAGAACAGTTAATCAACTGTGAGACACATTTTTTGATAGGATAGTTAGTCATCAAAACAGTTGCGGTTAGAAAAGCGAAGAAATTAGGTAAGTTAAGGAGAAGATGATACTGGTGCTTGATATCGCAATTTGAGAAACAGCGCCATAAAGCATGTGAACAAATTCAATTTCCTGTTTATGAACTAGCTCTCTTGTCACGGCTATCATCATAGACCACCGTAGTGGAATAATTGAACAGCCTTGGCTTTATGTTTAGTTGACTTGTTGATGTAAAAGGTCTAAAACATCATCCACAACTACTTGTTAATGAAAAATTAAATTTAACACTGCATAAAAAAACTAGGCGCCATTAATAAGAAATTGTCATGCTAGTAAAGGTAAGTATGTAGAACATTTGTCCGATAAGCTATATCATACATTACTGTATCCTGCGTCCGTAATCGCCCTAATAAAAAATTGAAATCAATGCTTGAAATTATAGAAACTTATTACCAACACTGAAATTAGAAATAATATTCTTGTTTTGATAGAAATCATACGTTAGCTCCTTTAACAAGTTTGTTTCATGTGTCAATGATACAGAATTATTGTCTTACAGTACAATATTACTGGCTGGAATGGCAAGTGAAAAATTGTAATAGCGAAGTGCACTGGGCTCATGTTTTAAATAGCTGCGATGTTTTTAACCGACTTAAAAAAAGAAGAAGGTTATCAATTCGACTGAATGTTGTTATTTTTTTTTTTTTTTTTGTTTGTGCTTCCAGAACTTAGTCGTACCTGTATCGTTTTTAAATTTTTTACTTGAAATTCACAGATTGGTCCCATTTTAAAAACAGTTCACCATATGTGACGTAAATTGGCCTATCGAGCACATCTTTTAAACCGTTATAAACAAACGCTTTCAAATTAAACACAATGTCGATTGCTATGATCTTAACTAGTATTAATATTCAAAATTACAAATTAAGAGCAGTCCTCATAGTTTACTTAATTTGATGTATATGGCCATACTTTTCAACAGTTGTAGACAGACGCTTGAAATTTAAAACGAATCTGTATTGCTAACTCCGCTATAACAACTAGTATAAAATTTTAATTTACAAAAAACCTGATTGCTAAGTCTACTACAACAGCAAGAATAAAATTTGAATTTGGAATTAAAGGGCGTCTCAGCAGTTGCTGTAATTTGATGTATATTTCCAAACTTTTGAATAGTTGTAGACAGGCGGTTAAAATTAACAGTCAATGATAATGATTTTTTTGTAACAAAGTATCAATGGAAACTTCTCATTTAATAAGTGTTAATCTTAAAACTCATTAGCAGTATTTATCATTTAATGCTAATGAAAATGATAATTAATTTTTCCATCTATTTAATTACTCTCATGTATTATTAAGCTGTTAATTAAGAACTGTAGGACTGAAAGATAAATATTTTCTGTACTAATTTCGTTATTGTGGCCCACGTCATACTTTACATTAAAAACAAAATTTTTCCTTCAACCTTGTTGTAAGTAGCCATAGTGATAAACAACGTCTTGACATAAAAATACAGGGAATTCATCCTTATGTACTTAACATACAATTAAACCTTCAGTTTTAACATTTAAACTAAGATATTTAAGGACCACCTCTACAATACATGTACATATGGTAAGAAAAAATATTTCTGTGACTTGTACTTGTTGTGTTTTAGTTCAATGTTCTTAAAATTTGAATTTTTATTTTAAATATTATTATTGTTGTTACTGCAGCTGTTTTATTATTACAAATGTTTATTACAGTTTACAGTTATAGTTTCGTTTTAATCTAGTCTATACATATTATTTCTTTTCTTTTCGTTTTTAAGTGGTACTTTATTTTTGTTGTAGTTTTATTTTGTTTTTTAAATGTTTTTCTTATTTTAATTATGGTGGATATATTATTGCCTTTTTTGGTTTTCTTAAAAATCTCTTGAGTTCATAGTAAACTAAATTAACGAAAGAAATGTGATCGAATTCAAATGTATTTTGTTGTAAATGTTTCACTGCAGAAAAGAAACTCAAACGTTTAGAAAGAAACGTAAAGCGGAGTACGAAAGTACAGGTAACTCTTTAAATCATTAAAGATTTATAAAACAGCGAAGTGTACGTTCCGTTAAAAGCAATGATTTATAAATGCTTCATATTCTCTTGTATATTTAAGTGCTTTTATTGGATTATTGAATGACAAAAAAGAGATTCAAATGTCTAAGTTGCAGGACAACAAGCACCTTTTATGATGCGGGTTTTGGATTCGAGGCTTTATATGAATATAACTCCTTCATTATTATAATAGTTACGTAATTAATTTTACTGCCGCTCGATATTGAGAATTGATTTCAGAGTACAGAAAATTAACACACTGTACAAAATTTTTGTACTTAAAAGTAAAAGACCGCATCTTAAACTAAATCACACATATTTTTCTTTTCATAACAATCATGTGTGTTTCTAAATTTTGCAATGTGCGTACACGAACATAAGAAGTTCACGTATTGTTCGATCGGAACACATTTGAAACGCACATGTTCGAGTGTAGCTTTTCTTTATGTTTGTGTACGGCCAAGAAAAATATATGAACGATAAAGAAGTTTGAGTGTAGCTTAATTTAAAGTTCGTCTACAAAAAAAATATTTATGAAAAGACGAAATACAGAGAAAATAGTCAAGAAATTAATATTGATATGAATACTTCTCGTATTTTTTTTTACAAAGTTAGTTGGTTAAATAAATGATGTTTGTAGTGTACACAATCTAAGGAAGATAGAGGTGAAGAATGCTGATGAAGGATGTAGCGATCCAGTAGAAACCAGAGGCAATGATTAATCGATTTTCACGGTTAATCGAATAATAAATTTGAGTATACGGGTTTTTTTTTAATATTTTTATTATTTAACAAGTGAACATACAGATTATCATTAAAAAAAATTAATGCTTTTGTCTTAGCGTATGCAGACAAGAGATACCCCCGTTTTTATGTTTATTATTTATTGCATGTATGTATGTATGAATATTAAATACAATTTGGTTTTATACATTTATCAGTGGGCGTTGTAAGTAAGTATAATTCTCTTATTCTACAAATATCAGTCTATCAGTGACATTTTGAGCATACGGACGTGTTTTTCAATATATTGCGACTTTTTGTTTACATTTTTGCTATGGAAGTTCCACCTAAGTCTTTGTGTGTGAAATGTTTTAAATCTCTTTCTGGTTATTACATAACTTATCACATTTATGAAGCTAAAATTCACATCTTTTGTGCAAAAATGAGTGACAAACAAGTTGATTCTTTTGAAGAAAATAAAAATTTGGTTTTTAATTGCAACGATTGTCTTTCTGCTTCAGCTGAAATGATTTCTCTTATTTCATCCTTGTCTGCGGAGTTAAGAGAATTAAAAAATACAATCATCTCATCAATTAGTATAGACGTACAAGAATTAAAAAAGGAGGTCAATAAACTTTCATCAAACTTGAATATTGTAAAAAATAACACAAACAATAATAACAATGAAAACATATTTAATGTCGATCAACGGTCTCATGCAGATGTTGTTGCTGGTACTTCAAATATGCTGGTGTAACACCATTTTTTTATGCTGATTTAATCAAACCAACTTTTTGGCCTATGAATACAAAAATTAGACCATTTATTTTTTTTCAAAGAAAACCATTGGAATTACTAAAACAAACTTAGATTGTATATCTGAGCTAAAAATTTACTTTCAAAATGTTTCTGGTATGCGCACTAAAAGTAAAACTTTATTTGAGTATTCTTCGCAATGCTGCTATGATGTTTTTGTAATTGTTGAAACATGGCTTAACGATGAATTTTGTGATGCAGAGTATTTTGATTCAAATCTTTATCATGTGTACAGGAAAGATAGATCGTTCTCTAGAACTGGTCTTGGACGAGGTGGTGGTATTTTAATTGCGGCGAGGAAAGAACTAATATCATATACTTGTTCCTATGTCATTGTGGATGAATTGCTTGATCAGTTGTTTGTTTTGGTTCCAGTTCAGAATGGTCTGATTTGTTTTTGTGTTTCATACATACCGCCTAATAGTTAATATGAATTATATGCGTCTCATGTAAATAATATATTATACCTTAGTCAGAAAATGGGTCCAAGTACACAATTTTTAGTCCTTGGGGACTTTAATTTGAAGGACATAGTTTGGGTTGAGCGTAACGGCAAAATAATTCCTTTTAATGTAAATAAGGATTTTGAAATAAATCTAATAGATTCTTTTTATGAAATTGATCTTCTTCAAGTTAACTCTATTTACAATAAATTAAATAAAGTGTTAGATTTGATATTTGTTCAATCTACTTTTAAAACAAAAGTCTATGAATGTTTGGATCCATTTTCCTCCGTAAATGTTCACCATAATGCCATAATTTTAGTAGTAGATATTCTTAAGTTTCTTAAGTATTCAAATAAGTTAACGTGTATAAAATATAATTTCAATAATTGTGATTTTGATGCATTAAATTCTAGGTTAAAGCAGGTTGATTGGAATAATTTGTTTGATGGAAAATGTACTGAAATGTCTTATGACATTTTTTGGCAAAAGTTTCTTAATATTTGCGATCAGTATATTCCCCTTAAAGTTAATGTTTCTTCTTCGCACCGCTGGTACACAAAGGGCTTAAAAATGTTGAAAAATAAAAGAAATAATCTGCACAAACGCTATTTATCATCGGGTAATGAAGATGTTCTTCGTCAATATAAGCTCTGCGCTAAAGAATTCAATTTCCTTAATAAATTTTTGTACAAGCAATATTTACTTGGAATTGAAAATAGCATTAAGACCAATCCAAAACATTTTTGGTCATATATTCGCATGAAAAAACATAGTACTGATATACCTTCCCTAATGGTTTATAAAGATGATACGTCTGATAATCCCCAAGTTATTGTAAATTTTTTTGCGAATTTTTTTAAATCAAAATTTAACTCTCGTTCATCTACAGATTACATTGGTGAACATATTTTTTCCAACCTGAATTTAGGTCAAATAGAACTATCTAAAGAGCAACTTATCAATGCCATTTTTCGTGTAAAGAACTCTTTTAATATAGATGCCGATGGTTTGTGTTCTTTTTTAATTAAGAAATGTGCAGAGTCATTAGTTAATCCAATTTTAAAAATTTTCAATAAATCTCTTTCAGAAGGAACGTTTGCTGATCGTTGGAAATTCACATTTGTGACCCCTATTTTTAAATCTGGAAATCTTAATGTTGTTTGCAATTACAGATCTATCTCTAAATTAACAACAATTGCTAAAATTTTTGAACATGCGATATATGATGTTTTATATTTTAACACAAAATCCCTAATAATTCCTCAGCAACATGGTTTTCGAAGCAACAAATCTACAATTTATAATCTATGCCCTTTTTCTGATTTTTGTTTTTCACAAATGGAGTTAGGGCTTCAAGTAGACACTGTATACACTGATTTTTCTAAAGCCTTTGATAAAATTTCCCATGAAATTCTGTTAAAAAAATTATTTCAATTTGGTATTTATTCATCTTTTTATAGTTGGTTGTCATCTTATCTAAGCAATAGGATTTGCGTAGTACAAATTGACGTTTATCAATCGTTTAATTATGAGCAAATTTCTGGAGTTCCACAAGGAAGTATTCTAGGTCCTTTGCTATTTACTATTTTTATTAATGATATTTCTCATTGTTTTAGATATTCCAATTTTTTACTCTACGCTGATGATTTAAAAATATTTCATAGTATAAGCAGTTTCATTGATGTCAGTAAATTGCAAAGTGATCTTGACAGATTAAACGATTACTGTATTAATAGCAATCTAACATTAAACTTGAGCAAATGTTTTCATGTATCTTACACAAGATTAATCATCCCATTATCTTCAACTTATCGATTTTTTAACGTTAATATAACAAAAACAAATGAAATCAGTGACTTAGGTATTTTGTTCGATTCCAAATTGACTTTCAAGCCTCATTTATATAAGCTTATACCTAAAGCCTATTCTATGCTTGCATTTATAAAAAGAAACAGTGCAGATTTCGTAGACCCGTATACAGTTAAACTTCTTTTTTCGGCGTACGTAAGATCTAAATTGGAATATGGCGCGTTTATTTGGAGTCCTCATTGCGCCATTCATATAAATCGTATTGAAAAGATACAGAAACGTTTTATTCATTTTGCTTTGCCTTACCTTAATTTACTTTGTACGGCTCCTACTTATGAGTCTCGTTGCTTACATCTGGGTTTAATATCCTTAGAAAAAAGACGCAAAATACAGTCTATGCTTTTTATATTTGACTTAGTAAATGGAAATATTGATTGCCCTGAACTTTTACAGAAAATTATTTTTTATATACCCTTCAGATTATCATTTCGTCATAGAAGATTATTTTTTGTCGCCTTACACCAAAGAAATTACGTTCTAAATAGCCCAATAATAAGATCTTTACATTATTTCGATAATTTGCTTAATAATGGTACTGTGGACTTTAATGCATCAAAAACTTGTTTAAAAAATTTTCTATTGCAAAATCTGAATTAATATTGTATTCTTTTTAGCATGTAATAATTTTGTATTATTATAAACTATTTTATATATAAGCTATGTTTAAGTATGTTATTTCATAAGTCTGTTTGGATTATTCCCCTTAGACTTAAATAAATAAATAAATATAAACATAAAATAGAACTTAAAAAGAGAGACAATTTATTTATTTTCTTATATTACAATAATTCTCTTACATTATAAAGTAAATACATTTTATAATAAATATTGGTTCAATTGCTAATTGAATATGAAACTGTTATTAGAGTTTTGTATAAGAAATATGAATAAGTTTGGGTGTGGTGTCAAAAGATTCAAATAACAATTGGGAATTTCTGTGGCTTGTAATATTCTCCAGTGTTGGGTAAAACTCCCCCGGACAAAGATTGGTTCCCAACTTCTGAAGGAAATTTGGGAAACGAAATAATTGTTTTATTAATTGTCTTTTTAGATTTAAATTTAACTATAAAATATCCAAGGATCATAATTACCGCAATAATGGTTATAATGTAAATAGATATATTATTTATTTTTTGATTGCTTCTTAACTCTTCTATATATTTTATATTTCTTATATGTTGGTAGGTTAAATTTTCTAAGGATAATTCCTCTTCCAAATTAATTTGTATTTCTCTAGAGAAAGTGGGTATTATTACATTATTTCCATAAAACTTCTTATCATACCATTTATCAAAAAACATGATTTCGCATGATTCAATTCTAATCAGGTAATGACCTATCAATGTTATAGGTATATCATTACAAGTATGATTAACGGTTACATTATTAACATTGATTGCAAACATTAAATCAGAACTTAATTCTTTAATTGTGGTAAGTTGATTTTTTCGATAATTACAATGCATCTTTTTATTGCTTAATATGTTTTCAATACAATTGTCCTTTACTTTAGTTAAATTTTTCTTATACTTAGTATCATAATATATCTCTTTATCTTTCATAATATATGAGTAAAATTTTTCGTTTATTTCTAAATTTTTGTTGTTAGGAATAGGCTGGTTATATAAAGTATCATAGAGTTCTTGGGTTAGTTGGGGAATTTGGATTATAAACAAAATATTACTATTATTACTTGCCACGGCCATTCTAATATTCTTAAGTTTTTCAAAAGTTATATTAAATTTAGTCAATTCCTGGTCCGTTAATATATTTTGGCTTAAAAGTCCTAGTCTTGAAGTCAAAAGTATTCCTTCAACCTTGTCTATTATTTTTCCTAATGTCATTATCTGAAAAGTTAAATGCGTTTTCTCGATTTCCAGTTTTTCCTTCTTTGTTTCATTATTGAGTGTAACATACTCCAAGTAAATTTTCTTCCCTTCCATTTCGTATATTTTTAAAAGTTTTGCCAATTGTTCATCAAAGTGATGATTGATTTCAATTTGGTTATTAGATTGTTCAATTTCGTTATGCGTGTTGGTTTCAATTGTATTCAATCTGGTTTCTATCTCTTTTCTATCTTCTTCATCCATCGTCCCGTATAAGTACTTCAGTCCAGTACCCATAATGTTGATCAGTAGGGCAACCAGAACGTCCAATGAGCTGAAGGTATTTTTAGCACGGATTAATTGATCCTTGTAAACTTTTTGATTATAATTTTTATAATGTTTGTCATCAAGTTTTTCTAGACTAACTTTTTCATATCTTGCGTCTGTTTTTTGAGCCCTAAAATCCTTTTTAAATTTTTCATTTACTGGTACATCTTTCCGGTTTTCATTAAGATATTCTAAAGTTCTTTCCTTTCGCTGCTCTAATATTTCCGCTACTTTTCTATTTTCCTCTGGGTCAGATTGAAAATGTATTTCTGAAGGATTTCTTTTAGTCGATAAATGAATAGTATTATTATATGTCTGTATAGTGTGGTAAAGTGTACGTCAACTTTTTGTTTTTCTAGAAAGTCTTTAAAAAGAGCTAAAACAAATCCTGGTTCATTATCCAAGATTATTGTCTTTGGTGTTTTCATCAAGTTGAACATAATTGTAAAATGCTTAACAAGATTCAAAGGAGTCCTGTCTTCGATTTTTTGAATTAAAGCATATTTCGAAAACTTATCAATTATCGTGATGTAGGGTGTTTTTGGGTCCATATACCAGATGTACGCGTGATAAATTTCATATGGTGCATTTGGGGTTTCCGTTTTTGCAAACGGAAGTTTAGGGGGGTTTCTCTCGATTTTGTAATTACAAATATCGCAATTATTTATAATTTTGGATATTTCCTTTTTCGTGTTCGGAAAGTAATACTTTCTTTTTAATTCCAGATATGTTTTATCAATACCCGGGTGGTTGTTTTTATATTTGTGGTGCTTCATTATTATTTCTAATAATTGGTGCTTTTCCACATTTTCTAACATGGTATAGGTTCTGTATATTTTAAATCTTTTTATATTTTTCATTTTTATTACTTCAGTTTGTATCATCAAATATAATTCTTCAATTTCACAATATATAACCATATTTTCTACCTCCTCTATTAGTTTTAATATTTTTTCCAAGACAATAGCATAATTATTTGTACTAACCCCGAATTTGTATAATTTTTTATTAAATTGCACTTCTTCTTTATATGAGTCTTCTTGCTGTCTTTCAATTAGCAGTTGTTTATTTGCAAAAGGTAAAGGACTTTCTATTACTGGAATATGATCTATCCCGTCGTCCTGTGCGCTGTGTACAGTTGGTATAGGAGAGCTTACTCTTACTTTATTTTTTCTTCTAGTGCTTTTTGGCTGGTTTGCTGCTCTTTCGACAACCCTAAAATTTAATTTGTCACTCTTATGTTTACGCAAAAAATGTCCCTTTAAGCCTCTTTTACTTTCAAAATGGCCGTTGCATATGTTGCAATGAAAAACTTGTGTACCATGTTTCTGGTTGATATGTTGGCTTAAAACTTCCTTTCTTTTATAATTCTTTTTACAGATGCTACATTCGAAAAGGTTTATTTCACTACGTATTCTAGATAGAGCATCAGCAACCTTGTTTTCCTTTCCCTCCACATAGTTGATATCAAATTCATATTCATTTAATTTTATTTTCCATCTTACTAGCTTTGAGTTTGGCTCTTTTAAAGAGGCCAACCAAATCAACGGTCTATGATCAGTGTTCAGTCTGAATTTTCTTCCATACAAGTAATGCCTGAATTGTCCGCAAGCCCATACTATAGCTAATAATTCTTTTTTCGATGGTGCTATAGTTAATCTCATGCTTATTAAGAGTTCTTGAGGCGAAAGCCAAAGGTCCGTCTTCTTGCGACAGAACGGCACCAAGGGCAAAGTTGCTCGCATCTGTAGTAAGTACAAATTGTTTTTTAAAATCCGGGAATCTCAACACCATGTCAGAAGTTAGTACAGCTTTTAGCTGCTCAAATGAATTTTTATAGTCCTGTTCATTAATATCTATAATACTATCCTTTTTTAATCTTAATGTTAGTGGTTTTGCAAATTTTGGCATAATCAGGAATAAATTTTCTATAGTAACCACTAAGGCCCAGAAAACTTTGGATTTCTTTAATAGTCCTTGGAATAGGAAATTTCTTTATACATTCTATCTTCTTAGGATCTGGTTTTACCCCTTGTGCTGTTACGACATATCCCAAGAAGTTAGTTTCCGTTTTCAAAAAATCGCTCTTATTCAATGAAACCTTTAGGTTAGCTTCCCTAAGCGTTCTGAATATTGTTTTTAAATTGTCCATGTGCTCCTGAAATGAAGTGCTAAATATTAATATGTCATCCATATAAATGACACAAATTTTGTTAATATATTTCCTAAGCACTTTGTTCATCATTCTTTGAAATCTTGCGGGCGCATTTTTGAGCCCGAAAGGCATACGTTTGAATTCGTAGTGACAATCGCCTGTCGAAAAGGCAGTTTTTTCCTGGTCGTTTTCATCAACCTCTATTTGGTAAAACCCCTTTGTCAAATCAAGCGTGGAAAAATAATTAGCTCTGCCTAATTTATCGAGAGCCTCATCAATAAGGGGAATTGGATATTTATCCTTCTTAGTGACAGTATTTAGCTTTATGTAATCAATTACAATTCGCCATTCTTTACTACCCACTTTATCCTCCTTTTTTGGGACAATCCAAATAGGAGAGTTGTAGGGAGAATTGCTAGGTGCTATTATTCCTTGTTCCAACATTTCATGAATTTGCCTTTTAACTTCTTCTTTATGAACTTCAGGGTACCTGTATGATTTAGTATAGACAGGTCCATCAATGGTTGTTTGGTTCCTATGTTTTATTTCATTTGTAAAAGTAAGATCGTCACCTTTTTTATAAAATATATCTGAAAATTCCCTAATAAGGTTTCTTACAGCATTTTTTTCCTTTTCATTCAGGTGTCCTATCCGCAACTGTTCCATGACTCCCAGTTCGTCTAAATAATGAAATTCGGGTAGTTTTTCTATTTCTTCTAAATTTATTAATGGTTCATTTTCACTTTGACCTTCAAAATATAATGGTAATTCTTGGTTATTGATTCTAATAAATTGTTTTTTATAATCTATAACTGCATTATTATTACGTAATAATTTAGATCCAAATATTCCGTTAAATACTGGATGAAAGTTAGAAATCTTGAATGTTTCATCTTTTTTGAGGCATATTTGTAGGCTATTTTTTGGGACTACAGCCTCTTTTTTTATTTCTAAAAATCCTGAAGCAGTTTTTATTTAAATTAATATATTTTTTATGTAATAATTCTGGAGAGACCCTTGGGTATCGCAGAATTTAATTTATTTTTATCCTTTTCGTAGGATTCTTTTTTACTCGGGATAAGCTATTTATTTTTGCTTATCCTACCGTCTGCGCCAATTTTAAATACTGAAACAAATTGTTGTTATTTTTATGAACTGTCTTTATTAAGATCAGGAAGACAAAAGCTTAACTATTAAATTTACAATTTGGTTTTATACATATATCAGTGGGCGTTGTAAGTAAGTATAATTCTCTTATTCTACAAATATAAACATAAAATAGAACTCAAAAAGAGAGACAATTTAATTATTTTCTTATATTACAATAATTCTCTTACATTATAAAGTAAATACATTTTATAATAAATATTGGTTCAATTGCTAATTGAATATGAAACTGTTATTAGAGTTTTGTATAAGAAATATGAATAAGTTTGGGTGTGGTGTCAAAAGATTCAAATAACAATTGGGAATTTCTGTGGCTTGTAATATTCTACAGTGTTGGGTAAAACTTATGTATGTATGTTTGAATTTGAAGTTAATAAAAAGATTCTGCCATCACGAATTATAGAGGTAATCACGGTTAATCGTATGAAAGAATTTAAATACATACAAACCAATAGACTGATCTTTAGAACCACGGATATAAATTTCTCTATTTGGGACAAAATTTAACTCTTGTTGATCACTTTTTCTATTTTAATGTTTAAAAGTCGAGCAAGTTAAGGTTTAATTTTGTTATTAATTTATTAGAAATAGACTTTTTAGATAGATTACATCTTAAGTTGATCAACATTAACTACACATTCCTGGTCAAAAGAGGTAATGACCAAAACTAAGAAAGTATAAGGCAATTTGATCCTAATTTTATATAGGTTCCACCACTTCTGATCTCAGAAGCAGATTTTTGTTTTGATTGGAACTTCTCCCGCTTTCGTGAAAACTGCGCACATCCGGTAAATTCTAACTTGAACATAAGCTTTGATACAGTTATTAAGACCTAACAACTATTTTCATTTATTAAAAAAAGTACTTCAGTGGCTTTTAAACATAAACAAAGATATTGATTTGTGTTAAAGTAAAAATTAAGAAATTTTTCTATACATACGAGTATGTCGTATATAGTATATTTTATACTAATTAATTCATCAAATGAAAAGATTTCTCGAAATAATAAAAAAAACCCGCACTAATTTTTTTATATAGGCATAACCTATTTAGTTACAAGTAACCGTACTACATTCTTTAGGATAAGAGATAGACAGGTGGTAAAAGCATATAGATTAAGCCATTTTGTTAATTATTTTTCTTCGCCGGCTAATATGCTATGAAGAAGAACCGACGAAGGAGGCTGCATGTTTTAATATTAATCTGAATATGTATATATACCATAAAGCAGAAAAAAACATTTTTTTATTTTTTGATTGCCGCAAGGGCTGAACCCAGGGCAACCAGATTTGTTGTCAACGTGCTTACTACCTTGACTACAGCAGCCTCTTGGGCAAACTTTTAATTTACGAGTATTTTATGTTCAAATAAATTACTTTCAAAGTAAACATATACTTATGATTTGCGTTGAAAACAACTATTGGTGAGCCAGTAAGTTATTAACTTATAAAGGTCGGTTATGTGCACAGGTTTTCATGTTTTGTATCAAAATTGTTGGTGCATATGGAAAAATCATAAACTCTGAAAAATTGGTTAAAAATTTAAATAGAAAACGATTTGAAAACTTTAAAATCTATTTATTTTCACTAATTTGTAAGTGTCCGAGAAAAGAAAAAAAACTTGTACATGAGCGCTCTGAATAACATCAGAATAACATAATAAAAATAAGAATTTTGATTTTTTAAATTTTGACTGATATCTAAATTTAAGTGTTCTCATTACAATTTACCACAACCAATAACAAATTTAAGGCAAAATGGAAAAATTATATTCGTTTCTAAAAATAGTACATTACCATTTTTACTGATGGTACTCTTATGGAGGGTAGAGTAGGAGCGGTTGAGCTGAGCTGTGCCTGGGAGATTGGTTTTTGTTGCAATTGACACCTGGGGCAAGGTAACGGGCAGTCTAGTTTGGTGCTGAAACATGCTCTTAAACATAACAGATGTGCAATAAGTTAATGAGGTAACGTTGATGTGGGTTAAAGGCTAAAGCTAAGAATGAAGCAGCAGACCAAATAGGGAATCTGCCGGAAAAAGTCCTAATGCGAGCAAAGGTCCTACAGAGGTTACTACATGTACGAAGTGTCGAATGGCGCTCAAAGAGCCCCTTGGCAGGAAGTACCTTAAACCGAATAACTGCATTAGTGACAGGTTATGGAAATTATAATATCATTGGCGGTCGTTAAAAATTATACATGCATACTGTGCCTGAAAGAGGCTGAGATGGTAGCGCGGTTACCAACTACTTTCATTTGGGGTCCGTTTTTTTTTAATTATGACCGTCGGTGTCCAGAAGGTAATAAACTGAACTATTTAAATAATCGGTCCTATTATTGTTGACGTTGTAGTTGTTCCTAAATTCGTATGCTAGAAATATATTGAACAGTTTTAAAATTGTTGCTTAAAAAAAGCAACAGCACTAAAAGCTTTGCATTGCTTTCGTGTTTTTCAGCAAATAAAAAAATAAATGTCTCAGCATTTACAAAATATTTCATTATAAACCAAGAAAGAGCGAAAAGCAAATGCTTAAAAAAGAAAAAGAAACGCATATGCTTAAGTTGACTATGTGTTTCTTTCTCCAGCAAAGCAATCAGCAAAGCATTTATTTAAAAAACATTTGCCTTTGCTTAAGCAATAATTTGACGTTTGTTTCCTCTTTTGATGTTGCTTTTTAAGGAAAGAAACTCCGTTTAATTGTGTAATAAAAACAACATTTTTAAAATGTATTTTCTTACGTATTGTAAGTAATAAATGCACAAATACGTTTCCAATGTTAAAAGGGATGAAAAGCAGCGAGTTACAGCACGTAACAGCAAGAAAAAGCAATTGTAGTCAGCCGCAACTGCAGTAAAAAGGTAAGCAATAGCAAAAATAAAAATAAAGTAGAACTGATTGCGTAACCAACAGAAAAGGTTTTTAAAGTAATTGCTTTGCTGCAGAAAGAATCACATAGTCAGCTTAAGCAAATGCGTTTTTTCTTTTTTGCATTTACTTTTGCTCCACAGCAACAGTTAAGCATTGAAAATAGTCAAGCATTTTTTCTCCCTGATATTGAAACAAAGAAGAGACGTTTTTATTTTCTTTTCCATTTGCGGAACTAAAACAAATTCCGTCTGAACATTTAGGAAAATGTTAATAGAACATCTTTAATTATAGATACATAAATAAATAAAACTTCGAACTGCCTTGATGCGCTTATTTACATTTACATTTTAAATTTATTTTATTGTGGTCATTTGAATTTCGTTACTAATAACTTTGGCGATAGTACTGACAGTACTGATAGTACTGTCGTTACTATCTCCGTTCCAAAATGAAAAAAAAAAACTTATTTATTTATGACGAATGTCGATAACGACAACGGTGATACCACATTGTCGTTTTTGTTTCTTTTTCAAACTACAACGGCAACGGGAATAGGGCCGATTATGTTTAGATACTGTATGAATGGACATTATTTTATTAGATAATGGCCATTTTGAAGGCGATGTTCATCGCATGTCTATTGCGGAATTTATTTTTAATGAAGCTCATCTTATAAAATGCTGCTTCGCAAACATATGTTGATCCCAACAAAGTGAGAAGCTTTAAGGCTAATTTTTTTAGTTCTGGGTATTTATTAGCACACACAAATTTTATTCAAAACTCTTGACAAGAAACGTCCTGTTTTTAGTGTTTTACAACTGTATTTTCTTGGAAATTGATCATCTCTACCTGGAATTAAGCTTTATTACTCCCTAAAATATTTCCTGCTTCATTATACCATTCATTCATTCCCAGGATTAAGAGAGTAAATGTTACTGAGGATATAGACGACATTCCCCATTTTCTTAAAATCTGTGAATCTGTTTTCAAAAGCCGATTTTAGAACCTTAATGAACGTCTTGTATTGGCTAACGTCAAGCTCGTTGTCATTGCAGATTTGTTTTAAAGTTAGGGAAGTGCAGGTGTTCATTATTCAGATCAATGTTGAAAAGATCGTGTTTTCTCAAAAAAACTTTTTACTTTTGTCAGGAGCTTACATACAAGCTTTTCTTTGCCTTGAAGTTTAAGGTACAGATCATTGATGTATTTAAAAATATCTGATAAGAATTGTTTGTTGACATTTGATCAATTTTGAAAGGAAATGTCCTTAAGTCTTCTAAAATGGTGAACAATCGTTTTAAAACGCAGTCTTTGCTAAACCATCTCATATCATTATGCAATAACAGATCGTCATATTAATTATTCACTTCGTCAAGAAATATTTTTAATTAACGATGTTTCAGTGCTGATTTTGCCCGAAGAAAATTTATTTTTTTCATCACTCCTAGCATTGTTCTTTAGAGATTGATATTAAGTTTGCAGCAAAGCACAGTTTGGTGAATAAAACAATGGTAAGAAATCAAACTTTCATTACATTTTGCACTGATACTCTGGTAGGTGAACAAGTCCTTTTTTAGTCCCAACCATCGCTGGTGCACCGTCGTACATAGCGGTATTTTGCCAACATACCCGGACATTAGGGCAAAAATTAATTTTGAGAAATGTAAAAATTTTAGTACGCAGCTGGACAGATAACAAAATTCTGCATTATATAATGAATTTTCATGACTTTTGCTTGAGATTTGTCGTTTTGTAACACTCTTAAAGTCAGGAAAGTTGGATAAATTGCATACGTTTTTATTGACTTTATATAATTTTAAGATGTTTGCAATATATTTTTTGTGGCTAAACGAATAAAGATTTTTTCTGTTTCCAGTTTAAGCTTGTAAGGCCTAACATTCTCCATGTCAATAAAAATGCACTTTTTATTACATATTTTCTCCCGAAGCTTCGTGAATTTTTGTTCACTTCTTCAGGGGATTTGTCTATTTTTGAATATTTAGTTAAAAAACATCAATGTATTACAAATATTATCTATACATACGGTAACAAATTACAAAAATAACTCTTTAATAATATTCTTGTAAGGCGGGGATTGACAAGGCATTGGAAAGTTTAAAAATGAATATTTTTAGGAAAAAAAATTAAAAAATAATTTTTTAAATGAATAGAAATTATTTTGGCTTAAGCTCATTTATTTTTAATTTCTAAAAATCTTTTTTTTTAACTTTTAAAAAGAAAATTTATTTTTACAAATGTATGCGGACGTTTTCCAAAGAAAACAAGAAAAATTAGACGCTAGCAGAATGAAATGCTGCACTTTCTGGACCGCTACGACCTTCATCAGCATTCTTCGCATCTATCTACCTAAGTTGTGTATCATATACATACATTATTTCTAAAGCACTTTTTTTGTCGGCTGCAAATATCTACCACCGCATCAAATTTAATAAATGATGTCTCATTTTAAAGCTCATTTCTAACACTAATGACGAAAAATAATTAGAAATTGAATAATTAATATTTTCATTGATAAAAATTATATTTTATATTGAACTGCATGATAATGAAGTGATTATATGTTTTTGTTCAAGTGTGGTAATGCAGGGTCGTTTAATGGTAACGCAGTTTCTATAATGCCGTTTATTAAAAGATATTTTTGTTTGTATTCAAGATTTGTTTGCAAAAAGTTAACGATGATCATGTCATTACCTCTAACATTGTATTCAAAGAAGTATTATAAATGCATTTAAACATATGTATGTATGTAAATATGTATGACATATTATGATTTCTAATAATAATATTTTTACACTTTTAATAAAATGTATTGAAGTTACTAAAATTTCCATTAATTATTTTTATTTTATCTTACAAAACTGACAACTAACGCTGCGAAATATTCGCACGGGTCAGTCTAGTTTTTTTATAAAGATCATCTATTTAACCAACTAACTTTGTAATTAAGAATACGAGAATATTCATATCAACATTAATTTAGTTAGACGAAAATTACACACAAACCAACGTATTTCTTTACTGTTCTCTTTGTATTTCGTCTTGTACATTTGTTTTTGCTTTGTTTGAATCATCGATTGAACACGAATGCAAATTTGTTTTAAGTCATTCTTACTTGTTTACTCATAACATTATAGATGCTGTTCCAGTATCATTCTGATTGTTATGAAGTAAGTATGAATGCTGGTTGTTGCTTATAATTTAATTTTTATTAATTATTTGAACTGTGAATGTTATAAAAGAATTTTGGCTAATTTTAATTTTTTTTTTCACAGAGACGTTTTTTAATTTCTATGGTTTTAAAGCGTATGGAATCCATTTCATTTAATAATTAGCTTTTTTTCAAATAATTTTTTATTTCACCGCCTACAAAAAGAGGCGGGGCTAAAGTGTATTTTAAAATCTCTTGAGTGTAAATTTATGTTTTTAAACATAAATTAAAAAAAAAACTTGCATATTTCCATTTATTTACTTATACCACTCCTACCTCTAATTTTTCCATATTATTTGGAAGAATGAAGTAACTCCTATCAAAAAAACAAATATATGGGACGATAGAGAATTAAAAAAAAGAAAAAAAGCATCCATATTTTCCGCGCTACGGGCCTCTGAAATTTAATTTTTTTTTAAATATCAATATGGGTATCATTTAAAAGCTTTTGATGAGATCTTTAGGAAAATGCTAAAAAGGCTCAACCCATTAAGAGCAGATGGCATTTTTATGTAAAATTAAAATGTAGTCTCTGTCGCTGTCACCCCAATATTTGGTTTTTTGATTGGAGTTACTTCACTAAACTAGATTTAAATAGATGGTGAAGGGTATAGAAGATTTGGAATAGCCGAATATTGCACTATTACTTGCTTTTGTTAAACTTTGATTTTTGTTTTGTGACTTTATTATTTTACGGCAGTACTTATGAATACGGCAGTTAATTTTTAGTTGGTGTTAAAATTTGTGAGAGAGTTTAGTTTACTTAAGCGGCAATTCAGCACAGCTAATCTTTTTTAATTATTTTTGTTTTTACTATTTTTAGTAGTGTGCGTGTCTATTTATAATATTTCTTTAAAAATTTTCTGAATTTTAATGTTGAACAGCATCAGTTCAATATTAAGTCTTTTAAAAGAACAATGCTTTGGCCTATTTTCATTGCACTATCTACTTAACATATAACACATAAAAAAATATTAAAAAAAACTACAAATATGAAATATCGCTTTACTTGTAAAACAGCGGAAATTATATTTGCACACGTTTTAAGCACATGTACTAGCGTAGTTTTAGGCAAAAATCTGCTAACAAACATTTAAAGTTCATTCAATTGAATAGCTTAGGTGGCTAGTAAAACGTTGCTGACTTATAATGGAATTTTGCATACCCATACAAACATACTAACACAGTTTTATTTGTATGAGTACGTGTCCTTTTTGCTAAGTTTTGAAAAATCACCACAACAACCTGGGTAAATTTTGTAACTCAGTTATGCAAAACCTAGCATTTTGTTCTATTTCAAAATGCACGATTGCGTTGACCATAGTAATAACTGCATAATATTTCTCAGGCATAATTGTGCCCATAACACCCCTCACATTATCGCAGATTCCTATTTGCAAATTACATTCTCGAAAATTTTAGTTTTGATTGCAGAAAATAAAATTATAAAAGAAGTGGTAAAATTTGCGAAAATTATCATTGCAAAAATATCATCACCTTCATTCATGAGCACGAAAGGACGGTATACATACGAGTATACGATGAACATTTAAATTACATTTTACGATAGTGAAACAGTAACATTTAATACAAAAAGTTTTTAAATTTTCTTTTTTTATCTGTCACGTTGTCAGCGACATATTCATGTTGAACGATTTTTTAATGCAAAATTATGTATGCTGTGTGTGGTTTCTTAAAGATTAAATTTATAGCAAAACTGAGCTCTAACTAAACAGCATGTTTTCGAGATAGCGCAATCAAATGCTTCTTCTTTTTAAAACCCTATCAAAGCTTTTAATGCTTAGAAATTTATCCCGCTCATAGCCAAAATTATTCGCATGAATGAAAAGTCATAATAGTTTTAGTCATTGTAAATTGCGATGATGCGATAAAGATGGCTTACAGACTGTGACTGTTTTGACCTTCACTCAAGTTATGTTTACCCTTTGGAGTAGGTTTCTTTCTAATAATAATATGATATATTTTTATTTGAAGAATCAAGCACAATTAACGTAGATTAGTAATCGTTAGCATGTCTCAACGTCTACGGACATAATCTAGTCTATCATGGATATTATCGGTATATTTTATGGTCTTCTTTGTAAGAAAGATGAAATAACTTTTTTAGAAATTGGATTGCAGAAAATCTTGGACATTATGTCAGTTTTGAGTGCGGCATTATGTCCCTGGACCCTATGCGACGCCACCTAGTAATCGTTTACTTATCAGTTATCAATATTAAATATTTATACAAAGTAACTGACAACAGCAGTTATCAAAAATAGCATTAACGATATCGTCTATTAGAAGCAGTTTAGGTATATATAACGCTACAACTGAGCAGCCTAGATTGGAAGGGTTTTCAATGACAAGTTTTATAGGTGCTCAATTTGCTTGGGCAAATGCTCATGGCATATATTTTGTTATCACAAGAAAGTTGACTAAGGCCGCTAAAACCAAAACATACAGGCTATAACTGCCTATTTTTCGGTTAATTGCTCTTCTCTGTAAGAAAAAGACTTCCGTTAAATGTAAAATATATTAAGTTAATTTAAATAAAAAATGAACTTTAGGAAGGTCAACTATTTTGAAGCTCCAAAAATTAAAAGTAAATACTAATCTTTTTCTCTTCACATGTGCGCCTTTAAGTGCCATAGGAGTGTATCAATATAAAATAATTTTTGATTTTGCACTTTGGGTAAACAATTTGAAGTTTTCAATTATAACAAATTACTCAATTCTAGATCTTTTTTTTAAACCGATTTGTAATGAAATTCTTTATGATAATTAAAAATCTAAAAATACCATACCAAAAACAAAATTTAGTATGAAATTCGGATTTCGTTTCAAAATTCAAATTCGACCAAAATGCTTATTACACTTATTCTTTTTGTCGTCAGCTGAAAATCGTTTTTCATTTGCCAAAAGTCGAATTTTTTTTGTCACCGATTTTTAAATTTTTACGCCTTTTTGGAGCTAATACATCCATATCAAGGTAGCCAAAAAATTAGGTTAAACTATCGATAATTGTGGGCGTGGCATGCTGTCAAACTCAACTGTTGTTTAATTTAAGAAAAAGGTGTTTTTTTTATTTGTTTTTTGTTAAAAATAAATGGTTACTACTAGCAAGCTATCATCGATAATGGCCTGCGGTGTTTTTTTCTAATGTTGGTAGAATTATAGTCTTTAGTTGTTGTAAGTGGTTACCGCTTTAGCGTTTAATATTAGGGGCGTTTTGAAATATTTACGAAACTACTATATTTTTCTGAAATTTAAACTTTAGTGGAAAAGAACTTCTAGGGAACAAAAAACGTATACTATCCGTAGAAAGCTGAATGTCATATTTAACCCTATATATACTTTTGCACCCGCCACGACCCGCGGGCAGAACACTTTTTTTAAATTTAATGAAATTGCTCTAAAAAATACAAATTACGATAATTGAAACAGCCCTAAAATTACTCGTATACAATGGTTTATTAAATGCAGTAGGTTGTAAGAAAAGCTATGCAGTAGTTCCAGAGATATCTGCGTTTGTGTTGAAAATTTATCATGAAACTGATTTCAGTAAAAATGGCATAAAAGTGGCATGCGACTTGGTGTTACCTGGAAACTTAAAAATAAATAAAACTAAAAATGAAAATTTGTTTACTTTAGACTACGTAAAACTAATAATACCTGCGAAAGGGTTTTATGGCTTTGTTTTGAACAGCAAAAAATAGGTCCTACAGTAAACATATGATCTCTTTCTAATATACCTGTTATTCGACCAACCAAAGTCATAAACAATTTTATAATAATAATTGTGACATTAAACTACTAAAGATAAAACACAACCCCATATTGGCGAGATTATTAGTTTTACCTGATATTAAGTCTGGATAACAAATCCAGCTTTGTTCAATTTAAGTACTACCTGTATAAAATTCAAGGTCAGTTTGATAATTAATTACTCAATAATAGGTTAATACTTTACCTGTATGGACGTATATTTGCAAGTGATAAAACATAACAGACACAAATAAAAATATTTAGAAAAATATGGAGAGCTTCAGTTATAAAGAACTGGCCGAAGAGTATTTTAGAAGTAAAAACCAAGAAGATATTCTTAGTTACGTTAAAATAAAATTAAACTTTAATTCGTGTAGCCCCGAAATAAAAGAGCAATTATATAATTTTCAAAACTAGTAAAAAAACGCTACTAAGAAGTTAGCTACAGTAAACAAAAGTTTTATATAAAAAGTGAAAAGTGGTTAGAAGGCCAACTTACTGTCGCTGCAGAAACAGCAAAGCAAGATAAGGTTGGAAGACTCACAAATTATTGGACAACTGCAGTGATAGATCTAAGAGGCGGATACTTAAAGATTTTAACGATGCAATTGGTTGTAAAAATATAAAAAAATCTTTCCTACATCAATTACGATGACAGAACCAATTGACAAAGTGGATATCATTGAAAAAGTTATTAAAGCTAGTCTAGTGAGAACAAAACGAATTCTTACAAGTATACCAACTTCGAGCGGTGCAAAAAAGTACACGAATGAGGAGGCATAAGCCTTAATTCTGGATTTAAAATTAACAAAATAGCAATATATTGAGCTAAGATTATGTGCTGCCAAAATTAACTGTTTGCCATCAAAAGTCACTATTACAATCACACCAATTTCGGCAGAGGTACAAATGCAATCTCTACTTGATTACACAGCCTAACGCTTGCTACAATCAATACCAGGAAATGCGTTAAAGAAGTATTGAAACAAGTCTAATTCTTTTTTGCAAATGTGGATGTGATGGTTCTTCGTAAAAAAAAAACAAGTTGTATGTGAACATATTTCGGACTCAGATATGTTCATGGTATCATTTGTACAATTGCGATTGAAACAGATTCTGTAGGATTCAGAGCTTTCGACTAGTACAACGCAAACAATGGATATTTGAAAAAATGAGATACCATCTTCTACAAAATACTGCAGGCCAATCAAATTTAGCAAAGAAATTGGTGACATCAAGGCAAAGATTGTAATTACAATTACAGTTAAATGGGCAGCAAACTACCAAATAGTGCTAACACTGATAGATGGAAAAGTAGCTCAAGCGATGACTAACACGAAGGCATTGTTCTAGCTGATTTATATGCCAAGCAGCATTAACCCAATTAAACCAAGTTCCGACAAAATCATTAGATAACACCGATGCATATGAATTTGGATTATCACTACTAATTCAAGAATACGACTTATGGAACATTTACTAAAAATCCGTTATGATTTGGATTTCGGATCTTCAGGATCTATAAGAAACAATGAAACCAACAAAGAGTTAAGAAGTTCAAAAAGAAACATGTTCAAGATGAATATGGCAAAATTGGATTGATTATAGATTAGCCAAAGCAAGGGTCAGGCAATACAAATGATGGCAATACCGCACGAAGATTCTTTTTAGATCCAGAAACATCATCTGCAATAACAGGAGTGGATTTAAGCCATATTTTCAGATTTAAAATAATCCTAGAAGTTATTGCGTGCAATCAAAAAAGAAAATCCCACAAATAAAGATATATATGTAATATATTATTGGCAACATCAGATCCGTTCATCAATGGAAAGTGGAACATCGGGATTTAGATGAATAAGCCAAAAAAAAAAAAAAATAATAAAAATAAATTTTTCTGTAGTAACACCAAAATCTCCAATTAATTTTACTATATTTTTTATTTGAGTTTATTTTTTCAGTGTAGAAATGTTTTTGAGTGTAACCTCGAAAAATTTCCATTATAAAGAAAATAATAAAAATAATTATTATTAAGTTCCATATATTAAATTTTTTAATATGTAAATAAAAAATTAAATCCATATTTCACTCCAAAGGTTAAAAAAATTTCAAGTTCAATTTCGACCTAGAAGTCCTTAAAGAGTCCTCAACCAATTTTAATGTAATTAAAACTGTGTCAGGCTGAACCAAATACCTATCCATTAAAAAAAAAATACTTCAATATTTTGATCGGCCCAAAAGTTACAGAATTTTGGCCAATGAAATATGATTTTCAGCCACTGTGCCCCTTAAATTTCGAGGCAACATCACTTTAACACATCATCAATACTTGTTTGGTATGCCCTAACAGTTTAATGACGACAATGTCAATTTATCGATAATGTCATTAAAAAATAACACACATATCTAATATTTGAGTCAGTTGATTTATTTGTTTATTGGATATTGACAATATCAACGTCACATTTCCTTATAAAATTACAAATTCATATTGTCTGTCATCGATAAATGGCAATATTGACTATATTGGCAGCAATATTAATATTTTAGCAGAATCTGGACTTCCGTCTATTGCAGACCGAGTCTCATCTTTGGCACACAAGCTTATACCCAAACTCTTTATATGCCGTAATAAAATTCTATTCGAAGAAGTTAAAAAGTCCACCATACACAAAAGATTTTACAGACTTGATCATGTTATTGATAGATGCGTAAACTTTTCCCGTGACCTAAATATTATGACAAACCCTATATTATATATAATCCAACTTCCTAAATCAATTAGTCCATCTTTAGTGTATATGCAAACTTTTAGAAGTTTTGTGGTACCATACGTCTATGACAACTGTTGTTTTTTTTCACTGATGGTTCTGTCTCATGACTCAACAACTTTCGCAAGAGTAAAAGCAATAACTTATAAAAACTGAATATATCTCTAGCAACTCTTCAAATTTTACTGCTGAGACATTTCCAAAAACGATTAAAATTGACGTCGCCTCATATTGCCGACGCCATACAGAATAAGGGAGAATATATACACATATATGAATGTGGCAACTGCTACATCGACAAACATCATAAAAGGTTAGTTGATATGATAAGCAAAAGCTATATACGATTATTTATCTTTATTTATTATCTTTGATTATTTTCCAATTATTAATTAAAAGGAACCTTGTTTACACACGACAAGAAGTTGCCAAAATGAATTTCTATTCACATCTTTATGTTTATTCTAGTTACTGAATTAATTTTTTAACGGGATCTTTAAACATAATAAAGCGAATATGTTGAAAAATCACTTTAATAAATACTTCTAATAATACTAATATTCTCTTGTTAATGCTCACAGTAAAAGTGTCAAAAAGAACAATTTATTTTCTAAATTTATTCTGCCATTTTACGTAGTGCAAACTGAATGGTTAGAAGCCCTTTTATCGTTTATATCTTTTGTTTCGTTTCATTAACATTATAAATGACTTTTAAAGCTATTAAGATTATGAAAGAATAATACTTGAAATACTTATGGAATTATTTTAGTAAAAATTTTTTTGAAACACAAAAGAAAAATGTTTACCAGAGGATTTAAGCGTTAGTTATTATTGCTGTAAATAAAAATTATCATATAGTATAAGTTTATGTAGGTACGAGGTAAACTTTAAAAAAATAAGTAACAAAGTGGAAAACAAACTTTTTGGAGTTTGCCAAAAAAAGTTTGTGTTATATAAGTTTATATATATAACAGTTAATACAATATATTTATAATAGTGCAAATATAATGTGCGAAAATAATTTTATTTTTCTGTTTTAAGTGACATTATTATTAGTTATTATTTCGTTACTGATTTTTGTAGTTACTTGCCATCTCACTCGAGTTTCAAACTTTAAATTAAAATTTAAAAAAAAGTAATAATAAATTTCTATATTTATAGCTTTGAATATATATTTTATGTTAATTCAATTATATTTTGTGTATAAGTTTTTTTTTATTTAAGAATCATAAGATAAAATTAAATTATTATTATTGTTGTATATTTTTGAATTTAATACTTTGAATGCTTTGCTTTTGTTTTGTAATTTGAAATATTTTACGTATTAAAATTTTTAAACCTTTCTTTGTCAGTTTAAAAATAAAGCTCGTACAATATATGTACTTATATATATGTGTTATTAAAACAATTTGGTGTTCGCTATATTTATCATAAAAAATAGGAATATTTTTATTAAATTATTAGTTGAACTTTCAAATATAACAAATGAATTAAATTAATTTAGGGTCATGTTCAATTCTATTTTCTTTCTAAATTTTTAACTCAAAACTTTTAAATGTTGGCGCTAATCATACAGAATGTTAGTTATTTCATACTTTATATTGTGCATACGTTTCATTTTTATGTCTTTGGTACTTTCCACGTTTTAAGAGAACAAGTCGTTACTTCATTTCACATTTTAAGTTGTACAGTAAACTTAACGTAATGATCGTATCGCTGTCTAAAACATCGTCACATTTAAAATATATTGACTTTTTGTACAATCAGGGACTAAAGTCTTCAAACATATGCAAATTTCATATACTCGCCAAAGATCTTTTACATCGATGCCAATTTCTTTACGCTAACTCATCTTGACAATTGAAAACTATTTTAACCCTCTAGTACCCAAGACCGCCTGTAGACGGGCTAAATTCGTTACTCACTTATTCGCTTTCCAAATACCGTTATTTTTTTTTTTGCATTTTGTCTAATTCGGAGAAGTCCGAAAATTGCTTTTAATATATTATTATATATTTTGAACTCATATTTTTAACTTATGGTGGCATCTTGGGTAGCTAACACGATCGTTTAAATTTAGAAAGTTGTGAAATGCGGACGAAAAATTTGAGTACTAGAGGGTTAATACAAAAATACCAAAAAAAGATAGTTCAACAGATACGGGGGCCCACTTCGATTGCAAGAAACTAACCGTATTTAAATAATTACAGGTTGCATATTATGATTAAAACAGAAGAGACTACATTGTATGAACAGTTTTGTCCATATTTATAATTAGTTTTTTCTGGATTTATCGTTATTTTTTGAGTTCAATGAAAATGTATATTTTTGTTTCATAATTAAAATGGAATTAAATTTTGGTACACAAAATTTTTTTTGCACTTTTTTTTGGCGAATATATGAAATTTTGGGTATGTATGAAGACTTTAGTCCTTAACTGTACATAATGTGGTTTTAAGTTTGTCTTTTCGTGTGTAATTTTTACAATATCCATTTCCGACCCCACAAAGTATATACATTCTGACTTCTTATGCATAGCGAAATCATTTAAGCGATGTCCGTCTGTCCGTCCGTGTTAGTGTTGAAGTAAAAAAATAAGTATATCAATATCATATCTTTCGAGGCAGCAGGCAAAACACCACGCCTAGCTCTAATTTTTTCATGTCATTTGGAACAATAAAGTAACTAAAAAAAATAAATATATGTAGCGATAAGCAATTAAAAAATAAGAAAAAGCATCACGTGAAAAAATTTGCGCTCGCTCATATTTTCCGAGCTAGGGGGCCCTGAATTTTAAAATTTTCTCTAAATATCAACATGGGTATCATTTTAAAGTTTTTAAAGAGAACTTTAAGCAAGTACTAAAATTTTTTTAATATTGCTTAACCCATTAAGAGACGATGTCATTTTTATATAAAGTTATATATATGCAGTACCAAAATTTTTATTTTTTAATTTTCTGTCCCCCAATATTTGCTTTTTTGATTGGAGTTACTTCACTAAACTAGATTTACATAAATGGTGAAGGGTATATAAGATTCGGCATAGGTGAATATAGCCCTCTGACTTATATTATGAACAATTATAAATTTAATTTTAATTTATTGTGTTTGATAAAAATTTATAGGAAATTAAATTAAAAGGCTTTGTTGCAATTTTTCCTTATGAATGTATAACTCAAAGCACTTTACATACGGAATGTGCCATCAGTTTCGTACCTTGCTTAAAGAAATGACATTTGACAAAACTTGACGGAAAGTTTTCATAAGTACATTTTAGTCTGCCAGATATAATTTAATTGCTTAAGTATTTTGTGCATATTATAGTTGAGCCTTTTGTCTTTAAAAAGCGACCTGACAGTAGCTGCGCTATTATTTATTTTTTTAATTACATAGTTTTTAAGTTTATTAAAACATTTGCTGATTTTAAAAAAATATTTATATGCATATTTAAAAGCAAATTGTTTTTATGGTTTGGTTTTAAAGTCTGTATAGCAAACTTATACCACTTCGGACCATTTTAAACATTTCATCATTTTTGTTTATAATTTTAGTAGAAAAAAAACAAAAGCAGTGCTAATTCTTTTTCTGTCCTATTAAAAATATTATAAACTTTATTCAAAACCGCAATGCCATTTCATGCGTCTTCTCAATTTCATAATTTTTTTATTTGCTTTTATTTAAAGTTCATTATTTGTTTTCAAGCCTCTAGAGCATAATACTTTTTTATTTAACGTATGTTTCCGTTGAGACTCACATAACGAGTGCTGAATTTTTGTTTCCTCTTAGGTTTTCTTTGTTTTTTTATTACCATGTGCTTTAGTATTGCTTTAGTATATTTGTGCACAAATGTGTCTGAGGCATTTGAGGCTTCACATGTTTGTTTTATGTTTTTTATTCTGCGATTTTTTCAGCTCTCTACCAATTTCCCATAAGGACTTTTAAGGTTAATGTGGTGAAAACAGAGTTGTACATTCATTACAGTAAATGTGTTTTTTTCAGCTACATTTTTGTTGTGTATCAATAAACGGATTTTAAACATGATATAACTTCTACTTTTTTTTGCTATAAAGAATGCTGCAAAGGGATTAAGTAAAACATGTGAAAAAATAAAAATTTTATGATTTATTTAAATATTTAAGTAGAACTGCATTTAGTAATAAAAACGAAAAAACTTTAATCATATGTATATTTTTAACTAATTGAATAATTTTTGAGAATTATAAAAATTTAAATGATACTTCATGTCTACGCCCTAAATTAAGAAACGAAAACAATGTCAGTATTGCTCAGCAAAGTTTTGTTTTCTTTTCAATTTATCGACAAACCACTACATTTTGATAGATATTTTAATGGACAGCAGAGAGTTTGATTTTATATCAAAGTTTATTTCAATGAATTTTTTGTACCTTTAAACAAGTTATGATTATAATTTTCTTCAACATTATTACTTGAAGAAGGCGTAGATCCTTTCGGCACTCTGTATCCGACGAAGCAATTTTTAAAATACTATCGTTGACAACATTCTATTTTAGATGCAAATTGCTAAATATTAGATAGAATTTTATTTTATCTTAACATTTAAAAAAGAATATTTATAAAAACTTTTTTTTTTTTGCATGATACAAATTTAGCTTCCCTTTCTTTAGCATTTTCTCTAATGCAGTTTTAACAATTTTACAGTACTTTGTTCTTGCCAAGAACTTCTTGGTTCTTAAATTATATAAAGCAGGTGTATAATTTTATTTTTGATGAATATCACATTAACATATCTTCATAGAATTAAAATCCGAATCGTAATCATTTGTATCAATTACAAACTCATTTGGAAGCCAGACAATTGCTTTTCTGCAGCTGGTTGTCCACCTCCAGTTTTTGCGCCCTTAAGGCGAAAATTTGCCATTTATTTATTTTTGCCTGATGTCTATTACTACTTCAATTGACAAACTGTTCATTTTTCACAGGAGCACAGACTATTGAAGCTAGAAAAACCAAATGTCAAAAAAAATATCCAAAAATATATTTGAAGTAAAAACAAATATGTGTGAAACTAACCCATTTTTAATTCAAATTTAACATCTTTTGCCCTCTTTTTCTTAACTTCTTCAGTAGCTCATGTAAAATAGTAAATATTTGCAAAAAATTATATTTAAAGAACATTTCCTTTCACGTAAAGATTTTTATAAGTAGAAGTTAAGTACGATGATATACACCATACTTTGCAGTCTTCAGATTTCTCCCTTTTCAATTTGATATATCTATCTAATTTTTGTATTCCATAATAAGTGTACAATGGTATTACAAAACCCATTCATTCAATCAGAGAGCAAATTTAAAAAATTATGTTCAAGGCGCACAAGGCGAATCAATTACCAGGTGGCAGCGTTGGAGAATTTATTATTTTTTGCTGGTAGAAACGAATGTCAAACTGCATATAAAAAAATAGTACGCAGATTTTTTATATATATGGAGTTTGACAGAAGTGTTCACGGCAAAAATTAATGAATTCGCCTACGCTGCCACCTGGTAATTGATTCGCCTTGAAGGCGCATCTATAAGGTCAAGGCAGAATTATTTTACTAGGTAATAGCGGCTCTACAACATACACAACATTGATAAAAACAACATGTCTTTTTACTGTTGTTTTGTGCGCTGCAAATGTCAAAAACACAAATTGAAATAGAAGATAATTGCTCTAAATAGAAATGCCTGCTTGCTCTAAATACTAGTGCTTGCTTTGTTTTGCAAATGCTTGTTGTTAGTTGTTTTTTGAAATTCGTAAACAAACAAAGTAAAATACAAACAACTTTGACAGTTCCAACTACAGAGCAGCTGAGCGGACGACACTATCTAGTAAAATAAATCTGCCTTGAACTTTTTGGTACGAGTCCGCGTCAAAAATCAGAGGTTGAGGCGAATAAAATTTTAATTTGCTTTGAAAAATATAAAGCAGAGAGTAAAAAAAAATTCAAAACAAGAATAACAATATTTTAAAAATAAGCAGCAAAAAATTTAACGAAACAAATATAAATTCTGTGTTTTTAATATATATTTTTATCATTTTCAAGAAAACTAACATTTCAAAAAAGAAATAAAATTACAACATATTGTGGGACTTTCGTAATACTGAAACAAAAACTTATTTTTGCTGGAATAATTTCAAAATGTTTCTTTTTTTATTTATTGTGTTTATATATACGTACTTATATACACTCTGCATCAGTTGATTAGAACCACTTAAAAATACATATAAATTTATTTTTACATAGCAACACTTTGTATTTATTTCCATAGTTTTGCATTTTTTCTTTAAGTTTCCGCCATCTCGCAGTTTAATGCGCAATGTCCTGATAGGTCATTAACTATTATATGCTGTTCTTGCCCATTTTCCATTAATCTTAGTAGAAAGTAGTTTTTTTCTACTAGAAGTTTAATGTTTAAATTAAATGCGAATACATAATTGGAAATAATTAAAAAAATGAAAAGTGGGTTCAAAGTGGGTCATATGAAAGGAACAAAATTATATATTTTGCTTTATTTCTGATCTTGTTGTTGTTATTTTTAGAATCTTAAGAACATTCTGTTTCCGATGGTAGTAAAATTTAGCTCTGTACGGAAAGAAATGGCGTACTAAAAATGGAAATTTAAGTGGTTCTAATCATTTGATCGAGAGTGTATTTACATACATACTTATGTACATAAACAAATAGGGAAATACAGCAAACGAAAAACAAACCTAATTGAAAAAAAAAAACAAAACAAACTTAGAGTAGAAATAGAAAAAATTCCAAATTGAGAGCTTGAGAGAAAACGCACTCAAATTAAAATAGATTCTAATCTCATGCGGATTCATTGAACGTTTTTTATTGTCAAAACTCCATATAAAAAAACAACCGCATCCGCAACCGTGAGGTTGTATTTCATGTGAATGGGCAACAAAGTGGTACAATATAATTTTGGTCACACTTTGCCTGAATTTTTATTTTTAAATAGCATAGTTTTTTTTAGTTGTTTTTTTATTCCGATAATAAGTTTGTTTCTTTACTTTTTGGGTAAAGTTCGTGAAAATGACAACAAGCATTGTTTTCGCTCATGAAGAGAAAAAATTATATAAAAGTACGGGAACACAAAATCTAAATTTAAAACACAAAATAAAAACTCGAAGTATTTTGAATGTTTTAATAACAAAAGTTAATTTCAGTATATCAACAAAAAGAAATAATAATTTAATTTGTATTTTGTTTGTGCGCTAAGGCTGTTGCCCAGTTTAAATAACTTGCACGAGAAAAAGTTTGGGCTCTTTCGTGCACGAAGAAGAAGAACTTTGTTCTTTCAAAAACGCTCTCATTTACCCAATTTTGAAGTAAGAAAACAATTTTCGTGCAAAGTAAAGTAAAGAAACAGACCTAATTACAACCACTTTTCTTTATCAAATATATTTTTTAATTTGGTTTTTTTTAAACATTTTTTGACAACATACCTAGATTTTATAGCAACAGATTTTTGTGTTGTTGGATTCTCTAACGCTGCCACCTGGTAATTGATTCGACTTGTGCGCCTTGAACATAATTTTTTAAATCTGTGTACTATTTTTTATATATGTATATAGTTTGACATTCGTTTCTACCAGCAAAAAATAATAAATTCGCTAACGCTGCCACCTGGAAATTTATTCGCCTTGCTTACAAACTTTGAATTTTATATCAGAGTTTACTGTGTACATATTTTTTTAGTTTAGAATCGTCCTTTTTTATTTATCTTTTCGTTTGTAAAAAGTATCCCGACACAGTTCACGAAACTAACAGAAATAATTTAAAAATAGTAAAATGCGAAATTCGAATAACTTCGTGAAAAACGGCGAATTAAGACTCACTGGAAATTAAATAATCTGAAGTAAAGTAAACGAAACTGAAAATTCAAATTAACTGTTCATGTTGGTAAAACGCGGTTAACCAAATAGATATCAAGTAAAGGCCAGGATTCACTATCATACTCAGTCGTACGATCTGTCAAAAATTTAATGTGTGCTCAAAAAGTATGATAGTGTGGATTAAAGTTGTATATGTGTGACAGACTTTTTGACAAATCCGTACAGATTTTTTGTAATAATTCATAAAATATTTTTTCCATGCGATCGGGGTTAATTCTTTAAGATGATGAGGAGAAAAAACAACACAATATTAAAACCATCTTTTCGTATAATAGTGTGGCACCTACGACGCCATTTTTAAAATATTTTTAAGGTAGGACTGAGTTCTGTCAGATTTTTGCGTGATTAAATCGTGCGATTGTGTATGATAGAGAATCCTGGCCTTAAGTACTTCAAATTAAAAGTGTTTATAAGCAGAACCTTCGAAAATATATATATCTAAAATTTAAATGCATCATAAATTATAATTTAACCTAACACTACTTATTCATTTTGTAAACCAAAACAAATTTCAGCTGTTTTGTTCCTGCCTATCACTCATTCCCTGCTACTTTTGAAATATTTAAACACTTTCCAATTACAATAAGTTACAGCTTATAGTTAAACTAAGTTAAATTAGGTGCTAAAAAATAAAAATATGTCATGATATTCTCATAAAATATTTATATTTAAAGGATAACAAATAAAATAATAAATGTACCTTCACAGCAATGTTGCCATATTTTTTTTTAACTGACACTTCTGAAAAAATCTGTTTTTTGAAAAAAATTTGCACCTCAAGACCAAATTATAGAAAATGTAATAAAACGATAAATGTACATTTTATTAAAGAAAAAAACAAAACAAAAATATAGCGTTTATATTTGAAATTAAAAAAAATTAAAATTAACAACACAACGTACAATATTTAATTTAATTTATCAGATATATGTAGATATCATATTAGTTAATTATTTAATAAAACACATTTGTATTTACTTATATACATATCGCACTTGATCAACAATAGTGTATTAACTCAAAATTTTTTAAATATCACTTTTTTTCAAGAAATCAGCTAACAACATCAATATCTATCTACTGTAAAAATTTCAACGTATTCCGTTTACTCTTTCATCTCGAAAACCACTTTTGAGACCATATTCATGAAAATGTAGTGATTACCTTTATTTCAACAAAAAGGTATTATTTCGAGTTAATACAAAAGTTAACATGGAACTGATTCGTAAATTTTCATAAAAAAGATATTATTTTGAGTTGAGTCTCTTTTCAATTTAGTTTTATTTTGAGTTGATACTGTCTTGTTGATAAAATGTGTTTCATTTATGATCGAAAAATTTCAGAAAAATGGTATTAACTCAAAAAATTGATTTTTTTTTTGCAATACTTGCACAGATTTCTAGGAAAAACGATGTAAATATATTTTTAAGTGGAATTTGCTTCCTATGGTATATTTGAATTATTAATTCTGTTAAAATCTGGCCAAAACAGTTTTTTGACTGTACTGAAAATTTTAAAATTTTGAGTTAATACCCTCTTGTTGATCAAGTGCGATACGTATGTTCAATTCATTTTATTAAAGAAAAATAAATAGAAAAAGAAAAAACTAAAATTTTTATATTTGGTATAAAGAATAAGTATAGTACATATATGTATATAGTATGCCAATAGTTTGGCAATTGAACAAGTATAAAGTTTGGAGATATAAGGATGTCTTAATAGTTAATGTAATCTAATGTATTTGGCCATACTCTTGAACCGTTACGGGCAGACAGATGAAATCTGTGTTGAAGTCGGTTTTTTTTACAAGAATTTTTATATGATAAAATTGTTGAATTAAGGTGTTATGTTATGATACCTTATATTTGTTTTATGTTTTATAACTTAGTAATATTTTGTATTATGAATTTTGAATTTGTCATGTTTTTTCATTCTAAATAAAACATTGATTGATTGTTTGTTATGAGCCCAGAAAATTTATTAAAATAAAAATTTGTCCTGTGATTGAAAAATATGGATTTTTCGAAACATATTAGTCCTCTACAAAATGAAGTTGATGCGTGATTTGTTGATTATCATGAAGGAGCAATTGATGTCATCGAAGGTAGGTTAAAGAAACCAATACCATTATCGGTTAATGCAACAACCGAAGAAAGGAAGCTATTCAGAGAGCAATCGGATTTATATAGAAAAGGGAACAGTTACGCAAAGTCAATGATTACGAGCGCAGTTAGTGATGAAGTTTACCAAAAGATAATGGATAAAGAAACTGCTGCTGAAGCTTGGGAGTCATTGATGTTTCAATTTAAAGCTAGATCAAAGAATCAACTTTTTAAAATCTGCATTAATTTCTTTCAATTTACGTGGAATTCAAGTGAAGATGTAAGTCTACACGTATCAAAACTGAGAAGTTTATGGTTAGATTTAAACAATGGTTTAAAAGAGAGGAACGAAAATCCTTTGCCAGATGTGTTATTGGTATACAAGATTCTTCAAATTCTGCCAAGTCAATATGATACTTTCAAATCAAGCTGGATGCTTTTGACGAAGAATGAAGAAAAGAATTTTGATGAAATATCAGCACAGTTGAGTTTGTATCACAGAAATTTTAAAGTCTTGGACATTGTTAAGAATAATGAAGCGTTGGTTGTTAACAAATTTAAGAAGACATCGTCAACACATTGTAGTAACAAATTAAATAAAAAGTTTAATAATTGTAACTATTGCAATAAAAAAGGACACTGGATACGAGAGTGTAGAAAATAGATCAGAGATGGTAAGCCAAATAAAGAGAATAATAGTGAAGTTAAATATACATCCCACCAAATCTTACCATTAATTTGTGATTAAATAAATGAAGTGAAAGATTTTTCAAACGATTGGTGAATTGATAATGGTGCAACTCGTCATGTTACGCATAACAAAAGGTTGTTTAAAACATTTGAAAAATTTAATGATTCCTACAAAATTAAGGCTGCTGGTAAAGAAATGTTAAATCTGGTTGGCAAGGGTACTATAGAGATCCACTCAAAAGTTAATAACAAAATACTCGTCTTTGACCTCACAGATGTTTAGTATGTTCCCGAAATTTCAAGAAATTTGATTTCTGTTTTGTCTACTCAAGACAAGTAGTTAAAGAACAGCCAGTTCATCTCAACAGCAACAAAATGTAAGCTTTTAGTGAACAATGAGGTTTTGTTGGTTGGTCATCGCGATATAGGGGGCACTTTATACAAGGCAGATATCAAGCCAATCATTTCAAGAACAGAAAACGAAGTTAATTCTACTGATAGTAGTAATCCGCTGCAGTTATACCATGAGCGTTGGCGACATCAAGATAAGAAGCATGTACAACACAAACTCAAGACAGAACTAGCAATTGATGTAAAATTCGACAACAAATTATGAGAATCTTGCATTTATGGAAAGTTTCATCGTCTACCATTTGGAAATAGAGAAAAGACTAGTAGCCCAGGTGAATTAATGTCAGCAGATGTATGTGGACCATTTCCAATGTCTTATAGTAAAAACAAATATTTAGTTGCGTTTAAGGACACGTATACTAAATATTGTTTTGGATATTTTCTAAAAGAAAAGTCAGAAGTTAAAAATGCTTTAAAGGAAGTTTTAGCTCTTGCAAAGAACCATAAAAATCCTATAAAGGAATTTTTAAGCGACAATGGAGGTGATTTTGATAACTCTGATGTACATAAAATTCTAAAAGAGTATCGAGTAATGCAAAGGTTAACAGCTCCATATACACCTCAGCAAAACGGTTCTAGCGAACGAGAAAATAGAACAGCTATCGAGATGGCTCGAACATTTAAGTACTCTAATAGAAACGTAAAATTTCCAGAAGCTATTTGGGCCGAATTAGTTCGTACTGCCTTATATGTTTTAAACCGAACTCGTAAAACTTCTGTTGATGGCAAGAGTCCACATGAGTTATGGTTCAACCCTAATTATTGAGGAATTTTCCTAAGAACTTTCAAACAACCATCGGATTGCAAGAAAGAGTCTCTGGTATCCACCGTATACCAGCCCTAATACAAATCTCTCAATAATTCCCATTTTTATACATAGTGGAATTAAACATTTAAGAATAATTGGAAGCCAATGTTATGCTCATGTTCCTCATCAAAAGAGAAAGAAGATGTATTCAAAAGCAGTCAAGGGTTTCTTAATTGGATATGATATGGAAGAACGTTACAGAATTTATGTTAAAGAAAGTCACAGTATAATTTTATCAAGAGATGTCAGGTTTTGTGAAGAACTAATAAATTGTGATGATATTCAAGATATTGAAAATACTTTTGAAGATAAAAATAGAGGAATTAAATTGCTATTTAAAAATTATGAAAAACCAATATACAATTTCCTAGAAGATGAACAACAGAAACAATTAAGCGAGACAAATAATAATCAAAACAAAATAGATAATTCTTAGCCGAGCTCAGAGGTAAATGATTCAGTTTCTGTAGATTCAAGACGACACTTTAGAACAAAATGATTTTTATGGATTTGAATCAAATAAACGTAAGCGCACGTTAAGTGATAAAGACGAAGAACCAATAGATAAACGCTTAAGAGATCGCACTTTATTACACAATTCCCAATTTAATGATTACGTAATGGCGGTACAAGATTTTATTAGTCAAATTGAAACTCCAATAACTTATACTGATGCGATAAATAGTGCTAATAAAGAAGAATGGTTGAAAGCCATGAATTGCGAGATAAGGTCTTTAAACGAAAATCACACTTGGGAAATGGTTGATCTACCACACAAATCTAAAGCACTTCCATCAAAGTGGGTTTTTAAAGTAAAAACAAATCCTGATGGAAGCATAGATAAATTCAAAGCAAGATTAGTAATTAAAGGTTTTAGACAACGAAAAGGCATAGACTAGTAGCAAAATTAGTCCGGTCGCAAAATTAGGAACAATTAGAGCAATTCTAAGTATAGCTGCTAGCAATAATAAATTTGTTTTTTTCTGTTTAATGGTATAAATACATAAGCAGAATTAACATAAAAACATGCAGTCTCCTTCGTCGGTACTTCTTCATAGCATATTCGCCGGCGAAGTAAAATAAATAATAAAATGGCTATATATCCCTTTCCTAAAGAATGTAGCACGGTTAAAAAACTAAGTAGGCATTAATGCCTGAAGTGCTACTTCTCTTAAAAAAAAAAAAAAAAAAAAATTGCTCAGTTTGATATTTCCACAGCGTTTCTTTATGGCCAACTTAAAGAAATTATTTATATGAAACAGCCCGAAGGTTTTTCCGACAACACGGAGAGGGTATGCAAATTAAAAAGAAGTTTGTATGGTTTAAAACAAGCCCCTCGCTGCTGGAATCGAAGATTCGGAAATTATTTATTGAATCTTGGTTTTAAGGCTTGTGAAGCTGATCCCTGCTTATACATACGAAATAAGGAAAGTAAAAAGTTAATACTTGCGCTTTATGTTGACGACGGCTTAGTTGCTGCCACAGATCAAAATATCGAGGACGTTAAAAAATCCCACTATTGATGATGTTATCCGTGAAATAACCAAATACGGGTTTTTTATAGCAACATTGCAGATCAAAATCTTGAATGCTTCAGTGATGCTGACTTTGGTGGTTGTACAAAAACTGGAAGATCCACGACTGGTGTTATTGCGAAATTTGCTGGAGGTGCTATATCTTGGTTAAGTCAAAGGCAAGGTATAGTATCTACATCCACAACAGAAGCAGAAATTGTTGCAGCTTCAGAAGCAACTAAAGAGGTTATTTGGCTAAAACGTTTATATGCTGAGTTAATTGGATTGAATAGTATTCCATTATTACAAGTTGATAATTCAGCTGCAGTTCGACTAGCTCAAAACCCAGAATACCATAGAAGAACGAAGCATATCAGTTTAAAGCATTTCTTCGCACGTGAAAAAGTTAGTGAAGAAGAACTAGAAGTTCAACAAATTTCTACACAAGAACAATTAGCCGATTTAATGACAAAACCCTTGCAGCCAACAAGATTGAAAATGCTTTGTACTCAAATTGGAGTACAACTCTCAAACATCACATAACAAGGGAAAGTGTTGAATTAAGGTGTTATGTTATGATACCTTATAATTGTTTTATGTTTAATAACTTAGTATTATTTTGTATTTTATGTATTTTAAATTTGTCATGTTTTTTCATTCTAAATAAAACATTGATTATAAAAAAACGAAACTCAGTTTCATCTATTGCGATATTTAACGATATACTCGTATAATTGTATAACGATAAAAAAGGAATGAGAAAAACCACGGTGTTTTTTTAAAAGGCAGTACAAGTTATAACATTGTCGTATTAAAATATATGTTCGGTTATAACAAGGCGAATTAAATACCATATGTCCTCATTGGCCAATTGGCTATCAATTGTTTTAACCAAGGTCCACCTGGTATTGAATTTGCCTTCGTTAACAATATTGCAATGGAGTGCTTCTTTGTTTTATTCGAATAAATTTGAAAAAAACTGTTATTTGAAGCCTGTAAAGCTCTGTACAGACGGTTGTCAGATCTTACAATATTGTCAGAAAAATATACAGAAAACGTCTAACAATCGTGTGAACTTACAATTGTTGTCTGACAATATTGTCAGAAAAACCATTGTCAGAAAATTGTCAGACTTCTACCTGACAATAAATTGTTAGATATCTTGCAATTGTGTGAACGCATTTATTTGCATTGTCAGAACATTGTCAGGCATTGTCAGTATAAAATAAATTGTAATATGTTGGAAATTTTAAACATCTGACAACGATATCATTGTCAGATAAAATTAAATGAAAAAAAGTGAAAAAGTGCTTTAAAAAAAATTAAAATAAAAAATAAACTTAAAATTAAAACAGAAAAAAGAAAGTTAAAAAAATGGGCAGCGACAGTATTTCACGGGATGATTTTGATGGTGGGAAAAACTTGCCTGTTTTCAAACACTTTGGAAATGGCATATACATAGTTCTTCAGGAACAAAGTAGTGACCGAAATTTTTCATGTCAATTGACTTGCATGGTCCTATACATTGAACTTTCATAAACAAACGCTTGAAAGAAGTATACGATTTAATATAAAGATCATTTAATTTAATGTACATATATACGATGGTTGTAAAAAGATTATTGATTTTTACAAAGAACCTGTATTGCTAAGCCCTCTATAATAGCAATAACAAAATTTGGATTTAGAAAATTAAGGGTATTCCAATAATTGATGTAATTTGTTGTATGTGACCAAACCTTTGAGCGGTTATAGGCAGACAACTGAAATTTACAGGGAACTTGTATTGCAAAGTCCGCTAATAGAGCAAGTGTACAATTTTAGTTTATAAATAAAGGATGTGCTTATACCTAATGTAATTTTACATGTATATAGCCCTATCTTTCGAACCGGTTTATACAAACACTTGAAAATTAGACAAGGTGTCCACTTATTTGTATGGAATATTAAGAAATATAAATAGTTTAAACTTTAAATAAGGGGTGTCCCAATAGTTGATTTATGTGGCCAAACTTTTGAACCTTTTTAGACAAATAGCTAAAATCCCTTTTGATCCTCGCTAAAAACGTAAAATGTTATAATCGTTACAGTTTCTTCGTTTTGATTAATATCTATTGTTATGATAAAATTTTTGTACCTTTTAAAATAAATTACATTAAAAAAAATTGTCTTTTGAATTTTTTAATTCTGACACTTGGCAAATCTTACTACCGTGTGACCCGCCAATTTGTTGTCTGACAATGTTGTCAGATAAATTTATTGTCAGATAATTGTCTTACAATTGATTTGTCAGCTTTGTGACAAATGCCTTGCAATCGTGTGAACTGACAATATAAATTGTGTTTACAATTTTATTTGCCTTGTCATTGTCAGTACATTGTTAGATCTGACAATATTGTAAGACCTGACAACCGTCTGCAAGTCTTAAACTTTTGCAGCAACTCCTTTTTTTTGGCCACACGTTATGTGAAAACGCCACACTATGGTTCTGTTAATATAATGTGTAAGTTTAAATTCTCTATGGAAACCGTTAATTTGGCGTACATATGAAATTACATTTGGATCATTATACTAACAAATTATACAACCAGGCTTAGATAACTAGAGAAATTAATTTAATGTCAAAGTATACAGATAACTTGTTTTAGCGTAGGATAGTTAAAAAACTGTAAAAATTGGCATTCTTAAATATAAAAATTTTTTGGAAATAAGAATTTTATTTTATAAAAATATGTTTCATTTTCCCAAGAAAAAAATTTCATTTGTTTAATAAAATAGTTAAGGTTATAGTAAAATTGTTTATCAATTTTAAATAAACAGTCTTCAATAGCCAGACACTTCGTATAAACGTTGAACAAAACATTTCGCACAAGAATTCGGATATTGTAGACTACTCATGTTTCATGTTTTGTACATATGCTGCCATTTTTGCCTCGACATTTGACGAAGCAACCATATCCTCAATCATATTATAATTAATTTTTATTTTATAGTTCCATTTATAAATTATTAACCATGTTTACCCATGCATATACTCTTTTATTTGTTAAATTATTAAAAGAAACATAAAAGTCAACACGTATACAACGCAAAAGCGAAAATAAACAAATTATTACTATTGCACTGTCTGCGTTATGTTTACGTCTTGTTCAATTCTGTAGCGCGTGAAAGCATAGTGTAATAATATTTTGTAAAAAACAAACGCCAGCTAAGTTAAAGCGAATGAGTGCTCGGCTTCAGCTATATAACATCCACAAACACAACAGGATTTTGTTCTTTTAATTGTCAAAAGCAGATAACTTAAAAATAAAGATATGTAGTTTGAGGTTCAACAAGGAAGGTTGTGCTTAATATTTAAAATAAAAAAAAATAATAAAAATATATAATATTTCAAATACTTTTTAATATTGTGAAAAAAATTATAGTGCGTTTCCATTGATTTGCTCAAATCAAGTGCTTTGCAACTTGATTTTCCATACATTTTTCATGCTACCAAAACCTTTTAAATCACTTGTTTTCTTTCAAAGCATGTCGAAAATATATTTTTCCGAACATACAGTATTGGGCAAAAACTAAGAAACTTTGCCCAATATTAGCTTCTGAGTCAAATTATGTTTAAACGAACATATTTCAATTCAATGTTTTAATGCAGTTTTATTAGTTTCTGTGTCATACAATATTACAAAAAAAATTGTAATTATCTCTCACCTAACGGTTCTTTTAGTACAACAACAAAAATTGCTCAAAAATTCATTGGGCAAAACCTAAGAAACTTTTTGCTTTTGTACAATAAATTTGTTTTTTTTTAAGATAACGGTAACTTCTTATGTTTTTCTATGATTTCTTATGAAAAAGTGATCTAGTATGCATTTAAAAGCGTGTAACGAATAAATTTCGCATTTAAAATTAAAATAAAATGCAAGGTAAAAAATATTGCGAAGCATTTAAATTGAATGCTATAACGCATTATAATGCAGGCAAATCACAGGCTGAAATTGCAAATTTGTTAAAAGTAAGCAAATCAATGGTTTCCAAATGGATAAACCTTTATAAAGATAAAGGAACTGTACTCAATATTAATCCTGGAGGAAGACCTCGTAAAACATCATTTCGTGATGATAGAAATATCAAGAAAATAATAAAAAAAACCCCTTCATCTCGTCAAAAAAATTGTGTCAGAATTAGGCTTAAGTGTTGATGCCAGCAGAGTCCGCAGACGGGAGATATGTTATTACTATAAGCACTTCAAAAAAATAAAACACAACTTATCTCTTGCACCACTGAATAACAATTAATTTTATTTTATAGTTTATGTTATAATGATAACTTATTGTCTAAATACAAAAATGCTTAATATTATATTTCCATAGAATTACAGAAATGCTTAATAATTAGATTTTACATTCTTAATAGTTTTAAAATGTAGTTTAGTATAGTTAAATAATGTCAATCGAATTTCCTGTTAATTAAATATTATTAATTTTATTAATTTCTTATTTGCTTTTAAATTAGGTTATTTGAATTTCCAGATAATTTTATATTCTTTATTTTATTGATTTCTTATTTGCTGATACAGCTATTCTGTCTTGTTGGTTTAATGGGAGGTTGTGTTGTTGTTGTTGTGGTTGCGGTGGTTTCCGTAACTCCTCCCCCCTTAGAGTGGAGCGATGACCAAAAATTTTGACGGTCAGGAGCGACTAAGTTTGTTGTGGGTAGTTCTTTCACATCATATTTTACTTTCCGTTTTGTTGCGAAGATGACTATTATAACGAGAATTATTGCTGCTACTAACCCATAATTTATATGTCTGTGTAGTTCTGTTTTGATTGATAAGGTCTCGATTGCTAGTTTGTTTTTAAAATGGTATTCTTTGAGCTTAGGTACACTCAAACTTTCAATTGTTGAAAAGGGTTTTATATTTATTTCCGCTGTTGTGTTAATAATAAAGTCATCCCAATAAATGTTTGGATTTCCTTTGTATACTATTTCGTTAATAGTGACATCACAGTTATTAAAATGTATTAGAAGATTTCCCTTAATACTAAGTTCTTTCAAGTTGCACGACGTCTTTATTTTGGTTAGTGGTAAATTTGTTGCTAACACCAGTCCATTTTCTGGTTGAGATATTTTGGTGATTTGGCCAACATCGTTTAGATTACAGGTAGCTTCTTGGTTGTGTATAATTTTGCCGAAGCAGGAAGATTTTTCTACAGCTTCCTGTTGTAGGCTCTCCTTGCAGTAGAACGTGTTTTCGATTTTTTTGCATAATTTTCAAAATATTGAACTTTTTTATTGTTATAAATTGTATATGGTTTTATAATAATTTCTTTGGTTTTATTAATTGGTATGGGAATTGTATGAGAAATTGTGTATTGCTCTGGAGAGATATGAGGAATGAGAATATTGAAAATAATATTTGAATTGTTGTAGTACGCTTGTAATTCTAATAGTTCATACAAATGTTCTATAGTTTCCACTTTGATAGATTGATATCCTAAATTACTTTCGATTTCTTTTAGTTCTTCTGCATTGAGGATCATTTTTGGTATGATCCCGAGTGTGGATAAAGTCATTGCTTCAGAAATACTTGTGATATGATCTGCTAGTAAATCGATATGATAGTTTATTTGGTTAAGGAATTGAATATCGCTTATAAGTTTAAAGTTGGAGGAAATGCTATTTTGAGAGTTTTGTAACGATTTGACAATAATATCTTGTTCAGTGTTTATATGGTTTGTAATGTTTTCTAATCTTTCTACAATTTTAGTATTAAGTACATCTTGTTTATTTGTTTCAATTTGTACTTTAGTTGTTAAATTAAATATTACTTCATTAAGACGTGCAGCATCATTGCTATCCATGTTACCTGTGATAAATTTTACTGCTGATCCTATGCCATTAAATAATCCTCTCTTGCTACGATATCTGGGTGTTATTAAATTTAATTTATTTTTAAGATCTGTTATTTTAAACTTTGTCATTTTTAAGGATCCTTTGTTATAATATGATGACGTGAAATGTTTTAATGTTTCTTCTATTTTCATGATGTTGTTTTTATATGAATCAAGTTTAATAATGTGTATGAGATTGGTGTAATCTGTTATTGTCTTAGCCGTTCCTAATTTAATTTGTAATAAGCCTTGTGTATCGGATAGATTTTGTATGTTTAGCGTTTGTGCGTGTATTATGGTTATAAATCTGAAAATATATTGTATGTTAGTTTAAGTTTCAAAATCGTCTTTTCTTTACTTTTGATTTGTGCAATTTTTTGTTTTCTGTAGTTATTAGTGTGACTTTGTTATTTTTTTTGATTTTGTGTTTAGTAAATCTAGGTGATAATTTATTTCTTCTACATTCTTTTCTATATATATAATCATTTTCGTCATAATTTATTGGGTCTTGCCTATTTTCGTTTAGTTTTTCTATGCGTTTGTCTGTATCGGATTGTAGTTTATTTTTAATATATTCATATATTTGTGTTTGAAATTGGTTAATTTTTGAAAGGTATTCGTGTTCATTGTTGAATGAGATCTCACGATCGAATTTGTTTGTTCTGCCGTAAAAAAGTTCAAAGGGTGTGAGTTTTGTGGCAGAGTGAATGGCGTTATTGTATGATTTATTTTTTATTTTTTCGGTTATTAATCTATATATTTCAGTTAAAGTTGAATGGAGTCTTTCAACAGGGGCATTACTACTTGGCTGTTGAAAGGAAGTGAAGTGCAAATTAATCTGGTATTGTTTACAAAAGTCTTTAAATATGTTCGAATTGAATTCAGTCCCTTGGTCACAAACAATTTGGTTAGGAATACCATGCATACTCAGAAAATGTTTTTAGGATTTAATTACACAAATACTATTTCTAGCTGTTAGAGTGTATGCCGCAGCGAATTTAGAGAATTTGTCTATGATTGTTAGAATAATTTTAGCATTAATTGTATAAATGTCTATATGGAGTATGTCCAATGGTTTAGTTGGCGTTGGCGGATTTTCAAATGTGGGTTTAGGAGGGTTCCTATCATACTTTAGTCTTTGGCATGCATCACAGTTATTTATTGTTTGAGATATTTTTGATTTCATGTAGGGAAAATAATATTCACGTTTTAGGTGATCAAATGTTTCTGTAATGCCTCTGTGATTGTTATTTTCATTATAATCTTGAATTAATTTATCTTGAATATCGTTTTCTTTAATATCTTTTACTATTTCAGTGCATCTTACCAAACGGAAAATTTTACTTTGTGAAAAATGTTCTGAGTATACTTTTTGAATCAAACAAAATATTTCGTCATCAGTGAATATAGCGGTAGTTTTATTAGGAGCAAGATGATTTTTTAGAATTTCTGTGATAATTTCTTCTGTATAATGGGAGTATGTAAAGGTTTTTCTTTGCTTATTCTTAAAGATAACTTCGAGTTTCATGTGACAATTGGAGTTTCCTTTCTTAAATAGAGTTTGTAAATTAAAATCATTTATGGGTTTTTCTGAAATAGGAATGCCATCATTAATATTTTCTTCTGCTGAGTGAATGGTACTTCCTGAAGTACCCTGAATAGATTCTGTGTCGAATATATTTATATTTCGATCAACTGGAGTATTGGTTTTTATACGGCTAAGTGCATCTGCATTAGTGTTTAGTTTTCCTTTTTTGTAAATTATCTCGTAATCATATTCCTCTAATTTTAAGCGCCAGCGGACAAGTTTTGAGTTTGGCTCTTTAAGGCTCATAATCCATGTTAGTGGTTTATGATCCGTTATGATTTTGAACTGGTGACCGAAAAGGTACGGTCGAAAATATTTAGTAGCCCAAACTATGGCTAGAAGTTCTTTCTCTATTGTTGAATAATTTATTTCTGATGATGTGAGTTTGCGACTTGCATAGCAAATTGGTTTGTCGCTTCCAATTGGACCTTGCGATAAAATGGCGCCAATTGCAAAATTACTGGCATCTGTCGTAAGATTGAATGGTTTTGAGAAATCCGGGTATTGTAGAATTGGGTCGTTGGTTAAGAGACTCTTGCAAATTTCAAATGTTTGTTTGTATTTTTCATTTATTATAATAGGTTGGTCTTTTTTCAAGCAGGCTGTAAATGGTTTAGTTATTTTGGCAAAATCTTTGATAAATTTACGATAATATCCTAAAAGACCTAAGAAAGATTTTATTTCTTTTTGGGTGGTTGGAATTGGAAAATTTTGAATAGCTTTTATTTTATCCAGATTTGGTTTCACACCTTCGGTTGATACAATATGGCGTAAAAATGCGCATTCCTTATGTAGGAATTCAGATTTCTCTAGTTGCACTTTGAGATTGGCTTCTCTTAGAGCGGAAAAAACTGTTTTCAAATTTTCAACATGTTTTTGAAGGGAAGTTGAGTAGATGATGATATCATCTAAATATACTAGACATACGGTTCCTATTAAATCTTTAAGGATATAATCCATCACTCGTTGAAATGTAGAAGGAGCGTTCTTAAGCCCAAATGGCATTCTAACGAACTCATAGTGGCCACCTTCTACCGTGAAGGCAGTTTTGGGTATATCTTTAGGGTTCATCTCTATTTGATGAAAACCACTTGCCAGGTCTAATGTAGTGAAATACATACATTTCCCTAGTTTGTCTAAAATTTCATTGATATTTGGGATTGGGTATCTATCTGATATTGTTTTCTCATTTAATTTCCTATAGTCTATTACTAGACGCCATTTGCGTTTTCCACTAGCATCTAATTTTTTGGGTACTATCCATACTGGAGCACTCCAAGGTGAATAGCTTGCTCTGATTATACCCTGGTTTAACATTTCCGAGATTTGTCTTTTTATTTCTTCTTTATGGATGTGTGGGTATCTATAGGATTTTGTGTAGATAGGTATGTCATCTTTTGTAACTAAATTATGCTTGATTTTGTTGGTAAAGGTAAGAGGTTGGTTTTCTTGAAAGAAAATGTCTTCGAATTCCTTTCACAATTTGGTTATTTCCTGTTTTTCTTCAGAGTTTAAATGATCAATTCTCAGATTATCGATAAGATTTAAGCCGTTTTCAGAAGAACATTCTAAATTGATGTTGTTAAATTCTATGCAGTGTGAATTGGTGAGGGGCTCTACTTTAATGGGACTTTCAACTAGAACTACTTTGTTGGTATTGGATTTGTTGTTTACCTCAACAAAGCTGTACCAGTTTTTTGCATTATATACACAGTTGAAATCGTAACTTCTGGTTGTACGACTACAGTAGGAATAAAGAAATCTCCGTTTTCAATGTCTACGGGTATTTTAATAATAGCTTTTGTTTTTGGAGCAATAAAGAATTTTCCTGAAGTTAAGTTTGGTTTGAAAAATAATGGAATGGTCGTGTTTTTTGTTATTATTTGTTTATTTTCTAGATCAATTTTTGCGCTTAATTTAGTAAGGATGTCTAATCCAATTAGACCATCAAAGTAAGTATGAAATTTAAATATAAAAAATTCAAATTTTGTGTTATCTTGAAATTCTACCAAAGCAGGCATGTTCACTTTTGAATTCAATTGATGTTTGTTAAGAACTGTTGTTATTGTTATTGGTGTACATTTTTCTATTTTTAATTTTTTAGTATATTCTGGATTAATAAATGAAGCGGATGCACCTGTATCTATTAAAAATTTAAGTGGGCGACCAAAAGGAGATGAAATATTTATATAAGGAAGATAATTACCGTGTTTATTTATATCTAGGTATCCCTTTGGTTCTTGGAGGCATTGAGGTGAAAATTTTCAGTATCTACTATTTCGTTAAAGTTATCCATATTTGGTAAATAATTTGGAATATTATCGTCTTCGGAAAAAGTGTTTCCTGTAGTGTAATCAATTTGATGTAATTCCCTTGGGAATCTTCGTGTCTGTTGGCTTGTGTTTCTATGGTGTGTATACCCTGAGCTAGTGTCCATTGGCTCTGGTGTGGTGTTTGTTCGTGCATGGCTATTAAATGGAGTCTGGTTATTTTGAATTGTATGATTGTTAGTTTGTCTTGGTATTTGTGGGTAAAAATTGTGAGGTGCCTGAGGTCTGGTGTGTGAGTGATTGTTAGTTAATTGTGGGTTATTGAAATTTTGTGGTCTGAAAGTGTTTTGTGGTCTAAAATGGTTTCCTATTTGTGTCCTTGGAATGAACGGTTTTTGGTAATTGGGGTATGAATGTTGTGTAAAATGCCTTTGAGTTTCTGGTTTCCTAGTAAGATTTCTGTGTTCTTGTTTAATGTAGAACATATTTTGCTCTGTTACACAATATGAAAAGGCTATTGGTAGTGTTTCTGGTTTCATTGCTCTAATGGAAGATCCAAGTGGATCTCTTAAACCCTATAAAAATGTATTGAGGCACATTTTAGCAAACAGATCGCGTTTTGCCATTATAATATTAGGGTCGATTTCATGAATCATTAGGTGATTGTTAATAGTAGCTTGAATTTCTACTACTGAGCTGTAGAATTCTTCTAGTGTTTTATTGTTTTGTTTAAGTAAATGAAGATCACGAATTAGGGAAGTTTCATTACGCTTGTCAGAGTAATGAAGAATAAGGTTATTTTTAATGGTTTCCCATTGAAGATCTGTACTATACATATTTAGTATCTCGTTGGCCTCTCCTTCAACTTTATTCCTTATGGCTCGTAGAATCATTCTGCCAAAAGGAGTGCCATCAATAGGTGTCAAAACCGACAGTATTTCTTCCACATTGTTAATAAAGTCATAGAGTAATTTCGGATTCCCATCAAATTTTGGGAGGTCCTTGACTGCATCTGGGATTCTTAAGGAATCCAAGATGTCTTTAACATTTGGTGGTGGGTTTAGATTAATGTTATTATCATTATTCTCATTAACACTCATTTCTGAAATTGGAACAAGTATTCTTGGAAGAATTCGATAGGGTCGGAATCTTGGCATATAATTATTGCAAAGGATTTTATTTTCCGAGTAAAATTTTTTTCTTTTAATTCTTAATAAAAATTGTCACGATTTAACGCTTTCTAAAAATTTTATTCACTTAAATTTTTTCAATACACAAATATCACTTTAAATTTGTTCAATTATAAAAGATTCCTTTTCACTTAATAAAACCTTTCTTTATTTTATTGAATGCTTTTCTTTACCATATACTATTTTATTTTTATTATGTTAATTCAATATTTGACTTACGCAAAAATAATCAGCATTGTCCTTTCCTTTTCACCGATAATCCGTCGTGCTGGAACTTGGAAAATGTTGCCAATAGTAGATTCCTTTACGATTATCCGTCGTGCTGGAACTTTTAGAGTTGTTGCAGATAGTGGATTCCTTTACGATTTATCCGTCGTGCTGGAACTTTTCAATTGTACGAAATTATTGTACAACAATTATAAGCTTCGTAGATCCGTGTTCCTTTTTTTACGATAATCCGTCGTATTGGAACTAGTGACTGCGCCAGATATGTTATTACTATAAGCACTTCAAAAAAATAAAACACAACTTATCTCTTGCACCACTGAATAACAATTAATTTTATTTTATAGTTTATGTTATAATGATAACTTATTGTCTAAATACAAAAATGCTTAATATTATATTTCCACAGAATTACAGAAATGCTTAATAATTAGATTTTACATTCTTAATAGTTTTAAAATGTAGTTTAGTATAGTTAAATAATGTCAATCGAATTTCCTGTTAATTAAATATTATTAATTTTATTAATTTCTTATTTGCTTTTAAATTAGGTTATTTGAATTTCCAGATAATTTTATATTCTTTATTTTATTGATTTCTTATTTGCTGATACAGCTATTCTGTCTTGGTGGTTTAATGGGTGGTTGTGTTGTTGTTGTTGTGGTTGCGGTGGTTTCCGTAACTCGGGCGAGAGAGGCTGGATTGAAAAGTTATAAAGCTTCCAAAAAACCTCTTCTTACAAAACGTCACGCAAAAAAACGGTAAGTATTTTTAAGCTTACAAGTCAACCATTAATGCCTGATTTTTTAGGCTTGAATTTGCAAAAAAATATCTTGATTGGCCAGTTAAAAAGTGGAAAAGTGTGCTCTTTAGCGACGAAAGCAAATTTAATTTGTTCAACTCGGATGGCATATGTTGTGTGAGACGCAATACTGGTGAAAGGCTTAAACCCCGATATTGTAAAAAAACTGTCAAGCATGGGGGTGGCAATGTGATGGTGTGGACGTGTTTTTCAGGTCATGGTCTAGGGCCGTTCCACAGAATTTCTACCAAAATGGACAGATTTGTGTATAGGGACATTTTAGAAAATAAGATGTTGCCATATGCCGAGTGGAATATGCCACTTCGATGGGTGTTTCAACATGATAACGATCCGAAACACTCATCGAAGTTGGTAAAGGACTGGATACAATCGAAAGGGATTCAATTGCTTGATTGGCCGGCCCAATCGCCCGATTTGAACCCAATCGAAAATTTATTTTCCATATTGAAGAGGAATGTTGGATCGAAACGATTCTCCAACAGAGACGATTTATTTTCGTGTCTGGAAGATGAATGGATACGCATAGATCCAAAAATAATTAATAATTTAATCAAATCTATGCCGCGTCGGTGCGCCGCAGTAATAAAAAATAAGGGTTATTATACAAAATATTAAAAGTTTCTTAGGTTTTGCCCAATGAATTTTTGAGTAATTTTTGTTGTTGTACTAAAAGAACCGTTAGGTGAGAGATAATTACAAATTTTTTTTTTGTAATATTGTATGACACAGAAACTAATAAAACTGCATTAAAACATTGAATTGAAATATGTTCGTTTACACATAATTTGACTCGGAAGCTAATATTGGACAACGTTTCTTAGGTTTTGCCCAATACTGTATTTTGCCTTTACAACACTGTGTTGTGTCTAGGATATTCAAGTTCAACTCCGTTCTATCTATTCATGTTGGACGTTTTTAACGAAAAAATAACAATTACTTAAAAATTTTTTAAAGTAATATTGTTTTTTGTTATAAAAAAAGTGTTTAAGAAAATATAAAAACAAAAATATGTAAAAGCAAAAATTTATTCAACAATAAAAACAATTTTTTACAAAAAATAACATAATATTTTTCATTTTCGCAAAAAGTGTCAGTGTTACGTCACAAATTCGAATTTACAAAACACTTCAGCGCAATGGAAACATTTCGAAGTGTTTTTCTCAAAACTAGTTGATATCAAGTCAATGGAAACGCACTATTAAACGAGCGTGCAGTTCAGCCATAGCGGTTCTGTGCCTTTAAAATTGCCTCCAGACATAAGTCGGGATTTTTCAGATTTCTCTGATGCTATTGTAGATGTTAACTCTCTGGGGCTATTGCCATAAAATAATTTAACAATAAGCCAATGTGAACCAAAAACTTATATTCAAATCGATTTTAATGAAAACTCACTGCTCTGTGACTTCAATGGATTTGATGTACGAAAGGAGCTTGAAGAATTTATAAAAGTCAAGAGATAGAAAATAAATCGCAGCGATCCTATAAATGTAAATGTTTCTGATTGTGGAACACAGATAATAAATAAAAACAACCGAAATGCAAAAAAGCCGCAAACTGTAAGTTTTTGTCATCCAATTATTATTAAACATTTTAACGTGAAAAATGTTGATTTCAAAACTTAAAATAATACGAGAAATAAGTGTAAATTGTATTTGCGTGATGCGGGTGCTCGAGTAGAAAGAAATTGATTCTTAAGAATTGTATTATGTGGTTTTTACTACTGATGCAATAGAAAAAATTTCAAAATTTGCAACTAAATTTTCAAAACAAAATGGAATTGATACGGGTTTATTTTTAATTACACTGCTTCCCGGCAAAAGTGCAAATGGTTTTACACACATAAGGTATTTATTACATCAGTCTGTTTCTTGGGAAGCTCCTAAGGCAAACTTTAAAGAGGTTCAATGTTGGCGCTGTCAACAATGGGTTCATCTTTCAAACAGTTGTAATAAACCTCGAGGATGTGTTAAATGTTCTGAAAAATATGGTCCAGGGGAGTGTAAACAAGTGGTTGATGAAAATTCATAGCCGTTTTACATTAATTGTCAAAGTTTGGTCACCCAGCGAGTTGGCGAGGTTGTCCCCTTTTTTGACCTATTGTGAACGGAAAAATTATTTGACAGTTTCAAACAAAAAAAGAAATTTATTAGCCATACAAAATATTAAAAATAGTATCGAATATAATTTCTTTGCTAGTAATAAAACGTTCGCTAGTTGTTGTAGTGAATCTCCAAAAATTATGAAGCCTAACAAACCGCCATTAATTGAAGATTTTTTGAATATTGCTAAAGAATTGTGTAAAGAGGAAACGTTGTCATTGGAAGATAAAATAAAAAATTTTATGACAAATTATAAACACTCTTCTAAAGCACAAACAACAATTGATTGCTTGAAACTTTCTAAAGTAATTAAGTTGATCTATGGTAAGTAGAACAATGGATATTCCTTCTTTTCTTAGTTCTAGCGGGAAAATGAAAAAATGGATTTATCAATACATTGAAATTTAATAAGAAACGCACCTAAGTTTAGGTCATACAATTGTTCTTGAAAATTACTCGTTTTTAAGGGATGAAATCTCTGTTGGAGTAGCTATTTCTTTAAAAGAAAGTTATTCCTATAACCGTTTTTCTATTAATTTAATCTATTTTCCAAATTTGTTTGTTGAAGTATTTTTGTTAATGAATCGATTACTTAAGAAAATTTTATTTAGTTCGCTATACTTACCTTGCAACTATAATTCTATTTATAATCACCCCTATTCTGCGTTTCGATTCGAATCGAAATTTTCTCCGTCTAGCAACTTTGGTATTCTGCGTTTCGATTCCGCTCAGTTTCTTTCGATTGTGTGTATTCTGCATTAAGATCGCAGCTCCGTTTTTCTCCGTTGTTTTTTTTCTTATTGTGTTTTCTTTATTTGTGTTTTTTAGTTAAAAAGTTAAAAATTGAAAAAAAGTAAATAGAAAATGAGATAAAATGTTCAGAAACGATTTAAAAAAAAACAATTAAAATTATTATCAATTATTTTATTTAATTAAATTAATTTTTTTTAATTGTTAATTTTTGTATTGCAGGTCAAAAACAATAACACCAGAACAGTATGAAAAGCTGGCAAATTTAATGGCATCTAAAGCAGATATCCCAAAATTAAAATCTGCTCCAACTCCGCTTTGGTAGCAACCTTCTGCAAAGATCCTACAGCGGCCACAACTCGGTCAAGGGGTGAAGAAGAAGTGAAAGAATTTGGCTGCACCTCATGAGCAAAAATGTCTAAAACATATTTGAACGCGTGTTTGTTTAAACGAAATTTCTTTTTAAATCTGTAAAATAAAATTATTTTACAATATTTTAACATTTTACTTTTTTTACAATAAAAATTACAATTGACAAAACTTAAAATAAATTAATTTCAAATGGATTGCAACTGTCTCTTTTTCTTTCCATATTTAATAACAACACTATTAAGTTTTTTAATTATATACATACCTTTATCTTCACAAGATTCTTTGCACTGTATTATAGTTATGAACAACTAATTTTTATCTTGTTTTTACATTTTTTATTTAATTTAATTTTTTGTTTATTAAATTTCATCAAGAATTTATTTTAAATTAGAAATACATACAACTTTTTGTATTTAATTTGATATTTGTTTACAAAAATGATAGAGTTGTGTGTAGACCTTCGAACAGAAAGGTTGTGTGTGATAAAGAGAAAAAATAATAAATAATATAAATATAAAGGTGCAAAGACACTTACATAAATAGAAAATCTAGTGCAAAGACACTCATAAAGAATTTGTTTGAAAAATTTTCAATAACTTTAAGTTTTTGAGAAGCCTATAGAAGGCAAACAAGTATATTTCATAACAAGTGTGTAAATAATAATTTTTGTAAATAATAATTTCAAATTTTGTTGAGCCCTTTGGGCACATATAAGACATTAAATATGGATTCGTCCACTATGGATGATGAGGATGTCACCTCTGGAAAAAAGAGGAAAATTCCTGGAGGGATAGCTGATGAAAAATGCGATGTAGAGGCGCTTGTTAAGCTTAATTCTAAGCTCATGGAGAAGCTTGATGATGCTGGTAGGAAGATTGGCCTTCTTGCACATGAGAATGGCGACTTAAAGAAGCAGCTGGCGTCCTTGGTCAAGCTTCAGCAAAATATGCTTGAGGATGACAGAAGTATTTCTTCAATTGAAGATATCGAAGAATTTCAAGATAAGGTTTCTGCTCCAGCGTCTAAGAAGGATAAAGCAGGAAAGGAAGCTGCGGTATCTAGCAGGAGAGCGATTTTGCGGCCAAGGCAGAATAATACTGGGAAGAAAGGTGACAATGTGAAAGTAAGCAAATCTGTTCCTGTCATAACCACTTATGAAATTAATGTTAAAAGTATTGTAGGCTTAATAGACAAGTTGTTAGGTCACAAAAATTATAGTATCAAAATTTTAGGTAGGAATGTAGCAAACATCGAGGTCTGTGTTCTCGATGATTTTCAAAAGGTTAAAGACCTGTTAGAGAAGGAAAAGGTACATTTTTATACCTATACCCCTAAGAGTCTACGTCCGTATACGGTCGTTGTGGAGGGTCTTCCCGATTCTTTTGAGTCAGATGAGATACTGGAGTATTTGAACGGTCTCCAGATTAATATCAACGTCATAGGTCTGGTTCGACTGGGTGGTGACAAATGGGTGGTCAGATTGACCAGAGACTCTGACATTGAACAATTTTACGCTGTCCGATATGTTCTCCGATGTAAGGTAAACATTAGGAAATTTAGACGGACAGGCATTACGCAGTGCTTCAACTGCCAGCGGTACGGGCACGTTTCGACCAACTGCCGAATGCCTTATAGATGTGTCAAGTGTGCGGGATCTCATGGTCCTGGAAAGTGTGAAGTGCCTCCTTGCGACCAGAATGTGCAGGAAACTTTGGTGACCAATCCCGTGACTGGTCAGGTATCAAAGCGGATTGGGCTACCAGTTAAATGCTGCAATTGTGGAAGCGAAGGACATGCGGCTAGCTCACGGGAGTGTCCACGTAGGCTAGAACTGCTTCGTAAACAAGAGCAAATCAGGCTATCCAGGGCTGGACCCCGTGCACGTGTTCAGGCTACAAAGAGTGAGGTTAAGTTGGGAGTTTCTTATGCTGCTGCAGCTAGAGCAGCGGTTACTCGTCAAATTCCTGCAACAGTCACAAAAACTAACGCTACAGGACATGGACGTTCAAATGCGACTGAGGTATCCTTAGAAGTGGCTATGGCTCAATATGACGTTATTGACAAGGACTGTAAACGGTTTTTTGGTGGCGGACTTTTGAGCTGCCTCGGAAAAATTGGTGGATTTGCTGTAAAATATCGCGAGTTGGACAACGACGAGGACAGATCCCGTGCTTTGCTAGGCATGCTAATGACTCTGCGACACGATGGATAATTCATTTAAAATAATTTTTATCAACGTAAACTCAATTGTGTCGAGACACAAAAGGCACTATTTGAGTTTGTTTTTAACGCGACACAGACCGGACGTACTACTTATGGCTGAGCACCGTCTAAGTGCCCGCCATAAGTTTGACATGACTGGATATAGAGTTTTTAGGCGTGACCGACAGAATAGAAGAGGAGGAGGGACGGCAGTCCTCGTTAGGGGTGATTTGCATTGTGAGGAGATCGTACTGCGCACAGGTACGGTTGAGAATACGGCTGTTCGTATTCGAAGGCTGAGCGGTGCGGATTTGATTGCCATATCGATGTACCTTAAGCCCAGTGACACTTTCACTGCGGAATGCTTTGATGTAATACAGCCACTGGTACGTAATTGTAGTATGGTAATTGGTGCTGACCTTAATGCAAAGCATCCCTACTGGGGAGATACGCTTACAAACGCTAGTGGGCGTAACCTCCGGGAATATTTATTCTCAAGCCCTGACATGGAAATAAGACGAACTGACGGTCCGACAAGGATAAATGAAGTTACCTCTTCCTTCATTGATTTTTTCTTAACATCAGTGGACATCACTACAGTGAGTACGAACTATCTTCGGACATTGGACTACGAATCGGACCACAAGGCTGTGGTGCTGGAGTTTTTTACCACTAACTTTGTAATGCGTGAGCGATCCACCAGTTTTAACTATGACAAAATGGACAGACGCAGATTTATTAACAGACTGACAACAAATCTTGAAACGTGTGGACTACCTGTAGACAGAAACGTGACGGAGGCGGAAATTGATGAATGTGTTGAGGCGATGGAAAGATCCTTTCAAGATGCTATGGAGCATGCCATACCGAAAGTCTTTACTGGAGGTAGGGGATTAAGGAAGTTGCCCCAGCACATTCTTCATTTCATTGACCAAAAGAAGAGACTACGACGAATGTTACATAGGTGTGACGAACCCGGTAGACGAAACATTTTGAAAGCTGACGTGCGAAATTTGGACAAAATTATACAGGGAGCCATAGCAGCTTTTGAGCGTGATCACTGGACTAATTTTCTGCAAAAAATTCGACTTAATGACAGGACGTTTAGGAATATTAAGTTTGCTGCAGGACTCTACAATCGGCCTGCTATTCGTAACCTGAAGGACACTGATGGCACAATCGTTTCTGACAGTACTGGAATGGCTAATCTGTTAGCAACCCGGTTCTTTCAGGTTGGTCATTCTGTTCCGAGTGCGCCTTTAGATTCATTCGGAGCGAATGTGCGGGCGGTTGTTTCGTCGTTGGACAGAGCAACACCATTAACGTTTTTTTGCAGGACTCTAACAGCGGACGAAGAGCTGAGGAATGAGGACGGACTTGGTTTCCTTAACTCTGCATCTGTAGGCAATGCGTTGAGGCGTAGGCCAAATAAGAGATCCTGTGGTGTGGATGGAATAGCTGATGTTGTATTGAAAAGAACCAATGTTATAGCATGGAGATTTCTAGCCATAGTTTTCAACCATTGCTATAATATTGGTTATTTTCCAAAAGCGTGGAAATCGGCTCTCGTTGTTCCTATATTGAAACCCAGGTCGGATCCCGAAGTGTGCGGAAGCTATAGACCCATTTCCCTGCTATCAGCTTTTGGAAAGCTATTTGAATTCTTTCTCCTGGCAAAGATTAATGACGTTGTAATTGACAAGAACATTTTAAAGGACTTTCAATTTGGATTTAGAAGTGGACTGTCGACAACACACGCTCTGACGGTACTGACAGACTTCATTGCCAGGGGATTGAACAGAAGATGCCCCACGATAGCTGTCAGTTTGGACTTTGCCAAGGCTTTTGATACAGTTTGGCATGATGGGCTTATGTTCAAGATGATAAGTATGGGATTTGGTGTTGGCATTTGCCGTATCGTGGATAGTTTTCTAAGGGACCGATCCTTCAGGGTACGTTTGGGTGATGTTAGGTTTAGCGAGGGAGCGATTTCCGCTGGAGTGCCACAGGGCTCTTTGCTGGGCCCTGTGCTTTACAATATCTTTATGTCAGACATACCACAGCCGTCACGGGAGGATCTTTTAATTATCTATGCCGATGATATTCTCATTGCCTCTTCAGGTGCTAGAGCAAGGACCACAAATGACCGACTGAACCGGTATCTGGCGTTACTGACGGACTATTTTGCAAAATGGGGTCTTACCTTAAACATTGCGAAGACCGTAGCCGTAATGTTTAAGGGAAGGCGGAAACATATTTACCCAAATTGCAGACAATACATTCCATGTTTGACTATTGGACAAGAACGAATTGGGACTTCGGACAGGATTAAGTACCTAGGTGTCACCTTTCACGAGAATTTTGAATTCTATCGACATATTGATGATATTCTCGAAAGAGCCAAGAGAATCTACTCTTCTTACCAGGGCGTATTGAAGCGTACGGGAGGTCTGGACAGGAAAGTGCGTCTTTTGGTTTATCGCCAAGTCATCCGCCCTGTCATCTCCTACGCCTTTCCTGCTTGGTTTGGAATTTCTTCTCACCAGATGGAGAGGCTTAGGAGATGGGAGAGAAGGGTGTTGGTTGCTTGCCTCGGCTTGAGGCCATATTTAGGACCAAATGGCGAATTTCGCAGGCCATCATGTCAATCTACAGCGCGATTAATTTTGACCGCGTAGATGCCTACATGGTGAAAATGGCTGTGAAATTTCTAGAAGGCGCACGAACCTCAGAGAACTCCCTGGTAAGGGAGTGCTTCTCCAGAGTAGGTGGTTTGGAGACCGTTCAAATGTCAAGGTATCTTTCTCCTGTAGACCTATTAACTCTTAGGGGAGCTGGCCTTCTCTACGAGGATGCAGACCTCATGTTCTACCATAGGAGGCTGCGCTCATTTGATATAGGGAGCACGGTTTACAATACTGCTCAATAGTTTATTTTGTATTTATTTATTTTTATTTTTTAAATAATTGTTAATTCATGTTTTTTTTTATATATTAATATGAATTTGTTTTTTTGTTTTAATCTTGTTAAATAGTTAATTTTTTGTATTGATTGTAAATTCATAATGTTTTGTTTAATATGAATTTGCTTTGTTTAATTTTTTATTCTTGTTATTATTTTTTCTTTTTTGTTGTTCTTTGTTATTTAGTTATTTAAGTTTTAGTTTGTAAGCATTTTTATTTTTAAGTACATTTTTGAGCGCCTCCTTTTTTAACCCCTTTTTTTTGGAAATTTTGTAAATTGTATTTTAATTTTTTTTTTTTTTGAGAGATGTGCAAAAGAATACGCACTTTTAGTTTAGAAGTAGGAAGTTTTTGAAAAATACATTAGTATGTAAGAAATTTTGTTTTTTGACTGTTTATTTTAATTTAATTGTTAAGATTTGTATTTGTAATTATTTGGGAAAATAAACTTGAAACTTGAAACTTGAAACAAAAATGATAGAAAACTTGCTTATTTTGCTATTTCTTTTCCACATTCTACAGTGATGTAATTAATTGTGTAAACATTGTTGTGTTCTTCTTTTTCTTTCGATTCCGTTTTTCTGCTGAATACCAATTTTCGATCGCAAGGGAACTGAATGCGAAGATTTAATCGAAAAGCAGAAAAGTGGTGAATGGTTTATCAGCTATTAAAATTCTTTCTTCCAAGTACGATGGAGTTGCGTTGATTTTAATGCAAAACATATGTCTTGGGGGGATGTTTTAAACAACATGAATTGTATTGCGTTATACAATTGGTAAACAGATTCTTCTTCAGACTTTGTAAGATTTTCAGAGACTTTGCCTTTATTTCCTTATGGAAATTTATTTCTAGATCATTTTTTGGTAAGTAAAAATTTAGGTGAACCTTTTGCTGAAATTTTCAAAAATCGTCTCGCAAATATCAAACCTGGGCCAACAGCTTATAAAAAAATTAAAAATATTTTAAGAACTCCAAGAAATTGTGTTTTTTCAAAATTAATGGTGAACGGCATTGAAATTACTGATAACATCTAGAAATTATCAAATCTTCAAAGTTATTATTTTTTCAATAAATTCAGATTCAGGACAACATCGGGATGTTTCAGCTGTTGAAAACTCAATTCGAAATTTATCGTACTTTCCAAATTCGATGTTTAATTTTGATAACATGGTTTCATCATCTTACCCTCATAGGGATAGTTCTCTAACTTATGCTGATGAATTACTGTCAGTTATCAAATCGTTAAATAACAAGAAATATTTTGATTTGGATGGCGTTTCTAATTACATTATAAAAAACCTTCCCGCAATTGCTTCCGACCATTTGGTTATTATTTATAATAACTGTATTAACAATTGCTACTTTCCAACTTCTTGGACAAAGCCAAAAGTTTGTCCTGTTCAATAAAAACAGAACATTTTTGATTTAGATAATGTAAGACCATTATAACTTTTATATAACCTGGGAAACTTTTTGAAAAAGTCATTAGAATTAAGTTGGACAACAATTTAGAAAACTCATGTATTCCAGATTATCAATTTGGTTTTAAAAAATTTCATTCAACAATTATGCTTTGCTTAAATTTCAGAACGATGTTGTGAATAATTTAAGGGAAACAGTTGTACAATAGCGGTTTCTCTTGATATAGAAAAAGCTTTCGACAGCCCCTATCATGATGGTTTAATTTTTAAGATGATAAATATTGGTTTTTGTACTCACCCTATTAAACTTATTCTCATTTTTTTTTAAATAGAACATTTTGTGTTCAATTACAAAATGAATTTCCAGCCGTTTTTTGTGGTGTACCTCAGGGCTCTATTTTAGCACCATATTTATATAATATTTTTATCTATGATTTTCCTCACACATTTAACATTGCCATTGGAATTTTTTATGCAGACGATTCACTTCTGTATGCTCACGGTATTTCTCCAAGAAATACTCTCATATCAATTTCATCATATTTAAGGGAAGTAGTCAATAACTTTTATAAGCACTGTGGTATAAATATGAATCCACGCAATACTAAAGCTTTTTGTTTGAGGAATGCTTCCGGAAAGTTCAAATATTTTTTTGTTCCAGCAACTTAGTTTAAATCTGGATGAACAGAATATTCCTTTTGTTGATAATGTAAAATATATGGCAGTAAATTTTTTAATTTAATAATTATGCTAGATCAGCCTTAATAAAAAATTATTTGGAGGGATGTTTAATAGCAGTTATCTGCCGGAAAAAACAAAATTGTTAATATATAAATTAGGTATAAAACCGTTACTTTTATATGCATTTTCAACTTTTTTTCCTGTATCTCCAACGGTATCGAAAGGATTTGAAAGCTTTAGGAGAAAAAATCTTAGACTATGCATTAACAAACATTTTGAAAGTACAAACGAAAAATTTTCTAATGAATATATATGTATATGATTTAGCTCAGGTAAAACCTTTAGATTTTTATGCATTTGATTTAATGAAACGCTTCATTACTTCTTTGCAAAGTCTAGACAATGCTTTAACTCAAAATCCTACACAATCAAATAGGTTTTAATTGGCTGAACACTATTTACTACTCTGCCTTGGGTTATATTGAACACGAAATTGCGTGTGCTAACAGTTTACAGCCAAAATTTAATGTCTCGAAAATTCAAGGTGTCCATAGGGGCTAATTTTTATTTTAGTGCTTTAGATTCTTCTTTATTAAAACTCTTCTGTATTGTGCCGAGAGCAAGCACTTAATTTATAAAAATTGATACTCGTACATTCACACAAATTTAACTTAAAAATAAAGCAATAGCTTGTAATTTTGGAATTAAATAATTCGGCTATGCCGAATCTTATTTACCCTTTACCATCTATGTAAATCTAGTTTAAAAAAGTAACGCAAACCAAAAAAGCAAATATTGGGGTGACAGAGATTTAAAAAATAAAATTAAAAAATTTGGTACTGCATATATATAATTTTACATAAAAACTACTTCGGCTCTTAATGGGTTAAGCATTTAAAAAAAAAACTTAAGTATTTCCTTAAAAATCTCTCCAAAAGTTTCAAAATGATATCCATGTTGATATTTTAAAAAACTCGGAAAGTAAGGTGAACGCCAATTTTTATACTTGATACTTTTTTCGTATTTTTTAATTCTCTATCGTCCCATATATTTTTTGATTGGAGTAACTATATTCTTTCAAATGACATGAAAAAATTGGAGGTAGGCATGATGTGTTGCCTGCTGTCTGGAAGGACATGGACCGATTATGCTGATTTCCAATAGCACCTCTTTCGACATCGTATCTGATCGATTGAAATTTTTTTTTGTGAAATCAAGTATGCCGAGGCTTTCAACACTAACACGGACGGGCAGGCGGACATCACTCAATCGTCTTCGCTATACATACGAAGTCAGAATATATGTATTTTATGGGGTCGGAATTAGATATTGGAGAAATTACACACGGAATGACAAACTTAGTTGTACCCTTTTTCCGCTTTTTGTGGTGAAGGGTATAATAAGAATATTAATATTCTTTAATTGTGCTTGAATACGTAAAGTGATAATAATGATAATCATAATAATAATAAAAACTTTTAAATGATCAATTGTTCTAGATACCCAAAGATAAATTCTTTAAAATTGCTAACCAGGCGAAATAAATATATAAATATATTATATATTTAGAATAAGGTGCGTATAGACAAGTATAAAATGAAGGCATCTAGAGCTAAAGGGATGTATACAGATCAAAATATTTTTTTAATAATTTAGCCATGTTAAAAGGGCTGGGCCGATTATTCCAAAATTTGACACGGGCATACCAATCAATTTTTTTACCTTGAAACTCAACGGAGTAGAGAAATATAACAGACTTTAAATTAAAATAAAATTCATATATTTTTTATAGTTTTTCTCTTTTCGTGATTTTTTTTATTGATTGTTTTTGATTTAATACATAATTTAAAAGAAAAATGCCTCGTATATTGCCATAAAAAAGTTTTATTTTGATTTGAGACCAGTGTTTTAATTGCTGAAGAAAAAATAGCAAAAGCAGACAAAAATTGACTAGTGCATACCGAACGCATAAACAATTTTTGTCAATGGACTACTGCTACTGCTTCATCCATGAATATGAATTGAAAAAAAAAAAATGAAATGAAACAGTTACACATAAAATTATTTCGTTGCAACAACAATGACTGCGCAAACACACAAGTCGATAGCAATAGCAACAATAATTCTGATGAAAACGACTAATGACTAACGGTAGATAAGAGAATTAAGTGGTAGTTGTTAGTGAATCAATATGCGTAAGTCATTTGATTTTGCTATTTAGTTGCTTGTGGTGTACGAAACAAGTTGATGTTAATAATTGGTTGCAGTTCAAAGAAAATTAATATAATGGCACCAAGAACGCAAAATATGCGAAAATGAGTTTAAAAAAATAGACTTTTTAACCTAAAATCACATTTAATAAAAATGCATAATATCTCCATTAGTGAGATAGAAACTACTACTACTGTTTCCAATGGAATAATTAAAAAACAATTTCGAAAACAAACTGTTAAATTGAAATAAGCAAGAAACAGTTATTTCGAAGTTACATCGGCCTGGTAACGGAAGATAGTGTACCATTTAATGTCTTAAATTCAGACAACATGAGAAACATTATAGAGCCAATTTGCCTTGGCTTGGGTGAAAAATTCAAGAGGAGCTATTGCACTATGGCAATTTTAATGAACAATGGTTAAAGTGTAAAATAATGACTAGGAGAATTGTTGAAAACTATGCCGACAATAATGATACTTTTATACGAAAAATCGGAAATACACTTTTAGACTGCATTGCAATCAGAACCACCAAGCTCTTAACAAATGAAAGCTTAAATGCTTGCTTGTTCTTAGACCCAAGATTTAGTTACACTCTCACTGTGAAGCAAAAACAAGAAGCAATAAATTACTTAAAAAGACTTTATGATAGAGTAAAATCAATTGGTATCATAATACCCGAAAAAAAATCCTATTGATGCTAACAGCAATGAAACATTTAAAGTTCTTGAAGACGAGGATGAATACCTGTCGAATAATTTTCAGCATCAAAATGATGACGCTATGGACTCATATTCCAAAATTGAAAATTTTAAGTTACCATATCAACGGGTTAAAACAAACGTACTAGAGTTTTGGCATGGAAAGCAGTTTACTGATCCAGAATTATATGCTCTTACTAACATTTGATTTGCAATTCCACCCACTCAGGTAATTGATTTATTAACATGTATATTTATGTATTATTATCAAAGTATTATGTTTATCAAAGTATTATTATTATTATCAAAGTATTTATATCAAAGTATTATTGAATTGCAACAAAAAAATTGCAGCAGTAGTAAGTGCACTCTTCGTACACACATTGTTCTGTTCAAAACCAACCCGTTGTTAAACGGTAGATGGGCTTTGGTTATGTTTTAGGTACGTAGCGGTATATTTTTACAAAAAATAATATTTTAAGCAAGGATAAATATTTTCACACTGAATATGAAGAAAAATTTACTTTATTATTTATATTATTATTATATGCATTACGAGTATTTGTTGTTCTGATATAGAAACGATCTACATTTGTTGCATTAATGGTAACAAGACAATTTAATTTTCAGTTTCTTTCTTAGTACCAACAATTTGGTGTCTTACCATCAATTAAGAAGTAATAAGACAATAAAAAATGAACCAGTAAACATCCCTTACCTAAAACATAAGCAAAGCACATCTGCTGTTTTGAAAAACCACAACAACAAAAAACGCATGCAAATTTTAAGCAGGAAAACAATTGGATAAACAAAAAACCTAAATGAAAATAATTATTTTATGATACCAGTAAACATCAAAAATTCCTTCTCTAGGTATAATTGCAATAATTGGTTTTTTAATTTATGTACGATAATATTGTACAGTGAGTGTACTTTTCTGGACTCTGATAAATACATATATGTACGCTTTGGAATTTAATTTTCCTGAATCTGGCATGACGTTTATTTTTAGGTAACAATCGAGCGTGCTTTCTAGCATAACTAACTTAAAACCTCTAAAAAGAGCTCTAAAATTAGCTTAAACAATTGTACATAAAAAATTAACTAACAAATTGTTACTTGCCAATAAATGTTTATAAATTACGGGACAAAATAATTACGATAACTTTATTTAACATGCTCAGGTATACGCGATTTATAATAAAAATAAAGCGTATGTAACTAATTCTTTGACTTCAATTTACACAAACAAAAATAAAAAAAAAAATAAAAAAAAAAAAAAAACATTTTTTCTTAATAGTCAAAATATGTTTTATTTTAGTCATTTAATTGACAGTTCAATTTGCTATCAATAAGTTTGCTGCGAATCTTTCAGTCGTTAGTCGTTTTACTTGGCATGCTTGTGACTGTCGACTACGCATTTGTGTTTGCCAAAGTCGCTGTCTTAACAAACACAAGCATTTTGTATGTATCTGTTCCATTTAAATTTTTTATTCAAATCATTCCGCAGTCGTAGTCACTAGCGCATTTTAGAAATGAATATGAGTAAGCAATTTTAAACCCTGTTTGAGACTTTTTTCAAACTAAAAATAATTAAATTGTATTGTTTTCATTTGGTGTTATTTTAAGTTGATACTGTTTTGTTGATAAAATTTAAAAAATTTTTTTTTTTTTGCAATAATTGCACAAACAATCTAAGTATACTTTGTAATGGACTGTTTTACTATAATGCTTTCGGATTTTCAAATTCTCTTTTACAGTTTTTCACTTCTCCTTAAAATTCTAAAATTTCAAGTTAATTCCGTTTTGTTGATTTAGTGCGATATGTATGGATCATTGTCTGTATACTTATATCATAGTTGGGCGTAGTGCACTAAGTTTTGATTGAAATAAGCATTGCACTACCACTAAATAATATTGCAAAAATTTACAATCTATTTTTTGCAGCTTAGTGATAGACGGCAAATCTTCACTAACACTAAATAAATAAAGTGGTACTGCAAATTTTGTCAGTATCAGTCAACGCCAATTTAGAGCAAAAATGCTTCACTCTCTAAATTAGTGCAAAATTTGTACTTGAACTTAATAAAAAGGTAATATTATGCTTAATTTTTAGATATGTAAACGAATATATATACATATATAAAAATAAAAAAATAATTTGTAATGAAATGATTTACTTTGTACTATAAAAATTAAAAGCGAAAAAAGTAAAAAGAAAACGAAAATAAAAAATGTGTTATACTATATATGAATGTTTTTTTGACCTTTTTAGTTAATTTTTGTTTTCTAGTTTTTTAAGCACTAGGTCAGTTTATAAATAATAACAAATGTTTATTTATATTTTCAATATTTCGCCACACCTTTGGGTGGCATCATCAGGAAACAAAAATTAAATTTTCTTTTTTTTTTTAAATAACAAATTTAAAATGAAATTATTTTTTCAAACAAATACAGAAAAATCAAAAACCAAACGACAAAAAACTCAAATATTTAAAATTTACATTCTTATAAATTTAAAACTCAAAAAACATTCAAGTAAAATAACTCAAAAAATTTTAAACATTTACATTCTTATAAAAATTTAAAAAACAGAAAACATTTAAATTATTTAAAAATTTTAAAAAACTTAATTCAAATACATTAACATAAACTTTCACGATAGAAATGTTACAAGCAATCATATACTCTCAAACGTTTATTATTTTTTATGCACTAAATGTCTATAACATTGCGCAACATTATCAGTATCAGCCTTAAAGTTTATTCTTTTTGTTGCTGGTATTTTAATTATTTGTAACAACTCTAACATATACCGACGCTTATAATTATTTTCTATATTTAAAACAGATGCATCTTCAAAGTTAGGATTATGATTAAATCTGGCACAATGGGAAGATAATGCAGTTTTTTGTGAATTATTAACGTCCCTGTATCTTTGATCAGACTTATGTCCAGCTATTCTAGTTTTTAGTTTATTTTTTGTCGTACCTACATATTCCTTATTACAATTCTCACTATCATTACCATTACAAGGTATTCACAAGGAGGATTTTCCTTTAAGACCCATTTGTTCTTTTATAAATTCTCCATCTTATGAGTTATGTAAATATATTACAATGATTTTAAAAAAGATTACAGAAAATTCAAAATATAATGTTAAAAATTCATTTGAATTTAAAGAAAGGATAAGGAACATAAATGTTCTAAATGATGAAAAATTAGTATCTTTTGATGTAGTCTCATTATTTCCAAGTATACCTGTTGATTTGGCAGTGAATATTATTGAAGAAAAATGGAACGTAATACAGGAATATACTAGAATGGAAAAAGGTTTATTTTTACGAATTTTGAAATTTTGTATTGAAGATAACAGATACTTTCAATATAATGATAACATATATTTGCAACAAGAAGGACTTCCAATGGGATCTCCAGCTTCCCCAGTTGTGGCAGATATTATTATGGAGAAATTATTAGACACGTGCATTAATGAAATTAGTATAAAACCAAGAATAATGACAAAATATGTGGATGATTTGTTTTGTATTATTTCTGCATCTGGTATTGAAAATATGTTGGAAACATTTAATAGTTTCAATAGTTGTATAAAATTTACAATAGAAATAGAAAATGATTTTAAAGGGTAATTTAGATACGTTAGTATTAAGGAGAGGGAATAAACTAAAAATGGATTGGTACCAAAAGCCAACAGCTTCCGGGAGAATTATTAATTATTATTCAAAGCATAACAAAAGAATAATTATTAATACGGGAAAAAATTTGATAGAAAAAGTACTTAAGCTAAGTGATAAGGAATTTCACAAAAGCAATAAAGATAAAGTTAAAAAGATATTAATTGATAATAATTTTCCAATGAGAGTGATAAATAGTTTGTTTAAACAGTTAAGGTTTAGAAGAGCAAATAATGCAAGAGATGTTACAGAAACTAAAGTTTATAAGTCTTTAATTTATGTACCAGAAATAGCAGAAAGGATTGAAAAATCAAAAATTTTTGATGGGGATAAATATAAAATGGCATACAAAACTTATAATACTTTAAATAGATTATTTAGTAAAACAAAAGATAAGATTAAAAAATCGGACATGTCAAATGTAGTTTACAAAATACCTTGTAATGGTAATGATAGTGAGAATTGTAATAACGAATATGTAGGTACGACAAAAAATAAACTAAAAACTAGAATAGCTGGACATAAGTCTGATCAACGATACAGGGACGTTAATAATTCACAAAAAACTGCATTATCATCCCATTGTGCCAGATTTAATCATAATCCTAACTTTGAAGATGCATCTGTTTTAAATATAGAAAATAATTATAAGCGTCGGTATATGTTAGAGTTGTTACAAATAATTAAAATACCAGCAACAAAAAGAATAAACTTTAAGGCTGATACTGATAATGTTGCGCAATGTTATAGACATTTAGTGCATAAAAAATAATTAACGTTTGAGAGTATATGATTGCTTGTAACATTTCTATCGTGAAAGTTAAGTTAATGTATTTGAATTAAGTTTTTTAAAATTTTTAAATAATTTTAATGTTTTCTGTTTTTTAAATTTTTATAAGAATGTAAATGTTTAAAATTTTTTGAGTTATTTTACTTGAATGTTTTTTGAGTTTTAAATTTATAAGAATGTAAATTTTAAATATTTGAGTTTTTTGTCGTTTGGTTTTTGATTTTTCTGTATTTGTTTGAAAAAATAATTTCATTTTAAATTTTTTATTTTAAAAAAAAAGAAAATTTAATTTTTGTTTCCTGATGATGCCACCCAAAGGTGTGGCGAAATATTGAAAATATAAATAAACATTTGTTATTATTTATAAACTGACCTAGTGCTTAAAAAATTAGAAAACAAAAAATGTGTTATACTCTTATGGTACAATTATGCGAACGTCTACTTAAGCTAACCTAAAGGCCTCGTTATGCGAACGTTGATGTAAAAAAAACTTAACGTATTTTAACGTACGGTCGTTTATGTACTTATAGAAACTTTACAAATGTGACGCATGTCAATAAAATAAACAAAAACAAAACATTGTGCAGCACAATTTGTTTGTAATTTTAATTTCAAAAGCCCGAAAAGAATTTAAAAATGGATATTGAGGATTTATTTGCTGATGTCGATGAAAACTGTTTTGCAAAAAAAAAACTATAAAATCAAAATATTAAATTACAAAACTTAACACTATTTTCAATTTGCTGCAGCTGTTCAGAACAGTGTTGAGATTTGTGGCATAGTTACGGGCAGTGTTCCGTACATGTTAATTTAGAAAAAGTACTAATTTCGCTTCGAAAGATAATTTACATTGCAATATGTGCAATGTATTGACAAATTTAATTATTTGTTTTAAAAAATATTATTATGTATTTAATGTAACTATTTATTTATTATACTTTTATTAAGCAAAATAATAAAAACTGATGAATGATACAATTATTGTCAATACTTCAAAAGTACCTAAAACGGGCAAATGTGCCGCAATGGTACTTATCAAATATAATTCCAGCACTATCTTACGAATGTCACGTAACAATGCCTTCAAAACCTATTTTATACAGGTTGAAGCGTTACGGAAACGTGACAGTTAATTTCGGTAAGCGTTTGCATTGTTTTAGTATATTTAAAAACAAACGGCCGTTAGGTTAGCTTACGTGGACGTTCGCAAGCGTTTGTCTAAAACGGTTCAAAAGATAGGCTCATATAAGTAAATCTTCATCAATTATGGGACACCCTTTAATTTCTAAATTCAAATTATAAACTCGTTGATATAGCGGATTTAGCAATACAGATCACTTTTAAGTTTCAGCGTTCTGTCTATAACGCTTCAAAAGTTTGGTTACAAACTTGAAATTACATCAACTGTTGGAACACCCTTTAATTTCCAAATCCAAATTTTATATTTGTTGTTATAGCGGACTTAGCAATACAGGTTCGTTGTAAATTCCAAGCGTATGTCCTTAACTGTTAAAAGGTATGGCAATATACATCAAATTAAATGAATAATTGAAAAAACAATTATTAAAATTATAACAAGTATGAAAGGGTGGCACAAAGTAAGAACAAATGTACGTGACGAATTAAAGAGAGAACAATGAAGACATTCTTCAGGTTGGGCTTGGGTCGTCCAAACAAATTAATACTGAGTGATTATGGATAGTCTTCGTACGCTTATTTACAAAATTAGTTGGTGAAATAGATGATGTTTACAGTATACAGAACCTAAAGGAGATAGATGCGAAGTATTCAGACTACCGATCCAAAAAATATGCTGTTTTGGAAAGCGCCCGCATATATTTGTAAATAATTTTTCTGTTTTTGAAATAAAAAAAAAAAAATTATTTAACAAGCTGGAGGTTTTTTCTTTTTTAGTAATCAACATTTAGCTACACCAGTTTTACAAAAGTTAAAAAAAAAACAACAAAAACACAATAATAATTAATCATTATTATTATTATTATTAATTAGAATTAATAGAAAACAAAAATTGTATTATGAAAAATATAAGTTTTCAATATTCTTTTTCCTGTGTAAGTAAGAATCTAAAATGTGTCTGTATATTGACAACCAAAACAAAAACATGGGGTATAATATATAAGTATATCGATTTTTTTACAGAAAATGAGAACTGCAAGATTCTTAATGAATAGCAAGTGTTTTATTGTTTTTGCAGTTCAGCAAGGCAGTATTCCAAATTTTTATTTTTACTAGAACTTGTCCCAAGTGAATAAAAATATTATTCTCTTCAAAATACAAACAGCAAACAGATAAGAAAAATACGTAGGTGTAGTGCATGGTTGCTACTTAAGTTGAACTGGTTCAATTAAGGTGAAAAACGCATTAACGTATTAGCTTGTCATTGGCGTGCATGGGTTCACATTAACAAAACGGCTTGGAATTTTAATGATTGCTTAAAACCAGTGAAGATGTCATGACTAGGATACTTTTTTCGTTAATTTCTTTTTATGTTTTCTTAAAATATATTTAAGCAACTCTAAAATTTGATAAAATTGAATTTGTTTTCATTAATATTGATTTCTTGTAATAAAATGGAACTAAATTTTTAAACTTCTTATTGAATCGGTTATTTATTATTTTATCTTATGTAGTTTTAAACCCAGTTTTAAATAATATAATATTCATGAGTTTTTAATGAGTTTAAAAATTATAACACACTTAAAATAAACGAACTTATTAAAAATGCATTATAGAAAATAAGTGCAAAAGAAGCAATGAACATACCCGTGATTTCTGAACTACTTCCTATTTTTGCTGGGTGTTGTTATGGATTTTAAACACATTTGAATAACAACAGTTTAGGAAAAATATATATGCTTCTAATACGTGTTCCGATTTACTTCATTTTGTACACACAGAAAAAAGATTTGTTGAAATTCGTTTGATATGTTTAAAATTTAATTACTAATATAATTATTTGATTTTTATTATAAAAGCTAACAAATGATATTACCGTCCAAATGTTAGTTGCTACGCCTCTTAAAAAAGTTATCCTGATCGATCTGTGTCTTTACTAAAATCTATTCTATTAAATGGAAGATGCAACTCAACTTATTCAGCACAATACTACTAAAAACCAAAGTTTGGTAGTTAGAATCATCAAAATCGATTGTGTCTTATAATATTGAAAAATGTTTGACATAATAAAAATGAATTTGTACACATTACAACAAAAAAAAAAATCACCAATATTTCAGGTAAGTACAAAATCAATCTCAGAAAGGCGTTTGTAAATTAAAAAAAATTCTAAAATGTTTAATACACTTTGCAGCAGCAAAACGTGTGGTATGGGACGGAAAGTTGAAGAACCTATGTGGAAAAGAAGAATCATGATGTAAAGAAAGGAGTTGGCTGAATATTTCTATAATTCTTTTTAAAATAAAAGTAAATATTAAAATATTTTGTATTATTTAATTCACAATAATACTTTATAGTCACCCAAGAATCAATTTTGGAAATAGTTTTGAGTGCTATATTCAATCAGTTATTACAACCGAATTCAAGTTATTAACACAACCGACAAAATTCGATTGGCAACAAATTCGGTTCTTATAACGAATTTCTTTTCTCTGTGTATGTTTTAAAGTTCGATAGAACATTAAATTGTACATAAAATTGAACAAAATAACGAAGCGTATTCTGAACGTCCTATTTGGGTTAAATTTTCGGGCATTGTAGGCCTCGTGTCACGATCAATTTGTCTGGCTTATCTGAAAAAAGCCAGTAGCTTACGTTAAATCGTGCAAGTTTGGAGGTCAATTAATCCCGTTCTTAAAATCAACCCTTCGCCTTTTCATTTCAACAAGTTCTGAAGAAGCAGGTCATAAAGTCGATAAAGATCCTTATAAAAGTTTCATAAAGTTTCTGTTACATGAATTATCATGAAGGTTTGTACAACATTTGTTATATTCTTTTCTGGTTATTCTAAAGTTATATAAGTCCTGAAAAATTGTCAACAGGTATAAAATTACGTAAAAATAATGGGAGTGAGTTTTAACGAAGTGGAATTAAAATTAAAATTTTGTTTTTAGTTTGATATTTAAACTGGTTGTTTTAAAAGTGGCTTAAGTCTCATTATGTTTAAGTTAAAATATTAATTAGGCAATTAAAAACAACAAAGTGAAATATATTTGCTACCTAAAAAGTCAGTTTTACATTGTTAATATTTTTACCTTTTAATGGCCCCAAAAAATCACTTCCCAATATATAAGATATACTTTGTGTTCTAAAAAGCCTACGGGCAATGAACATTTAAATTTCCTTCGTAAAAGTTTTCACTTGTATTCTGTTTTATTGTAAAATGAAAAAATAAAAAAATTAAAAAAAAAAATAAAAAGTCAGTTCTCTTCACTTTGCGTATGGGACAGATTATATTTCAAATACACATACATATAAGATTTGCCCTCATGGAGGTTGTGAAACCTTAAATTTTAACGGGCTTTTGAATAATAATAATCTTGAGGTCAGAATAGCTCTTTTGTTTGAACTTGACACTAAAATTGTAGAATGTAGCCGTAACCCATAGCCATAACCCATTCTTGGGCTGTTTTTAGTTTTAAGTGTTGTGAAAGGGGTCGCTCACTCCCTGATCAGTTTTTTCATGCATGCAAGCCTCTTGCAAAATTTTTGTAATGCATACGCCAGTGCTTTATGTCTATGAAAACCTAAAAGTCTAAAGTTCTATATATCAAATCTCGATCTTGATTTAAAGATTGCCGTCTTCTATCAAGTGTTTTTTTTTCTTCATCACAATTAAACTTCTTACTCTTCTAATGTGTTGATCTTTTGCTAAGTATCTTACCGTGGGTGATCAAAATGCAAATTAAAGTTTTCTTTGAAGATGTTTCAAATTATTAACCGCTCTAGTGGTGATTTCTTTAAATTTAAGCTGGCAAAGATTTTTGTATTGTGGGATCCAGCATAGTGAGATTAAAATTAAGAACAACTTTGAGTGTAGTTTCGAAAAGTAAAACTCTCATACGACAATGCATTTTATTTCCTTGATTAAAAACTCGCAGTAACCAGATTTTCTAGAAAAATATTGAAATAAGTTTTTTTGGAACACTTCTTGATATTATTTTTTGAACTATTTATTTTCGCCAGAGAAAAATATTGGAAATAAGTTTTCTTTGGGACAAATAATATCAAGAATATTATTTTTTGAACTATTTTTTTTCTCCTGAGGACTTAAACCAATCTCTAAACAGTAGGCTCATTCATGAATGTTTTTTATATTATTTTTTGTTTTAGTTTCCTTTTAAAAATGATTTATTTCCATTGTTTTAAATCAAATACAAAGTGAAAACAATGGCATTTTTATTTTTTGTTCTTTTAAGGTAATTCACACCAACTTTATTGTTCTAGTTTTTAATTGTTCTCCGTTGCTAAACTTTCGTTGTAATAGTACTTACAATAGTATTGTTTGTAATTGAAGTACCCGGTTGCTACTTAATTGTTAAGTCTTTATTCCCACCGACAAAGCTATTGGGAAAAATAGTTTTTTATTCCGTTTGTTACATGAAAAAAGAAGAAAAATAATTTGATTTGAGTTTTTTGTTATACCGTAAATATTTATATTTTTTATAGATTTTAGGTAAAGTGTTAAAATGTAACGTTATTGTTTTCGTCACAATATCTTTTCGCCTGTTCGTCCAGCCGTCTGCCACAGTGCTCGATTTCTGGAACCGTAATGTTACTACAGCCGCTATTAAAAAGTAAAGAATGTCTCAAAACTAAGAAAGATTTAGTTATTGTGGGGTGTCTTACTTATATGGCTTTAGTTTTTCAATCGACATTTACTGCCAGGCCCACGATGTCGCAATCTATTGTCCGTTCACAGAACTACATTGAAAACAAAAACAAATTCTAAAAAATTGTTTTAAATGTAATTACGGAAACGAACGAACGATTGCGACATCGTGGGACCTGCAGTTAGATCGTACACAGAGTATGCTAAAAATATGTTTTCTTTAAAAATTCATTATAAACAATCAATTTATAAACTAAAGAGTATTTCCAGAGAGGTCAGACATTTTACGAATTTGGCTTTATCATTTAGTTCGTTATAGACAGATGCTTAAAATTTGTATAAAAGATGTATTGCTATTTCTCTTTTAAGCATAAGTAAAAAAAATTAAGTAAAACGAAATGGATTGTACTCCGATAGTAATTTTATTTTCACATGTATGGCCTTAATATTTTGAATCGTAATAGGCTGAGACTTTAAGTTTATGCTGGGTATCTATAACTTAGCCGCTATAAAAACCAATAAAAAACATATAGATTAAAAAGTCTCCTTATTCCGACGCTATTCTGCATTATAAAGTTGGTGGCACAGACTAATTGTCTTAAATTGAATCTCGGCGAAATAAATTAGTCCGTTATCGGTTGTATGCGCAGACTGAACTTTCCAATTGTAAAATCAAATATGTTTTTCCTTCCACTTTTTTGTCGTTCAGTTTGCCTAAGATGATTTTAATGTTATAGCTAGAACAACGATCGTATTAATTCTCTATGTTATCGTAAAAGCATCTTGGATACCATCTTCCTCTCACTCCTCCGTGGCATGGGCACAAATTAGGCCTGAGGTGCATAGTACATGAAACAATTAAAACACGGACGCCCAAGAAAATTGACAGCAGGACGACCAAAAGTGCATTTATCAATATTAATGACAACTCCATATTCTTGCAGACGTTGAAAAAGTTGGCTAAGATGTTTGAAATGTAATTCCTCACTTTCGGAAGCGACCAAAATATCGTCAATGTCAGGGAAACAAAAATCAAGCCCTCTAATCACTTCATGAATAAATCGCTGAAAAGTTTGCCCAGCATTGCATAGCCCAAAAGTCATGTATTTAAACTCGAAAAGGCCAAATGGAGTTATAATAGCAGTTTTTGGAATATCATTTTCGGCTACTGGTATCTGATTATATGCCCTTACTAAATCAATCGTTGAAAAAATGCGTTTACCGTGCAGACTGTGGTTGAAATCATGAATATGTGGTACAGGATACTTGTCGGGGATTGTTTGTGCGTTTAAACTACGGTAGTCCCCGCAAGGGCGCCACTGACCATTTTTCTTGAGTACCAACTGTAATGGACTTGACCAGGAACTCTTTGATGGTTTGCATATTCCCTGCTCTATCATAACATTGAATTCACGTTTCGCTATTTCAAGTTTATCTGGAGGAAGACGTCTAGGTTTTGCTGTAACTGGAGGACATTTTGTTTCTATAACGTGTTGTATATTATGCTGTTTTTTACCAACAGCGGTTGAGGGACTCGTTATTGTAGGTTATTTCAAAAGTAAATTATGATAAGGAGTCGAATTTAGAACTGTTTTCACTTCATAATAAATCGGCATATGACCCATTTTACCTTTTGCAGATAAACTAGTTATTGAGTCGATAATTCGCATGTTTTTGATGTCAAAAATAAGGCCAAAATGTTTTAAAAAATCAGCGCCAATTATTGGATGAGACACGTCAGCAACCACAAATTTCCATTGAAAATTTCGTCGAAGGCCAAAGGATGGCGATAGGATTTCTTCACCGTATGTATTAATAGAAGTGTTATTAGCAGCAATTATTAGCAGTTTATATTTTTGACACTTCTCTTTTAACGGATCATGCACTGGAATAACAGACATATCGGCACCTGTGTCCACGATAAAAAATTTACCGACTGATCTATCATACATAACAAGACGATTGGTTGCATTTTCCCGGTCACTATTTTCGTCTAGTGACCGGGTTGTGAGTTTTCCGACTGACTACTTGTGTTAAAAGAACAAGTGGGCCGACACTTATGAGCTTTGTTTTTAAATTTGCGGTGATAGTAACAGATTCTGCTTGAAGATGAATTCCTACTGGAAGTTGCATGTGATCCTTTTGATCTGCTCCTTCAAGTTAATTGAAGATATCGTAATGCCGTGTTAATTCTTTGAATTTGTGCTTTAATTTCAGAAAGCTCATTTGTAGAGCTAATTGTTGAGATGATTGCATTCCGTGAAATTTGAATGTCACCAATTTTATCAGCCATTTTAACAAGGTTGTCTAAGGATTCAGAAGATGTGGCTAATATTGCTTGCGTTTGGGATGGTAATCTATGTAACCACATAGTTCTCAAAAAATCTTCAGTAACACCACCATTGGCTAGGTTTTTCATTTCTCGCAGGAGGGCGCTTGGTTTTCTGTCATAGATTTCCATCTTTGTTAGCAGTGTTTTAATGCGATTTTCCTCGGAAACAGAGAAATGATCAATTAGGCGTTGTTTAATTTGTTTATAGGCGTCACTGGGGGGAGTCGTAACAATATCACTCACCTGGCTTAGTATGTCTGCATCTAAATCAGCCAAGATGATGAAATATTTCGTCTCTTCATTTGTCACACGATGTAAGGAAAATTGTGCTTCAACTTGCGCAAACCAAAGATTGGATTCTCCTTCCAGAAACGAGGTATCTTAATAGCAAAATTTAAATTATGGTTGTGTGCATCACAAACTGCAGGATTATTTACTCCCGCAAAAGATGAACTTTGCTCGGTTGCAGAACGCGTAGCAGGCATGTTGTTGTCCTTAAATTGTAGATCACGTCGGGGTCACCAATTGAAACAATTAAAACACGGACGTTAAGTTAAAAAATCAGAATGTCTTTATTGTTTCACTTTTTTTTAACAAACTCTAGCTTTTTTATATTTTTTATTATTTTACAATAAAAATCAATGATGTGGTAACTAAAAAGTGTTTTTATGCAAAGTATGTTGTTCCTACATACAGATCCGCGCACTTACTAGTGAATCGGGACACCAGATGTCGTATTAACCGGTTTAAAAAAAAGACCCCCGAATTCGTGCCTGGTTATGACAGATGTAGATGATGGATGACAGTAATAGCAGATTGTATTTCTCCAGTACTTTCGCCGTTCAGATCAAAGAGCGTTTAGATCTTTCAAGTGCAAAATCGTAAATCATATTCCTTCAATCCTCTTCGGTGGTCGTTATTATTAGGACGGCCTTTTTTTAAATCTTTTGGTTTTTTATGGTAAGAGTTCATTTTTAAGTTCATAGGCGATCTAGCGGCACAAGTATATTCACTTTCACAACGGGCCCGAATACATTTAATTAACGTTAATTAAACATTCCTGTGATTCAATTTAATTTGTGTGAAAAGTAATTTATAGTATGTTCGTACATCAAATTTTATTGAGTCAATATTGTGTGTATTGACAAGATTATTTTGGTTTAAACTCAATTAGTTTGTGTCTGAGGATTAATTTCAAAATTCAACTTAGTTAAGTCGCAATTGGTTTGTGTCTAAATTTTCAAATTACAAACTTTAGCTTAGTTTAGACGCAATTGGTTTGTGTCTGAGGTTTGAATTTCGAAATTTTGCTTCAGACATATCTACTGAACAGTGTTGTAGTTTAATTTCTACTCAGTATTATAACAATTTCGTAATTATTGCGCAATAAATTATTAATATTTTGTATGGAATATTGAGCTCAATAATGGCTTTAATTGAGAAAAGCTGAATATTAAGTAATGTCTGAACAGGCTATTTATTACATATTTTATCTGTTATTAATTTAAATGAAACGATTATACTTTCATCTTCTTTGATCTCACTGCAGTTTCTAAAGTTCTTCAATTGTATTGATAGACTTGTGTTAAATAAAAAAATCTTTATTTGTAAAGTTTTTACAGATTTTCCTCTATTTGTGTGGATTGAATTCACGTTCATATTTTAGCAGTGATGGGAACATATGATTCGGCATGGCTGACTACGACAATGAAATTGCTTTCCCCCTTTTTATTTCATTTTTTATTTTTTTATTTTTTAGCAACAACATAAAGTTCACTTTTTTGTAGGGAATTTAACAAACTTTGAATTTTTTCAATTCCAAAAATTGTCTGCGTTAGTTTACAAGGTTTTTAATTTAGGAAAAAGATTGTAGATTTTTGTTTCCTGTTTTACTGTTGATTAGTATATTTAAATGGCTCGGATATTCATAACAAAAATGGAACTTTGTGATAAACAATATTCAACGTTTTTTTTTGTTTGTTTTTTCATTTACAAAGTTTACTCATATTATTGTTTATATAGTTGATTGTTTGTGTTTTTTTATGCAAAAATCTTTAAATTAAGAATAAATACATCACAACATTCATGTACATTTTGAGAATGCACAGCTGGTGGTTAAAAGAAATTTTAATATCTTTTATTTTTGGTAAAAAAATATTTAAATAAAACTGACAGGTTGTTAACCCTAGAATAATATTAGAGGAAACTAAATGCAGTTTTGGTTCCATTATTTAAATAATTTTGCAATGTCTACTTCTTGATTTGCAAGTAAGTAGATATGCTAGAAAATGTTTTTCAACGATATTCTACTTAGGAGTAGTAGACATGCAGTACATTACTTTAGAAGACAAATTTAAATTTTTTTTCTCATAAGCTAATAATTTAAGAAATTATTCTAGTTAAGGATCTATTGTGTGAGCAAAATTTAGTGAAGCAGTAACCACTTTTAGAAAATTGAAGGAAATTATAATTGAGAAGGTTTTTGTAAAAAATTAACTACATATTCCATTTTTGCCTTTTTCCACAATTTTACAAACTAGTTTTTTAGGGAATTTGCCTTAAGGTGGAATAATCTAGGTTTGATGAAATAATGCCTTTCATTCTTTTTTACTTCTAGAGCAAATAAGTTTTGGTTAAGGTTTCTTTTCGCAGAGTTAAAAAAAAACCGGTTTGTCATAAGCGTAATATATAGTGGCATTGGAATCGTTGGTCTTCGTTTTATGTATTCGAGTTGCTATTGATGGGTTATAGTAAAATAGGATGGAACATGTTGGACCATATAAACGATTGAAGGGGGTACTAAGGACCCATAAATTAAAGACAATTAAAGAAAACTTGGCTTTAAACATAAAATCAATTTTCTTAAATATTCCAAGTCATCTTTGGAAGATTTTGATATTAATTTGTTACTCAAAGAAAAATTTTCTAACTTTTAAGTTGGTTGGCTTAGTAAATGAAAAAAGTTGGACACATATAATAAAAGAAATATTATGTAATCTAAGGAATTTAATAAAATGGGTCACTGAAAATCGAATTAAAAAAAGCTTTCAAAGCTTTTTAATATATTTACTTTTAAATTTGTATGCTTGAGTAATCTAGCTATCGTAAATAAATTTAATTAAAATTATTTGAAAATTGCCAATGTTGCCAACTCGTTCTGCGACATAAATTTCTATTTACTATCCCTTGAGAACGGAAACTTAAATTGACACGTTATAAACTTTTTATTACGTATACTCTAACCGACGCGCTGTCCGTAGACAACAACGGACCACTTTATTCACGTTGCTTTGCGCCAAAATCTATATACCTGAAACTTGCTTTACAACCGCATATATCGCGAACAACTATTCTCTGCAAAATACCATGGAATATATCTGTGTGTACAATCTTATGTTTTCAGCTAATAAGGCCTAAATTTATCCATGTAAATAAAAACAATTTTTTGTTACATGTTTTTATTTACATGGATAAATTTAGGCCTTATTAGCTGAAAACATAAGATTGTACACACAGAAATAGAAATTTGGTGGCCAAAAATAACAACAATAATATACCATGGACAATATTAATTTATCTTGATGATTGTGGTAACACTGATTTAAACATTTTAAATTTTAAATATTGAAAATTTATTTATTCGTAGTTTTGAGCTGGCTAGCAGAAGACTATCAAGAAAAGAAAAAAAAAAAAAAGAATTTAAATTACAGAAAATATAATAAAAAAACTTTTTATATCAATATCAAACCTTTTTATATCAATCAAATATATCAGACGTTTTTAATGATAAATACGAGTTAACACAGTGAACAAACACTTATTATCAAGGAGATTTGTTTTCTGCAGGATAACATGGAAAACAACTCCAAAATTTTTCTAATGTTACAATTTCATGTTTTATTAATACCCAAAAAATGTTATTCTACATTTTTCAGTAATGTTTAGTTCCAAAAATATTTTTTTTCAGTCATTTTTAGTTCCAAAAGTATTTTTTTTAATTTAACTTAAATCTTTAGAAATTGTTGTGGGCATCTTTAATTGAGACAATTTATGTCCTACCAAAATATGAACTCTCGTTTTAAAAGAACGCTGTTTTATTTTCGTTGCTACATTCAAATTTATTTAAATAATGTTCAAGGCGTAAAGCAAAGCTAACCTAATTTATTATAAGCTCACAAGAGGTAAATGCAAGATGTGGAACGTGGAAAAATAATTGCATATTTAGTTATTTCTGTTATAGTTTTAAACACTAAAATATGATTAAAAATTATATTTTCATAATTAAATGTATCCTTATTCTGTTCTTGAATTTTAATTAATATTGAATGAAGCTTTCTGGTTTAATTCCAACAAGTAAGAGTGCTATATATCACCATCTATGTAAATCTAGTAAAGTGAAGTAACTTCAATCAAAAAAGCAAATATTGGGATTAATAGAGAATTAAAAAATAAGAAAAACATTAAGTACTGTAACAGTGTCAAAAGTTAATGCCGCAAATAATTTAACGCAAAAATTACTTGTTCCTCCTCATGGCAGTGCCAAAAGGTAAAGACTGTCATATATATCTATATATATATGTATATATATATATATATATATATATATATATATATATATATATATATATATATACGATATAAAATTGGTGTGATATTGTGACATTTGACAATTGCGAAATAAATTTTTGTTCTCCTTTTAATATTGGAACATAAATTAATGTATTATAGATACTATAAAAGTTTTATATAAAGGATATTTTTGCACACGTGAGGTGTGCATTTTCTATTGTACAAATACAAAGATATGACTTGTCGATATTTTTTCCTTCCGTAATAACGCAACAAAATTTCTGTTATTTGTTGGTATAAAATGTATAAAGAAGAAACGTTTCAGCTTAGTTTTCGAAACATTTGGGACGAGTGTTTTTTAGCCCATCATATTGTCTTAGTGTTAGATTTTATTTGATTTGCGAGTGATTGAATTTTAACATGAAAATTATTATTGATCAAAAAAATATGTGCATGTGTGCGCTATTTTATAAATATATTTAAGTTGAATGAAGCAAATTTGGCAAAAAAAATTGTTATTGTTTTAGTATCCTTTTTATTCACCCCTATTCTGCGTTTTGATTCGAATCGAAAATTTCTCCGTCTAGCAACTTTGGTATTCTGCGTTTCGATTCCGCTCAGATTCTTTCGATTGTATGTAATCTGTATTACGATCGGAGCTCCGTTTTTCTCAGTTGTTTGTTTTTTGTTAACGGAGAGCTTGCTTTATTTATATTTTTTTTAGCTAAAACTTAAAAAAAAAGGTAAGTAGAAAATGAGATAAAATGTTCAGAAACGATTTAAAAAAAACAATGAAAATTATTTTTAATTAATTTATTTAATTATATTTTTTTAAACTGTTAATTTTTGTACCCGAATCTAATGTGTTTTTTATGTATTACAGGTGAAAAACCACAACACGAGAGCAAAATGAAAAACTGGCAAATTGAATGGAATCTAAGGCGGATACCACCAGCGGCCAAAGGCAGAAGTAGCAGCGTTCTGGGAAGATGTTGCAAGAATCCTCAATGGACTAGCTCCTCCAACAAAAAATGACAGTGCATGGAAAAATTTTTATTTTGTTTTTATATATTATTTAACAATTTTTTTTATTAAGCTTTATCAATTATTTATTTATAATTATGTATACATATAAATTTTTGTATTAAATTTGACATTTGTTCATGAAAATTATAACAAACTTGCTTATTTTGCTATATCATTTCCACATTTCACCATTATGCTATTAATTTTGTAAACATTGTTGTCTTCTTCTTATTCTTTCGATTCCGTTTTTCTTCAGAATATCAATTTTCGATCGCAACGGAACTGAATGCAGAGACTTACCGAAACGCAGAATAGGGGTGATTATTTTTTGTTTGTCAGTGAGTTTTTTTGCGGTTAATCTTGTCATTGGCAAAAACTGTTTCTTGTGCATAAATAATTATAAATGCAAACGAAGGTTATGCGTATTAAAAGTAAAATGGAAATATGATCTGTTTGATAAGAAAGTAATTTTTAATGGATTTTTTAATATCTTGCATTAAAAAAGCAGAAGTAAAAACTAAATTTGACTGATTCAATGTATAAAACAAGAGGATGTCATAGTGGGACTATTGCCCGTGTAAAACGCTTTTTTGCACATGTAGTAACACGAAAAAAATAATAACTTTAAGGCTTTAGGGTTTTTTTCATCGTTGGAAAAGAAAAAACTTCCATAATTAGAAACAATTTCTTCGTGGTGCGACCGTTTAGTAAAAATGCATAAAATCATATTGCTCTGATTAAATTTCTAATCGGTCAATTTTCTCTGTTGTAAATGTTTTCAATTAGTCAGTTATCATTCCTTGCGTATATTTATGAATATATTAAGAGTAATCAAGCGGCCGAGTTACTACACGTAAATACTAAAAAACCAATTTGTGATTTAAACACGAAGAAATTTCTTCTTACTGAAGAATTCGTTAATAAGTTGCTTATATAGAGCTGCCACATGTTGCAGTCAAAATTCTTCTTCTTTTCATAATGCAGTCCTGCGCCTGGCAGACTAATGTACAGAATAAAGAGTTTTACTGGTTACCGTGTTACCGGAACTAGGTGTGGACCCAACAAAAGTATACTCGTATACATATACCTGTTAGTTTTTTATAAAATGCGTTAAAGATATTTAAGAAAATATTAGTATTTATACAAATTTAATCCTATTCTGAATGAGACCGCCAGTTTGGATCCAGAAGACAGCATATGACGAGATACAAATGGCGCATAGGAAAATCGAAGTTTTACAAGCTTTTGAAAAAGAGTGGTTGGTGGCTTTTTATATATATAAATCAAAACAATGTATACCTTAAAAATTCCTGTTTGTTGTTGGACCAAAAAATTGAATTTAATCCCCAAAATATAATTTTTTTTTTATATAGAAAACTTGAAATCGTCCAAATAGCATTCCAAAATGTATCCCATACATTAATACTTGATTTAGAAAGAAGGCTAAAAAAATGAAGAATTAAGGTTAATGAGAAAAAATGTATGCCCACAGCATTTACCTTGCGTAAGAAGTCTTGTCTGCCTGTTAGAATAAATTAATAAGTTAGTAGCAAAATTGACGTAGATGAAACTGAAAGCATATAAAATGAACTGGTTGATTGGTAGGAACTCAACGCCTAGAGTAGACTGCAACAATCTGATTCTTAAGCCAATATTGAGTTTTGTATTATGTAATCCAATAATGGGCCCTTACCCATAACAAATTTAGAAAGAATTCGAGGGCGTTAAAAAAATACTACAAATAATAAACGTTGCAGCAGAAATCGCGAGATATGCAAAGAACCTAATGAAAAAGCTAAAAAGACATTACACTCACTGGAGCGCAACATCTTTAACGACTGTGGTTACCATTGACTAAAAAGGAGAGATATCCTCTTCTTGGTCGAACATAAGAACAATTTTATAAATATTAGCAATAAGTATGCAATAGTCATTTTTAAGCAGAACTGGGGTGAGTTAAAAAGTACAATAAAAGCTTCGACAAATTACTGTTGTACAATTTAGTAGAAGATCGATTAATAAGTCTGAGAAAAATCGAACCTATGTACATAAATGAAAACTAAAAAAGTTTTCGCTAAAAGATTTCGACAACGAACCCTTGCAAAACATGTCATCGCAGAATTCAATTATGGTCCTAGGAGAGTGAGGAGCATGTCAATTGCGGCTAAAAAAAGACCTCCCAACATCAAAAACGTCACATTGATCTATGGCGTATACCCAAATTGAAGGACCTGCGCATTTTGTGTTCTAAAAACAGAACGCAAAACATTTTTGTGAATTGTAAAGCTTTTGTTGAAATACGAGGGCTGCTATATATATTTCTGGCCTGGCAACACTGAGTGCTGCCAAGTGCAATCTGACATTTCCATTGGAAAAACGTTTTGACGTACGACCATTATTTGTGTTGTTAACAGTGACTTGAAAAAATTAATATAGCAAAAAATGGAATTAACTCGTGAACATTTTCGTGCCATAATTTTTCACAACTTTCGACGTGGATTATCACGACAAGAGTGCATTGATGAACTTAAATCTTTGTATGGCGATGAAGCACCATCCTATAGCACTGTGAAAAATTGGTATAGTGAATTTAATTGTGGCCAAAGCTCGCTCAAAGACGAATTCCGTGAAGGTCGTCCAAAAACGGCTGTTGTGCCAGAGAACATTGATGCCGTGCCTGAACTCATAATGCAAGATCGACATGCGAAATACCGAGAGATAGAGACATCCTTGGACATTTCTTCCACCAGCATATATTTGATACTGCATGAACAGCTGGCCGTAAAACAGGTTTTTTCTCGTTGGATCCCGCACAATTTGAAAGTCGCTCAAAAAAAGGCTCGTGTCGATTGGTGGAAAGAAATGTTGCAAAAATACGATTGCGGTGCTTCAAAAGACGTTTATAAGATCGTCACAGATGACGAATCATAGATCTATGCGTATGAGCCCGAAACGAAACAACAATCGACCGTGTGGGTCTTCAAAGACGAGCAAAATCCAACGAAAGTTGTTTGTGGAAGAAGCACTTCGAAGCATATGGTCGCCTGTTATTTCGGCAAAACTGGTAATTTGGCGACTGTTCCGCTTGAGCAACGTAGGACGGTCACTTCTGAGTGGTACACTACAATTTGTTTGCCTGAAGTCATCGGAGAAATTCGAAAAACCAACAAGAGAAGACGAATCATTGTTCACCATGACAATGCGAGCTCTCACACATCGGCTCAAACCAGAGCGTTTTTGACCGGCCAAAACGTCGAATTAATGGGTCATAATGGGTACAGCCCTGACTTGGTACCTAATGACTTCTTCTTGTTTCTGCACATCAAGAAAAAAATGCGTGGTCAACGATTTTCGTACCCAGAATAAACTGTTGAAGTGTTCAAAAACCATGTTTTAGAGGTGTCTCAATCGGAGTGGAAAAAGTCCTTCGACAACTGGTTTGAGCGCATGCAAAAGTGTATAAATCATGCTGGAGAATACTTTGAAAAACAATAAAACCATTTTTGATTATAAATATTCGCATTTTCACTGTTAGGCCAGAAATATATAGAGCAGACCTCGTACTTTGTTTTTCAATCGAGTAGTTGTTTGTTTGTTTGAAATAAAAATTAGTTAATTTCTCATTGTTTAACTTCTCGTTCCATCATCTTGATGTAAAGACAGCTTTCTTGCATGGTGATTTGAAAGAAAATATATATATGACAGTCCCTTAAGGTCATAAAAGTAGTCGAAATAAAGATTTCAAGTTAATTAAGTCACTGATAGGCTTAAAAAAGCAGTGTTGGAACGAGAAGTTTAACAATTTTCTACTTTCCTTGGGATTTGAAAGGTCGAAATATGACCACTGCCTCTACGCAAAAATAGATAAAAAATCAGCTGATATTCTCATACTAGTTTTATATGTAGACGATTTGCTAACAGTGGGAAACAAAACGGATAATATAAATTTTCTCAAAGAACAACTATCCAAGCATTTTGAAATGACTGAAAATTTCAAATTCAAATTTCTCTGGAATCAAACATCCGAAAAATATTAAATAAATTTGGAATGCTAGATTGCAATGCAGTAAAGTCTCCGATGGAAAAAGGATTACAACTTGAAAACTGTTTATCAAAAACTGGCACTAAAGAACCTTACCGAGAACTTTTAGGAAGTTTAATGTATATTATGCTATGTTCTCGACCTAATATTTGTTTTCAAATCGGTCACTTAGGCCGTTATCAACAAAATCCTGCTGACACCACTGGCAACAACTCAAGCGTGTTGTAAGGTACCTTAAAGGAATAATGAAAATGAAATAAATTTTATGAAATCTTCAAGTGAACCTATTTTAGGATTTACTGATGCAGACTGGGCATCAGATAAATTTAACCGGAAATCAGTAAGTGGATATTTGTTTCAGGTGTATAGTTTCCCAGTATTATGGTGCAGCAAGAAACAACAAACTGTTGCATTTTCTTCATCAAAAGCAACAACTGAAGCAATATGGATACTTGGAGTTATGAAAGACTTAAAAATTCCATTCGCTGTTAAAATAAATTTTAGCAGAAAATAAAAAAAGTTACGATTAATAAAGCGAACAATGGAAAAAGCTTTAGATTGTTTGTGGAGTTTCTATAACGGAATTAATATTAATGGATTTTAAATTAATCCTCGTATTCTAAGTTATAAAATTTAATAGTTAAGTAGTTAATGTTTCTTTCGTAAAAAATAAAATTTGCATGCGTGTACATAAGCTGCATTAATAATTATTCATTTGCTTATAAAGTAAAACTTAAATTTTTGCAATTCACATAAATAAAGCAATTACTTAACATAACAACTAATAAGAAGAAACTTTGGGTTTATATATATATTTTTTATCTTTCTTTAGCTTTTATTTATTCAGTTGCTTGTGTAACATATAATAAAGGAAGGAAACTGGATACAAGTATATTAATTTCATTTCGTTTCTTTAAAATTTGACTTGACCTTTTTTTACACTCCTTGGTGTTTGAATCTCGAATCTCCATAAATGTATGTATGACGATATATATGTAACCATAGAGAATTTATTTTATTTCTCTATTAAACAATTCATATCTTTAGCAATTCAAACATACTGACATATTTTAAGCACAATCTTAAAATTCTTACAAACTTTATTGAAATATTTTTTAGTTTTATTTGGTATTTTATTGCAAGGCAAACAAAATTTTTATAGCCATCAACAGATGTTGGAAATCTTTCTTATTTACATTATTTGACTGTAATAACATACAACAAAAGTAATCATAAATGTGGAAAAAAGGCTAAAGCAAAATTAATATAAAATATGTTTATATAAAAAATTACTTATGTATATTCTTTAAGGAACTAAGGAACATTTAAAACCATATCAAATCATAATAAATAATATTTTTAAAAGGACCCTGTGTAAATTTTAATTTTTACATGTTAAAAAAAGAGATTTCAAACGATTTCATTTCATTTTCATCGCCCAACAGAAAAAATAAATTTTCAGTCAGAAAAATCTATTAGGAGGGTACTCAGCAGAATATAAAAATGAATACTGTTTCGCTAAGAAACTTAAAGATTTCCTCCACTAAAGGCCTGATGTAAAATACAGCAATGTAAATTTAAATTTCTTTATAAGCCCTTCAAAAGCAAATGTAGCTTTTCGAAGTTATCTGCATACTTCCAACCTTAGAATAGAGTTTTTTTTTTGTTAAAGTAGGAGATCCTTTTTAAAAGATTATGGTAATTTTTCTTAAGTTAGCTTTCTAAAAAGATTTTGAAATTTTGATTTTTTACTAGACTAAAAGTATGCGGTACGCGAGATGCAATTTTACAAATATTTAAATATATATGGTTAAAAAAGCGCAATTAATCCTTTTCACATGCAGAAAACATTTCTTTTTCCCTTTGGAGTTGATTAATGTATAAATAAGTTAAAGAATTAAACTCCCTAACAACCTACAGCCTACAGTTATGCTCAAGAGTATTTGTTTTGTACAGGCAAACGTCTAAAAACTGCAGTTTTGGGTCATTTCATGAATAATTTGCAAAAACCCGATTCGCTTATAATTTTCACCTGTTTAATACGCATACTCAAATAATTTCATTTCAATATCCTTGCCAATGAAAATTTTGTTTCATATATAATATTTGTAGTTCTTTCGATTCTGAAATTTAGAACAAATTTCAGAAATCGGGACTTTTTATTTAGCTTGCCAATTTTTTCATAACTCACAGGGTATTTTTAAATAAAACAAAAAAAAAAAAAAATAGGACACTTAAAGTACGTATTTTGTATATAGTATATACATATAATATATGTTTTTGTTTAACAATAATTTTAGATTCCTGGTGTTGCTACACACAAAATATTTTAACATTAACTGTTTGCAGTTTATTTAAGAAGTTTTCAGTAAAGTTAAAAATTAATGAAAATATGGTTGTTTGAGGAAGAAAGTTTGTATTAAACTTTTTCTTTGGCTGTTGTTAGAGAAAATACCACAAAAAATATTGATTTTCGGTGCAGTCAAAGTTATCAATTAAGTTTTGCCTCGTTTTAGTAAAAATGAAATACTTAATTAAAAAAAAATGTCGTCAGTAGAGAAGCGCTATTTTACAATAGCTTTAAAATATAAAATAAAAAACTGTTGGAAAATATGTCAGCTATAAACAATACATTTAGAACAAAATAATTTATGAAAGAAGAACATTAAAAAAATATTGATAAGTATTTTACATAGTATTTAAAAGTTGCATCATGTTTTAAAGTGTTCAATTTTATCAGGTAGAGAATAAAGAAAATAAATTCTGTAGTCTTTAGGCAGGCAGCCGTGTTGCCACAGCACACTTAGGTGTATTGATTGGTCCCAAACCAAGGTAAATTTACATATATATCGCTCATTTAGTAGTACAATGTCATAACGCAAAATTTAAAGTTCTGGTGTTAATCATACAAAAGTTTTCGCCATTTTATTGATCCCGTTTGTACTTTTCACTTTTTAAGAGAATAGGCCATTATTTAATTTCATGTTTGGAAACTTTGTTTTTCAATAAAAATGACACATTTGAGTTATGGAGTAAACTTAATAACGTGAAGATCATATCGCTTTCTAAGACATCGTGACATTTCGTTTTGTGACTGTAGTATTAAACAGTCATCTTGCTAAAATGTAACGACATGGTTTTTCTTTTCATAAATAACGACACATTTTAGTTTATGACACAGTAGTGGATGTATTTTTACAGCAATAACGTCATAATTCAAACATTCCGATTTGTTTGTCCAAAACATCCCCTTTAATATAAATTTGCTGCAAGTTTTCCTAAATTAATTTTTATTTCTGAATCATTTTTTAAGTCAAAAACTTTAACTGCGATTATCTCGAAATGATTTTTTTGAGTTAAGGCATTCAATTAGTAAATGATAAACAATTTTTTAAAAGTACATTATTTTCTCAGCAAAGAATAATCCTGAAGTCCTCTAATTATCAAGAAAGAACAAAAATAAGAACAAAAAATAGCATTTGTGTATCAAAATAGAATAAATAATCAATTAAAATAATTAAAAATCTGTAGTTTTTATTGTTTCGATAGGTTATTTTTACTGTTGTAGTAGGTTAAATATTATAAAATAAAATTATTATTTTGTAAAATATAATTATTTTTATTATTATTATTTTTCATGCGTTGGAATAAAAGAAAAATTATTTTTTTACATATTTTGTTAGTTATAAAATCAAAATTAAAAAACAATTGAAAACTACATTTAGTTTAAATGAAATGTAAGTTAACCGTAGTTGTAGAAAGTACTTGTTAAAAGTGGTTTTTCATTTAAATTTACCAACATAACATTTTGAATGTACACAAAAGAAAAAACATACATAAAATGCTTTACCTTTCGGTTTTAATACATTTAAACATTTTTACCCATACACTCCACAGTTGAAGGCCCTTGACTTTATTTTCAATAAATAAATAATAATAATACCAACACACTATTAACTGAGCCGTTTATTTTATAAGTGGCATAAGTCACATTGTTTATTAAGTCGCGACATTTAAGAGTTTGCGTTTTAAGAGGTTAAAAAAAAATGGATGCTAACTTTCGAGAAGATTTACTTGTATTTGTTGTCTCATGGTACTGATGTTTTTCTCAGTAAAAATAATTTCCTATAAACATTGAAGAATCTCTACTTTTTATTAAGGTAAAGTAACTTAATCACTTTCAAAATAAATAGTTTAGATAAATGACTGACATAATATTATATTAAACTTGTCCGACGTATTTTACTGATGTGATGTTTTTAAGGGGCAGTGATTTACTAAAATTGTTAAATAAATTTTATGTATAATAATAATTCATACCATCAACATATATATGACACAAAGGTGTTTTTTAGTTCATTTTGAAATAGTACATCTTATGTAAGTGTACGTAATTAGGTGAAAATATATCAGTTCACTTTAATTTTAGTCATCAATAAGAATGATTAAGTCCTCAGAAATTGTGTTTTGTTTCAAATTTTTAATATAACAGTGGTGTATTGGGGGTATATAATTAAGCAAGAATATCATGTGTTTGTATTTTGCTAAAGAAACTGGACGAGCATATTTCTTTCTTTTTTTGGTGACAAATCTAAAGTTAGAAAATCATCTTTTTCATCTAAAGTTAGTTTGTAAAATATTTTAAGGTAAATGTTATTCTTTTGCACTTATAAAAATAAGTCCAATGACCACAACTTTTTTTAAAAATACCGAAAATAATTCAAAACAATACTTCTGACACATTTATTACATGTTTCTATTTCTTTTACACTAAGCCCCGTTAATAATTTCCTGAGTACAGCGACTAACGTCACTTTAAAAATAAACATTTTTGTTATACCGTTAATTACTATAACTTTTCTCGTTTAGTTGTTTTTAGTGTTGCCATTAACTCGATTTTTTTGAAAAAGAGACTTATGCCACTTTCAAAATAAACGGCTCATATGTTTCAATATACGTCCAAGAAAAACTAGATTGAATTTATTTTGAACGTATGAATCCTGCCACAATTTTAAACGTTTAATTATAAATTCATTAATAAATGAAGGTGGCCATAAAAGTAGTACATAAATTATAAAGTATGTGCTGCATTTCATAAAGCTGGAAAGAGGCCATGAAGACCTGTTGAATTTAATATTTTATCAAGTAGACTGAAGGCATATGATTCTATTGCTGCTGGAATTTATAAAGAAAAAAAAAAAAATAAAGAAAAATAACAGTTGTTTTCCTGACGATGCCATCTTGAAAATAAAATTGCTTTCAAGTTTCGTGCAGCCTTCGTCATAGCTGTCAACATAACTGAATTGAACCAAATAGTATGCGTGAAAAAGTTGGAAGGAAAACTTAAATTTGTGGCTACAGGCTTAGACTAAATAAAAAGTAAAAATTGCAATGTAATCTTTTTACAAAAATTTGATGAAATAAAAATTTCAATCATAACAGAAGCATTAATTTTTCGTATTCGGCCCGTACAGTGTATTACACCATATTTTGTGGACTTGGTTGAAACTCAAATTCCATGTAATATGTAATAACCACTATTCATCATCTTATTTTCTTAATTCTTGTTTAAAAATGCCCATGTAACACACGGTGTCTGTAATCTTTTTAATAGTCTTAGCTTGGTACGCTCGAACTTTTGCTTCTATTTATGGTTAAGAAATTGAAGTGTTGTGCAACTGAGCCTCTTAATATCATATTAAATCAAGATATTAACAAGTAACAGTGATGTATTCAGCTTTGCCGAATATTATATACCCTTCACCATCTATGTAAGTCTAGTTCAGTGAAGTAACTCCAATCAAAAAAGCAAATATTATGGCGATAGAGAATTAACAAAGAAGAAAAAAAAATAAGTACTACGTGTATACAATTTAATGCGTTAAACATTTTTTTAAATTTTAAGTATTTCCTTAATGATCTCATCAAAAATATTTAAATGATACCAATATCGATATTTAAAAAAAAAATTAAACATTTTATCACTTATGCTAGGAACACAACTGGGAAGAACCACGAATTTCGTCCAACACAACAAATACGTCGTCAAAAATTCGTTTTGTAAATTCGCCATATGTTTCATATCCATATAACACAGCTGTTATAATTTTTGAAGTTGTTTACTTTTTGTAAGCTGCTAAGGTGACCATAAAAAAAAATTAAAAAGTTAAACATTAGAAAAACACACTTAAAACAATTTTTATATTTAACTTATAATCTGTACGCTTATTATAAATGCTGCAAAATAAAAATAAATAATTTTTTTAAGTAAAATAACTTTATTTATTAAAATACTTCGAATCTAAAGTCAAACATGGTCACTTTGTACTGATTTTTTCGTCGTTCGCCGGCGTAAGAAATATAAATAATTCTATTGCCGTAGTTCGCCGTGTATGACGAATTTCGTCTTACGTCATGACTGTGTGCATTTTCATATACACAAATGTGTTTTATTTTTGACGACGAATATTCGCGACAAAAAATTCGTCGTTCGTCCCAGTTGTGTTCCTAGCATTAATGTGTTTTCTTAGTTTTTAATTTTCTATAGTCCCATAAATTTGTCTTCTTTAATTATAGCTACTTCATTGTTCCAAATAATATGGAATTAGAGGTAGGCGGGGTATTTTGCCCGCTGCGTCTAAGGACATGGACCGATCTTGCTGATTTCCAATAGCAAAGGCAATCGACTTCTCTATGCATAAGAACTCAGAATATATATGGTGTCGGAAATGGATATTGTAGAAATTACAAACGGAATTACAAACTTAGTTATACTTTTTTCCACTTTTTGTGGTGAAGAGTATAAAAAGGATCTAAAAGAGTTGATTTCATAACAGTCAGGAAAACATTTTCTTTTATTTTTGTTTTTGTTTTAATTATTTTAGGAAGTTGTATAAAAAAATAAACCTTCGACCCAATTTATAAAGATTATTTTATTTATTGTCAAAATTTAGTCTACCCTTGTTGTAAAAACTTTTGCATAATGCTTGCCTTTCTTTTAGGAAAAGTATTTTTTTTTTTCAAGTTTATTTTATGCTTTGTGTTCCTGTCCTTTAGTTACAATGTTTGCTGTTTTTCGTAGTAGTAACTTAATTTTTATGTATGTTTTGGCACGGTTGACTGTAATCACGCTAATAAGTAGTGGTTTTAATATTTTTTTTCATGTTTTGTGTCCTTGCGATACAGACGTACTTTTTTATGTGGTGGTTTGTTGATGGCAACAATAAAGTACACAACAACACTACACTCCTTACAAATATATTATTAGCTGCGTTTTAAAGTTGCCTTAAATACATAAAATGTAAAGTTTTGCTTTAGTTTAGCCGTAATAATATTACCAAAATGTATGTGCTTTATCCGCTAAATTTTTAATTGCTTTATAGAAAAAACTTAGTTTTTAATGAGTTTCTAAAAATGAAGAAATGTGTTATGAACGTGTTCAAATTAAAGTTGAATTAAGGAACGTTTTTAAATTGAATTTAATTTAATTGTATGCTTGTATGATTTTTGTTTCAGCTTGAATCCTTATGCTAAAATAAAGGAAGATTGTTTTTTCTTTAACCTTTTTATGAAAAAAATATCAAGTGATCAAACTGCAGCTCGCCCATATTTTCCGAGTTACGGGGCTCTAAAATTTTAAAGTTTTTTTAAAATATCAATATGGGTATCATTTTAAAGCTTTTGAGGAGATCTTTAAGGAAATACTAAAGTTTTTAAAAAAGAGCCGATTTCATTTTTATATAATATGTATATATATACAGTACCAAAAATTTCAAACTTTAATTGTCTATCACCCCAATATTTGCTTTTTTGATTGGATCTATTTCACTAAACTAGATTTACATAGATTGTAAAGGGTATATAGTATTCGGCATAGCCGAATATAGCACTCTTACTTGTTTTGTTTAATCTTATATGTTTGAAAATCTTAATAATAATTTACTTTGGCTATAACTTTTTCTTTGAATAAATTTTAACCGCTTTCGTAAATATTTTTTCTAGCGTTAAAAAATGTAGAAATAACATGTGCAACATTTAATCAGTAAAAAATTTATTGAATATAATTTAAATTTAGTTTAAATAAGTATTAAATGAATGTCTTTTTAATGTTGAACAATATGTTATGAACAATAATAACTGAAAAATCGCCAATATTCAACAGACGCCAAAAATGGCTTTAAAAACTCAAATTGGGTTTAAAACAACCGTGTTTTCTTAGTTAAAGAAGGCAGTTAAGCAAGGATAATTTTCGCGGTCATTAAAGCTTTTTATCTGTAAACTGATTTCATTAAATTTTGAATTGAGTTTTATTTGGATTTCTTTTAAATAACTAATATATTCATAATATTATTTGAATTATAAAATATAATAATGAAAAAATTATGATAAACTAATTCAAAAATTAAAATTCAGCAACTATAAATAATTATTTAATGTATTTCCTTTTATTATATTTCAAACTTCATGGGTAAGATGCCTCAAGTTCATGAGCTACCATCAACTTCTTACTTTCTGTTTCACATGCTGGTGTAAGTTTTGTGGTCGATAAGGGAATATAGAATTACAAACGATAATAAGAAAATGTAGCAAACAGAAGGAAGGTAAGAAATATAATAAGTTACGGTACGGTCAGATTAGTTAAATAAATTATGGAAGACAATTTTTGTTCTTGTAAAACATTTATAATATTATATTAATATTATATTATAAATCGTCATTCCAAATGATAGGTGTTAGGAATTATTAAATAAATATTTGTAAAATTTTTGGTAAAATATTTGACTAATCTGACCGCACCTTTAAACAGTTTCACATCTTGAATTTGAAAATGTAAGCTTTTCAATATTTAATAATTATTCACATATATTATTTATGTCTTTTTAAGTCATTTATAAATGCAAGTCATGTGTTACACGACTATTATTATAACATAGCAAATACTTATAATGATAATTTCTGTAAAAGACATTAAAATGTAATTAAGGTAATAATAACAATTAAATTCTTAATCTTAATGGTCATATTAATAAAGTGTTAATTAAAGAGAACGTAAGAGGAAAAATAGAATTAAACCAAAAATAAAAGAAAATATATACAACATGTCACGTTGTGTAAAATGTTGTTATGCAACATGACTGCAACGAAGCAGATAAATGTTGAAAAAATACAAAAGAGTATGAACATGTATACAAAAATTTAATGAAGCTGGTCATAACTAGTTCAAAACACCACCTAAAATGTATTTGCAAATAATATGGAGACATTGCTGTTGAAATGTTAATTTAAAAAAAATGCTCTTAGGGTTGCAGTAACGGCCAAGGGAAAATGCATACCACTCATTAATGGAGCTACTACTTCAAAAGTAAAGTAATTTAAATTGCTGCTGTTACTTGTATTCAAAATCGCAATACGAAAGGATAATTTCTAACTGAATTAAATGACAAAGATGGCTCTAAAGGTATTTTCAGAACACCATCCAACTCATTCATTTTGCGGAACACAGGAATGCTCTCGTTTGTTGCAATTATTAGATTTTGCCTTTGTAACTGGTGAATTTTTTTGCAATATAATTCCTTATTATGGTATTATATAAAGTCAAAGGTCTATTCAAAAAAGTCAACAGCACTATATGCATGGAAGCGAAAATTCCAACGAAGCATAAATTAAAATGACCCACATTGTTACAAACCGGTTATGAATAATTTTGACAAAAGTGTTTCAGGGTACCAACGCAGTCACACTGTGCATTTGTGTGCAAATCCATGCGTAACTTTTCTTTATTTATTTAGGAGTAAAAGTGCTTATTTTATTTAAACATTCTTACACTTCTAAGAAGTTCTTACGGCTGATAAAAGTTTGCATCCTTTAAGGAAAAATATAAGAACTTAATGTACCAGAGATTAAAGTAAGCTCTTTCTTCCAGCAGGTAAAAAATATAAATATTTCATGGATTATTTAAAGTACAATTGTCAAGCTAAAAATGGAATATAAAAAATAAAGGAAAAAACCAAACAAAAAGTTTATTACTTTAAAGCAACCAAGTAAAATTTAACAATACAATTGTTCAAAAAACGTTCTGAGGACACGTTGATAATAGTTGAACAGATTAGCGGTTCAATGATATAAAGGAAATATATAATGACGTATCAGAATAGTGGTATGATAATGGAGGACTCTTAATTAACCGTTGACCGAGTCTTACAAGATACTGTAGACCCCTTTAGTAAAAACAAATCAGATTAAATATTACTAAAAAGTAAAAAACTCAGTAAGCAACATCTAAATATAAATGATGCTTTAAATAATGGCTTTTGATAAAAGACTCTTGGGTTTTCTATACAAAATTTGGGTAAACGAGTTATATGAGCAGTAGCGAAATGGCCACATAAATATGCTTTCCCCGCAATAATACATTTCAATTTGTAGTTTTAAATATAAAATATTTCATGACAATATCATGTAATATTTATATCTGAAGGAATCAAGCACGATTAAAGTAAATTAATTAAAAAGATTCCGAATAATAAATTTTTATATTGAGGTAAAGAATGAACAATTAAAAAAAGATGATTTATTATATGGAAGTGAAGAGGAAAATCTTATTTAAGGACCATTCACACTATTATTCAAGTCTTACGACTTGCATTAGATGTTATAAGAAAGAAATCTAAAGAGAATTGTTGTGATTGTCAAAAAATCCAACGTAACATAATCTTGTTTTTACACTATCACACTTCAAGTAGAATGAAAATTCCCAGCAAACCATAAGAATCCGAAAGGACACTTTACTAACTTATGTCTCGTAGTTTTTTCGTTCATAAATAGTACAAAAAATTTGCAGCTTAAATTATTTCAGAAACGACTTTTTTTGTACACTTCACCACAAAAAGTGGAAAAAGGGTATATCCAAGTTTGTCACTTCGTGTATACAAAATCCATATCCGACTCCATATATATATAGTAAAGTCGATTGAGCGATGCCCGTCTGTCGTCTGTCCGTCTGTGTTAGTGTTGCAATCACAAAAAAATAAATATGTCATATATGTAAAGAAAGAAGACAAGGAAACAATCGACACAACACGACGACACATCTTTACTTACACAGGACCAGAAATATATAGATTAACTAACCTTTTCCGGAAAGAAGGTTTACACACAACATTAAAAACGAGCAACACTCTACGCAACAATCTCAAGACATCAATAGAAACAACCGATAAATTTAACACCTGCAGAGTATACAGACTTACTTGTACCTGCAACCATACATACATCGGACAAGCTGGACGAACATTAAAAACAAGGTTTACAGAACACATTCGATGATACAAAAGGCAAAAGGAAGACTCAGTTTTCGCAATAAACCTTAACACACATGGACATGAACCAAGGGAAATAGATAAATGTATGACAGTATTATACCCAAGTAAAAAATTAAGAAGACTAGACATTCTTGAAAAACATGGAAATTTACAAAACACGAACGTTTAATAGAGACACTATTAACGAACAGGTAAACACAACCTCTGACACGATTTTTACACCACTAAAATTACTTAAACACTCTTACAAACGAAAAGCACCCACAGACGGTCACACTTAAGGCCCAACTATAATGTGCATAAGCTAGCTTTAGCTTATGTCAAAAATCCAACGAAAAGCCTGTCAAATGCTTAGGTAACTTTTTAAAGAAATTTATGTGGCTAAAATGTACTTACATAAATTTAGTAACTTATTTGCCACAGTTGCACATTTATGTTTAATTCGTACTTTTGCCAAAAACAATTTCTATATAAATAAAAAAAATTTTAAAACAAAAAGGCTTTAAAGAAGATATTTTATAAATTTAATTACATTCACATACACATTTACATATTTTGGTACATGTTCTAAGAAGAAGTAAAAAAAAAATTATTACAAGTTATTTTTTGTTTTGTGTTTGTAGTCAACCGTACTAAAAAATCAACGATGTTCATCGCTTATATCGTATGCATATGTGTGTATAAATACAAATTTAATTTAAATATATTACATTTGTAAAAAATTGGCCATAAAGAAAATGATGTTTTTTCTACATTTTCTATTGAATTAAAAACTAAAAATTTAACAATTTAGGTCTTAATTAAAATTTTTCTTTATTAATGTATAACACAAAGCACAATCAGCTGTTTCCGTACGGAAAGTGTGATCAGTTTCGTACCTTGCATAACGAAATGAAATTTAACGAAACTTGACGAAAAGTTATCTTATGTACATTATAGTTTACCACATATAATTTAATGTATAAGCTTGCTTAAGTTGTTTTATGCACATTATACTTAGGCCTTTACCTATCCAATAATAAAAGACCCAAATATTAAACTATTTACCCCAATAAACAGGACCTGCATAATACAATTTAGACGGACAAAAATTACCTAAACTCACCACCTTTGATTCTTAGCACTATCTCTTCAGTATTAACAAACATGTTATCACATCGAAAGCTCTCGCCAAACGTACGAAATACACAGCCAGAGACGACGGTTTTTACCGAAAATTATAACAACAATCATCTATTTAACCAACTAACTTTGTAAATTAGATTACGAGATATATTCATATCAATATTAATTTGGTTAGACGAAACATAACAATCAATATGATACTGAAATCGCATCTATAATGTTATGAGTAAACAAGTAAGAATGACTAAAAAGAAAATTTGCATTCGTGTTCAATTGCTGATTGGAACAAAAACAAATGTAGAAGACGAAATACAGAGAGAACAGTAAAAAAATATGTTGGTTTGTGTGTAAATTTCGTCTATATCTCGTATTCTTATTTATATTTCGAGTATTTGAAAAATAAGTTTAATCTGTTATTAATTAACTCTAAACGATTTTCAAAATGTTCAGTATGTTTAATATAAATAAATCTTGCTTGAAATTTTCAAATAATATCGCTTCACCTACAGCTGATAATTACCCGAGAATAAAATATAGCGACAGCAGAATATATCTGCATTTCAGTTTTTAAATAAATTAATTTATTACATTTTAAAGCATTAACATTTGTATTAACCTGTATAGAAAAGGTTTTCCGTCCATGGTATTTTCATATATTATTATCTGTTTGTTTATCTTAATTATATCTACATATATATGAGCATGTATGTATGTAATGTTTTTGTGGTGCCGTTTAGTTTAAGTATACAAATGAACATATGTTAAAATTATCGTCCACAAGCTTGTTTGTACAACACTTGCTGCTCCTCTTGTATGTATTGAGGCGAAAAAGGGAAGGTGTTGTCTAAAAGCATGTTCATTTATTGTTTCGACAAACACACCTGAATATACAAACAAAACTTCCATCTCGGCCACTTTACAGAATGACCTGTTCGTTTACATAAAACTGTTTTAAAGTACTTCTGAGTGAATTTGAGTATGGGAAAATGTATTTATATTGTCAAGAGCTTGACAAATATTTTGTTTTATCTTAAGTTTGCAAGCAATAAATAACCTTAAAGACTGCATATCTGTGTTGCACAGTAAGGGACTTGGAAAAAATGGAAATAAATCTGTAGTTTCTTAACGACTAGTCCGATTGTTTTGAAATATACAATTAAAATCATTTATAAATCTAACAAATATAAAATGAAATAAAATCTAAATATATATTTTTCTTTTAAAACTGTCTTACCAAGTGTCAGATTAATTGTTCGAAAACTAAATATATTTCATTATGTCGTTTCCACACTTCTATTCTTATTTTTTTATCCTATAAAATTTTGCAATTTTATAGAAAATTATACACTAAATAAATAAGCTTTTTTGTTGTAAAAAAACTGTTTTGTTGAAAAAAATCGGTAGGTGCTTTGCTTCGGTGGAAGCGATAGGTCAAACATATGAAATCCTAATTTCTCCTAAACTATACAAGAAAATACGCATATTTAGCAAGGTTTTTCAGAGATTAACAAGTGCTATATCTGTTGTAAAATAAGAAGTTTTTAAATATTTCTTAAATTCCAGTTGTGCTAATTTAAAGAAACGCGGCGCCTGCTCTGTAAGCAGTATAACGTCCAAAAGTAAAACCTTAACTCGACTGCACTATATCGCTTCAATTTTTTTTAATCCCCCACTGTGTATTGCTATTACTCAACCAGGAGTCGTTGTCCTTAAGTACTTATGTAGAAAACAAAATTTTAATTACAAAAAACCCTTTTAATCCTGAGACAAGTATTCAATTTGAAAAAAAAATATGCATTTAGCTTATACGGTGCATTTGTGTTATATATAAATAATAAAGTAAATAGAAAATTTATTTCGTTCCCAAAATAATATTCCCGCCACAATCGAACATTAAACTACTTTGCAAGATGTGCACGTTTAATTAAAGCAGATATGGTGGTATTTTACGACATCTACCATTTGCTGTAAAATACCCTATTCTAATATACTGAAAATATATGGATCCTGCCAAAAAGCTTAACCAATTTAAAAAATATCCATTTCAAGTCATGTTTGTAAAATAAGACTTTCTCGCACGACATTGACACTTGATATCACAACCTGATGTTGTATAAGCCGAGGCTTTATTTTCCATGTAAATATGAGGAAAAGGAGATTCCAGCTGTGTTTACTCACTGGAGTATCGACGCAATGTGGGATACGCTTCACTTTTTAATCTTTAGAACAGCGCGAACGACACGTGCCTTTTTAAAAGCTCATTTGCAATAAGGAAAGAATTCTCGTTTCTCTTCAATATCTTTTCTTTGACTTCAAGTGTTTCTACCATTAAGATGTATTTTAAATTCGTTAGGTATATCGTTGATTAACTTGAAAATCTATCATAGAAGGTATACAATTCTTTTCATTTTTTATTAAAATGATTCGCTGTATAACATAAAGCAGGAGGATACAATTTGTAGAATTTTTTAAAGCCTACGTAGAGGCGGCATCAAATAAAGAATTTTAACACTTTACCAACCACTAAACCTTAAGGTCGTTTACTTTTGGTCGGGGTAGAAATTATATTGCCTTCAGTAAGCAATATTTAATATTTTCTTTTTTATAAACAAAGAAAATTTTATTTTTTAAAGTCTTTCTTAAGTATCGACGTTTAAATATTCACAAGATTTTTTAATTTATTATAAACCTTAAGTCAATCACCTAAACTATAGTAAAAATTAATTTTTTTATTTTCATATGTCCTCATTTTTACTTCTAGAAAATTCTAAGAAACTTTATATTTAAGAGAGAAACACTTGTCTTTTTATTTTCTCAAAGGGGAGTTTTTGTCCAAATCAAAAATGCAGAGGAATTTGTTTATTTGCATATTTTAACTTCTGTGCTACATACAATTATACTTTTTTTCTAAATTTTTCTATGCACTTTATTTGTGTTTCAATAAATTGTTGTCCCCACTTAAATAGAAACCAATTAAAACCAACACATTTGCAAACTATAAAATCCTGATGGTATTTTGTGGAACAGTAAGTCAAAGCTGCTTGAAGTATATAAACTATAAAATTGGCAAAAAGTTGCTGAAATTGCACAAAAACATAGATTTGTAGTTAGGATTAAAAAAGAAACAAAATCTAAGCAATACTTAATTTATTTGTATTTCTAACGTTGAGAAACAATAGGGTAAAAATAAATTAATTTCCCCCAATTTCCAAAAAACTATTATGTATTTATTTGTTATTGTGCAAAGTGCAAATGAGAATCCATATTAGCAGCTTTAAGAATATGTCGACTAGTGGCGGGGATTATGTAAATCAATAGTAAAATAAATGAAACCTACCAAATTTATTACAATGCTGTTCACAAAAAAAGTATATTTACGTATTTGAAATTGTATTGTAAAATAAATGTAGCAAAAGTTTCATTGAACAAGGATTTTTTTTATCACTTGCAAGTAATTTTTATTTAGATTATTTAAGATTTGCAGACTTATTGTTTAGAATACTTTAGAAGTATCTTTTTTTGGTCACAATTTTTTAAAACTACAAAAATTTTGACGTATACATACACATAAAATTACTAGATACTTTCAGGGAAAATCAACATTAAGAAATAAAGATCTGTTCATAAAATCATGTGTTTTGAAACCACGAACCGTTTTGAAATCACGTATGTGTTTCGTTTGTTTATTTCTGTACATTGATAACTTAATTTAAGTAATTCAAAATGTCTGAAGCTATTATTTATTTTAGATCTGTCACTATTATGAAATGCGCATTGTGGCCGACCTGAATCTTGTCATGATTCCTTTGTTTTGAAAATGAGCGATGGCAGTAAATCATTTACCGAAATGTATAATGACGGAAGGTGGAATTTTTGGCTTATAAAAATCCTAACTACGGTACTGCACTGCACACATTTAACCAAGGACATACCATAACAAGAAATGTTGTAGAAAAAAACAATTTTGGACTTGCTTTTTTAAATTTAATAAATTTCTCATGTATTGACTGTTATTATTTGCTTAACAATAATCAGTACATTTTATTAAATTGTGAACATGATAGTCAATTTGGTAACCTCAGATTTATCTTTGAAACAAAAAAACAAACAATTTGTTAAAGAAAAACAGTAAATTACGAACTTTCCTAAATATTAAACAGATTTTTATAAAAGATGCAGTGTCTTCAGAAATTTATAAAAATTTATGATTTTATGTGTATAAAACATAATTTTTGTTTTACAAAAATACATAAATATTAGAATAGAAAAATTATTAGTATCAGTATTATTGAATCCTAAACTAAATAAGTAGAAAAATCAATTCAAATCGGTATTCATTTAGTTAACTGTTTTCAAATCTGTTGATTTCAGTATAATTTGTGAACAGAACACCTTTTGCGTGATTTGAAATCACTTTGACAAAAATTGATTCTTAGAACAGATTTTCCTAAATATAAATTTCGATAAAATAGCGATTAGCATCGTCCATTTTCTAAGCAAAGGAGTCATGACATGATCAAGGTCGGCTTGCATCTACTCCTAAAATGCGCATTAAATAATCAAAAATATAAACAAGATATGTATATACCCTTCTCCATTTATGTAAATGTGGTTTAGAAAAGTTACTCCAATCAAAAAAGGAAATATTGCAAATATTGAGAATTAAAAAATAAAAACAAAAAAAAAAAAAAAATTAATATTATATATGGGCATTTCTCCAATGTCGAATGCGACATTCGTAGGCAATGGAAGTCAAAAACATCACATGTCAAAATATTATTTTATTTTGGCGAAACTTATCGCCCTTGATTAGCACTATTATTGGTGGTACAGTTAATTTTAGGTAACTGTTCCTTTTCAATATCATTACAAGAAACCAAGGCATTCGCATGCGACAAAAACAGAAGCCGCTTTAAAGGCGAGCAGTTCAAAGACTGATTTCAGCGAAACCTGGTGCAATATTTTAATGCGACTAATTTTTAAATGTTTTTATTTGATTCAAAAATATTAAGTACTTTATTTTTCATTAAATTTTAAATATTTTCCACTAATTTTTCTTTAATTTAATTTGCAATAAAATTATATATTCGTTACTTACATTTGATACCTATTGTACAAATACCTCCGACACACTGAAAACAAATGTTTTCAATGTCGCATGCGACATCGAAATATACCGTAAAGGAAATAAAAAATTTACCGTAATTGGCAATCACATCGTTCCTTTTTAATTTTTCTTTTATTCTCTATACACAAACAAAAAATTTAATAAGGCAAATTTCAGTATATAATGCTACTTTGTAGGAACATTAATCAAAACAAAACGAGCAATAGAATTGTTCAAAACGGAACGTTTGCGCTTATTTCAAAATATGTTATAAATAAATATAATATATTATAATAAAGAAAGCGAGAAAGCGGTAACTCTTTTGAAGCTTTTTTCCTATTTTTTAATTCTCTATCGCCCGATATATTTATTTTTTTTGATTGGAGTTACTTTATTGTTCCAAATGACATGAAAAAATTAGAGGTAGGCGTGGTGTTTTGCCGGCTGCTTTTAAGGACATTGACCGATAATGCTGATTTCCAACAGCAGATTCACATATTGTTTTTTTTTCTTTTGTGAAATCAAGTTTGCTGACACGGACGGACAGACAGACATCGATCAATCGACTTCGCTATGCATAAGAAGTCAGAATATATATACTTTATGGGGTCGAAAATAGATATTGTAGAAATTACACACGGAATAACAAACTTAGTTGTGCCCTTTTTTCACTTTTTGTGGTGAAGGGTATAAATATAAGAAGAGAAGAGTATAAATATATATGTAGTTTTAAATTTATGTAGACTCTCAATCGTTGGGAATTAAGAATTGAGTTTTAAAACAACAAAATTAATATTTCATTTTCAGGTCCAGTGATCACTACGGTCGTCAATTAATTCGAAGGTTCTACTTGTATATACTCCGAGATGGGCATAGGGCCCATAGTGAGTACTAACCAGATCTTTGCCTTTTGAGCACTTCTGGTGCACTTTTTTTCTCACTGATGTAAAGTAACATACTTGACTTTATTTTATACTTTAATTCTGTGAATTTTAAATTTTAATTTCTTAAATTTAAAAACCAAACAAAAAGAGATTTATATTCGAAGTTTTACAGTTTTTTATTGATCTATGGAGTAGGCTGAACGTTACCTGAATAATTTTTGGCCCACACGGCATTTCCGTTTTTGTTTCTGATTCTGATATTTTGTAACCAGACTAAGATCTATTCAAAAGGACATAACAAAATTACCTGTTTACAAAAAGAGCGTTCTAAAGTTCTTAATTTCAAAATTATGCTGCAGCTAAAGGTCACTAAATATATATTTCTCTTTACTTGCAATCAAATTTAAGCAATTTTTGAAACAAACACATATTTTTAAAATTGATTTTAGTTTATTCTGTTGCAAACTTTTTTTTAACGAATAGTTGTTATAATTAAATCAATAAAAATCATTAATGTTAGTATGTTTTTTTTTACCGACTAAAAGCGGAGTAAAACAATTTGTGTTCGCTCCTAAATGCTCTTGTTTCAAAAATAGTTGCACAAAAATGTTTCATTGTTATTTTTGTGACAATCGGTTTATTGTCGATAGGCAACCATTTCCAGATGCCATCTAAAATTTAAATTTTACGAGTATTAGTAGAAATTCTGCAGTTATGTATGTAGACTGAAACTTCTACCTTATAATGCTATTATAAAACCTTTATGGTGTTATAGAATTCAGAACAAAGCGAGCCACCGGCTGAAGCTGAATTCTGGAAGCATTTTTCTTTATTTAAGAAAACTTGAAACAGCTTTAAATACCTTAGTCAGTAACATATTAAACGAACATGTTGACACTACTTCAAATATTGTTTTCTTGGTCGTTCATTAGACGCGTTATTATTATTAATAAATTGCTGTTTAGCAATGGCTGCACTAATTATTCATAATTGTTACATTTAAGACCTAAATGCTTATTGTTAGGTCAATAATTTTAAAGACGCAATATATTGTTACAAAAAGAAATTTTAATACCTCTGAAATGACAGAAAAGATAACTTGAAAGTTCTACTAAAATTGTCCATGGTATTCGCAGGCATAAAAAAGAACATTCATCAAACGAGGAAATAAGTTTCTCTTAGTTGTTGTTGCAGCATTCTTCTAATTGGCTTATACGTATATTGTTGCTGCTATAAAAAAACTAGTTTAACAATGTTGCCAGAATAAAAGGAAGACGTTTTAAATCGCCTATAAATAGTAATTTCCAGTTGCCAGCGATAAAAACCATAGATGAGACATAGATAAGTCACGAAAAGATATGTTATAATAAATGTTTATTTTGTATATCTGTCTCGATTTTTTTATGGAGTTAGTTGACATTATGTTTGTTTACATTTTTTTTTTATCAAAAAATTGACCATCAATTGGCGGAAAAATCAAGATATTTGCATTTTCTCGCGCAATTTCCCATTTTATCCTTCAATTTTTATGTCAGAGGCATAATGTGCGTATATGTATATGTTGAGTATTAGAAGAAAAGTAAAGGAAGCAGAGAACACAGCTTGAAACATGTAATTACTTATTTCTTTCTTAAACAAACTTAAGCAGTTTTATAAACTAATTTATCTTATTTTTCGTGAGTCGCAAGTGCGTTATGGGTTGTCCTGGGCTGGAAAAAATACACCAGTTCCCGAAGGATCCGACATTTTATTTGTTTTTTCTCTGTAATTCTCGTAATAATCCTAATCTGAGAAATGGTTGAGGTTTTTACTCACTTAATAAAGAAAACACTGAAACCAATTTTTGCTTAGAACATATATCTATATATATATTCTCCTAAAACTGATAACAAACCCCGACGGCCAAAATCCTCATAGAACCTTTACCTCCAGTTGGTGGGAACGAATAAAACTGGCATCAGAATAAAGCTGTTTCGATTGTTTTAATAACAAAATCATTACACAGCATAAGGCATAATAGTATCTACACATCTATTTAAACATTTACATTAAACCTATGCTTTTTTTAAAATAATGTGTGTGCCTGTCACGTGAGTTTTTACTTTATTTTCTCATAAAAAATTTTATGTAATTTATACATAAAATTCATTACCAAACAATAAATCAATTTCATTTTATTTTTTAACGCTATTCTGCCAAGAAAAAATTATTTTTTTTAGCAAACATTCAGGTGTTAAGGTAAATATGGTATAGCGTGCTTAATTGATTACTCAAAAAAGCAAAAGTTTTATTTTCATGTTGTCACATTAAGGGGTCGAAACTATACATTTTTTAGTCAAGATTTAGTAACAAAAAGGTTTTATATTAAAGCTGCTTATTTATAAAATACTGTATCACACTAAGAGGGTTCATAAATTTTAATCAGTAGGGCATGGAAACTTTTAAGCAATCTTAAGTATTTGGCTTAATATGCTCAATAAGCCGTAACCGCATAGCTTAAAAATCAGCAGTGTAGGTTATATTGTTGGTGTTCGAAGACCGTCGCCGTAATGTTTAAGGGTGAAGCATATATGTATATTTACCCGAATTGTAGACAATATATACCATGTTTGACTATAGGACGAGAACTGTCACGTTCCATAAAAATTTTGAGAGCAATCGCCACATCGACGACACCCTTGAGAGACACAAGAAGAGATATTCTGCATATTAGGTAGCCCTTAAACTGCATGGTCTTAATCGAAATGGGCGCCTTTAAGTGTAAAGCCAAATTGTCCGCATTTCCGGCTTGGTTCGGCATTTCTTTGCACCAGATTGAAAGGCTGCGGAAATGGGAGATAGTAGTTTTGGTTGCTTGTCTTAGGCCTTGGCCTTGTTAGCGAATTCGTGTGCAATAAAATTTTAAATTATCATTGTTGTATATGATTGCAAAGAACAATCAGTAATAGTACTTTTAGAAATTAACCATAATGGCAACAGTGAATTACAGTAAAATTGGCCCACTTTCAAAAATGATAAAATTGTCATTGTATCTTAACGTATTATTAATTTGTAAAACATACACTCTTTAAAAGTTAATACAGTTAGTGTCCAAAAGAAATAGATAAGCTCGAGTTATGTACAACAACAAAAATCGCGAAAGGCTACAAAAAAAGATTTACTTTGAATTGAAACAAAACAAAATTATTTGCTGTACATATGGATGTAGAGTGGTTATAAGAACATAATTAATAAACATTTTGGAATTTGTTTTTATAAAGATTGATCGTTTTCTTTTGAGTGTATGCCGCTACATCACATTGGCGATGAGGACAAAGAAAAGTAAAAAAATAAAGATAAAAGTTTACATTAACACAAAAAAGAGCGTTGTAACATACTAGTGTTTGCAAAATAAACCAACAAAATCCTAATAAGACATAATCAAAAATGTCGCAAGACATTGGCACATTAGCAGCTATAACAAACATCTTTCACGTGACGCTGTAAGAGTTTAATCCGTCCTAAGAGTCGTGGATACTTTGGAAAGATACGTTTGATGGAGATACATCAGAACTTAATGTAACGAATGACAATGCCAAGCGATCAGCTTTATTAAAGTCAACTGAATCGCAGGCATACAATTTATTGCAGCCCAAGCAAACCAGCTTCTTTAGCCTTTAAAGATTTAAGATTTTTTAAGATTTTCCATGAACGCAAATGAAAGCATTGCCAGAATAAAGACACTGGCATTAAACAGCAAATTTGGTGATTGTTTGGACAGTTTTACATTAAATCAGTTTGTGATGGGGCTAAAAATTTAACGGTTGAAGAGGCATTACGCAAAGCTTTGATTTATGAAACTAAAATGTCTTCAAAATTAGGTCACACCGAAAACAACGATAACATAGATTATGTATATAGCAAAAGCAAACGGCACAAAAACAATATCAAAGGCAAGAAAAACAAGCACTCTAGCAAAAAAAAAAAAACTTGGCAAATGCATACATTGTGGCTGGCACAATCACACCAGACGAATGGTAATATAAACACAGCAATAACTGTGGCAAAATTGGGCATTTAGCATTAATGTATCGTTTCAAAGACAAAAAATGTAAATTACGTATCAAATACAGGGTGTTTTTTATAGACGTATAGAACTTCGAATTGAAATAAAACACAAGAAAATCGTTTTAATGTCCATCAATTTGGCTTTATTGGAAGGATAATTTTATGCCATTAATGTTTAAATATGATTTCGGGCATGTGGCCGCCGCGGCTGGCTCGAATAAAGTCAATTCTACAGGTCCAATTTTCAACCACTTTTTTGAGCATGTGGGGCCGTATGTTGGCAATAACGCCACGAATGTTGGCTTCCAAGTCCCCTAACGTTTCTGGTTTGTTGGCGTAGACGAGCGACTTCACATATCCCCAAAGAAAATAATCCAATGGTGTCAAATCGCACGATCTTGGTGGCCAATTGACAGGTCCATTCCGCGAAATTATGCGCTCATCGAATGTTTCCTTCAATAAATCGATTGTGCGCTGTGTGGCATGTAGCGCCGTCTTGTTGGAACCACAACTCATGCACATTCATGCCATCCAATTGGGGAACAAAATAGTCGGTTATCATGGCTCTATACCGGTCTCCATTAACGGTAACTGACTCTCCAGCATTATTTCGGAAGAAGTATGGCCCAATGACTCCACCAGCCTATAGAGCACACCAAACAGTCAGTTTTTGTGCATGTAATGGCGTTTCAAGGGTCTCATATGGATTCCCTTCACTCCAAATGCGGCAATTTTGCTTGTTGACGTAGCCATTCAACCAAAAATGAGCCTCATCACTGAACAAAATTTTGCTATGAAAATCAGCATCGAGATCAATCTCATTTTCGGCCCATACACCAAAATCACGACGCATTGCATGGTCTCGCGGCTTTAATTCTTGCACAAGCTGGATCTTGTAAGGTCGCAAGCCAAGATCTTTGCGCAAAATCTTCCATAAAGTTGATGGACAAAGCTCTAATTGCTGTGCACGGTGGCGAATCGATTCATTCGGGTCCTCTTCAACACTTTGCTCTACAGCGGCAATTGTTTCTTCGGTGCGCACTGTTCGACGTCTCTGCGGATGCGTATTATCACATAGAGTAAACGTAGTGCGAAAACGATCCATGGTTAACCGAATTAATTGCTCTGATGGCCGATTATGTCGACCATAAAATGGACGGAGCTTGCGGTTAACTTCGCGAACTGAACCATTATTTTCGAAATAAATTTGCACGATTTGCAAGCGTTGTTCTTTTGTCAACCTATTCATGATGAAATGGCAAACCAAACTAAATATTAATCACTTGACAGCTGACAAAATGGCCGCCAGTTAAAAAAGTGATGCCAACTTAAAGTTCTATACGTCTATAAAAAACACCCTTTATAATACCCTGTCATAATACAAACTTAGATAAATTTGAGTTAACAAATTTTTTTAATTCTCATGTTTTCAGTATTGTCGCGTAAGAAAATTAACTGTTTTTAAATTAATGAATTACACGCGAGACAGTATTTTATTTATTTGGTTCTTTATTGATTTTAAATTTATGACTAAAATTACAATATGTAAATATTTGGACTACAAAAATATTTAAAATATAAAATTGACCGTTAACATACTGCAACAAAATCATCAAAAATAATAAAGCAAATGCATTGATATATTAATATATATAAATTTAATAACAAAAACAATGTAACGAGTAAACAAACAAAGGGATTAACAAGCAAATAAAGGGATTAACAGTAGTGCTGGCACTTTTATCAGTGATGGGCAGGTGAATAAAAGTGATCTCCTCCAACATTCTCCCCCGTTGAAAGGTCTGCGAGCCACCTTATTCATTGGTCGTCGACATGAGGATTTCGCGGTTTTTAGTTCGACAACTCGAACGTGACCATCTGTACCAGCAATCGTCTTAGTAACTCGAGCCAAGAGCCACATCAGAGGAGTTGTGTTATCTTCGGAATGATAACTAAATCATCAATTTGAATGTCTTGTTGCGACTCCGAAATACGATATGCCACGAAAAAATTTAATGTTGATGAATGCATTTCAGGCATTGCAAAACAATTTGTGAATCTGTCTAAAATAAAACTTACACCACAAATTTAAGAAATTGTATCCTGTGTTTTAAACCAAATTCGACTAAGTAATACTGCAGCACATAGTTCAAGACTAGGCAAAGACTGGGCTTTGATGGTTTGGCAAATAACACAGTCGATTTGTAAAAACCATTAACAGCAAAGCCGTGCATACCGAAAAGTATGTTTTCCGATATGAAACCGTAACGAGGTACTTTGATGTAATGAATGTGTTCAAAATCATCTGTAATTTTGAGCCACACACTTGCCCAAGTTGGAGTGAGGGGATCATCGCAATTAATGTTTTGCACCCATAGTTTTTGAAGAAGAATCTTACATCGAATGATGATTGGGCTTAGAAGACCAAGCATGTGAAATATTTTGGCTATATTTGACAAAAATGATAGTTTTGGAGGTTTCCGCGTATCTAACAGATCGTAGCGAAACACAAACATATCCTGGCTAGGACTTCAGGGCATTCCAAGTGTTTTTGTGATGTCGTCTTCAGAGTTTTAAATGGCAACTTCTTCACTGTTGTTGTTGTTGTTGTTGACAAAGTCCGAGCAATTACTGTTTTTTTTTGCAAGCTGAAGACCATGAGCGCTTAAAACTTTTATTATTTCAGCTTTTTTAACTGCAAACATTTCGAGACTATCAGAGCGAGTGAGAACATCATCGACATATAAATCCTCACGAAGTACCTTTGAACCGATGGAAAAAGTTGATCTTTGTTGATCAGCTATAAAGAACAAACTTCTTGTTGCTAAAAACGGTGCCGCTGAGAAACCATATGTAATGGTGTTCAGACGAAACAAGCTTAGTTCATCCTGTGTATAACATCTCCAAAAAATCAGTTGAAATTTACGATCACGATCATTTTGGATATAATGGAATAGGAATTTTCACTTTGATGCGTAAAAGCATCAAAGCTTGGTAAAAATTGATTTCGTCACAGCGGATTTTGATAAGAATTTGTAGGAGCAAAGTTGAGAGTTGATTGTAGCAGCAACAGAAAATTTTAGTTTTGTGTGCACTTCACCAATTCCAGAAACCCCATGGCGACTCAGTTGAGAACTGAGTTTAATGGCGTTTTCTTTTCTAACAAAAATGTTGCATATGTTTAACAATTTTACACCTTTGTGTAAGATATGTTACATATTTTACCCTCAATTTTATGTAAGGGTACTCGTAAGTATGCTACACTTTTATTTAGTAGTTTTTCTCTTGATAAGTGATGTCTGCTTTTGTTGCTAAACCCAGTGTTATATTACTTTATGTTTGAAAGGCTAATTAAATATTACTGACATGTAAAGGTAGTTAGAAAAATTCAATAACAGTTTTTGTTCTATTGTGGCTATAAAAAGTGTAGCAGTTTTTCGAGGTTAAGGCAACATGCAAAACATTTTATGCAATAAAATTTATTTCTGAACAAAAGTCAAGAAGTACCCTTACCTGTTGAAAATAACCAAAATTATGAAAACAACAGCAGCTGGTATTATGGCTCTTCTAAATAAACGACCAACTAATGATACAGCATTATTTTTACTAGACAACTGATTAGGTGTAGCACTGGTAGGCACTGATTAGCTGACTGACAAAATCGACAACGACTTTTAGAGGGACATTTCGACATTAAGTGACCCTTTCGAAGGCAGTTTATGCAGTGCCCATTACGTTTTATAAAGTTAAAACGTTCCGAAACTACGAGCGACAAAAACGAAGAACACGTTGCAAGATAATGTTCTGCGCTATTGCAATACGAGCAGCTGATATTTGAGTTTGAAGTGACACATGTAGTTGAGTGGCGGTTAGAATTTTGTTTTTTTGCTAGAACTATTTTTTACATCACTTTTTTTACCATGATTTTCCAAAAATTGCAGCGATTGCCTTAAATTTTATAGCAGGTTTCCCACGAAGGCAATAATTTAACATCTATTTTTTCATCATAATTTTCTTTTGTTGAACCATCAAGCTTCGATAACACCATATGAAATATGATCTAGTTCATAACATCCATTTCTGACCCAAGCGATAAAAGTGAACCACAAAATGCAGCTACGGTATCAATTATATTATGTAACAAAACACTATGACCTTTAAGCATTTCAGAAATATTGAAGAGATCAATAATATGTTCCAGAAAAACAAGAACCTTATTGTCGTAGCATTTTCTTAACCTGTATAGAGACTTCGGGTAATTTTCTTCCGTTACTTGACATGGTTGGAGGACTGCACGAGCTTTGCCAGATAGATAATTCAATAAATAGTTGAATTTTTTAACACGTGTCAAAAATTAATTTTCGGGGACCATGTTGTTAAAAGTTGAAATAAATCGTTTACAATCTGCAGACTTTCCATCGAAATGAGGCAATTTAATGAGGGTAATCGGCTACGGCTGAAAAGTCCAATCGATGTGTTGAGATAACTTGGTTCTATTGAAGTTGAACAACGACTTTTATTTAATATGGACAAAATTTTTGCTTTGGCCCCAATATAAATTTCTTTAAGATCACCTTTGGCTGCATCGGAAGGAAATTTTTTTTCAATTTGCCCTGGAATGTGACAGATCTGTTAGAAATACGACTCCAAAATTTCTAGTCTATATTGTAAAATTGTAGTGTCAACCTTGTCAACATCCTTTTCAATTTTTTTCAAATACAAAAGATACATGAAATATTTCTTTTCATCGCAGCCCTTTGTTGTTTGAGCAATGCAAACACTGCGCCACTTGCAGTATTTTTATCAAGAATTACATTATCGTTATTAGCCATTTATTTATTAAAGTTTTTAAAGGTTTTTAATTAGTTAAAGTAAATTAAAAATATTTTGTTTTATTGCGTCACAAAAATTTTATTTGTTTCAACGAATATTTATCATGATTAATGAATCAAAAAATATCGTTGGCTCAAAGAACTTTTCGAAAGAAAAGATGCAGCTTTACCACGAGCGGTTTTGTCGCGCCAAAAAAAAATGTTTTACACAATTTTGAATTTGTTGCGGCTTTAGGGGCCCTAAGTTCTTTTTACACTTTGTTTTAATAAATATTTTTATTTAAACACTTTAACACTGCTGTCCTGTCACGGTCGCCAAGAAGTGTCGCATAAAAAAATTAACTTTTTTTAAATTAATTAATTGCACGCGAGACAGTATTCTATTTCTATTTCAAATTTAAGACTAAAACTAAAATTACAATTTGTAAATACATATTTGGGCTACAAAAATATCCAAAATATAAAATTGACCGTTAACATACGGCAACAAAATCATCAAAAATAATAAAGCAAATGCATTGATATATTAATATATTTAAATTTAATAACAAAAACAATGTAACGAGTAAACAAACAAAAAAGTTAAAAAACAAATAACAAAGCATACTCTGTTCAGACATTTTTTCTTATTTAACCCTTTCGGGACTACTGGGATAATACGTCCCAGCAATTTTCAAACTGTCTTTTTTCTTTATTTGCAACGCAATCGCCAGGGAGGTAGAACTCCCAAACGTCCAAAAACGGATAGCATCAATATTGGAGACCACTTGCCAGCAGAGCAAGAGAAGCGTTGTCGCTGTGTCCGCTGTTCTTTACTTGGCATAGAAAAGCGAACAAAGATGATATGCTCCGGTTGTAACAACGCCTTATGTTACAAGTGTTTTGGGCCATTCCACAAATAAATACCTAATTGCATTCCTAAAATGTTAAAAATAAAGGTTAACTTTTATCTAAATCTAATAATATTTATATTTTAGTTATCTTTTTAATTTCGAATCGCTCTTCGAGAACACTGATTGGGATTTTATGCCCCATAAAAATACTTATTGGGATTATATGTTCCAGGATAAAAGGACGAATTTAAAATTTTTGAGTATGGAGAACATAATACTTTTATCATACCTTTTAGAATATGAAAAAAATTTTGCCATACATAATTTGGTTTGCAAATTAAAACTCCGTCCCGAAAGGGTTAAGTTAATTTAATATTAATTGCGAAATTTAATTTCGTATTCAGACATGCTCAATTAAGCTTATTCAATTAGAACAAGGCATATTTATTTTACTAGGTAGTGTCGTCCGCCCAGCAAATTTTTCTTTTTATTACAAAACCAACATGGCTTCTTGTTGTTGCTTTAAAGTTGGAAGTGTTAAAAGTCATTTTCGTATGACCCGCAAACTCTTCCTCTTCAATTTTTTTACTATTTAAAACAGACTTTTTTTTAAATTATAATAAAAAATAATATTAATTTGGTTTAATTTTTAAACTTACCTTTAGCTTCGCTTGCCATTTTCTTTTTGTTTGTTTTTATTTATTACTTACGGCTTGTCAATTTTATGAATTTTTTCTACTCACTGAACACAGTTCCCAGTAAACATACTTGTTGGAAAGAGTTGCATTTCGCATTTCATTCAATTAGTGAAGGAATTAAGTACTAATTGCTCAATTTATTAATTGCGTAAATTGCTTAAATGCTCAATTAAATCGTATCTCTGAACAGGGTATTACTGATGAAAAGTCGAACGCAGACTACTCACTCTAAGTCAACATTGATGGGGTTAAGGTAACAGCTGCGTGTGACAGTGGCATCTTGGTATCCAAATCGTTTTTTGATAACTATAGACGTCACAAAAAAATGAAAATTTTTTTGTTCCATATGTAAGTTACAGTGGCGACTATATAAGTAAAATCGGTAAGTACAATTCATTGGTTACGTACCAAGACAAACCCAACAACATTCGTTGTAGTTGCTGACGAAAACAACCCAGTATTATTGGGTAGAAATTTTGTACGTTTTTTTTTTAATTTTGAATTGAAGCAAGTCAATTTATTAAAAATTATATAAATGAAGATATTATTGTAAATAAAATTAAAAATGAATTTTCACAAGTACTTAGTGATCGCTTGGGCAGATTTGAAACAAGTGAAGTGACGTTCGCTGTTGATGACAAACCAGTGCCTATTTTTTTAAACCGCGCACTCTGGCTTTTGCATATACAGAAAAAGTTGAAAGAAAATTGCGCAAAATGATTGATATGGAAATTTAAGACCCGACTTAGCATTCATAATGGGGAACACTCCTCGTCCCAGTCCTTAAGCCCAATGGAGACTTAAGGATTTGCGCTGATTATAAAGTTACATTAAAAAAGCATCTTATTGACGTCAAATATCCACTGCCACTCATTGATGAAATTTTTACTTCTTTAGAAGGTGGCCAATTCACGAAGTTGGATATGCCAAGTGCTTACAATCAGCTTGTTTTAGATTCGAGTACTCAGGAATTGTGCACATGCAGCAAGAACTTTTCAAAAAAAAGAAAAACTTGTTACGCGGAATTCCACAAGTAGTGGTCTATCAAGACGACATACATCACTGTTACGTGTAAAAACTTCACGGAACATATTGAAACTCTTAAACTGATACTATCAAAATTGAGCTCTGCAGGGATAACTTTGAACGTAAAAAATGTGTTTTTTTTCAACCGAAAATCACATATTTAGGATTTCAAATAGACAAAAATGGTCTGAGTAAGACACCAGAACGAATCTTGCATTATTAATGCACCAACTCCACGTAATACACCGGAAGTAAAAGCTTTCGCCAGAATTGTCAATTACTATTCCCAATTTATTGAAAACTTTGCACACAAAATGACGCCATTGCATTTTGCAAAAAATAGGAAATTTGTTTTGTCGAAAGAAAGTAAAAAGGCATACGAACAAATTAAAGTTGATGTATCTTCTAACCAAATTTTGGTACATTTCAACCCCAGATCAGCCATCGTTTTGACAACAAATGCAAGTAACAGACCGATAGCGGGCATACTTGTGCACCAATACGCTAACAGGTCTCTAAAACCGATCGCGATCATTACCAAAGTCAGAGCAAAATTATCCTCCTATTAAAAAAGGGTCTCGCTGTAACTAAATTACGTCAATACTTTTTGGGCAACAGTTTTACAATATGCACTGATCACAAGTCACTTCTTTCGTTATTTGGCCCAGCGAAGGCACTACCTGGTATAGCATCAGTCAGGGTACAGTGATATAATAATAAAACTTTATCTGGTTTTCAATACAAAATTAAATATATATTCAGGGTACAAGAAACTAAGCTGATAGTTATTCATAATTCCACAATGTAATACTACAGTTGATTCGAAAGAACACACATACATTAATTTTATTGATAAAGAAAGTAATTAGCTTTTAAATTATAAAAATATAAATATAAGAAGAAATATACTAAATCAATTGCATGTATGATATATGGTTTAGTCATATCCTTGTAACAGACAATGGTCGCCAATTTTCATTTCGGAAAATTTTAAGTTTTTTTTTTAACAAATGGCGTTAGGAACATTCTTTCCTCACCAGGACATCCTGCAACAAACGGACAACAAAAGGGCTTTGTTAAAATTTTAGAAAAGACAATTTACGTTGACCTGAAATTAAATAAAAATACTGATTTAGAAACGATTACAGAAATACTAAGCACTGCATTACAGGTAAAACCTCCTCCAAAATTTTTTTCGGTAGAACCCTTAAAAACAGATTTTAGTTTACTAAAACTACCTTTATTTAAAGAAATAATCACTTAACAACAAAAGAAAAGTGGAAATAATTATCGTGGCACACGAAAAAATTAAAAAATGGACAACAAGTTTGGGTACGAGATTATACCGATACAAACAAACGTAGTTGGACACAAGCAACTACGTCAAATAAAGTGAAATGTGAATCAGACTAGGAGCCCATGTGCTCAGAAAGATACTATAAACGAAACCAGCATGCATCGGAGTGTTAACAAAGATAGTGTACTTACACCATCTGGCATGAATACTTATTTACAGCAACCTGTGGGCGAGGATGAGCAATCGAGTTCAAGACTCGACTATTCATCCAATTTTTGTCCTGAAAGAAATTTAAGACCTCGGAAAGATGGAAAAGTTTTTAAATGAGATAATTTATTGGTTTATATATGGCGGCATGTTCTATATGATTGCAAACCGTAGCTGTTAAGTAATGATTACTAATCGTAATGATCACTAATTTGATTACTTATTTTTGGAGGGTGAAGTAATGATTAAATTACCATTACTTTTAGTTTTACACGGTAAATAATTGATAACGATTACTAGTAATGGGAAAATAATCTAAATTACTTGAAATTACAAAAAAAAATAATCGAAAAGAATCAAAAGTAATCAAAATATAATTGGATTACTTTTAAGGATTATTTTTAATTCTTTTTGTTATTTATGAAATTTTTTCGTCTTTTTTTTAACTTCAATTATGCTCTAGTTCTTTTAATTAGCGAATGGGTTAATTTCTCTTTTCTCGCTTATTCATAAATATTTTAATTGTTACTGTTTATGCTTTGGCAATAATAAAAATTCCATTGATCTCTACATTTCACTAATATTTGTTTTCCTTGTTTCGTTGCTAAGTTGATAGTAAAAAATTATTTCCATTCACGTTCGTTGTTGTTGTCCCATTTCGAAATTGATCTGTTTTAATATGAAACCAAATTTGCTGTAGTAAAATATTTGGCAACAATACGACTTGCTTAACGAAGCATATATTTTTTCTAACCTGCCCTTAACGTCTTCAGCTCCAGTTGATCGACTGTTTTCATTTGCCGGAATCGTCAACAGTCCAAGGCTGCAATCACTGTCTGATTTTTCCTTTGAAAAATTACTTTTAATGAAGGCCAATAGTAAAAATATGTAAAGTAAAATTTGTTGGTGATTGGTAGTACAAACATATATTGAATATTTGTTTTTCTGTATTACTCTCTTCGTTTTTCTTTATAATTTTTTGTAAGACTGAAATTGTTAGTGTTAGTGTTATATAACTGAATAGGTGTGTTCATTTACTAAAAATTTGTAGAAATTTGTAATACTAGAAAGAGTTCATTAACCCAAAAAATTTGCAACGAGAGAGCGTCGAAAGAGCGTAAAAAATTGAGAGACATACAAATTTTTGCAAGTTTTTACAAGTAAAATTTTTACTTGCAATAATTATTCAAACAGCTGTTTTGCGTTTGTGTTTACAAAAAAATATTTCCAAATTAAGTTGAAATTAAAAATATTTTGGAAAATTTAAGAAAGTGTAAACTTTTAAAACGATAAAAAGTATTAAAAAGATAAATTTATTTTTGTGTAACTTAGAAACAACAGAAGCTAAATAAGATGTCTAATGAAATTGAACTAAGCAACACAGTATCTAGTACATTAGTGGCAAAGGATGTTCCGGCAAACAATCTTAGTGTTGTAAATATTATGAGTAGGTAGCTACTCGGTAATTTACACTAAGCAGGCAAATAATTCAATTAGATCAAATATATATTGGGAAATAAATTAAAATTAACACATAATTTATTAAATTACTTTTTTACTGCTTTTGATATTTTATTTTGGATAAAGCTTTCGCCGGCTGTTTATTAATATTATTATTATAGTTTGGAAACGATTGCAAAGGAGGATCGTTAACGTTAGACAATAACGAACAAAAATTCTCAATAATAATATCTATTAACGCATGCTTATTCTACCACGCATTAAAAACACCATTTTATGAAAATCGCTAGGAAAATAAATCACAAAGTTGGACATCAACATTTCTGCGACCTTATTCTGTCGTTATTTCCGATATTTAAAATAAAAATTCTATGTGTAGGCTAAACTAATTAAAAATAGATATTTTATTCATTAATCTTAGTCAAAAGTAGTTAATCACCTTTATCGTATATAGCGTATTTCGACTACATCAAGTACTAGATTCAATAAAATTGCACAACTTTTCATTATTCTATTACAAGCCGTACTCGAAAAACGCCAGTTACGACAAGGCTGAATATAAATGACCATAATCACATCATTTTCATAATAATATACATATATGTATAATTTTTCCAGGGGTAGTTACTGAGTACTCATATGTACCTATACATTACAACATTATTTTAACCTGCATATTTTAGCTAGTAAAGTGTTCATTTACTTTTTCAAATTTTTGAGAGAAATTTTGGAAAATTTCTTGTTACTCTCTCGTTGCTAATTTTTACTAGTAAAGTAAATGAACACACCTAATGTGTTAAGAACTTTTTAAATAAACAAAAGCTAATATAAATTTACTTAGAACTTTTTTCTAAATTAAATATGTAACATACACTTAAAATTTTTGAAAATAATCAAAAAGAATCGAAAGTAATCGTTGAAAGTAGTTGGATTACTTTTTGATTATTTCTGATTCTTTTTGATTATTCTTATAGTGCATTTACATTATAAGCAAATCTAGTACTAATGAGATTTCGAGCAAAATCTAGTTGATTTAAAATAGATTTCCCATACAAAACAAAATCTACTTCGCCATTAGATTTTGAGGAAATCTACTCAAAATCTAGTAGAACATACCAATGCAACTATGATTTTTTTCATATTGTACCAAAAAATACTACACTGTACAAGAAAAAATGACAGTTTTATTAAAAAAATAAAGGGAAAATTATTTAAAATGTTAAGAAAATGAAAATATAAACAAAAGTAAAAATGAATGATGTGTAAACTATAAATAAAATGGTAATTAAAATTTTTAATTTTCCATTTTTTGATTTTATATTAATATGAAATCCAGCTAGTGTCAAAAAAATACAGTGTAAACAAACTAGATTTAGAAAGAGATTTCAAATCAAATCTAGTAGATTTCGGTGTAATGTATGAAAATTACTTAATGTAATGACTATTAAGTAATTTTCAGTAATCCAGATTATTTTTTCATTACTAGTAATCGTAATCAATTACTTTTGGAAACCGGCTCAAAAGAGAATTATGTAGTCATTACAATTATTTTTGAAAAGTGATGTAATTGATTACTAATCGTAATCAAAATTTAATAGCTCTATTGCATACAACAATCAATAATAGTACTTTTAAAAATTAAGCACAATGGCAACACCATCAGCTGTTATAAAAGAATCCATATACATATGCAGAGTTGTTATGAGAACATAATTAATAAGCATTCTTGAATTTGCTTTTATAAAGATTGGTGATTTTCTTTGGGTGTATGTCCCTCTTTTTCTTGCCGCTACATTACAATCATAATACGCCCATATTTTTATGTTATTATGCTTTTGTTATTTGTACAGCTCTCTTCTATTTATTTGCTACTAATTCTGGGGACAATACAATGATATTGTTACTTAAGTAAGATTTGGCAGCCCTTATATAACTCTATGATGTAAAGAAACAGAGGTAGGATCGATCAAGTTTATCGAAAGCCACAGTATAATAAATAGAGAATTTATTATAAATTAGCACCCTACAATTATTACAAATTTCATGATGGTATTTGCAATCAAAATACTAGTAATCCGTAACAAGTGAAAAACCTATATAAAATCAAATACATTAAATGACCCAATAAAAAATATTGCTTTAAACACCTTAAAGATTACTATCATTTCATTTAACTCTTAAACGCTTTAAGGGATACATACGAATATAAAATAAGAAAATATTATTGTCTGTATTGTTTAGAAATACTCTTTTATATTGTAAAATTTAAGTTCAAAATATATTATTTTGCCGATTTTTCTTTTTATTACCAAAGCATTTTGGTTACATAAACATTATAGTTTTCACTTTAAATTTTAAACTTCTACAAACTCATGCATTCTAAAAGTTTAAAATGGTTTTCATGTGTTGAATGGGAATAAAAGATTTTACAATTCAACCGCAAATAAGTTTTCGTAAATTGTATGTTGGTCTGTGGTTTTCATGAACAAAGTTCTAGAGCTAGTTTTTGGTTTTTGCTTTTAAAGGTTGTTTTTTCTGCCTTAAAAGGTTGTGTGTACATACAAACATATTTAAGAATAACAAGAGCAATCTTGAATGCACCTTATAAATACGTGCAGTTTATCTTTTTTAAGGGTCTACTTTCTAGTAGATATCTTTAGCATTGCGGATAAAAAGATATCAAAAGGGCCAGTGACTGATATATGCTATGTTGTGTGAGTTTAATAAATGAGTTTGTGCATCTCGCTAAACTTCATTCAAGTTTTCCACTTTTACATGTAAGTATAAAATAGATAAATTGTTCATTTTAGAATAAAACTATTTAAACACACCGCCTAAAACTTAAATCTTTCTTTACAAAGATAAAACCGAATAGGCCACTACAACCTGTGGTGGTATTTGAAATGTAAAAAAGACATGTCTTTTCATTCATACGACGTATCTGCGCTTAAAAATATTTCATATACAGGGTGTCCGCCGGGACACTACTTTTTTTTGTTTATAACTTTTGATCAAAAGAAAGAGAATAGATCTTATAGCGATAAATGTTTTATCTTATGTAAGAAATTATGTACGGAACACAATATCAGATAAATCTTCGCCTCTGTTAGCTTTACAAATACAAGCCTTTTTGAGTGAGCATATTTTTCACTACATTCTCACGCATTTTACGCGATGTATCTTTAATTTCATCACAAATATTTTGTTTAAGTAGCTCATGAGTTCCTTTTTTTACATAAATCTTGTTTTTCAGATATCCCTACAAAAAGAAGTCTGGATCAGTCAAATCAAGCGACCGTGGAGCCCAATCAACATCACCTTTTCTTGAAATAACTCACAGAAATTCCTAATCCTAGCTATATGCGATGTGGCACCGTCTAATTAATACCACATATTAATGAAGCCCAAATTATGCAGCTGTGGCAGTTACCGTTACGCCATTTTCATTTTCAAAGAAGTAAGTTCCTGACCAAATTGCACACTCGACTGTCACTTTTAGTGGACATATCCATCCATTTACATATCCATCCAAATAAAAATGTGCCTTGTCACTCATTTTGATTTTTTTTTTCTTGAAAATCGGGGTTGCCATGGGCGAGCTGAAACATCCTATTGTCATATGTACGGCGGTGTAAATTGTTTTATGAAAGAAGCTCTTATATCAACTGGATCTTAAATGGAAACAAATGCAAATCCTTTAGCAAAATTTTGGCCAAAATTGTTCTTTAAGCTGCAGAGCACGGCGTCGAACTATAGTTCATGAACAATAAGGGTTGCTGCTGAGGCAGTTACGAAAAAACGAGTTGTCTTTTTAACCGACTTCAAAAAAAGAAGGAGGTTCGACTGAATGTTGCTTCTTTTAAGTTTGTGCCTGCAGAACTCAGTTATTTGTGAACCGATTTTAAAATTTTTTGGTAATATGATAGACTATGCTTACCGTTTAAAAAACAGTTCATAATCTTAAAAATTAAAGGGTGTCTCCATACAACATACATATTTTTTACAAGTAAAGGACGACTCTGTAAAATTAAAAATGACTGCGTATTACTATGGCTCTCAATTACAAAAGGTTACACAAAAATAAATCTAGAAATTAAAGGGTATCCCCATAATTGATGTAAATTTACTTATATGGGCCTATCTTTTGAACCGTTATAGACAAACGCTTGCAATTTGGAAAGAATGTCGATTGCTATGGCCGTTATAGTAACAATTATTAATACTAAAAATTATAAATTAAAGCGTGAGCCTATAGTTCATTTAATTTGATTTATATGGCCATACTTTTTAACAGTTGTAGACAGACACTTAAAATTTACAACGAACCTGTATTGCTAAGTCCGCTAAAACAACAAGTATAAAATTTGGATTTGGAAGTTAAAGGGTGTACCAATAGTTGATGTAATTTTAAGTATGTGACAGAATGCTGAAACTTAATAGGGGCCTGAATTGCTAAGCCCGCTATATCAATGAGTATATAATTTAAATTTAGAAATTAAAGAGTGTCCCCTAACTGATGTAGATTTACTTATATGTGCTTATTTTTTGAACCGTTATAAACAAACGCTTGCAAATTTGATATTATGTCAATTGATATGGTCGTTATAGAAACAAGTATTAATATTAAAATTAAAAGGTGCCCCAATAGCTCATTTAATTCTGTATGTGGCCATAATTTTAAACAGTTGTAGACAGACGATTGAAATTTACAAAGAACCTGTATTACTTACTCCTCTACAACAACAAGTATTAAAGTTGTTTTGGAAATAACGGGTGTCCCAATAGTTGATGTAATTTAGTGTATGTGGCCGAACCTTTGAACCGTTACAGACAGCTGGACTTTACTAGGGACCTGTTTTGTTAAGTCCGCTAAGTCCCAGCCAACTTGACTTAATGACTTACTTTTGTGATTGCCATATTTTGTTACTCGCTTACAAAACACATTACATTAGTTTCCAAAAAAGGAAGTAGTAATGGAACTAGTTCTTTATGTTAAAAGAGACTCCCGTAATTGATTATAAAAGTCTCATGCCTTGTTAAAATCATTAAGTTTGCAATCTAGTTGGGAAGTACATCTACCAAAAATGCTTAATTCTACACTCGATTACCTTTTAAAAAAATTTTTTTTGGGAAGAAGCTTAGAATTTGAATTTAGAAATTAAAGGGTGTTCTCAAAATTAATGTTATTTTTTCTATATGGTCGTATTTTAGACAGAATGTCCACTATTTTGTTTCGTTTAATAAGAAGTATAAAAAATTTAAATTATAAATTAAAGGGTTTTACAATAGTTGATATAATCTGATGTATATGGGCAAACTGTTGAACCGTTACAGACAGACGGTTAAAATTTACACAGAACCTGATTGCTAAATCTACTACAACAGCAAGTATATAATTTGAATTTGTAAAATAAAGGGTGAGTCCATAGTTGTTGTAATTTGATGTATATAGCCAAACTATTGAACAGTTGAACTAGTATAAAGTTTGGAGATATAAGGGTGTCCGAATAGTTAATGTAATCTAATTTATGTGGCCATACCTTTGAACCGTTATAGACAGACAGATGAAATCTGTTTGGAAGTCGGTTTTTTTGAGAGAATTATTTTTAATCAATACTTATAAAATTGAAACTTTTGCTTGTATTAATGTTTTCCTGTAGATTTAAAGCTACGCTATGAAAAAATTTAGTTTTGGGTGTGACAGCACTAAGACTAATTTCTTGTAGTAAAGCAAAGGCTTAAATACCATTATTTTGAAAAAGTCAGTTTAATAATACACTTGCAATTGTGATAATTTTAGCTCTTTGCACCATTGTGAAATTCATTAGACCTGCACTAAACTATCGTTTAGTATAATTTTAGTGTCTACGTAATGTCAAGTTATTTATAGTTACCGTAAAATAAATGACACACAATTATATTTACCTAAAACTATGTTACAGAAGAAATATAAAATGATTTTTAAAAATAAAAAACTACATTTGAAATTAAACTTTTGAAATAAATAATTATTCATTTCGTCATATTTTTTAAAAATCTATAAACATAAAACTTAACAGTAAAGTAAGGTAGTATTGGAAGGTTATTCTCGGATGCGATATTTATATATTAAAAATTTTTGCAGAAGTTTAAATATTGTGTTAAGTTACTCTGCAACTTCTAAAAAATTGTACGGTTTTCTACATCAAGCATTATCAAGCCTTTTAATTATTTTGCATTTCAGAAAAAGGGTGCTTTGAAATTTAATGATGATTATTAATAATTAACTTAATATTAAATTATGCTAAGTACACTATTAAATTACGTCAGTACTTGATTCTGAAAACTTAAGACCTGATTAGTCTTTACTTTCTGTTGCTATTCTGTTCCTTGCCGTTCTGCTTTTTAAACCCTTCTGATTAATTTTTCTGTATAAAAATATATCAAATATACCACACAAAAAAAAATACAATTACAATTTGACCATGTCGAATATAGCACTAATTTAATGAAGTAGGTTAGGTTAGGTTGCACAGGCCGTCGGCATAAGACCGACCCACTTGGGTCCCAAAGGTCCCGTTGTGTTGCCTGGAAACAGGATTTGCAGGGGATCACATTCAGGCCATTACGGCACCGTCACAGATCCCAATCCAAACCACCCCGAGGACCGGATAAACAAGTTTATCCTACCAACGTCGCAGACAGATAAGTCTGCAAGACCATGCAGTCTCGGACTGCCGAAGATGGCCGCTCTATTTTCAGAAAGAGCTGGGCAGTGGCAGAGCAGATGCTCAACCGTTTCTTCCTCTTCCTCATCTTGACAACTTCTACAGTAGTCATGATGCGGAAGATTCAATCTCCTAGCATGGGTACCAATGACACAGTGCCCCGTCAGCACCGCCACCAGTGTGCCCAGCTGCCCCCGAGGAAACCTCAGTAGATTTGCGGTTCTCTTATTATCATACTGAGGCCACAATGTCCTCGAGACCCTGCAGGTAACCTCCGCAGACCATCTAGACTGTGCGGCTCTGAGGAGTTCCTGCTGAAGTAAAGCTCTACAGCAGCTTAATGGGACTCCCACCAGTGGATCTGTCTCCCGGTCTTCCAACCTGGTTCCCGATCTGGCGAGTTCGTCCGCAGTTATATTCCCGGGTACGCCCGAGTGAGCCGGTACCCAAAACAGTTCCAGGTTGGAATGTCTCGCCATCTCGTTAAGAGATGTCCGGCATTCACGAACCAATCTGGATGTCGTATAGACACCCGATAAGGAGTTAATCGCGGCCTTGCTGTCAGTACAGATCCGGATATCCTCTCCGTATATCCTGTGGTACCTCATCCAGCAAGCCGCCCTTCTGATGGCTGAAATCTCAGCCTGTACCACGCTACACTGATCCCGTAGCCTAAACTTCATTCTGACTCGAAATCTAGGAATGAAGACGCCCCCCCGACCCCCGTGTCCGACTTTGACCCGTCAGTATAAACATCAAGCACATCCCCACGCATATTCGATGTGCCCGACGTTGATACCCCGAAACCAATATCAGACATGGGGGTGGGCGTGCAATAATCGATGTTGTCAGGGATGGCCGAGGAGCAGCCTAAAATGGTCGCATGTCCAAAGTCCCCTGACTTCCACGTCGCCGCTGCATTTAGTCTAACCGCCGAGTTCATAGCCAGCCGCTTGGCCATGAGATCGACCGGTAGCCAGTGCAGCATCGTAAAAAGGGCCTTCGTTGGAGTGGTGCGCATTGCCCCGGTGACCATCAAGGCCGAAGTTCGCAATATTCTATTCAGCATACTGCAGTTCACAAGTTTGCCCAATGCGGGCCACCATACAAGAACCCCATACATGAGTATGGGTTTTATGACCGTGTTAAAGAGCCAGTGCGACGTGTTGGGATTTATGCCCCAGTGTCTGCCCATGGTCTTTCTACACACATACAAAGCCACTGAGGCCCTATCCGCCCGAAACCGGACATTGGGGGTCCACGACAGTTTTGAGTCCAGGATGACACCCAGATACTTTGCCCTGTTGGATAACCCAAGCTCCACTCCATTTAGGAGTGGTAGCGGAAAATTTGGAATCTTGTTTCTTCTCGTGAAGAGCACAAGCTCCGTTTTCCGAGCGTTCGCGCTAAGCCCGCTCTCGGTACACCACCTACTGACGCAACCAAGCGCCGATTGCAGACATTGCGATAGCGTGTCAGGATACTTTCCTGATACTGCGACCGCGACGTCATCCGCATATGCCACAGTCCTGAACCCCTTGCAGTCCATTTCTGTCAGCAATGCGTTCATGGCGAGGTTCCAGAGAAGGGGAGATAATACCCCCCCCTGTGGTGTACCCCGCTTAGCTACCCTGTATATGGTAGCTAGCCCCATACTGGAAGTAATGACCCTATTAGTCAATAGATTCCGTATAAAGTTTATTATCGACTGATTTACATTCAGTCCCTCCAGGGCCATCGTAATGGCCTCCGGTTTCACATTGTTGAAAGCCCCTTCTATATCTAGAAAGGCAACCAATGCATATTCCTTATGCTCTAGGGATTTTTCTATAAACCCCACAAGCGTGTGTAGTGCCGTCTCAACAGATCTGCCCCTGACATACGCATGTTGAGAGGCGGAGAGTCGGTCCGGATTAATCGTCCTCCTCAAGTGGAGGTCAATTATCCGTTCCAGAGTCTTCAAGAGGAAGGAGGATAGACTTATAGGTCTAAAGTCCTTCGGTTCAGTGTGTGAGGTCTTTCCCCATTTGGGAATGAAGACCACAGAGCAAAAAGTCCATGGTTCCGGTATATACGACCATGCAATGCATGCCGTGTATATCGGAATTAACCATGGTATGACAATATCCGCATTATGCTGCAAATCAGCCGGTATGATACCATCAGGACCCGCTGATTTAAACGGGTCAAAACTACCAAGAGCCCACATAAGTCCTTCCCTGTTTATAGGAAAGGGAACTGATGCGCGGCTGTCAAGGATGGCTGTTCCTTCTCCCCTAGAAGGAGCACAGCCCGGAAAGTGAGTTTCCATGAGAACCTCTAGGGTCTCCTGTGCACTCAAGGTCCAATTGCCACATGGTTTCTTAATGAAACTAGGGACAATGGGCGTTGCCGATAGAATCTTACGAAGCCTGCTCGTCTCGGAAGCACCCTCCACTCCACTGCAGAAGGATCTCCAAGACCTTAGCTTTGCATTTCTTATCATATTCTTAAATCTGTTCACTGAGGACTTATAAGCTGACCAGTTTCCTGATCTCTTGGCCTCATTAAAAAGTCTACGGGAGGCTTTTCGTGCCTCCGCAATATCCGAGCTCCACCAGGGTGGTTTGCTCTTACCTCGGCAGATATTCATTCTGCAGGATTCCGAAGTCGCGCGTTCAAACGCATTGGTTAATGCATCCACCGCGACTTCAATGTCCCGCCGATTTCCTATTCTCGGTGGACTCGAAAGAAAATCGGAAAGGAGAGAATGTTGCCGCTCCCAATCCGTTTTCCTTCTATTACGTCGGGGGGTGACCCCATGTACCCGAATCACTACGTCGAATTCAATATACCTATGATCAGAGAACGAGCAGTCACTAGAGACCTTCCATGCCCTAATCAAATCTGAATGCTTAGTACTAACTAGCGTAACGTCAAGAACTTCCCTTCTATTTACTACGACAAAGGTGGGTTCTGACCCAACGTTTACAACGTCTACATTATTACAAAGAATGAAATCAAAAAGAGACTCACCCCTTGCATTAGAGTCCGAGCTTCCCCAAACAACATGGTGTGCGTTGGCGTTTGCTCCAACAATAACCGGCAGGTTTCGAGTGGCTGCCATCTTAATTATTCTGCAAAGCATTGGCGGCGGTGCTTCGCATTCATGCGCCATGTAACTGGAGACTATTATAATCGTACCGCCGTCTGTCTCCCAGGCAGCTGCTACCGTATCTTCATCACTGTAATCAGAGAGAATGAAGATATTCAGATTGCTCTTCGCCACTATGCATGATCTGATCTTACCCGGACCATTCATATACAGTAGCTTGAAGCCTTTAATACCAAGCCCGCAAACCTTGCCCCGATGAAGCCATGGTTCTTGGGCTAATACGATCTCCTCCCCTCTCTCCGAGATGCGAAGGAGTAGTGCAGCGGAAGCTGCCTTACAGTGGTGAAGGTTTATTTGAGTCACCTTCACCATCCCTGTTTGCGGATATGATTGTGACGTTGACGTCATCTTGGTCGGAGTCCAAGAGGGCGTCCTCGTCAACTGCCTCGTCCATTCTCTCGAAGAATTCACCCACAAACTCAGAGTTTGATAGGGTGCCTTCCTCAGAGATCAGACTGGCAGTCTCCTCATTCACCACATCTCCTGGAATAGGCTCATCACCCTCCGGAGTCAGGTTACCCCTGTCGTCGCCTCGGTAGACACGAAGAATAATCGTTTCGAAACCGTAGTAGATCCTTCCTCGTCTCTCCCGAAGCGGCGCCAGCGATTCCTGACTCAGCAGGACAACGATCCGTCTGGATGCCCCTTCAGGTTCGGAAACCTTTGCTACTTTCCAATCATTAGTTGGTAGTTCAGGATTTCCTCCCCGAATGAGTTCCATTATATCCTTAGGTTCGGCAGGTTCGTCTGGTATTCGTGCCATGGCTCTAGGCCTGCGGGGTATCTCGTCGAGAGGTACCACGTCAAGCCTCGCTCCTGCCCATAGGCCTTCCAAAAGAGCGACGGCTTGCTTTAATAGCATAGCCGAACGCTCGTTTGAACATGCCATGAGTTTGACACGTCCACGAAACCAACCTGCATCGTCGCATTGAGGGAAGGGGCCTGGGTTGTCTTTAATGACCCTCAGGAACACTCCCATCAACTTCTTACGTACTACCTCCCAGTTAGCGTGGGAGATGGAGCTATCCGCGTCATTCCGATCAATGACGGCGCGTACCAGGTTGCCTTTTGCAACCTCACTGAAGCTTCTGTCCATAGATTTGTATTTTGGACGCTTTGTAGCGGGCTGCTGACTCTGCGCTTGAGCCTCCTCCTCAGATCTTTGCCGTTTAGGCCCATCCGTGGATGTAGAAGGGGGCTTTTGCAGGCCAGCTAGAAAAAACTTGCCCATTTTAATGAGGTAGATTCCTCCTTCGTAAGGGTTTCAGCTGGCTTTTTGCCTAACTGATCCACACATTTCTCGGCAGCACGCCGTTTCAAGAAGGCCCTTCTGGCAGGTGGGGCGTGCCGTGGGAGTATAGTTTTGCCTTTTGCGGCTGGAGGCACAGCTTGGGAACCCGAAATCTTGTTCGCAGTTACCTTGCTGGCGGGGGGAGGTGAGACATTGGAACCCGAAATCTGGTTCGCAGTTCCGCTGCTCACAGCCGGCACTGGGTTGGCTGTGGAACCTTGCTGTGTTCCTACAGCGCCCGAAACAGGGGTTTTAGCCTTAGCGGCACGGACCTTGGCTGCTTTGGAAGTGCTTGGAGTGAAATCCAGAGGCACTTCGCTGCCTTTTTGTGCACTATTTCGTGCTTTTAGTTCGTATTTGGATGACCCCGGTTTCCCAGAGTCTCCTCCTGCATTTTTGGTGACACCAGTAACTTGCAGACCAGTCAGGCCTGGCGTTCCAACCTGACTAGCCTGGATCTCAGTAACATTCGATTCACCGCAGCCTGAAATCGTCACCGCGGGAATAGGGTCTCCGGAGATTATGAAGCCCCCGATCGGATACTTAGGGCATTTTTTCTTTTTCATTACGGGTAGTTTAAGACTTGCATTTTATACATGCTGCCATGTGGTTATAACTGCTGCCTAGTATGGACTAGGCAGACCACCAAGCCGCACCGATGGTGAACAGACGCTGGTGGGTTTCGGACAGTGGACCGTGGGTCTAGCTGACCCAGAAGAACGGACGTACCCTGACAGAATGCCCAGTCTCATTGAAAGGGGAAACATTCGTACAGGGTAGCTGATAGCCGCCCCATTGGGGAACAGACGCTATCAGACACTAATGAAGTAACTCCAATAAAAGAGCAAATATTGGGGTGACATAAAAATGCCAACACCTCTTAATGGGTTAAGCATTTAAAAAAATAGCATTACCTTAAAGATCTCTTAACAACCTTTAAAATGATACACATATTGATAAATATGGGCGAGCGCCAATTTTTTCAGCTGACGCTTTTTTCTTATTTTTTAGTTCTCTAACGCCCCGTATATTTATTTTTTTGATTGGAGTTACTTAACTGTTTATAATAACATTAAAAAAATTGAGGTAGGAGTGGTGTTTTGCCTGCTGCCTCGAAGGACATGAACCGATCATGCTGATTTCCATAATACCTTTTTCGACACTATATCTGATCGATGTCAATTTTTTTTGTGAAATCAAGTTTGCCGAGGCTAACACAGACGGGCAGATGGACATTTCTCAATCGACTTCGCTATGCATTAGAAATCAGAATAAATATAATTTATGGGGTCGAAATTGGATATTGTAGAAATTACACATAGAATGATAAACTTAGTTATACACTTTTTCTACTTTTTGTGGTGAAGGGTATTAAAATAGGTTTGTTTCCATTTTGCACACACACTCCCAAACGTCAAAGTAATAACAAACCACAAATACATATTTTCCATTTAGCAGAAACTGATCAGCTAATTCGTCATGGAACGGAAAGTAAATATTATTTCTGCCTTTAGACAGAAACTTCCAATAAATTCATTACCCCACGTCCACACGAGCCATCAACTTGGTATGAACATCATGTCGCACATTAATTCGGCTAATGTAGACTCCCAATGTGCATGTTTCGTTCATGTGCAACCATCGATGGTCGAACATATGTCTGAGCAACGATGTTCGCCATGATGCTCGCTCTTAAATGTCATTTTCTGTTTGACAGTTTACATTTACTATATAAAAAAATGAGGCGGCAAAAAACAGCACTCTAATTTACTATTTTTCGCATTAAATAACAATAAATAATCGACATTATCTTAATTATTTTAATAATTGTGCCTTTTTTATTAGTCCATCATCATTACAAAAATATAAGCCGCTTCTGTTCACGTAAGTAAAAAGCTTAAGATTTCTTCTTACATGGTTAAATTAATTTTAATAATTTCAGTTCACACGAGAGTCTGCTATTCAAGTTTTTGTATTCCGACAGTAATTTGTTAAACTGTGATTTTTTTACATTTTTGTCTTGTTTCGCACCTATAAAGATGGTAATTATAAATGCAAATCATCATTATTTAATATTAAATAGAGCATCCTTTTTATACCATTCACCCTTTCTTGTTTAATGCTTTTCAAATTTTAGGGCTCAACAGAAAAGGATGTTTTTAAAGTAATAGCTTTATACCGCCAATACCCATTTCTTTGGGATTACAAAAGTGCCCTTTATAAAAGAACGGATCTTAAAAGAAATGCTTGGGAGGAAATAGCAAAAGAAATGAAGAAAAGTGTTGAGGAGGTTAAAAAAAAATTAAATATTTAAGATCTGTTTACGTTTCAGAAAAAAAGAAAGCAGAAGAGTCGAAACATTCGGGTAAATATTTACAGTATTTACAGGCCTCATTTATACTATTATAATGAGTTTAGTTTTCTCGACTGTGTTGTTGCATTGCGTCCAACATCGAGCAATTTGTCAAACGTAAGTACATATAGAGAACAATTTGTTAATCTTTTTTAAAGCAAAATAAATTTTAATTTAGGAATCCAATCATATCATTGATGTGTCCCCAGAAACGTTTGTATTTAACGATAATATTACAAATAGTCCTGAGGATAGCAGCTCTTCAATTTCCAATGAAATTATGAAAACTTCGACACCAAAAGGTGATAAAAGTTGGGTAAGCCTTAAACGGTCACGGGTAGAGAGAAACGCCAAATTTACCGATGCTTTTGATGCCATTATTAAAAAGGTAAAGACCACCACCGAGGAACAGGAAACAATCGGAAAATCTATTGCTTTGCAATTAGCGCAACTGCCACTATATGATGCAACAAATACAATGGCAGATATGCAAAAATTACTTGCAGTTAAAATAAGAAACTGCTCAAAAACAGACATTGTTGAAACTGCTTTATTTGAAGCAGACATAACTTTTGAATAACAATTTTAAGTATTTTATTTTTTTTTATACAACTCAAAATATTTGTATCTTAATAGCAACAATATATCTATAATTATTTATAATAAGTTTTTTATTTGCAAAATAATAATTATGTTGCTTTATAAAAGCAATACACCAAAAAGACTTAAAACTGAAATTTACCAATGTGTATAGGTTATTTATTTTTTAATTTTAAACAGAACTGAATTGAAATTTTTTTTATTGTAATAATTTTATTTTCATATTAAATAAAAAGTTTATAATTTTAAAATCGTTTTTTTTAAATTAATGTATACAATGAAAAAATGTAAGTAAAAAAATGTATGTAAATGTAATCTGCTGTAAGCTTCAAACCAAAAGTTCTAGTAGTAGTAAAGTAAAATTTAAAGTTTTGAAAAAGCCGAACTGAAATAGATTATCTTTTTTTATATATGTTGGTGGTCCTTAAAAGGACCGATTGTTTTAAATGTTATTAGACCTGAAAATGACATATTGTTTTAAACGTTGAAGGTTCCGAAATTTATTCTCTTAGTGTTTACTCAATAGTAACTTCAACCGGGTTTGCAACTTGTTTTTTTATTTTTTGCCATTGAAAAGGGAATCTCCTTCGGTAACCAAATAATTTTTAATTTTATCTCGGACTCAGCGTTGCCAGATGATTTGAGAAGGAAATCATCATTATAGGCAGAAAAAAATCATATTTTATGGAAAAAAATCATCATGTTTTCAATACAAAATTTTATTTAAAAATTATCAATAAAATACATATATTAACATACATTGTATATATTTAAATTATTATTGTTAAGAGTGTACGAAGTTTTACGAAGAACTTTTACTATAATATATACAGGGTTTAATATTTTTAATTATATCTTGGTTAATTTTTAAATAAAAGCAGGAACAGTTTCTTATTGCTAAGTAATATTTTGCGTATAAGATACCTTCGTGAGTGCTGTTATCTAATTTATTTCTTTATTTAGTTTTGTTTAAACTAACTGTTGAGAATAGTCGTTCCACATATATACGTATAGATACCTGATTTTCCAACCAACAAATTAATTGCATTTTTATTTAAAAATGTTATGGGATATTAGAATAATATAATAAATAATATTATAAAAATTCCCAAAATATTCTGTTTGTATAAAACAGTCTAAAATTTCTGCATACATTCTATATATTTGACAGGACGATTTGAGCTTTGAAAAATTTTGTTTTGTTTACAACAAGCTGATACAAAACTTAACTTCACTATGTAGTACAATTACGATGAAAGTACTACACACTTGAAATACAAAAATCATAGATTTTATAAATTAGAAATCATAATATAAGAAAAAAAATCATCAAATCATATTTTGGTTCAAAAATCATCAAAAATATGATAAAATCATCATTTTGGCAACGCTGCTCGGACTTCATTTACGAACCTAACAGTTTCATGGCGCTGCTGTGGTAAATTACTAAACGTTTCTGGAAGGACTGGTGGTAAAAAATCTTTATCACCAACTTGACGCGAAATTGTTGCAGGTTTATTAAGGTAGTTATGCAAAATGCAACATGTCTTCACCACCAAATCACTTGTTTTTAAATCAACCTCCAATGGCCGATGAAATATTCTGAACCGCGATGTAAGCCTTCCAAATGCCATCTCGACCGTCATTCTAGCTCTGCTTAGCCTGTAATTAAAAACTTCCTGTGCAATTGTCAATTTTGAATTACGATTGTAGGCTTTCATCATAAAGTGGTCTAGGCCGAATATATCATCACCAATAAAGAAGTACGGAGTTTTTGTCGTTTGCCCTGGCAGAGGCTCATCAGGAGGAATTCCTTATGAATCCATTTTTGCAGCTTCGTGCAGACTACAGTTCTTGAATATCACGACATCAGATGCTCTGCCATTGCCACCTACATCAGTGAAAATAAATCGGCTATTGTGATCAACGACTCCCAAAAGGACTATGCTAAAAAAACCCTTGTAGTTGTAAAAGTCACTACCAGAGTGAGGCGGGGCTTTGATGCGAATATGTTTGCCATCGATAGCGCCTTATGTATGTGGAAACTGCCATCGGTCTTGAAATCCTTTGGCGATAGACTTCCACTCATTTAGAGTAGAAGGAAACTGTATGAAATAATTTTTTTTTATATTGAAAATCATATACATATTATGTATAATATATGTACATACCTGTAGGCATTCCCCTTGGAAGCTTTCAATTATTGCCTCTAAAACTTCTGGAACGAACTTACTTATGGTTTTTTTAGAAACTCTAGTGAGATATTCTAAGGATCTATAAGAATCACCCGTCCCAATAAAACGTAAGGTAATAGCTAGACGCACTCTTGCGCTTATAGCAAATCTCATCACTGTGTCTTGTTTTTTTATTTTATGTTCTACCTAAAATGAAATATACATGTATATGTATACAAGTAATAATGGTGGCATTGGTATTTTTTTTAATTCTTATTTATAATCCCTAAAAGCAGTCCAGTTGTTAGCAGTAGTTAGTTTCATTAAAAATAATCTAAATATCCACCACTCCTGTCTGCCAAGTAATTACTTTAAAGTGCACTAAGAGTAAGCAGAGCTACCAGTAGTGTACTTACCAAGCTTAAGACTTCTTCAAAATCACTTAAAGTCATTCTTGTAAAGTTTTGGAACTCAGAGTTTCCCCAAAGTAAATCCTTTAACAAATGAGTCTCTAAACTATGCTGCTGCCTCTTTTCCAAAAATGGATTTACCCAAAAGCGTCTTTCTGCAACTTCTTCTTCGTCAGAAATTTCCATTAAATCTTTAAGCTCTTTTAAAGCCACTAAGAGATCAAATGTTTTTTTAATGACATTTTTTATTCCTTTTTTATATTTTGAATATATATTATTTATTATATTTTTTAATTAAAACAAATCACTTTAAACAAAAGCACAAATCAATCAATCAACTAAACGCACAACCGAGACAATAAACGAAGCGAATACTTTGACAATCGAAAAATTATGAGCAAACAAGACATGAACATCCGCACGTTGTCGCCACATAGAAGAACATTGACAGATTAATACCGTTATTCTGCCGACGTTATGTGCATGTCTTGTTGAATTCAATGGCTCGTGTGGACGTGGGGTTAAGCTTCTTATATTAGCAATTTTAAATCTGGATACCAACGATTTCCCAAAATTTTGGAGGTTTAGAAATTAAAAAAAAAGCACACTTAAATTTGATTTTTATAATTTTATGCCTTCCTTAGAAAACTGAATTGAAGAACTTTTGAAGTAACAGAACGAAGTAAGTTAAATAATTTGTACGAAAATGTATTCTTATAATTCAACTTTAGCTTGCGAGCGTGCAAAATAAATTAAATATAGATTACCATAAAGACTTTTAATTGATTGAAAAATATGTTATGACATACAGCTACTCACAGTCAAAGTGGGACACAACAACAATTATTAAAATTAAATCTTTACCGTTAAATATTATTAATATATACACGCATAGAACTTTCACAAATGTAGATTTAACTATTATATCTTCTTCTTTATCAATTTATGCAGAATGAAATGAATGAATGCAGAAAAAATCAAATTCATTGCATTCAAGACCCAAACAACTCTCAAAATAATATTATTGATCGACGTGTTATAGCTGAAAACTTCTTTCGATGACTATATCTTAATTAAGAAACTCAATAGGATAAAAAACCAAAACCTAGATTTTAGTCCTGTCATTTCGGATTCTAGACTGGTGTCGTTCCTCAGGAGCACAATTATCGATCGAAAAATGTAAACATCTGCATATTTGCCGAAAAAAAACTGCTCACCCACCATTGTCAACTATAGCACAACTATAAATTCTGTAAACAATCTTAGATTGCTGGGAGTTATCTTCAATAATCGTTATAGAAGGAATTCATAAATACATTTCCTAAACACATATCTTAATAAAAGACTTAACGTTATAAAATGCCTGACTTAACGTTATAAAATACCCTTATCCAAATTAATTATGCATTAATAGTATCAAAAATTACCTATGCTCTTTATGTTTCCCAGAAGCACATTGAATAAGCTAAGAACCATTTTTAACTCAGCTCTAGTCTTTATACTTGGGGTTTTCAGAACTTCTCCCATAATAAATCTTATTTCTGAAGCTAATGCAATGTCACTCTGGAATAATAGGTAACATTGCTGCTGATAAATGTACAAAAACAGCACTGAAAGTCCCCTCATAACAACACAAAACTTTTCGTGTGCGGATATAAAAAAATTCCTGAAAGAAAAATCTAGTGTGATAAAAAAATATAATTGGAATTTAACTACTGAATGGTATAGAAGTAGTAATTTCAAAAAAGCAACTGCATATGATATTTTCAACGGCTCTGACCACAGGACTCTTTCAAGAAAAGACCAGACAAAAATTATTCGTCTAAGACTTGGTTTTCTTTCTTAATCCATTCACATATACTGTATAACAATTTATCAAAACATTGTAGCTTTTGCGGATTTTGTCCGATCAGTATTAAACATTTACTTTATGATTGCTTCCACATAAATAACTTCAAGACCAATATTCTTAATGCGCAAAACATTCTTCAGTAAATTAACTCTCCAATTACAAAAGACAATAATCGATTTCTTAAAACACACTAACCTTTACAATTCCATTTAAATTTTGTATCTATTTTTCTTTTATTTCTTATCATTTATTTAGCTTAAGACCTTTGTTGTCATAGCTTATCTTATCATTATTATTATACTAATAATTTATTATAAGTATAATTTGTTAATAAAAAAATTAATATATACACGAAAAAAAAATTCTATTTTAATTTCATTTTCATTTATAAATTATAACTACGCGGTTCTAAAAATCGGAAGCACTAGTTTTTGTATAGCGCGAATACGCTTGCTTGTTTTATAGTTAAATTTGAAACTTTGCATAGAAAACAGAAAAATTCATAGTAGTTTCCTAGAGAATCATCCTAGACCAGCATTCACAATTAAAAAATAGAATCTTATTTATAACATAATTCTCACCAAAATGCAAGCAGTCTTTAGTTAATCATTATAACGCCAAAGAAAAAAAAGAAATTCATTAAGTAAACAACTATAAAATCATACATTAATACAAGAGTTAAGGAGTAAAGGAAAATAATTAAATGGATGAGTTGCAAGTGGCAATTATTAATCAAATCTAAACATTAAGTTTAGTTATCGTTTAATTACAAATTTTAAACCATGGATCTTCTTAATAAACAACTTATTTTTTTTTTTTTTGATACATATTATTAAGCAAAAAAACTGTATAAAATATTTTAAAACGATTTAAACAAATTAAAAAAAGGTAAATAAAAAATTATTTTAATTTGCTTTTAATTGTTGTCTGTAACTGTGTTTTTCGTTGTGCGAATAGCCATCGGCTTGTTTTAATTTTTTTCTTCTATTGCCTCGTTTTTACTCTTTGTTAAGGGAAGTTTTGCTTGTATGTGTTCCTGAATATATTAGTGAGCTTTAGACAAACAGGAACCAGAAATAAACGTTAGTTGCTGGTAATTATGCGCACAGAATGTAAATATAACATCAAAGAAATAAAATAACACAATTATTATTTTCAGAATTTTTGTTGTTTTTTTCATCTCATTTAACCTAAATTAAAAAATGATTATAAAGAAATTCTATGTTTCTTCCTCAGGTCAAAATTATGTAGGCAATTAAATTCAGCTGGTTTGGAATAATTTGCATAAATTTCTCTAAATAAGTAGAATAAAGTGACTTGTTAACTACCATGATAATAACGTGTTCTTTAATTTATACAAAGGATGCAAAGCAAAAATAAATTTATGTATTTATTTTAAACATTCAAAAAGCAAGCGGTTTTGGACATACACTAGTAAAGGTAATCTGACGTCCGGTTGAAGACTGTTGATACTGGTTCACGCTGTTATTTCATTTGGAAGTTACTTTATAGCAAAATATCTAACAAAAATTAGAAAACAATAATATGATGTCTATGGCAGGTTTAAAGTGTTTAACAATAATCTGTTTTAACAGAATTTCTTAAGAGGCGTGACAGTGAGTCAGTCTATCAGTGACATTTTGAGCATACGGACGTGTTTTTCAATATATTACATTTTTGCTATGGAAGTTCCACCTAAGTCTTTGTGTGTGAAATGTTTTAAATCTCTTTCTGGTTATTACATAACTTGTCACATTTGTAAAGCTAAAATTCACATCTTTTGTGCAAAAATGAGTGATAAACAAGTTGATTTATTTAAAGAAAATAAAAATTTGGTTTTTAATTGCAACGATTGTCTTTCTGCCTCAGCTGAAATGATTTCTCTTATTTCATCCTTGTCTACGGAGTTAAGAGAATTAAAAAATACAATCATCTCATCAATTAGTATAGACGTACAAGAACTAAAAACGGAGGTCAATAAACTTTCATCAAACTTGAATATTGTAAAAAATAACACAAACAATAATAACAATGAAAACATATTCAATGTCGATCAACGGTCTCATGCAGATTTTGTTGCTGGTACTTCAAACATGCGTATTAATGATGCTTCTTCTCTCACATTAAACCCTACTGCTTCTGAGTTCAGTTCAAACAAATATGAGAATGATCAACATGCCAACTGGACAACTGTGAGTAGACGAAAACGTAGAAATCGTGTTGTTGCTGTTGGTGAGAGTACTACTGAGGATCTTGATGTAGTTGTAAAGAAAAAATATTTACATGTTTCTTCGTTTAAACCATCAGTTACAACTGATCAAATAATTAACTTTATTACAAAAAACACTCGTATTAGTAAGCAACATCTTGAATGTACGAGGTTAGTTAAAAAAGATGTTGATGAAAAAACTTTAAAGCATGTGAATTTTAAAATTGGTGTAACACCAATTTTTTATGCTGATTTAATCAAACCAACTTTTTGGCCTATGAATACAAAAATTAGACCATTTATTTTTTTTCAAAGAAAACCATTGGAATTATTAAAACAAACTTAGATTGTATATCTGAGCTAAAAATTTACTTTCAAAATGTTTCTGGTATGCGCACTAAAAGTAAAACTTTATTTGAGTATTCTTCGCAATGCTGCTATGATGTTTTTGTAATTGTTGAAACATGGCTTAACGATGAATTTTGTGATGCAGAGTATTTTGATTCAAATCTTTATCATGTGTACAGGAAAGATAGATCATTCTCTAGAACTGGTCTTGGACGAGGTGGCGGTATTTTAATTGCGGCGAGGAAAGAACTAAAATCATATACTTGTTCCTATGTCATTGTGGATGAATTGCTTGATCAGTTGTTTGTTTTGGTTCCAGTTCAGAATGGTCTGATTTGTTTTTGTGTTTCATACATACCGCCTAATAGTTCATATGAACTATATGCGTCTCATGTAAATAATATATTATACCTTAGTCAGAAAATGGGTCCAAGTACACAATTTTTAGTCCTTGGGGACTTTAATTTGAAGGACATAGTTTGGATTGAGCGTAACGGCAAAATAATTCCTTTTAATGTAAATAAGGATTTTGAAATAAATCTAATAGATTCTTTTTATGAAATTGATCTTCTTCAAGTTAACTCTATTTACAATAAATTAAATAAAGTGTTAGATTTGATATTTGTTCAATCTACTTTTAAAACAAAAGTCTATGAATGTTTGGATCCATTTTCCTCCGTAAATGTTCACCATAATGCCATAATTTTAGTAGTAGATATTCTTAAGTTTCTTAAGTATTCCAATAACTTAACGTGTATAAAATATAATTTCAATAATTGTGATTTTGATGCATTAAATTCTAGGTTAAAGCAGGTTGATTGGAATAATTTGTTTGATGGAAAATGTACTGAAATGTCTTATGACATCTTTTTACAAAAGTTTCTTAATATTTGCGATCAGTATATTCCCCTTAAATTTAATGTTTCTTCTTCGCACCGCTGGTACACAAAGGGCTTAAAAATGTTGAAAAATAAAAGAAATAATCTGCATAAACGCTATTTATCATCGGGTAATGAAGATGTTCTTCGTCAATATAAGCTCTGCGCTAAAGAATTTAATTTCCTTAATAAATTTTTGTACAAGCAATATTTACTTGGAATTGAAAATAGCATTAAGTCCAATCCAAAACATTTCTGGTCATATATTCGCATGAAAAAGCATAGTACTGATATACCTTCCCTAATGGTTTATAAAGATGATACGTCTGATAATCCCCAAGTTATTGTAAATTTTTTTGCGAATTTTTTTAAATTAAATTTTAACTCTCGTTCATCTACAGATTACATTGGTGAACATATTTTTTCCAACCTGAATTTAGGTCAAATAGAACTATCTAAAGAGCAACTTATCAATGCCATTTTTCGTGTAAAGAACTCTTTTAATATAGATGCCGATGGTTTGTGTTCTTTTTTAATTAAGAAATGTGCAGAGTCATTAGTTAATCCAATTTTAAAAATTTTCAATAAATCTCTTTCAGAAGGAATGTTTGCTGATCGTTGGAAATTCACATTTGTGACCCCTATTTTTAAATCTGGAAATCGTAATGATGTTTGCAATTACAGATCTATCTCTAAATTAACAACAATTGCTAAAATTTTTGAACATGCGATATATGATGTTTTATATTTTAACACAAAATCCCTAATAATTCCTCAGCAACATGGTTTTCGAAGCAACAAATCTACAATTTCTAATCTATGCGTTTTTTCTGATTTTTGTTTTTCACAAATGGAGTTAGGGCTTCAAATAGACACTGTATACACTGATTTTTCTAAAGCCTTTGATAAAATTTCACATGAAATTCTGTTAAAAAAATTATTTCAATTTGGTATTCATTCATCTCTTTATAGTTGGTTGTCATCTTATCTAAGCAATAGGATTTGCGTAGTACAAATTGACGTTTATCAATCGTTTAATTATGAGCAAATTTCTGGAGTTCCACAAGGAAGTATTCTAGGTCCTTTGCTATTTACTATTTTTATTAATGATATTTCTCATTGTTTTAGATATTCCAATTTTTTACTCTACGCTGATGATTTAAAAATATTTCATAGCATAAGCAGTTTCATTGATGTCAGTAAATTGCAAAGTGATCTTGACAGATTAAATGATTACTGTATCAATAGCAATCTAACATTAAACTTGAGCAAATGTTTTCATGTATCTTACACAAGATTAATCATCCCATTATCTTCAACTTATCGATTTTTTAACGTTAATATAACAAAAACAAATGAAATCAGTGACTTAGGTATTTTGTTCGATTCCAAATTGACTTTCAAGCCTCATTTAGATAAGCTTATACCTAAAGCCTATTCTATGCTTGCATTTATAAAAAGAAACACTGCAGATTTTGTAGACCCGTATACAGTTAAACTTCTTTTTTCGGCGTACGTAAGATCTAAACTGGAATATGGCGCGTTTATTTGGAGTCCTCATTGCGCCATTCATATAAATCGTATTGAAAAGATACAGAAACGTTTTATTCATTTTGCTTTGCCTTACCTTAATTTACTTTGTCCGGCTCCTACTTATGAGTCTCGTTGCTTACATCTGGGTTTAATATCCTTAGAAAAAAGACGCAAAATACAGTCTATGCTTTTTATATTCGACTTAATAAATGGAAATATTGATTGCCCTGAACTTTTACAGAAAATTACTTTTTATATACCCTTCAGATTATCATTTCGTCATAGAAGATTATTTTTTGTCGCCTTACACCAAAGAAATTACGTTCTAAATAGCCCAATAATAAGATCTTTACATTATTTCGATAATTTGCTTAATAATGGTACTGTGGACTTTAATGCATCAAAAACTTGTTTTAAAAATTCTCTATTGCAAAATCTAAATTAATATTGTATTCTTTTTAGCATGTAATAATTTTATAGTATTATAAACTATTTTATATATAAGCTATGTTTAAGTATGTTATTTCATAAGTCTGTTTGGATTATTCCCCTTAGACTTAAATAAATAAATAAATAAATAATATAGCGTCAAGTAAATATACTTTACCTTAGTTTATCCGATTGTGAAAAATCAAACGAAAAAAAATAAATATACAAAAATGTATTTTCATTTTTAATTATTTTTAATCCAACACATTATTTCATTTATAGAAGTCGGACTTCATATCAAGACATATTATTATTTTTTCATTCCTTGGTATACGTTGTGTAATAGTGGTTCAAAGTAGTACCAAGTTGCACATGCGCCGTCTGTACGTTTTACTGTCGCGACGCCGTGTAGTTTTTGATGGTGTTCCTTTCGTATAGAAAAACGAATTAACTGGGGTGTTTTTTCTTAAAAAAGATAACTGTTTCTTTCTTTACGATCAAGTAAAACCGCGTTCAAAATTTTTTTTTCTTTTTTACAAGTGTGGATCGACAGCCGGGATTAAGTTCTATAAGAAAAAATTACTCTGATCGGCCTACTCCTAAGTATAACCCAGATATTGAGCCAAAAGAATTGAGAACCATTAATAAACATAAACTTGTGCAAATACAAAAAAAAAAATCAAGTCTTTCTTTTTTTACCAAGCCAGTGACAGATATAAGGTAAATAATCATTTTATTTACAAGGTACGTAAAGTTGCATTTTTAATTCAAGTGGATAAAAAGTGGAAAAAGTGTCTAAAACTAAACTACGGATATTTGGGCTATTATCACGCATGTCACAAACTCCGATCGGAATGGTTTTAATTCCATATTAACAATTCCGATCGATTTTGTTTATTTCTTAAAAAATGCTTAATATCCACCTTTTTATTTAAATGTTGCAATATTGCGCACACCTAAGTAAACAACAGAGCAAATCTAAATAAGAACACGTCATAAAAGTAAATTTGAAAACCGCCAGTAACCAAATTTCCAGGAATTTTAATTCCACCTGAAGAACCAATTTACGGAATTGAAACCACTTTCGATCGGAATTGAGTTCTGTGATATGCCTGTATAGCTATACTTAAAGTTACAATTAAAATTTTTTAGTGGCTCTTTGTATAATTTATAATCGTATAAAATTAAAAAAGGATAAAGGAAAACTAGTCTTGAAATTTTTAAACGCCATTTTGCTCGAATTATCCTTAATAGCGCAATTATATTCGCTATATTAAGTGGCCACGTTAGGTTTTTTATTGTAGTTGATTAGTTGAAAAATTATGTTTCTTGCTTAAAAAAACTAGTGGAGATGCTCGTTAAAATTTAAAAGCTACAGCGAGTATTATTTTATAATTTTGGACCCATGTCACGAACAATGCCCGTTAAAATAAAAAGCCTCCAAAGAGAAATAATTAATTGCATTTCGACTTTCAGGTTATAAAAGATTGATGCTGAAGGGGGACCCATTATTTGTGTTCCATGATTCTATAAGGCTGCCTGAGGAAACATTGAATTTCTGCAAACAGTCAGTAAAAAACAAGATAAAAGTTCCCAAATAGAATGAATAAGATTCGGGCTCTTGAGAGTGTATAGAATATTCGGGCTAGCGGTTCTCAAATTAGTTTTTATTTTAATAATCAAACTCAGGGTAAAAATGAACAGCTGAAGGCACATCATACTAAAGTTAATATACCTCAGTGTAAATTATGTAATGAGACCCATGAAATAAATTGTTGTGCAAAATTTTTGTCAATGGATTATAAGAATCGAATTTCAACTTCAAGAAAATTTAGTTATTCTTGTAATTGTCTGGAAATTAGACATATGTTTGGTGATTGCCCTTGCAGTAACTTTTGCTCAAAGTGCAAAAGAAAACATCACAATCTACTGCACAGAGATTTTTAAAAAGCCCTCTCATGCGAATGATAGCTCTCAAATTATTAAATAGTATTTTTCTACTCTAATCGATCAACTTGTGTTCGTCTAATGTGGTTCAGAATGATCATCATTCAGTATCGAAACATATTTTATTTGCTACAGCATGGGTTGACGTTGAAATATACGGTGACTTTTATAAAATACGACCCTTATTGACCGTTTTTCAGATAAGATTTTTATATCTGAGAAAATTTGTAAATTGTTAAAGTTGTCCACTGCACCTGTGTCAGCTGAAATAGCAAGTCTAGGTAGGGAAGTTCTTAGTAGACCAAATAGAATAGCAACATTTTCTGCATACTCATTAAAAACCCCAATTTGTCGATAAGAGTTTCTGCTTTAGTGGTTCCTCAAGTTATTGGACATGTTCCAACTCATTCTTTTATCCTAAAGATAGTGAATTGTTACTGAATCTTGATTATATTCATCCTGCGTTTTATTATGAGGTAAATCGGAAAACAATCCTGCATATTTAGCAATCGGAGTTTAAAAACTGCAAGCGTTGGTTGAATGGCTTGGGTTAGAAAAATATTTGTGGCCGGTATTTCTCTCAAAATTTGAAACGAAAAAAAAGGAAAAATGTTCAGGTTCATATTGCTAGATCTGTGGGGAAAAAAGATATACTTGACTGATTTTCTAGCCTTCCGAAAACGCGATATATCCTTGCTTACATTTCTCTTTTTTTTAACTCTCTCTCTCTCTCTCTCTCTCTCTCTCTCTCTCTGGCTCAAATAAAACTCGGTCTGTAGCTCTGAAAATATCCGCTGTGGAATTACTTTTTGTGAGAAACCGCCTCTCTCGGCTCTCCCAGCAGTTACTCTTCTCTAATGCGTACGCATTTGTCATTTGTTAATCGACACTGCGTTGTTTACACCTGCTTATCCTTAAGAACTCAACTCTGCGTTAAGAATTTTGAATCGATGGCGCAAGATCAATTCGTCATAACAAGGCCAATTCAGAAGTTGGTACTCTTACCTACTCGTATTACGTGTTATTCATAAAGTGCAGTCTCTTAGAAACACGTGTTTACCGCTTTCTTTTTATTATTTTCTGATGAAGTCTCTCTTTCAGCAAACCAGAGCACGCAATCCGTCAGTAAAGACTTTTTTTTCACAATGAGATGAACGGTCCTAGAACATAAAAGTTGCCCAGCCTTGCTCACGAGCTCGAAGAATGCTGCAGCATCGACCGATGCAAAAGATGTCAAAAACGCCATAACCCCCTATTACACCCAGTCGGTAACGGATTTGAATGGTTACCGATGACCATTGAAGCCAAGTTATATTTCTATCAGGGCTCAGCTCGTTGCAGTATGATCCGGCTACAGCTTAACCCGAACGAGGCAAGGACGTGTGGATCGACAACCGAGATTAAGCTCTATACGACAAAAATAATCTGCCTACTACTAAGTATTACCCGGATATTGAGCGATTGGATGAAATAGAAGATAGAAGATATATTGCAAATACCGAAACAAAGCCAAAAAACTCATTAGAAAAAAGAAGAGCCAATACTTTTATAACATGTTTTCTAAATTTTCTAAGAAACAGATGTGGAGTGAAATAAGGCATTTAGGTATAATAGGTAATAATTGCGAACAAATTGATAACATTGATATTATAGGTTGCAATGACTTTTCGTTAATGTCAGGTATAGATTGTGTACAAGAAATGATTTTTCAAAAACAAGATTTAAGGAACAATCAGTACAGATTTTCGTTTTAAACTGTACATCTTATTGATGTGTGGAACGTGATGCATAGAATAAAATCTGAAACTATAGCGCCGGATGAAGTGTTATAAAATTCTTGAAACTTATTTTTCCTTTTTTATCAAGACATTTAGTATACGTATATAACAACATTATTACGACGTCATGTTATCCTGATTTTTGGAAAATATCAAGGGTAGTTCCTAAAAACGAGAAATCCACAACATCGGATTTTAGACCTATTAGTATTTTACCTGTCTGTTAAAAGATATAAGACATTTTGATTAGCGATAAAATTCGAGACAGCATTATTATTAGACAAAGTATTTCAGATTTTCAGTCAGGTTTTAGGAAGCATCACAATACTACGACCCTTGTGACAAACTTAGTTGATGAAATTCGTAGTAAAGTTGACAACAAAAATATCTCAGTTTTAGTCAGCTTAAGGCCCAACTATAATGTGCATAAGCTACCTGTAGCTTATGTCAAAAATTCAACGAAAAGTCTGTCAAATGCTTCGGTAACATATTAAAGAAATTTATGTGGCTACAATGTACTTACATAAATTTAGTAACTCATTTTCACAGTTGCACCTTTATGTTCAATTCGTACTTTTGCCAAAAATAATTCCCATATAAGTAAACAAAATTTTAAAACGAAAAGGCTTTAAAGAAGATATTTTATATATTAAATAACATTCACATACACATTTACATATTATGGTACATGTTCTAAGAAAAAGTAAAAAAAAAATATGGTACAAGTTATTTTCTGTTTTTTGTTTGTGGTCAACCGTACTAAAAAATGCAACGATGTTCATCGCTTGTATCGTGTATAAATACAAATTTAATTTTAAAAAATTGGCCAGAAAGAAAAATTTTGTTTTTTCTACCGTTTGTATTGAATTAGGTCTTAATTACAATTTTTCTTTATAAATGCATAATGCAAAGCACAATCAGCTGTTTTCGTACGGAAAGTGCGATCAGTTTCGTACCTTGCATAAAGAAATTAAATTTAACGAAACTTGACGAAAAGTTATCTTATGCACATTATAGTTTACCACATATAATTTAATGTATTTGCTCAGTTGTATAAGCTTGCTTAAGTTGTTTTATGCACATTATAGTTGGGCATTTAGACTTCAGCAAAGCATTTGAGCCAATCTGTCATGAAATTTTACTAAATAAACATTACTCCCTATTCTCATTTCATGGAAACGCTTGCTTACTAATCAAGTCATTTTTGTACAACCGAAGAAAATTCATTCAACATAAGTTAAAATTTTCAAAAATAAAAGAGCTAGTTCCTCCAAGCAAAACATTTTTGAAAAGGTAATCGAGTGTGGAATTAATCATTTTTGGCAGAAGTTGTTCCCAACTAGATTGCCAACTTAATGATTTTAACAAGGCATGAGACTTTTATAATCCATTTCTTAGAATCGATTACATTAATTATTGTGGGAAATAATGAGTACCATTAGTACGGGAGTCTCTTTAAACATAAAGAACTAGTTCCATTACTACTTCCTTTTTTGGAAACTAATGTAATGTGTTTTGTAAGCGAGTAACAAAATATGGTAATCACAAAAGTAAGTCATTATATGGCAAGTACTTTTTAAGGTAATGTCTAATTTTTTGCTGGGCTGGTGTCCCACAAGGATCGGCATTAGCTCCCTTGTTCTTTAATATTGTTACGAATAATTAATATCTGGCAACCCTCTGTAGTTGTTTCCGTATGAGCGTGGTGAATAAGCTAATTCAACTAATGGTGTGTTTATAGAATAAAAAAAAAACACAAGGTAGCTAACAAAAGCCGAGCAGTCTCAATGGCTGCGTTGGTAGAGGCGCGTATTGCAAAACAGAGGGTCCTGAGTTCGATACCGCATTTGGACATGCGTGCAGCAAAAAAAAAAAATAATTGTTATACTTCAATTAAAATTAATAAACAGCGAAGCCAAGGCAAATATTTAGTGGAGACGTTAAATTTAATATAAGAGCAACAGATAATTGTCAAGAAGTCCTGTATAATAAAAAGTAAGAGCAATAGCGGTTAGCGCGGGGAAGTGTAACAGCATAACAACAGTGTATGGCAGACGTGTGTTGTGGCTACTGGATTAAAGGGGATGACTGGCTTGGATAAAAGGATTAGTAGAGATGTCTGTGGATGTTTAAGGTTACTAAACAAGGCATCGAGTAGTTCATGTCTCGCCGGAGTAATACAGTAGTGTAGCGTGGTTGGCTGCGTTTGTGGTGATGACGCATGTTTAGTGAATACGAGACCAAGGGTTCACAAGACCGGTAGGATTAAGAAATTTAACCAGAGAAAGCCATAAAGTAAACGAATACAGAATTTCAAAATGAGCCACAGTGGTATTTGCAATCAAACAAATCCGTACGTTTGTGTAGAAAGGGTAAAACGTAACAATATATATATATTAACGATATTGTTGAGCACCTACTTAGCATCTGTAGCTATCTATATGCAGATGATCTTCAGCAACTTTTCCCATCTAAATTTAATGATGTCAATTCTTTGATATCTAATGCTCAAAATATCTTAAATAATGTTGACAAATGGTGTAAAAATAATTTTATTGTACTAAATATAAAAAAAAACCAAAGCTATTGCCTTCAACGAATCTGGTATGTCCTTGCCACGTATTCGTATAAATAAAGAAGAACTAGAATATGTGCACTTTTTTAAAACTCTAGGAATCTTTATTGACAATAAACTGAATTTTGACTTTCATTCAAACTATTTGGATTCCAGATTATCGTCTGCGTTACGTAAATTATACAGCATTAGTTGTTCGTTACCAATATCTACCAGAAAATATATAACCCACGCAAGGCTCATGCCAATAATGCTTTATGGTTTAGAAATATATACTGGGACAACTGATAGTAATACAGCTCGATAAAAAAATATTTTAATCGAATTATTAGGTATATATATAAACTGAAACCACATAACCATGTAAGTGCGTATGTTATAATCTTCTTAGGATGCTCATTCGCAGACTTTTTAAAAATAAGAATAATGTTTTTAAAAATGATTCACCAAATTATATTTTATCTAGATTTGTATTCGGATATTCCTTTCGATCACATTTATTGTTATGCCCTAGATTTAACTCAATGATTATGCAACGTTCCTTTGTAGTTAAGGTTTGCCGTATTTGGAATTCTTATTTACCATACTCTGATAGAGATTTCGCCCATTCCATTAATGAATTTAAAAGGAAGATAAAGTCAATCGTTTAATACTTTCTGAATCCATTTAGAGATGGTGGATATATATTATCATATCTTTATTTTTAAGTTTTTAATAAAAAACTGTCCATATTCTATGAAGTAAGGGAGATATTGTGATAGTTGATAAATTTAAATTTGAAAATTAAAAAAAATATATATATACTCGTAATTGTAGTAGTTTTAAGTGTCATATACAATTACTTTGTAATAATTTTTGGCCCTTATTTGGCTTACGTTTACAAATTAAAATTGAAATTGAAATTGAATTAAATTGAAAAGATATTGAGAACCATTAATAAACATTATTAACATGTGCAAATGCAAAACAATCAAGTCTTTCTTTTTTACCAAGCCAGCGAAAGATATAAGGTAAATGAAATAGACAATCAATTTATGAAAATTTTAGTATAGGAGTATAACGGAAAACTGAATTACCGTTAATAAAAAATTTTTTCAAATGGGTCTGCGGCAACACTACTCTTAATATGTAAGTGATGCGTGCTCACACGTGTCTATTAAAGACTTTACTTTTATAATCACAACATAATCTATTATGTTGAAAATTTTTAAATTTGGCTAGAAATTTAATCATTTAATCTGATTTAATTTTACACACCCATGCACACGAAGCACAAAATAGGCACAGCCTCTATCTGATATTTACGTATACAATACACTTACAATGTTAAAGTAAAAACTTGGGGATAATAAAAACAAACAGACAACAACAGAAAAAAGCCGTGTGTACATTATTATGGTACAGATTTTATATTAAATTTCTTTCCCTCTTTTATTTTGGCATAAACTCTTGTTTTAAAATACCAAAACCAACCATTCTATTTTCTTAGTTCTTAATGTTTTTGTCTCTTGTTTTCCTTAATGCTTTGTTTTTCAACATCATTTTTCATTTTGTCTTTTATTACTTTTTATAGCTGTTGCTAATGTTTGTTGTTAAATAGTTATTTGTTGGCTTAACGAGATGCAAGCAGACTGTGTTATTTTAGTTTTAAAAATAGGTGCATGTGTCTGTTGCTATATGTTACAGCATGCTAAAAATGTTGCTGTTGTTAGTAGTGCAAAACTGTTCTAATTTATTATAATTGAGGTAGCAACAGCCAAACCATCATCATACATGTTTGTGGGAATTATTTTAAGTTGACTATTACAGTTTTTTGTTCCGTCACTATAGTCTGTCTCAGTCTAAGTTTAAATTAAATTATTTTTATAAAGCACTAAACACATAGACCACAGCAAGCTACACAGCTTCATGGCTACAAATGCAGTTGACTTCATATGTCGCCGTGTAGTCAGCTACTTAATTTTTTTGAAGGCAGCAACAACAGCTGTGTACTTTAGCAATACAAATTTAAGGGATACCGCATACATATATTTTATAATGAATAAAATTAAAGTTATTGATAAAAAATGTAATAATATCACGAAAAACTATAAAAACACATAAATTTATTTCCTTATTGCATTTTTGTAATGTTCTTTTATGTTTAATATTAAAAAAAAAAAGTTTTTGTTTTTATTTTTCCATTTTATATAACTTATATGTATACTGGCAACACTATATTTGTGTATTGCTGCCCGTCAAAATAGAAAATAGCCTAAGTTGGCAGCAGCAGCAAATGCTGTCGTGTAGTCGTGGTGCTGTGATGTCGTCAAAATAATTCTTTTCATTTAAACACATGTATTTTATTTTTGACAGTTTGCTGTCTGCTGCCTGGTGTCGTCTATGTGTTTAGTGCTTTACAGTTGTTTTATGTCTATTGGAAAAAAATCTTAATTATTTGTTCTATGCATAATGGAGTAAAAGATTTTGAGTATATTGTTAAGTTTGTTATTACGTTTGCGATACCTAAGAATTCATTGGTGAGCCCATTTCTGCCTGTTTAAAGAGTTTTTGTTTCTTATATAAAAAAATTAAATGTTTAATCAAAATCTGATTATATTTTGCCTACAAATAGAAGCTTTAAAAAAAGAATAATTTCTTACAAAAAATTATATTTTGGCAAAAATTTGCGGATATGTCAGAAAATAAACCCGTGAGATGTGTGTTTGACTCCCATCAATAAATTTTTAATTTGATCTTTTCGATACAAAAGGTAAGCATCAGGCCCCTACTGCTATATGGGTTCTCATTGTGGTTCACCATTTCTCCTACAGTAGCTAAAGAACTTGAGATTGTTGAACGAAGTGTCCTTAGTTTATTTATTATTCGTACTTATCAGTTATTTAATAAAATTTTCATAATAAATTTATTTTTAAGGAGTCCAATGTCACTTCCTTATGTTTTTTGTGTCCTGAATCTGTTGCAAACTTTTTTCAAAATCTTCAGCGTCATTATAATTCTCTGGCTTCTGATATTTTCGATCGGGAAATTTGTTAAAGCTGGTCAGCTTGTTAATATGTTTCACCAATTGGTGTTGACAATGAGGATATAATGTGTCTTTCACTTTTACCTGAAATTTTTAGAGATAGCCATAAATACCACCGTGAGTAATTAATTATAAATTAGATTAAAAAATAGTTTAAGATTAGCTTTAAATTTTAAATCCACTTTTTGAAAATATTGTATTTTTTTTAATAATACGTAGATTAAGATTATATGTGATAAGTTTTTGATATAGTTTTAATCATTAATGTTAATCTTATATTTGAAGTAATTCATATTTATCTCTCGTTTTCATATCATTGTTTCTATTATTATTAAATATTGTATAAAATTTATAATTATAATTATATTTATTTTTTTGTTTATTTTTTAACATTCCTGTAATTGTAATTCCAGAAGCAAGCGCATTTCCTTTTATTATCTTGATAGCATCTTGCATCCAAACTTTTTCTAATAGCATGACGCGGTTTTCTGTTTAAATTGTTAGAATCATATACATAGTTCTAAGTTTTTTTTTCTTAGCTATAAAATTTTATAAAATCAAGTCTGTAATATTTATAAGTCTCAGTAAAATTAACTTAACTTCATTTGTAATTTAAACATTTTATATTTGTCTCTATGGAAAGCATTGTTGTATTTATTTTCAATACTTGATAGAATAGCGAAGATTTTATTTATATATTTTTTTATTTTATACCCTTCACCACAGTTGGAAAAGGGTGTATCTAGGTTTGTCATTCCAATTGTAATTTCTACAATATCCATTTCTGACCCTATAAAGTAAAAATAATTGGAGTTTTATGCATAACGAAGTCCTTTGAACGATGTCCATCTATCCGTCCATTCGAGCAGGCGTATTTTCGGAAATTCTTTTACCACTGGAATAAATTATCGTAGTGTTTTGCGATATATTATTTTTCATTATCTTTTAACTGTATAAAATAGCCGAAAAAAAGTCAGCCGTATACAGTGGAGAAAGAAAAATTTTATCACTGTTGGTTATTGTTGTTTTTGCTTAAACTTTGATTTATGTCTTAAATTTATTGTTCGGAAAAAAATTTTAGTTTATTTAAAATGTTTGTGAGAAGTTTTCTGAAAAGTTAAGTAAGCAGTAGCGAAATACCGTCGAAACGTGCTTTCACCCTCAATAATCAATATCTTTAATTTATTAGTTAAATCAGGATAATTTAAAAAAATTGCACAAGAATTTTTTGGAAAATTAGTTAAAGAAATATTCAACATTTGGGATAATTCAAAATTTTTGGGAGTTGAGCGGTTGAAACTTCACAGAAAAATTATATTTTGTTTCTAAATTATTTAATATATGAACAAAAAACTAATATGTACTAAAAACAAATAACCGCTTGCAGTGGAGATACTAGTTTGTGTACATACTTTATTCATTAAAAACGAAAGCATAACAGTATAGTAGAAAAAAATTAAAAAAATTCTTACATGCCATACAGACATTTAACTTCCATATCCACCGTCTCTATCGACTCCTCGTGAATTATATCTATCTCTGATACGCAAATAAAACAAATTCCTGAATTTTTGAAGATTGATCTAAATTCTTCAATCTTGCTTCTTACATTTAAAGAGTTATTATGACATATTTTCAAGGATTGTAACTGTTAGAAGTTTTATTTAAAGAATTACTTTTTAAATATTATTTGCCAATAATTATTTTCTGTTTGGAAAGTAATTGTTATTTTTCAAGTTGTAATATTCTTTGGAAAGAAACAGCTATTTTTCAAGTGTTTTTTTTTGGATAATAAAATGTATTTTTTTAATTTTCTTTTTTTTTTTTTGTAAAATAACATTTATTTTGTAAAAGTTACTTTTCAAGTATTATCTGTTGCTTAAAAATTAATAATTGAAACTCGAGATAATTTTGGCTGTAAATCAGTCAACATTAGTTTAAGTGCAGCAGAAATGTTCTTTCTGCAGCACCGTGAGTTGCAATTTTTCAAGCAAATTAATTTATTGTTTTTAATAAAACTAAAATAAATAAAAACTAATTTAGGCAAACGTAGGCCGTTTCATTAATATATTTTAAAAATAATGAATAAGTAACGCATGAAACATACATATGTTTTTGTTTAGTGCGATACACACTAAAGGCACTCTGAAGATTTTTCTTTTTTCAGTTTGATTGCTGCACGTAGAATGGTAAAGTTATGCTATGAGAGATTTTCATTAGCAAAAAATCTGTTATTTCAGCATTATCCTAGGTGTTTCGAACAGAAGTTAAAGCCTTTATAAAGCTTATGGTAGTTAGCAAATGATTTAAAAAAATAGTATTATCATGTGAAGACCACCTCTTGACAATTATTACTGCATCTTTAAAGTTTTTCTTCTTATTACTTATGTTTTGCAACCGATAAAAAGTTTTTACAGCAGGGTTTTTATTTTCTTTATTAATAATTTTGAATAATTTTAATTTACAGTCAACGTTGTTATTTTCTTGCAGTTTTAGTTTTGTATCAATTTGAGTACGTTTTCTGTTTTCTGCGACTATTTGCGGTAACATTTGTTATTTCAGTTTTCATAATATTAAGTGAAAGATAATTTTTTGTTAATGATTGTATTTATTTTTAAGATTTTAAAGGGAAATCAATGTTTGTTAATATGCATTACTGATTAAAGAGAAAATTATCTTTTAATCATTTTTCGCAGGATTATATGTATAAATTAGCTGCTCATGTTGTGTTATAAAATTCAACACCATATAGACGAATATCTTCTAGTGTTTCAAATTTCATTAAAATCGGTATCGCCGTTTATTAGTTATGATTTAAACTTCATCTGTTCAGAAAATGTTCTGTTAAACAAACTCAAATTTAATCATATAGAACTTAAAAGATATATGACAAGGAAAGCACAAGAACTTACAAACACTTATTTAAAATGAAGTATAGTGCGTTATTAACATTTCGTGTCATTAGCTTTGTTAGCAATTTCCTATTATCTTTTTATCAACAATTAGGTTAATAGGCATCATTTGGTTCAATGAATTAGAAGTACTGTGAGATATCTTTACAACGCTATAGTTACATAATTTTTTTAAATTTTATTTTACTCTTCAGAGAGTTAAATTTTTTTTGCTCAAAAACTGTACAAGTGGAATTTTTTGAAGTCAAATCTTCGAATTTGACTTATTCTCAAAATCTCCAAATATGTCATGAATTATTTTAAAATTTTGGAAGAATATAATATTTATTTATTTGCATTCATTCTCGAAAAAATTCATTTTGCATAAGATTATTTCTTATTGCTAGCCAAAGTAGGGTTAACACCAGTCTGCTTGGCCTTTAGTGGATGAAATCATATTTTTGGATCAGATTGTTAATATGCTTTGAAAAAACGATAAGATTTGATAGGCATAACTATAGCAATTTTTCAATGAATTTTCAAAGCCTAAACACCAAATGATATTTACTTTTAATGGCTAAGCCGGAACTACAGTTAATTGCTTCTAGAAAATAATAACCTGAAACTTTATCTCAAGGCATGTTTTCAAGGCTTATCATTTATACATTTTTACCTTAGGAATGTTTTTGTTGCCTTACTGAATTTTTTGTAGATAAAATAACTGAAAAATTAAAATTATAAACAAACTGCAATATTGCTTAAATAATTTAAAATACAAATTTACAAAAAAATCTAAGCGTCTAAATTTCCCGATAGAGTTCCCAATCGCAAAACAGAATTTTTATCTCCATCTTTCTTAAAAAAAACTACACATTAGAGACAAAACCACTAAAATCTCATTACTGTTCTTTTCTAGAAAAATGTTTGAGTGGAAATAAAAAGCATGTTATTTCAAGATATATCGCAACAAAACGTGTAAACTATTGTTACGTTTTTCCCTTTATACACAAACGTACGGATTCTTTTGATCGCAAATATCACTGTGGCTTATTATAAATTCTATATTATTTACTTTGTGGCTTTTACTGGCTTTACTTCTTGACCCTACGGTCTTGTAAACCCTATTGTCTCGTATTTACTAAACACAAATTATTTCAAATGCAGCCATCCAGGATACACTACTGTGTTACTCCGGCGAGACATGCACTACTCGATGCCTTGCTTAGTACCTTAAGCATCCACACACAACTCCACTACGCCTTTTTATCCAAGTCAGTCATCCTCTTTATCTAATAGCCACAACACACGTCTGTCATACACTGTGGTTATGCTGTTAGACTTCCCTACGCTAAACGCTACTGTTCTTACTTTTTATTATAGAGGGCTTTTTGACAATTATCTGTTATTCTTATATTAAATTAGACGTCTCCACTAAATTATCTGCCATGGCTTCACACAATAATTATCTTTTGCTTCTCGCGAGGTTTGTACTGCTGCTTTATAATTATTAATTGCATTCCAAAAATTTTTATTTTCCGTTGTACGCATGTCCGAAGATGGGCTCGAACTCGTGATCTTCTGTCTTACAGCAAGCACCTCTACCAACGCAGCCATTGACGTTGCTCAGCTTTTGTTAGCTAATTGTCGTATTATTCAATACACACACCATTAGTGGAAGTAACTTATTGACTACTCTCATACGGAAACATCAACAGGGTTGCCAGGTTTTATTTTTGTTTTAATTAGAATATTCGAAAATTTTTGTGAAGTTTAGTAAAACTAGATAATAAAATTATTTGTATTCAAGTTTGTCTAATCCATTCAGAAGGGCTTTCAAGGAGAATATTAATTGAAATTTACTCATGAAAATCCAAAACACACATTATCAGGCATGCCACAAATTCCGATCGGAATGGTTTTTATTCCGTATTAACAACTTCGATCGATTTTGTTTTACCTTCTTCAGATTCCGATAGATTTTGCTTATTTCTAAAAACTGCTTATCTGCACCTTTTTATTTAAGTGTTGCAATATTGCGCACACCTAAGTAAACAACAAAGGTAATCTAAATAAGGACACATATTACACATATTATTATATAAACCGCAAGTGTCAAAATTTCCAGGAATCTTAATTCCACTTTGAAATTTAAAAGTGGTTTTATTCCGAAGAAATCTTTCGTTTTCCGTTTTCTAAAGAAGCAATTTACGGAACTAAACCACTTTCTAACGGAATTGAATTCTGTGACATGCCTGTATATAAATCAAAACTTTCGAAAGTGCGAGTATTGAATAACAGCTTCAGCTGCCAAATCGGTAAACTCCATTAATCAAATTAGATGAAAATCAAATTAGAACGCATTTCGTTCAAACTTTTGACTTAAATAGATGTGAGTCCATTATGGAGATATGGGATTATAAAGTCTAATATATAATTTGTTTGTTTGTTGTTTTCAAGGATTTGGCTGTACGTACAAAAATCAAATTTTCATATAAAATTACTAATTTTATTTAATGTTCTTGTTTACAGAACACAAAATTTAGAAAATTTATTCTTTAAGCACCTTTAAAGAAAAAAAATTCACTATCTGTTAAAGTGTGGTAATTCATCCGAATCCATTATAGTTGTACAAATATTGGTCGTAATTTCTATGTAAATATTTGCTTTAGAATCATAATGCATATTTAAATTATATCTCTTAATAATTGAGTTTATTTGTTCAACTTATTTTTGGTGATTTTTTGGTTATTCTCTGAGAGATCACTAAGGAACAGTATCAGGGCTGAGAATGCGCGCTCTACACAGACTTCAGTTGTTGACGCTGCATGTCCACCAAAAACTACACACTTTTGATATTTTTGGATTTTTTTTTCATAAACGGTAAGCAAAAAAATAATTTTTTTTCGATAATGGTTATTTTTAACCAAAATTTTTATTTTCAGAATAAGTTAGTTACTGTAACCAATATAATATAAAATACAAGATAATAGTTAAAAAATTCCAAATGTAGATAAAGGGCATTTTGGCTCTGAGATAAAAACATAACAGTTATTTTCGGTCTCTGGATATTTCTGATACTACTTAATTTATCAACAACCAAATAAAGAACTCGAAAATTGTGCCAAAGTTAAGTAACAGAACAGAAGTTATTTAAAATACCAGTGACAATTCTACCGTTATACCACAAATAACTACAAGTGAAAAAAATGTACAAAGACCTACACCTAAAACACACAACCAATTAAGCTTTAGCTAATAATCCAGCTACTAATCCAAACAAAAGAAAATAAAAGTACAACTTTATAAAGACATAACATATAACATATACTAAGACAACAAGAAGTAGCCAAAAAAGGAACTCAAAATTAAAATATTCCTACGGTTTTTTCAGTAAAGCAGTGCTAGTTATTATAAATATTAATTATATGTGTTATTATTTTATGCATACTTCTGTATTTCCTTTCTGCCACATCCGCATCAGTTGCAAATGTTATTTAATATCCAAACATGAAACAGCGATATGAACACAGACATGTTTTTATTGCCTTAACCACAGGTGGAAGAGGGTATACCTAAATTTGTCATTCCGTTTGTAAGTTCTACACTATTCATTTCCGACTCCATAAAGTATATATATTCTGAGTTCTCATGCATAGTGCAGTCTATTGAGTGGTGACAATCTATCCGTCCGCGTTCCTTTTGAAATTAAGTTTGCAAAGGCACTAAATGAGCTAGAGAATTTTCGGGAAAAAGTTTTTTAAACAGAAATTAATTTTTTTTATTTAAACTATTCAATGGAAAATCTGAAGTGTGGTATATGTGATTGTACATATACCTTTAGTATTTCCTTTAAGTTCTCATCAAAAGCTTTTAAGTGATATCCATACTGATATTTTAAAATTTCACAGGCCCGTAGTTCGGAATTTATAGACAGGCGCCAATTTTTTAACTTGATGCTTTTTTCTTGTTTTTTAATTCTTTATCGCCCCATATATTTGTTTTTTTTATTAAAGTTACTTCATTGTTTCAAAGAATATAGAAAAATTAGAGGAAGGCGTGGTGGATTGCCTGCTGCGTCTAAGGACATGAACCAATCGTGCTGATTTCCAATAGCACCCTTTCGACACTATATCTGATAGATTGACATATGGGCATATCCCAGAAACAGTCTACCAGTCAAAAATTTTTGAACTTAATCCAACTTAGTTTTTTTTTAATGGAGCATTAGAATAGATATCTAATTTCATAAATTTATAAAAAAAAAGTTTATTTCGATGATGATGAATACAAAAATTATTACAAAATCCTACCCTACCTCAGGTTTTTTAAAGTTATACAAAAAAAGTAAAATTATTTACGTGTTGATATCATTGCTTTAGTATTAACATAGATTTTCTAATCGAAAGCCATATTGTTATTCACTCGATTCTCTTTAATTTTTGTAAAAAAAATGTTGCTCACTTTTTTGGAAACAGCAAAATTTGGTATGAAAGGACAGATAAATGCGTTGAAGCGTGCGTAACGGAAAATAAGGCTTTTTTTGTATTGTGAGTAGAAAAATTTTTTGTTTTACAAATCATCTATAATTTTAATTTTAAATTAATATCCTGCTTTTAAGAAAAAAAAATTATAATTTTACAATTAAAAACCAAAAAATTACAGCATATTAATTTTTGTAGCGTGCGTAACGATTTGAGTTCTCCCAAATATTACAATAAAAACCTTTGCAATTCGAAAAATGAAGACGTGTGCAGAGCGTATTCGAAAATATCGCAAAAAATACAATCAAACGATAACTTAACACAAATAGAACGTTTCAAAAATGCGAAAAGAATGTAAATTTAAAGATATACGAGGGCTGCTCTATATATTTCTGGCTTATAGTGAAAATGCGAATATTTATAAACAAAAATGGTTTTATTGTTTTTCAAAGTATTCTCCAGCATAATTTATACACTTTTGCATGCGCTCAAACCAGTTGTCGAAGCACTTTTTCCATTCCTATTGAGACACCTCTAAAACATGGTTTTTGAACACTTCAACAGCTTCTTCTGGTGACGAAAATCGTTGACCACGCATTTTTTTCTTGATGTGCGGAAACAAGAAGAAGTCATTATGTGCCAAGTCAGGGCTGTACGGCGGATGATCCATTAATTCGACGTTTTGGCCGGCCAAAAACGATCTGGTTTGAGCCGATGTGTGAGAGCTCGCATTGTCATGGTGAACAATGATTCGTCTTCTCTTGTTGGTTTTTCGAATTTCTCCGATGACTTCAGGCAAACAAATTGTAGTGTACCACTCAGAAGTGACCGTCCTACGTTGCTCAAGCGGAACAGTCGCCACATGACCAGTTTTGCCGAAGAAACAGGCAACCATTTGCTTCGAAGTGCTTCTTCCACGAACAACTTTCGTTGGATTTTGCTCGTCTTTGAAGAGCCACAAGGTCGATTGTTGTTTCGTTTCGGGTTCATACGCATAGATCCATGATTCGTCACCTGATTCGTCACGTCTTTTGAAGCACCACAATCGTATTATTGCAACATTTCTTTGCACCAATCGACACGAGCCTTTTTTTGAGCGACTTTCAAATTGTGCGGGATCCAACGAGAACAAACCTTTTTTACGGCCAGGTGTTCATGCAGTATCGAATGTATGCTGGTGGAAGAAATGTCCAAGGATGTCTCTATCTCTCAGTATGTCGCATGTCGATCTTGCATTATGAGTTCACGCACGGCATCAATGTTCTCTGGCACAACAGCCGTTTTTGGACGACCTTCACGGAATTCGTCTTTAAGCGAGCTTCGGCCACGATTAAATTCATTATACCAATTTTTCGCAGTGCTATAGGATGGTGCTTCATCGCCATACAAGGATTTAAGTTCATCAATGCACTCTTGTCGTGATAAGATAAGATAAGTCGTCGAAAGTTGTGAAAAACGATGGCACGAAAATGTTCACTAGTTAATTCCATTTTTTTTCTATATTTATTTTTTCAAGTCACCGTTAACAACACAAATAATGGTCGTACGTCAAAACGTTTTGAGTACGATTATGCTTAAAATGACAAACTTTCCAATGGAAATGTCAGATTGCACTTGGCAGCACTCAGTGTTGCCAGGCCAGAAATATATATAGCAGCCCTCGTACATAAGTAAATTAATTTATAAACATAAAATATTAATTAAATAATGATATTAAAAAAGAATATGAATTGTTTTGTTAAAAGAAATACAATTATTTTTATTTATATACTACTGGAAAAAATGTAGCGTGCGCAACGAAGCGTGCGTAACGCTGGGTTCACGGCTTTTGTAAAAAAACAACAAAATTTTTTGGCTGAAAGTAAGTTATTTTATAATTCACTTACATTCATCTTTCTTTTAAGTATTTAATTTTTCTGTTTTATTATGCAAAATTTTCTAAAAATCACCAAAACATACCTCAACCTTTAAAGTTACTTCCATTTTTTGTAGCGGGCGTAACAATACTTTGAGATCAAATTTTTGTAACTTATTCCTGTTAAAAAAAATATTTTGATGACATTCGAAAGTACACTTAAATCCCACTAAACACTGTGTATAACTTGAAGGTATGTCTTTTGCAAGACCAACAAATTGTTATATTTCAATCTGAAAACGCGTACGAATGTAGCGTTCGTAACGCAGGATTTGCTCATATATATATATTTTTTTTGTGAAATCAAGTTTGCCAAGGCAAACTAACAGTAACTTAGACGCACAGACGGACGTCATTCAATCGACTTCGCTATGCACAAGAAGTCGGAATATATATACTTTATGGGGTCGGAAGTGGATATTGTAGAAATTACAAACGGAATGACAAACTTAGTTATACCTTTTATCCACTTTTGTACTAATGGGTATAATAATTAATACTGAACTATTCATGAACAAATTTACGATAAAATTAAGAAAAGAAAAATATTATAATGATAATTATTACACTAAAATAGAAAAATACTTATACTATAAGCTTAAAAATCCAAATGCTTTGCTGGTACGTAACGTGTCTTAAATGAAGGTGATGATTCTGTGGAAGTTTTACTTGTAAAGGAGATGGTATTACTACCCTGCCAACATGAGTTATAATGCACTCTAAAAAATTTGAAACGAATTCAATGGCAAAACAGCGGCAAGGATGGGCGCAAAGGCAGTTGAACTCAATTATTTTTAGTGACGAGTCCAAGTTTGAACTGTCTGTAGGGGATACCCGATGTAAGGTTATACGAACTAGAAGTGAAGCTTACCACAAAGATTGCCTTAAACGCACAGTAAAGTTTCCCGGTAGCATTATGATATGGGGCTAAATGTCAGCCAAGGGCTTAGAAAACTTATGCTTTATTGAGTCAACTCTAAATGCCTCTCGTTACATTGACATTTTAAAAGAAAATCTACTTCCGGCGTTAGAAAGTATTACTGCTTTCGGCGAGTACATCTTTCAGCAGGATGGTGCTCCGTGTCATACTGCAAAAATTACAAAGAAATTGTTAGAAAACAATAATATTAATGTTCTGGACTGGCCGTCCTCTAGTCCTGACCTAAACCCAAACAACAGTTGCAGGCTTTAAGAAAAAATACAGGAAATATGGAAATCCATTACTCCAGAAGAATGCCAAACATTAATAAATTCTATGAACAAAAGAGTCACAGGAGTAGTTAAGGCCAGAGGTGATGTTCCTAAATATTAAAGTAAAATATTATATAGTACGAAACTAAAGTGGCCACAATTAGTGCCTTAGTACATTTAGTTGTTTGAATTTTTTTTTTTAGAATTAATAAATTATGAATGAATAAATTATGTTTTAAAAACTTGCAACTTTTTTTAAATTAATTAAATGCTGAACAAAATAAACAGGTTCAACTTTCATTTACGAACATATTATCAGAGAGTACGAAACACAAGTTGGCAGAGTAGTATGTAATATGATGTGTGCGACTTTAAACGGGTATATCTAAGCTTGTCAATCCGTTTGTAATTTTTACAATATTCATTTCCGACCCCATATTGTCCGAGCTACGGGCCTATGAAATTTTTCAGAATTCTTAAAGCTGAGATCTTTAAAGAAATACTAAAATTTTTTTTAAAAAGGTTTAACCCATTAAGAGCCGATGGAATAACAAATTTTTATTTTATTTTTTTTATTTTTTAATTCTCTGTCACCCCAATATTTTTTTTTTTTTTTATTGGAGTTACTTCAATAAACTAGATTTACATAGATGGTGAAGGGTATATAAGTTTCGGGATAGCTAATATGGGATTTTCTTATTGTTAAAATTTTCTGTTTCTCTTTTACTTGAATAATGAAAGGTGTGTTTTCATTATTTTTTACAATTGTCTTAAATACTTTGTAATTTACGTTTCAATTTTCATGTGTGTTTACATATTTTTTTCCTTTTCTGCGAAAAGAAATTGGCAATTATTTAGTCTAACTAATTTATTGATTAACTCCCATGTATGTTATAAATTAGTGTTTAGAACATTCTCCAACTGAAAGTTTTTTATTTGTAATGTAAATAAATAAAAAAAGTAATCAGAAAAATTTACTGACAATAGAACGTAAATCGTACCATCAGTAAAAATGTATTTTTACTGCAAGGTGCCCAACTTTTTTTTAAGCAACAAAAAAGAAAAGAAAAAACAATTATAACGCGACCAACATATACATTCTTTTTTCTTCAAAACAAGTTTGGGTGTAGCCAACGGAAAGTAATCACTTCCCTGAGGGATATTAAAAAGTTAATGAAAGGGGATTAAAAAATGCTAATCCCCTTAAAAAAAAGTTAAGAAAAAGCTTATATTTACCAAATTAATGGTGCTGTAGCTTAGATGGTTAGCACGATGACTTCTAAGTTGTTAGCACAGTCAAACAACTTTGAAAAGATTTCACGTTTTTATAAACTGGCTTGCAGAAGATCTTTGGTAAGCAAAGCTGGTATTGGCTGTACCATAGAGGAGAAAGTCCTTGCGCCTGGCTAAAGAAGCCGTTGTTATAAGTGTCCACACTAAAAACGACACAATTTCCGTGGCCCCTTTGAGTGAGACATAAAGTCAATGGACATTATACCATTGAACACTATGACATTCCACCTTTTCTAATATATATTAAGGTCGGTTATTGTAATATATATGAAACAGCGCATAAAAATACATAAAACGGATGCACCTAGTTTCTAAGATCTTAAATAAGCCTTTTAGCACCAGAGGCGCTACAAAATTGTACTTAAAATTAACATAAAGTGCAATTTCAGTGTTGCAAAAAAAGTGTAGCTCTCTATCTATCACTATTCTTCACCGACAGGTAAGGTAACACAATTAATAAGTAGGCATAAATGCCCGAGTGTTACTTTGCTTCAAAAAAACTATTCGCAGCAATTATTAAAAAAGTAGACAAATAGATTTTGTATTAGTTTATTGATTTGGTATTCATTTTTTTTTTTAATGTAAGAGAACAGCAAAGCTCTAAAATCCGCGAGTACAAGTTACAGCTAATACTTCCATATGCAACACACATTTTTGAAAAAATATTCTTAAAAATCTTTTCAATAAATCTCACCCTGTTTAAATTTATATTACATTTTTTTAACTTATTTTATTCCACTCACAACAGAGCTGAGTCGTTGGATACTGCATTGGTTGTAGCAAATGTTGTTGATAATTTGTATGTTAATTTACCTTTAACCTTTTTATATTAATAACCAGCAAGAAAAGGCATTCGTTCTATTTTAAATATACTGATATAATTTGGGAAAAATGACATTAGCTTGTCACTGGCGAGCATGGGTTCACCGTAACAAAACCGCTTGTTATTTCAATTTATGCTCAAAGCTGGTGAAAACTCGATGATTAGGATACGTTTTTTTCATTAATTTTTTTATAATTGCTTAAAGTAAATGCAAGTAACTTGCGAATATTAGAAACTTGTTATATTAAAATGAAATTAGGTTTTTAAACTTTTTGTTGGGACGATTAATACATTTCATATTATCTTATTTAACTTTAAACCTGGATTCTACTGACAGAAATTTTATGAAATTTCCTGATTTTTTCGTGAGTTAAAAAATTATAACATAACTAGAATCAAAAAACTTATTAAAAATAAATTATAGAAAATAAGTGCAAAGGAAGTAATGAAAATATCCATGGGTATTTAAAAAAATATTCATACTTCTATATAAATTTATATCCTTTTTCTTTGAGTTTTATTTTAATATCTTCATTCATGTGCTTCTTTTGAAAAATTTTATAACAGAAACTTACAACATTGTGTTCATTACTATCTTGTTTATACATATTATTATATTTACAACAGGTTGTGAGTTGTGTATATCTTTTAAAATAATAAATTCCAAAAAGTTTTCCTTATGTATTGTAATTGAGTTATTATTTTGGGCAAAAAATTAAGGCAAAGAAATAAAAGCAAGTTTATTAACAACCAAACACGTCCTGCTAATCATTTTTTTATTTACATTACGTGGTTATAATCCATTGTACCATATCTATAAAGAACTGAAAGTGTTAAAACGAAAAGACTTAACTCTAATACTAAAAATCTAAAATTCTATTAAAAATTTTATAGTTTTTTTGTTTTTTTTTTGTGAAAAATTCTCAAAAACTTAGCACTTTAACGAAAAAAAAGCAATTTTATTTATTTCAAATCAAGAATTACCAAATATTAAAATTTGCTTAACCAATTTTAATGCACAATAAGTAAGAAACTCCTTTAAACTATAATTTATTCATTAAAAAAAAACTTAAAATTGGGAAAAATATGGAAATTATTAAAGAAATAATATCTTAAACAAATAGGTATTCATAAGTGAAATACTTTCTGATAAATAGAATCAAACTGTACTTCTCAAATAATAGTCAACCCTTTTCAGGCATTTACTCACAACTTCCCATACGATGGCAGAGCGCGAAAAAATCATTTAAGTTGTGTAAATAATGTAAAAAAATATTAGAACCCTCATTTAAAGTAAATCTGCTTAAATCGCATCTAAGTGTAAATATTTTTAAGAAGCATTCTATACAATAATATTTTCGTGTTGTTATGTTTTATATTGTCTTTTTGCAATTAAATGATAAAATCATTATAATAAGGCATGAAATTAAAAATAAAATTTAAAGCTTCCAACTTATTTAGAACATTGAACATTACTATTTTTCTGACTTCTTAAACTGCAAAAGTAATATAGAAAATAATTTGATGTTTTTAATTTTTACAATAAAATTTAATGTTAAATTTTAAATTTATCAAAAGAGATGAACATTTTGTTATGGCTAAAGGGTTCAGAAATAACGATTTCCCTCCTGCACTTCAACAAATCAATTTCTCACAATGTATAAAAACATCACACATAAAGTATCGGCAGTGCTGCTCCAATAACCCAATTTGACTTGTGCTTGTATGTGTTAATATCTAAGTTCCTTTCTTATGTTTTAAAATATTTTAACAGAATTTTTTGTATTATCCCTAAAAGATACTTATTACTTGTCAGTGAATATATTTGGAATTTTAAAAAGGAAAGCTTTTATTTAAAACATGTGCAAAACACTCTTAATAACAGTTTTAAATTTGATTAAATTCATCTTTTGAACAAAATAAATCAAAAATTATGGTAATAATGAAGCATATTGGATTTGTTAAAGATTGCTTAATACAAAGTTTCTGGGATATTTTTCAAATATTTACAAAAACTTTAAGCATATTTTGCAGTTCCCTTAAAGATAATCTTTACCTTTAAAAAATCATAAAGGTATGAATTGTCAAACAATACCCAAGTCCTTAGGGAGCATTTCGGCAAGAACAACATAAGGCAGCTACAATAACAATGTCATGGAAAAAGAATCAACCGTAAAAATGTAAAAAAACAAGCTGGGAAAAGTAGGCTAAAGGAAGGAATAATGATGCATGTGCGTTGTGTTGTATTTTTTTCTTTATAAAAAAAAAATGTTTTCTTTAGTATATTTTTTAGGAAAGAAAGGCAAGAAAACAGTGCGTGAAATTTGAAAAAACACATAGCCTTAGATATTAAAAGGTTTTAGCATCTATTCAAGTCTTTTTATAGCAAGTTAATTATATTTTAAGCTATTTCAAATAATTAGAAAATTGCTACAATTTTTTTTTAAGTTATAATTGATGCTTTTAATTATTTAGTTAGAAAATATAGAATTGTTATTCAATCAAATAATTAATTAAGAGAATTAAGAATTTTACTAAATTTTAATCTGAAAGAAAATTAAAATTTAATAGTAGCAAAAGTATTTAGTACAAACCCCTAAAAAATAAATCCTATAAATAATAATAATTTAATTAAATATAATCATACACTTTTTTCCATACAGCTCAAAATCAAAACTTATTTATTACTTACAAAACCTGATTAACGACACTATTTGCAAAAGATATAATTACATTTTTCCCCCGTAGGCCAACGTACGGATTTTTGAATTGGAAATACCACTGTGGCACACTATAAGTTTGTATTTCTTACTCTGGTGCTCTATCTACTATAGTTCTCGATCATACGATCTCCTGCTTACTAAATGAACGCTATTACAAACGCAGCCTACTCGCTTCACTACTGCTGTACTCCGGCAAGACATGAACTACTGGATGCCTTGTTTACTAACCTAAAACATCCACAGATTACTCCACTTCACTTTACATCCAAGCCAGTCATTCGCTTTAACCCAAGAGTGTCAAAACAAGTCTCACATACAGTGTTGTTATGCTGTTACTTCCCAGCGTCTAGAGCTAAAGCTCGGCTTGACAATTATCTGCCAATTTAGTATTAAATAGGCGTCTTCACACTAAATTATCTAACATGTTGTTCACATAATAATTATCTTTTTTTTGCGAAAGGTTTTTACTGCTGGTTCTCATTTTTTTAGTTGCAGTTACACTACAATGATTATTATTTCCTTTGCACGCATTTCTGATGGTGTGCACGAACTCGAACATGTGGTTACTAATTAATTATATTACATTTAACGTTATGGGATTTCTTAATATTGAGTTATGTGAAGACATATATCAGTGTCAACAAGAGGACATACAACAGTGCACTTAATGAGCAGATTTCATAGTCCACATTTTAATATTTCCAAACAAATTTATATTTTTAATCTTAAAATTAATGTCATACCAAGATTTATTTTATGAATCACAAATAATATTTGGAAAAATCACTACTTCCATTTTTAAGCCCTTTACCACAAAAAGTAGAAAAAACTATATCTGAGATTCTCATTCCGTTTGTAATTTCTACAATATTCATTGAGCGATGTCCGTCTGTCCGTCTACGTTAGTGTTGAAATTAAGTTAAGTTTTCCGTGATACTAGATCAGCTAGAGAAAATTAAAATACGCCGATTGATCAGTCGTTGTTTCGAAAAAGTTGCTATTGAAATTTACCGAGATCGGTCCATGTCCTTCGAGGCAGCGGTAAAACACCACGCCTGCCTCTAATTTCCCCATATCATTTGGAAAAATTAAGGAATTTCAATTAAAAAAACAAAGAACAAACATCAAGTGAAAAAGTTGGCGCTCGTCCATATTTTTGAGTTGTGAAACTCTGAACTTTTCGTACGAAAGTATGATTGCGCACCATTTTTTTAACATATCAATATGGATATTATTTAAAAGCTTTTGAAAAGATCTTTAGCAAAATTTTTTTAAAACGGCTTAACTTATTAAGAGTCCATGACATTTTAATATAAAATTATATATACGAGGGCTGCTCTATATATTTCTGGCCTAATAGTGAAAATGCGAATATTTATAATCAAAAATGATTTTATTGTTTTTCAAAGTATTCTCCAGCATGATTTATACATTTTTGCATGCGCTCAAACCAGTTGTTGAAGCACTTTTTTGAACACTTCAACAGCTTCTTCTGGCGACGAAAATCGTTGACCACGCATTTTTTTCTTGATGTGCGGAAACAAGAAGAAGTCATTAGGTGCCAAGTCAGGGCTGTACGGCGGATGACCCATTAATTCGACGTTTTGGCCGGAGAAAAAAGCTCTGGTTTGAGCCGATGTGTGAGAGCTCGCATTGTCATGGTGAATAATGATTCGTCTTCTCTTGTTGGTTTTTCGAATTTCTCCGATGACTTCAGGCAAACAAATTGTAGGGTACCACTCAGAAGTGATCGTCCTACGTTGCTCAAGCGGAACAGTCGCCACATGACCAGTTTTGCCGAAGAAACAGGCGACCATTTGCTTCGAAGTGCTTTTTCCACGAACAACTTTCGTTGGATTTTGCTCGTCTTTGAAGACCCACACGGTCGATTGTTGTTTCGTTTTGGGCTCATACACATAGATCCATGATTCGTCACCTCTGACGATCTTATAAACGTCTTTTGAAGCACCGCAATCGTATTTTTGCAACATTTCTTTGCACCAATCGACACGAGCCTTTTTTGAGCGACTTTCAAATTGTGCGGGATTCAACGAGAATAAACCTTTTTTACGGCCAGGTGTTCATGCAGTATCGAATGTATGCTGGTGGAAGAAATGTCCAAGGATGTCTCTATCTCTCGGTATGTCGCATGTCTATCTTGCATTATGAGTTCACGCACGGCATCAATGTTCTCTGGCACAACAGCCGTTTTTGGACGACCTTCACGGAATTCGTCTTTGAGCTAGCTTCGGCCACGATTAAATTCATTATACCAATTTTTCGCAGTGCCATAGGATGGTGCTTCATCGCCATACAAAGATTTAAGTTTATCAATGCACTCTTGTCGTGATAATCCACGTCGAAAGTTGTGAAAAATGATGGCACAAAATGTTCACGAGTTAATTCCATTTTTTTCTATATTAATTTTTTCAAGTCACTGTAAACAACACAAATAATGGTCGTACGTCAAAACGTTTTGAGTACGATTATGCTTAAAAATGACAAACTTTCCAATGGAAATGTCAGATTGCACTTGGCAGCACTCAGTGTTGCCAGGCTAGAAATATATATAGCAGCCCTCGTAATACTTAATTTATTTTTTGCTTATTTTTAAATCTCTGTCATCCTTTTGGTTGGAGTTATTTTACTAATCTAGATTTACATTAATGTTGAATGGTATATAAGATTCGGAATAGCCGAATATAGCACTCTTATTTGTTATGTGTAAATCTGCCTCTACATAAACTTTATTAACTGCCAAAATATAAAATATGACAAAGGTCTTACCAGAACGTCAAGCTCATGTGCTTTATATCCTTAGTTTCTCCCTTAATGGTTATAATGATGTTACAAACAATATTGATTCTTAGCACACATAAAAAGACAGCGAACAGATGTAGAAAAAAATAAGATTTTCCATTACAAGTAAAATGGAAAACAAATTATGTGAAAAACCAACTTAAGTTTTTTATACATCTTATACAAAATTTAGTAATTTCAACTAATGAAAATATAATAACAGGAATGCAGTATTGACCTATTATTATGAATACATTTTTAACAAGAATGATTGCTAAGAAAAACAAGCGCTTAAATACTTTAAAATGAAATGACTCTTCTTTAGAAAATGTCAGTTGAAATATATATAGTATATTTGTTCCTCAGTAGCATGTGAAAACTTAACAAGTTTTTTGGTAATAGTCAAACTCGTTGCTCATAATTGAGTTGCTCTTGGTCATTTGAGGCCATAATGAGCTTTAGCTATAGAAAAGTAATAAATACCCTTCTTGCATTAATTACACACGCAGAAAAAAAAACATGGTTATTATATGGTCACAATAACCATATTATGTTCTTTGTAACAATGTATAGTTGCGGAGAACAAAATATAGTTGTTTTCACCAAAACTTTAGTCACGACAAACATTTTTTGTTAAATTTTAACGATTATATGGTTACTGTGCACAAAAAATGCAACATGGTTGGTTTTAACTTAAAAAAATTTCAACCACAACCAAAGTTTTATAACTTTTTAAAAATAATATAAAATATTTAACCATAATATATTATTATTAATCAAAGTATGATTAAAAGCAACAGAATAATGTTTACGCTTAAACATATTTTGTTCTAGTACTTGACAGTTTAGTAATTTTTCTGGCGGCTAAAATTTGAAATAATTTTTGATTGTTAAAGAAATCGAAAAAAATAAAAATTTATGTACAAAACAAATAATTAAAAATAAAATGCAAAATATGAAAACAAATAAAAAAGGAACCAAACCATTAAAAAAATTGAAGTAAATATGTATGTATTGTAAGCATATAAATCTTTATTTTTGTGTTTGAAGCATAATTGTGAAAGCATTTCAGTTTTTTATATCAGGAAAATTTTGCACTTGCGAGACTATATTATAATTCATTTATATAACATGACATTTTCAGCCATATTAGTATATTTTAATTTAACCATTTAATGTTTATATTTGAACATAATTTTGTTTATACTTTGGACAATAATATGGTTGCAAATGTAACAATACTATGTTTGGTTAGCAACCATATAATGCAACCAAATTATGTTGCTCTTAGATTATGGTTACCTCAACCATATTTTTTCTTTGCGTGCACACTACCGGCATTGTATCCAACTGGTGCAACTTACAAAAATTACATCTCAATAATTTAAGTTAATATTAAAAATGTAAACATTGTCCTGTAATACACCCAGTTTTCTATTGAGAGCAGTAAGATGGTATTTAAGACCAATATTTTTTTCTAACTGCCCTGATGTTATATTATCAATTCGACTGCTTAGAAAAGAAAGTGGCTATAGCAGGTTATTCTCCCACTGTATCGCCAATCTCGACTATTATTTCACGTTCATTTAAAAAAATGTATGTTTTCACTGTTTGCGGAGTAGTTAAATATTGCTTTTACCAATCGTTTTTATTTTTTATAATTTAATACCTTTTTCATTACAACATTGTAAATGCTGTTTTAGTATCATACTGATTTTTATGCGCGTAATAATATTTTTTAATTATTTTTTTCATTAGTAGTAAAACCGTTTGACATCATCACAAATGAATTAATTAATTCGGCTTTTTTATTTCAATTTCTAAAATTTTTTATTAAGAAAAAAGGATTATTTTTTAAAACCAAAAGACTATTTATTATGCAATGTAAAATAGGACTTCTTACCATTTTTTCATGCCATATTGCAAATTTTATAAAAATCGGTTTAGCCGTATACTTATGTCAATTTTTTCCTTATCTGGGTCCTGGCTTTAAAACATAATATTAAACATTATAGATGATTAGTATGTTTCAAAATGCAATAAAATCAGTTTGACCTTTACTTTGTAAAAATCGGTTTAGACGCATAAAAATGCCAGCATCCCCTCTCTTATCCCCTCCTGGTCCACTACTTGAAAATACAAACAGTCTAATGCTCCTTCAAACAGAAACTTATGTATCAGTTTTGTTTATAATCGCAGATGACATACAATGAGATATATTGGATATTTGATGAAATTAACTCTATAGTTTAAGTGACACCGATATATTTTATATGTTTCAAGGCCATCTATGGGCAACATGTTCAAATAATTTTTGTGAAGATAAATATCTACGTCAATTTAAATACGTTTAAAAAAAATGTAGCATGCGATATAATTTTTCTCCCATACACAGTAAATTTCAGACTTTTTTTTTAGCAATTACGATAACAGCGATAAAACACTTCGATTTCGAGGAGGCAAACCTATTTAAAAATGAAGTGCAGAGCTATTAACCCGTAAACACTGTGTATTCAAATTGAATTTGAGAATTTTTTTATAAGATGCGGAAAATTGAATTATATACAATTTTCTTATATACAATCAATTCTGCGAGGGATTTTGTTGCTGTGGCTAAAGGTATGGTCACATTTGTCAAATATTTGCTAAAAATTTGTTTGCTCGTATTTGCTCGAAAATGTGTCAAAACAATACGAATTTTGTTTTATGGTCACACTAGACACATTTATTTGCTTTATTTTTTTTTTCTCCAAACACACGTAAAATAGCTGCGAATAATTATTTATCAAAACATGTTTGCTCTGTGTTCACAATTAAAAAAAAATATTTTATTAAACAAAATATTTGGTTAAACTGTTAAAAAACAAAAATCTATTTTACACAAAGATACACATTTGTATGCTGACAAATTTATAAAAATGGTAAAAGTATGTGTAATTTTTTTTTTTTTGTATATGATGTTTGAAATTTAGCTTTTACGGCGAAAATTATTGAATTCGCCATCGAGACCACCTGTATTATTGCACCAAGTCCTGTATTATTTTACCTTGCTAAAAAATATGAAAATTTATTATTCGGAATATTTTGTATGTTAATTTGCTTAAATCGTGCTTGATTACTTCAAACATAAATATTTCATGATATTTTCATGACATATTTATTATTTAAAACTACAAAATGAAATGTATTACTGCGGGCAAAGCATATTTATAAGGCTATTTCGCTACTGCTCACGAGAATATCATGAAATATTTATGTATATTTGAAGGAATCAAGCATGATTAAAGTAAATTTATACTACACAAAAATAATTATTTTTTATGACTTATTAATAAAGATAATTGGTTTTAATGAAATTAAAAAAAAAATACTTCGTTGATAAGGAGGTTGATATATTACCACGTAAGTAAAAATACATGAATTCGCCCTTAGGTATATACATATATAACTTTTATAAATTTGGGCGATTTTAAGGCGCTTCCTTTTCAAAGTACTAAATCTAGTTTTATTTTTAGAGAGCTGATATATAAATTTAATTACAAAAACGCGAAAAATATGCTTTCCTACCATCTTTTTCAATATGCATTTTTTTTATAAAAAATTGGATTTTATTATTACTATTATATGAAATTTTATTTTTAATAGCTTTTACTGTATTAAGTTCTTTTTCCACAAACATGAACATATATTATAGATTTAAACTTTTAGCTATTTTTTCCGAAAGTTAAAAATTTAGTTTAAGTACTATGCAACATTGAATAATATAACTTTTATTTGCCTGTATTTGTTCTTGTAAGAACAAATATTTATTTGTCTAAAAATGAGTCAAATATTTGCTATATTTAAAATTAGAAGCATTTTTGTTTGCTGAAAAATAATTTTATTTGCCCGAAATCAGCTGTTATGTTGTTTGCTTTTAATAAATATATTGTGGTCAGACCACTGTAAACAAATATTTGATGATTTTAAGGAAATGTTTGTCAAATATATATAATATTATCCTAGAAGTGTTTTGACATTATTACGTAAAAGATCATTGATTGATTTTTGAATTCCATTCAATTCAGTTCGTTTATTCCTCCATACTGTTTACATTTTTGCTTAGCTATAATTCAATATTAAGTGTTCAATTTTCTTCTTCTTCATCTTAATAATACAAAACTATCTATATACATATATACAATATTACTTTGAAGCAGAAAATTTGGCAAAAAAAACCTATACGATCTACTAAATTATAGACTATATATAATTTTAAGATGGATTTTTTTTAAACATAGACAAACCTTGTATATTACGAATATTGATTGGCAATTGATTTTACTCACATTGGTCCACCGTAAGTAATGCGTTGTTTTGTTAAATCTAAACGACATCTTACAGCATTCGAATTTAGAGTCTTTCTAGTATTTCTTCTTTGAGTAAACTGATTGGAACTACAAATACTACCTCCTCTAATTATTGTGAAAACGTACGAAAAGACTTTTTGTTTATATAAGCCTCTTACTGGAATAATTTTAGAATATTTTTAACGTGTCGTGTGCGAACGAAGGGGTTAAATCGACCGAATCAATGAAGTGAACGGAATGATCCGGTTATTTAAACCCGGTCTTTTCGTTCAATAGTGTATGGGTAAAATTGAACGGATAACTTAATTGAACGAAATGAGCCAGATATTTAACCGGCTCCTTTCGTTCAAATCGACCGATTGAACGAATTGAACGAACGAATCAGTCTTTGATAATTGACCGAAAAAGACCGGTCATTAAAACGAACGACCGGGCACATGTCTAATATTTTGTCAGCATGCAAATCCAATCCTACATTAAAATTACTGCTGTTTATATGTACGGTTAAATATTTTTAATATAGCGGCTAAATATTTCCAGGGGTTTGGTTGTTACACCTAATATTGCGACTTTTTTAACCAAAAAAAACAAGTAAAAAAATACTTTACCCAGCATCGAGCTCTCCAAATGCCTTTGCAATAAAATGTTATTTTCGTCACGAAAGTAAGATTATTGTTCACATTTAATTTTTTCAAAAATTTTATTCGCGACTGAAAAGACAGCAGCTGCTTTAAAACTATTAATATTATTAGAATCGATAATTCTTGGTATTGGAATAACTTAATGTATTTTGAGTACAACAGTATAATTCTCTAAATCAACCATTTCATTAATTATCTCAGTCAATATAACAAGAACCGATTTCTTCCTTATAAGAAGCATTCTAGGGTAATATTATCATAACCCGTACTTTTTTCATTTTTAAGTATTTAAATCACTTTCTGTAAAATGGTTATTGAATTTAAAAGTTGTTCTTTATATTTAAATTTTGAATTCTACCCAAAGAAAAGGTTTTTATTATTACCTGGATCTGTACAATTTTCTACTCGTATATTTATAAGTTAAGAAAATAAGAAAACACATTCAAGGTAAATAAATTCTTATAGCCTTCGTTACTTAAAAGTTAACTACAAAGCACCTGAAAATTTGAATGAACTTTTTACAGCGAAGAATTTTCAAAATAATAACTGTAATTTAGCAAAAGAAAACTTGACATTGTCTACGATAAAAAACCTCAAGACTTTAATTAACACAGCTCAAAGAACATTTTAACAAACACTAAATGAGCAATTGAAGTAAATAACCATAATTAAATAGAAGAACATTGTGCAACAACTAAATACAAGAATAAAGTAACAAAACGTTAAAGCGACAAAAATTGCAATCGCTTACACACTAAAGAATGTGTAACTACGAAAACAGTCCAAACAAAGAATGGGCAATAATAAGAAATATCAAACTTAATTACCAACATTATTAATATCGCTTTTATCATCAGCATTGCCACTGCCAACAACCAGTAGCATCGTCTTTAAGTAAAAGTGGACTTAATATTGAACAAACGAAAGAAATTAAGAACAAAGTTGTTATGGCAACTGGAGTGAATGGGAAATAAACTTTTTTATATATATTTATCGTTTAGTAGTAAAACAGACAAAGTTTCTTAAAAAAATATTGTTTACGCATATGCAAGTGTCATCGCAGTTTGCAAAGTTGCAATTTATAGATGGCATTTTAAAATTGTAACCTTTTCCCAAAGTTATCTCCAAGAAAAATGTCATCTCATAACTTTTATTCAAAAACAATACACAAAGTTACAGAAAACAATTCTTCAAATAAAAAACAGAATACAAAATTCCCATAATAATAATAATAAATAACGACCACATAGAAAAGTTGCTGCTAGTGTTTTGTACTTGCCGTAGAGAAAGCCTTAAAAATATAGACTTCTGGCATAAAGACCATAGGTACACGCTCCTTCAAATTAACAAGTGGGCAAAATTAACAAATAAAAAAAAATAATATTTATAACTTGAAAATTCGAACTGGTGTACATGTCATGAATAATTGAAAAAAAAACTGCAAATTATTAAACATCCGTAGTTTTTTTTTTCCTGTATACCCTTCACCACAGGTGGAAAGTTGTATATCTAAGTTTGTCATTCCGTTTGTAATTTGTACAATATGTATTTCCCATAAGGTATACAAATTCTGATGCATAGCGAAGTCTAGTAAGCGATGTTCATTTGTCGGTCTACCTGTCAATGTCTGTCCATGTTTATATAAAGTTTACCAAGACACTTGTGTGCAAGAGATAATTTAAATACACCAAAAGATCAGACATAGTCTCAAAAATTTAGCTATTGAAAATCAGCAAAATCGGTCCATGTTCTTCGAGGAACGGGTCGAGGAACGGGTAAAATACCACATCTCTATTTTTTGATTCGTCTTAATGTTGCTTTTGTATATCTCTTTATCTGAAAGAGAGCGATAAGATTAGGTATATATTTGACCAAAAAGCTTCTTTGCTCTCTCCTGCACGCGGTCAGGTAACTCTAAAATAGACTTTGAAGCACCAGCCCATACATGAGAGTTGTATTCCATTTTTGGTCTGATAAGTGTGACATAGATAGTAAGGTAGTAAAATGTATCTAAAAATTAAAGCTTTTCCCAGCAGGGAACATAAATTGGCCTGTCTTTGGAAAAGTTATAGACAAACGCTTAAAAATTTGGCATAATATCGATTACTATAACCGTAATAAAAACAAAAATAAATATTCAAATTCATAAATTAAAGGGTGCCTCAATAGTTTATTTAGTTTAATGTATATGGCCATACTTTTGAGCAGTTGTAGGCAGAAATGTGAAATTTATAAAGAACCTGCATTGCCAAGTCTGCAATAACAACAAGAACAAGTTTTAATTTGAAATTTAAAGGGTGTCACGATTTGTAATGCAAATTAATATATTTTGCCAAACAGGAATACAAACGAAAGTTGATGGGACCACAACTCTATGCAGAACTGATCAAGAAAGCGTTTAAAACCTTAACAGTTGGATAGAATTTCGTATGCCGATATATATATGTACATGTGGTTATACCTATGTATAAAGTGCCCTTCAGAGCAAAATATAGCACTTTACTTGTTTTTATTCAGCTGGTTTATGTTTTTACATAAAATGTTACGTAGAAAAATTAATCCAAATTATCATTAGTTCTCGTTTCTAGCCTTTCCAAATTAAAAAAAAATAAAATTTAAGCTATATTTTCAATTATGGATTAAACGCTATCGAGGTACTCCTTGGAAAAAAAACTAAAGTATTAATTTTTGAAAATTCTTAAATATTTCTGGGAAATTTGGATCTTATAATAATCAATTTAAAATTTTTTAATTTATACATTTCATTACATTAGATTGTTAATTAAAAGTTTTGTGGCATTAGAAATAAATTTATTTCTCACAAAAACTTACGTAAAAGTATTTTCTTGCCGTTTTCGAAAAAAGTCTTTTAGACGAAGCAGTTTTTCACTTGTCCTAAACTGATTATTAAAAAGCCTTTTTATGCTCAACGTGCCACTGTATGAATTGCTATGTGGTTTAACAGCGCGATTCTGCCGTTTAAGGCTGAAAATGCGGTAACGGTCAGTCGATCACGATCACGATCTCGTGATGTTAAAAACTCAAATTTGGCCATTTTTGATGACGGTCATATAACTGACATGTGGTTACATCAGGACGGTGCTACATGTCACACAGCCAACGAAACGATCAGTTGCAAACCAAAGTTCCCGTTTGCATAATTTCAAAAAAATCAGCTGTTAAGTAGCCACCCAGATGGTGTGATTTAACACTACAGGATTATTATTTGTAAAGCTATGTTAAGGACAGAGTCTATACGAAGCCAATCGAATCGATTGACAATTAACAAAAAAGACCCATCATTTCGCAAAAAGGAACTTTGCCGAACTTTTCTTTCTTCGTAATACCATAAAAATTCGAATCATCTTCATTACATTTTTTTTTTTTGTTTTAGAAAACAAAGTTATTTAAAAAAACCCTATAAAAATTTAAATTCGTAAAAGGCTTTCAAAAGAAAAAGCCAAATTTTCTAAACATTAATATATCAAGTGTCTACCTCAGCTATTTTAGAAATAAAATTAATGTATTAAAATTATATAAAGATTTAAAAACATATTTGCCTAAATCTAAGTTTTTACAAAATTAGAAATAAAACGGTGACGATATCGTAAAGGTTGTGCAAAAAGTTTAATTGCGAACCTTACGTTATAGTTATTTCCCCTGGAGTCTGTTTGCTTCAGCATTAACTTGCACTATATTCACATTTAAAGATTGGTGAAGACAAGCTTACAGATAAATGACTACAAGATTACCTTTAATTACACGCTTGTGTCTATAAGATGCTCTTAGCATTCTCCAAGAGCAATATTTTGCACGAATTGTTGAGTTTTAAAAACATAATCATACTTAATAGTTTAACAGATTGCGTAATGTATGCTGGATTTGAATGTTGAAATAAAAGGACTTTTTAATGAAGCCAATCCACAATTAATAACAATTTTTGTTACTGTCTGTTCAGCAAATGTTTATAAAAGAGCCTTTACAACAGCATCTGCTGCTGTTAAGGAATAATTTATGTATGTGTGTGTGTTTTTTTATTTATTTAAAATGCGTTAAACTTTGTTACATTATAAACAATTTAAAAATTATTCTTTAAAGGAAGTAAGAGTAAATATATTTAGATATCGGTTGAGCCTTTTCTACGCGAAATTCATGAGTATATTTTGTAACTAATTTTAAGTAATTTGATTATTTTATAATTCTGTGTACTGGAATATTTGAACACAAAATTTTTTTTAAATTTTTTAGGTTTTCATTCAAAAAACATTTACGAGTAAAGTCGGCATTGTATAAAATTAGCCACGAGTTTTGTATCTTCAAAGTTCTAATTTTATCCCCCGTTAATAATTAATACAAAAAATTATATAAAAAATTATTTAATTTGTTAATTAGAATTATGGTTTTTTACAGATTTCAAAAAAAGAAGGAGGTTATCAGTTCAATTAAATGTTGCTCTATAACTCAGTCATTTCTGTAACGAATTTGAATACAACGTACATGTTGTCTTACGTGTATTAAGAACCGTAAAGGGCACCACATAAAATTAAAAATGGTGTATCACTATTGGCAAAAATTTATACAAAAATAGAAAAAACGTTAAAGGGTAACGTAAATTTACCTATATGGATCTATCGTTTGAACCAAATTGAACAGAATGTTGATTGGTATGACCGTTGTAGTAAAAACTATTGATATTCAAAATTATAAATTAAAGGATGCCCCAATAGTTCATTTAATTTGATGTATATGACCTTCCTTTTTAATAGTTGTAGATAGTCGCTTGAAATTTATAATGAACCGGGCATTTGGAAGTTAAAATGTGTCCCAATAGCTGATGGAATTTGAACCGTTATAGGCAGACATTTGAAACTTAGTCATCTGTATCAACCAGTTTATATTTTAAATATCGAAATCTATCTTTTGAACCGTTATAGACAAACGTTTGCAAATTGGACAAAATGTCGATTGCTATGAGCGCTTTAGTAACATGTTTCAGTATTCAAAATTATAACCTAAAAGGTGTCCCAATAGTTCATTTAACTTGATGTATAAAGCCATGTTTTTAAACAGTTGTAGGCAGACGGTTGAAACTAACAAGATGCTGTAGTGGTAAGTCTGCTTTAAGTATAATATATGGTGATGAAATATAAAAGGGTCCCAATAATTAATGTAATTTGATGTATCTATGTCCTTTTAAACCGTTATAGACAGACAGATGAAATCTGTTTTAAAGACGGTTTTTTTGGCATGAATTATTCAAGTTTTGTCTTACGTTCGTTATTAAATGCGATAAATTGAACAACAAACTTAAAATAGTGAAGAAGAGTTAACAAACCAGAAGAGGCATTAATTGTGCTAGTATCTAATTTTTTTTCACAATTAATAACAAACCTAAGCCAAAAGCTGAAATAACAATCCACTACAAAAAGCAGTTCAAAGGAAATACAATATTAAAATTATACACATATATTATTTAGTTTCATTATAAATTCAATAGCACTAAATTTTTATTACGGTGTTGAAAGTGGCTCTTTCGCAGCCGTTTCGCTGCTGTTTTGCAACCTCTACATATTCACGCCAAGGTCTATGCTAAATTTTTCAATGTAATAACGAGTAAACGTTTCATATATTTCAAATATAAAATTTTACATATTACATATTTTATTTGCTATTAATTAAATCTCTTTTGATTCACTTTTACAAAAAATTTACCATCATGAATAAAAGTGTGCATGTATTAGTATCTAAGGCTATTTGTACAAAATATTGCACAACATGAAAAACTTTCATAATGAAAAAAAAAATTATTTGTTGATTATTTCTCAACCTTTTTCAGTTGTTTTCACTTCTCTTCAAATGTGGTTTAGGTGCAGATGAATGCGTATGACAAGCAAGTATTGCGAGTGTAAGGATCAGAAGTAATCGATGAGTAGAGGAAGCAAAGTTTAACATTTGGTTGATAACGAAATCTTTCTTGTATTCTATTTGCGTAAGATGTTTAGTAAAATATATTATTTACAAAGTACACTACCTAAAACTGATGCGAAGAAGAAAGCAGCTATTGAGAAAATGCATTAAATTCTACTAGTGTCGGTTTTTTGCTGGTCACATAAATAATTTATTCCTTTTGCTCAGCATGAGGAAGCTGTTAACATTTTTTTCTTAACAAAGTTTTTGGAAATTGCTATTAAGGGGCCTCATAGTGTCGATATATAATGTGGATTTGCGTGTGGTCTTAAGCTAAAAACTTGCAATTGCCGCGTTTGCATCTTCAACAATGATACAAATTTCCTATTGCTATTGCATTAGGACTGCCTATTAAAAGAAACCCATCCGGTATCTCAATAAAAACCGAAGAATCCAACCTATGTAAGACTTACGAAGCATGTTCTTTATCCCTATTGGATTCGCCTTTTCCAGTGTGATTCCATCAAAACTAGAAAAATTTGCACAGAGCTTTATGTGCGCAATTAAGTCTATATTAAAGTTGGAGGTCGACAGGTTGCGCTCGATTTAATTCAGATAGTACTATAAGCGGCCATCACAACACGTTCCGTTCGACAAGCCGTAGACTTGAGTTGCCAGCTATTGTCCTGTTTTTATGCCATTTTCTCTAGCTTGTTTTTTATTCAACATATTGCATTGAAGTGTTGCCGCTGAACTCACTAAAACAGTTAACATTGCATTGTATGCAGATGATTTCTTTCCGATGATTTATCCGATTAAATATGACAACACTCGGGAAATCTTACGTTGCCTTTAAGCTTATGTTGCATATTTTCTGCTGCAATCAATTCCTCCAATACACCTTTTCTACCAAATATGTTTCGCAACCTTAAATACGATTAGAAAAATATTTTTTGATGTTTGTTAACTCCAATTATTTATTTTCACTTTTTTTTAATACCAAAAATAGAATTCTGTTTTCACAGAAAATATGAAAAAATTTACTTAATTGTGATTTGAGTTTTATTTCGCAGTCTGAACTCCTTTTAAAATTTCTAATTTTTCGATTAATAAAATTTCGATTTTTGTTTATTTTTTAAGACAAGAAATAAAAAAAAAAAATTTAATTTACATCCAGGCCTTTTTTCGCTTAGCTTCTGTTCCGGTTTAATTTTCTTTAAAATCTTCTTATTCCTAAAAAGTGTAAAAAACAGCAGCAAGAGAGGGTGTTATTTGCAGTTTATCTTTGTTTCATTTAAGTTCTTATTTCCAAAAAAAAAATTATTTTTAACACACCATGACTTATTAAGACCAAGGAAGCAATTATTTGCAAGGAAAACATGCATCTAAGATTACAAAAATAAAAGAACTAAGATTTTCTTAGACTACGAAAGCTTATTTTAAAACTTCTTCCTAATAAATTTTGTTTTATTAAAATTATTTTCAATATAAATCTCCTAATTCGTAGCCCTATTAGAAACACAGGATGTGTTTAATTGCAAGCACAATAGTTTTTTATTATAAAGTCAAATATATTGCATCACTTTTCGATTTTACTGTTTATTTTTATTTTTTTGTAAAAAATACAGCTTAATTAAAACAAAACAATTAAAGTATCCATTTTATAACTTTCTCTTGATAATAGAAAGCAAATTGCATCATTGTTTGAATTAAATTAAATCAAGTTTATTTTTGTTGTTCCGCTTCCGCCATCAGTATCCGATGTTCGATTATTGTATCAAAAAAAAACAAAAGGAAACTGTTTCAGCAGTTTTTAAAGCTTCCGTTTTATAAACCCATTTCGCTTCGTGTTTGGAGAGCTACTGGCAATTATTTTACTCTTGTTTGGTGGCAAATGTATGGCCACGCGTACTTATTTTTTCACTGTATATGTGAGTTTTTATCTCTGTTCACATTTTTACATATAATTTTAATGCATGATGTTCGATATTCTTTGCGAATTGCAGATGTTGCTAGTGGATATAATACAATGTACATGCAGCACGTTGGATGTCGACCATTTTAGTTTTAATGCTTCCAACATGGCGCCACTTGTTGCTGATACATGCCAGCTTGTAGCAAAAACAGTGTTCATAAACGATTTTGAAAAATGAAAACATCTATACCTTTCTCATAATAAATTTAAATTGTTTCAGTAAATTGTACTTGATTCCTGCAAATTAAAATATTTCATGAATTTTTCAAAAATATATGGCCATTTTGATATTGCTTATATAACTAATCATTCGATTCTATTTAAATTTTGTATAGAGAATTCAATATCCTTACATTTGAATTTAAATTGATTAAAGAAAACTATATTTAATCAAGTAAGCAAATGATTAAAAAATGTAAGCACAGTTAACGTAGATTTATTTAAACACTATCCCATATAATTATAAAAGTTATTTTGTATTTCATAAATTATAAAAGATTTGTAAACACTAGCAAAATATTAAATTTAATTAAATTTGTTTTACCTAATTTATAATACCTTTAACAAGAACTCACTAGTAGAACGCGAGCTGAAATTAAATATTTGTATGGATATATATTTATGAAAATTATGTAGTCTATTTACTATAATTTATATTTTAGAAAGTTTTAATGTTAAAATTGTTGAGACGTCTCAAAATATTAATCAAAAATACAAAATCATCTAATGATGGCTCAACAATACAAATCCAAATTATTAACAATAGAAAATAACGTTTTTATGAATCGACTTTCACCCTATTCGGTTCATAAATTTTTATCCTTCTTCAGTTTTCACAAGTGATTCATGTGCACGTTAACTAGATTGTGCTAAATTTTATGCTGGTTGTTAAATAAAAGAAAATAAGAAGAGGATTATATTTCACCATTTAGGAAGTGCAGAGGGCGCCTAAAATCCTAAGACATTATAGGAGATAACACAAATAAGGTGTAAATGGAACTCTTTTGGTGATTGCTGACTTTAAAATTTAAATCCTTGACTAAAATTTCATTATTATATAAAATCGATGGTTCGAATCCTGGTCAGGAAAAAAAATTAAAAATTAATACAAACGCTAGACACCGCGTATTTACATTCATACTTAACTCATAAAAGTCAATATGATACTGAAACAGTGTCTATAATGTTGTGAGCAAACAAGTATAAATAATTAAAAATAAAAAAAGTTGCATTTGTGGCTATCAAATTGCTAGCACAAAAAGCAACAACAAATGTTCAAGACGAGTTACAAAGAGAACGGCAAAGAAAAAAGCATTAAGTTGTGTGTGAACTTCGTCTCACCAAATTAACATTAAGATTCGTTGGTTAAATAGATGATGTTTACGATGTACATAACATAAGGTAGATAGATGCAAAGAATGCTGATGAAGGATGTGGCTGCTTTTTCAGGGAAAAAATTAAAAATTATACATGAAATCATACCCTTCCTTTCTATTAATTTCCGTCCGTGGAAACGGACATCATTGTTTTGCTAGCGTCAGTGGAGTTTTAGTTTGGACATTATTCTTACTGAGACATGAATGGATACATTTTCTATTCTGCTAAATATAAAGTTATCAAACTATTATACAACCGGAAGTGTTTCTGGGAGAGGTCCTCTTTTTATGTATTTTGTATTTCAGAATCGTTTTACAGAAAACATAAAATAAACAAAATCAATGACAAAGATTCAAACTAAATGTTGGCATTACGTTTTAATGTTGTGAAATTATTTAAGAGAGTAGGAAAAACGACTGAGTTTTAACATTCAAACGCGTATAAGAGATAAAGCAGATAATTATATTTAAATATTGAACAAAAATTATTGAGTATTAAAAATGAAAATAATTTTTCTAGATTTATTATACGATTAAATTTTTATCAAAATAATTTAAAGCTTAAATAGATTTCGTTTTCCAAAAATCAATGAAATTATGGTGAAATAACGACACCAATTGAAATTACTGCACGATTTTCTTACTTAAATCAGGAAGTTGTAATTTTTGTAATTTAAAGCAAACGATAATTTTTAAGTGTTTGTTGCCGACAAAATATTTAGAAAAATCTGTCCCAAAAAAAAAAAACAAAAATTTTCGTGGTTATAAATATCTGACCGAGATCATATAATATAGGGTAATCTACGTTATTTGTTTTAAACTTTTTAAATTTATTTACAATTTAAAATACTTCATTTTCTGAATTAAAAAATTAGTTGATTAAATAAAGGGTGCACGATATTAGTTGTAGATAAAACACAAAGTTTTTAGAAAACTAACATTTCTTTGGTATGATAGAAGTATATATTTTCAATAACTCTGAGACATAATTGAAGTTTAATGTCGTTGATGTGCAGAACTACATCATCTTTTAGCTCTTGCATATTTCCTGGATTATTGACGTCCAACTTTGTCTTTTAAATCTCCCCAAGAGAGAAAAGAGTCAAAATCATGATCGTGGCGGCCAATTTACATCGCCACGACGTGAGATAACACCGCCGCTGAACTGTGAAATTGTTTCGGTGGCTTTGCGCAGGTAAAACCACATATCGTCCAGATCCATATTCCCAATTTCTGGACATAAAAAATCTGCTAGCATTCCGAGGTAGTAAACACCTTTTACGTTAACGGCTGGGCCGACCTCTCTTTTTGTATCGGCTTTTCAGCTAACACTTGCGGATTCTGATTCTTGCTGAAATTTGTGCACAATTATGCAGATTGCGAACATATTTTGGCGATTATACCGACAAAAAAAAAAGAAAAATCACGAAGTTTACGAAATGATTTGGCTTAGAATTAATATGGTACATTATGTTTAAAACATCCTTCAGGTGATGTTTACAATATACAGAACTTAAAGTAGTAAGAATGCCGCTAATGTTTAATTTTTCCTGTTTTCTTTAAAATTGAACACAAAATTTGTAAGCAATTATTCTTTCTAATAAATTTACAAATTAAAATTGTATATGAACTTTAAAAAAAAATACTCAGATTTTATAAAAAACAATTTCCAGCTTTAGTTAATTTAAAAGATTAAATTAGCCATTTAATGATAAACTAAGAAATAGACCATGATTTAATGTTAAAAAGCTTCAAAACGCTATTTTTCTTTGTTTTACTTTTTTTGATACATACATGCATATAAATTTTAACATTATTTATATTATTTTTTTATGTAATTACAACCACATGGTTTTATTCTCTAAAAGAATGACAAGTCTTTAATCAAAGACTTTGACAACTCTCGAACATAAAATAAGTTAATATTTTTAATCTTTTACATAAATTTCTTAAGCCGATTTTATTTTTATTATTTTGTAATATAAGAAACTATAACATAGTTTGCTTTCAATATTTTTTAAAATAACAAAATCTTCTCTTAGATATCCTTCTAACTTCGAAAACTGTTAAAACAAACTGCCATTATTAAGTTTGAAATGCAACTAAAGCCTGATACTAAAAAAGAGTATATTGGTTCGAAGATTTTACAAAATATAGAGTATTAAGATAATAACCAGCGTTGCCACACAAGAAATTTACTTCCTACCAATAATTTTCAAAATTTCTACCAAAATCGTTGACAGCCTACCATAAATTTTAAAATGCAATTCTTCAATAAAATCAAAATTTTTATTTTGGCTTATATAGTAATATAATAAAAAAAATCCAGTTTTTATAAAAAACATAAAAATATACATAAAATAACAACATAAAAGCAGTATTTCATTTAAAATAACGGATGTATGTATGTGTATACAAAATGTATACAGATAAAAAACAAAAGGAATTTAAAATACAAAAAATATCACATATAATTCATTGGTTTCAAAATAGTTTTAGAGCATACAATGCAGAATTAACATCCATCCCTTTCCTGGAGCCAATCAAATTCGCTCAACCATTCGGTTCAAAATTTTATTTTGACGGTTTCTTTACAATGTTCACTAAAAGTACCTGGTTGATGGAATGTCGTATCTGAAATTATATTATTATATTATTTTCATTTAATTTTGGAGTTTTTGATAAAAATCTGAAAAAAATACAAGCAATATTAGTAAATATTTATGTAATTAATAGATACATATTTAGAATTAATAAAGTTTAATTACTTTTCCATTTTGTCTATTAATTTTTTAATAAATACACTTGAAAATAAACCTTCACTTAAAAATATTGTTAATTTTTATTTTATATTCTGAATTTTTAAGATGAAAAATTTACTATGCTAAAAAATTGCTACAGGAGGAAAACCTACCAAAAATTTAAAAAAATTCAACAAACCAACCAAGCTACCAAACTGTTTTTTAAAAACGAAAAACTATCAAGTTTGGTCCGATTGGACCAAAGCGGCAACGCTGATAATAACACCGGTATGTATTGTATTTTCTCTTTTACTGCCATTTTATTTACTTTCCAATTAATAAAAGAGTAAAACAAGAATCTTGTATTTGAACAAAATATATAACAAGTCGGCTGCCGGCATAAAAGCAATGTTAAAATAAAATATATACTATATAGCAAAATGATTTATTTTTTGCACACATGTTTTGTTTTGATGGTTAAAAGAAATCATAACACAAACAAATAAGAAAATTGGCGGTTTGTAATATGGTCAAATTATTTTAACAGTGCAGTTTGTTTTAAGTCTTGTAAAAAAATATTGTTTTAAGTCTTGTAAAAAATAACTACAAACACAAATACAAAGTTTTTAAAGTTTTAGGAACTAAAATATTTGTACGATAAGGAGCGTTTTCCTTACCGGCAGCAATATAGAGCAACTTGGTAATTTTAAGTTGTTATCTATACGCTACTAAACTTAAATTCTGAGGCACTACAAAAACTTACTTGTTTCTATAGAAATTGCGACCGTATAAAATAACAAAACACCGGATTTGTTTCACTTCAAGATTAACACTGTTTTATTATTTCAAAAAAATATTCTTTTTTACTTAAAATAACATTACCAATGTACATTCTTTAACAAAGGGCCACTGTTTTTGTTGTTATTATTTTGTTGTCACTTCCAATGTACTTATTCAACTTCTTTTATGATTTATATTTAAATTACCAAAACAATATTATTATGTATACATATTAGTTTACAATTCAAGTAAATGCATTCTTTTTAACAACAACAAAACATACTACTTAAAAGAATTTAAGTAACAAACAAGTATAAAAACTAACGGGATACATAAAAAGAATGTGAACAGTGAGCCACTTTGTAATAAAATATGATAAAAATACAGTGGTACAAAAGAAGAAAAATGTTATGAACTTTAATTAACAGAATAAAGCAAAATTAAGTAAATAAAAAATAAATATAATAAATAATATTTATACGTTGACCTAACATGCCGGCCCCATTGAAAGGACACTTTCAAGATGAAATTAATAGAGCCAGTCTGTGGATAGGGCGACGTATAACTCCTTTAGCTGTTTTGATATCTACCACTCTTACACGTTCATCTCTGCCATATACCACGTTGATGATCTTGCCTAAGAGCCATTTTTGTGGAGGTAAGTTATCTTCATAAATGAGAACCAGCGCACCAGTAGTGATGTTTTTATTGGAGACTGTCCACTTATTTCTAGTCTGGAGCTCATTTATATAGTCATGGGACCACTTCTTCCAAAATCGTTGCTTGACTGGTAAGTTTCCCATCATTTGTTGAAGCAATTTTGGCCTATAACGAATGCATTGGACGCATGAGTTGACAATTTGACGACAAAGGTTTCGGGAATTGATGATCCAAAATTGTTGACGGATAAGCGACATAAGAGCCTTTGGTCCAGCATGATAGTTACTAATATGGATATGACGTATATAGCAATTGACGAAATGATTTTTGGCAGGCAGTATTATAGGGTGTTTCTGACCTTCAGAAATTGCAGCATACTCTAATCGACCGCCGACTTTGAGCAAATTAAAGCCACTTGAAGCATCTACAAAGGGGTTGAGACACTTGAGAGCACCTTGCGGATCTTTTTTCTTTACGGCTCGTGTTATGTCATCTTTAAAATAGAGCTGCTGTATGTTGAAAACTATGCGAAGTAGGGCATCTTGGGGTTGTAAAGAGTCAGTATTTAAAAGATTAGTTTTATATTTTTGTGAAAAACGAAGCATCCACGCAACAACACGAATAATTTTCAAATATGAACTATATTTTTCAATTGACTTTAAGATGTAATTAGATTTAACCTCTAGACACAGTGCTGTTTTACGTTTCTCCTTATTTATTTCGTCTTGAGCTTCTTTTGAAACTTCAGTAAACTTATTAGCTGGCCATTGGGACGAATTCGAAGAGAGAAACGAAGGGCCAATGAACCAGATAGATGAAGCAAGTTCTTGTACTGTTGAGCCGCGAGAAACGATATCTGCTGGATTACAATGCGTCGGTACATGTCGCCAAATACATCCATTTGTTAGATCTTGAATTTCAGATACTCTGTTGCCAACAAAAACGGATAAAGTTGATGAGTGCTGCTTGAGCCAATGAAGAACAATTTGCGAATCTGTCCAGAGAATTACCACGGGAGCTTTGGAAACGAAAAGTCTTCTAATTTTTGAATATAGCTTCGCAAGAAGTTGAGCTCCACACAATTCTAATTTGGGCAAAGATTTTCGTCTTGTAGGAGCAACTCTAGATTTTGCGGTGAGAAGGTGAACAGAAATATTTCGAAAAGAATCGGTGACACGAAGGTAAAAACAACAACCATAAGCGCGAATTGATGAGTCGCAAAAACCATGAAGTTGAATAGATTGAGCAGAGGCAGCAAGGCAATAGCGAGAAATTTTAAGTGAAGACAACAGTTGAAGATCTGAGATAAAGTTTTGCCAGGCTGTATGTATTTCTTGAGGAATAGACTCATCCCAACCAATTTTTAAAATCCACAATTCCTGCATAATTATTTTTGCTTTGATAATGAGCGGAGCCAAGAGTCCAAGCGGATCAAAGAGCGATGATGAAAGCGAAAGAATTGACCGTTTTGTGATTCTGTCATTCAACTGAGACTTAGGTGAAAACGAAAAGAGAAAAATATCTTTATTTTGATCCCAAGTGATACCAAGAGCATTTGTTATGGATGATTCATCAATATTTAAATCTTTAACAGTTGAGTCATTTCGAAAATTTTGATGGTTTGAGTGCCACTTATCAAGCTGAAAACAGCCTCGCGATAACACTTCAGTAACTTCATTTTTCATCTGAGTTAGTTCTTTCAAAGTATCTGCGCCACCCAAAAAATCATCTACATAAAACGATGATTTGATAGTTCTAGAGCCAAGTTCAAATTCTTCTGAATATTGATCTGCGAGGTAATGAAGACCTTTTATGGCGAGATAAGGCGCAGCTGACATTCCATAAGTAACAGTATTGAGCTGGTATACTTGAATTTCCTCTTCTTCAGAATTTCTCCACAAAATATATTGAAACTTTCTGTCACATGGAGCGATAAGAACCTGACGGTACATTTTAACAATATCAGCCGTGATTGCGAAACGATAGAGACGAAAACGAAGCAGTATGTTGTACAACTCATCCTGTATTGTTGGGCCAATCATTAAAATATCATTAAGCGATTTATGGGTCGATGTTGCACATGAAGCGTCAAAGACCACTCTTAACTTTGTTGAAGTGCTATTGAGCTTGAAGACACAGTGGTGAGGGATGAAATAATGGGGCTCATGTAACCGTGGGTTGCGAACTAAACTCATGTGACCACATTTTTCATACTCTTCCATGAAGGCCACGTATTGCTTCTTTAAATCGTTGTCGCGAGCAAATCTTCTTTCTTGAGAAGCAAATCTTTTAAGAGCCATATTTTTCGATAAACCTAAAGAGTCGGGAGCATCTTTAAAGGGTAGCTTAACAACAATCCTACCAGTGGATTCACGGCACACGGTATCATCGAAAAACGTTTCACACTCGGATTGTTCTTGTGTTAGAACATTTGAGCCATTATCAACTTCTTCAATTTCCCACAAACGCTGAAGTTTAACATCAATTTCTTCTTCTAGTGACAGCATACAGGAGCCAAACGTCTTAGGTTGATTCGAGTTGTATCTACCAGCAACTATCCATCCAAATACTGTTTTCTGCAATCTGGGTAAATTAGGACCAAGTTTAATTTGACCTACCGACAATATATCAAAAAAGGTTTCTGTACCAATGAGCAAATCAATCCGCTTGGATTTAAAGAACTCTTCATCTGCGAGCTGGGTGTTCGGTGGCAAATTCCAGGATGAGATATCAAGTTCGGGATCGGGTTGGTACGAAATGTGAGGAGTAATGCAAAACGAGAGCGAGACGTCAAATTCAGTGCAACGAGATTTTACATTTGTGGACGACCTGTATTTGGTTTTAGTGAAACTGTTTCCTATACCAGCGACTTCAGTAGTTTGTTTGGTACGAGGCAAATGCAACTTTTGAGAAAATTCATCAGTAATGAAATTCAATTGGGAGCAAGAATCCAACAAAGCGCGTCCCAATTGATAACGACCAGTAGAATCGCGAACTAAAACCATGGCAGTAGCAAGCAATACCTGTTCAGGTGAGGATTTTTCCATATGGCTGTGGACCGAGGCAGAAATTTCGTTCACGGCAGAGCGAGAAGTACTAGGGGTTGGTTCAGCGGCAGGAGACGAGGGCCCTGGCGGCTGGGGGCGATGAAGTAAACTATGATGAGACCGAGAACAAATTTTGCATTTAAATGGAGATGAACAGCTATTAACTTGATGCCCTTTCGACAAGCAATTTATACAAAGACCAAGTCGTTTAATATTTTCGAACCGAGAAACTACATCCATACCCTTGAAGCGAGAACAACGATTAATGGTATGATCGGGTTTTGAGCAAAGTGGACAAAAGTGTTTTGAGACCGAAAAAGTGTATCCAGGTTTAGAATTTTGAGATTTAGGCTTACCAGCTTGAACATCATTCTTACCGGCTTCTGAATGGGTGTGGCTGCTATCAATCGACTCCAAATATTGACAACGCCTTTCCAGGACCTTAGAGCAATCATCCCATGAGGGTAGCTTAGTGAAATCCAAAGAATCTTTCCATTTTCTACGGGTATCCTCATCCACCTTCTCCATTACAATGTAGATAAGCATAGAGTTAGCGATGTCATTTGGTGAGCCCAAAGATTGCAGGGAACTATACAAAGCGGAAACGTTATCAACAAGACTACGTAATTGAGCACAATTATATTTGGACATAGCGGGAAGTTCGAAAAGAGTTGTGATATTTTCCATAAAAATTAGTGAACTGTTATCATAACGCGTCTTAAGTCGTTCCAGGGCCTTTGGGTAATTCTCATTTGTAATTTGGAACGCTTTGACCGTTTCGAGAGCTTGGCCATGAAGGCAATTTAGCAAATGGTTAAATTTTTCAATATTTGACAGACCAAACTCACGATCAATAACTTGGCTGAACGACGTTATAAAATTTTTGTACTCACTGTACTTACCACTAAATGTGGGCAATTTAAGCTGGGGCAATTTATGGTTGGAAAAAGGGAAACAAATTGCAGAGTCTGACATTGTTGTATTTTGAACATCTTCACCAAGCTGTGCCTGAATACTCAATTTAGCTGCTATGTACAAATCCTCAATTTCGGGCCGACCACCGTCTTCTGGATCATATTTCTCTATCTGGGTTTGAAACGTTAAAATCTGCTTAAAGTAGGACTCCAAAATTCCCAAGCGACATTTAAGTTCAGCAGGAGACAGCGTTCGTCCTTCACCCCTACCATTGGCCTCAATTTGATTTTTTATGCGGCTAATACTCTTCTTTGTATTAGCCCGTTGTTGCTTAACTTCCTCCAAAGACATTTAGGGGTTTAATCGAACCAATCAAATTTATTTTATATTTTTGTTGTACCACAAGAGCGCACAAAACTGTCTTAATTTAATTTTTAATTTTGTTTCCCGAACAAAAAAATTTTGCTTCTCTTATTATTTTTATTTTATTGCGTCACAATTGAGTCACTTATCGTTTTTTATTTTATTTAGTCTTGTCGAACTAAATTTATTCCTTTTTTTTACCACGAATATTTAAAGTTTAATTGTCCACACGAATATTTAAAGCTTATTTGTCCACTTGTTATTTTGTATTTTATTATTACGGACCGCACAACGAAATATTATAAAAACAATTAGAATCGTGCCCCACGTTGGGCGCCAAAATGTACGATAAGGAGCGTTTTCCTTACCGGCAGCAATATAGAGCAACTTGGTAATTTTAAGTTGTTATCTATACGCTACTAAACTTAAATTCTGAGGCACTACAAAAACTTACTTGTTTCTATAGAAATTGCGACCGTATAAAATAACAAAACACCGGATTTGTTTCACTTCAAGATTAACACTGTTTTATTATTTCAAAAAAATATTCTTTTTTACTTAAAATAACATTACCAATGTACATTCTTTAACAAAGGGCCACTGTTTTTGTTGTTATTATTTTGTTGTCACTTCCAATGTACTTATTCAACTTCTTTTATGATTTATATTTAAATTACCAAAACAATATTATTATGTATACATATTAGTTTACAATTCAAGTAAATGCATTCTTTTTAACAACAACAAAACATACTACTTAAAAGAATTTAAGTAACAAACAAGTATAAAAACTAACGGGATACATAAAAAGAATGTGAACAGTGAGCCACTTTGTAATAAAATATGATAAAAATACAGTGGTACAAAAGAAGAAAAATGTTATGAACTTTAATTAACAGAATAAAGCAAAATTAAGTAAATAAAAAATAAATATAATAAATAATATTTATACGTTGACCTAACAATATTCTTAATATACTTTTAATTTTTTTATTGTTAAATCTAAATAAAAGGCTTTAAATCATTTATACTTTTACGGAAATAATATTTAACTTTAATATTAATCAAATTTAGAAATTAAAATTCTCTGAGGCTTAAGTTCGTTACATACGTTACAAAATGTAAGAGCACCGTAAAAGCCAGATGATAGCACAATGTTATTATTCTTAACTCGAAACATTATTCCTCAGCATTTTATTTGTATGTCTACAATGTGATTATTAAATGATAAGTTTTCTACTTAAGCAACCATCTTTGAGAAAGGCGAAAATTCTTTTAAATTATGCAGAAAATCTTCGTTGTTCTAATTTTAGAAGTGACACTATGTCCATACTAAAAGCAACACAATGTCTATGGGCATTATGACGTGTTTCAATGCGGCGTAATTTCAATGTGACATAATTCATGGACACTATGACATGCCGCCATTTTCATTACAATTGTTATTTTATTTCAACTAATCCCATTGCTATATTTTAAAATCTTAGCTGTAAAAGAGACAAAAACTTATTATTATCTTTTTGTTTTTATTAAGATAAGAAAATTAAATAGTTAAATTCAAGGGAAAAAACAAAATCGTAATATGCGCGTGTGACCGTGTTCTTCGACAATCGTTGAGTGAATGATCATTTTTCTATATCATCGACATTCATAAGCTTACAGTAGATTATTCGCCGTTTCATAGGCCTGAATTTTTTATTTATGCAGATAATGATAACAAACTTTAGAACCTAAAGCAAGAACAATTTTTAATATTTTTATCCGACTTAGGAAAAAAAGGTTATCAATGTTGAGTTTTGCTTTTTTTAAGGTTTGTGTCTGAAAAACTCAGTTTCTAAGCCGATTTTGAAAATATTTTGTAATTTGATAGATTGTGCTTACAGATTCATCCCGTTTAAATAACAGTTCATAATCTGTAAAGGGCACTTCTTTAAAATTTAAAATGACTCCGTATTACTATAGCTCCCAATAACAAAAATTACTACAAAAATAAATCTAAAAATTAAAGCGTGAACCGTTACAGACAAACCCTGGCAAATTGTTGATTGCTATGGCCGTAATAGTAACAAGTATTAATATTCAAAATTATAAATTAAAGGGTGCCTCAATAGTTCATTCCAATTGATGTATATGGCCATACTTTTGAACAGGTGTAGACAGACGCTTGATTTTACAAAGAACCTGTATTGCAAGGTATGCTACAATAACAAGTACAAAATTTGGACTTGAAAATAAACGGGTATCCCAATAGTTGATGCAATTTGATGTATTATAGACAGACATCTGAAACTTACAAGGGACCTGTATTGGTTAGTCCGCTATAACTAGAAGCTTTTAAATTGAATTTTAAAATTAAAGGGTGTTCCCGTGTAGGCCGTATTTATTGAACCGTTGTACACAAGCAACTATTTTATTTGGTATAATAAGAAGTATCAAAAATGGAAATTATAAAAAAGGGTTTTACAATAGTTGATGTAGTCTGATGTGTATGGCCAAACTGTTGAACCGTTTTAGACAGACGGTTGAAATATACAAAGAACCTGATTGCTAAGTCTGCTACAACAGCAAGTATTTGATTTGAATTTGGAAATTTAAGGGTGCCCCTATAGTTGCTCTAATTTAATAATGATGCCACTTCGTTGAACTGTTTAACAAGTATAAAGTTTGGAGATGGAATATAAGGGTGTCTCAATAATTAACGAAATTTGATTTATAAGCCCATGCCCTTGAACCTTAACAGACAGACATATGAAATATGTTTTGAGGTCGATTTTTTGCAAGAAATATTAAAATAAATGTGTAACAAACAAATACTTTATAAAAATGTATAACCACCATTGATAACCCTTATGTAGAAATATAGAGGAAAAATAAAAATGGTTTTTTAAAGGTTTTCTTTTGAAGATATTAATTTAATGTAACTTTGATTTAATAACTAAAATTTGAGGCATAAAAATATAACTAAAAATAGATAGAGTCTGCTGATGAACTTAATGAGCAGTTCTGAAAGCCACATTTAGATGTGCTTCCCGCAGTTATATATTTAATACTTTATAACGTAAGCAATTCGTGTTGATATATTAAGTTGTTAAAAAAATAAGCTAATTTAAATAATAATTTTAATTTCCAAATTGCCAAAATAACTCTTTTTTATATTCTTGGCATTATGCATGCTGTTTTTATAAAATATTTAAAAACAATCTATAGTAAAATTTAAAATACTTGTAACTTTCTCTGTTGGTTTTGTTTGTTTTTGGATTTTATCCAAATATTAATATTCGAATTATAAACGTTGCAAAATCTCTGTAAATACATTGTTACCACATGTGAATTTTAATGTAAAAAACACAAAAAGATGAAGCTTTTTATACACTAGTTAAATTTTTATTAACTGAGAGCTTTTTATTATGTTTATCTTACATGATAAAATTTTCTAAAGGAGTGTAAATTCTAAATAAAAATAATGTCAAAATTACTTACTAATATGTCAGACATATGAATTACCTAAAGGTTTGCAAATTACCCTTCTTTGAAAAGTCTTTTTAGTTATTCAATGTTGAACATTTTGGCTATTATCAAACTCTCTTTTTTAGTTTTGAAAATTTTTTAACAAACTTCTGATTAAGACTTTTTTCTCTCGAAAAGAAATAATTACTAATAAACTTCTGTGAAAATTTTGGGAAAGTTTGAACGAATTGAATCCACTTACTTATAGTAAAAACTTTATTCTCAAATTTCAAAAAAATTCTTTTTTTCATGCTATTCTCCCGATTTATTATTTAAATCACCGATATTGATTATTGAAGGTCAAAGCACGTCTCGATGGCCATTTCGTTATCGCTTACTTAACTCGTCAGGAGACTTCTGACAAATATTTTAAATAAACTAAAGATTTTTGTCAAAACAATAAAGCAAAGACAAAAATCAAAGTTTAAGCAAAAACAACAATAACCAAATGTAATTCTATTTTTCTTTCTCTGCTGTATAAGGCAGAGTTTTTTTCTGCTCTTTTATACAGTTGAAAGAGGATGAAAAATAAAATATCACAAAACACTACGATAATTTATTTTATGCACAGGCACTTTGCAAATATTAAACATTTTAAACAACGGGATTTTTTTAATAATATTAATTAATTCTCAAATTTCAAAAAAATTCTTTTTTTCATGCTATTCTCCCGATTTATTATTTAAATCACCGATATTGATTATTGAAGGTCAAAGCACGTCTCGATGGCCATTTCGTTATCGCTTACTTAACTCGTCAGGAGACTTCTGACAAATATTTTAAATAAACTAAAGATTTTTGTCAAAACAATAAAGCAAAGACAAAAATCAAAGTTTAAGCAAAAACAACAATAACCAAATGTAATTCTATTTTGAAAGAGGATGAAAAATAAAATATCACAAAACACTACGATAATTTATTTTATGCACAGGCACTTTGCAAATATTAAACATTTTAAACAACGGGATTTTTTTAATAATATTAATTAATTCTCAAATTTCAAAAAAATTCTTTTTTTCATGCTATTCTCCCGATTTATTATTTAAATCACCGATATTGATTATTGAAGGTCAAAGCACGTCTCGATGGCCATTTCGTTATCGCTTACTTAACTCGTCAGGAGACTTCTGACAAATATTTTAAATAAACTAAAGATTTTTGTCAAAACAATAAAGCAAAGACAAAAATCAAAGTTTAAGCAAAAACAACAATAACCAAATGTAATTCTATTTTTCTTTCTCTGCTGTATAAGGCAGAGTTTGTCTTTGCTTTATTGTTTTGACAAAAATCTTTAGTTTATTTAAAATATTTGTCAGAAGTCTCCTGACGAGTTAAGTAAGCGATAACGAAATGGCCATCGAGACGTGCTTTGACCTTCAATAATCAATATCGGTGATTTAAATAATAAATCGGGAGAATAGCATGAAAAAAATAATTTTTTTGAAATTTGAGAATTAATTAATATTATTAAAAAAATCCCGTTGTTTAAAATGTTTAATATTTGCAAAGTGCCTGTGCATAAAATAAATTATCGTAGTGTTTTGTGATATTTTATTTTTCATCCTCTTTCAACTGTATAAAAGAGCAGAAAAAAACTCTGCCTTATACAGCAGAGAAAGAAAAATAGAATTACATTTGGTTATTGTTGTTTTTGCTTAAACTTTGATTTTTGTCTTTGCTTTATTGTTTTGACAAAAATCTTTAGTTTATTTAAAATATTTGTCAGAAGTCTCCTGACGAGTTAAGTAAGCGATAACGAATGGCCATCGAGACGTGCTTTGACCTTCAATAATCAATATCGGTGATTTAAATAATAAATCGGGAGAGTAGCATGAAAAAAAGAATTTTTTTTGAAATTTGAGAATTAATTAATATTATTAAAAAAATCCCGTTGTTTAAAATGTTTAATATTTGCAAAGTGCCTGTGCATAAAATAAATTATCGTAGTGTTTTGTGATATTTTATTTTTCATCCTCTTTCAACTGTATAAAAGAGCAGAAAAAAACTCTGCCTTATACAGCAGAGAAAGAAAAATAGAATTACATTTGGTTATTGTTGTTTTTGCTTAAACTTTGATTTTTGTCTTTGCTTTATTGTTTTGACAAAAATCTTTAGTTTATTTAAAATATTTGTCAGAAGTCTCCTGACGAGTTAAGTAAGCGATAACGAAATGGCCATCGAGACGTGCTTTGACCTTCAATAATCAATATCGGTGATTTAAATAATAAATCGGGAGAATAGCATGAAAAAAAGAATTTTTTTGAAATTTGAGAATTAATTAATATTATTAAAAAAATCCCGTTGTTTAAAATGTAAAAACTTTATATTAGTAATCCAAATACATAAAAATAAAATGTGACATTTTTTTTGTGGCATCTGCCGAAAAATTTATTAAATTTATTGGCAAGAAATCACCAAGATTATGTTACTCAATAACAAATGACTGTAAAGCTGACGATTGTGTCCAACTTTAAATAAGATAATCATTTTGTTTTTTCAACAATTTTATGCTGTAATTTTTGCAGCACTCATTTTTTCAAACAATATTATTATTGGTTTATTTAAAGTTGTTTATATATATAAATTACGATGACCTGTACCTTATTTGCAACAACCACTTTTATATACATACACACAAAAAAATAATATTCATATAATTTATGAAAGTTGTTCATAAATTTTTGGGTTCATAATATTTATGAAAAGCTTTTGGTATTTATGATGAGTTTTTCATATTTATGAATTTTTTTGAAATTACCACTATTAAGTTATGAATTAAGTCATTACTGTTATGAATTACATTCATAAACTTATGCATAAAAATATTTCATAAATGTCAAGAACATGTTCATAACTCATAGTTCATAGCTTTTTATTTCCCTACTTTTTTTATGATTGTTGTCATAAATATTATTAAAAGTTTCATATATTTTATGAACATTTTCATAAATAATTATAATATCAAAAAGTAGGAATAAGTTCCTAATAATTTATTACTAAATCTGTAATATTTCGAAAAAAAAAATTATGAAAAAATTCTTAAATTTATAAAAGTTTTCTTTTAAAATATGAACTTCGCAAACACATTTAAGACTAACCGAAACTAACGGTTAATTTCAACTAGTATGCCGTGTGTAAGAATAGTGTGAAAGACACATATATGTGTTGCAAATAACGAAAAACTAACAAGAATATATATATATATATATATAAAATGAAAAAGTTAAATAAACAGAGCTACATATTAAACTGAGAGCTACAAATTGTATATAAAATTCATTAAATCAATTTACAAAAATGCTTCCGCACTAAATATTTAAAAATGAGAATACGAAATAAAAATAAAAAGCATTTGACTTGCATTCGCCAAGTATTAATTACTTAAAAAAAAAGCATGAACCCAGCAAATAATTAGACATTACCTTAAAAAGTACTTGCCATATAATGACTTACTTTTGTGGTTACCATATTTTCTTACTCGCTTCCAAAACACATTACATTAGTTTCCAAAAAAGGAAGTAGTAATGGAACTAGTTCTTTATGTTAAAAGAGACTACCGTACTAAATGTATTCATTATTTCCTACAGTAATTAATGTAATCGATTCTCAGTAATTGATTATAAAAGTCTCATGCCTTGTTAAAATCATTAAGTTGGCAATCTAGTTGGGAAGTACTTCTGCCAAAAATGCTTAATTCCACACTCGATTACCTTTTAAAAAATTTTTTGCTGGGAATGTATATGATACAAAGCAAGACCAAATGTACAAAACGAGTTACAAGCAGAACAGTGAAGAAATACTTTGGTTTGTGTGTGCACTTTGTCTAACCAAATTAATATTGATATGAATACTCCTTGTATTCTTATTTACAAAGTTAGTCTGTAAAATATATATGGCTTACAATGTATACAACCTAAGCTAGATAGGTGCAAAGAATGCTTATAAAATAATTTCTTTTAAAAAAAGTTTTTAGAAATTAAAAAATGATTCTAAGCCAAAATAATTTCAATTCATAAAATTTTACGGCATATGTTTGAACCTTTAATGTGAGACTAAACAAAGAATACCTTATACTGATGACGCATTTCTCAGCATCAAAAGAAATGAAATACGAGGCATTAAAAAAGAAAAGAAAGAAAAAATTCTAAAAATATACTTTTCTTGACAACGACTCAACAAATTAGCAAGGCATCGTCATAATTAATTTAATCGGATAATTTAAAAAATAGCACATAGTTTTTTATGAAAATTAAATAATTTAAAAAATATTTCCGTGTCTTTAATTGAATTATTTGCCTGTGCATTGAAATAAATTATCGTAGAGTTTTTTGATATTTTATTTTTCATCCTCTTTCAACTGTATAACAGAGCCGGAAAAAAGTCAGCCGTATACAGTGGAGAAAGAAAAATGGAATCACCGTTGGTTATTGTTGTTTTTGCTTAAACTTTTTAGCAAGCAATATCATATCAAAAATGGGTCACTTTTTTATAACCCAGTAATGTTGCCCGTATATGCCACAGCACTTGCAAAGAACGGAACGAAAGAGAAACTTTAAACTTATTTATTTATTTTTAATAACGCGAGTTTGAAGGCGGTTGCAACCAACACCATAACCAAATTCTTCATTAAAATAAGCAAGAGATTAAGAAATAGTAAAATTACTAATTCTGTAAAAAATGAATTTCAAATTTCTAGAAAAAAAATTAAAATTGTCCTGTGTTGACTTTAGATCCTTGTTGCTATATTTTTTAAATTGTTAACTTTCAACACTGTTTATTACTTTAATATTCAAGAGTTTTAAAAATGGTGTAGAATCAACTTTTGAGATTTCTTTATACAACACAGAATTATTCAAAACTGCACTAAAAGCTATATGTTTTCAATCTTACTTTTTTTAAATTTATATGTTTTGTGTTGAACTTCTTACTTAATTCTCATACTTGTTTTAGAATTTTAGAATTTTTAATACTTATGAAGTTTTAAAGATGTCTATTTAGCCTGAACGCTTAATACAATACTTATGGCAGTGGCTTTCCCGTAACAGATAATACATATTTATAATTTGAATGTTTTTTTATTAGAATTATATGTTAATAAAAATGGTAGCAAATTTTTTAAAATAATATATTTAACCAAAAAAAAAAAATGTGCGAAATAACTATTAGGTAAAATCCTAGGTAACATATTATACTTAAATATTATCCAACATTTCTTCTGTTCCGTAACAGAAAGCGGCAACACTGTAATTCATGCCATGAAATACTAGTAATAATATCCATTTCTCAAGGACAATTAACTACACAATCTAAGATGAATACATACATACATATGATGGTTTATATGTCTACACTAACAAAATAAGATATCATTGCATTTACTTATATAAATTAAGGTTTCATTTTATTGCGAAAGCGTTTTAATTCGCCTCTGTTGATAATGTCAAACTTCATGTACAAAAAGTAGTATGTATTTATTTAATTTTATTGAAATACAAACAAATTTAAAACTAAACTTTTGGTAAACTAAACGCTATGCCTTGCGAATTGTACTTAAGAGGAAATATTATCAGATTTTTATGATAATTAGTGGTCATGATTTGACGAAAGTTAGTCAGTAAACTTTTATATTTAATTCAGGTAAAGTAGTTCTATTATATTTTTATTTTATTTTACTTTAACTTTTTGTTTTATTTAAACTTCAATATAATATTTCATTTGAATATAATTTTTTATTTAAAATATACTAAACTTGTACAAAGCACGACTACAACGAGAATGAATCAAAAATATCTTATCATGAAAGTAATACTCCTGAGTTGACAAAAAGAACGACCGGCGTCTCTTAATTTTGAGGTATTGCAATATCTTCCTCTGTTTAAGTTCAGTAGTCCTGGGTACAACCTGGGGCCTTATGAATTCTATTGGATTTTCTTATAACCATGTTGGTGTCAGGTTTTACTTGATCAAGGGAAGCTTGTTCAAAAGTTTAATTATTAGATGGTGGGTCATCTTGAGAACGCAGATCTTGTTGCGGCATAGTATGTGGTTGTTCAAAATATTGTGCTTGTATATGCTGTTGTTGATCAGAAGATTCGGTAACAGTTTGTGCAGATTAACAATGCTAAAAGTAGCTTATCAAACGTCGAATATGGTGTGCCAAAAGGTAGTTGTTTGGGGCCTCTCATTTTTTGTACTAGTATTTATCTAAATGATATTAGTAACTTGGAACTCAAAGGGCGTTTGTATATGTTCGCAGATGTACTTCTGGTGAAAAAAACAAAATTAAATCGATTTAGATTACATTTTCTAATTATAAACAATAATTTCAGCATATGTGTCGACGGGAAAATATACGAAAAGCATGCAGTGAAGTACCTAGGAATAGCGTTGCAGAGTCATCTTTCTTGGGATCAGCATTTATGTGAAATCAAATTAAAGATAGATTCGGTTGTTGGTATATTATATAAATTGAAATAAAAGCTTACTAAGGAAACTAAGCTTTTGTTATATCAGGCCTTAATACAAAGCAACTTAAATTATATGGCTATAGTTTACGGCTAGAAAAAGGCAACAGTTTTGAAAACGCTACAGAGTATGCAAAATTGAGCATTAAAATTGGTACACAATTTACCAATTACTTATTTAACACTTTTACTTTATAATGAAGTTTGTAAGCCGATTTCGCCGACTAATGCACTATATAAATATAAAGTAATTATGTATATACATACATATATAAATCATTGCACAACGGATTAAATATATTGGTATTTTTGAATACAACAAGTGGCCTGTTGGCTTGAAGACTATAGATAGAAATTCCATCTTTAAATCAAATCTTAAAGACTATTTGATAAAATATGTACACCTGTATAAATTGCCTATAGGGCGCTGAGACCTCCACAATTTTGACTGTTATTGTACTAAGGAATAATAATAAATAAAAAAAAAACAAAGTTGGAATTGGTCATTTGTTTTTCTTCTTTTTTAAGAGTTTATCCAAGGGATCTCTTATTTTCTCATGTTTGATAAAAAATTTCCGTTATAATTAACTGCAGTTCAAGAATTTTCTTAATTTTGTTTTTACGGGTATGTTAAATTTTGTGTGCTTGTTTGGTCTACAGTTTATTGTACCAGGAAAATAAAATATTTTATTATTTAAAAAGTAAATAAAAACTTTCTTAGTTTGCTGCAATGAAACTGGAACTGCTATTTATCTTTTCTTATGCAAATAATTCTTATTACTGAGTAGTTTTTACGCATTTTAACACACTGATACACAATGACATTGGCAAAAAACACTTTAAGCAAAACAAAATTAGATACACATTTACCACACAAAATCGGTATTTGCAGAAAACATTTTCTTCTCCCTGTTTTATATTCCTAACATTCATCTTGAATAGGGTATCTATTGTTTTACCTAACAATTTAATCAAATAAGACAATTTATTCGGGTCATCTTCTATTGTTGCAACAGTCCTTTGCTATTTAGAACAAAGTTTATTTTCATGTCCTTTAAGGATTATTGCTGCTTAAGATATTAAAGGCAACATTATAATTTAATTTCTGCTATTAAGATTTTTACTTTTATGTATTTAGATTTTAAAATCTTTAAGAGGATTAGAATAGATTGCAGTTAACGGAGAAAATTTTAAAAGTTAAATTAAAACGTTTTTTTTTTTTTATTTTTCCTTTCCCTAATATTTTAACATATTTTCTCGAACCAAACACACTTTTAATTTAAGTTTAAAATATAATGATCAATGTATGTCGCAATAAAAAAATTTCAATATAAGTACATATTTCTTGAATAAATAGTGCTGGAGAAATTGACAAATAATTTTTTGCAATACACCTAATGTGTTAACATTTTTTTTAAAGAACTTTAAATTTTTTCCTTAAAAATTGAATAACCTTTTTTTGTTAACAACATACATAAGTTTGGACATAACTATGTAATATAATTGTTTTTAGTTCCTGAACTTTTAATACCTTTAATTTGAATTAATTTTAATCTTATAGTCTTCTTAAAAATCCTTGTTTTTTCATTTATTTAAATAAGTTTTAGAAAGAAGGAACCAATCACATATTTTTGCACACGATCAATGTCTTTTTTTGCATGATTTTTCTGGAGCCTATCAACGTGTAAAAACAGAATTTATGGTATACCCGCAATTTACTGCTCACATATTTATTTGAAGGGCATATGTTTTTTTATGACCCACTTCCTATACTGAAACCCAGATGGAATCCTGGCACGTGTCGAAGTTTTAAGCCGATTTCCCTGCTGTCTGCCTTTCGAAAGCTATTTAAGTTCTTTCTGTTCTTTTAATTGACAAAGACATTTAAAAAGACTTCCAATTTGCAATTAGAAGTGGACTTCCGAGAACGCATGCACTGACGGTACTAACGGACTTCATTGCCAGGGGACTGAATAGAAGATGCCTCACAATTGCAATTTGAAAAGATAATTGATTAAAAAAGTCTCATAACTTAACATGATTAGGATGGTAATCTAGTTCTAGTCAACTCGATTACCTTTTCTAAAATTTTTTGCTGTGTAGTGGTAGAAAAACCGAGCGCGTTCTAAGAGATATTATGGAATACTACTGCTTCGGGCGGATAAGCGGATAGTCTAGCATCAGGGACCGTAATGGTTATAAGAGTTTTTTAAAAAAATATATATTAATAGTATTCACAAGCTCTGCTAAGGTGTAGGTAGTATTGCATACTACCTTTTGTTTACTTCTTTGTGAATAACTATTGTATCAGTGTGCCATTGTACATTGTACTTCATATGTCAAAAAGTAAATAAGAAGAAGTAAAGTGCTATTCATCATTTGTTATTTATAAGCCAAATGGGGGAGAAAACAGAAAAAAGTAAATTAATAAATTTTTGGTGTGAGGATGAAATTCAAGACATTTTTAGGATGAACCTAATGTACTTACTCTCCAGTCGCAGAATTATACATTTAGGGCTACCAAAATCATCATTATGGCATAATCGGGTTTTAAGATATTTTGATGAAAACAGATTTCTTCATATGATACGACTACGGCCAGAGGAATTTGCCTATATATTCAACTTTATAAAAAATGACGATGTTTTTCACACAATTGGCGAAAGGCTCCAACTACGCTTAAAATTGTACTTTACTGCTTGGGATCTTCAGGAAATGGTGCTTGTGTTCGTAAGGTAGCATCTCCTTTTGGCATAGGTGATGGCGGTACCATACAAAATATTAGAAATCGAGTCATTGAAGCAATATTAAATCTTAAAGAACAGTTTTTATATTGGCAACTTTCAACTTCAACTTTCTAATAAATCAGTCAAGTCAATAAATTAAATAATAAAACTAATAAAAATATCTTTTAATTCAATTTAATTTAATATAATTCACACATGAACACAAAAATAATAATTCATTTAAACATAAAACATTTAAACAAATACAACGTTTAAAAAACATATGAAAAAAGTACTAAGTATTGTATCGCATGTTTGCATGAAAATTACCAACAACACAGATAGCACCGTTGTATTTTGTTAGCACTTAGCACGTACTAGGGGGCTTGTGAATAGGGCAATTATGTTTAAATGCCACATTTTGAAATAAAAATGCAATTTAATTGTTGGTTTGAAAACCATATACGTATTTCGCCGGTTGCTTAAATCAGCTCATCACGAAATCTTTATGCAAATTTTTAGAAAAACCAAAAACATTGCCTTCAAGTATAAGAACTTTAAAAACAACATAAGAGTTGTTTTAGAAGCCAATATAAAAAGGTTAAGGCTTTAACAAAAATTAGCAGCAAACAAACCATTTTTTACAAAATATAAAACTTGAAAAATATACATTTTTTTAAGCAAAAATTAAGACATAACTTTTTATTAAATAAAAAATAAATAAATAAATAAAATTAACGCAGACAAAGGTAGTTCAGATTAATTTTTCATATTGTAGCATTTCTCTTCCATTATGTTTTTTGTGGTTCAAATTTAAATAATAATTGGTTATTTCCAATTCATGCTTAGAATAAACGACTATAACCAAGACACTTGTGATGAAAAGAAGAGCACATCAAGAAGGCGTCCGAAAAGGCAATAGGAGCAACAGCAAAACTTATGATAATATCACCGCACATCTGATTTATGCTGATCCTGTAATAAATCAGCTGGTTGAATATAGTTTTATTTTTAACATGTATCATACGTTTGATATCAGCTTACCGAACAGAATCAATAGCAACTTCAGATCTAAGTGGCATACCTCGTTTAGAATAACCCTAAAAGACAGATTGGATATTAAAAAAGACGATAAAACTCGTTGGGACAGTAATGAAAAGGGCAGATGGAGTCACGCCCAATAAAGCGCTAGAGGTTAATAGAAGACATGGCGAAGTAACTTTCTATATTGCCCAAATGTTTAGTGGTCATGAAATTTTTGCCAAATACATAGATAAGACAAAACTTGTTAAGCGAAATATGCGTTAAAGAGGATGACGACGTTGAATATACCATTGTAGTCAATTTCTAGGAGGGGCAATGTAGAGTAAAATATTATCTGAAGAAACCTCAAAAGATGGTTCTGGTATAAGACCATTGGCTGGTAGAGCGCTACCTTTCATATAAATTTTATCGAATTTTTTTAATGTTATTTTTTATATTTAATTTACTATATTCGTGCTTGATTCCTTCAAATACATATGAATGGTTCCCTTATGTAGAAAAATGAAAGAAAAAATAAAAATAGTTACTGAATGTTTGCTGTGTTTTTGTATAAAAAATTTTTGAGTTGTTATTGTCTTTTGTCTTGTTGATTCAATGGAGTTCTCATTTAATCAATTTGGTATTTGATATGAGACTTTCTAGTTTTCTATACAAAATTTGGGTAAAATCCACTGATGAGCTATTTGAGCAGTAGTGAAATGGCCATATGGATATGCTTTCCCTGAAGTAATACATTTCATTTTCTAGTTTAGTTTAAAATAATAAATATTTCATGATATTTTCATGAAGGAATCAAGCACGAATAAAGTACGAGTAAATTAAAATTTAAAAGATTCCGAATAATAAATTTTCATATTGATTATTTTTTATATTATGCTAATATTCCGTCACATTTTCAAATAAAAATACAATTTATTTATAGAAAAAATTAATGTTATGCGGTTTATCGCTGACTTTGCTTACAATAAGTTTCATTTGTTGTTGGTAATTTGTATTAAAATCTTTGTTTTAAAAATGTTCCACCATACCTGGTCCATTTATTATCCAACTAATTTTACTGTGTGAAAATTGTTTGTAAATAATTGTCAGTTAGAATTTCATATTCCTGATTCAGCTTCAAATTATGTTTTTTTTTTTTGTAGTATTGACCGCCATTTAAAAGGCGATAAACGATTTAGGGGCGGTTGTTAATTTTTTCCTAAAGAAACGAATATATTTGAAACAAAAATTAAATTATTTTGATTGAATCTCCTTAACCCAAGCAAATAAATTAAGTCATTTATCTTAAGTTAAAAACTTCACGATTAGTATATCAACAGCAACTAACTAGCTTGTAAAGCAAAGAAAAAACTTATCATTCACTCAAACACCACTTAAAAAATTGAATGAATAGATAAATCCTGACGTTCTGGCAGTGAAAAAGATACGAAAGACTCATTTTGAAAAAGTTTTGTCAGGAAAAATAAAAAATACATAAACAAGTATATCAGATGCAGTTATAAAATAAGCACACAAAAAAGTGTGTATTTACAATTATATTTTTATTTAAGTACATCCATGTGTAACGTAAATACTTGTGTGTGAAAAGTAAAGCTTGAAGAAATAACAACTTAGACTAAACAACTAACGAGCTGGTTAAATAACGAAAACGCTGTTGTAAATACAAAGCAGAATGACGATAAAAACTTAATTTATATTTTGTTTTACTCTTACGAAAGAAAGGGAAGAAATAAAATAATATGCATAAATTGTAAAAAAGAGTATTTATTTTCATCTAATCTTCACCAGGCTATTTGGAGCTATAGCATGAACATAAATTATGAAGTTTCAGACATAATTATGACTTTAGACGTCACTATGTCAATCAAATTCCTTAAGAGGAGAAAGAATTTTTAAGATGTCAGCCAAATATATTCACATCAAATAATATCCTTCTTACATACATAAAACTACACGTTGTTCTTCTTAAAACATTAGGCGGAAACAAAGCTATTAATTTCAAAATATTAACACAGACTCCGCTACTTTTTCTTTATTCAGGTTTTTTTTAATGAACATCAAAACTAAGAGCATTTACACGGGAACACATGATTGTTTAGCTGTGGTTAGAGCTGCAAACGGTCGGCCCCTACGGCCAAGAGGGGCTTCTGGGTAGGCCACCAAAGTTGAGTACCTCGGGCATATCATTTTTTGAAAATATTACAAAATATTAATTTTTAACTCAACTATTAAGATTTTTGAAATTAAACCTTAAATGTATCTAAAAAGAATGTGCGTACCCTAGCAGGTTGTCCTTTAGTTTGGGAGGAAACTGCCTTAATTTTTTTTTTGCGTAGTATATTTATTAATGATCGGAGTATTACTTTAAGACATTTGCTGTATTAATAATAAAAATTAAAAAAAAAAAATGAAAATTGAATTGGGAAAATGTAAAAAATAAAGACCTTTCTTTCAGGATTATCTCCAACACCCTACAGCAAATAGTAATAGAAGATATACTATTTAAAAAACTGGTCTCCCGCCAGCCCTATCCAAACATAGCCAATTTTGAAATAAAATTAATAAATTATTTGAAAATTACCCAGGGTTCAAAGCACTGATTAAATAAGCGTTAAGGGATTTTTAGAACCTGAGCTGTTGAATACATACTTTTAAAAGGATTTGACAGCCCTCCAAATTCAAAACTTTGTAAGAACATCTCGATGCGTTTTGATTTTTTGGGCACTAAAATTCTGTACTCTATTTCTCAAAAAACCACCTGATTTTTTCAGTTTTTGAGGTAAATGTCGTTTAGAAATTGGAGCGCGAAAAAAGTCTTTATAATGTTATTAATATAGAAGCTTTCATTTGGTACCACTTACATATGTATATACGATATATTTAAGCTATAGAAGCTTCAAGAACCTCATTAAGATTTCTTCAGTGGTTCATGAGATACCGAATTATGTGCCAAATACAACGTTTTTAAACCACTGTGCAAGAGTGTGCTACTACAGTAATTTTCAATACTGACTCCAAATGCAGAATCTAACTTTCCTTAGGCCCTTTTGCTTGCATTCTAATAGGTCAAGGTTTTTCAGTTAAGCTTTTTATGCCCTACCCATTTCTCCACTACCTTTTTTAATTTTTTAAATGTTGCCTAAGTATTTGAAAAAAAGAAGTATTGAAGTAATAAGACGAAGTGTTTTAAAATATGGATTATGAAATGCAAAAGCTTTTCTACTTACTCGCAAAATGTTTTTAGCCAAACTCCACCTAGAACGATTACTAACATAAATGGAACACAAATGAGTAAGCTTTTTTCCATTAATTCTTTCCATTTCAATTCTACAAGTATTTTTAATTTTTGGGACAACTATAATGCATACAGTGGTTACATTTTTCGGTCCGGTTTTCTTTTGGTTTTTGAAATTCTCTTAAAATCTTGCCCTGAAAATTTTTACAATATTTTTCTCCTGGTAGTTTTGCAGTAAGAAATTTCGTTACCGAAAAATGTGGTTAGTAGTTAGTTAGTTAGTTATAATTTAATTTTGTTATATAATTTTATGTTTTGTATTTGGTGGCATGTCATAACGTCCAAGTACATTATGCCACGAATATAACGTAGTACTAGAATTTACACAGTACGATGCGACATAATGTCCATCAACTTAGAGTCGTAACGTCTGTTGATCTGGTATTCTGGATAAGAAAGAAGCATCTGTTTTATAAACTGGCTTGCAAAAAATCTTTGGTCAGCGAAGCCGGTGTTAGTTATACCATACGCGAGAAAATCTTTGTGTCCAGGCGAAGCCCGGCTTTGCAGGAAATCTTTGTTAAGCGAGGAACTTGAATTAATTGTTTCTCATTAAATCTTTAATCCTAAAGCTATTTGTTCGCTGTTTAAAGATTACAATGAACCTATAAATCCTACTCAATTCTTCTGTTTTGACGTCAATAATTAAATTAAAAATAGCGCAAGTATTAACGCTTAGGATAAGATCTCTTCTCCTTAATATAATGTATGACAGCTATTTAAGTTAACATTATGTCAACACGATGAATAGGAAACAGAATGCAGAAACATGATTATTTTTTGTAATATGTCGGTATGTAGATACATACATATTAAAATTTACTAGTCATACACATGTCAGAATCAATATTTGTACACGAGCTTAATTGCATAACATGATAGTTGTAACTTGTCAAACAATAATTAAAAAGCAAAGCCAAACAATTGCAACTTTAAAATATGATGATATTATCATTCACTATGGAATGATGATAACATCATACATAGAAAAAAGTTGTTACGTTTATCAATTTTCAATTGAAGGCATAGATATTTTATCTCATATGCTACGCATTCGATTGTTCGTTTTCATAATCACATACAGCCATCCACCCTTCAAAACTCTGTGACTCCAGTAAAACTAAGACTACAGACCATTTTTAATAAATTTATATTAAAACATTTTAATTCAGTTCAAACACGTTATATAAACAAATTTTAAATATTTATTTTCTAAGTACGAATACGCAAAAAATAGATTTAGATAAATCAAATGTGTGCTGACGTGCAAAAACGAAATCTAAATTACATAAATCATCAATGTTTTTAAAATTCTCATTGTATTTCTAGCGTTTAGACATAAAGGGTTTTGGGAAAATTTACGCTAAGTTTGAATTATGATTTAAAAGCCAGTTTTTCCTATAAAATGTAATTGATGCACGAATTATACGTATGTATATAAACGTCAAATAACATATTAGAGGAAATATAAATAATGCTTTAATGCACACTTGTGCGCAAAATTTACTTATCATTTTGCAAAAAATTCGCTGAATTTCGTTAATGTAGCGTAGAATTTTCTTCTACCACATACGGCTGATTGGACGCCTTTACAACAATTATCTTTAACTTTAAATATTTTGTAAGAAATTCCAATGGTGATAAATTAAGCGATCAAACTGGTCAATTTTGTTCCACATCATTATCAACTAATAAAGAAAACAAGCAACTTTTTACAATAGTCTTTTTTAGCAACTTTTTACAATAGCCTTAATTTAGCAAGAAAGAAGATGCAATCAATAACGCCTCCTTCAAATAATCTGCAATAACAAAAACATTTGCCGTATTCACAAGCTCTGCTAAGGTGTAGGTAGTATTGCATACTACCGTTTGTTTACTTCTTTGTGAACAACCATTGTATCAATGTGCCATTGTACATTGTACTTCATACGTCAAAAACTGAATAAGAAGAAGAAAAGTGCTATTCATCATTTGTTATTTATAAGCCAAATGGGAAAGAAAACAGAAAATAAATTTTTTGTGTGAAAAATATAGTTTCGATATATTAATGGTTGACTCAAGTAAGTTATATTACTGAAGGAAAAATTTGGAAGCTTAAAAGAACTTAAGTTTAGAATGCTATCAGCACAAAATAAGAAAAGATGCAATGATTGGATAATGGCTTGCTGCATTCTTCATAACATTTTTATTAAATATAATTTAAAACAAGGTGGCAGAGAACAAACCTTAAGATATGTTTCCAATATACCCACTCCTACTATATACAACAGAAATGACTTATTCCACTTTCTAATAAATCAGTCAAATCAATAAATTAAATAAATAAAACTAATAAAAATATCTTTTAATTCATTTTAATTTACACATGAACACAAAAATAATAATTCATTTAAACATAAAACATATATAAATGTTTTTTTGACCTTTTTAAATAGTTTTTCTTTTCTAATTTATTAAGCACTAGGTCAGTTTTATAAATAATAAAACCTTTGGGTGGCATCATCAGGAAACAGGAAACAAAAAATTAGATTTTCTTTTTTTTTAAATAACAAAATTAAAATAAAAATTTTTATTATTTATAAAACTGACCTAGTGCTTAATAAATTAGAAAAGATAAACATAAAACATAAAAAAATATAAAACAAAAATCACATTAAAAAATAAGGCACAATACAACGTTTGAAAAACATATGAAAAAAAGTACTAAGTGTTGTATCGCATGTTTGCATGAAAATTACCAACATCACAGCTAGCACCGTTGTATTTGGTTAGCACTTAGCACTTACTAGGGGGCTTGTGAATAGGGCAATTGTTTCCAATGTGAAAACGGTGAAATGGTTGACAAAGCCATCAAGGTACAAATGCGTGTTTAAAAACTTATTGTGCATATATATTTTAGAAATAATATTTAATATTCCCTAATTTTAAATTGTCAACTATAAAATTTGCTTGTGAATTGTAAGAAATCCTTTAAACATAACACTATTTGGTAAAAATAATTAATCTCTGAAAGCATATTCGTTCAATTCACCGATTTACGTATGTTAAACAAAACCTTTATGCACAATACTAGTAACACTGAATTTTATTTCAATAAATCTAAGCTCCCATTAGCGACATTTGTACAAATTTAAACCAGTTCCTATTTGATGAGGTTAAGCACTTGCTTTTGACAACAATTGAGTGTGTATCTATAAATATTTAGTATATAGTTTTTCTTATGTACGACCATATACATAATTGAATTAATAAATTAATATACTTGACAATGATACAATACTTCTTGAGAGTTTATTTTCATTTCGAAATAATAGATTTTAAGTCGTTGTTTTAGTGCATTAATCTTTTATTTTACTTATATTAACCCATTAATGTCGCATGGTTGTAAAATACTAAAAATTTGTGAAAAACCTTAGTTAAATTTAGGTGAGGGGTGCCATAAATCTGCTTTTACGGACAGATTGAGCAACAATGGAACTATGAAAAAAATTTGAAATTTATTATAGAAACGGATTTGTAAAGTAAAAGAAGGGATAGTCCTAAAAGTCCTTTTAAGCCTGAATAGATGTGGTTGTCTGTGTGCCATGAAGGAGCAAAATAACAATTTTAGTATTAACGAGCTCAAAAACATTGTAAACTTCTTCATGTGTAATTCGTTGTTTTAAGTAAGATTTCGTCGTTTATACACCACTAAACTTTATTGTTTTTGTTGTAGCATTTAAACAGTTTTGGTAAACGTAAAATGGAAACATTTTTAATTCAGAATATTATTTAGTGCGGTGATCTTTGCAAACTAATCATTTTTGCCGAGTTTTTTTATTGCAAACATATAATTTCTATTTTATTCGTTCAAATATCTCTCTACTCATGTCAATTTTTACTAAATCATATTGTAAAGTCACTTTGATAGACCAATCAGATTTAACAGTTGGTAAATGGCGAATTTTCTAGATCTACTAGAAATCCTCTAATAATAAGCCATTGCAAGAACATGGAACTAACTCCCTTTCGTAGATCTAAAATCATTTGCATTGACCAATAATAGATTAAAAAAAAGGTTAATAATTTTTGCAATTAAAGACCGACTTCAAAATAGATTATAGCTATCTGTCTATTGTGGTTCATAAACTTGACCATGCACATCAAATTATTTTAAGTTTCCACACCGAAATATTATACTTATTCTTATAGCGGACTTAACAAAACAGCGCCTTGTTAATTTCAATCATCAGTCTATAACTGTTCATCAGTTTAGCCATACACATCAACTAACATTAACTGTAGGGTCACTTTTTAATTTCCAAATTCAAATTTTATACTTATACTGTTGCAACTTAGCTTAGCAATACCGTTTTTCTGTCAATTTAAAACATCTGACTATAACGATTCAACGGTTTGGCCATATTCAATGAATTACATCAACTATTGCACTACCCTTCAATTTATAATCATAAATAGTAATACTTCTTATTATATTAGACATGAAACGGCTTATGAGATAGAGCCATATAGTACAAATAACATCAGTTTTGGAACACCTTTTATATTTTAATTTAAATTATGTACTTGTTATTATAGCGGTCTTAGCAATACAGGTTGCTTGTTAATTTCAGCTGTCGGTCTATAGCAGTTCAAAAGTTTGGCCACATACATTAAATTACATTAACTATTTGGGCATCCTTTAATTACTAAATCCAAAATTTTATCCTTCCTGTTATAGCGGAATTCACAATATAGCTTCTCTGTAAATTTTAACTGTCTGTCTACAACAGTTTGGCCACATGTAAGAAATTACATTAAATATAGGGTCACCCTTTAGTTTACAAATTCAAATCGTATACTTTTTGTTATAGCGAACATATCAACACAGGTTTCTTGTAAATTTAAGCTGTTTTTTTCTTGGTTCAAAATGGTTCAAAAGCTTGACCACATACATCATACTGCAGTAACTACTAGGACACCCTTTAATTTTCAAATCCAAGTTTTATACTTGTTGTTATAGTGGACATAGCAATACAGAATCCGTCTGCCAGCGACTGTTCAATAGTATGGTCATATACATCAAAATTATTGAACTATTGTAATACGAGTACTCCTTAATAAATAATTTTGAATATTCATACGTGTTATTATAACGATCATATTCAACATCCTGACCTATTGTCTATAACGGTTGAAAAGAAAGGCACATAGAGATCAATTTACGTCCTCTAAGGGGACACCCTTTAATTTTTAGACTTGTCTTTGTATTACTATATGCTATTGGGAACTATAGATAAGCAGTTTTTTTAAACTTAAAAGCGGCGAGTGTTACGGTTCATAACACTCGTAAAAAACATGTATGTTGTATGGGGATACCCTTTAATTTTAAAAATTGTGAGCTGAACATTCAGAATAATTAATAACCTCTTTCTTTTTTTTTTTTTTTGTCGATCGTTCTATAATACGATTGTACAACTTAGCACTCCTGTAATAACTGTTATTATCTAAATAACTTTTATGTTCTTCTTGAATATATTAAAATTTCATTACATCTGTTCCGTTTTATTACTTTTAAATTAATATTATATTAGTTTTGAGTAGAATATGAATGCTATTTGGCCTAAAGGCTTGGTTCTACAATTACTATTATTATTATAATTATTATTAAAAATTTAGTTCCTAATATAACAAGACAATATATTATAATTTATAGTATTAAGATCAGACAAGTTACAACAATTTTTGATGATAATCGACTTCAAAAAAAAAATGAAAGTTAATATGAATTGTAAATAGCTGATATTATGCCATTATTAAAAACATTTTTTTGTATTTGTGTTAAAGTTTTAAACATTGAGTTAAGCGATCGACATTGTTAAAATAAACTATGCAACGACTGCAAAAATAACTTTTTTACTGGTTTGCGTTGATAGTGTTTTACAACTCGGGGATGGGTGGGTTTGTTATGCCGAATCTGGTTAATCCCATTAACTCTTGACAATCTAGTGAACTTAAAGAGCTCAGAACATATTTTGGCTTTTTCATAAAAATAATTTTATATAATAGACTGAATTGTTTATTCTTTAAATTGTTGTTTAATAACAAATAAAAAATACGGGTCAAAAACTGTGAAATATGATAAAAAAATTTTACGACGAAAAACATAATTTATATTATTATTAAAAGTTGTTTAAATTTCACTGTGTTTTTCGAATAACTGCCAGAATAGTGTTAGCAGTAGCGTGTACAAGGGGCGCCAAATTAATAATAATAGTAATTGAAACATTAAATCGAAATAATAATTGATATTTTACAACAACAAAAATTCAATATATTAACGGTCTAAATCATAAAAATTTTCTAGCTTAGGTTTAAAGTTTTAAATAGCTATTGAACACTTTTCGTTTAATAAATCATTTAAAAAAATTTGTATTAAAAAAAACACAATAACAGTACATTAGCTAATCTACACTTTAAGCAATCTAACTAAAACTAAAAATCAAATATGGTTTTCTATTAATATTTATTTTTCACCAAAAAAGGAACCTGTTTAGTAAACATACATCTTCTGGTTACTGCAAAATATACGAATAAGAAAGAAATTTATTAATAAATATGTTTTGTTTATTTTGGTCACAGATAAAATCAAAAGTATTCAAATAACGAGTTCTAATACGAACTGGATATTTTATTTTATTTTATGCAACAAATCTAGTTTAGCCTAGTAGCTGCAAATAAAGTAAAAAGGTGTTCAAGGTTCAGAAAAATTAGTTTTGAGAATAAAATATAGGGTCATAAAACCTGCTTAACCTCATATTTTCAGAGTAACAAACCCAAAAAGTTTTTTAACAAAATTTGCAATATTTCAAATATTCTTAGGCGGAATAAGCCAATATGGGTATGTATCATAGTAAAGTTTTTAAATAAGCTATCAGGATCCTTAAAAAATATGTTAGCCCATTACAATCCACTTAAATGTTATTTGAGTTTTTATTATTAATTTTGCGAATATTTTCACCTTGTTTTCCTAAATTTGGGCTTTTTGTATAAAAAATATTTTGTTATATGTACACAACTATATATGTAGGTACACATTGGGGTACTGGCTAAAATTAGATCTAAGGGCTAGTTTTTCTTTTCTATTGGGTTAACAATTACTTAGAGATATGTATGGCGCCTGATCGCAAATGTGATAAGATCTTTTATGATATCCATATTGTCCCTTTCCGCAACACATACCTTTACAAATATGGGTAACCGACGATCTTGACATTTTAAATTTTCTTAATAAAATTACCCTTTCTACCCCGGACAAACTTTTTTTTTTTAAACAAAATATCTTAATATCAAAATTCAGTTTTTTTGGTTTAAAGTGGGGCAGAGGCTGCAATAAAAAAAACTATATTTACTAAAGGTTTATAAAAGCTTTAATAGGCTATTCAATGTTTATGAATATTCTTTTGTCGACTTTTGCTTATTAAAGGCGCATAAACTCCTAAAGTACATTAATGAATTAGACTGTAACTATTTGCAAAAATAAGTGCGAGTTTTGTAATTTTTTTTTTTTTTGCAGACACTTGTTTTAAGATCGTTATTTGTTGTTATTTTCATAATTAAAAATCCTAAATTTGTTTAAACGCTTATCTGTTTGTAGCGTTTTGCTTTTATATATACATAGATATATGTACATAGGTTTATATACGTTTAAGTTTTTAATTTTATTTATGGTCTGTATTTTTTTCACACTTGACGGCTCGATTGGAACATATTTTAACGGGTTTGAGGGTGACAACAGTAAGGTAATGTACAGACATTACGCGGGAGCCAAGTAAATAATACACGATTTCTTCTTCATAAAAGTTATAATTCTATTTGTTTATTGAACTCTAATTTTTATTCCAGATAACATACATATGATTTAACACACAATTTTAAGGTTAGGATCCCTTCAGCTTATTGGTAAATATAATTTATTCAAATTTTTGGATTAGGTATCGGGTTGGTAAGTATTTAATAAATTTAGAATTCAACGTATTTAATATAAAAATAGTGAAATTAAAGAAAAATAGGGAAATTCTTACACTTTTATAATTTAGGGTTAAGGCAAGTAAATAATTTGTTTTTTGTTATTATTTATTTGTTTGTTTTTTATAACTATTAATTTTCAGTATGTATAATCTTTTATTTTAAGCTAATTAGGCCTAAATTGATCCATGTAAATAAAAAACCATTTTTATTACATATTTCCCCAACGTTTCATGAATTTTTTGTTCTCTTTCTCAAGGGGTCGTCTATTTAATTAAAAAGAAGAAAATTTAACACAGGTTCAATTAAAAAAAATTACCGTGAAAATGTACAAAAATATGTTAACTTACACTATTACAGTAGAGTTTACATTAATAAAATAAGGAGTTTTGATAAAAATAACAATAAGAAACAATATTAAACATGAATTAACAAACACAAAATTTTATTTACACTGTTTCTTAAATTAATGCGAGTTATAACTGGCGCTTAAATTGTTGTGTCCTCTTTAATGTCTCTTTTTCTCGTTGTTTACTTTGTCTAGTATTTTTATATTGTCAAAATCAGGCTTATGTTTTGTTTGTGTTACATGCTGAGGCAATGCTGTGTTTTCTCTGTTTTTGTTGACATCAGCTTTGTACTCATTTACTCTTGTCTCTAAACTTCTCTTAATTAATCCAATGTAAATAAGATTGCAGTTGTTATTTTCATCCCCTTTACATTGAATTTCGTAAACTACATTGTTTTGCTGTAGTTTTGTTATGGGTGTTTTGGTTTTTGTAAAAATTGCATTTAATGTTTTCTTTGGCTTGTATGCAAAGCTTATGTCAATTTTATTTATTGTTGCTTTTATACTGTTGTTGTCGGTTAGGCCAGGTATGTATTTTACACTGTAAAATTGTTTTTCTATATTGGTGTTACCATTGTTGCTGTTTTGAATTGATTTAATGCTGTTATTAGAGACTTTATTAAATTTATAGGGAAGCTGTTATTGATCAATATGTCGGTAATTTTTTGAATATTTTGTGGATGTTATATTTTGTCACTGATGTCCAGTACTCGTTGTATAAGGTTTTTGGCCGTGTTTATTATTTGGGATTTTGGTTGCGTCGCATTAAAACTGGCGATCCTGCCTGATGAAATTTCTTTTTGATACCAGCCAAATTTTACTCCTTTTGCATTTTTAATCAGCATCAGTAGCGAAATGGCCATATAGATATGTTTTCCTATAAGTAATACATTTCAAATTGTAGTTTTTAATAATTAATAAGTCATGAGAATGTCATAGAAATATTTCGTGAAAATATGATGAAATATTTATATTTGAAGGAATCAAGGACAATTAAAGTAGATTAATATTAAAAAATTAAAATACTACGTTGTCATATAAAAATATTTGTTTATTTTTATTTTATAAAAAGTTCTTAAACACAATTTCTATTTCGGAAATACTCTTCGGTTTTTGTTAATTCATTTTTTATCGGATTGCTTACCAAAAGAATATTACAATAGATTTGCTGATTTTTGCAAGTAAAGTAATAGTTAATCAATATTTAATTTATTAATTGGAATAATTATTAAAGTTTATATACCGTAATTGTGCTTGATTACTTTAAATGTCAATTTTTTCGAGTTTTTCGTTCTGTCTTATAGCGTCATGTTTGTTGTGGTCGTATTGGTTGTGGTGTATTGATTTTTAAGCAGTTTGTTAAAATTTCCGCACCAACAGCTAATAATTAATTAAAGTAAAATAAATTTTTACGCAAGCTGTTCAACAGAATATCTGTATATTTTGTTTACGCCCATCGATGAGCAAGTGCTTGCAAATATTACAGAAACGGCAAATATAAGTCGTGTTAAAAAACAGAAACGTAATATTGGATGTTGCATAATTATACATAATAATTGCTTCTCATGGTGCCCGACATATTCATGCATATTTTTTTTATAATAATTGGTCTGGTGGTTGTTATTTATTTATTTTTTTAGTTTTATTTCTTTTAAATTAATGTCGAAAATTGCAAAGGTTATAATTATCGACGTGCTGAGTATCGAAAAAATGTTTATGTACATGAGCCCTTTTATATTTCCTTAATAACCGTTGACTTTGTTACACATTATTATTTATTCGGTTGATTACTGTGACTGGGGTTTACTCATTATATTTTATTTAATTTATAGTATCAAAAAAAAGAGCATATAAGTGAAAATCGCGCTACTATCCTTAAATTTAAAGATTTAATCGTTTACTCTTTGCTACACAGCATATTGTTTTACTGGCACTGTCTACTACTATCTATCATATTTAAAAAGACTAAAAAACGTCACGTAAAATCACGTCACTTTTGGAGCACCCTTTAATTTTAGTATTTATTGTCTGTGAAAACTTCAAGAATCTCCCTATTACGGTTTCTGAGATAGAGGACTGTTAAAGACGGGCAGACCTTGTAGCATTAACAATTGGGTAACGTTTTTGTCCTCTGGGTACGGAAAAAAGCAATATAAAATACATAAACAAAAAGCTTATTCTCCTCTCCTATGACAAGAGTTCTACTATGTAGCGGCAAGATATCATATCAAGGCCAAGAAAAAAAATGGTGTTTGAAAAACATTATTTATTAGTAATTTAATTCTTGTATGAAAATTGGCTTTGTTTGGCCAAACTTGGATTATCTGTACGCTTGTGTTTTATTGATAGTTGTTAGCTTTTGGTTTTTTGTTTTTTTAATAAAGGTCATGCAATTATAATCTTCGATATAGTTTTAAAGTTTGCGAAAATGTAATGTTTTGGAATGAATGAAATTCCGATTTTTTAGCAATAGAAATTTTTTTGAGACATATCTCCCTTATTTTCAAATCGATGCTGCTTAATAGCGGACAGATTGACAAGCTCAACATATTTGTAACAACAAACACATATATTTATAACTACAAGCACAAAATCATCTGTAAAAGTACAATTAAAAAAACATTTAAGAAAAAAGCACCTATAAATCAACTACTTAACTGCAAAAGATACGCTCATATATGATAAACAAATTGCACCACTTGAAACACTTGTACTCGTAGAAAAAATAATTAGCTTTTTATACCATTCACCACAAAATGTGGATATAAAGTATATGTATATATATTCTGACTTCTTTTGCATAGTAAAGTCTATTGAGCGATGTCCGTGTTAGTGTTGAAATGCTAAAATGAAATGATAACTGATACACCATCATTTTCGGTATTCGAAAAAGTGGGCGGGCACTAATTTTTTCATCTGATATTTTTTCTTATTTTTTAATTATCTACCGCCCCATATATTTGTTTTTTTGCATTGGATTGTTCCAAATAATAAGACAAAAATAGAGATAGGCGTAGTGTTTTGCCGGCTGCATTTAAGGACATGGAGATTGCTCATTTTCAATTTGCCGAGGCAAACTTGATATCACAAAAAAAAATATGTCAATCGATCAGATACAGTGTCAAAAGAGGTGCTATTGGAAATCAGAATGATCGGTCCATGTTTTCGAGGCAGCAATCATCACACCAAGCCTTCCTTTAATATTTTCATGTCATTTGGAGCAATGAAGTAACTCCAATCAAAAAAAATTTATGGGGCGATAGAGAATTGAAAAATAAGAAACAAAAACGTCAAGTGAAAAAAATGGCACTCGCACATATTTTCTAAGTTACTGGGCTCTGAAATTTTCAATTTTTTCAAATATCAATGTGGGTATCATTTAAGCTTTTGCAGAGATCTTAAAGGAAATACCAAATTACTAAAATTATGTACAGCAGTTAAATTTTTCTTTAATTCTCTATCCCCCCAATATTTGTTTTTTTTTTTATTGGAGTGACTTCGATAAACTAGATTTATACACTCAAAAAATTTTAGCATTAACTGTTTGACGTTTATTTAGGAAGTTTTCAGTAAAGTTAAAAATAAATGAAAATGTGCTTGTTTTAGGAAGAAAATTTTTATTTAACTTTTTTCATCTGTTGTTAGAAAAACAAACGACAAAAAAATACTGATTTTCGGTGCAGTCAAAATTATCAATTAATTTTTACCTTGTTTCAGTAAAAATGAAATACTTAATTAAAAAAAAAGTTCGTCAGTAGAAAAGTACTATTTTACAATAGCTTTAAAATATAAAACAAAAAACATAAACTGTTTGAAAATATGTCAGTTATAAAAAATATATTTAGAACAAAATAATTTATGAAAGAAAAACATCAAAAAAATATTGGTAAGTTTCTTACGTAGTATTTAAAATTTGTAGGCAGCCGTGTTGCCACAGCCCACTTGGGTCCATTGGTTGGTCTTAAACAAAGGTATGTCATTTAATTTTTTGAATTACAAATATATCGCTCATTTAGTAATACAACGTTATAACCCAAAAAATTAAATTTTTTATAACGTGAAGATCATGTCGCTTTTTAAAACATCGTCATATTTCGTTTTGTAACTGTATATACATTTGAAAAGACGATCTTTTTGAAATGTATCGACCTTGTACAAGATAAAAATAATGATTTTTTGTTTGAGTTAAGGCGTTCTATTTCTAAGTGAGCGATATGTACTTTAATTATTGGTTGCAAAAATATAAACAATTTTGTAAAATTACATTATTTTTTCAGCATAGAACAATCCTGAAATCCTTGGACTTTCAAGGAAGAACAAAAATTTAAGCAAGTAAAAAATAAGAAGAATTTCTGTTTCAAAATAGTATAAATAATCAATAAATAAATTAAATATTTTGATTTTCAAAATAAATAAGAAAGCTGTAGTTTTTATTGTTTTGGTAGGTTACTTTTAGAGAGTTGGAATAAAAGAAAAAAGCAGTTCATTTTACTGTTTTAGTAGGTTAAATTTTATAAATTAAAATAAATACAGAAACAGTTATTTTTAATGTTTTGGTAGGTTACATTTTGTTAGTTGAAATAAATGAAAAAACAGTACTTTTTACTTTTCTGGTAGGTTGTTTTTTCGTGCGTTGGAATAAAGGAAAAATTAGTTGTTTTTACATATTTTTTTAGTTATAAAATCAACATTCAAAAACAATTGTAAATTACATTTAATTTAAATGAAATGTAAGTGGACCGTTTTTTAAATGAAAAAGTAGTTGTTTAAAGTGTTTTTTCATTTAAATTTACCTACATAATATTTTGAGTGTATAGATAATGAAGGGTATATTAGATTCGACATAGCGAATATAGCACTCTTACTTGTTTTTAATTTAACATTTTAAATATAAAAAACTACAAAATATTAAAACACAATATTCGTTAAAGTTACGAATCGCTAATATCATTGTATCAATTGTATAGTTGTATTTTTTTTTTCAAAAAACGAAACTTTTAACTTGAAAAACTTTACGAAAAGTTTCATGTAACTAGTATATTTTTTATATACCAACAAAAAATTTACATTATTATATTATTGTAAAACAGTTAAACAAAACAAAAAGGTTTGGTTTTGAATTGAAAGTAACTGAAAACCTAATCGCTTTATTGATGAAGTAATATAGTATATCTGTACTGATCAATAAAAAAGAATTTATGCAAATAAGCAAAAAATAGCAAAGACAGAGACAACGCCGCACAAATTCTTATAGACTTAAACATAATACATAACAAAATCATATACACAATGGAAATGAAAACGAGAAAAACAGAACTTTACATTATCTGGACATATCAATAACACGAGGAATTAATACCTTAACCTTTGACATATATAGAAAACCAACCATGACAGACACAACTATCCACAGCTCCTCAAACCATCCTACTCAACATAAACTCGCAGCATTTAGACATATGATTCACAGACTTAAAATAGTCCCACTCGATCCAGATAAATACAACAAGGAACTCGATACAATTTACACTATAGCTAAAAAAATGGTTACAACCACACAACCATCGACAAACTACTCAGACAATACAACAACAAAAACAAGAAGACAAGGAAACACTCGATACAACACGACGACACATCTTTAATTACACAGGACCAGAAATATGTAGATTAACTAACCTTTTCCGGAAAGAAGCTTTACACACAACATTAAAAACGAGCAACACTCTACGCAACAATCTCAAGACATCAATAGAAACAACCGATAAATTTAACACCTGCAGAGTATACAGACTTACTTGTACCTGCAACCATACATACATCGGACAAGCTGGACGAACATTAAAAACAAGGTTTACAGAACACATTCGATGATACAAAAGGCAAAAGGAAGACTCCATTTTCGCAATAAACCTTAACACACATGGACACGAACCAAGGGAAATAGATAAATGTATGACAGTATTATACCCAAGTAAAAAATTAAGAAGACTAGACATTCTTGAAAAACATGGAAATTTACAAAACACGAACGTTTAATAGAGATATTATTAACGAACAGGTAAACACAACCTCTGACACGATTTTTACACCACTAAAATTACTTAAACACTCTTACAAACGAAAAGCACCCACAGACGGTCACACTTAAGGCCCAACTATAATGTGCATAAGCTAGCTTTAGCTTATGTCAAAAATCCAACGAAAAGCCTGTCAAATGCTTAGGTAACTTTTTAAAGAAATTTATGTGGCTAAAATGTACTTACATAAATTTAGTAGCTTATTTGCCACAGTTGCACATTTATGTTTAATTCGTACTTTTGCCAAAAACCATTTCTATATAAATAAAAAAAAATTTAAAACAAAAAGGCTTTAAGGAAGATATTTTATAAATTTAATTACATTCACATACACATTTACATATTTTGGTACATGTTCTAAGAAGAAGTAAAAAAAAATTATTACAAGTTATGTTTTGTTTTGTGTTTGTAGTCAACCGTACTAAAAAATCAACGATGTTCATCGCTTATATCGTATGCATATGTGTGTATAAATACAAATTTAATTTAAATATATTACATTTGTAAAAAATTGGCCATAAAGAAAATGATGTTTTTTCTACATTTTCTATTGAATTAAAAACTAAAAATTTAACAATTTAGGTCTTAATTAAAATTTTTCTTTATTAATGTATAACACAAAGCACAATCAGCTGTTTCCGTACGGAAAGTGTGATCAGTTTCGTACCTTGCATAACGAAATGAAATTTAACGAAACTTGACGAAAAGTTATCTTATGTACATTATAGTTTACCACATATAATTTAATGTATAAGCTTGCTTAAGTTTTTTTATGCACATTATACTTAGGCCTTTACCTATCCAATAATAAAAGACCCAAATATTAAACTATTTACCCCAATAAACAGGACCTGCATAATACAATTTAGACGGACAAAAATTACCTAAACCCACCACCTTTGATTCTTAGCACTATCTCTTCAGTATTAACAAACATGTTATCACATCGAAAGCTCTCGCCAAACGTACGAAATACACAGCCAGAGACGAAGATTTTTACCGAAAATTATAACAACAATAATCTATTTAACCAACTAGACGAAACATAACAATCAATATGATACTGAAATCGCATCTATAATGTTATGAGTAAACAAGTAAGAATGACTAAAAAGAAAATTTGCATTCGTGTTCAATTGCTGATTGGAACAAAAACAAATGTACAAGACGAAATACAGAGAGAACAGTAAAGAAATATGTTGGTTTGTATGTAAATTTCGTCTATATCTCGTATTCTTATTTACAAAGTTAGTTGGTTAAATAGATGCTGTTTATAAAATACACAACTAAGGTATATAGATGTAAAGAATGCTGATGAAGGACGTAGCGTTCCAAAAAGTGCAGCATTTCATTCTGCTAGCGTCTAATTTTTCTTGTTTTCTTTGAAAAACGTCCGCATGCATTTTTAATAATTTATTTTCTTTCTAAAAAAAAAAAAAAAGATTTTTAGAAATTAAAAATACATGAACTTAATCCAAAATAATTTCTATTCATTTATAATATTCACAATTCAATTAATAATTTAATAAAAATTAAATGACTACCCCACTTAGTTATAAAAAAATGTTTTATTTATTCATTACAAGACTTTAGAAGCAAATAGTATTGAATATTTTTGTTGCCACTTTAATAGTGTTTCCTTTAATTTTTATTTTATTATATTAACAGTACCAACACTTTTAAATGTTCATGTCAAGTTTATAGTCAAGTAAAATCTACAACAAAAGCAGTTAATTTTGCTGCAGATGCATAAAGATAACTAGTGTCATAAAAAAAATATGTATATTAAAAGATCACATTCTGAGCTACATGTACATAAAAAACAAGTTTATTGCGTAATCTTAAAACAATACAATACAAAGCGATGGACACAGTAATTTTTATATCCGTGTACAAATTTTAAAAACGTGACCCTATTTTTTTCGTCCCAATGTCTGCACGTCTGGTCATTCTTCCATCTGTCACAGCTCTCTATGGAACCGTAATAGGTCAACTCTTGAAATTTTCACAGAATATGTATTGCTATAGCTGCTTAACAGCAAATACTCAAAATTAAAAGTGTTCCAAAAGTGAGGAGATATTCATTAAAATATTGTTATTTGTTAAACTGTGACAGGCAGATACGTCAAATTTACTCAGTGTTAGTAAAATCATGTGCACTATAACAACAAATAGGAAAAATAAAACTTTATATTAAAGGGTGACATGGTTTTCACTGATATGGCTTTAGCTTTTCAACCTAAGTTACAGACATTTAAAATTCGCACAGAGCATGTACAAATATGTCTACTATAAAAACAAATTGCAAACAATAAATTTAGAATGTAAAGGGTGTTCTCATAGAGTGTGTGACACAAAAACGCTTTTATGTGATTATATTCTAGATTTGTTTGAGTCGCACTAATTTAAATTTTCATTAAATATTTTCACGAAAATCTATTATTAAAATGTAATTTTAAATAATTTTTTTTCAGTCGTCGACTAGAATTCAAAGCGTTCCTATCTATATACGGTTGAATTTTCTGTCTAATTGAAAAAATTTTTCAAAAAATATAAAATATAATTTATCAATATATAATTTTTGATTGAAATATTTTCTGAATTCATTGTGCTTTTTTGTTAACCACATTATTTGTTAAATTCACCAAAAGAGTCGATATTAAACGATTATAAAACGGTGCCTATAATTATTAAAAAAATATACGTATACATACAAAAATAAAACATAATAAGAAAAGTGGTGATTATTTAAGACTCTTATAAATATAAATATATAAATTTAAAAATAAAAACAATGACCGAACCACCCGACCGGGGTAGGCTTACAATCCCAATGATAACCCTAGATAAAAATAAAACTCTTAGTATCAGTTCACCCGGAGAAAAGTTTCTGGTTATGGAAAGGACAGAAAGTTCTGACACCTTGTCAAACGTTTCACCTTTCCTAATTAAAAAAGTAGTCGATAATATAGCTGGAGGAGAAGTGCAGCAATGTAAGAAACTGTTAAATGGAACAATTTTGATATAGACAAAGACACTTTCGCAAGCTAACAAATTAATACAGCTAACATCGCTATCTCCCATGATAAAGGTAAATATCAAAGAACACCCAGGTCTAAACTTCGCAAAGGGAGTAATTTATTCCAATGATCTTCGCGGCATAGAAGAAACGGAAATCTTGTCCGAGTTAAAGGAACAAAATATCACCTTTGTAAAAAAAGTACTGAAAAATGTAGATGGAAAACTGATGGAAACTGGATTGATTATACTAACTTTGGCATCCACAAATCTACCGTCTGACATAGGAATTGGCTATGAAAAAGTAAGAGTCCGCCCGTATATTCCACTGCCTTTAAAATGCAAAAACTGTCAACAGTTCGGCCACATCTCTAAAGTTTGCAAAAGCAAAAAAATTTGTGGTAACTGTTCAAATACTTTCCATACTAATGAGGAACTCAAAGAAAAATGTTATTGCAAAAACAACAATAAGGAGGTAACTAACCACGCAACATTTGATAGATGTCCAATTTTTTTGAAAGAGAAAGAAATCCAAACGATAGTAACACTTGAAAAAGTAGGCAAAAAAAAGGCAGCTGTTATATATAGCCAGAGGCATTTCCAGCAAACCACATGCTTTTCGACAGTGGTTAAAAACAACCAAGTAGACAAACCATCCACATCCTCCTTTAAGAATCCCCCGGCAGAAGCACAACAACCGCGATTCAACAAAGATTATTCGGATCTTATCAGCGATATTGACAACTCGAAATCTGGAATGGATACAGACCAAATGAGCAGTTCTTCGCAAATAATTAATGGAAAGGCGCCAATAATCCTACCAACAAACGCATCAAAAAAACTTAAAAATAAAATTAAACAAACTACACGTAAAACTAATCTCGTAACAATGTTACTTTTTATTTTTTCAATTGTTACCTTTTTCCATTTAAACCACTGTTTACTTAACATTTCTATACTCTCAGTAATTATTTTAATTTTATATCTTACGCATATATGTTTTCATTCAGTATTTCATTTCATTTATTATATTGCTTCATGCATAATTTTATTTCATTTAGTTATTAATTCTTTGCTGCCAATAATCATCATTACCTTTTCTCAAGGCGAATTAACAAAAGGTTGCCTTAACAGCCCACATGACTATTGTGATTTTACCTTCTTCGAGTGTCAAAAGTTACAATCTCCTTTGTTTTTGTCAGCCGAAAACTTTTTGTACAAAAACAAAATACATATGTTTCTATCGCAGTTTTGTATTTATTTTCGCCTCGAGTATACCTGTTATCAATTCGCCTTGACCTTTTCTTATAAAGGCATCAGCTACACTCTTAACTTTATAAGGCATATTATTTCTCGAAGATTAAAGAAAAAGAGCAGTCAACCTAAAACTTTTCTCTTAAACATTCCATTAAATTCAAATCAATTATTACAGCATAAAAATCTTAACATTACATGTTTTACTTTACTCAACTTAATTAAACTTTTTAAAACATATATCAACTCACAAACTCACCCTTCGTTAGTCTATCAAAAACTTTACTTGAAGATAAATAAGATTGTTCTAAATAAACAGTATTCCGAAATCATAGTAAAGACATCATGGCTGTCATCTCTAATCAAAAAAAGCATAATTACAAAATACTTTCTCTATAAAACTTTAGTAATATTCTTTAGCATAACATAATGACTCTGAAGATCTTACAATGGAACATGAACGGCTATCTAAATAATTACAATGACTTACAAATACTTATTAAAACCCACTCCCCTAAAATCATTTGCATTCAAGAAACCCATCTTCACTCCTCCCTTAATATTCCAATTCCTATCAACTAAGTTTTATATACTTTGAACACATCAAATTCAAGGTACGGTGGTATTGCAATATTAGCCCATAAGTCCCTGCAACAAAAACAGATCACTATTACTAATGATTTCGACAAATAGGTATCGAAATAGTTTCTAAAATTAAGTTTACCTTATTTAACACTTATATTCCACCTACTAAAACCTTCACTGAAAAGAGTCTTGAATATGCTTTTAGATCAAATTTACCGAATGTTATAGTAGGTGATTTTAACAGTCCACATATGGATTGGGGTTCAACCACCAATAGCCGTATGGGTACCATTTTAACCAGATACGTCAATAGATCTGATTTATTCTTATTAAATGACAAATCACCCACCCATTTAAACACTCATGGTACATTTTCTTATATTGACCTGTCATTTGTATCATCTACACTCGCATCTCAGGCTGAGTGGAAAATTGAAACAAATTTATTTGGAAGTGATCATTTCCCAATTCTTATCACACTTTTTCCTACGAACAATGGTAACTTGCACTTTAGTAACCCAAAATTTAATACAAGATTAGCAGACTGGACAAAGTACAAAAACTTATGCAAGTGTTTTGAAGTAACAAGAACTGTCTGTGATAACATAAACAAGGAAACTGCTTATATTTGCAAAGTTATTTTACAATCAGCAAGCAGATCAATACCTTAAACACATTATCAGTCCAAGAAAGTACCATGGTGGAATAATGAGCTAGAAAGATTGAAATCAATCAAAAACAGACATTGGCTGTTTTTTAAAAGAAACATGACTCAATCCAACCTTTTGTCGTATAAAAAAGCAAATGCAATATATAAAAAGAATATAAAATTATCAAAGAAAGCATCAATATTTAACTTAACCTCCAAAATTACACCCTCAACCCCTACCGATGTAATTTGGTCAAACATCCGTAACTTCACAGGTTATAAAAGGACGCATGGAATTCACAGAATTTCCTCTTCAATAAATCAGAACTCTATATTGACGGATTCAGTTGAGATAGGTAATGAATTCGGAAAATACTGGTCACATCCTTCCGGTGACTCTAATTTCTCTAATATCTTTAGAGTAGAAAAGCAGAACTTGAACATAGATTTCTCTAGAATAATCGCTTCAGCGGAAGCCATGAGAATGGAGTCTAAAATAAACTTAATCGAACTTTCTTCAGTGTTGAGAAAACTTAAAGGGAAAACCCCAGGAATGGATAGAATATCCTATCCTATGCTGAAAATGCTGCCTCTTAGCTGTAAGCTGAGACTTTTAGAACTTTATAATAACATTTTTAACAATTTTATCCCTCAGCAATTTAAAAATAGTGTCGTCATCCCTATACTGAAACCTGGTAACGAAAAAGCAATGCTGAATTCATACCGTCCAATATCATTGAATTCATGTTTGTCAAAAGTTTTAGACAAAGTAATCGCTAATAGGTTATGGTGGTTTGTAGCATCCAACAAACTACTGAACAACCGACAAAATGGTTTCAGAAATGGGTGCTCAACAATCGATAATCTTCTATATGTAGACTATCAAATTGCTAACTGCCTCTCATTACGAAAGCATGCGACGATAGTGTCGCTGGATTTCTACAGAGCATTTGAGAGAATAGGCATTCATTCTGTTATAGGTCAATTAATTGAATGGAAAGTGGGCCCCAAAATTATAAAATATGTTTTTAATTTTATGCCCAATAGAAAGATAACGACACGCATTGGAAACCAATATTGTAGAACATTGCCACTACACAATGGAATCCCGCAGGGCTCTCCTCTTTCCGTAGTCCTTTTTCTCATAGCCTACAATAAATTATGCAAGACAATATCTTTGTATAAGGAACTAGATTTCTGCGCATATGCCGATGATTTCAACCTAATAATCAGATCCCCCCGAGACAAGAGGATAGTAATAAATCTTGATAATCTCCTGAATGATATAAAAGACTGGTGCGACTACTCGGGAGCATCTCTTTCCTCCTCAAAATGCAAATATAATCATATTTGCCTCCTACAAAACTGCCAATGTGAAGTTCAATCATCTGGTATTGCTTTGACTAAAGTTTAAGTTTTACGAGTACTAGGACTATACATTAATAAGCGATACAACTGGAAAGATCATATAGATCACCTGCTAACGTCTCTGTCCCAACGGCTGAATATAATAAAAAGTTTATCTAGCTCTAAATGGAATTGCAATCAAATTAACCTTATCTATTTAACAAAAGCTCTCGTTCTTTCAAAGATCAATTACGGCCTACAATTTTACGGTTATGCTCCAAACTCACAAATTAACAAAATAAATGTAATTATTAATTCCTGTATTAGAACTTCCTTTGGAGCACTACGTGCAACTCGTGTATCAAATTTGAGATTTGAATCCAATATAAGATCTCTAAATTCCCAAAGAGACATATTGACTGCCAAGCTCTTTTGCACATTGCATAATAATGAAAATCCTTTAAAACAAATTAATAAAAAGATAGAACGCTCCAAAAAAGTTCCAAAAGTCCCTTCTTCCTTGTACAGATCAATTCAACAATGCTAAAATATTGGCATTCTAACATGCCAATCGGTGAACATAAGTAGACAGCAACCAACCTGGTATTTTAATAATACATCTGTTAATACTTCACTTCACCAATTTTCTAAAAATAATACTCCTCCCTCCACATACAAAACCTTGTTTGCAAACCTAAAGGAAAATTATTGTAACTATAAGTTTCTGCTTACAGATGGATCTAACACCGATTCAAAAGTTTCATATAGCGTAACATCCGAATATAAAGTTCTGAAAATGGCACATCTTCAGAGCTACACTTCAATCTTTGCAGCAGAATTAAAAGCGATATACCAAGCCTTGATCTACATAAAAAATAAGAGCGGCAAGTTTGTAATCTGCACAGATTCTCTTTCTTCTTTACAATCTGTATTCTGATTACGAAATTTCCTAATATAGTGTTGTTATGGGTTCCCGGACACAGTGGAATCTGTGGTAATGAAGTCGCAGATAGGATTGCAAAAAGCGCCGAAAGGCACCCATTGTACTTCTCCCATACCTTTAATAAAAGGGATATGACGGAATATATAGTACGCTTGTACACATTGAAAGATAAAGACAATATTTTAAACACATGCTCAAACTGGTTTCGTATGATAAATAAGGATAAAAAAACAATATATGACTATATGACAGATTATGGTAAAGGAATCTACAGACTAGACTGCAACAAATATATAAGACTTAGACCAGGGTATACTAGATTGACGCATGGAATACTGTTTGATAATAATATTACCCCATTTTGCAATTGTCAGACTAACTATCCCACAACCCCGCAACATTTCTTACAAGTATGTCCTACAATAAATAATGCAAGAAACACAGTTTTTCAAAACATAGATCCTTTGTCAGCTCCATCCTATCCAAATATGCAAATTCCTGAAAAATTCCAATTTATATAATGAAGTTTAATTGAAATCTTTATATGTTTATATTGAAAATAGAATAATGTTAAACAATATTTTATATACATATTAATTATGTATGAGCTGAAGTCCTAAGTTGCTATTGCTCTTATTTTGTATTTAAATTTATCTTATAATTTGTAATTATAAGCTAAATAATAAATAAATAAATAATTTTTGAGCTTGAAGGTTATTTTATTTTTCATTGAGTGCAATAACAGACATTAAGTTAAACACTAATTTTTATTGTTTGTTTATTTATTGTAACTCATATTATTTCCTGAAGATGCCAACCGGAGGTTGGCGAAATATTGAAAAATAAAATAACTGTTCAACAAAGACCTTCAAGCTCAAAATTATTGAAAATCTATTATTTTAACATAAATCTTATTATTATTGAACTATCTAACTTCACCACTTATGAACAGTTTTTAGCCAGGTATGATTTCATCTAATTTAAATTAGAAAAAAAGAAAATTTTCAAAAGGTTTTTTTAATTTTTATAGAAATCAGTAAAATTTTTGATACTGGCAGAACTCAATTCACTTTGTGGTTAGATACATCCCATCTTCGGCGTTTTTTGTATCTATCTACTCTAGGTAATTTATGCTAAAAGCATTATCTATATACCCAACTAATTAGTTAAACAGAGATCTTAAGGAAGATCTGCTTTCCTTATTTGTCATTACCTTTTTTTGGCTTTGCTTCTACCTACTGTTATTTTTTAAATTTTATTATCAAAACTGCTTACTAAATTTGCCGAAGAAATTTTTTTGCTAAATATAAAAAGCTTTGGTTTACAGACTTCATAAGGTGAACGAGCACACTACATCAGTTTTATTCATATATTCACGAATATATACCCGTAGTATCCCTACGATAATTTGTCAAAATTGTACTTCCACTTTTATAGCTTGTTAAACAATTTCACTTTCGCCGACTTCAAAAAAAGAAGGAGATTATCAATTAAATTTTTTATAAAAATTAAAGGGCGTTCCATACAACATACTATTTTATAATGTTTTTTACCACTTAAAAATTAAAAAAAAAACATCGTATCACTCTAGCTCCCCTTAACAAAAAGAAAAACATAAATAAGTAAAATTAAAGGTTGTACCAATAGTTGACATAATTTGACCTATGTGGGCGTATCTTTCGCAACGTTATAGAGAAACGGCTAAAAATTGGCCGCACTTTTGAACAATTGTTTTGAAGTCGGTTTTTTCTTTCAAGAATTATTATTTCATCCTGCATGAACTTCTTTTAATTTAAACACAATGAGCATAAATAAAAAAGTAGTTTTTACTTCAGACATGTTGTTATAATTCCTAAAGCTGCATTTTACGAAGTGAAAAAAAATCGTTTACCATTTTTAAAAGTCATAGTTCGGAACCGTATGCTTCTGTGTGTTAATTCATTTGTTATTGCTCTGAAATATGTATTTTTATGACAGAATAAGAGTTACATTGTTTATAAGGCCAATTAAACTTTTGCTCTTGAAAGCAACTTTTTTAATAAAATTTTTTGTAGCAAAAATAACATTATCTGTACACTTTTATTATAGACAGCTTGCTCCCTTTTAATGTGTAGAAAAGTGAATATTTTCTATTTATTTATTTTTTAAAGTAATTTATCAATTTTATTGAAGTTATTTTATTAAGGAAAGATCGCCAACTTTCGTGCACTACTTTAATAAATAACAGAGAAATCACCTTTGACAAGGATTTAGATGTGCTTGAGAAAATCTAAATACGCCAGACAGCAGCAGACAAAACACCACGCCTGCCCCTAATTTTTCGATATCATTTGGAACAACAAAGTAACTTCAACAAATATATGGGGCTATAGAGAAATACAAAATAAGAAAAAACCCGCCCATATTTTTTGAGTTATGGGCCTCTGAACTCTTCATAGAAAAGTACGATTGGGCGCCATATTTTTGAGACATCTATATGAATTTTATTCAAAAGCTTTTGAAGAAATCTTTCAGGATGTGCTAAAAATTTAAAAAGCGCTTAACCAATTCAGAGCCGATGCCTTTTTTATGTATAATTTTATTAATTAATTCTATTGAGTACTTAATTATTTATTTTTTAATTCTCTTTCACCCCAAGTATTTTTGTTTGGAGTTACTTTACTAAACTAGACTTACATTAATGGTGAAGCGTATATAGATTCGGTACAGCCGAACATAGCACTCTTACTTGTCAAATTATCGAACTGTTTTTTTTTAATGAAAGGAAATATAAATAATTTTTTCATTTTCTAATAAAAAAAAATTAAAAAATAAACAAAGATATATATTTATCATTTTTTTGTTAGTGCCGTCGCACAGTGACGCCATTTGAGTTTTTTCGTTGCAAAAATTATATCTTTTGAACCGAATAAGATAATTAAAAAGTTTAAACAGCACATGATAGATAACTGTTCAGCCTATGAAATGAGCGTTGGAAAGGGGCCTACTTATGGGTTATCAAAGTTAAAATTAGTAGAAAACTCAATTTTATGGTAACTAAAAAAATTTTTTTTACATTTTTAAATAGTTTTTTTTTTCTTTAGGGTTTTATGTTTTAAATTATTACCCAACAAATTAAAAAAAATAAATTTTTTAAAATTAATTTTTTCAATTTTCTGTAAAATATTCATCACAAATCGTAAGAGAAGATATATCTAAAAGACTAAGCATTTCTAAACTATAATTATTTTCTAACTCTTTTCGTGACTTCACATGCCGCAGGGAAGAAATAAGTGGATCGGAAGATGCTGCCAACATGTTGAAGAGGTCCTCATTTTGCCTTACCCTTGATGTTTTGAATGTGTTCTGCAATCGATATTTTTTACAAAATTTGTTAAGAGACTCCTGTGCTTCTTCAGAAAACTCTCCAATTGGCAAAGACTGGAACTCAATTATATCTTTGCCATGCGCTAATATTTTATGGACGGTCGTGGTCAACTTCTTCTGTGGATACATTTCTGCTAAAAGAGATGCAGTTTTCGACGCATATTCTCCATATTTTGTAGAATTGGCATTTTCTTTGCGGTTTAAAACATCCAAGATCGTTCCCAATCTTTTCACGATTTGATTGTCAATTCCAGTGATTATAGTTACTGCTTCATCATTTTCAAAAAATTTCCTAGAAGTGTTTCCATCGTTTGAGTTACCATATCCGTGCTTGGGACAGTCTACTTTTAGTCCAATTTGTTTAAAAAAAGCATCCTGTATTTGCTTCTTTCTGATCTTTTTCTTATCCTTTATTGATGTATTTTCATCGAAGTTTTCCTCCTCTTGTGTTTTCCTAATCCTTGTGTGCAATGGTGACATACCATATTCGTAATTCTCTTCATTTGTAGAATCGTGTAAATTACCAAAGTTCTTCTGACTCTTTTTGCAAATCGGGCATGACATTGTTGATTTTGTTCCTGTCAGTTCGTTTACGACTTTTCCGTCAACCATGGTCATGTGGAACTCGTAATTGCATTCAATATATTTTCCTTCTCCAATTTGCAGCTTTGTAGACTTAATCTTGCTTATTTGTTCTTCAATGTCCTTCACCGTGGTCCTTATGAGTTCTGCCGATTCCCTTGCAAACTGAAACATTATTGGTCGGCAATAATGCACTGATGACGGACGTGGATTTCTCCAGTGTAGGGAAACATCAGATTTTAGCCGCAAAGGAACAACAGATGCCATAAACATATTTCCGTCCGATATTGTAGCATCATCAGAAGATATCCTTTGCTTATAAACGCTTTGTCCGGATGATCCATCGCAGCCTCATTTGCTGATAAATGCCAACTTCTCAGTAAGAAATTTCACCTCATTTTCAGGAAGACTCTCCAACAACCGTTTCACTGTATGGCCCATGAGATCCTGCAGATTGGCTTTCGCAGAGACTTCCGTAAACTCCGTATGCAGTGGTCGAGAATTTATTTTGGCTTGCGTAATATGCTTGTGTCCGGGTAAAACATCAGCGCCGTGTCGCCTTAAAGATGCCCGCAGTTTCTAATATTTCTCTTTGGAAAGTTCTAAGTCCATAACAAGGCTAAGGCTTCTTCGGAACCATACTTTTTAATGTGTGCGTTTGTGGGCGTGGGAATGCTTTCCTTAATCCTTTTTAATCGCAGTAGGCTTGCATCAGCAACTGATTTGGTTATCTGAGACCTAAGTCTTTCACTATCCTTTGTATATTTAATAGCTAGCGCGTCCGATAAATGCTTCGTGGTCAAGTCATTGGTGGCATCGGCAAGTTTCCTCTTTCTTGTGAAAATTGAACACCCCTCAATACTTTTTTTTGGCCTTACTTTTGCTCCTCTGGGCTATGTGGTGGGTTTATCTACTGCCAATATAGCCAGGATGGTGCCTTCATTAAGTTCTGAATGGTTCGATTAGATTTCACCCATTTTCCTTAATATTTGCATGTATCAGATAAAAATTATTTTTTATAATTTCGCTTCTCTCAATATTTCCGTATAAGCTATCAAGTTCTTCTAAAGCAGCTTCCGTGAAAAACTTTGGTGTGGCTGACTTCCTAAACAGTTCAAATAATTTTAAATTGTTCAACGCTACTACAAAAAAAAAATTTAAACAAAATTTACTACTAAAAAAAACTACTATCAGTCAAAACATATAAGTGATGGACGCCATACAATTTCTGCAACCATGTCTTTTTAACCTTTTTTACCTCTAGAAGCCAAACGGGCACGTACGGGCAGATAAAACCTTTTGATTTATGTAAAGAAATAATCAAAGAACAGGTTTTGCGAATATGGCAAATATAGAAAAACATAGATTTTTTTTATTTTCCGTCAAAGTTGAAAAATAGTGAAAAAACGGATAGTTTTTAAATAGTGATTTACTAGGAGAAAGACAAAGCAAACAGTTAATTTTCTTTTATCATTATACATTTAATAAATACATCAATCAATACAAACAAAAAATATGGCGATTCGTTTCCTAATTTTCGTGATATTATACCTGAAATCGCAACAAATTTACTAAAAATTGTGTGTTTTTTTGAAAAACGAAAGTCGTTCACCTTTGAAGGGTTATATCTTCTAAACTAAAAATGTGATATTATTAAGAGTGGCATATTTGAAATCGTTGAAAAGTTTCCTATAACATGGGTTTATTCAAAACTTCATGGGCGCTCATAAAAATTTTGGTTTTTGCAACCTCGTTTGCTCTACGGGCGCCACTGTGCGTCGGTTAACGAATTAAACCAAAATTAAAGAAAAGTTATGTACATAAGTACAGTTGTAATCTATGTGTATTTAAACAATAAATAATATACTATATGAAAACAACAGAAATGTGAGAAAAAAAAAATCCGAAATGGTGTTTTTTCAGTATTAAAAACAAACAAAAAATGATAATAAAGGTGCTGCATGAATTTTGCTTTCAATAATAAAAAGAGTTTTATATTTTAATCTTCTTGCATCCCGGCTATCGAGATAGAATAAAATTAAAAAGAAGCAAAAATTTTGCCTAATTGCACCAGTATATAAAATATATTTTTGTTTTATTTTAATTATACAATTAATTACGCTGGTATTTAATTCTCACGCCACGTCTTAAATAGAAGTACTATTCATATCTTTTTGTAAAGCTCGTCACCAAGACGTGGCTTGATAATGTTGTTTTTATATATATCGAGAACCCTCGCCAATCGTACTCAACAAACATCCACTGGCGGCAATTTTCACTAGAAGGAACTGCTACAGTATTTCATGTACTAGTTGAATAAATTTCATCTATATATAAATAGGCAAACGCAAAACTATGCGATCCTTTTTCTCTTCTGTTTGTCAATCGATTTTGTTCATTCTTTAACATATTTGTAGTGCAAGTTCAGTATTTAAGAAATAAATAACCCCTTAAGTTGCTACCTCTACGCATGCAAAAAATGCATATAATAAACTTGGTCAAATTTTGACCACAAGGCAAACTCTAGTTAACCTGAAATGCCAATATGTAAAATATAACAAACTACAAGCCGAACTATAATATAAAAATATTGTTGTTTTGTTGGGCTATACTTTGTCTATATTTAGTAATTCCTGTGACTAAACAAACGTTCGATTAATAGTAGAGTAATGTATGTGTTTGCATATCTTTCCGCATTAATACTTATTTTGTATTGCAATTTTCGTTTGACAATTAAAATAACTTTTAATGTTGTTTGTGTGGCAGTTAACTTTTTACTGTTTGTATACATTTGCATCATTTAAGCAATTTCGTATTTGTTAGATATAAATAATTTATATTGACTTCGATTTAATTTTTATACTAATTACAATCACGACTTAGAGGTTTTTACATATGGCAGAAATTATTGTTTTCTTTTGAATAGGGGAAAAACTTGCATAATAATACTCGTAATAATAACACAAAACAATCCATCACAATGTTTTGTTTATATCGTTGTAAGCAATTTTACTGTATCGAACATCACCCAGTGTGGAAAATTAGTCTTGGGGAAAATTAAAGAGAAAAACATGAATTTTATTTTTTATTATAACTGTTTGATTGTATAAAAAATAAATTTATTAATTCGGTTTATGTCACTTTTATATTAAAAATTATATATATGCAGGACCAATTTTCTTTTTAATTCTCTGTTACCCCAATATTTGCTTTTTTGATTGGAGTTACTTCACTAAGTTATATTTACATGGATGGTGAAGCGTACATAAGATTCAGCATACAACCGAATATGCCACTCTTACTTGTTTTTAAATAAATTTTAAAAGCTTTCTTTTTTTGGGAAATCGACTGCTACATTTTTTAAGCTTTATATTAGCGTTTATGCGTCTTTGAAAAATACTCATGTGTGCAAAGAATATTGTATATTGTATTTGATGTATTAGTCTTAAAACATTATAGTTTGTTAAGTTTTTTTTTTTTTTTTTGATAATAAATATGATACATGAAGTAGTGTGAGTTTATTACATACTTGTCTACCACAGTATGATTAACAGAATAACACGATACTTATGTATTTCAATTTTCTAATGCATTCATACCTCTTCGTAGAACACGGCATCGTTTACTCTGCTGTTATTGTTTGCTGCTTATTGGCGATAGCGACAGGAATATAATTGTAAATAATGTATGTATCTGCACTTTTTACTTTCGCATAGTCGATTGTAAATGTGTTTAGCAATTGTTATGTCATTTTCCGTTTTTCCGTGTAATGTTGAAAATGAACATGTATTAACGTTTGATTTTAATTTCCACAGTAGTTCACGTTATTGGTTTCCATTTTGACTTGCCTGATAAAATTTTTTAGCTTTATATATTTTTAAATAAAGTATGAGTCTCTTATTTCAACATTTAGTTACGGTTTTCACTTCTCCTGATGCTATAATACCGCCTAATTGATTACGCACTAAGCAGAAAATTACCTGTGCATTAAAACCCCATCATCAAACAACATGGTATACATGCTTTTAAAATACGACATGTTGCAATATTCTGTTTTAGTACGAGGTAGCTTAGGAAAGTGAATCGATATCAAGATTCCTTCATTTGGAGTATAAATGGGCATTTTATGTGTTTCATGCTATTCCTAGTCTTTATTCTCTCGATTTGCGGTAGATATTAAATACTTTCTTTTAATACCCAAGGAGAGGCTCTTGCCTCAAGAGTACCTTAAGAGATTAACGCTGCCACTGCCTGCTAATTATTTTTGTCTATATCCTCCGAATTCCTCCACGGACAAAAAAAACTTAGTTCCTTCAGAGAATAACCTATCCATCACTTTTCTAGATTTTCTTACTCATCTCTGTCAAATTCTCGACAGGTATTCAAGAGAATACGAAGCAGAAAATATAATTTTAAACAGCAAACTTAGTTACGGCGAGCCATTCCCTTGTACCACCCTGATGACAGCCACTGAGTACTCAGAGCGACGAAATCATTACTACATAAAAGCAAGGAAACTAAAAATTACAGCAAAAAACTTATTTTTAATCTAAAATTTAAACTTTAATAATTTTATAATTAATACCATAAATTTTAAAGATAGTTTTTTTCAATTCACATTAAAAAAATTTTGAAATACTTTGGACAAATGAGAGTATATCAATCATGTGTCAGACTTCGTTTAACTTTAATTCTTTTTTTTTAATTCTTTGCGGATTAATATTTTAAAAATTTTAATGGGTCGATGGCTTACTTAAAGTTATATAAATATTTTTTTTAAGTTTAACTTATTGAATTTTGTGAGTTTACTTAGAAGTATGGCGGAACATCTTCTAGCAGCTCGAACCTATAAGTAAAAATGATCTAAGAGTCTTATTAATAAGCGGAATTTAAAAAAAAATTACTATGGTGCAAACCATAAAGCATATATTTATATATATCCAATAGCTCTTGAAGTCATAACTATTGAAACTAGGTCGAGGTGTAATTGCCGGAGCATCTCTTACGTAAATTTCCTGTTCTATCAATAGAAGGTGAACTGTATGATCTCCCCTTTCTACTGAGGGCTGGCCGATTTAGCCAATGTTAATATTGGAAATCTTATGAAAAATGCCATTCGCTCGACAAAAGGTACAAATGAAATTTCTTTCTTTTTTACAACCAACCAACAACCAACCGGTAATATAAATACTTTACTTATCAAGTCAATTAACTAACTTGTCAATATTCACAAAATTCTAACTAATTATCGTTACAAAAATTACTGCAAAATTAAACATTCAGAAAAAGAAATATTTTTGAAATTCACTGGTTGATCATTACAGTTTCTCATATTGATTTTACAATAGTGCAAGTGCAATTTTGTTCATTTGTAAATTCCCATATTTATATGTATTGCTTTTCGATTAAGAACAATTTAAATAATCTGTATTTAAAAGCAAAAATTGCATACTTCACGTAGATTGTCATTCCGGATGTGACCACAATTTCTGTTTTCTCATTAAAGTTCTGCTCTAGAGTTTATAAATTTTTATTATCATATTGTAATTTTAAGTCAACATTAAGTTCATTTGTGGTTAAACAATTGCTACGGTTCAACTGAAAAGTACTTCAAGTTCGCTATCAAAAATGAAAATTACATAAAATTGATTTTATAAATAAAATTTTATGATATAATTATTTTTCTAGAACTAATTACAATAACTTAGTAAAAAGGCGTGCAAAAGAAGTAGATAATTTATGCATTCTGCTTAAAATGAACTTGTTAAATTTATGAGTAAACTGCACGAGTTTAACATTAGCTTGTATTTAGCGAGAATGGGCACACATGCTTACAACCAGCGAAAATATGATGATTACGATACATTTTTTCATTTGTAGCAACCCGTAAATATTATCAAATAAAATAATTTTCAGTAACATTTATTTGTTTTAATAAAATACAACTAAATTTTTTATCTTTTTATTTGAACGGCTAATTGTTATAAGCACGCACAGCACAGCGCGCATTCATGCTTAGCCCATAATAATAAATATGATACGGGAACAGCATTTTATTAGGACCAGCACTCAGGGGATGACCCCTACTTATGCAATGCATTGTTCCAGAACTAGGAAATTAGGTTGAAGGAAGATGGATAGAGGGAGTAGTGCTTGTGGACATTTGATTTGAATATTTGTACATTGAAAGTGGCAGAAAAGACCTCTGCAAGGAGTTTATTCCACATACGAACTGTTCGGCTAAAAAACGAATTCTATCTGTAATGCGTAGTGCGATTCACTGGTCCATCGACCGCAAAGAAATGCGCTCTTGATGCAGAACGCTTTGCGCGTACGAAATTACGGTTTTCAGTAACAAGTTCCCTGCTTTATAAGAGCACATTGGTATGTACAATATGGAATATATGGAGTATTTTTTTGGTGGAATAAGACAATATGGGTATCATTGGAAAAGTAATTTCAATATCTATTCAATTTAAAAGGAAAATAGTAAAAATATAAAAAAAAGTTTTTATATGAAAGTTTTTTGGGCAGCTCTTAGTTTAAGCTTCGCTTACTAAAGATTTTCTGCGTAGCCGGCTTCGCTTGCTAAAGTTTTTTTTATATTTTTTCGTACAGTGTTGTCACTAAACTTCCCAGCCCCAATAAATGATAAAAATTGTGGTGATATACTTAATGTGGAGGAGTTTAATCAACAAACGTTGCTCCCTCTAATAAGCCAAACAAGTAACAAATTTTATTCATTTTACAATAATCAAGGATTTCCCTTTAGAAACGTTGATACGTCAGAGGTATTTGTTGCCATGACGAGCATTAAAACCAATGCAATAGGACCTGATGGTATACCAATAAAATTTTTTAAAATTATATACCCTTTTATTTACGTATATTTTACTTTTTATTAAATAATATTATAACTTCCTCAAATTTTCCGAAGAATTGGAAAATTGGTAAAGTCATACCAATACCAAAAATAAAATCACCACGTTCTTGTCTAGACTATCGACCTGTTAGTATACTAAATGCTACTTCCAAAGTCCTGGAAGTATTATTGAAAAGACAAATTGTTGACCATCTAACTTCAATGAGCATGATAAATCCTTTGCAATCTGCTTATAGGAAAGATTACAATACTACAGCATTGGTATTGTATATCACTGAAACTCTTAGAAAGAATATTGACAACTCTCACAACTCAGTACTTGTAATCCTTGATTTAAGTAATGCTTTTAACTCTTTGAGTCATTTTACGTTTGACGCATCAGCATGTAAGTTAATTTGGTCCTTTATTACTAACAGATTTCAGTACGCTGTGTCTGGAGGAAAAAGATCGTCTACCTTAGAAATCTCAAGAGGAGTACCACAAGGTTCCATTTTAGCACCAATTTTATTCACTATGTATATGAACGACCTTTATTGTGAGACTTCATCCTGTAGGTGCTATATATTTGCAGATGACATTCAACTTTTAGGGAATGATTGTGGTAATAATGACTTAAAACGCATTTCACAGTGGTGTCAAACTAATTGCATGAGTTTAAACTCTTCTAAATCAATAGCCATGTACTTTTTTCATAATGCTATTTTACCTAGCATAACAATTATGAATGAACCTATAACATTCGTTTCTCATTCTAAAACATTAGGTATATACTTAGATACTAAATAAGATTTCAGTTTTCATATCAGCTTTATTATATCAAAAATTACATTTATTTTAAAAAAGCTGTATTGTCTAGGCTCTTTTTGCCATTTTGTGTCAAAAAGAGATTATCGCTATCGCTAAGTCTTCCTTTGTTTCTGTATGGTCTTGAAATATATTCAATAAAATTTGAATAAATTACGGATGTGTTTTAACCGTGTTACTAGATATATTTGCAATTTTAACTGTAGCACATGTTATCAACATGTTAGGTACCGACTTTCATGGTTTTATAAATCAACGGTTGCTCCTCCAGTTCTTTAAGATTATAAAATATGGCAAGCCGCCGTATCTTATGGAAAAATTTATATTCAGCAAGTCTACCAGAACCAGTACTGTTATATGCCCGAGATATTTTAGCTCATATATGAGTAGATCGTTTGTTGTTAGAGTAGCTCAATTTTGGAACCAACACATTCCTTATGAGAAGCGAAAATTTTGCACTTCAATTAGGTAGTTTAAAAATATTTCAAAAAAATATTTATAAAATATAAAGGCGCTATCATATAGCAGCATCATGTGATGCCTGAATTTTTTACCACTTGTTAAGCTTTAATTTTTGTGCAAAAGTTTTTGGGGGGTTTTTATATTTTTTGTTTTGGGTACATAAATATTTACATTTTGAACTAAATAAATAAACTTAATTTATTTGACATATGTACATAGGTACTTATGTTTATATGTAAAAAGCTTTTTCTTTTGGTCGTTACCTGTTTTTATTGTATTTTTTACTATTTTCCTTTTCAATTGAAAATATATATATATATATTACCTTTTCAATGATATCCATATTGCCCCATTCCCCCACAAAATCAGCCAGAAATTTGTCACTTAACATTTTTTGCTTAAAATTAAATTTTACACCCTGTAGTGTATGTGCACTTATGCGCAATACTGTTATAGTAAGTATATGCTCGTATACATATGAGCAAGACTGTATGCAACATAAAACCAAAAATACAAATTGTTCCATAAAAATTAAGTAAAAGAAATTTATGTATAGTCAGCAGAAAATGCAAGATCAATGTTTAAGATTATTTTTTTGATCATGAGAATTTGGATTGTAACCAAATATCATTTTTGTTTATAAATTATTTTTCAGCAATATTGTATCAATTCTTTAAATTTTATGAAAATGCTGACCACTAGAAAATTGTACTACATAAGCAGCTATTTTTGTCCAATAAAATCAGAATTAATTTAAAAACTGAATAAATCACTTCTCTTTTGATTCTCAAAAAAAGGCTCGGATAATGCGGCAGCAGTGCTAAGAAAATACTGAAACTTTAGGGAACCAATTATTTTAAACTTTATAAATATACACATTACAATCCCGTAGGTAACTTTTTTTTAGTTTTTAAGCTGCGTCTGTAAACTAGATTTAAGCCGAAATAGATAGTAACGAGATCAGATGGAGTGAAGTATTTCTTACACCGTTTCAAAAAATCTAGGCACTTGAATGCTTCTTTTGCGACATGAAAAATATGCTGGTTCCAACGAACATCACATTGAATTCTCATGCCAAGAACATCGAGAGCTTCTGATTCTTTAATATATATATCACCCATAATTACTGATGAGGTAGCATATTCAGCCGTACGCCTGTGCGAAAGCACACAGCACTGAACCCTATTCGCTAGGCCCCATTTGGAGATTACCAAAAGGTCGCGATTAAGGGTATCGTCCATGTGCTTTCGCATAGCCAAAATTTCCCGTAGGTTTGGTCTATTGCGAAAAGAAAATGAATGGCATATGCTATTGTCATCTGCAAAAGAATAGAGAGGGTTGCAAGTCTTACATAGAAGGTCATTGAGAAAAATAAGATATAGGGTAGGGGAAAAAACGGAACCTTGCGGTACCCCTGCATTTTCCTTGAACTTGTTTGATGAGATCCAATCTATAACAACTCGTATAGTGCGATCCCTGAGAAAGCTCGATATAAGTCGAGAGAAACTATTACCGACACCAAAAGCAATAAGCTTTGATATGAGTGCACAATGCCACACTCTATAAAACGCCTTGGAAATATCTAGAACCACCACCTTACTTTCGCCGAAATGATAAATGGATTGACACCACTTTTCCGAAAGGAAGGCCAGTAAATCACCCGTAGAGCGTCCCCTACGGAAGCTGTACTGCCAGTCACTAAGTAAGCTGTTGGACTCCTGATATTTCACAAGACGAAAATTAGGCATACTTTCAATAACTTTGGAGAGTGCTGAGCAAATTGCGATTGGACGGTAATTTTCAGGGTTGCTAGCCTCTCCCTTTTTGGGGATTGGTGTTATATTTGTAATCTGCCAACATGATGGGAACTCACCAACATGGTATAAAATGTTGAAAAGTTTTGCTAATGGACGCGCTTACGTCGAAGAGCACTGCTTCAAGATCAGTGCTGGAATTCCATCCGGACCACGGGACTTGCTTACGTTGAGATCCGCTAAAACCCTTTTAACTGCACGTGCTCGAAAGAATATATCTGTCATAATTACTGATACTCTTTCCAGTGCGTGCAGTGGTTAATTGCTTTCCGGCAAGTAAGAGGTTTGCTTTATCAACCCGGTCGTTAATTATTTGATCATCACTTAAAAGAGGCGGAATTGAGGAACTAGCATCCTTCACTCTTTTAATAAATGACCAAAAGCTCTTGCTTCCCTGAGGAGTAGCAAGTGAGTAAACAAGTTAGAATGACTAAAAACAAAAAAATTTGCATTCGTATTCAATCGATGATTGGAACAAAAGCAAAAACAAATGTATAAGACGAAATACAGAGAGAACAGTGGAGAAATACGTTGGTTTGTGTGTAAATTTCGTCTCACCAAATTAATATTGATATGAATGTATCGCGCATTCTTATTTACAAAGTTACTTGGTTAAATAGATGATGTTTATAATTACACAGCTAAGGTAAATAGATGCGAAGAAGGTGATTTAACTATGAAGTGCATTGTTAAGAACATACATTAATATATTTAAATACATTTATATACATTTATTCTGCTTGACCTAATTCTAGTGCATTAACCAATTGCTTACACAATATTTAGTTTAATTTTTTGTTTAATTGCTTATTGCACAATTCCTTTAATATTTTGTTTTTGTTAATCGCATACACAGCATTTTAAGTTCATTAACCATTTAAATTTGTTTACTTATTTTGTTTTTAAGTTCATTTACACTATTTATAAATTAGGTCATTTTTTGTGTTAAGTTTAGCAATTTATCCATTTGTTATAATTCATAAGCTAAGCATTTTATTATTAATTAATTGTATATAAAAGAACGTAAAAAATAAATATGATTCAGTCGTTTTTTAGTAATCAAAACAATTGTGTTTTATTAGCTGACGGCTTCCTTCAAGTTACAAGTGCTTGTAAGGAATTTGATTGCGATTTAGTGCCAGTTCAAATTTATGTGTTTGAATTGCCTACCACTAAATCTTTTTAACAACAAACATTTTTGTGACCCCAGGTTTTGGTTAGATATTCTAAGTTTCCCCACATCAGTGGTAAGGGACTTTGATAGCCATAACAAACAAAAAACACACATCCTTCAGATTTTAGAGGCATAATACAAGGCATCAGGACACCTTGAAGTTATCAAGTTTTCAACACGCAACCACGACGTTAACAGGATTTACCGGTTGTGTGTATGAGGACAAACACAGTGCTAACTGCTTGAATACTATCAGTTCCGGCAACAGCAAGTTCAACTCCTATTTTGAAAAACCCTCACGAGTAGTGCAGGTCTTGACAAATCAAAAGGAGTAACTACAAGCGGACAACACAAAAACAAACTCAACACAACGCAATCAGCTCACAATGGCAACCATTCAGGATCTTGTGGCACTACAGGAAATAAGGGCTGGTAATATTGAAAAAATAATTTCAATTATTAAAAAAGCTCCATTCGACAGAAGAACTGAAGAATTTTATCAAAGTAAACGGAATGTACTCATTTCAGTATGGCAGTCATTTGAGAAAACAGAGAATAGAATTCGTAGCGATTCAACTTTGTCAGAAGAGGATCCTTATATTGTAAGGGATTTATACAAATCAACTGGTGCAAAATACAGCTCTATAATTGAATACATTAAGTCAGAAATAAAGAAACTGACGCCTTTAAACAACAAGCCAGTACCAACCATAAGAGAGAAGATATCAGAAGACTTTTCATCTAAACAGTATGACGCAGAAGAGGAATCAATTCATGGACTAGCTAGAAGGATAACTGCTCGTATGACAGCACTTACTCGTCTGCTACATGGCTTAGACTCCATAGACGCGGATCAGCCAAAACAGTTTTATCAACTCAAATCAGACACTGTGAAAAGTTTATGGACTCAAGTTCAAGATTTATATGACCACATGTGGCAAAGGACTGGATATCTATCAAAGGTGGGACTACATCAAGATAAATACGATGCCCTGGAAGACTTGGTTCAACATTATCTAGTTAAACTTGCAGTATTAATAGACAAATGCAATGAGGGTGCAACTCTTGCGCCACGTCTGGGAAGTGACATGACAGTACACAGTTCACTGCCCCTTCCAAAGGTAACGATTCCTCAATTTAATGGCGACTGTTTGAAGTGGCGTCAGTTCTATGAACTTTTCTTAGAAATGGTAGACAAGCAGTCTCTCCCGAATGTCCAAAAAATGTGGTATCTCAAAACCAATTTATCGGGGGAGGCTGGCAAACTTATAAGCCACCTAACTCTAACAGAAGAAAATTACAAAACGGCATGGACCCTTCTTCAGGAGCGTTACAACAATAAACGGATTCTTGTAACCACTCTAGTAGAAAGGATCCTGAGTCAACCAAAGGGAACATTATCTACTGCATCAATCAATACTCTTCATGATACAACAAAAGAATGCATGTTAGCACTTAATAACTTGAATATCGACACATCCGCTTGGGATGCCTTACTAATTCAAATAATGATGAAAAAATTAGATCACACTCTTTACATTCGGTTTATACAATCCTTATCGAAACCGAAGGAGGTGCCCACTATTAGAGAATTATTTTCATTTTTGGAGATGCAATTTGAATCAATGGAGTCGATTGGTAAAACATTAATTACCCATCAAGGTTCCAGCAAGGTTGTTTCCTCTATAGCTTCAATGGAGAATAACAGTAATTGCAAACTATGCAATAATGGTAAGCACCGCATTTATCATTGCAAACAATTCATGGCAATGACAGAAACTGAAAGACTCAAATGGGTACAACAACAGAAACTATGTGTGAACTGTTTTAAGTCTGATCATTTAGCCAAGGCTTGTACTTATGGCAACTGTAAAAAATGTAATAACAAGCACAACACGTTACTACATTTATCAAAAAAAAATCAAGTCTCGTCAATAGCCGCAAAGCAAACGCCACCCACAAAGAACGATTTTACACCAGCCAATGCAGCCGCAGTCTCCTCAGCATCGATAGAAGACAAGAAAAATGTAATTTTAGACACAGCAAGGGTTATTATCAAGGCGGCAAATGGAATTTCAGAAGAATTTAGGGCTGTATTGGATTCAGGTTCACAAGTGAATATAGTGACTGAAAGGCTCGTAAGAAAGTTATCGCTTAAAACAACAGGGACCATTTTGTCCATTGACGGAGTTGGAAGAATTCAAAAAAAGGCATATCACCGCGTAAATATGAAAATGATGTCTCGTAATCATGAATTTTCAACTAACTTGGAAGCCTTTGTGTTACCAACAATTATACCAGCACAGCCAAATCATAATTTGGATGTTTCTAATTGGAAAATTCCACAGGACATTCATTTGGCAGATCCCAATTTTAATACACAAGGAAAAATTGATATTCTTCTCGGTGCGGAGTTTTATTTTAGTCTAATACAACCTGGTATCATAAAGATTTCGAATGACCATCCTACACTTCAAAATACTTCGTTTGGCTGGTTTCTAGGCGGCTTACTCAAACAACCCACAATTGATTTCCCATCTGCAACGTTAACATGTGCGGTTTTTGACGCTGAAACCTCATTAGAAGAAGCAATCGAACAACTATGGAAACTCGATGAGGTAGAGTCAAATGAGATAATAATGTCTCCAGCAGAAAATCTGTGTGAATCTCACTTCAGTCAGCACGTTCAGATGGACTTAAGTGGTCCTTTTATTGTCAACCTTCCGTTCAGCGAGAATCCAGCAGCATTGGGGCATTCTCATCAAATGGCATATAATAGATTCATTAGTCTAGAGCAACGGCTACAGAAAAATACAAATATGCAAGGTCAGTACATTCAATTCATGAGGGAATATGAAAATTTAAGACACATGGAAAAGGTCAACTTGGATAACATATCAAATCCAAAATACTTTATTCCACATCATTGTGTTCTAAAACCTGATAGCACAACAACAAAACTCAGAGTAGTTTTCGATGCTTCTGCAAAAACGTCAACAGGCTATTCTCTAAATGAATTAATGTACACTGGGCCAACTATCCAAAGTGATCTGTTTTCTATTTTACTACGGTTTCGAATGCCTAAATTTGTCTTTACAACAGATATCGAAAAAATGTACAGACAGATATTAATCAGTCCAGACAACCATCAATACCAGTTGATCATATGGAGAGATAATCCTTCATTACCAATTAATTATTATAGGCTTAATACAGTAACATACGGCACGCGAGCAGCTCCTTATTTGGCTACAAAATGTTTACAGAGAATTGCAGAAGAAAACATGGCTCGCTAACCACTTGGATCTCAAATGCTAAAAGAAAATTTCAATATGGATGACGGTCTCGGTGGTGCTGATAACTTAAGTACAGCGGTTGAAACTCAAAGGGAACTAATAGCTATTTTGAAAAAACACGGATTCAATCTAAGGAAATGGTGTTCAAATACTTCTAGATTACTGAAAAATATACCACATAGTGATCGAGAAGTCAACTAAGATTTCAATGACAATATAAGCAAAACAATAAAAACATTGGGATTATATTGGATGCCTCAAACCGATCAATTTTGCATTAAGGTAAAAACTAACCGTCTTCAAGTAATATCGAAACGCACAGTTACTTCCGAGCTCGCAAAACTATTCGATCCCCTTGGTCTCCTTGCTCCTATTGTGGTGAAAGCAAAGATATTTATTCAACAATTGTGGCAACTTACACTAGATTGGGATGAACCATTACCTCAGAAGCTCTGTGCTACTTGGAATACATTTCGAAGTGATCTGGAAAATCTCAACAATTTCAAAATATCTCGACATATATTTTATGACGAGATTCCAATAGAAACACAATTACATGTGTTCACAGATGCATCGGAAAAGGCCTTTGGCGCGGCTGTGTATATTCGTTCTGTTACAAAGGATGGAAGAGTAGCTGTGCGATTGCTTTGTGCGAAATCAAGAGTGGCTCCTTTGAAACAACAAACGCTACCTCGGATAGAGCTGTGTGGCGCAGTAGTAGAAGCTTAACTTGCTAACAGGGTAAAAATCGACTTAAAGTTTCAAGATCGGACTATGTTCCTATGGACCGATTCCGAAATAGTGCTTTCCTGGATAAAATCACAATCGTCTTTATATAAAACATTCGTCGCTAATAGGCTATCAACTGTTCAAACATTAACATTGCCAGAACAATGGAGACATGTACAATCGAAAGATAATCCTGCCGACACTCTATCCCGAGGTCTTCAACCATCAGATCTGTCTAAATGTGGATTATGGTTTCACGGGCCAGTATTTCTTCATGGAAAAGAAGAGCTGTGGCGGGCGGAAGTATCTCCTCAACATTTTATTCCAAACAACATGGAATTAAAAAAGGTAGTTAATGCAGCAATAGTAACGACAGACATCGATTTCATATATAGAATTCAACACAAAAATTCGTTTAGAAGATTGCAAAGGATTTTGGCATATGTGCTCAGATTCACAAGAAACTTACGAATGTCACATTCGCAGCGACCAAAAAATATATCACCTATTCCTTAGGAGCTAGACGACTCCCTTCGTTTAATTATTCAAGCCATACAAGCTTCAGATTTTGCAGTCGAAATGAAACAATTGAAAGGCGACAACCAAATAAGCAACCATAGCTCTATCAGCAGTTTATCACCATTTTTAGATGAGGAAGGCATTATTCGCGTAGGATGAAGATTGAAACATTTCAATCTACAACCAGACGCGAAACACCCAATAATATTACCATATAACGATCCCTTGGTAAAATTATTATTTACAATGACGCATGAAGAGTACAAGCACTGTGGAACTCAAGCACTTCTAAGTCCCATAAGACAAAGGTTTTGGCCGATAAAAGGAAAGATAACAGCACGATCAATTATTCAAAAATGCATAAGGTGCACTAGAGCGCGACCGCAATTATACCAACAGGTAATGAGTAATCTACCAAAACAAAGAGTAGTTCCTGCTAGACCATTTATAAATTCTGGTGTAGACTATTGTGGCCCATTTTGGGTACACTACAAAGTCAGGGGTAAAAGACCAACCAAAGCTTACATAGCTGTGTTCTGCTGTTTTGCAACAAAGGCAGTCTACTTGGAGCTTGTGTCTGACTTATCAACTGAATCGATCATTGGGGCTCTTAAACGATTTATTGCTCGTCGTGGTCACTGTCAAAATATTTATTGTGATAATGCTACGAATTTTGTCAGAGCAAAAAATAGTTTGGCAGAATTATCTAAAAACATATATTCAGACAAGGCACAGGAAGTAATTATTTCAGCTTCCAGCTCAAAGGGCATACAATTTCACTTTATCCCACCGAGAGCACCACTTTTTGGAGGCCTATGGGAAGCTGCAGTGAAGTCCGCAAAACATCTCTTGGTACGCAGTGTATCAACTGAAGCACTAACTCATGAAGAATTAGAAACAATTATCATCGAAATCGAAGCAATTTTGAATTCTCGCCCTCTCACTCCACTATCAAACGATCCATACAGTCTTGAAGCATTGACACCGGGTCATCTTCTTATCGGTGAAGCACTAACATCGCAAGTAGACAGCAGAGCTAATACTCTTAAGACGTCCAGCATATCACACTGGAAGTTAATATCACACATAAAACACCAATTCTGGAAAAGGTGGTCAGCAGAATATTTACATGAACTCCAACAACGTCACAAATGGAAGCAAAAGATCAGCAATCTCAAAACGGGAGATATGGTTATCATCAAAGAAGATAACCTTCCTCCGATGAAATGGCCTCTAGGAAGAATTTTAAATGTGTTCACTGGTGAAGACGGTGCTGTAAGAGTGGCTGAACTAAAAACATCAACAGGGGTATTAAAGCGACCCATTCACAGGCTGGCTCCACTATTTCCAGAAAATGAAAAAGAAGTCCCAACAGAAATAAAACCAACACTAGGACGATCTTTGCCCAGGAAAGACGATAAGGATACCATCCCAACAAAAAGATTCAAGGCTTCAAATAACCCGACAATACTAAGTGCATTATTATCACTATTCCTAATGCCTATGGTGCTGTGCAATAACTTGATAGTTACACCATTTCAGAATGAACCAGGGTTGTATTTCGAAGGAGTAGTAATGGTGAAACTAAATACGGCGGAATGTAAAATGTTAGTGTATTACGATTTAACGCCATTTTATTCAGAAATAAAATCCTTGTCATCAGGTTTGCAAACTTTACAGCAACTGTGCTCTGTAATGCAACAACACTCGATGTGCAATATCTTGGTGAACAACATGAAGCAAATCAAAAATGAATTACTCCAAGAAGAAGAATTATTTTCGAACAGACGTTTTAAAAGATCTCCATTTAACATAGTTGGCACTATTGCCCGTTCACTTTTTGGTGTTCTTGATGCAGACTACGCAGAAGAAATGTCAAAATCGCCAAAATCGAACACGGCCACATAACTAGTCTTTTAAAAAATCAAACATCAATAATTGATTCAACCATCAACGTCATTAAACAGGATGAAGTTAATACTCAGAATAAAATAAATGAGATCTTAGAAATGGTTGAGCAAAACAAAAATGAAGTAGCTAAGGAATCTTCCCAACTAAGCAACTTGCAACTTGTTGGACTTCTGTCAACTCACTTGGCATTAACAGCAATAAGTCTACAGAGAACAGAGGCCGAAATCATTAATGTACTTACTGATACTCATAATGGAAAAATAAGCCCTGTTTTATTGTCTCCTAATCAATTAAAGGAGGAGATTACTGTCATCAAGGCTAATCTCCCAGCGTCACATACTCTTCCAACAGTAGGTGATAACTTAATTGAACTATATAAGCTTATGAACGTCATGGGAGCTGTAACAAAATATGAAGTTATTTTCGAAGTTAAGATAACTCTAGTTAATCAACAGTTCTTTGAGCTGTTCAAAATAGTACCAGTTCCAACAATAAAAAATAATACTTTAATCGCCATCAAACCAGACACATCATACCTAGCAACAGATGTACATAGAGAGGAATATATGCTTCTGAATTCAGAGGACGTAGCAAATTGCATCAAAGCCAAGGATGACGAATATATTTGTAAAAATCAGCAGTCAAAACTCAGAAGAAATGCCAATGCCAATCCCTGTGAGATCGATATCTTCAATAATCAATCAACAACCAATTGCAATTTCCAAAGAATCCCAGGACAACAGTTTGGAATCAATTGAATCATCAAAATAAGTGGATCTTTGCTACTACAACCGACAATGAAGCGTCAGTGGTATGTGACATGAAACCCACGCTCATCACAATTAGAAATGCAGGAATAATGGAAATTGGTTCCAATTGTGCAATGAAAAACAATTTTGTATCAATACAAGGGCATTTTGAAGCATCAAATAGTATACATACCTCCTATGTAAGACTAAAACATATCGAATCAATAAGTCGACCACAGGAAATAGAAAGGATTTTTGTTAACACTAAAGGGACTCAATACAAGGTCCACTTAGAGGAGCTGAAAAATCTACAAAAACAATTAAATGAGTCAACTCTAGAATATTTACCACAACTCATCAACGCTAAAAGTAAACATCATCACGCTGTCAGCTATACCTCGCTTATTTGTTGCATCATTATATTACTTTGCCTGCTGAGTTGGAAGATCCGTTCAAAATTCAATAAAACATCTCAGTTCACACCCAAGCCAGCTATGAGGTAACAGTCATCAACACCAGCTGTGGTAGAACCCTGAAACCAGTCGATCAATCCACCCTAGGTGCACTAAGTTCATAATTTGAACGGCGTTCAACGCGGCGGAGAATGTTAAGAACATACATTAATATATTTAAATACATTTATATAAATTTATTCTGCTTGACCTAATTCTAGTGCATTAACAATATTTAGTTTATTAATGAAATTTTCGGCTTTTGGTTCTTTTTAATTAATTTTCTAAACATTTTTAGAAAGAAAAATTAGTTACAAATGTATGCGGACGTTTTCCAAAGAAAACAAGAAAAATTAGACGCTAGCAGAATGAAAATTAATTAAAAAGAACCAAAAGCCGAAAATTTCATTAATTTGTAAAATCGATGGTTCGAATCCTGGTCAGGGTGAAAATTAAAAATTAAAACAAACGCTAGGCACCGCGTATTTACATTCATACTTAACTCATAAAAGTCAATATGATACTGAAACAGTGTCTATAATGTTGTGAGCAAACAAGTATGAATAATTAAAAAAATAAAAAAGTTGCATTTGTGACTATCAAATTGCTAGTACAAAAAAAGCAACAACAAATGTACAAGACGAGTTACAAAGAGAATGACAAAGAGAAAGCTTTAAGTTATGTGTGAACTTCGTCTCACCAAATTAACATTAAGATTAGTTGGTTAAATAGATGATGTTTACGATGTACATAACATAAGGTAGATAGATGCAAAGAATGCTGATGAAGGATGTGGCGGTCCAGAAAATGCTGCATTTCATTCTGCTAGCGTCTAATTTTTCTTGTTTTCTTTGGAAAACGTCCGCATACATTTGTAACTGATTTTTCTTTCTAAAAATGTTTAGAAAATTAATTAAAAAGAACCAAAAGCCGAAAATTTCATTAATTTGTAAAATCGATGGTTCGAATCCTGGTCAGGGTGAAAATTAAAAATTAAAACAAACGCTAGGCACCGCGTATTTACATTCATACTTAACTCATAAAAGTCAATATGATACTGAAACAGTGTCTATAATGTTGTGAGCAAACAAGTATGAATAATTAAAAAAATAAAAAAGTTGCATTTGTGACCAGCGTTGCCACACAAGAAATTTACTTCCTACCAATAATTTTCAAAAATCCTACCAAAATCGTTCACAGCCTACCAAAAATTTAAAAATGCATTTCTTGCATATAAACTCTGTTATACTCACTTGGTTTTTTTTCTTGTAATTGTTGAGATGGAAGTTTGTCTTTTGGTGATTTTTAAGGTGGGTGTTATGATTTAAAATAGTTTTAGAGAATACTATGCAGGAGGAACACCCATCCCTTTCCTGGCGCCAATCAAATTCTTTTGACATGCAATATTTGTAAATACTTCTATAATAAATAGGTACATATTAACAATTAAAAAAGTTTACTTACTTTTCCACTTTGTCTATTAATTTGTTTAATACTTACACTTGAAAAATAACCTTCACTCAAAAGTATTGTTAATTTCCATTTCATAATATTGTTTGCGTTTCTTAAACCAGAGATGGTTATAGCTTAATTCATCTCTATGCAAAAAAGCAGAGATGTTTTTTATTGCACCTAAAACAGTTTTTAAAAACAGTGGTAACACTATTCAAAGTTATCGTTTATTTAATTCAAAGTTACATTTCTTTTTATTTTATATTCTGAAATTTTAAGGTGAAAAATTTACTATTGCAAAAAAGTTGCTAAAGGAGGAAAACCTACCAAAAATTAAAAAAAATGCAACAAACCAACCAAACTACCAAACTGTTTTTTAAAAACGAAAAACTACCAAGTTTGGTCCGATTGGACCAAAGCGGCAACGCTGTTTGTGACTATCAAATTGCTAGTACAAAAAAAGCAACAACAAATGTACAAGACGAGTTACAAAGAGAATGACAAAGAGAAAGCTTTAAGTTATGTGTGAACTTCGTCTCACCAAATTAACATTAAGATTAGTTGGTTAAATAGATGATGTTTACGATGTACATAACATAAGGTAGATAGATGCAAGTAATGCTGATGAAGGATGTGGCGGTCCAGAAAATGCTGCATTTCATTCTGCTAGCGTCTAATTTTTCTTGTTTTCTTTGGAAAACGTCCGCATACATTTGTAACTAATTTTTCTTTCTAAAAATGTTTAGAAAATTAATTAAAAAGAACCAAAAGCCGAAAATTTCATTAATTTGTAAAATCGATGGTTCGAATCCTGGTCAGGGTGAAAATTAAAAATTAAAACAAACGCTAGGCACCGCGTATTTACATTCATACTTAACTCATAAAAGTCAATATGATGCTGAAACAGTGTCTATAATGTTGTGAGCAAACAAGTATGAATAATTAAAAAAATAAAAAAGTTGCATTTGTGACTATCAAATTGCTAGTACAAAAAAAGCAACAACAAATGTACAAGACGAGTTACAAAGAGAATGACAAAGAGAAAGCTTTAAGTTATGTGTGAACTTCGTCTCACCAAATTAACATTAAGATTAGTTGGTTAAATAGATGATGTTTACGATGTACATAACATAAGGTAGATAGATGCAAAGAATGCTGATGAAGGATGTGGCGGTCCAGAAAATGCTGCATTTCATTCTGCTAGCGTCTAATTTTTCTTGTTTTCTTTGGAAAACGTCCGCATACATTTGTAACTAATTTTTCTTTCTAAAAATGTTTAGAAAATTAATTAAAAAGAACCAAAAGCCGAAAATTTCATTAATTTGTAAAATCGATGGTTCGAATCCTGGTCAGGGTGAAAATTAAAAATATTTAGTTTAATTTTTTGTTTAATTGCTTATTGCACAATTCCTCTAATATTTTGTTTTTGTTAATCGCATACACAGCATTTTAAGTTCATTAACCATTTAAATTTGTTTACTTATTTTGTTTTTAAGTTCATTTACACTATTTATAAATTAGGTCATTTTTTGTGTTAAGTTTAGCAATTTATCCATTTATTATTATTCATAAGCTAAGCATTTTATTATTAATTAATTGTATATAAAAGAACGTAAAAAATAAATATGATTCAGTCGTTTTTTAGTAATCAAAACAATTGTGTTTTATTACCTGACGGCTTGCTTCAAGTTACAAGTGCTTGTAAGGAATTTGATTGCGATTTAGTGCCAGTTCAAATTTATGTGTTTGAATTGCCTACCACTAAATCTTTTTAACAACAAACAGCATCGATCAATCAAAACAAATGTTTAACACCACGTTTTTAAAAAATGCATTAACAATAAATTTCTACAATGACTAGAACTATTTATCATATTAAACTCTTATAACCCTCTATTGATAACTTCTATAGCAGGCTAATAATTTATAATTTTTAAAAGAGAAGAGCGGAGCTTAAAAAATCATTTTCTTTTAAGTGCTTCGTACTTCGTGTAAAAATTAAAACACAATATTGATACCAATGTGTCATATTTCTCGAGCAACACTCAAATAAGGTTTACGAAAAAAGAGGATAGCAGATCCAAAAAGAGCAACTATATTTGTGATGATATACCAGAAGTTGCCAGTTTTTGATTAAGTGTTAACATGTTGTTTTCCATTAAATCTTTCCACATTTTTAAAAATCCACCTCCACGAATTTTATTCTGTTGCTATACTAGAAAACAGTATCTTTGTAGTTAAGTTGCTTTGAAACGATGCATTGACAGTCGCCTTTATGCTGTTGCCTATGTTAAAGTTGGTTTAAACGACATAACTTCTCTCTTGAATATTGTGTTGGTGCTGTTTCTGTAATCCCGCTTCTTCTACCGCATCGCACGCATTTCTATGCCGCTGCTTCTGCCGATCAACTTTCTTTGGTGTAGGGCAAAATTACATAAATTTTAGCACATAACACTTACCCCTCCCTTTCAAGAAATCATAATTTTTTTCTATATATATCTAAATATGTGGATGATTTATTTGCGGTTGTGGAGAGAGAGGATTTAGATGTTATACTAAAGACATTAAATTTATATCACAAGAGGATACAATTTACAGTGGAAGTAGAGAAAAATAAAGAGATACCATTTCTAGACATGATAATCATTAAGGACAATAATAAATTGATAACAAATTGGTATGCTAAAAACCCGCATCTGGAAGATTAATAAATTATCATTTAACCCAACCAAAACATGCTAAAAAAATACAGCTATAATTTTAATAAATAAAATTCTTAATATTAGCGACATAAGATTTAAAAACGACAACATCACCAAAATAAAGAATATATTGACAAAGAATAGCTACCCAATACATGTGACAAATAACTTGATAAATAAATGTTTAAAAAAAGAGAAAAATAATACTGGAAATAATTAAGCGATGGAAAAAACTTTTTACAGTGTACCATATGTTCCAAAACTAACAGAGAACAAAACATTGAAGCATATGATAAACGATGAAAAAACAATATTTACACATAGATCAAACAAAACACTGAGCCACTTTTTTACGCAAAAAACATCTAAAATAGACAAGAATTGATTAGATAATGTCGTTTATGAAATAACCTGCAAAGGAAATGAAAGGGAAAGGTGTAACAAAGTATACGTTGGAACAACAAAAAGAATGCTTGGAACAAGAATTTTAGAGCATCAAGCAGACATTAAGAAAGGAAAGGAGACAACAGCATTAGCACAACATGCAAAAGAAACTGGACACATTATAGATTTTGACGATGTTAAGATACTAGACAGAGAGAAAAAAGAAAACAAAAGATATACTCTCGAGAGCTTGAGAATACAACAACGTATAAAGAAATCAATAAACACTAAAGAAGACAAAGACAACACCAAACTTCAATATTCCCTAGCAATAATTTAAAACTAAAGTACTGTGATATTTGTTTGACTAAAAAATTTTTTTCTGTGATACTATTATATTTTTTGTTGACTAATTTATATAAATATTTTAATGTGTCGTGCTGTCCATAATTTATTATTATTTCACATTAATTTGTTAAATTATGTGTAATCACCTATTCATGTATTCAATAATGCAAACTAAAACAATTTGTAAGTAAGATCATAAGGGTTAAAATTATAATTAAAAGTAAAATATCAACACTTTTCTTGTAATTTGTCACTAGAATAATAAATAATAATAAAAATACTCCTCTGAAGAAGTCAGCAAAAAACCGACGAAACGTTGGGGAAAAAAATGGAATAAGTTTTTTATTCGCATTGAAAGCAAATCTGACCAAAAATAGCCCGTGATATAGACTTCACAATAACAAAGGTAATTGGTCATAAACAAACAAAAAAATAATAATAAGCAAAAAACGATTTGCATACTCGTGCACATAGTCACTCTGCACAGCAAATAATTTAAAACAAACACGCATATAACGAAATTTTTATTTGAGTCTTAAATTGTGTAAAATAGTGTTGTGAATTTTTTAATTGCCCTTCTAGCAATGGGGAACGTTTGAATCATTGTTGTTATCCTAAACTGCAATCATTAACAACCCATACATTACTGTTTACACATTTAAAAACGCACACGTCGTACATGCATCCTAGACATTTTTATCCATATTTTTGAAGCATAATGCTTGAAAATTTGTGGTATGCAAATATGTTTTAGGCTGAATCTCTTTTGTTTAACTGATGTTTGTAAATAAGTGTTCCTTATTCTCTATGTGTGTGTACGATTACGTTGCAAAGTATTAGTGAAAATGTCATTTATTTGGAAGGTATTAGTATTCCAGACAGCCTTAATTGCAGCAATGTTTAATACCTGCTTGATAATGCAGATTTGGATTTGTGTATAAAATATTTATCTTTGGGCTACCGAAATTCTCCAATAATTTAGTCTGAAATACAAAATTTTAAATTTCTACAAAAAGAAAATGGTGTGCATAACAAAAAATACGATTTATTATAAATTTGTTTAACTTCCTGTAGCAAGAAAAGAACTAAGTAAGCCGTAGCTTACAATAAATTATAAATTATTCACTAGTACGCAATCATTAATCCAAATTACGTGATATTACATATAATATTTTGTTTTCGAAAAAGGTCGTGTGTTTCACTTTTTTTCCAAATAAGTAAATTTAGTAAGCGTAGTAGATCAAACTAGTAAAAGAAGTTATAGAACTAAACAATAAATTAAAACAAACACACAAGTCAGAATCAAATATTACTACGATGTAATACATTTCCCGTATCGCTGCGCACTTCTTTATTACTTTTCGTATCTATCTTCATTATTAGAAGCAGTTAATTATTTTTCTTTTTTCTCATAGTTATAGTATTAAATTACTGTTAGAGATTTCATTTGAACTGGACAAGATGCCACAGAAAAAACCATGCTAGAGTGCGTGCTATAAACAGTCATATAATACTATAATATAATCCGCTAAAAAGCACTTTTTATAATTTTAAAATGTAATCGGCTGAACTACATCAGTATAAAGCAAAAAGCTTTTGATACAATATTGAAAGAACAAATTACAGAATTTGTGCTCGAGCATGATTTCATAAGCGAGTCCCATTCAGGTTTAAGAAGATGTTACAGTACGGCTACTCTCTTGTCTGCACTAACTGACACTAACTAATCTGGGTTTAGTTTCCACGATGCTTTATGTTGGTATCATTGGACCTTTCTAAGACTTTTGATTCTATTGATCATAATCTGTTGATTCGCAAATTATATGAATTTTTTATGTTTTGACTTTGACTATTGCCGAATCACACATTTTTATTTATGCAGATAATTTTTATTAATTATTTAAACATGATAAAAGTTTTATTTTTGTTCTATAAGAAAATCTTAATATTAATCTTAACAGGGCGCTAGATTAGTTTAATGGTAATAACTTGAAGCAAATTTAAGCAAATCTAAAGCAATTCTACTAACGACTGTAATAATATTAAAATGCGGGGCTTCAAATTGAGGTAGTTAAGAATATGAAATTTCTGGGTGTAATCTTAGGAAGTATTTAAGCTTTTATAGACAATTAATTATGTTTTTTCTAAATTCTTCCTTTTATTGAAAAGTCTTTACAATAATGGTAGATATCTTCCAAGGGACATTAGAACCGTAGTTACCAACACGATATTGACGCTGCATATTTTATATTGTATGGAAATCGTTGCAGATTGTGCAGGAAATGTACTCCTTAAACTTAGAAGATTGGCACGTCGTGTTATTAGTCCTTATGAGCATAGGCTTTCGGTTGTGGATTTTTAGGCTCTGTGAAGATGAAAATGAGATCAGCTCTCGAAATACTCAGATTATACCCATATACATATCGCACTTGATCAACAATAGGGTATTAACTCAAAATTGTTGAAATATCACTTTTTTCAAGAAATCAGCTAACAACATCGATATCTATCTACTGTAAAAATTTCAGGTATTCCGTTTACTCTTTCATCTCGAAAACTACTTTTGAGACCATATTCATGATAATGTAGTGATTACCTTTATTTCAACAAAAAGGTATTATTTCGAGTTAATACAAAAGTTAACATGGAACTGATTCGTAAACTTTCATAAAAAAGGTATTATTTTGAGTTGAGTCTCTTTTCAATTTGGTTATATTTTGAGTTGATACTGTCTTGTTGATAAAATTTGTTTCATTTATGATCGAAAAATTTCAGAAAAATGGTATTAACTCCAAAAATTGATTTTTTTTTGCAATACTTGCACAGATTTCTAGGAAAAACGATGTAAATATATTTTTAAATGGAATTTGCTTCCTATGGTATATTTGAATTTTTAAATTCTGTTAAAATGTGGCCACAAACAGTTTTTTGACTCTACTGAAAATTTTAAAATTTTGAGTTAATACCCTCTTGTTGATCCAGTGCGATATGTATATAAAGAATTACATTTCATACGAAAAATAATTTGTGGTTAGTATTGCCAGAATTTTGAACAGATTCCCAAGAAGCATAAAAAATGTTCTTATTCGATTTCCACATTCAAAAAATTGCTTGTGAATCACTTTGTTGTTCGTCCTGCCTTATTCGTTCTCTTTTAGATCGCTTTTTGGTTTAGATTAACTAAAAGTTCGTTTTGGAACATAACTTTTCGAATCTTTTCTTTTTACGTTTCATTTCTATAGACTTTTTCCTATTTTACTTCAAATAGCTTCTATTTTCTCTGTTTATATATGTAACCTTAGAAATATTTTTATTTCTATCTGTATGACCCGGATTCGCTCTGAGGCTATTTGCTAATGATTAATATTTCATATGGAGTTAGAAATTAAAATACAAAAATTTTAGTACAAAGAAGAAACAATACAATTTTTTTCCAATTTATTGCTTAAATAGTTCTTAAGGTAATTCATTAAAAAAGTAAACAAACAAAAAAGGTAAGCATATAATTTATTTTAAAGCTTGATAGTAAACAATATTTTTTGTTTTTTTCAGCATGCAACATACAATTGACCGTGGGAAAAATATTGAGATTCTAGGTTTAACCTATACACTTTTAGCGATTGTCCTTGAGATTTATTAATCATCATTGCGAATGCCAGGCGAATGGAAAATTGAACACGTTTAAACTTAAATTGTTGATCCGTTATTATGATAGGTATCCTTGGAATAAGCAGCTCTTCACCTACGAACCTTCCTATAATTATTATTGCTTTAATCGCGTTTTTCATCAGCGTTTTAATAACCAATCGAGTACCATTGCATAGTGTTGACTGATTGAGGAGCAAAGAATGTATAAGCTAGAGCTGCAAAACAAGCGATAGTACTATCGATAGTTTAATTTTTATCTAGCTATCGATAGTTTTTCAAAAGTTGCCGGAATCAGCACTTTAAAAAATTCGATAGTAACGATAATATCAATGGTTTTTTTAAAACTATTGAAACTATGCTATCTATAGTTTTAAAGCACACTATCGAAACTATCGAATGTGCCGACTATCGATAGTTGAGCAGCTCTAGTATAAGCATTAAACTTAAATGCAAATACATACATGTTTTTAGTCCAACCAATTAGAACATGTCGACCGGTGAACTTCTTGCTTTTGTATGGGTAAGTAACTTTTTTTAACACAAACCAACAAAATCAGCCAATTCGCTCCACCTGTTCTCACATGATGTCATTACATACGTGACCATTTCATTTTTATATGTATAGATAGATATACCTAGATGTAGATACTCATTCAAATTTTAAGAAATGTTGTTGACTGCTAACAAAATCGTTCGAAGTTGAACTTTTACTTTTTACTTTAGCAAAAAAAAAAATAAATGATATTGGATTTTTTTGAGCGAATTTGAACCATTTGAAAGTATTACAAACTCATTTATATACAAACTCGTATACACAAACAGTAAAATTAAAAGGAAAAATGTGCAACTTACAACCACATAGCTTCGTCAAACCAGTTCGAACGAACACGTTAAGTCGTGGTGTTTACAACGCCATTACATTACATAGAAGATAAGCTAAAATATTTCTTCTTGGTATAATATCGCAAAATTTTTCCTTACACAACATTTTTGGCATTTCGTAGTTGTAAGCAATCTAATATGACCTACGCATGAGGCTTGTTAATTAAATTTAAATTATAATTTAATTCATTTATATTTTATTCACATATATTAATATTTATTGTTATTTAAGTTTATTTTACACTGGAATGTTTTTTTAAGTACTTATAAATATATATGGCACAATGCATAGAGTTTCTTCCAACCTACTGCATTTTGTTGGTCTAATATTCTTCTTTCAAAATGTTTAAGTGTTGCTTAGAGATAATTTTTAATTTCCAACTAAAAGCCAGTTTCTTTTCACTTTTATGTCATTGATAACTATAAAAAAAAATAAGAACATATACTTATATTAAAAAACAGGCTGTATAATCGTTGGTAATCTTTTATCAAAGCTCTTACGGTCCTTTCGAAGTATCTACAAAAGATAATATAAATAAATAAATAATAATTAAAAGCTTAGGTTGCTCCTATTTATCTACAAATTTTTAACTTTACTTATTGAAATATAGTTTTTCAACTATTAGAAACCTTAGTTTTATATTATTAAATTATTAAATATTTTTAATTTTTTCGCAATCAGGATTTGAACCATCGATCTTATAAATGAATGAAAATTAACTTATTTTCGGCTTTTTGGTTCATTTTTAATTTAATTATAATAAGAAATGCAGCATTTTCTGGACCGCCAGATCCTTCATCAGCATTCTTCGCATCTATCTACCTTATGTTATGTACGTCGTAAACAACATCTATTTAACCAACTAATCTTAATGTTAATTTGGTGAGACGAATGCGAAACGAGTCGAGACTCAACTCAAGTCTCTGTGTAGATGAAGCTAGTTTTACTAAAGCTGCATTTGCTGGTAACAAACATATAAAGAATAGTATTTTTGGAATATGTTTTAAGCGCAACAAAATAGGACACAAGGCAAATTAATGTGGCAGTTGTGAAACTCAAAAAACTTTGAAAAATCAATTTAATGCTAAAAGTATTTATTTGTTTTATGGTGGATTCAAGAGAAAGTAAGAAAACACTAGAATCAACTAATTTAAAAGTAAATTAGATTTGGTATCAAGTGATCATCTTAGTAATAAAAATTATTATTTTACTTTACTGAATAAAGTTCTGAACTCAATACAAATAAAATTTGCAAAAGATAATCAGTATTTAACTTCTAATCACTTACGAATAATTCACTGTGTGTCAAATAAGAATATATGAGATCTGATACTTAAGGATGTAATACATGTACCTAAGAGATAATCTACCTTTTGTAAAAAGATGACAGCTGCAGGTGGTGAAGTAAAATTTATCAAGAATAAAACTTTTATTTTAAAGGAAAGAGTATTGATTAATACACTTAGGGGAAATCTTTATGAAATCACGTTCAATTGAAGTAACATTCTGCAAATTTTTAAATGGTTATGAATAAAGATTTTGACATAAACACTATGCTCCATAGATGGTAATTTGCCACCTGCAGAAATGTGGTATAATTCTAAATCAAATGTAAAAATGTTTAGAATATTTGAATGTAAAGCATATGCTTAGATACCCAAACGAATTAGAAATAAACTTAATATCAAGAGTAGAATACTTGTTATAATTGGTAACGTTTCAAATGGATACAAACTTTGGGATATGAAATTGAGAAAAATTGTATATGCCAGAGATGTTAAATTTGATGGGACAAGCTATCCACATAATGAAGTACAAACTGATTCTGAACTCATTAAAATAATTTTACGGTGTAATGGTCAAGAAGAGGGTAATACAAATGGAGATGAGAGTATGCCCGCTACAGAAACAGTAGTTGAAGAAGAAGACATAAGGACTGAGGATGATTTCGACTAGCCTGAAAATAGCATTGTACAGGTAAGTGATGATGTATTGCAAGTTAGTAACAGAAAAAATAATTTAACCTAGAAAAAGTTATCGAGAACGGACAGCTCCTTTGAGATTCCTACATTATTTTACTAGTTAATCTGCTACAATTTAACTTTGTGGTTGCCTTAAACAACCTGAAAAATATTCTAGTGCACCGGATGCTAGAATATGGTTAGAAGCTTCTTCTGATTGTGAAAATTGGAAACATTTTCTGGGAATGAAGCTTGAAATTGGTGACAATAAAATTAAAATATTTCAAGAAGCCGATAAACAAAAGATTTTAGAAAAATTTTCAATGAATGAATGTAATCCATTAAAGCTCCTGTGGAAAAAGGTTTAAAACTTACATATAATAGCGTTGATACAATTGATAAGCCTTATCGCGAACTCTTTGGAAGTCTAATGTACGTTATGCTTTGCATGAGTATAGACATATGTTATCATGTAAGCTATCTGGGAACATTTCAGTGAAATTCTTCAGAAGAACATTGTCAAGCTTTAAAACGAGTTTTAATATATTTAAAGGGTACAATGATGAAGAAACTTGTTTACAAAGCTAATGACGATAAAATAATCGTTTGATTAGCGATGCTGGTTGGAAAAGTGATGTCACGGATCGAAATTTAGTTAGAGCATATATTTTTAAAGTGAATAGGTATACAGTGTCATGGTCCAGTAAGAAGAAACAGACAGTTGCAACATTATCAAGTAAAGCAGAATTCAACTATTTGAGCTTTGTTTCTAAAGAACTATATTCAATTTTCAAAGTGCTTGAAAACATGCAAGTTTTATCCACCATCTAAATCATCCCGTGAAATACTGTCGCTGTCCATATTTTAAACTTTCTTTTTGTGCTTTAATTTCAATTTATTTTTTTAAAGCAATTTTTCACTTTTTTTATTAACTTTTATCTGACAATAATATAGTTGTCAGATGTTTAAAATTTCCAACATATTACAATTTATTTTATACTGACAATCCCTACAATGTTCTGACAATGCACATAAAATCGTCCACACAATTGTGAGATATCTAACAATATTATTGCCAGGTAGAATTCTGACAATTTTCTGACAATGGTTTTTCTGACAATATTGTCAGACAACAATTGTAAGTCTACACGATTGTTAGGCGCTTTCTGTATATTTTTTGACAATATTGTAAGATCTTACAACCGCCTGTACAGAGCTTAAGTTCTGTCGGCACAAACATAAAAAGCAACATTCAGACGAATAAGTAACTTCTTTCTTTTTTTAGTCGGTTAAAAATACAATTAGGTTTTACCCAAACGCTAAAACAAAAATAAAAAAATGATAAATGACAAATTTAAGGAGCTCTAAATCAGAAGCTAACAATCTAAATAAATTAAAAAAATAATAATAATTTTTCCCGCAAAATGATTGAAAAAGCGCTTGTTTTTCCGAAAATTTCAAAAAACTTCGTAAAATAAAAACATGATAATTGATGCTAAAAAAAAATAACAATCACAATCAATCACTGCATTTTCTTTATTTTATGTATTATAATACATAACTGCTAAGAGGGTGGCAAAAATTAAGTTTTAATGTTCTTCAGATTGGTCATCTAAGTTTTTTTTAATGAATCTACAATTCCATCTCCTCATAATGTTTATGACTAAGGAATACCGAGGAAGATGCAACCAACCAGTTTTTGTTTTTCTTTTTATTTTACTTTCCTCGTTGTTATATTAATGCTTATATAACGTGCTGTGAAACTTTTTTTTATTAATTGCTTTATTTCGTAGCAGTCTTGTGGAAAATTTGATTCACTGAATACTCATTGGAATAAAACAAAGCTGAAACTAACATCCACTTTCGTTAGCAAATAAACAGTCTGATGAAAAAGTAAGCCAATGTAAAACTATTTTTACACATTTTCGCATCTCTTCTTTAACTTAAGGTCATTATTTTCATACATGGGCATACTGCATTATTTAAATAGGGCAGTAAAATTTTTGGATTAGGGAAAAAAATTTCATTAACCAGTAAAATTTTACTGGGTAACAAAGTTTTTGTAACTTACGTCATTAAGCTAGAAAGCATAAATTTTAAGTTGATTATAAGGTGAAAAATTTGTAATGTGATCTGTAGGCAATGGCGTCAAAATAAAATTACAGAAATATAAATGCCAACCCATAAAATTGGAGACCGAGAATAACTGGATGAATTTAAGCCGAACCAAATTAAGAGTACAACGGAAACAACTGCAAAAAATAAAGGCAAGAAGAAAAGTTTTCTAGAATGCATATTTTGGGCTGTTCTAGATAAGTACATGCTAAGATTTTCTGTGAGCTTAACAATCAAATTAATACGTTTAGCATTGTTTTGTTTACTTTTTATAGCAGGCACTATCAAGCAGCAACCATACTGTATAGAACGGAAGACTTAAAGCATTTTATCAGAAATAATTTCTCAAACAAGAGAAAAGAAATTGTTTTAAACAACATGAATGATGTAAAATTAATGTAATTGGTCTTACTACAAATTAGATAATAGCTTTGTGATATTTAAGTCACTAAACTCTTTTTTCCATCTCTTGATAAATCCAAGCGCTGCTCGAGATTTATTGACCTCCGATGATGCTTTCGAAAAGTTTAATTATTATTAGTTATATAAAATACGCTTAAGAATTCTAATATACAATCGTTAATGGAACACTGTAACTTCACAAAGAAAAGTTATTCGTCATGAGAACCGAAGTTGTTGCCAATCGAATTTGGTCGGTTGTGGTTATTATGTACAATTCGGTTAAAAGAACTAAATAAATACGGTGCTTTCAACTATTTTAAAATTTTATTCTATAGTCGATATAAAATATTATTGTGAATTAAATAAAATAACTTGACATTTTCAGATTTGTCTTTATTTAGAAAAGAAAAAGAAAACAAATAATACATTTCATGACTGTAACATTACCTTTTGCCTCAGCGCTAAGCATTCCGATTTCCTCACGCATTCTCCTATATCCCGTTTTACATTCCATGCTGCACGCTTTTTACTGCGAAGTAAATTAAACTTTTGAAAATCAATTTTATTTACACATGTCTTTAACTCACCATGTAGCATTATTAGAGAAATTTTCGTAAAGTTGTTGCGACCAACCTTTAAGATCTAATATAATTTGCTTGTTCATAATACAAAAAAATATGTCTAGATTATCAGGTATGTTCTGAAAATCACGTGAATTCAAATCACGAAAGGTTTTAAAATCACAAAGACGATTTGGTGCTGTTCTGCAAATCACGTGATTATCAATTTTTCGGCGTGGTTTTAATTTTTCGAAAATAGGAGAAAACGGCTTTTTTTAGATTTGTGTGTATGTGTGTTTTTTTTTAACATTTGTAATAAAAATGTTATAAGTGATTTAAGTAAGTTAAAATGTGTTGAACTAAAATTAATTAGTGAATTTTTATTTGTTTATAATACATGTGCTTTCATTTATTTATTGGTATTAATCGAAGGGCTTAAAATTTGGCGTTCAAATTAAAACTGAAAACGTGAAAATTAATGCAAAAAGCTTAGGAAGTTGCTATTTTATATTTTGCAACTAATATTTTCTAAATTTGATGATGGAAACATTAGCATAAATAAGATAAATCTTAAATTACATTTTATACTCTGACAATTTTGCAACACTAGAATATTCTTTGAAACCACAAACCAGCTAACCGCTAACGAGACTATCACGAGCATTGCTAAATAAAGCACCAATGCAAGTTACAATATAGTTTTAGTATAATAGAAGATATTGTGATGTTAACAAAAATTGCCTGTGATATTTTATAGTTTATATTATTCAATTTTTAAGTTTGTGTTTTGTTTCTTGTCCACTATACACCAAATTAATTTTAAATAACAAAAAAGATTATATGTAAGTAAAATTTTTCACATCTTATATTGTCGCTTTTTTTCCCAATTATGTTTGTAAAAAAAAATAAAAAAACAAAATGTGGCAATATGTGGTTGCCAGATTTTTAATAAATTATCCCTGAGGAAGTTGGAAAATACCAACGAAACGTCGGATTAATATGAAATAAATAATCTTTTATTTACTTAAAAGGAAGGAAATAAATGACCTTGAAAGCCCAAGTATAATTTATATATAATAAATTATAAAAAAATTAAAGCAATACAATTTTTTATAAAATATGCAGTGTAAATTTTGAATGTTTTAACTGATTTTTTTTACCAAAAACGCTTATAAGCTTAAGCCTTTAATTTTAGATATTTATTTTGAAACAATTAATTTTATTTTAAATAGCGATTCAGTTTTGATCCAAATTGTAGATGCACTTTAATATAAATTTGCCGTTTTTTATAATAAATGTCATACTTTTAAAATTAAATAGTAGATGTTACTGTGTTCAAGAATTATCAGAATCGCTTGAAAACACTTAAAAACAAAACAACTGTAAGTAGAGATAAATTAAGTCTTAGAAGTGAAAAAAATAGTTTCCAATTGTATTTATCTTTACAAGCAATAATTAAACAACGAGACTTTTTCAGAAACAACTTTTTGCAGTCTCGTTTGAATCAGACTATTATGTATTATTAAAAAATTATACTTATTATATTATTATTGTATTACTTACGCTACCACATAATACTAATATTTCTCAATGAATCCAAGAATCAATGAATCACACTGCAGTCTGTGTAAGCTCTACACGTTATGTATACATTATCAGTCGGCTGTACAGCATGACGTTAATAGTAGTGACGAATGTCTTAGCAAGGCCTTTACATAAAATTACACCAGAAATTGCCATAGAATATGATTATGGGTCGCGAGTACTTTCTACAATGGGATTAAGTGTCAAAACGGAAAAAGCACGCTGAGACTCTGCCCAATTATTGAAAAATATCTAAAAATACTTAAGCAAAATTTTCTTATTTTCTTCGCGTTAATAAAAAAAATAATTTTGAATATCATTTCGTGATTATGTCATTTAAATTAAAAAAAAAAAAAAAAAAACAGAATGCAATTTTGAATTTTAACTCTTAACTTATGTAACAAAAAAGACTGGGTCTATAAATATACTAGATACTTCCAGTTTGCTTCCATACCAAAATAAGAATAATCGTACCACATCCAGTCTTCCAATCCAGCCAGCTTTTTAATTGATAAGAATTTTAACACTATCAGCCCAATTATAAAAATTCCGTGCGAGTTCTTTCACTTTTCCCTTTTCTCCAATTATAAATTTTTTCCCCTTTTGATTGACTGCGGAAAGTGAAAAAAATTTGGCGGAAAAGATTAGGTATTATAAATTATAAAATAAAAATTATATGAAAATAAACAAAAATAACTCCCTGCAAATTACGATGATGCCACTTGTTTATAATTTTATTCCCACGGAATTCATAATTGGAGAAATCTTTTCTCGAGAAAATTTTTTTTCGTCGGAAAGAAATTCTGTAAGAATATTCATAATTGGGCTGTATGTCTATTATATTTCTCTAGGAATTTAATAATAATTTCACTTTTCATGGGAGGCACCACGCTCACTGCTCCAATTTAGTCTGTAATTTGGCAGACTATAAAGAGTAATATCTTAGTTACTTGTGCAAAGTCGCAAGACTCTTCCTATAACGGTTAACAATTAATAAAATGACAAACATTTACTTTGCATATGTAATAAATAACCTTACAAATTCCAGGCAGATCAGTCCCCTAGTGTAGGCAGCTTTAGCTTTCCGATAAGCAAACAAACGCATTTTTTTCTTTATATATATAGAAGTTTAACAAAATGCATATTATAAAATAAATGTGTTCCAAAGTTAAGGATAAAATTGTTCTAGATATTTTGTAAGACCTTAATGGGCTTTTAGAAATATTGGAAGTTTTACAAAAAAGTGGCAACACTTTTTGCTACAGAGATTATATATGTATATACAAAAGGTTTTGTTTTTTTTAAAGTTTTGTTTAAGAAACTTTGTTCTACGAATAATCATACTGACTATTCACTGAACAGGGATGGTCAAATTTTAAATACTGACCTGGTAAATTTGTTCGTGTTGTTCCTTCAATACGTTTGACTATGTGACTATTTTGACATGAAAATGCAAACACACATTTAATTCGACTGTACCTTTTACAAAAGTGTTTTTCACCTGCTTGAGAGACATTTTTTCCGTTGGTTGTTATGCTATCGAATGCTGCAGTCAAATTCTGCGTGTTTACTTTTTGGATACAAGAACGCTTATAACCTAAAACAAGTAAGAATGATATATTCGGCTATGCCGAATCTTATATACCCTTCAGAATTAATGTAAATGTAGACTTGTGAAGTAACTCCAATGACAGAGGAATAAAAATAAAAAAAATAAAATGGTACTGCATATATATTATTTTATAGTATGGAAAAATTAGAGGTAGACCGATCTTTCGTTTAAATAGAAGACAGTTTAAGCATTTTGTTAATAACCAAGATGTGTCTTTTACTTGTCATTTATGTGCAAATGCAGATAATGAGGGAATAAAAACTGAACTGCAAGCAATCAAAACAAAATGAAATAAGCTTGATCAGCTGACTAGCATACAAGAAACAATTCAATTCATGTCTCAGCAATATGACGATATTTTAAAAGGTTTGGCTGATAATAAAAGGAGATTAATAAAAGGAGATTTTATTAAAAAAAGAAATTAAAGATTTTAAATCGTCAGTAAAGTTGTTAAATGATGCTCGCGTAAAAAATGATTGTATGGTTAGTGGATTGAAAGTCGATGCCAATGTTACAGTTGTTGATTCAGTGTTGGACTTGGCAAAAAGTGTTGGTGTCAGAATGGTACCCGAAAATATTTACGATGCTTATTTACTCCGCAAAAAGAGCACAAGTGATAGAAAGAGTCTTGTAGTTAAATTCTCTAATAAAGTTTCAAAAGACAAACTCATGTCTGTCAAGCCTAAACTGAAGGAAAACAAGGATTTAAGTGGAGTATTTGTAAACGACCTTCTCAGTAAAGTAACATTAGATCTTCTTAACTACGCCAGAGCTCTGAAAAATATTGGTTACTCGTATGTATTTGCAAGAGGAGGAAGAATTTTTTATAAGCGAAGTGAAACTTTTAAAGCACAAGTCATAAGATGTGAAGAGGACGTTGATAAATTACTGCTGAGTGCTACAATTTCTTAACCCTGGAAACGCAGATCGATGGCCAACAATACTACTACTGCACAACACGATTAAGTTACTGATGATGATAAGGAATCGTATGGTTCTCCCTCCTAATGAAAGATACGTTGCTTTATTTATTTTTCTCTTTTTTATGATTAATAATCAATATTTTAATACTTTTTCTAAATATAATAATTATATATACAATTTAAATACTTTATTTCTGAATATTATTTCTATTTACATTAGAAGTGTCTCGTCAATTACTAAATTAATAAATTTAAGTCGCTTATTACAAGTTTTTTAAAATTACCGAATATTATTGCTTTTCAAGCGACTTGGTTTGATGAAAATTTAATACGGGTTTTTTCTCTTCCTGGATACTCTGGCATTCATTGTTGGAGGAGTGATGGATATGGTGGGACATCATTATATGTTAACAATAACTTCAAATTTGTTGCGGAACAGTACAAAAGCGAGAATTTCATTGATTTTATTTCCATTTCACTGCAAAATTTCTTAATTGATAACAAATCTCTAAATATAATATCTGTATATCGTTCCCAAAAATGTATGATTGATCAGTTTTTAAATAAAATTAAAGGATTCATGGAGGCTCATGCACAAAACCCTCTCATAATGGTTGGAGTTACAAATATTGATGCATTTTATAACCAGCAATATCCAGATTTGGAAAACTCATGTCTTAATTATGATTGTTACAGCTGCCATTCTCTTGTAAAAAGACCCAGCAGTCAAACTTTTTTAGACCATGTTTTCAGTAATATTTATGAGAAGATATCTGTTGATTCAGTGGAGTGTTCATTGACAGATCACAATATTATTTGCTGTAAAATAGAAAATAACTTTGTTCCAAACAAATACATCAAAACTGACAAAATTCAGTGCGACTACAATAAGGTCAAAGAGTACCTGCAAAATAAAAAATCAATGATGCTGTTATTAAATCATCAAATTGCACTAAAAACAAAACTTCGGTTTGAACTTCGCCCGTGGATAAATAAAAACTTACAAAATTTGATATTATATAAACGTAAACTACTTATTAAAATTGATGAATTGTTGAAAAAGATAAGTAGAATTATAAAAATTGCGAATAAATTGTCAAGGAATGATTATTATTATGACAGTTTGAAAAGAGCAGAAGGAGATGCAAAGAAGTGCTGAAAATTGTTAAACAACATACTTGGCACAGAGACAAAAAATAATGTAGACCTTATGAATTCGGCAGGTACTGTGATTCTTGATGATTGTGTCAAGGCTTATGAGCTAAACCACTATTTCGTGGAATAAGTAAAAGATTTGAGGAACAATATATACATAAGTATATCCTAACGATGATTGGAAGCAACTTCGCACATTACCCCGTAGTTCTGGTCTATTTTCTTTTGGAGCAGCCAATACTGAATATTTGGAAACTATTATAAATAATTTGAATGTCAAAAAATTAACTGGATATGATGGAATTTCACCTAAATTAGTAGTTAAATGTAAAGAAATTATATTACCAATGCTACTTACCATTTTTAATAAAATTATTAATTCGGGCATTTTCCCTGATTGCTTAAAGATCAGTAAGATTGTACCCATCCCAAAAGTTACAAATGCTTCTTTTTTACCGAAGTGTTGTCCACTTGCTCTTCTATCGATTATTAATAAAATATTTGAAAGACTAATAAACCAACAACAGAAAAAGTAGTTGTGAATGTAGTTAATTATATATGTAATGGATTGGATGGAGGTGCAAATGGTGTAACTGGCCTTTTCCTGGATTTTAGTAAAGCTTTTGATCTATTGGATCATAAGATTATGCTACAAAAGTTGAAATACTATAGTGTAGATGAAAGAGGTCTCAACTTGTTTAAGAGTTATTTTAATAATCGGAAGCAGTATGTAGAAGTTAATCAAGTTAAAAGTGATATGGCCAATATTGAGTGTGGTGAAACACAGGGTAGCTTCTTAGGTCGCCGACTGTTCTCTATTTATCTAATGATTTAAGCAATTTGGATTTAACAGGACATTTGTACATATATGTTTGCTGATGATGTGCCTCTTTTACTCGTACTGATTCTGTAAAGAATTTAGGAATAACGTTACAAAGCAATCATTCCTGGGATATACACATACGTGAGCTGAAATCAAAAGTAGCTCCAGCTATTGGTGTATTATATTAAAGAAAATATAAACTTAATGAAAACACAAAGCTTTTGTTATACCATGCCTTAATACAGAGTCACCTAAATTATATGGCTATAAATTATGGCTTCAAAAATACAACAATGCTGAAAACACGGCAATACGTACAAAACAATTCGCTAAAAACAGTATATAACTTGCCTATGAGATTTCAAACTCTATCGCTTTATCGCGACGTCTGTAAAACAATTTTGCCAATACATGGGTTATATAAGTATCAAGTCCTGATGTAGCTGCATCCGCATAAAAACGGTTTTTAGAAATTATAAAAAAAATTAACTTAAGCCAAAATCAATTTCAAATTAAGATGTTAAACAAAACAATAAAAGATGTTTTCAGCGATACTAACTTTCACTTTTATCAAAACATTTACGCTATTAAATTTAGATCACTAAAAACAATTTTTTGAACTTTTGTAGGTAATATACATATGTATGTAATAATTGTAATATGTGCGCATTTCCATGAATAAGTCAACAACGAGAGAAAACATAGAAACCCTTGAGTCTTTTTTTAGTGTTTACAGTTTATTACCTCTTATTGCATTTTTAAGACCAAATATTAAAATTTAAATTCAGCGGCAAATTATTCTATTGTAGTGCATCTATACTTAGTAAAGGCACTGTAAGAATATTATTTAATATAAGTTAATTGAACTTGAAATTCAATCCATATTTGTTTACAATAAGTATTTTTAAGAATTAAGTGAAGTAAAATTATGAATTGAATTTGTGCTTGGTCAGCATAAATGAACATTAAACATTTTGTGGTGAACTGTTGCCATAGGAATAATGTATATGATTTTTGTAATGTAATATGATTTTTGAATATTCTCTAAATAATTATTTTCACGCGCCAACAAATTATGGTAACTAAAAAAAAAAAAGAAATAAAGAATTTGTCAAAAGTGCAAATTCCCGTGGGAACAGCGAATTCACTATAGATTGGTTATTGTGCCAAATTAATGCTGACCATAGAATAAATTAGTATATAAGTTGGAAATTTAAAAAAATAAAGACAGAAATGATTGAACAGCTTAAAGAAAAAAAGGTCTTTCTTTCTCTTCTCATTTGGAAATCGGCACTGTTGGGTGCTGAAGAAAAACGGCTGCAGAGCTTAGCAAATACTGAAACAAGTCCTTTTGGTTTTTTTTTTTTTGTTGACTGTAAATAAACTCATTATATGGCGATCCTGCCAATCTAAAAAGAATCCTATAAATAAACAGGATAAAATTGTTTTTTTTTGGAGGAATTTTTTTTTTTTAATTTTTTCCCTTGACGGAGAGTTCTACAATTTTAAATGACACAACAAGAGGTAGACGAAATTTTTGAGAAGTGGAAAAAATATCTCCACGAAAAATACGTTCCAGAAGGAACATCAGTTGAAGAACCAACCACCTATACACCCACACCAAAGTCTGCTGGCCCTAAGCCAATTACAATAGAGCAGTATCAGACTAGACAGAAGAATCAGAAACTACAACTACAAAACTTTAGAAACCAAGCCACAAGTAAAAAGAAGAAAGGAGGAAAGAAGCTAAAATTTCAGAAAGCCTGCAAGGACCTGCAGCGTATAATAGGCGTCAATGAGGGAAGACAAAAACAACGATTGATACAGCAACTGATAGAACTCAGGAAGGCCGGTTGGAGAAACCATAATAAAATATAATATAATAAAAAAAAATAAAACATTCTTCTAGGATTTTGATGTAACATTAAAATTGCACTTTAAAGATTTTGTATATATATTTTTCATAAAAATGTATAGAAAAATAAGAAATAACCCAAGAAAATTTTGATAAGTGATGAATCTAGAATTACATACTTTTCAGATAGCAGAGGAAGATAGAATAGAATATACATTAGAACAAATCAAAATGGGTATCGCAGATGCAAAAGTAGAGGGCCATGCGATTGCCAACGCTACAAATACAAATAAAATAACAACAGACCAGGAAATAATAATAATTCTATTATTAATTTTCGTAGTAGTAGTAATATTCAAGTTTTTACAACACTATATAAAAAACAGGTTGTAAGAAATTCTGTACAAAATGCATAAATAATAAAACAAAAATAAAAAAATTCAATGGAGCAGATCTTTGACGAATTAGAAAGATTAATTTTGAATGCTAGGAAATCAATAATAAAAAAATATACAAAAGAAACTATACAAGAAAAACTAAAGCTAATAGAGCAGTTAAGTGAAAAATTCGGAAAACTTGTAGGACATTTAGAGATTCCCTTAAGAGACGAAAAGATTATTCAATTTAGACTTGAGAGAAACAGCAATTCAGCTATTGACAGAACATAAAGAGGAAAAATTGAAAATAGAGGAAAAAGTTGAAAATCTTAGAATCATGTCGAACTTTGACTGTAAAACGGCTTCGGAAACAATACCAGTTTTCGACGGAAATCCTTTCAATGATAGAAATGGTTCCTTCTGAACTTATTGAGCAAGGAAGAAAGAACCTGATAAAATATATCGTGTCATAACCGCCGAAAAAGCTCAAGTGACAATTTTTCATGATTTCCTTTTTTTACAAATATGGATAACTTATGATTATTTGCACCATCTCTAAAACTGTTATCTCTATACAAAGTACCGTTTCAATTTTACATCAAAAACTATTTTAGCTCAAGTGCACGTTTGTTATTTGTTTACTTTTTTGCTGACAGCAGCTTGTTACTTAAGCTAAATTTTTTTTTAATCAGTAATAAAAAAATTAGTTAATAATCTTGTATTTGTATTCAAAATATCGTTAACCATTACTTAAATTCGCATTTTTAACTCGTGAAAAATATGGCAGAGGTAAAAGTGTATAAATTATGTTTAAATGCATTAAAATTTTTCTTAAAAATTATATTTAGAAAGTGCTCGTTCCATATAGCGATTCAGATTTAGATATTGAAGAGGAAACATGTGTAGGTCAAAGAGGTTATAAAAAACAAAAGAAGCTACCAAAAACATTACAAAAGTTAAAAGTCCAGGACAAATGTGTTCTACCCAATCCATGTAAAAATAAGAGATGTGAAAATTCATGCGGTGATAAGTTTTCTAAATCTGAGAGGGAGCAAATAAACGAACATTTTTGAGGAATAAGTAAAATAAGGCAAAGAGATTGGCCAAGTTCCAGCATTAAAAGAGTCAGTGTTAAAAGACGAAAAAGGAGAGAATAAAAAAAGGCAGTACAACTATAATTATGTCATTAGTTTTAATAATAAAAGTTTAAAAGTATTTCAACAATTTTTGATAACAACTTTGCATATATCTCAACAATTTATAAAGAGTACAAGAAATAATAAGTCAGGATATAATGAAAATGTTAGAAAATCTACTCCACATAATAAGTCAGATGAAGCTTCCGTATCTTTAATAAAATCATTTATTGAAAAATTACCGGCTGTTCCCTCCCATTATTGTCGAAAACAAAGTAATAAATTATATCTACCTTATACAGGAATTTGGAAACATAAAAGGAGTGTATAAAATTTATAATGAACATCTTAAAAGTATAAACAAAGAATCTTGCCAATTGTCACTGGGAGTATTTCATAGAGTTTTTAAAAACAACTTCCATTTAGGTTTCCATCTACCTAAAAAAGATAAATGTATCACATGCGAAAGTTATAAGAATAGTCAATCCGAAAAAGAAATGCAATATACGGAGAAATATGAGTTACATTTAAGAGAAAAACAAAAATCTAAAGAAGTTTTTTTGGAAGAACAGAAAAAATCTAAAGAAAATTCATCATTTTTATGTACAAGTTTCGATCTGCAAAAAGTTTTAAACACACCACATGGAAAAGCTATAACACTATTTTATTCACGAAAATATGCATTTTATAATGAAAGCTTTTATGAAAGTGGAACCAGAATCGGCTTCTGTTTTTTTATGGGGAGAAAGTGATGGAAAAAGGGGATGCAACCAAATTTCAACGATTGTCTTGCAGTATCTAAAACTAGTCGACGAAAGGAAAACTTACTCCTCTGTGAGTCGTTATTGTGACAGCTGTGCTGGGCAAAATCGTAATAGAGCAATACTGACCAGCATAATTTTTTTTATTGAAAGATCAAAATACATAAAGAATATAAAAATTGCTTATTTGTTACCATACAATGATGCCCGTTGATTCAATTCATAGTACAATAGAAAATTTTAGGCAGAGTCAATCTGTACATGATTCACTATGCGAAACTGACGAAGAAGATAATATCTATTAATATTGTGTTATATACGTATATGTACATACCTACTTATAGATTTATGTATGTTTATTAGTTATTTCAGAGCCATTGTTAAAACTTAGAAATTACTATAGTTACAACTCTTAGCTAGAAGTTAGGTTCTGATAAAGCTACCTATGGTAGCTTTAATACTACATTCTTATAAAAATGAATTCAAGTCTAATTTTTAATAAAATAAATCTATTTAATTAAATCTGTATTATTTTTATTTTTTTCATAAAGGAGATTACTTTATCTTAACTAACAAAAATTTCAGGAATAGGCTTTCAGAGTGACAGCAAAAAAAGCTTAAGGGACAAAAACCACCCTCATATAGTCAGTATTAAAATAAAATACCTTAAATTGTATGTATCAGACAAAAAAATGCTTATGTACAAAATTTGAATGTAATAAATATATTTTTAGCCAAGATAATTACAAAAAAACGTCCCCTGTAAAGTTTCGTTTTTTGCACTTAAGCTTTTTCCGCCGTTATAACACGATATATTGGCAATAAAATTAGTAGACAAAGTCAGGGACATTTTGATTATACAAAATACGCCTGAAACTTTCGATGAGCTGAAGACAGCTTTGGCAAAACATTTCAAATCAACAAGAACGTCAAGCAGCATACATTATGAATTAAGAAATACAAGACAAAAAGGAAATGTACTTAATAACAAAGAACGTATTAACACTTTGATAGCAGACTAGACATTGCTACAAATTTCGGAACTTGAGGACAGTTCAAATCAGGTAGCTCGATCTACGATTAAGACTATGAATGAAAAACTAGCTTTAGAAATTTTTCAAGAAGGTTTATATAAAGATATAAGAACAGCTGTAATAGCCGCACAACCCAAGACCTTGTCACAAGCCTTTGATATTGCAAGCACACAGGAAAGATCACTACAAATATCAGATACATTTACAACATTAAAAATAAATAATAATAGACGAAACTATTACAATAACACAAATAGAAACAATTTAGGTTTTAGAAATAACAGAAATACAAATTATATTAATCCACAGATGGATAGGAACTTCAACAATATAAGGAATAACAGAAACTATAACAACAATAACAGAAATTATAAACATTGCAACAGAAACTCTAACAGTAGCATTGGAAACCCTAGCAACAATAACAGAAACTACAAAAATAACAGACACTATAACAATAACAACAATAACTACAACGGCTATAACAATAGCAGAGGTAATAGAAACAATAATAACACAAGAGGAAGAGGCCACTCCAATGTTCATACTATACAACAACAGGGAAACATACAAACCCTGGAGACTCATTACGAATCTCCGAACAGGGAAAACTAAGAGTATATACACTAAATATTGGAACATCAAATTTTCTTTTCCTATCAGTAAAGAACATCAACTATCAATTAACATTTTTAATAGACACAGGCTCAGAGATATCACTCTATAAAGAAAATGTAATATACAACTATTACAAGAATACTGACAACATTTGCCGATTGAGTGGCATTACAAATGATTTTTTCTGTAAATACAATTGTCAGATGAGACACTAACTTTAAATACTTGCATAGAGGGAGAGCAAATAATAATCCCAATAGAGATTAACACAAAAAGAATACATAATATAACCATACCCCCGAGAACAGAGAAGATAGTACCCATAAACATTGACTTAAAAGAAGATAGTGTGATATGTAGTAAAGAAATAATAAACGGAATATTTTTAGCAAACTCTATAATACCCAAGAATGGTCAACGCCATGTTAAAATCTTGAATACATTAGAGGAACCAGTACGCCTAGAAAAGTTGGGAGTCACAAAAATACCATTAAAAAATTACACAATTTATAAAACTAACATCAACAATAACAATAAGCACTCAGAGCAAAGATTTCAGAGATTACTAGAAGATCTAGATTTCAAGAACCTTGAAGAAGAAAATAAAAAAGTCATATGTGATATTCTATCAAGAAGTATTTCATCTTAAAGGTGAACCATTAACGGTAAACAATTTTTATAAACAAAGTATTGAATTAAATGATAATACACCCACTTACATTAAAAATTATAGACTGCCACAAACACAATTAGACGAAATAAATGAACAGGTTCAAGAGTTGTTAGACAAAGACGTAGTAGAACCGTCTATTAGTCCATATAATTCTCCATTATTATTGGTACCAAAAAAGGGTCAAAACGACACAAAACAATGGCGTTTGGTTGTAGATTTCAGACGTTTAAACGATAAGATAGTAAATGACAAATTTCCTTTAACCAGACTTGAAGATGTATTGGACAGATTATTTAGAGCTAAATATTTTTCCACTTTAGACATGACAAGCTCGTTTCACGAAATAGAACTTGAACCAAAATCAAGACCACTAACAGCATTTTCAACACCAAACGGTCACTTTCAATATACAAGATTACCATTTGGTTTAAAAATATCATCTAACAGTTTCCAAAGAATGTTGACAATAGCATTAGCTGGTTTAGAGTCGGAAGCATTTTTATACGTTGATGACGTCATTATTTTTGGATGCAGTTTGAAGCACCACAATGATAACCTTATTAGAGTGTTGAAAAGACTAAAACAATACAATTTGAAACTAAATCCAGCGAAATGTTGTTTCCTTAAACCAGAAGTTTTGTATTTGGGACATTTAATTACAAAGAATGGTATAAAAACCGACCCGACGAAATACAAAATAATTGAACAATATCCTGTTCCAAAAAACGCAGACGACGTTAGACGGTTTATAGCCTTCTGCAATTATTACAGAAGATTCATTCTAAACTTCGCCAAAATAGCAACTTGCTTAAATAATTTATTAAAAAAAGTAACTTTCAATTGGACGGAGGATTGCCAAATAGCATTTGAGACTCTAAGAGACAAATTAAAAAACCCGCCTATACTACAATATCCGAACTTTGACGAACTATTCATTCTAACCACAGACGCTTCAAATGTAGCTCTGGGAGCAGTCCTATCACAGGGTGAAATCGGTAAAGATCTACCCATATCTTATGCAAGCAGAACGCTAAACAAACATGAAAAAAAAAACAAATCAGTAATTGAGAAAGAATTATTAGGTATTCATTGGGGAATACAATTTTTTAGACCATATCTATATGGTAGAAAATTTACCGTGGTCACAGACCATAGACCACTTATTGCTTTATTTACTCATAAAAACCCGTCTTCAAAATTAACCAGAATTAGACTAGAACTATCTGATTATGACTTTGATATAAAATACAAAAAAGGAACAAATAATACGAACGCAGACGCTCTATCACGCATAAACATAAATTCACAAATATTAAGAGACATGATTCCAATCTATATTGATGAAAAAGAAAGGAAAACCTTGGTAATAACACGAAGTATGATAAATAAAAGTAGTGATGAAAAGAAAAATATATGTAATGAAGATAATAATAGAAAGAACGTTCATAGAAAAGAAAATATTATAAAAGACTGCATATCTCAAAAAGAGACTGATCACCTCCTGATGTGGGAATGTACGTCAATAAATTATATTAAGGGTACCCAAAAGATTGAATTTATATATGATAATAAGCTGCAGCAAGAATTAAGAAAAGAATTGAAAAAGAAAAATGATAAAATAACGCGAATAATATGCAATAAAAGCGAAAATCCTATGTTTTCAGAAACATTTTTGGAGAAAGTTTTATTGAGATTAAAGAAATTGAAATTCAAGAAGTACGTACTATATGGTAATGATGAAATATTTAAGTATATAACGGCCGAAGAATTGAAAGAAAGGTATAACAATATAAAGAAGAACGATATAGAAATAATTATATACAGAATGCCAAGAGAAATAAAAGATAATATAACACAATATAGATTGATACAAAAAATCATGACTCACCACATGGAGGACATTTTGGAATAAGGAAAACACTTACCAAATTAAAACAAAGATATATATGGAAAAATATGAACAAAATGGTTAAGAAATACATAACAACATGTGACTCATGCCGAAGGCATAAACAAAGAAGGAATACAAAAGAACCCTTTGCCATAACAAATACACCATCACACGGTTTTGATACTATTGTAATGGACACAGTTGGACCATTAAGACCATCTGGACAATTTAGATACATACTTACTATGCAGTGTGAACTGACAAAATATGTTGTTGCTTGTCCGCTTGAGTCAAAAGATGCCAGAACTGTCGCAAAAGCTTTAATAGAACATATAGTCTTAAAGTACGGTTTATTTAACATTCTGAAAACAGATAAGGGAACCGAATTTACCAATTAATTAATGAAAGAGATTTGTGTATTAAAAATAAAACAAAATTTTTCAACACCTTACCATCATGAAACTTTGGGCACGGTAGAACGAAATCATCGCGTTCTGAATGAATATTTTCTAAATTTCGTGAATGACAATAATTGGCATGAATGGATACCATATTATACTTTTGCTTTCAATACGACACCAAGTGTCAATACAGACTATTCACCATTTGAACTAATTTTTGGTAGACTTCCTAGACTCCCAAACGACATTTTAGGTGATTCCAGAAAGATTTATAATATTGACAACTACTTAAATGAACTAAAGATTAGACTTCATTACTCATTACAAAGAGCAAGAGAAATAATCCTCGAAGTAAAAAGAAAAAGAAGTATAGAATCTGAAAGGAAGCAGAATAAAATAGATCTTAGAATAGGAGATTTAGTCTTAGTTAAAGTTTTAAATAGAAAAAATTATGAAGATCCATACAAAGGCCCATACAAAGTATTAGATTTAGAAGATTTAAATGTACTTTTAGAAATTAATAAAACTAAAACAAAACTAGTACATAAGAATTTGCTAAAAAAAAATATTTAAAGTGACAAACACAATATAGATAAGAAACATAAAGATAAGAATTTCAATGTAACAATCTAAATACCAAACACAATTTAGAAGTTAAAAAAAAAAAAAAATACACATACGCTTAAAATAAGCCTTAATTATAATTTTTTTTTTTCTGTTTCATTTTTAATAATACCCAAATCTAAAGGGGTAAGGGTGTAGTGCATCTATACTTAGTAAAGGCACTGTAAGAATATTATTTAATATAAGTTAATTGAACTTGAAATTCAATCCATATTTGTTTACAATAAGTATTTTTAAGAATTAAGTGAAGTAAAATTATGAATTGAATTTGTGCTTGGTCAGCATAAATGAACATTAAACATTTTGTGGTGAACTGTTGCCATAGGAATAATGTATATGCTTTTTGTAATGTAATATGATTTTTGAATATTCTCTAAATAATTGTTTTCACGCGCCAACAAATTATGGTAACTAAAAAAAAAAAGAAATAAAGAATTTGTCAAAAGTGCAAATTCCCGTGGGAACAGCGAATTCACTATAGATTGGTTATTGTGCCAAATTAATGCTGACCATAGAATAAATTAGTATATAAGTTGGAAATTTAAAAAAATAAAGACAGAAATGATTGAACAGCTTAAAGAAAAAAAGGTCTTTCTTTCTCTTCTCATTTGGAAATCGGCACTGTTGGGTGCTGAAGAAAAACGGCTGCAGAGCTTAGCAAATACTGAAACAAGTCCTTTTGGGTTTTTTTTTTTTTTTTGTTGACTGTAAATAAACTCATTATACTATGATAAAAAATTAATTGAAATCTAAATTATTAATATTTATTACCTTCATATTATTATTGTTTTTATTTTTTTTTTCTTAGTGTACTTCAAACAACATGTTCCCGTATTTTGTTACGATGATTATTTTTTTTTCTCACATTCTTTATTTATAATCTATCCCGTTGGGGATAATAAGCAAATTTGATAAAGTAATATATATAAGTAAATGTTGCACTCCATTGAGAGCAACATCACTTTAACAATATATTTTTATAATATTATAATTATATTTTTTAAAGCTATCTTACATTAAATTAAATGTATATATGTACATATTTACAAAAAAAAAAAAAAAAAAAAAAAAAAAAAAAAAAAAAAATTATCGAAATGGTAAATGATAACGTTTAAGTCTTCTCACTTCTTCAGTTTCGTTAAGTAGAGATATCGCTAGTGGGTTGCAATGGTTGCTTAATCTGTTAAGATAGTTTTCGCTGTACTTCTTTATTTCATCTTTAACTGTTGGCATGTATAAGTCATTATGAATACTTTTATTTGAAATAAATTTTGATACCGTTAAAGAATTTCTACATTGGAGAAACAGTTCCCCACAATTGTATGACGATGATTATTTGAAAATTATTTTTAAGTATTTCTAAAAGCAAAAATATATATGGTAACATTTTCAATGTAAATTTAATATGGAAATATATAAAACAGATAACAGAAAAAAGATTTTTTTTTGGTTTGTTTTATTCTAATTTTTCTAAATTTTGCCAGCGTACTATGGTTTTTTTTTCAAGATAAACGGGAGTATGCCTCTGAAACTTAAATCGTAAAGTTGTTCTTTTTAAACAATTATCATTAAGAAAAATTGAATACTTGACATCACTGTTTTATGCATTTAAGTTTTCTTTTCTGCAACAGGAGGTTGTGTCATATGTACGTAACATAAGCAAATGATCGATTTTGACTTACTCGCGAAATTGCATATGGATAGCAATTTTAACCTTCCATATGACTTTTGCACGTAGTCTAAACACACCTTTACTTATCAGTAAATATACATTCAATTTTAAAAAGCAAAATCTTTTATTTAAAGTATGTGTTGAAATAATAGTTAATAAAATTTGTAAATTTGATTAAATTTATCCTTTATCCAAAAAATATCTTATTATATAGAATATTGGATTTGTTTAAGTATTCTAAATTCAAAGTTTCTTGGATATTTTTCAAATATTTACAAAAGCTTTAAGGATATTATGCAGCTCCCTTAAAGATAAACTTTACCTTAAAATATAAATGCAATAATTGTCAAACAGCACTTTAATCCCAAGGGAGTCAATCTTTCGCCAAGAACAACAGAAGGCAACTACAATAACGATGTCAAGGAAAAAAGAATCAACGGTAAAAGTGTAAAAAAAAACAAAGGGGAAATGGCACCTAAAGCAGAGAATAATGATGAATGTGTGTTGTGTTGTTATTTTTTCTCTTTTAAAAGAAAATTTATTTTTTCAGCTTTGTGTTTCGAAAAACATGACAAACATTGCTTGAAATTTGCAGAAGACACTTTGTTATACACAGAAAAAACAACTTTTTTTCTTCAACTAATACTTATTTTCTGAAGAAACTTAATTAAATTTTTAATTGGTTTAAATAATTATTTAGTTATAAAATTGTTATCTTTTTTTATTAAATGTACAATTGATACAATTAATTATTTATCTATTAATATAAAATAAATTATTGATAATTTATAATTATTGATAAATACTTATTAATATTAAGATAAATTGGACCTCAAATGACTTAGCTTAAAAACTGAAAAATATCTTTTCACAGCGAAATATCCATATGGTGGAATCAACCCAAATTTTTATAGAAACTTCTAGAGTTTTATATCTCAAGTCAAATTGAGGAAATGACAATTATAATTAAACAAAAAAAGTAAGAAGACAAAAAAAAAAACGCAGAAACCTTTTATTCAATAATTCTTGAAAAAAAAACTTCGACTACAAAACAGATTTTATCTACACCACAGCTCCTTGTTAACTTCAAAGGTTTGTTTACAACTCTTCAACAGTTTGGCAAAATACATAAAATTACATCATATAGAGGGGCACCCTTTAAATTACAATTCCAAATTTTATACTTGCTGTTGTAGTAACAATAAAAATGTGGGGTTTGATGAGGATGGCTTCCAAACGGCTGTGTTCACCAAACACAAAAAAATGGAACCACAGGCGCTAGCACTTTGCGATAAAAATAGAACCACAAGAATTTTAATTTTTTCAATCAATTTATAAAAAAGGGAAAAGTTCTAAATCAACTTTCCTTAAGTTTACTTAGTCAAAAAAGAAATAAATTTTACACAATTAGTAAAAAAATTACATTTGATTTAGTGTTTAACAAAAGCAAAAATTTTGAAATGGCGCGAACGACAACGAGATTTTTTTCGACCGAATACAAAAAGGAACTCTATTTATTTAATAAAAATTTCTTAACATAAAAAAGTAATTAACAAAATCGTTGATGATCACAGTGCCCCTTAGACGTCAACCAAGCCAGGAGTCAGGGTTAGGAACCTTTACTGTTCAGACATTAATATCTGAACATCTAGTAAGAAAAAGAAATGCAGAAAACTAAGGGATATTCTTCAAGATTACAATCACGTAGTTCGAAGATTTCATTTTTATTTAAAAAAAAAAATTTAAATTAAAGAATTAGTTTGGTACCAGAGTCCATTCACCCATTTTGGCATCCAGCAACACAATCCCAACAAAAAGATAAAAAGGAATTAAAGGCTATTAAAATGATAAAATAATTAGTCAAAGTATCATGATTATGTGGCTAAAAAACAAAAAAAAATAGCATATAAGTACGTACAACGTTTATGGAATACATGATCCAGATATCAAGTATCCCAAAATGGAAAACTGCGCTAGTTGCTTTCCTAACTAGCCACCAGATACACCATTTTTATTAATTTTGGTGTAGACATCGCAGTTCTTCCGCCAAGCGATTTTGACGGCGTTACGATTTTAAATCGCCTTCTAACAGTGGCATACCTTTCTACTGTCTCGCTGTTACCGTGATTTTCTATTAAAATCAGCAAACATTTCACCGTCTATCCTACTCAAACTGTTTTTGCGTGAAGTCGCCTAACTACATCATCAGACACCACTGAGCCAGGATCAATTATTGCTCGTGCACTAAAATTTTAACAATCGCGGTAGGTTTTAGCAAAATACTCTCCGTTAGTTGGTATCTTGGCAACGAAACGACATCTCGACTTCTTCTTTCTCCTACTTCTCTTCTCCGTGCAGTTGCTTTACGCTTTTCTGGGTTAACAGGAACCAGGGCTCGAGACGAACTAGGTCTTTCGTTCTTCAGACCATCGGATGAACGAGGTCCTCTACTCATCGGACGGGTCGACAAACTAGGTCCTCGTTTAAGGCGCTTTATGTTTATTGCTTTATTTGAGCTAGACGAACGAGGTCTTATGCACGACTTATGCGAAAGTATGTGATGCATATCACCGCAGCGCTTACATTTGCCCGTACTCTCACAAGTACGTCAGGTATGGTCGTGGCTCAAGCAACTAGCACAGTATTTATAAAAAGATACAAGCTGCATCCGTTCTTCAACATCCACTTGCAGAAACATTTTGAAAAAACGTAGTGGGTAGTTCTTCAAACATACTCGACAAATCATTTTGTTAGAAGCGCGATTTTCAGCATACTTTTTTGGCGAAACCATGATACTGTAAAAAAAATTTAAATAACAAAGACTAATAAGTTGGAAGTACTTTAACTTCACAACTGGTCTAGTGATTTTACCACGCTCTGTTTTAAATTCTACAACTGTGACGTGACCATCTTTACCTAGATGTAACCGCTCTACTCTACCCATGCGCCATTCATTGGATGACAAGTTCTTCTCACGAATAACAATAAGATCACCAACTTCTAAATCTTTCTGCAAAAACTTCCATTTATGCCGTTTTTGACGATCTTTTAAGTAATCCTCCTTCCACCTGGCACACAAATGCTGATTGAGTGCCTTAACGCGCTACCAGCGATTATTAATTGGCAGCGGTAATTCAACGATGTCTACTTTAAAGTAATCTTCCTAAGGTGTGAGGTTCTTCCACAGCCCAAAATTTCTCCAGCTGCCCACCTCCGTGTGATACGAAACAAATGTGGTAAAGGAACTCTTTTTACAATCAGCAAGAGCACCAGTCAAAATCTACCTAAATATAGCTTCCTGAGCTATCGAATTGCAAAGAACGTTTCGCTTGACTCCATCTCTCATCAGCACCAATGAGCAAATCGACTGTACCACTTTTTGCGAAGTTCGGATCAGCTATTTCCATACCTACTAACGACGACGATTGGTAGATATTAACTGGCTCAGTTGGCATATTTCCTGTTAATTTAGGCAGGACCGAACCTTCTACATTTACAGCTTGTTTATAGAACACGATTTAACGTTAAAACGCACAAAAACGTTAACGTTTTCCATTTTTGCGTTTTTGAAAAGCGAATGACACATTCGAAACGAAAAAACGTAACAATTGACGATTTTTTCTGGTTTCTGTATCAGGTTTGTTAATATATTAGGTGTCAAAATTAGACGATTGAAAAAAACATTTCGTGTTTCATTTATTTTATACTTACATGTACATTTGTATTTAGAAACAAAATAATTTTAACAAATAACATTATCAATATAAAGCCTCAAAAAATGGAATTTTCAGCAAGAAAAGGTAAATATTTTAATATTTATGTACATATATGCATTATTAAAATATTTAATTGAAAAAAACATACCTATTTTCCAACATAAAGTTGACAACGGATGCGCAATTCAACAAACTGGTAAAGTGCTTGGGTCATCAATTGTGTAACAACTTACGTAGCGGTAACTGGAAGATGGGTAAGTCTTTTTTCAATGTGGATTTCAAGTACAATATAATTACTCCTTTTAAGAGATCATTTCAGATCGTTTATTCCAAATCGAAAGTACCAAACATTTAGCATCGTGGATAAAATCGGCATTTGAATCCATGAACATTAATCCACGCTACTTGATTCCTTGCTATTTTAGTGTGTACATAATTTTGGTGCAGCACGTTTTTAAAATGATGCCTGATTACATACGTGAAGGTCACGATTTCCCCCAAACCTTGCCCACTCTTTAATTCTTGGCTCTTTTTAAGTCAGCCAATTTACCACAGTTAAGTCCTGCCTTGGCACCACCGAAGCCACCAAAACAGTGTGTGACGTTATCGGCGGGTTTGCCTCACTTTAAAACGGAGACTCTGCGTTTGGTGGTGGTTGCACAGTATAAAATAATACGTAGATAATGTCCCTCACTGCAAAGATATTTTACAAGACAGAGTTTCACGTATATTTCTCTCGGAACCCCATGCTTCTGACCAATTCGATCAAGGTTTGATTAATGTTATGCAAGAGTGTTACAAGTACATTTCCAAGGGTTATAATATTGTAAAAGAAATGCTGGATATGAAATTGATGCTCATATACACACAGACTAGACCTAAAACAGGTTTCGGGTTTGGTGGCAATCAATGGAAGTGCGGCACTTAGATGGATAAAATGAGATCTTTAGAGAAGGCTATCAAAAGGTCCGAACAAATACGCCTAGAGATGGCTCAACAGTTAAATAAGTCGGTTTAGAAATGGCAATACTCCGTTTAACGCAATCCCTATCGGATTGTGGTGTTATTGGATATATTAGAGTAACACAAAAGTGACTAAATGGTAATTTGTATTCGAAAATTTATGCCAGAATTTAATTAAATTAATTTCCCAAACTAAAAGGTCAATAAACTTTGTTGACATACAAACAGTGGGCAAATCGTTACTAATACGAAAAAGGCACCACTTGCAAATTGAAAAATATTTACAATGATTATTATGGTGCCTCTCAAAGATGGGCGGAAGTTAAATATTTGCCAAGAAATGTGGATTCTTAAATGAAACCATTTGAATAAAACCTTTTAAGCTTATTTTTATTAAAAAATTAATAAATAAATTTTATGTTTTAATTGTTGCGTATTTCTTTAGAAAGCCATTTAAAAGGGCTACTAACTTCTCAGTACTAGCAATTTTATAAATATTTTATCTTATTTATTTATATTATATATTATAAATACTTAAAAATTGTTTTATTTTTTTTTTTTTTTTAATTTGAATTTAAAAATGGCAGGGGTACATAACCACAGCGCCAGGGTATCCCACAAATTTTCAGAAATATATAATTAGTCTCTCCAGGAACGGCACATCCTAAACAGGATATTATAGTATAAATTATTATATTAATTTTATATTATTTATTAAACCCGATAGCATTTTAGTAAGCTAGTTGAAAAAACGTGCGCGATGCGTCTTTGGTTATAACCTCACTTTTTTGAAAAAGGAAAATCTGCTCGCACGCAGATGTTCCCCCTTCGAGATAAAGTAATAAACTCAAAAATTGTTTTATTGTTTTTATATATATTTTTGTTTTTGAAGCTCCGAACCAGAGTAATCGTCGTTTATACACTGAAAAAAAAACTTAGACTAAATTTAAGTTAGACATGAACTTAGTTTTAATATAGGAAATTTTCTTGAATTTAGTTTAAATTTACTTAAAAATAAGAATTTGTACTAATCCGTAAGAAACTATACTTGTACAAAGAAAAATTATATAAACTAAAAAATATCACTCAATTTTACTCAATTTTTCTTACTTTAATGGATTACAGTTTTACTTAACCTAATTATAAATGTTCATACATATATAAAACTCTTTCCAATATTTAGGTTTTTTTACATTAAAATAAGAAATTTTAAGTTTGTACTAGAAATAGAAAATTTAGTTAAAAGCGTCCTTAAATATAGTCAATCTTAATTATTAACTTAAAAGAAGATTACGGATTTCATATTTTTCTGACCAATTTTTCTTAAAAACAAAGAAAATACATTGGATTGTTTTACCATTTGCATAAAAAACAGATTGGAAATATTATACAGATTACTAAAATTAAGAAAAATTTTTCTTTATATAAGAATATTTAGTTGCTATATTGAACAAAATTACATAAATATATGAACTAAGTTTTAGTACATTATGGTTTCTTGTAATAAGATTAAATTAACTTGAAAATTTAGCCAACTAACCAAGGATGCCAGATTATTTTGATAAGAAATAGGCATAATGCAAAAAACATCGGAATTATCGGCAATTTAAGTTAAAATAATAACCAAAAATTAAAATACCAATTTTAAAAACAATAAAATATGATTTTCTGAACTAAGAACAAACAAACCAATATATAAAATAACACAAGGTAAATAAAAACAATCGTTTTACAAATAAATTGGTTCCGTTATTGGGCAATTGGTCGTATAGAGTAGAAATAATCCAATATTTCTATATGGTCATTAGAGTCACTTAATATAGTTTTATATAACATTTCATAACGTTATTTTTTTTTAGAATCTCTTCCATTAGATTTGGTGCAAATTCACAAGCGGTATTATTCACTCTTCTTGTTATTAAATCTTTTTTTAAATAAAATTCTACTGCAACATTCGTTGTGCCAGAAAAAGAGTATTCTAGTAATGGCCAAAAGTAACATTTCTTACTAAAACAAATAAAATTACCGAGCTTTAAGAGTTTGTCGAAGAAATCGGCATTTGTGGAGCAAAAATCGCCAAAATGTCGATAAATCGGCAAATATGGCACGCCTAAAGCAAACTACATATACAGAGAGCGGTGATGGTGAAATAAATAAATTTGGTACTTTTTTGATTCTTCCTAATTTTATTTTAAATTATTAGAAGTTTTTTGTTTATAAGTAATCTATTTATCAATTTATAGAAAGAAACACATTGCAATTATATTATGGCAGATAAATTGACCAACAATCAATACGGCACTTCCTTCAGCAACCAATTATCTTCAAATAAGTGTCATGTATTTGAACTAAGTTATTTACTTTTTAATCAGCTTTTCTAAAATTTGGAAAGATGTATTATTAAATAAAAACTTAAAAATATAAAAAATATTTTTAAGGCCTTATTCACAAACAATTTTTAAAAAAAAATTTCCATACAAAATTGGTTTTATAAACCTGTAAAAAATTTAAAAATTTATTGTGAATAAGGCCTTTAGTATAATTACAAAATATATAATGCACGAAAAGGTGTATCTTGGTACTTTTAATATGAAGAAACGTAGATATTACATAAATATTCATATATTAGTACTTTTCGAATTTTGGTTCCTTTTTTATACAATTAACATAATCCCTTTGCCATCTTTGGAAACATTTGGCAGTAAAGATTTAAGCGTTGAAAGAATTGCAACAAGAGTGAAAAAAGTGCAAACGTAATAAAAAAAATTGTAAAAATAAATTTATAAATTGTGTGATTATAAAAGGTAAAGGTACAATTATGCGAACGTCCACGTAAGCTAACCTAACGGCCGTTTGTTTTTAAATATACTAAAACAATGCAAACGCTTACCGAAATTAACTGTCACGTTTCCGGAACGCTTCAACCTGTATAAAATAGGTTTTGACGGCATTGTTACGTGACATTCGTAAGATAGTGCTGGAATTATATGTGATAAGTACCATTGCGGCACATTTGCCCGTTTTAGGTACTTTTGAATTATTGACAATAATTGTATCATTCATCAGTTTTTATTATTTTGCTTAATAAAAGTATAATAAATAAATAGTTACATTAAATACATAATAATATTTTTTAAAACAGATAATTAAATGTGTCAATACATTGCACATATTGCAATGTAAAATATCTTTCGAAGCGAAATTAGTACTTTTTCTAAATTTACATGTACGGAACAGTGCCCGTAACTATGCCACAAATCTCAACACTGTTCTGAACAGCTGCAGCAAATTGAAAATTGTGTTAGGTTTTGTAATTTAATATTTTGGCTTTATAGTTTTTTTTGCAAAACAATTGTATTTATACTTATCCATGAAGGACATCAACAAATAAATCCTCAATATCCATTTTTAAATTCTTTTCGGGCTTTTGAAATTAAAATTAGGAACAAATTGTGCTGCACAATGTTTTGTTTTTGTTTATTTTATTGACATGCGTCACATTTGTAAAGTTTCTATAAGTACATAAACGACCGTACGTATAACGAGGCATAACGAGGCCTTAAGTTTAATTTTTTGCTATTTATTATATTCATTGCGGTTTAATTTAAAAATTAATTTAAAACGTAAAAGGGTAATTTAAACACATAGTAATAATTCGCATTTTAAATATTAAAATTTGGAAAAAGTCCAGTTTACGGGCACCGCTCCAAAAGAAAAAAATCTTTCCTACGATGTGTAAAATGCAATTCTAAGCAAAAAATGTTAAGTGAAAAATTTGGCGCCAACCCTTAATTCCAGAGTTACGGCCCTCCGAAGTTTTCATATTTAATATGGCACATATCGAGTATTTGATGGCAGAATGGGACAATATTACAAGGTAATTTAACCGGCTTTCTAATTAAACAGAAAAAAGGTAAAAAATCTATAGCAAAAAAAAAATAATAATAATTTTATATAAAAAAAGTAACGAAAATATATTAATAAACATGTTCGCAGTATTGTGATTTGACTCGACGTAGATTTATAGGACACACAACGTAAGTCAAACGAAAAAACCGGAACGTGTTACACAGACGCTAAACACTACGTATTCGCCCATGTGCCATCCAGTTTCGTTTCGCTTTTAACGTGTTCTATAAACAGGCTGTTAGTCTTCGGTGACTATTAAATCGAGAGCTCAACTCAAAGTACAATTTTTCTGTACCGAACCTTCTAAAGCATTATTCAAGCCAGCAACCTGAGCGCTAAGTCGGCTAACTGGTAAAATAAGTTTCCGCTGCAAGCTTTCGAAAATAAAAGTTGCCTGTGGCCCTGAATCAATGATAGCTCTTGCACAAAACATTTCACCATGAGAAGCTATGTTGACAATAGCAGTCCCAGTAGAATTTTCGCGAGGTAACAGCGAAGCAGTTTTGAACCGCCTCATTTTGCAATGCTGTCTGACTCGTTCAAGGCCCCTCATTATGGCTGTCATTTACAATCTTCCTACGCAGCAAAGAATGATGCTTCATTTTGCGCGCGGAACAACTAAAGGTGCTTTTTACAAGAGCTCAGTTTATGTCTCTCGCTGAGACAATTTATGCACGAGTTACACCTTCTTACGACTAAAAATCTTTCACCAGGGTTCATTCCCAGAAATTTTGGTCAAATTCGTAACAAATGGTCTTTTGAGCAACTTGGACATGATCTTTTTCGCTATATGTAAGAAAGACATCCATATCTTCCCATTTTGTAATTTCTTCTTGTCAATAATTGACTGCTCCTATAACGACAAAGTCAAATTCGGTAATTTTATAGAGCACAGAAAAATAAAAATCGAATCCCAATTTCCTATAGTAATTTCGTGTAAACGAAGCGCTGAAATACAATTATTTATATCTCTCTGCAACCGTTTTATTTCAGAAGCTATCTTTGATTCGACCTCAACCAAGTTAAACGAAATTTTTAACTGAATATTAACAAGAATCCTTTTGTTTTCATACCTATCTTTAAAATTTTTCCATGCAGTTTCAAAACCATCATTAGTAAGGGGAGTTTCCTTCACGATATCTAAAGCATCATCCCTAGTGTTTGATGGATGATTTGATAGCGTTGTTCAAGCGTGAGTCTAGTCATAATGAATTGCCAGAGTTTACTGAAAATAATAGGAAACAATTTTTCATCAAAATTTAGTTTTTAGTGTTATTTTTTTATAATTTAAAGTTCTATCAGTCTTAAAAAATACCCACTATATAATTTATAAATATTACTACTTATTCCTATAACGTTCATAGCAATCGATTCTTCATTCTGTCCAATTTGCGGGTAAAAAGATAGCCCATATAGGCATGGGGTGTCCCCATAGATGACTTAAAACAAATTCAAAAACAAATTCAAAAATCGATGCAGAAACGGCAGAGTTATGTAGGCACAAACATAAATAAGCAAAATTTAGTCGATTTGATAACCTCCTGATTTTTTAAAATTGGCAAAAATACAGTAAGTATTGAGTAATTGCACTTTTTTCTTCTTTTAGTTTTAAATAATAAATATTTAATGAGAATATCTTGCAATATTTATATTTAAAGAATGCGAGCAGCATTTGAATGTACCTATACCGCCTTAAATGTGTTTGATTAAGAATGTGTTACTTTTGTGTTGTTGTAAAATATTGTAGATTGTCTTCTGTTTCACAAGTGTGAAGATATAAAATCGACTTTCTTAACATAATAAGTAAGAGTACAAGTAAAGCATAGCTATGTAAATGTTTAAAGTAAGGAGATTTTCGTAAATAAAATAAACTATTTTTGAAGCTTTTTCGCTTCACTTTTTTAGCCAAATGTTGTAACTAAAAATAGAAAAAATTAAAGTATTTTTTGTGCCTTTAAGCTCTTAAAACTTGATTAAACACGTACACACATACAAGTGTGGAAGCGATATTATCAAGTATTTCCGTATGCTTAATATCAAATGTTTAACATTCTTATATTTTCTAAAATACGTACAAATTAAATTGAAATTAAAGGTTAATAAACTCATTGCAATAACTTTAACAAATAGTTAATCGAAACAATATATTTGATTTTCTGGTTATGGTTTCTTTCTTACACAAAATGTAACTAAAATTTTACTGCAACCGTAAAACAACTTTAATATTTCCAATAATATTTTTGAACATTTGATGTTTATTTTAATTGCATATTTATAGTACAAATAATCGAAATAATAAACATAATTATATTAAGGATCACAAATATATATATATATAATCGTAATATATACATATGTATTTTACATTTGATACAAATTTATATGTATATTATTTAATGTCTCTGTATTCGCCTCATAAATAATAAATTAAAATCAGATAAGATTTTCATATTTAATTAAAAGCTAATTAATGTAGCAAAATACATATGCATAAATGTATGCGAGTCATATAGCAAATGCAATATAATTAGTTACATATGTTAATAGAAATGAGAATAATTAATGTGTTATTTATAAACTTATGTGTTAATCAACTGAAATTTTACTATAAAGGATGAAAATTTATATGATTAATACCTAAATTTATATAAATAAATTTAAATAGAGTTCTTACAGTTAGGCATGGTATGGACAAGTATAAATAAAAAATTCGGTTATGCCAGATCTTATATGCCCTGCACCATATAAATCTAATTTAATGAAGTAACTTCAATCAAAAAGACATATAATGGGATGACAGAGAGCTAAAAAATATGAAAAAAATTAATTAATATATATAATTTTACATAAAAATTCCATCGGCTCTTAATGGGATAAGCATTTTTGAAAAAAAATAAAATAGTATTTCCTGAAAGATATCTTTAAAAACTTTTATACCCTGTTCAGACATACGTTTTAATTTATACAATTAAAATTTTAATTGAGTAATTAATTTTGGTGTTCACACATATCCAATTTAATGAACTTAATTAAAATTTGACAGTAGAATATAGTTCTGTTCAATAACAAGAAGTTGTTATTAATTGTTATTGGAAAGCAGTGTTCGAAAAAAAACTGTACACAAACCATAGCGTACGGCACTGATAAAATACTTTAAAATTCCATTTTAGTGTTTGTGAACTTGTATGTGTACCCATTACGTACACAACGTCTACAAAAAGAAGAACGCAAACTCTAACAAAACGTACTGAACAAAGTTCACAAACACTATTTTTTAGTGTTTGTGTACAAAGTACGCTAAAATGATCAGTACAAAACGAAAAAATTGCGTTTTAGTGAACTTTTTTGCGTACACTAACATTTTTTTAGTGTACGCTAGGTTTTTTATTTATTGTTGTTTATAGTATTGTAATATATAGTATAGTTAGTATTTACTTATCCATACATATGTATACATATATTAGTGTATATATGTATGTATATACCTTAATATATTATTTATAACTTTTTTGATATAATAAATTGCAAGCATATATATAGTATATTTGATTTGCTATTTTTTCCGAAATTGCGTTTATTCCTTTTTTTTATTTGGAATAGTAATGTTGTAAATTTTTATTTTACTCTATCGTTGCTAGTTTCTGCCGGAAATTTATTGAAGAGACCTAATTTTTACATTAGAAATTTGTGTTTGTAAATTTGGAAGAATAAAGAAAAGTTCGGCTTTAAAAGAAAGTTTGCTTGTTTTTTTTTTGAATTATGGAACTCATCTAGTTTGTACGATCAAGTTTTGACTGCACGCTAGCTTTGAATTTCCATTAAATTTTCAAAAATTTTTCATTTCATATAATTTGAAAATATTTTATTTTTCATTTTTATGGCATTTAGTTTTGTCATTGTATAAAATTTTCCCTCACTGAACACACTTCACAAGGGTTGTATGAGGAAACTTAATCAATTATCGACTTAATTAAGTACTAATTGAAAAATTTTTTAATTAATTTCTTATATGGTAAATTAAATTTAATTAGGGACTTAATTACGTAAATTCCTTTATTGCGCAATTAAAACGTATGTCTGAACAGGGTACTAAATGGGACCCATATTTAAAATTTTTTTAATTGCTTGACCTATTAAGAGCCGATGAAATTTAGAAATGTAGACAGACGATTGAAATTTACAAAGAACCTGTATTACTAACTCAGCTATAACAACAATTATTAAATTTGATTTTAAAATAAGCGGGTGTCCCAATAGCTGATGTAGTTTGGTGTATATGCTGAAATTTACAAGGAACCCGCTTTGCTAAGTCCGCCATAACAAGAAGCTTTTAATTTAAATTTAGAAACTAAAGGATATTCCCAAAATGAATGTAATTTGTTCCATATGGCCGTACTTGATAGATAAAAACATCAAAATTTTATACAGAACGTCAACTACTTTGTTTGGTATAATTAGAAATATAAAAATGTTTAATTATAAATTAAAGGGTTTTACAATAGTTGATATAATCTTATGTATATTGTCAAACTATTGAGCCGTTAAAAACACTGATTGCTAAATCTATTACAACAGCAAGTATATAATTTGAATTTGGAAATTAAAGGGTACGCCTATAGTTGCTATAGTTTGATGTTTATTGCTAAACTTTTACACAGTTGAAAAAGTATAAAGTTAGATATAAGGGTGGCCCAATAGTTAATGTAATTGGCCATACTTTTTGAACCGTTATAGGCAGACAGATGAAGTCTGTTTTGCAGTCTTTTTTTGCAAGAATTTTTAAAATATATCATTAAAATTGTCAATACATTTACATACTTCAATGTTAAATATCTTTCGAAGCTAATATAGTACTTTTTTCACTTTTACACGTACGAAACCGTACCCACAACTATGCCACAAATCTCAACACTGTTCTGAACAGCTCTAAGCAAATTGAATAAATTGTCGATATCCATTTTAAAAATCTTTTCGGGCTTTTGAAATTAAAATTAAAAACAAAATTAAATAAACAGGAATAATCACACGCGAACAAATTGTGCTGCACAATGTTTTGTTTTTGTTTATTTTATTGACATGTGTTACGTTAAGTTTTTTTTCTAGGAACGTTCGCATAACGACGCCTTAATTCTTTTCGTTATAAATTTATTGCATTTGTAACAAATTTTTTTGGTATTTCCTGAATTTTGTATTATTATTGTAATAAATATCAGTAAGCTTTTGCTACTTTAAGACTTAAGTTTTGTTTCATAAGGTACCAAACATGGCGAAATAATACCAGGTGGCCGCAATGGCGAATTCATTAGTTTTTGCCGCATATGCTAAATGTCAAACACCATATAAGAAAATTTTATACATATTTTTTATATATGGAGTTTGACATTTAGCGTTTACGGCGGAATTAATGAATTCGCCATCGAGACCACCTGTATTATTTCACCATGGTACCAAAACACACAAATAAAATAAAAATGAATAAATTAAGGAAAAATCAAGGCGAATTCCCTTTCTGGTTGTGTCGTAAAACGTCATTTGAAAATAACAATATTTTTAAAGGTTTTAAAATTTATTGCTTATTTACATTGTACAAATTCCTTTAAATATACTTCAATAAAGAAGTGTAAAAAGTTTGTAAACAAAAAATAACAATAAAATAAAGTGTCGCCGCACCTCATTTTATTTGTTTTTTCTCTGAGATTGGAAATCTTTATTATGAACATTTTTTATTATATTACTTTTTCACGATAATTTGCTGCTGCTGTTATTGTTGTTGAATGTTTTAGCATTTATTTTTTGCGGTTTTATTTACATATACATACATATTGTTGTGGAGCTTCTTGCTTTTATTATATTGGTGGTCAATTTGTTAAAATGGTGTACAAATGTGGTACTTGTCAAAGCAATGTTACCAAAAACCACTATAAAGTTACCTGTAAATCGTGCGCTTCTTGGCACCACAAACAATGTTTCAAACTTGATGATCATGTACTGCAGCTGATTAAACATAAGGAATCGCTTGTCTGATTTACATGTCAAAATTGTTAATGCGGGAGCAAACTGGTGGCTTAAATAACAAAATTGATAGTTTCCTTAAAAAAAATTAAGAAGATTTAGATGCAATTGAAAAGGGTTTTAATGAATCTTTTACTGAATTGAAGTCCGAGTTCTCGTCTTGGCGTACTGGTGTTAATGCTGATATTTTTACTTGCAGAAAGGAAATCAAACAGGTTGATATGTCCACTTCATCTAAAATAGCCCTACTTGAAGATGAGAATAACATATTGCATAAAAGACTCAATCGCGCAGATGTGATAATTAATGGTTTACCTGAAGGGTTAAAAGACTTGATCTCACCAGTTACTTCATTCATTCATTCTTATTTCAATGAAACATTATCTACGCATGATTCAACAATGTTTTTTAAGGGACCAAATTATGAAAGCATATTTTAAGACGAGATCTTTAAAACTTTGTGACTTTATTGGTGGTGGCATAGAGAGCTGAATTTAATTTGAACGATCACTATACTCCTGCTGCCGGAAAATTGAACACCTTATGTAGACGTTTACTTCACCATAAAATCATCAATAAATTTAAAATTTTAAATCTTTAAAATTTTAAGGTAAAGGCAAAGCTGACTCTTTCTAATGGCTCTGAAGTTACTTACGGTTTTGATGAATGTGCTGCCTTACTTGCTGTGGATAAGATCGCTGATGCTTCCAAAAAAGTTTAGACTATCGTATTTTTTTTTAAATAGAGATTTAAAGTATTCTTTTTTATACTTATTGCTTTAATATCTTTGCAACATGGGATTATGCAATTTTAATTTGAATTTTAGTAGCTGATTTCTGTAGTATTAACATTAACAGTTCACTCCCATGTAATTTAGTATTCTATCTTGCTTTTTAAAAAGTACTTATCTCATACATTCAGACTGGAAATTTTTGCGATTTATATTTAAATATTTGTTCTAATGTTTGAAATTTTTGATCGGTATTTAATATATATCCCCATTTGGTTCCCCTATGTAATGTTTTTTACGAACTTTGATATCTTTTAAGTCAAATATAGGTTCAATAATTAGTGATGGGTATCAACTTAGAACATGTTTCTAAATTGTAAAAATGATTTTAAGGTTGCTCATATGAACTGTCAAAGCATGAAACCCCGAGTTAATTCTTCCAAGTTTGATAAGATAAAAAACATTATAAGTAATTCTTCGATTGATATTTTTGCTATTTCAGATACTTGGCTTGAGCCAAGTCGTGCTGTAGAAATCCATGGGTATAATTTCATTAGAAATGATCACACAACTTCTAGGGGTGGTGTTGTTGGTTTATATCTATCAATATCCTTTAAACCTAAAATAGTTTTTAAACATCAGTGGCTGGTCATTGTGAGTCTTTGTTTTTTGAATATGAAAACTTGACATGCTTTGAAGAAAATCATTTCGAATTTTTTTTTTAATACTCTAATGTCATAATCGTTGGGGACTTTAATTGCAATTTATTCAATACTTCATTTTCAGCAATTTTTCGCTCTCTATGTATGAGTCTTAATATTATTCATAATTGTGCTCCAACACAATTTGATGATTCTCACAACTCTACTTTATTGATCGACTTTATGTTGAATAGTGATAGTTTAGCGACTTCTTCATCTTTCCAATTTGAATGTCCTTCAATTTCTCATCATGCTCTTATATGTGCATCTTTTAATCTAAAGGTACTAAAATCTGATGATGTCATTGAATATCGTGATTATAATTTTCGCATATTCTTGTATAATTTTGACTTCTATTATTTTCGATTCTTGCGATGTTGATGAGCTGTGCTCCAATATTTCTCTACTTGTTAACAATGCCTTTGTACCAATTGTTAAGAAAAAACTTAATCCGTGAAAAGATAATTAGTTTAAATCAAGTTATATTGTATTATCCAGATCTTTAAGGGATATAGCTTTCTCAGGCTATAAACGTAATAAGTCTACTGCTAATTGCAAAATTTTTTGCAAATAAAAGCCAAAAAAATTATTCGCGAAGAAAGAACTCATTATTATTCATCATTGTTTAGTGATCTTAATAATTTAGATATGTGGAGGCTGCTTAAAAACTCTAGTAATTTGGGTAATAGATTTTCTAATGTTGATCTAGATGTTAATGTAATCAATAATTATTTTGCTAATGTTGGTAATACGAGTTCTGTTGATGAATGTAACTTTGATAATTTTAACTTTTCTAGAAACTCTTACTTATTTCGATGTGTTAACGAGATCGAGTTACTTATAGCTTTTAATAAAGTGAAAACAAACTTTATCGCTACTGATGGCATCTCTATGAAGTTTTTGAGAATGATTTTCCCTCACATTTTGGCATACCTTCTTCATTTGTATAATAGTATTTTAATAAGGTCAGAATTTCCAGCGATGTGAAAGCTTGCTCGTGTTGTTCCCATATCAAAACTTAACGTTGTCAATGCTCTAGAAGATCTTAGGCCTATTTCAATTTTGCCAGTCCTTTCAAAAATTTTAGAACACTTGATTAAAGATTAAATTCTTGAAGTTACACATGCTTAAATCTATGAGTCTCAGTATGCATTTCGTGATGGGTATAATACAACCTCTTTGCTTCTCAACCTTACAGAAAAAATTAGAACCAGCTTTAATGATGACAAACTTAATGTGTTTGTATCCTTGGACATTCCGAATGCCTTTAATAACTTGAATCATATTAAAATGATTGAGAAACTTGTTTTATACTTTAAGTTTTCTAAGTCTACCTGTAAACTTATATTTTCCTTCCTTACTGGACGGTCTTTATTTGTTTCCATTAACAGTTTGTGTTCTAATGTGCAATCTCTCAATTCTGGTGTTCCTCAAAGTACAGTCCTTGGCCCAATTTTATTCATTCTTTACATTAATGATCTACCAAATAGAATTAATTGAAGTATGTGTAAATCTTTTCTTCTTGCTAATGATGTTGTTTTATTTTTTGACTCCTATCGTGACTTTTCAGATGTCTTGGAGAGTAATATAAATTGTAGTCTTGAGTGTGTATCAAATTGGTCTAATGAAAATTGTCTATCTATTAATGTTTCCAAAACTAAAGCGATGACTTTTAACCCGTCAAATCGTTCTAATCTGAATTTAGAGATTTTTTTTATAAAAGGACAATTGATTTTGTTGACCATTTTAGATGCTTAGGCATAATTTTGGACGACAAATTGACTTTTGACGGTCAACTTGATTTAATCCTATATAGAGTTCTAACAACTTTACGTAGAATCTATTGTAATAATGTATATTTACCTCTTTATATAGACTTGCTTATGCCCTATTAATTCGAATTGTTAATTCTATCGTTCGGTTTGTGTATAATATTAATAGGCATGAACACATTTCTAATTTTGTAACACGGTTTTTAGGATGCTCTTTTGATACCTTTGTAAAAACTAGGTGTATGTTACTTTTCTATAAAGTAATTAAAACTGGTAAGCCAACTACTTTGTCTGAAAGCTTTTCTTTCAGTCGCTCAACCAGAAATCCTCAAATTTTAATACCCAGAATCTCTTACTCCTTCTATCAAAGATCTTTTACTATTAGAATTGCTCGGTGTTGGAATAAATTACCTTATGATTTACGTATGTTTTCATATTCGAACAATGTCTTTAGACTTAAATTGTTAGAGTACTTTTCCAGGGATAATACATAAATTATTGGAACATGCACTTTAATTTGTTTCTGCCTTGTACTTTTGCACTTTTAACGTCTATTCATGTCTAATTTGGATCTTTTTGCTCTATTTTATTACTATTGTATCGGTTTTCGTTTTAAGCAAATCGGCCTTTTGAGGTTGTTAGGAAATTTTTCTTTCTCTCAATTTTTTTTTTTACATTTACTTTTCTTTGTTAAGACAAGTTTATTTATGACACTAAAGCATACTGGATATCTTTAAGAATACTGCTTTCCCCCATATTTGTTTCCGGATTTTCCACTTGTTTTATAACTCAACTTGTCTCTGTGTTAACTAGTTGTAAGTTATTAATGCATTTTTATGCTCAAGAAACTTTTTGCTTTGTAATAAGAATTTTATAAAGCCTTTGTAAGCTTAATTTTATATGAAATAATAAAAACAAAAAAAAATAAAAATATGAAATCAATATTAATAAGCAAAAAAAAAAACATAGTTCGTGTTTATGTGTGAGAATTTGCACTAAAATTTAAAATATTTACGAATAAAAACAATATTAATAAATACAGAACCGGACAAAATTATTCAAATAGGCCTTAACGTTATAATTAATCTATCCTTTTTTAAATAAGTAATGGACAGAGTGATAAGTTTCGAATGATTATACTATATTACGAAGTTATAAAGCACAATTGCCCTATTCACAAGCCCCCTAGTACGTGCTAAGTGCTAACAAAATACAACAGTGCTAGCTGTGTTGTTGGTAATTTTCATGCAAACATGCGATACAACACTTAGTACTTTTTTTCATATGTTTTTCAAACGTTGTATTTGTTTAAATGTTTTATGTTTAAATGAATTATTATTTTTGTGTTCATGTGTGAATTATATTAAATTAAATTGAATTAAAAGATATTTTTATTAGTTTTATTTATTTAATTTATTGATTTGACTGATTTATTAGAAAGTTGAAGTTGAAAGTTGCCAATATAAAAACTGTTCTTTAAGATTTAATATTGGTTTAATGTCTCGATTTCTAATATTTTGTATGGTACCGCCATCACCTATACCAAAAAGAGATGCTACCTTACGAACACAAGCACCATTTCCTGCAGATCCCAAGCAGTAAAGTACAATTTTAAGCTGCAAGTCAATGCGTTGTTGGAGCCTTTCGCCAATTGTGTGAAAAACATCGTAATTTTTTATAAGGTTGAATATATAGGCAAAATCCTCTGGCCGTAGTCCTATCATATGAAAAAATCTGTTTTTATCAAAATATCTTAAAACCCGATTATGCCATAATGATGATTTTGGTAGCCCTAAATTATAATTCTGCGACTGGAGAGCAAGTACATTAGGCTCATCCTAAAAATGTCTTGAACTTTATCCTCACACAAAAAATTTATTAATTTACTTTTTTCTGTTTTCTCCCCCATTTGGCTTATAAATAACAAATGATGAATAGCACTTTTCTTCTTCTTTTTTACTTTTTGACGTATGAAGTACAATGTACAATGGCACACTGATACAATGGTTGTTCACAAAGAAGTAAACAAAAGGTAGTATGCAATACTACCTACACCTTAGCAGAGTTTGTGAATACGGCAAATATGTTTGCATGAAAAATCATATTTATAATTCTTATTATTTTGAGATTTTTTCTAATCTCTTTGGGCTATTATGGTCAGTTATCTGTTTCCAAATATCAATAAAAATCAAAACATTTTATTGTATTTTCCCAACGTTTTGTTTGTTTTTTTTCAAACTTCATCAGGGGATCTTTATTTAAAAATGTTTACTTTATTAATATTACATAAAAAATTTTTTTATATTCAACTGAAGAGTTGAAGTTCTGTGATATTAGCTGTAAGACTGACAATAAATTCGGTGTTTGTGTTGTATAAAAAAATTTTTTAATTATTTTATTTATTTATTTATTTATTAATTAATTTTCGGTGTTGTGAAACTCCAATTTTTTAACATTTAATAATTTAATATAAAAAATTTTTTATGTAATATTAATAAAGTAAACATTTTAATATAAAGATCCCCTGATGAAGTTTGTAAAAAACAAACGAAACGTTGGGAAAATACAATAAAATGTTTTGATTTTTATTGATATTTGGAAACAGATAACTGACCATAATAGCCCAAAGAGATTAGATAAAATCTCAAAATAATAAGATTTAAAATTTAACATTGGTCATAAAAGCAAAAACATATTTATAATTGTTTATTACTTTTTACGTATCCTCTCTTTATTACTACTTCTTTCAATATTGCTACTCAAAACGTTTTGACGTACGACCAGCGTTGCCAAAATGATGATTTTATCATATTTTTGATGATTTTTGACACAAAATATGATTTGATGATTTTTTTTCTTAAATTATGATTTCTAATTTATAAAAACTATGATTTTTTTATTTCAAATGTGTAGTACTTTCATTGTAATTGTACTACATAGTGAAGTTAAGTTTTGTATCAGCTTGTAGTAAACAAAACAAAATATTTCAAAGCTTATCCTGTCAAATACATAGAATGTATAAGGAACTGCAACGCGTTTACTTAAAAATTTTAGACAATTTTATACAAACAGAATATATGAACATAAGTCTCAATATTGACCTTAATTTTGAAAACAAAAGTCTATTTCTACATAAGGAAGAAGTCTATCTGGGTGGTTTTGTTAAACAAAAGATTTCTAGCTGAAAGCTCACTGCAAATGAAAAAAATGAATTTATTAAAAATTGTGTGGCATTTTACATTGAGTTATGTAAACAAATATTAAAACGATTTGATTTTAACTCATGTCTTGAACCTTTGAAAATTATAAATAGAAAAATTAATTCTCTGACAGGCTTAATACACAATTTTCCCAATTTAGTTAGTGAAAAAAATATTTAAAATAAAGATAACGACTCTAGATAAACTTAGCTGTGAGGGTTTTTGGTCAAAAGTTAAAAAAAACTCGTGCTGACAATATTCCAGCTTTTCCGGTGTTGTCAAAATTATAAGTCTTCCCATTTCTTCAGCAAATGTCGAACGAGTATTTTCAACAGTCAATTTCTTAGCAATAAGAAACTGTTCCTGCTATAATTTAAAATTAACCAAGATATTAAAAATATGAAATTCTGTATGTTAATATACATATGTATTTTAATTATAATTTTTAAATAAAATTTTGTATTGAAAAAATGATGATTTTTGTCCGTAAAATATGATTTTTTTTCTCCATATGATGATTTTCTACTCAAAGCTTCTGGCAACGCTGCGTACGACCATTATTTGTGTTGTTAACAGTGACTTGAAAAAATTAATATAGAAAAAAATGGAATTAACTCATGAACATTTTCGTGCCATCATTATTCACAACTTTCGACGTGGATTATCACGACAAGAGTGCATTGATGAAATTAAATCTTTGTATGGCCATGAAGCACCATCCTATAGCACAGTGAAAAATTGGTATAATGAATTTAATCGTGGACGAAGCTCGCTCAAAGACGAATTCCGTGAAGGTCGTTCAAAAACGGCTGTTGTGCCAGAGAACATTGATGCCGTGCGTGAACTCATAATGCAAGATCGACATGCGACATACCGAGAGATAGAGACATCCTTGGACATTTCTTCCACCAGCATACATTCGATACTGCATGAACACCTGGCCGTAAAAAAGGTTTGTTCTCGTTGGATCCCGCACAATTTGAAAGTCGCTCAAAAAGAGGCTCGTGTCGATTGGTGCAAAGAAATGTTGCAAAAATACGATTGCGGTGCTTCAAAAGACGGTTATAAGATCGTCACAGATGACGAATCATGGATCTACGCGTATGAGCCCGAAAAGAAACAACAATCGACCGTGTGGGTCTTCAAAGACGAGCGAAATCCAACGAAAGTTGTTCGTGGATGCAGCATTTCGAAGCAAATGGTCGCCTGTTTCTTCGGCAAAACTGGTCATGTAGTGGCTGTTCCGCTTGAGCAACGTAGGACGGACGGTCACTTCTGAGTGGTACACTACAATTTTTTTGCCTGAAGTCATCGGAGAAATTCGAAAAAACCAACAAGAGAAGACGAATCATTGTTCACTATGACAATGCGAGCTCTCACACATCGGCTCAAAGCAGAGCGTTGTTGACCGGCCAAAACGTCGAATTGATGGGTCATCCGCCGTACAGACCTGACTTGGCACCTAATGACTTCTTCTTGCTTCCGCACATCAAGAAAAAAATGCGTGGTCAACGAATTTCGTCACCAGAAGAAGCTGTTGAAGTGTTCAAAAACCATGTTTTAGAGGTGTCTCAATCAGAGTGGAAAAAGTGCTTCGACAACTGGTTTGAGCGCATGCAAAAGTGTATAAATCATGCTGAAGAATACTTTGAAAAACAATAAAACCATTTTTGATTATAAATACTCGCATTTTCTCTATTAGGCCAGAAATATATAGAGCAGCCCTCGTAAATAAATAATAAATTTAAAATCCGGTCACTTTATTGCTTGTGTAGATGGATTTACTCACTAGTACAAAAATTTGCAATTATTAAAATAAAGATTACATGCATCGATACATTATTAATGCCGTATTGATCATTGTGTAAACTATTTGCATGCAAATTTATACGGATGCTCAGTACCTCTTAATGGAACACTTGCTCATTTGAAAATATTGCAAAGCTAAAATGCCTTAGAAAGGTTAACCACTAGCAACAGTTGATCGAAGCCTGGATATTATCGCAAAATTCTACCGCGCATGCATAATTAAAAGAAGTGGATTCACATATGTACATATGTATATTGATATATTTATTTTGTTTTAAGAGTATTGCTGGTGTCATGTAGGAAGGCCCTAAATCGAATTTTAACGAAATTTAGTTTTTTTGTAATTCCAATACATTTTACCCAGATACACCTTAACACAAAATTTTAATGCAATAGTATGAGAAATAACGGTTTTATAAGCACTCGCATTTTTAATATTACATTGTGATAAATACAGTTTCAATTATACTGCTTCTACTGTAAAGTTGCAAATGTACGAGTTAGGGTCTTTCTACATGAGATCAGGGCCTTTCTAAAGGTTTTTAAGACGAAAAACGATTTTGGCGCCTTTATAAGGGTGAAAGCTCCAAGAAATGAGTTAGTAAAGTTTCCTTCCTAATTCATATGATTTGCTGGGTATACATATATAATTTTTTTAAATTTTGTTTTGGAAATATCATCCGCTTTTTGACATTTCAAGACAGCAAAGCAAAAACAAAACCCAAGGCAGATTTATTTTACTAGGTAGTAGCGGTAATACAACAAATACAACATTTACAAAAACAACATGCCTTTTTATTGTTGTTTTGTGAATTGGAAACGTCAAAAACACAAAGACAAAACAAATGACAAAACCCATGTTCAAAGTATATCTATAACAACTACATGCAGGAGTTCAGCTGATAGTTTTACTTGTGTGCGTGTTTATCATGTTTTGTCTCAAAATTAGTTTACATTTTTTTTTAATTTTTATTTTTCTGTACATTTCTCTTGTTTTTTACGTGTTTCTTTTCATTTTTATTATGTTTTATCAGGGATGGTAAACGAAATCTACAAATTACACTTTTCCAGTTCAAGTTGCAGTAAACATCCTTTTATAGAACTCTTGGTTTAATTGACATTGATATAGGCATTAAAACGTCATTTCGTTATTTTGTTTATAATAATTAAGTAAAATTCATATTTATTTTTTAGTTAGAAAAAACATAAAATGTTACCCACTATGCCATCTCTGAGCTGTTTTTTGACATAAAACATAAATTTACACAAACAAAATGCCTGTTGTTGTTCTAATGTTGTATTTGCTGTAGACTTGCATGTACTCTATATAGATATACTTTGCCCATGTTGTTTTCATATTGTTGTGTCGAAGCACTTTTTCCACTCCGATTGAGACACCTCTAAAACATGGTTTTTTAACACTTTAACAGCTTCTTCTGGCGACGAAAATCGTTGACCACGCATTTTTTTCTTGATGTGCCAAGTCAGGGCTGTACGGCGGATGACCCATTAATTCGACGTTTTGGCCACTCAAAAACGCTCTGGTTTGAGCCGATGTGTGAGAGCTCGCATTGTCATGGTGAACAATGATTCGTCTTCTCTTGTTTGAAGAATTTCTCCGATGACTTCCGGCAAACAAATTGTAGTGTACCACTCAGAAGTGACCGTTCTACGTTGCTCAAGCGGAACAGTCGCCACATGAACAGTTTTGCCGAAGAAACAGGCGACCATTTGCTTCGAAGTGCTTCTTCCACGAACAACTTTCGTTGGAGTTTGCTCGTCTTTGACGACCCACACGGTCGATTGTTGTTTCGTTTCGGACTCATACGCATAGATCCATGATTCGTCATCTCTGACGATCTTATAAACGTCTTTTGAAGCACCGCAATCGTATTTTTGCAACATTTCTTTGCACCAATCGACACGAGCCTTTTTTGAGCGACTTTCAAATTGTGCGGGATCCAACGAGAACAAACCTTTTTTACGGCCAGGTGTTCATGCAGTATCGAATGTATGCTGGTGGAAGAAATGTCCAAGGATGTCTCTATCTCTCGGTATGTCGCATGTCGATCTTGCATTATGAGTTCACGCACGGCATCAATGTTCTCTGGCACAACAGCCGTTTTTGGACGACCTTCACGGAATTCGTCTTTGAGCGAGCTTCGGCCACGATTGAATTCATTATACCAATTTTTCACAGTGCTATAGGATGGTGCTTCATCGTCATACAAAGATTTAGGTTCATCAATGCACTCTTGTCGTGATAATCCACGTCGAAAGCTGTGAAAAATGATGGCACGAAAATGTTCACGAGTTAATTCCATTTTTTTCTATATTAATTTTTTCAAGTCACTGTAAACAACACAAATAATGGTCGTACGTCAAAATGTTTTGAGTACGATTATGCTTAAAAATGACAAGCTTTCCAATGGAAATGTCAGATTGTACTTGACAGCACTCAGTGTTGCCAGGCCAGAACTATATATAGCAGCCCTCGTAAATTGACAAAAATTCGCCAAATAGTTGAAAAATTCCCGCCCTTGCCAAGAAACCTCCATATCTGGCAACCCTGCTCCTAAAATAGTCTTTGAAGCACCAGCCTATACATAAAAGTTGTATTTCATTTTCAGTCTGATAAAGGTGACACAGATAGCAAGGAAATCAGGTGGAGTAAGTATCTCTTGCACCTTTTCAGAAATCGAAGACACTTAAATACTTCTTTTGCGACTTAAAAAATATGCTTGTTACACCAAACTAGTTATTGAATTTCTATGCCAAGAAAATCACCCATATACATATATATCTGAGTTTTAATATTATTTTAGTTTCCTAGCGGAAAGGTTTTTTGATCTACAAAGAAGAGAAGAAGTTTACAGGTTATAGTTTATAAGAAGTTGTAAGTATATATAGCAAAATTTTAGATTTTCTTCTCAGCTGTATTAATATTAAAGGTGTGTTTAGATGACGTGTACAAGTCATATGAAATATCAAAATTATTATCCGTATGTAATTTGGCGTGTATTTTAAAATCAGTATTTAATATATGGCTTATAATCTTCATGTTTAAATTTGCACATGTTACGTACATATGACATTACTTCTTGTTGTTGAAAAAAAACTCTTAAATCAAAGACAATAAATTTATAAAGATGTTGCACTCTGAACATTTAAAAAATCAAAAATTATGAGCAGTTTCATGGTAGCGGGGGTTAGAGATAAGAATGAAGAAATTTCTGTGAGCGCAACCAAAACTCAAGAGAGCACAATATTAGTTTTGTAAACAAGACAGATTCATAGACACATGCGCATGGCGAAATAATACAGGTGAACGCACGGGCGAAAAAGCCCATCAGCTGTGTACATTACAGTTGTCAAAAAAATTTGTCAAAAATAAATAATTTGTTAAATTTTTTTTAATTTAATTTTTTTTGATTGCTAATAGAAAACAAACAATTAAAATTCCTAGAGAAAACTACCACAACATGGAACCGTATTTGCAGTTCCTGATGTGTATAATCAAAATATGCGTAAAAAGATAGTGAAATTATTGTTAACACATTTATAATTCCTTGGTTTTTTTGTGGAAGATTATGTTAGTCTTCAAATGGTCAACGTGCAAGTATGGAACGATGCATGTGATATGGGCAAACTAGTGGTACAGAGGAATTTTAGTCACTTTTCCTGTATTTTTATTTTTATGTAACTCAATTTTTATAATTTTTTATTCTGATAATTACAACCACTTTTTTCATCAAATATATTTTTTTATTTTGTTTGTTTTTTTACAATATTTTTTTGACAACATACATAATTTTGTAGCAACAAATTGCCTGTTGTTTTTTGTGTTGTTGGATTGTTGTAGCCGTGCGGTCACCTGTATTAATTCGCCTTGCACATGCGTTTAAAAATGTGTGTGGATGTTCATAAGAAATGTTTTGTTAAAGTAAAGTATTGAGAGACAAAAACACATATTTAACATATAGAAACGTACATACATACTTTCATATCTACATATAAAGAGGAATGTGCTTCATAAAATATCACAACACACCACGATAATTTATTTATGCCTTTTATATGGGCACTTGCAAGTTATAAGTTACGGGAATTTTAAATTAAATTTTTTATCTTTAAAAAATATTGTGCTAATTATCCCGAGCAAATTATTAAAATCACTAATTTTTTGATTTTTTCAATTTTCCAACTTTTCTGGAGGGATTTTCAAAAATTTTTTCTGTAAAAACCTTCTACTTGAAAATACGAACAACTGAAAAAAATGCTACAGAAATCGGCACAGCTGTTCTCATTTTATGAATTACTATACATTTTTTACACCATTTTTATATATAAGATTCAAGCATTATGTTCACTACAACTGAGACGCTAAACTAGTATTCTTCTTAGAATAGTGACAAAAGTTAATAAAATAAATGTTAATAAATGTTATTGAAACAAATTAATTAATGTTAATAATTATGGTATTTAATTTATATGTATGTAGTAATTAAATTTAGATAATCAGGCATGTTCTGAAAATCACTTTTTGTGAAAGTGATTTAAAATCACAAGAAAGCTGTTCTGCATACAAAACTTTTAAAATTTTTGTGATTTTAAACCAGTCAGCTAAATGCCTGCCGTTTTAGTATCACTTCGTTATTTTTTCAACCACTTTATTTTGAACTTCGCAGTAAATTAAAAATATGAATACCTTAAAATGTTTTTTATTGATTTTTATAGCAAAATTAGCAATTGGCACCAAAGAAGTTATAAAATTATGAAAAAATTAAAGACACTTTCTATTGCAAGAAATTATTTGTTATTTGCTTTGTGATTTTGCATTTACCTTTTTGTTATCAGTTTTTTTTAGTTTTTTATAAAATACTTTTAATTTATTTTCACTTTATATTTTATGAAAAACACTAATAATTTTCAATACATAAAAAATTTCGTTAAACTAAAACAAAATACCAGCTGTTTTCTTGTGTTTTCGAAGAGGTGAAATCACAACGAAAAGTTAAAACTTTTGTGGTTTTCAGAACACCATCAAACCACAATTGTGATTTTAAAATCACATGTGATTTGAAATCTTGTGATTTTCAGAACATGCCTGAATAAATGAATTTAATTTACTTTATTCGTGCTTGATTGCTTCAAATTTAAATATTTCATGATATTCTCATGAAACATTTTTTATTTAAAAGTAGAAATTGAAAATATTACTGCGTAGAAAGTATATTCATATGGCCATTTCACTACTGCTATTTTAGCTCATTAGTGGATTTTACCCAAATTTTGTATAGAAAACTTGAAAGTCTTATATCAAAAGCCAAATTGATTAAATAAGAACTCTATTGAATCAATAAGAGAAAAAGACAGGAACAAAAAGACAGTATACAAAAACACAGCAAACATTCAGTAACTAAAAAAGTAAAGTAAATTAAAATCGAAAAGGTTCCGAATAATAAATTTGCATATTGATAATAAATGAATTTAATATTCGGTGTAAATCGATGTTATTTCTTTTATACAACAACAAAACACATATTGTTACCATACAAATACACAATCGGTAACATTGGTTTACGTTGAATATTTTATAATGTAAATATATACACATTCGTATGCACGTATATACAAATGAATTAATGTGAGATGAGAGTAACAAGTTTGCTGAGAATAATAATCTCTCTTTGTGATTTTACTCTTAAAGTGGCAGTAGCAGTACGTCCATCGACAAAATATGCACTGGATGTAGAATGTACGGTAGTGAAACATCTTAGTATATTTATAGCAAAGACAATAAATTTATAAAGGTGTTGCTCTTTGAACATTTAAAAAATCAAAAATTATGAGCAGTTTCATGGTAGCGGGGGTAAGAGATAAGAGGGAAGAAATTTCTGTGAGCGCAACCAAAACTCAAGAGAGCACAATATTAGTTTTGTAAACAAGACAGATTCATACACACATGCGTTTAAAAATGTGTGTGGATGTTCATCAGAAATGTTTTGTTAAAGTAAAGTATTGAGAGACAAAAACACACATTTAACAGATAGAAACGTACATACATACTTTCATATCTACATATAAAGAGGAATGTGCTTCATAAAATTTTATTTTTGAATTCTATTTTTCCTACTTATTTAAAAATTGTTTGTAAAATAATCTTAAAAACGAAACTATATGACTGCTCTTGTTATTGTAGGGTAACTATATATTTTTATTAGTGTATTTTTAAACATATGCATAATCGCACCGAACTAATCATACCTTAAATTACGTAGTAATTTTTTTTAGCATTTATTCTTGTGGTACTTAATATGTTTTTTAAGAAATTTCAAACAATGGTAATAAAATAAGGCACTTATTTATGTATATTTATTATAAAATTTTTTGTTAAGTTTATTTAACCTGCATATAGGTTCAATATATATAAACCTCAATATGAATTTGATAGCTAAATTTATAAATTAAATTTGCCAAACAAAATAAATTACTGGAGCTTTAAGATTTAGACTTTCCAAGTACTTGTTACTTTGCACTCATGTGTTTCCCATGAGCAATGCTTTCTTAGCAACATAAGTATAAGCAAATTCGGAATTTCCAACCTGTTTTTGTGGCAAGAGTTATTCTCGTCAAACCAGACATAATAACTTTAGTACACTATGCACATTGCTTCGTAATATATTTTTTATTTTTTAGCTGTTGTTTTTACAAAATAGTATTTATAAGACCTTTATGCGTGTTTTTATAGTTCTTAGAACGGATAAACATTTCCGATGGATATGTCAGAATTTGTAAAGGTTTAATTGTATCTATTATTTTGCATTAATAGCAAGAAAATTAAGAAATAATTTCACCCAAAATTTCGTACAAAAAAATTAATTTTAATCTTTAAAAATATTATGCTAATTATTCCGAACAAATTATTAAAATCACCGATTTTGATTATTGAAGGTAAAAGTACGTCTCGATGGCCATTTTGCTACCGTTTACTTAGCTCTTCAGGAAACTTCTCACAAACATTTTAAATAAACTAAAGTTTTTTGTTCAAACAATAAAGTAAAGACAAAAATCATAGTTTAAGCAAAAACAACAATTATCAACACTGGGGGCAAATTACGGCATTCGATATCGATCGAAATTTACATTAAAATTCTATTGAAATTTCGATCGATATCGAGTGTCGTAATTTGCCACCTGTTTTTATTTTTATTTATATACTGTATAAGGCTGACTTTTCTTCGGCTCTTCTATACATTTAAAAGATGATGAAAAATAAAATTAAGACAACAAATAAGATATCACAACACACCACGATAATTTATTTATGCCTTTTATATGGGCACTTGCAAGTTAATAATTAAAATTAAATTACGGGAATTTTAAATTAAATTTATTATCTTTGTTCTAATTATCCCGAACAAATTATTAAATTCACCAATTTTTTGATTTTTCCAATTTTCCGACTTTTCTGGAGGGATTTTCAAAAATTTTCTTCCGTAAAAACCTTCTCATTGAAAATACGAACCACAGACAAAAAATGTTACAGAAATCGGCACAGCTGTTCTCATTTTATGAATTACTCTACATTTTTTACACCATTTTTATATATAAGAATCAAACACTATGTTCACTACAATTGAGACGCTAAACTAGTATTCTTCTTAGAATAGTGATAAAAGTTAATAAAATAAATATTAATAAATGTTATTGAAACAAATTGATTAATGTTGATAATTATGGTATTTAATTTATATGTATGTAGTAATTAAATTTAGATAATAAATTAATTTAATTTACTATTTTCGTGCTTAATTGCTTCAAATATAAATATTTCATGATACTCTCATGAAACATTTTTTATTTAAAAGTAGAAATTGAAATGTATTACTGCGTAGAAAGTATATTCATATGGCCATATCACTACTGCTATTTTAGCTCATTAGTGGATTTTACCCAAATTTTGTATTGAAAACTTGAAAGTCTAACATCAAAAGCCAAATTGATTAAATAAGAACTCTATTGAATCAATAAAAGAAAAAGACAGGAACAAAAAGACAGTATACAAAAACACAGCAAACATTCAGAAACTAAAAAAGTAAAGTAAATTAAAATCGAAAAGGTTCCGAATAATAAATTTTCATATTTATAATAAATGAATTTAATATTCGGTGTAAATCGATGTTATTTCTTTTATACAACAACAAAACACATATTGTTACCATACAAATACACAATCGGTAACATTGGTTTACGTTGGATATTTTATAATGTAAATATATACACATTCGTATGCACGTATATACAAATGAATTAATGTGAGATGAGAGTAACAAGTTTGCTGAGAATAATAATCTCTCTTTGTGATTTTACTCTTAAAGTGGCAGTAGCAGTACGTCCATCGACAAAATATGCACTGGATGTAGAATGTACGGCAGTGAAACATCTTAGTATATTTATAGTCTTTGCTTTTAGCTAAAGGAATCTGCAAAAGAGCCAAGATAGAAATGTTATGTTGTGCAATTTATTATTTACTTTTTTTGGAAAAAAAGAAAAAAAAACGAACAAAGGCGATTGAGTAAGAATGGATCGAAATGCTATTGGGCTCGCAGCAAAAAAATTTTAAACAAATATATACTTGAATTGCTTGTTTTTATTAAAGTATTAAATTTTTTTAACAACTTGCTAACTAAGTTTTGTTTTAATGCTGGTAGACACTAATATTAAAACAGTAGCCAATAGTGTACCATAATTTGCGTATGAATTAAAATTTTTTCATTTGTGCACTAAAGAGCAGACAATTCTGAAACACAGGAATTACAAAATGCAAAGCTAAATTGAGAAACTAACCACACTCTGTTACAATTTAATTTCTGTAAAATAGTTTATATTTTTGTAGCGACTGCATGGGTTCTGCTAAATAATAATAGTGCCAGAGTTGTACAGGATCTTTTTAAACCAAAATAAAAAAAAATAAAATCATTATTAATTACTATTGTTTTTCTTTTTTTATTTTTTGCTTCAACTTTGATTTTTATCTTTACTTTATTGTTTGGACGAAAATCTTTAGTTTGGTTAAAATGTTTGTGAGAAGTTTTCTGAAGAGCTAAGTAAGCCGTAGCGAAATGGCCATCGAAACGTTCTTCCAACCTCAATAATCAATATCGGAGATTTAATAAAAAAATTAAAATAAAAATTAATTAAATACCCCTGGATTAATTTAATAATTGAAAATGGTTAGAGTCGGTTTTCACTCCCTCAACATTAATGGAGGGGAAAGTTCTCAAATAAGTAAAAATGATGGAATGGCAAAATTTCTCTTACGCAGTTACAAGATACGTTGTGGAATTGACGCCCAGAAGAATGTGAACTGTAATAAAATCAAAAACATCTTTGAGTTGTTTTTTTTTTTCTTGTGTTATTGATTCAATGGAGTTCTCATTTTGACATTCAAGTTTTTGTACAAAATTTGGATAACAACCACTAATGAGCTATATGAGCAATAGTGAAGTGGCCATATGGATATGCTTTCCCCGTAGTAATACATTACAATTTGTAGTTTTAAATTAATAATATTTTATGAGAATGTCATGAAATATTTATATTTGAAGGAATTAAACACAATTAAAGTAAATTAAAATCAAATAGATTCCGAATAATAAATTTTCATATTGAAAAATTATAATTTTTCATTTCGAACGAAAAATTTTATTATAAAAGTTGAAAATGTTTCTAAAAATTAATATAAGAAGCTATAAACATAGTCTTTTATAAAAAAATCAATAAAAAATCTTTATTCGTTTTGCCCCAAAAAAACATATGCAAACCTCTCAAAACCATAAAAAATAATATATAATATACTAAATTTCCCAGATTTTAAAAACGACAAATCTAAAGCAAAAGCCTTGAAAATTCGCTGTGTGGCAGAGGTAGAAAAAGATATTTTTTTCATTCCATTTATAATTAAAACAAAAATTTTTTAATTCCAATCAAAAAAAATTTAAATTTGCTAAATAAACAAAAACTATCTTATATTAATAATTTGCTACAAAAAAATCGGCTCTTGCTTTATTTTTATACCCTTCACCCTTGAAAAAGAGTATATCTAAGTTTATCATTCTATGTTTAATTTCTACAATATTCACTTCCGACCACATAAAGTATACGTATACATACATATATTGAGTTCTTATGGATAGCGAAGTCGATTGAGCGATATCCGTCTGTCCGTCCGTGTTAGGGTGAAATAAACTTTGCAAGGCACTAGATGAGCTGGATCAGATATGGTGTCGAAAATTTTACTATTGAAAATCAGCAAGATCGGTCTATTTACTTCGAGGCAACGGGCAAAAGACCACGCCTGCTTCTATTTTTTTATTATTCTTTTGAACAAATCTAGCTTGGAAAATTAACTATAATAATTAATTAAAAATCAAGTGAATAAATTGGAGCTTGCCCATATTTTACGAGCTATGGGCCTCTGAACTTTTCATAAAAAAGTTGATGGTGCACAATATTTTTAAGATATCAATATGGGAATCATTTAAAAGATTATGAAGAAATCTTTAAGCAAATACTAAAATTTTTTAAATATGCTTAACCCGATAATAGTTTTTTCGCCACTGCTCCTATATAGCTCATCAGTTGACTCTACACAAACTTTGTAAAGAAAATCTCAGAGTCCAAAACCAAAAGCCAAATTGATTAAATGAGAACTCCATTGAATCAATAAGGCAAAAAGGCTTTATGGATATACTTTCTCTGGAGAAATACATTTCATTTTTTAATTTAAAATTATAAATATTTCATAAGAATAACATGAAATAAAATATATAACATGGAATGACCAAGAAACATTAAATGAATACAGAAGGCTACAGGGAGTCTTAGCTGGCAAATGTTGTGCTCACTTTGTGCTGCTTGTATTTTGTTTGGTGCTTCTATACACACATGTAAAGAGATATTATTAGAGACATAGGAACCACAGTGGCTTCTAGTGGGCGGAAGGCGGACTCCGAAGGAGAACATAAACAACACAAGTACAACAAAAATAACAAAATTCTATTTAAAAATCGTATTTAGTATTTAAATAATTTTTTAAGCCGCTAACTTTAATATTTTCTAAAAAAATTTAATATACCTTAAATATTATTTTTCACTCACTTATATAATTATTTGATAATTACATCGAAATTTGTAAGAAAAAAACAAGAATGAAAAGGCAATAAGTAAACCCTTCAGCCAAAACGTGTTTATTATAATGAACATCTTAACAGTCATTCAAGCAAAATGTAAAAACAAAAGATGCATTAAATACAAAAGATCAAAGAGGAAAAGTAATTAGTTTTTAATTGAAAAAAGTAAAGCGCTTAAAAGTTGCATAATAAGAGCATTAAATAAATATTAAATAGAAAACGAAATATATAAAACAGAATTTTCAGTTTTTTATGTCATAGACCTTCAAGTTGCAATGTCGGAGCAAAATTAAAATTTATTCATGGTTCATTAAATAGAAAATGAAGCAGCAATAAATAAAAATTAAATAATGAAAATAAAAATGATGAAACTTACTTTCTTAAAAAAACACAAATTTTAAAAGTCATCAATTTGACAAAGGAAACTATTCCTTACAACAGTTTAGATTTTAAAATTATTACAAGGTCCAATGTTATTTTTAATTCATTATTTGTACATATTTAAAAGAAGTACAAGGCGCAAGCAAGTAAACGGATTCTCCTTATATTTTTTGAGCAGTTAGCTCGCGATTCTTTTAACCATTGAAATTTCCTCCGTTAGTTCGAAATTTAAATTCAACTGGCCCAATTCAAAATTTCTTGACAAAATTTTGTGAAATTAATTAAAACTTCGTATAAAGAACTAGTTACTGATCACAATTCAAAAACGTTTTCCTTAATTGCAAAAAAAAATATAGTTTGCGGAGCTGTTCAAAGTCAATAATTTTTTAGAAAGAAAAAGTGTTATCCTGATAAAAATAAATGCACTTAACGCCGCGACGTCAAAAAAAGGATCCACATAAAACTACGAAGATAGTAAAGCGGGGTATAGTCATATCATTATTATCTTAAATTAAGCCTTTTCAGTACAAAACTTTTGCCATTTATTTTTTCTATTGAAATTCGACAATCACATGAAACATTATTAGTTAATAGAAAGTGTAAATAGAAGTAGTTAGGTTTCTTTAATTTAATAACACAATCGACAAAACAGTTTTTAGCTTTAGTCATTATATAAAAAACTCCAACTTAACGGTTGCTAAAAACATTAACATCAGAACACGAAAACTCGATTATGGATATGTTCTTTCCAAAAAAAAGAAAAAATCTTAGGCGTAGGATGTTCTACATCAAGAATATTATTTTAAGACGTTCTTTCGAAATATTATATAAACTTTTATATTTATTTTTCATTGCAACCAAAAATATATTTTGAGATTTAATTCTTAGATGCGAAATATTCGTATTTTTGAGTTTAAACTTTAAGTTACAAGATAATTATTTTCATTTTAGAATTTATTTTATAATAATGTTTTCCATTCTTTCTAGATTTTCTAGACTTAAAATAACCACTGAAGCTGTATTAGATATACGACTTACAAGCTAAGTTTTTAATTTTCTGGAACACATTACTGTTCTGGATGCGGTAGAGGACAACCCTGTTCAATCTAATGCTGACAACATGTTGATCTTTCAATTCTTTAATAGGCGTACCCAGTAACTTTGTTGCTTTGTTGTTCACGTAACGTTTTTATACCCTTCACCATAAAAAGTGGAAAAAGGGTACGAGTATAACTAAGTTTGTCATTCCATTTGTAATTTCTGTAAGTGTATATATTCTCAGTTCTTATATATCAAGTTTGCCAAGGCACTAGATTAAATCAACTATACAATTATATGAGGCAATAGAGAATTAAAAAAAGAGAAAAAACACAAACTAAAAAAATTGTCGCTCGCCCATATTTTCCGAGTTACAGGCCTCTGAACTTTTTAATTTTTTTTTTTTAATATCACTATTGGTATCATTTAAAACCTTTTGAGGAGATCTTTAAGGAACTACTAAAATTTTTTAAAAATCCTTAACACATTAAAAGCCGAGATTTTCATGTAAAATTATATATATCTAGTACTTAATTTGTTTTTCTTATTTTTTAATTCTCTGCCTCCCCAAAATTTGCGTTTTTGATTGGATTTACTTCACTAAACTTGATTTACATAGGTGGTGAAGGATATATACGATTCGACAAAGCCGAATATAGCGCTCTTACTTGTTTTCTATTTTTTTAATTCTAAACAGCACCATATATTTGGTTTTTGATTGGAGTTACTTCATTGTTCAAATGATATGGAAAAATAAAAGGCAAGCGTGGTGCGTGAATATACAGTACTGTTCGAAACCTAAGCAACTTTTTCCCACTAAGTAATAACAGACTCATATCTTTTCTTTAAATAAATTTATAGAAAATATTTTTTTTATTTACTACTACACAATGTGTCTATAACCTAAAAGTAACAACAAAAATTAAAATCCATTTCTTTAGAAGTTATGATAAAATAAAAACAAAATTAACTTAAAAATTGGTTGTTCAAAACCTAAGCAACTTTTAATATTTGCTATGATATCCTTTATTTCTTACGACCTCAACGCATCTTTTGGCCATAGATTCAATAAGATTCGATAAAAGAGATGTTGTTATAGCTTCCCACTCCGATTTTAGACAGTTCATCAACTCCTGTTTATTTTTAAAGCGTCGAGTTCCAACTCTCCATTTTAAAATTTTAAAGAGGTTCTCTATGGGATTCAAGTCTGGCGATTGAGGTGACCAATCCAAAACCTGATTCCCATTAGCTGATAACCAATCCTTGACTAACTTCGATGAGTGTTTTGGGTCATTGTCATGTTGAAACACCCACCAAAGTGGCATTTCCCACTTCGCATAGTTAAGCATATGAGTTGCTAAATTGTCTCTGTAAACAAAAGGGTCCATTTTTGTTTGAATTTCCACAAAGGGACCAACACCACTTGCCGAAAAAAAAGTCCAAGCATTCACATTTCCACCCCCATGCTTTATTATGGCTTTTGAGTACCGACTATGTAGCCGCTTTCCTTTTGGTCTTTTCACGTTGCAAACTCCATCTGAGTTTAGTAAGTTCATTTTAAACAAAACAGTTCTCCACTAAACAAAACAGTTCTCCATTGGATATAGTCCAATCCATATGTGCTCCAGCATAATCCAACCTAAAACTACCGAAAAGTTGAGAAAATCAAAGACTACGTTGCAATCAATCAAACAAACCTCTTTTTTAAATGCTTCTTAGCCAGCATAGGCTCTTTAGATGGCATGAAGCTCCTTAAGACTTGTTCCAATAAACGTTTTCTTACTGTGGAAGAACTAATCTGAAGTTCAAGCTCATTCACTATGTCTTTCGACAAAATAAATGGATTTTTTTTTTAACTAGACGGAAAATTTTCTGGTATGTTCGCTTAGAAGTTTTTCGAGGTCGCCCACCGCTATTGGCTTCCTCTACTTTCCCAGTAGCTTTATACTTTTTATAAGTCGGGAAACTATTGTTTTATTAAAATTTAATTGGTTTGCTATAGCAATTTGGGGTTTACCGTTATTAAAAAGTTCAATAATCTTTAGCTTAAAAGCTGATCCATAACGTATTTGCGTCATGGTTGCACTTCTAAAGAATTGGTACTACTTAAATGCATAAAATCAACCAAAATTACTTTTTTCAATAGCAATCATAACGGGACTAAAATTTTTGTTTAAAATTTTTGTTGTTGTTTTAGTTAATATTTCGCAACAATGTAAAAGTTGCTTATGTTTCGAACACCGAATTTTTACTTTAATTTTGTTTTTGTTTTATATTTTCTGCCAAAGACATAAAATGTATTTTTTGTTGTTATTATTAGTATGTAGACTATATGTATAATAATAAATAAAAAGGAAATTTTTCAATAATCTATTTAAAGAGAACATATACGACCATGAGTCTTTACTGGGGAAAAGTTGCTTAGGTTTCGAACAGTACTGTATATACTTTATGGAGTCAGAAATGGATATTGTAGAAATAACAAACAGAATGGCAAATTTTGATAATGGGTATATCACTTCCACTTTTTGTGGTGAAGGGTATAAAACAAATATTAGCAAGACTTGGTAAATCAAACCAGAAACGAAAAATACAGGCCATCTGGCAACCCTAGATAGATAGATGGATAGTTAAAAAACCGATAATAGTTCTGGGTACAATTCTGACTTTAAAAGTAGAACGGTACAATTTTTAATGCTGTTTTAAATGTAAATCTGTTAGCAATTACTTAAAAAAAGTTTGTAAGCACCGTATGCAAAAAATATGCACCCATACAAGTGACATACTAAACATACCATAGCTTAATAATTAGCTTATTCATGAACTGCTTAGGCAAGCGTATGCAAATGAACTTATACTTAATTTATACCTAATAATTTCTTTAGTCATTTCAATTCTTGCATTTTGCTTAATGCTAGCACATAGTTTTTTTCTAATTTTATATATTCCCAGCAAAAAAATGTAATGTCTATTTTTTAAAAATGACTTACTTTTGTGATTGCCATATTTTGTTACTCGCTAACAAAACACATTAACATTACATTTGTTTAAAAAAAAGGAAGTATTAATGGAACTGGTTCTTTATGTTAAAAGAGACTACCGTACTAATGGTACTCATTACTTCCTACAAGAATTAATGTAATCGATTCTCAGTAATTGATTATAAAAGTACTTCTGCCAAAAATGCTTAATTCCACACCTTTTCAAATTTTTTTGCTGGATTTAAGTTAAACATAGTTTGTGAAATAATAAAGATTCATTAATTTGACAAAACTCAAACCCGTGATTTCAGTTAATATTTTACTTACAAATACATATGTATTAAATTTAAATACACTATTAAACTATTGGAAAATAATCTAATATATATTATAAATCTCTTTGTAAATTTGTTTGTTTACTTGCGCACTGGGAATGGCTAGTTTTAAGTTAAATAAATTATCAAAATGTGTATTAGATAGCATTACCTGTAATCAGCACAATCAAAATTTCTTGCTTTTATCCTCTACCTTGAATTATGCTGTAAAAAGGTTAATGCCACACATTATACTTAAATTTTATTTATTTTATTGAATATATACACATAGGAGGATACCTTGTTGTTTACTTTATACTTGATCTAAATTAAATGTCTAATCGAAAACATTTATTTTAATTTTATTGCTGTTAAACGAATTTTTCTTGTAGTAAAATCTGACCCCAATATTTGTTTCTTGTAGTTACTTTGTTTTCACGAAAGGATTTATGATTTAACAAACATTACACAAATACAATTACAATTACATTCTATAATGAAACTGTTTACTACACTGTAGACAATACTTTAGAGTTGTCCCACGTTAAGGGTACAAACGAAATAATAATCGTCACAATCTTGTATGTTAAATGCTTATTTTAACTGCGTGCTCAGTTACTTAAAATATTAATAGAACATATTAGAAAACTATTAAATATAAATATGTATGTATATGATCTAAACTATGCAAATTTATTCAAATAAATAAATGTAAATAATATTGGATTTTCTTTATTCCTCTTTAAATCCGTAATTTGTTTTCATTAAAGTATACCTAAATGCTCTACAACTAAAAATCAAAAAAGATTTCATTTTTTAAATTGCAATTGCAAATTTTAAACAAAAACAAATTTATATGTTTTTTATAATTTAGATTTTTGTTTTGTTTTGAAGAATTATTAAACTCAAATTATCTGACCGGCTGCCATTCCAAATTAATTAATATCTTGGCCATCATTAAGCAGTTTGTTATCAGCCATAGTTTGTCCCTATAGATAAAGATCTTAACAAAAGTCTAATTTAAATGCGTTCAAAGAGTTTTATTTTAGCTTTATTCAATGTCTGTGCAAATAATAATATTTATGTTTGATGAAAATAGAACCATGCCTTTACTAAATAGCTTGTTTCAAACTTGTAATTATTTTATAATTAAAATTAATTCTAAAATAATATATACTCGTATATGCCTACAAATTTAAGTATAAAGTACAGCCGAAAGCGAAATGTTGCCCATTAAAATAACTCCTTCAACTATTGGTAAGTTGTAAATATGCATCTTAATGTCACATCAAGCGTTTAAAACTGTTACGATTAGCACCCTATTTACAATGGATATTGCCTGAGATTCAATGTCCGCTATGATTGTCTTTGGGCACATTCTTGCTTTCCACTGGCAGCTTTATTGGACCCGTTTACTGCCACCTATAGCTCCAAAATAAGATCTGTGTGGTCCTAACAGTCAATTTTTTAAATCAAAGAAAATGAAAACTCAACAGCCTGATAGACATAAAATCAACATTCACCCTGCAGGGAGTCCATGGGTCATTAAGGGTTTATGGGCCCTCCCTTCGACAACAAAGCCTTTAAATCAAATTTCTTGCGAATATCTTGAATTCACTTACCAATTTACCAACCCTTTGCAATTCTGTTGATTTTTCGTGCGTTTCGTTATAAAAGGAAATACAATAACCTGAAAGCATAAACTGAATATTGGTATTTCCAATAGCGTTAAAATACTGTAAGTTAGCAGAACTATTGTTAGTTAAAAACTACTGACAAAATTGCAACATTTATGATCTGAATTAAATTGCGCAGAGAAATATGCAAAACTAAATGATGCCCTTTTGCACTCGATGATCTGCCGAATGTTTGTTGATTTGTTTGTAATCTCTTTTTATAACTTTACTTGTGGAGAAGATTAGTAGACATATTGTATACGAAGCATAAAATATTTAACATTTTTGAAATTTTCAGAGAAGTTTCAATATAAAAACAAATTTGTTACAAACCAAGAGATTTTCATTTCCATTTTTATTTAATCCCAACACCGTACAACGCCCAGATGGTCATTTTGCCAATCTAGCCAGACTTTAGGCCAAAAATTATTTTGAGAAATGTAAAAATTTAAGTATGCAGCTGGATAGATAAAAAATTCTCTATCGTATAGTAAATTTTCAAGGCATTTGCTTGACATTATTCGTTTTAGGACACTGTTAAAGTCAGGAAAGTTGGATAAATCCCATACGTTTTTGTTGACTTTATACGATTTTGAGAGGTTTGCAATATATTTTCTTATGGTTAAACGAATAAAGATTTTATATTGATTTTTTTTTGCTTTTGAACGACTATATTTGCAGCTTCTTACATTAATTTGTAGACAAATTTTGTTTTAAATTTTTATGATAAGAAATTTCTTTCGAAGTTACAAGAAAGATTTTTTTAAATTTTTGGTAAAATAAAGAGTTAAGGTGTTTAAGAATGATTTCCATCGCGATCCTAAAAATGTTATATATCGCTATAAAACTTGCGATCTCTACTTTTATAGTGTAAAAAAAATTTGCGTTTTTGCGCCAGTTTTTGCGATTTCTTAAAAATTTCACATTTTTCTGTTTTTATTAACTTTATTCGATTTTAAGAGGTTTGCAATATATTTTCTGGTGGGTAAACGAACAAAAATTTGGAATAATATTTTTTCCTATGAAAGGCTATATTTGGCGCTACTTATATTAATTTTAAGAAATATTTTGTTTTACATTTTTTTTATTTTTATTTATTTATGCATTTATTCAAAGAATTACAAGCCGCAAGGCCAAATGAATTCAGTATTTTACATGGCAACTACAATTTAAGATTAAAATTTAGGTTTAATGTAAATAATTTTATTTTAAAAACATAATAAATTTAATCCCCCCCTTTTTTTTGCACAAATAATGACACAAAAACTCAAATGAAAGTATCTTCAAATAGTCTGATATAAGTAGTTTTAATTAGTAACGTAACAGCTTGCTTATAAGTATTTTTTTACAATATTCATAAATTGACCAACATTTTTATTAAATCCTCGAACTTCATGCGGAAGTATATTATTCCAAATTCTTGCTACTCTTACCAAGAATGATCGGCTCATGTACAAAGTAGAATGAATTGGACATATCAAAATGTTGGTTCTAGAAGAGCGACCAAAACTGAATCTCTCAAAAATATAAGATGGTTGACCATTTTTCATTATTTTATAAAAATGAGTAATTATTCGCAAGTCTATAAAAGTTTGAAAGTCTGAGCCCAATGTTCGAATTACATAAGCTGAAATGTGATCCCTATAGTTAAGACCATAAATAAATCGTACTACTCTATTGAAGCAAATACGAAGTTTTGAAATGTTTTGTTGTGACATTCCTGAAAAAACCTCAATCCCATACAGAAATAGTGGAAGACACAACGATATTGCTACCCGCTTTTTCACAATTAAAGGAAGAAAAATGCCCAAGTTGTACAGTCGTCTTAATACGTAAGACACTCTTGATACTATGTTGTTGACTTGATATAAAAAGTTAAGTTTGCAATCAAGGTATATTCCTAAAACTTTATGATGCGACACAAATATAATGGGGTCTTCTCTAAGTGATATCATAGGTGGGAATAAACTGTGGGAGAAAAACATACACTTTGATTTAGAAGAATTTAGCGACAAAAAATTTTGTTTGGTCCAGTCTGCTACATTTCTTAATTCATTATTAATATTATTGGCCAGATAATCTAACCCCAAACCAGAGTCGTCTCCTAATAAGTAAATATCATCTGCATACGTATAGCATTTACAAAAATTTATAATACGGTAGAGATCATTCATATACATTAAAAATAGTAGTGGTCCTAAAATAGACCCTTGGGGTACACCCCTAAACACTTCTAGTGTAGACGACCTTTCACCTCTAAGTTCAACATACTGCATTCTACCCTTAACAAATGAAGATATTAAGGTACGCGCCGTATAATTAAAGTTAAATTCATTACTAAGTTTATGACATAATAATTCACAATTTAAGGAATCAAAGGCCTTGCTTAAATCCAATGTAACAAGTATAGAACTGTGCGATTTATCCATGTTATGCCTCAATGTCTCTGCAATATCTAAGACCAGACCCGTTGTGTTATAGCCTTTCCTGTAACCAGACTGATAAGGATTTAGTAAATTTTCTGAGCTAAGATAATCTTGAATTTGGTTTCTTAGTACTATTTCTAGAATTTTAGAACTTGAACAAAGAATACTTATTGATCGAAAATCTGAAAGAGAGCAAGGGGTTTTTACCTTTGGTATGGGCACAACTCTACCAACTTTCCAAAGTTTAGGAAATTCTGAATAGGTTATTGCTGAGTTGATCAAATAAGTTAGAAACTTTGATATAAATGGAAATACAAGTTTTAAAAACTTTAATGGAATACCATCCGGACCAACCGAGTTAGATTTAATACTATGTAATGCTTTAAACACCTCGAGTTCATCAACATTTCTAAAATAAAATCTATTATATTTTTAAGAATAAAAATTTTGTTCACAAATAAAAAAAAGGATTTTTTTGTTAAATTTTTTGTCAAAGAAAATGAAAAGGTTTTTGAGAGTAATCCATCGCATTAGTTTTATACTATAGAAAAAATACGCGTTTTTATATTTATAAAATGTTTTGGTTTGTAATAATTGATTTTAGAAATTTTGTATTAAAATCATTATACCTAACACTGTTATTACCTGTACAAAAAACCATGTAAAATTGTTGCCTATTGGGCTGTTATCAGAAGAAGCGGCTGAGGCACGAAACAAACGTTTCCAACTTTACAGGCAGAATTTTATTAAAAAAAATTTCAGGGTTTCAGTGTAGCATGATATTATTAATAGGCTGTACGAAAGAAACATTTTGTTCATGCTTCCACCTGTACTTAACAATGAAGAAAATTCAAATTCGGAAGATATGTTTAAAGAATCAGATGAAAAAAGGCCGTGACAATCATCATCATCTTAGTGCAAACAAGAAGTTCTTTTAAATAAATTATTTGTAACAATTTTTAATAAAATTTAACGCTACAATTTTGAATAAGTTTTATTATGAATAAATTAATTATTTTTAGATAAATAAAAAACTATAAAGTAACAAATTACAAAAATTAGGTTTTAATCATATTCTTGGAAGGTGGGGATTGATAAGGCATTAGAACGATTAATAATAAATATTTTTAGGAAATTGGCAAAAAAAAATTGAAAATAAAATTTTTTTCATACGGACTTTCATACGGACATTGTCAGCTGAAGCAAATGCGTTTTTTCTCCATTTTTGCATTTGCTTTTGCTGCACATTTTACCACAGCAACAGTTAAGCAACTGCATGTGCTTTTAAAAAAATTAAGAATTTTTAATCACTGATTTAAATTAATAATATCCATTTGTTATAGAAAGCATACCTCGAGGCGCAAATTAAAAAATTTTGGAATATTTGAATCACACTTTTTCGATCTGGTGGGTTACTCTATTGCGATTCATATGATTATCTTTCCAATCCAAATAACGAGTAGCCTGTGGTTTCTGGAATTAAATAAGATCAAACTCTTCTTTACTAGAAATCACAAATCTACAAAAATGCCATAAATTCGTTTTGTTTATTTCTTGCTGCATCTCAATTGCTATCAATTAAAGAAAACGGCCATTTTTGGTTTATTTATTTGGCCTTGACTTGTTTTCTGTTTTTATAAGAAATTTGATATTGCTAAAAAATTTTGCGAAAACATGTTTTATAAAAGAACAAAGTGTTTGTTGAAAGCGCTACTAAAGTAATGTTTAATATTTTTTTCGTTAATGCTGTAAATTTATTTTTTTGTTAATGTGAATTGCTACTTAAATTATCCAAAATGAACCTGATCAATTATGAAAAAAGGCTTGAGCAATTTCCAAATTATAAATGAATTATTACTTGTATTGAATTCAACCATTAATTTAAACATCCTTTTGATGAAAAACAACATGCAAATTATAAATTTTGGAGTTTTTTATATGGGAAGGCCGTTTAAAATTTTTGTCCTTTTTCAATGCCTGTCGTCTGCAAAATGACCCCTGAAGTTCTTTCCGTACTACAATTAACTTCCATTTATATCCAAGCAACAGTAATTCTTAAAAAAACCGACTTCAAGACAGATTGACTTGTTCAATAACAGTTCAAAAGTCTGGCCACATACATCAAATTACATTTATCATTGGGACACCCTTTAATTTTCGAATCCTTGTTTTCTCTCACAATGCTCCATTTTTCCTAATCCTTACACTGTTGCCAATACATTATTACACAAATAGCGGTCCGAATAACAATTTAACTTTTTTACTCTCAAACGTTTATTAATATAGTACAGACGTCGCTTACAAAAGAATTTTTTAACCGACTTCAAAAAAAGAAGGAGGTTATCAATTCGACTGAATGTTGCTTTTTTATTTTTGTGCCTGCAGAACTCAGTCATTTCTGAACCGATTTAAAAATTTTTTTAATAGATTATGCTTAGGGATTAGTGCCGTTTTAAGAACAGTTGATAATCTTAAAAATTAAAGCGTTTTCCCATGCAACATAAAGGTTTTTTTAATGTATTATGAACCGTGTAGGGCACCACTCGAAAATTTAAATAAAACTGAGTATCAATATGGTTTTCAATAGAAAAAAGGAATATAAAAATAATCTTCTGAACCGATATAGACAAACGCTTAAAGATAAGAAAAAATGCCGATTGCTATGACCGTCATAATAACAAGCACAAATTTTCAAAATTATAAATTAAAGGGTGCCCCAATAGTTCATTTAATTTTATGTATATGGCCATACTTTTGAACACTTGTAGACAGACAGTTGAAATTTTCAAAGAACCTGTATTGATAAGTCTGCTATAACAACAAGTATACAATTTGAATTTAGAAATTAAAGAGTGTTCCCATAATAAATGTAATTTTACCTATATAGCCCTATCTTTTGAGCCGTTATATACAGGCACTTGAAAATTAGATGGATGTTATGTAGAACGCACCAGTATTACTAAGTATGCTAACTCAGCGTATATAAAATTTGAAATTAAAGGGTGTCCCAATAGTTATGTAAAAAAACTTTAAACCTTATAGATAGGCTGCTGAAAGTTAAGAAAAAGTATATGTATATAAAGTATACAATTTGTATTTTTAAATTAGAGGGTGTTCCCACAGTTTATGTAATCTAACCTATATGAGCATATCTTCTGAAACATTATATACAATTACTTAAAAGGTATAAAAAATATCTGGTATAATGAGAAGTATAAATATTTAAAATTATAAATTTAAGGGTGTTATATTAGTTGATGTAATCTGATATATATATGGTCAAACTATAGAACCGTATAGACAGGCGGTTGAAATTGGCACAGAACCTGACTGATAAGTCTACTTCAACAGCAACTATATAAATTGAATTAAAAATAAAAGGCTGTCTTAATAGTTGCTGTTATTTGATGTATGTGGCCATACTTTTGAGCCGTTATAGACAGTCAGATAAAATCGGTTTTGAAGTCGGTTTTTTTTCCAAGAATTATTTTAAACGAGATTGTTTGGTGATTGATTGATTCTGCACTGAAAACAGTTTCTGCGATACAATTAAATCAATTTACTAGATTAAATGGTCGTGTTGTTTTACATTAGTAAACAGAGAAATATAATATAGACAGATGATTGAGTTAATTAATATTATAGAACAAAAAAATAGCGGTAAACAAAAAAATCATATTTTCCATGATTCTTTTGTTTTTATTACGAATTATAAGTAGTAGTTAGCAAACAATTACAATTAATAAGAGGTAAATATTTTTTCAAGGGACCGACAGCTTGTTACGAATTATTAGTAATTACGATTTATCGGGGTACGATTTATCGGGATTTTACTGTATTAAAAGTGATGTGTGTTTTGCTCACATTATTTAGGGTTTTTTTTAAAGTTGTATTGTATACCTGAGACCGCTTGGACAAGCATTTTTTAATTTCGTATTAACCATTGCGATCGAATTTGTTTTACCTTCCTTAGTTTCGAATCGAATTTGTATATACATAAAAATTGTTGTATCTCCACTTCATAATTTTAACACGGCAACATTGGTTACACCAAAGCAATAAAAGTAAATTTAAAAACCGCAAAATATAAAATTTTGAATTATAGTTTTAAATTCCACAATAACTAATTCAAAATTAGAAAAAAAAACAAGTAGGATTGCTATATTCGGCTCTGTTAAATCTTATATACCCTTTACCATCTATGTAAATCAAATTTAGTAAAGTAACTCCAATCAAAAAAGCAAATATTGGGGGACAGAGAATTAAAAAAATAAGAAAAAAATTAAATTTTGTGTATTTTTTAATTTTACACAAAAACGTTTTCGGCTCTTAATTGGATATGCTTTTTTATAAAATTTTAGTATTTCCTTAAAGATCTTTTCACAAGCTGTAAAATGAGCCCCGTAACTCGGAAAATATGGGCAGATGCCAATTTTTTTCTTTTGGTACTTCTTTCTAATTTTTTAATTCTCTATCCCCCCATATATTTAATTTTTCGATTGGAGTTACTTTATTGTTCCAAATAACATGAGAAAATTAGAGGTAGGCGTGGTGTTTTTCCCTCTGCGTCGAAGAATATAAGTATTTCGTTAAAGATCTTTTGAAAAGCTTTTCAATGATACCCATATTGATATTTGGAAAAATTTGAAATTTTCAGAGGTCCGCAACTCGGATAATATCGGCGAACGCCAGTTTATTCACTTAATGTTTCCTTTCTTATTTTTTAATTTTTTTTTTGGTTGGAGTCACCTAAATAAACTAGCCTCAATAGCGAAATTTGCGAAACCATGTCTAATCGATTGTCGTATTAAAAAATTCTCTAGTGCCATGCAAAGATTATTTCTACCCGTACAAGGCCGACAGACGGGCATCGCTGAATCGACCTCATTATGCATAAGAACTCAGAATATACATATAATGTTTGGGGTCGGAAATGGATATTGTAAAAATTATAAATAGAACGGCAAATGTAGGTATACCGTTTTTCCGCTTTTTGTGGTGAAGGGCATAGAGTTTTACCTCTTTTATTGAGACTAAGTTTTCCCAAACCTTTTTCTTAAAAAAAAATTTTTTTTTATATTTACATTGCTATAATTCTTTTTTCATAAAATGACAGCTCTTAATAATCATAATGAGTATAAATTACACTAACCTACATTAAATTACTTAACCTACATTATCGTAGTTTTTGCACTTCTCAGTTTTTAATAGTTGTGTGCCGTATTTTGTTTGCGTACACAAACGAAAACGTTGAAATACATTTAGAGTTGATATTCTTTGAACAGTTCGCTACGTTAGTGTATTGTTTTTTCTTAACACTGATTTAATTATTTTTAATGCGTAAGTCCTTCTTTAAATCCTGTACTTAAACTGCGCTCGTAAAAAAATGACATCACTTGTGGGCACAAAAACTTGTTTGCAGTAATGACGAATGATGTAAAGAATTTAGAACAGTTTTTAAAAGCTGATAATGCAATAGATTAAAGATTTGCAAAAAATTTTATTATTTTTCGGCAATTGATAACCTACCGAGACTATTTATAAGCAAAAAATTTAAAATAACAACACAAAAAACACACTAATCAGCTTCTTATCAAACAAGAAACAACTTAGTTATATGTTTTGTGTCGCAAGTCCCAAGTTCAAAAAAAATCTTTATCTGCCCAGAATTAATTATATTTCGGCACTTTATAGCAAAATCTTTATTAAGTTGAGTTGCGCTAAATGCGGACACTCCTTAATTTAAAGATGCAGAGAATTAAAAATGAGAAAAAAATTCAGTACTACATATAACTTACATAAAAATATCATCGGCCCTTAATAGGTTAAGCATTTTTTAAAAACTTAAGTATTTCCTAAAAGATCTCTTTAAAAGCTTTTAAATGATACTCATATGATATCTATTCAAGTCAACGGCCCACAGTGGTCAATTTCGCGAGATAGCGGTCAAAACTCTATAACTTTTGACCGGATTGGTATTTTTTTACGCAATTTGTTTTGTTCAATAGGAGGGACTTTAAGCTTCAATTTGCTTCAAACGTAAAAATCGAATGATAGGAAAGTAAGTAATGTGGAGTTAAAAATGCATTTTAATTTTTTGTTGAGTTTCCATGTAAAAGTTGAACATTTTGACATTTTAAATAGATATTATTTTTTTATAATTTCTTATTTTCTTCAATGGTATTTTACAACCAATACTTATTTATTATTCCTAAACTTAATTTTGGTCAGAAAATGCCAACATTTGGCCCCTGGTGGCCAAAGGTTGGTTTTTTGGAAGAAAGCTAATTCTTGTGAGGAAAAATAACACTGAAATTCCCAACAATATCAATACCATTTGGATATATTATATACAGAACACAACATCGATAAAATTTTAAGTAAACTTTTACTATTGATTTAAAGTTCACATATATTTTATTTAATTGTATTAATAAAAATTTATACTAAAATTAGAAACAAATTATAATCTTTAAACTAGTATTAATTAAACAATATTAGTAAAAATTTCTTCCAAATAGCTTTGATTTTTATTTTGCAGTAGTTGTTTAGCTTCTTCATCTAACCCTAATGAGGCCGCGGCCCATAACTCGAAAAATATGGGCAAGCCCCAATTTTTCCACTTGATGTTTTTTACTTGTTTTTTAATTCTCTAATTCGTTTTTTTTATTGGAGTTACTTCACTAAACTAGATTTGTTCCAAACGAAAAATTAGAAGCAGGTATAGTATTTTCCCCGCTGCTTCGAAGGACATGGACCAATCTTTCTGATTTTCAATAGCAAAATTTTCGTAACCTTGTCTGACCGATTGGCGTATTTAAGTTTCCTCTAGCTAATCTAGTGCCTTGGCAAAGTCAATATTAACCTGAACACGGACAGACAGACGGACAAAGCTCAATCGACTTCGCTATGCATAAGAACTCAGAATATATATACCTTATAAGGTCGAAAATGAATAATGTAGAAATTACACACGAAATGATTAATTTAGATATATCGTTTTTTACCTGTGTTTAAGGGTGTAAAAAATGGAACTCTTCCCCAAACAAGCATTGGACTAAACAATTCGTTTATTCAATGGAAGTAAAAAGTACAATGTCTAGGATTTATACTGGATTCTAAGTTTAAATTCAAAGATCACATACCTACTGTATGTTACAAATAAAATAAATATACTAATTGGTCTATTGTTTGCTTTTATAAATAGAAATTCAAGACAATATCGGGAAAAGCATACTGAATGATTGCTGTTTTTTTGTATAATGCATTATTGAGTTTTATTGTCTTTTTGCTTTATTGATTCAATGTAGTTCTGATTTAATCTATTCAAGCACTATTAAAATAAATTAACTTAAAAAAGATTCCGAATAATAAATTTTTATATTGAACTAGCGGACCCGGCGATCTTCGCCTCGCCCCAATTTAAAGCCTTCAGACAAACTTTAGAGTAATAATACAACACAAATATTTAAATTTTCAATGTGTTTTATTTGATGGAATCAGTAGAGAGCACAAAATTTAATACAAAAAAATCAATTTTCGATTTTGCCAATTTTCCGCATTTTCCACAATTTACACTAAGAACTTTCTATTTTCTGATTTGGAAAGCCATTAAGGAATAATTTTACGCAAAATTTCATAAAAAATTCGTTTTTCAATTTTCCGACTTTCCCGGATGAATTTTCTAAAATTTTCTTCCGTAAAGACCTTCTCCTCGAAAATACGAATAACTGACAAAAAAATTTACAGAAATCGGCCTAGCCGCTCTCATTTTGTGAATTACTATAACATTTTTACACCATTTTTATATACATATATAGAAGATACTTTTTTGTATAACACTTTAAAACTATTGTTAACCACCGTAAAAGAATACGTCGTCACAACTTCGTTGTGTAAATTCTTCGTATGAAACACAATAACGACCAAAAACACAGCTATTATAATATTTGAAGTTGTTTACTTTTTGAAAGCTGCTAAGGTGACCATAAAAAAAATAATATTTAAAAAGTTAAACATTAGAAAAAACATAACTAAAAACTATTTGTATATTTCACTTTAATCTGTACGCTTATTATAAATGCTGCAAAATAAAAATACATAAATGTTTTAAGTAAAATAACTTTATTTATTAAAATACTTCGAATCTAAAATCAAACATGGTCACTTTATACTGATTTGTTCGTCGTTCTCCGGCGTAAGAAATAGAAATAATTATATTGCATAGTTCGCCGCGTATGACGACTTTCGTCCTACGTAATGATTGTGTGCGTTTTCATATACACAAATGTGTTTTATTTTTGACGACGAATATTTGCGACCAAAAATTCGTCGTTCGTCACAGTTGTGTTCCTAGCATAAGGCGATTTTAATGACACGTGTAGATATTTGTCCAGAGTGTAATTTCAAATAACAGAACAGAAGGGTAGAAAACACGGAAGCGGCAATTTTTATGCGTCGGAATCAATTTTAACAAAGTTACGGCTAATAAATTTTAATTAATTTTCAAAATAAGATAAGTCCTCATCTATATCTGATTGCAGAGGTAGTAAACAGATAAGAGACAAAGAGAAAAAACGAGCATTTACGGCTGTACCGATTACAACAAAATTTTACTAGATATTTATGTCAAGGGTATGTTTTTTTAATGTTTATTTTGAAAAAATGGATTAAGAGGTGGAAGTACGCAGTGTGACCCTTGGAAATTTTTAACGAGTGACACAAAAAGGGGGATGTTTTACATATAATATTTAGTTTAATTCAACTCTTTAAAGTTTAATTTATTTACAGTTTTTATAATCAAAAATATATAAGCGTATGTAGTTAAAATAGATTAGATAAATTGCACATACATATGCAGATTATATAATAAAGCTAAAAAATAGTTGGTGCCTTGTTTTTGTTTTATATATGAACGTAATTACACAATGATTTTATAACAATGTACATCTATACTTTTTAACAATATCTGCACTGGAGTTCTATCTTTCAGAACAATATCCATTAAATTCACAAGTGTTTATTTTCTGGGTTTGAATAAATACGTTCAGCAGATGCACTACTGTGTGGTAAAGTGAATATGTTTGTATGTGCAAAAGTTATAAAAATATCAAAATAAATTAAATTCAAACCTGTTTCTTAAACTTCCTACTTCATGCCAAAATTGTTCGTCATCCGAAATTTTAAATATTTGCTAATAGTTTTCATCATTCGTTTTACTTTCTAATAGTTTTAGTTCTGTAATAAATGCCTCTGGATCAGTAATTACATATGAAAACTCTGAAACTAGCATAAAATAATGTATTTATTAGACTTAATAAATACTGAATCCAAATACCTTAGTACATTCAAACTATGCCTCCACACAATTTCTGATAAACAAAACAAAAAAGAGGCAAGAAGGTGAAATATATCAAAAGCTGGCAGAATTAGCTCTTTTTAAAAAAGGGTCATTATAACGGGCTACAACGATCACGCTTGGAGTGGGGAAGAGAACGAACGCACAATTTTATAAATATAAATCGATCTTAATAAAATCGCGTTCTTAAAATATTCGAAATAAATTTATCCCCTGATATAAAATATCAAAACCGGTTCTCTCGTGTTCAAAAAGAGCGTAAAGCACAAGATATCTGTCAAAACTTCTAAGTACATCAAAAATGTATGAAGCATCCCTAAATAGCACGGCGTCAACGCTTAGCAATTGAAAAATCCAATTTTGACAGTACGTTGGGAAGTGAAGTTGGCTGCTTGTTGGTTTGTTTTGTTTTGTTATGGTTGAAATGTTATGACAATTTTGTTATTTTCAAGGCAATCTGGCGGTTCTACCTCTTCTTTATTCTTATTTTTTATCCTTTTATCCTTTTATCCTTTTTTGAAGATTTCCTCTTTCTTGCAAATGGTACACCCATTAAAATGTGCAAAATTTTTATTTGAATAATGGATATAGTCCTTGAAAAACACAATAGTATGTAAGGAATTGCTTTTAATATATTGTTCGTTTTTGTTGCTATTTCTATACCCTTCACCATAAAAAGTGGAAAAAATGGTATAACTAAGTTTGTCATTCCGTGTGTAATTTCCACTCTATCCATTTCCGACCCCAAAACGTATATATATTCTGACTTCTTATGCATAGCGAACTCGACTTAGCGATGTCCGTCTTTCCGTCTGTGTTAATCTTACAATCAAGTTTGCCGGGGCAAAAAAATAAATATGGCAATCCAACAGATATAGTGTCGAAAGAGGTGCTATTGGAAATCAGCGCGATCAGTCCATTTTCTTCGAGGCAGCAGGCAAAACACCACGCCTAACTCTAATTTTTTCATGTCATTTAGAACAATAAAGTAACTCCAATCAAAAAAATAAATATATGGGGCGGTAGAGAATTAAAAAAAAAACGTCTAGTGAGAAAATTGTCGATCACTCATATTTTCCGAGTTATGGGGCTCTGATTTCAAATTTTTTTAAAAATCAATATGGGTATCATTTAAAAGCTTGTGAATAGATCTTTAAGTATATACTAAAATTTTTTAAAAATGCTTAACAAATGATGATCTGATGTCATTTTTATATAAAATTATATATATGCAGTACCAAAATTTTTTTATATTTTTTAAATTTTTGTCACCCCAATATTTGCTTTTTAGATTTGCATAGATAGATATAGCACTCTTTCTTGTTTATAAAAAAATTTTTGATTGAATGAAATATGCTAATTTTTATTTAGTTTTATAATTTTATTTTATAACAAGCAGTTATAAATTTTTGCCATTAAATGACTTGAGACAAAAAAATATTCAGGAAAGAAGAAATACATACATACATAATTTTAAATTCTTTCTTTTTTTTAAGATAACTAAACAAAGTATTTATCTATCTTGTTTTAAAAAGGCAAGCTCATATAAAATTAAACAATATAACCGTAGGAATACCAGCGCCATTGTCTGGTTTCAAAATCAAAATTTATTAAAATACAAAAAACATAATGATAAAAAGTTAAAGAAATTATATTCTTACTATTAGAAATTGTTTTGTTTTTAAGTTAACATATGTATTTTATAGACCTACTTTGTACACCTGTTTCACATGTTTTTGCAGATCGTGCAAATCAAATTACCCAGCTATGAGATTCAAAAGTTTAATTGTCATTAAAAATTGATAATCCCAAAAATGAAGGTTAAGATTTGAGATTAACTGCATCAATTAATATAAAATTCATTCTATTTTGTTTATTTTTTATTAGCTAATATAAATAATCTTTTTTTTCGATGTGTATGTGTATATTTAAATGTATTTAAATAGAAAAAAATTAGAGCAGCCACATATGTACATCTGTATGTAGTGCGTAAGCACTGTCGATTACATACTTTATGCGAATTTTGTTTAATTTTTGTTCACGTGCTGTTCCGTTTAAAACACATGAATTTTCTATTTAAAATTGTTTTTAATAGTTTCAATGTTAAATGAATGCAAAATAAAGATTTGAACACAGTGATAAAACTAGAGTTGGCATTATTAATAAATCGAACATTCTTATGAGCTAATAATAAGAAAAAAATGTAAAAGAAATTTTACCAATTTAATGTCTAAAAGTCCATTTTTAACATCGTTTGGAATGTTTAATCAAAACCCTAATAGAATAAAAAAAATTTTTCACTACAAAATTTATAATTCTACTTGTTCAACTGTACAACAGTTTTGCAATATACATCTAATTAAAGCAACTATAGGGCAACCCTTTAATTTCAAAATACAAATTATAAACTTGCTGTTGTAGTAGACTTAGCTATCAGGTTCGGGGTACCCTTTAATTTATAATTTTAAGTATTAATACTTATTACTATAACGGTCATAGCAATTGACACTCTGTCCAATTTGCAAGCACATTTAGGTATATTGCGAATCTTACTGGACATTACTTTTTTAGTTTATATTGGCTCTAAAAATTTACTGAGTGACCCTAGATTAATGAAGCTTGAGTATTTGTTATTGTCATGGGCTGTTAAAGCTAAAAAACAAAAATATATCGGACCTACCTCTGAAAAAACCCATTTTTTTAATTTTCCTATTATTTTAGCAATTACAACTTTTAAGATCAAAAAATGTTCAAAAACTTATAGTTGGACTCAAGAGATTTCAAAATTCCATTTTTGCCCCGACCCTTTTTTTTGGGCGGTGAAATAAAATATTATTTAAAAAAGAATGTAATTTTTAAATAAAAGCATAGAAATGAATTTATATGGGCAGGAAAAGGTATCCCTCCAATCCCACCCCCAAAACGTGTCTGTGCAAAAAAAATTTTTATTTGTAAAACTATTTTTGGGTATTTTTATAATATCATTTATTATATTATGCTTATATTCCAATAGCAGGTACCTATAGGTACTTCGTCGGTAGCAATCTAATGCAAATAAAAAAAATGAGGAAATGACGTACTTAAAGATAAAAATAGCATCAAAAAATAGCTTTTATTTAGCTCTATTAAGTTGACTAAAAACTCGTTCCACTTCTGCACTAGACCATACTATGCATGGTCGCACAGCAAACTCAGCTAGCTCTTTGAAAATTTTATCTCCAGCCGAATTTTGATATTCAAAAACTTCGTACAATTATTCCATTTTATAGCATTTATATTATTAAGCTAATTTAAATTTCCGGGCTATAACCCAGTTATTCCAAATATTGAGAGGCAACTTTTTTTGTTATAAATACTATCACAATTGATCAGTTTTTTCTTAAATGTCCTTATTTTCTGGTAATCTGAAATGACAGTTTCTATTAGTAAAAAAAAGTTTTTATTGGCCCAATTAAAATATATTTCGTTATTTACAAGGCAGAGACGGATAGTCAATATATTTATAAAAAAAGGTTACAAATACATAGTTTAGCTTACTTTGTAACTAACAAAACTTATTGTAGCTTCAAAACGCTAAAAACCCGCCAACCAAAATTTTCCTAGCTGAAAAAAACTCTTAGCGGTTTTTTTCTAACTTCCTGCTTTTAATAGCAAAAAACCACCAGTTCTAGCGGGAAAACCGCCATTTTGGCAACACTGTTCTAAACCAACAAGTAAATTGCATAATTTTTGAAAATGTTATGAAATATTAGCTTAATATAACAAATAATTATTTTTTGTTTTGCAATTTCTAAAATAATTATTTTTAGGCTTTCCAATGCAAAACTGTCAAATCCGTGAAAATAATTAATTTATTCATAATACTAACTTCTTTAGGATTGTAACGGTAAATTTTATTTAAAATTGTAACAACTAATTTATTTAAAAAACTCTGACGATAAGTGTCATGGCCTTTCTTCGTCTGATCACTTTCGCATCTGAATCCTCTTCAGCGTTAAGTGGAAGCATAAAAGAAATTCCTACTTTCGTGAGTGAGTAAGTGAGTTAGAACATAGCAAAAGTCTTGAAAAATGTGTACTACAGTTCTGCTTAAAAGACAGAAATGTTTGTTTCGTGCCTCAGCCGCTTCTTCTAATAACAGCTCAATACGAGTAGGCAACAATTGTATTGGGTTTTTTGTAAATGTAATAACAGTGTTTGGTATAATGATTTTAATACAAAATTTCTAACATCAAGTATTAAAACCAAACAATTTTATAAATATAAAAACGCGTAAGTACAGATCGCTAATTTTAAAGTGATATATACAATTTATAGGAATGCGATGGATTACTCTCAAAAACCTTTTCACTTTTTTTCACAAAAAATTTTACCAAAACAACCGTTCGAACGAAATTTTTATCATAAAAATTTTAAACAAAATTTTTCTAAAAATTAATATAAGTACCTGGTAATATAGCCTTTAACAGAAAAAAATGAATACAAAATCTTTCTACGTTTGGCCACAAAAAATATATTGCAAAACTGTCAAAACCGTGTCAATAAAAACGTAAGCGATTTATCCAACTTTCCTGACTTTAACAGTGTCCCAAAACGACAAATCTCAAGCAAAAGCCTTGAAAATTCATTATACGATGCAAAATTTTACTATCTGTCCAGTTGCGTACTTCAATTTTTACATTTATCAATGTAATGTCTAATGTCCGGCCACATTGGCAAAATACCCCTATGTGCAACGGTTCAAAAGATAGGTAAATTTTTGTCGACTATGGGGACACCCTTTAATTTTTTGTATTACTTTTTGTTATTGAGAGCTATAGTAATTCTCAGTCATTTTAAATTTTGAACAAGAGCCTTTTGCAGTTTATAATACTCGTAAAAAATATGCATGTTGTAGGAGGACATCCTCTAATTTTTAATATTGTGAGGATAATATATCAAATTTCAAATAAATTTTAAAATTTAAGAAATGACTGATTTCTGCAGACGCAAACATTTGAAAAAAGTAACATTTAGACAAATTGATAACCTCATTCTTTTTTTTAAGTCGGTTAAAAATGAAGTCAATCTCAATTACGTGTGAATATTTCGTGGCTCTACTGAAAGACAAGGACCACGGATTATACATAAGATTTTTGGTTCAATAAACAATAGCGCAAAATATCTGTACAATTTTTTTCTTTTAAATTATTTTTGTTTTTAATTTATTTTATTATAGTAAGTTTTCTTACTATCGAATGCAATGAAATTAGCAAAATTGGTGTAGGTCGCAAATGCTATAAAAGCCCTAATCTGGATGCTGGCGTAGATATATTGAACAACAACTTTGTAAATATTAATATTCCTTCACAAGCTAGCAACATCTATGATGATCTTTGTTTTGTTTCTATACAGAACCCTTCAGCTTTCGTTGTGTTAATCAGTCTAAAGTTTTGAATTGTTTATTATCAATAAAATCTAACGCAATTGGCTCGGATCCCTTAGATCCTAAGTTCTTAAAATCTTTAATACAAATAATACATATCCCTAAAACTTAGGGTGCATTCAGACCTATTTCTATTCTATCTTACTTATCTAAAGTTATGGAAAACCTTAATGCAAATAAAAACCTCGGGTTACATAAAATCTGAAAGTTGTACATCTCTTGTGGACGTGTTGAAGATCTTAGAGCAAGCTCAGATTTAAATATGATACCTTTTTTAGTACTTCTGGACACAGTAAGACATTTGACACTGTAGATCATAAAACTTTAAAACTCAAGCTCCAAAAGATATTTTACTTTTCAATATCGGACACGTTGAGATCTATCTAAAAGATTAGGACCTATGTTATTCTGTTTATACATTAATGATTTACCTGATCTTGTAATTAACTGCAAAGTTCACAAATTTCAAAGTTTATTTTTTGTGTATATAGCTGACATATTTTTGCCTACAGTGTGATTTGACATCACAGTTCAAAAAATAACAATATTTTTATTAATATTACGTGTCTTTTGAAACACCCCTTTATTTTTAGAATTCATTGTAAAATCGGCTGGGGTAAAAAATATTCTGTTGAAATTTTTCCTTTGGCTACGGAAACCTAAACGCAAATAAATTAGAAACATTTTCAATTCTTCATTTCCGTGAAAATATATATGAGATACTAGAAAGAAAGCATAAAGACTACTAAAAGAATAAAAGAGTTAATAATGAAAAAAAATTAAAAAATTATGTAAACACTCAATGAGAGGCGGTATCTGAATCATTCAGTTAACGTAATTTACTCACGAGTTTCATTAATCACACAACTCTAAATACAACGAAATGTGAATCTGAAACGGTTGTTTATAATTTTAAAGGTCGTAAAATCACACCATCAAGTGCGTATGAAATAAAAAAAAAATGATTTTCATTTCAAGCATCGCCAACCAGAGAAAGTGCTTTAAATGATAACGTGTTAGTTACATTACACTGAAAAAAAGCTTCATTACAATTCTAATAATGTTTAAAGTAAAAGCGTCATATTGTTTTACTTTCGGATACAAAAACATTGAATATTTTATAACTTAATTAATGAAAAGCTTAAATGCTATTTGATGATTATTAAAGCGGTAGTTTCAAAATATTAACAGTGTACCTTTTTTGTTGAGAGATTTGTGTTCTGCATTTTGCGCTCTTGGTCTCATGCCCTGTTAAAAACATTAAGATGGCAATCTAGCTGGGAAGTACTTCTGCCAAAAATGCTTAACTCCACACTCGATTACCTATTCAAAAATTTTTTGCTGGGAATGAATTAATAAAAAGTTTGATTTCTGTAATTAAAGAGAACCTATCTAAGTGACAAAATTTGTTAAACAATAATTGGTCAAGACTTCTATTATTATGATCTCCGAAAAATAGTTTCAGATTTTGGATCTTCTAAAAGAAGTGTTTATGCCCTTCATCATCTATGTAAATCTAGTTAAGTGAAGTAACTCCAATCAAAAAAGCAAATATTAGGGTGACAGAAAATTAAAAAAAAGAAATTTGGTACTAAATATATATTAATTTACATAAAAATGCCATCGGCTCTTAATAGGTTAAGCATTTTTAAAAAATTTTAGTATTTCCTTAAAAATCTCTTCAAAACCTTTAAAGTCATACGCATATTGCTATTTCAAAAAATTTTTAAATTTCAGAGCCCCGTAGCTCGGAAAATATGGGTGAGCGCCAATTTTTTCACTTGATGTTGTTTTCTTATTTTTCAATTTTCTTTTACTCCATATATTTGTTTTTTTGATTGGAGTCACTTCATTGTTCCAAATAACATGAAAAAATTATAAGTAGCCGTGGTATTTTGCCTGCTGTCTCGAAAGACATGGACCGATCATGATGATTTCCAATAGCACCTCTTTTGACACTATATCTGATCGATTGTCATATTAACACATTAACACTAAAACGGGCGGACAGATGGACATCGCTCAATCGACTTCGCTATGCATAAGAAATGGGGACGGAAATGGATATTGTAGAAATTACTCACGGAATGATAAACTTTTCTATACCCTTTATTCACTTTTTGTCGTGAAAGGTATAAAAAGATTCTAAATAATAAATTTTCGTATTTAATATAAATAAATAAAAAAGGGTATTTTTTTTTTTTTTTTTTTTTTGTTTGGGGACTTTTTTAATAAAATGCTCTTCTCTAAGGGGATTTTATTATTTTTGTTAATTCATTAATATTATTTTTTCCAGAATTAGAAATAAAAACTATTGATGCAAACTATACAAATTTTTTAGGAATTTGATTTGAATCTCAGCAGCCTTATATTCATTTTTAGGGGAGTGAAGGAAAAATATCTGAGAGCCGTGATTTAGGTTAGTGGAAATGGTAACAAAAATATTTAATTAAAAAATATGTATATTAATCTGCTCTTTTCATCTAATTTTCTTTAGCATTTGAGCAACTACTAAAAGCTATTAGAAACCATTTGAAGTAGTTCAAAGTTCATTTTTATAAAAGGAGATTATACAAGTCAGCTTTTGTCAATTTAATTCGGAGTTCCTCAGTGTTAGGAAACATCTTTTACATCAATTTCAAATTTGGTGCAAGCAAAACAAAGGAAGAGTAGATTTCAATTGTGAAAAAGTTCTTAGTCAAGAAAGTGTATTTGAAAAAAGAATATTAATATATACAAAGATTTGTACATGTTATTTTTAAATCAGATATTTTGACATATACAAAAATGCATTTAAATAATTCTTGCCAAAAAACCGACTTCAAAACAAAAATTACATTAACTATGGGAACCCCCTTATATTCCACCACCAAACTTTATACTTTTTATAGCACTACATCTCCTTGTTAATTTCAACCGTCTTTCTGCAACTGTTCATTAGCTTTGCAATACACGTCAAATTCCAGCACCAGCAGAGGTACCTTTGTATTTCCAAACTCAAATTTTATACTTGCTGTTGTAGTAGAGATAGCGATCAGGTTCTTTGTAAATTTCAACCGTCTCTCTATAGCGGTTCAACAGTTTAGCCATATACACCAAATTACAGTAACTGTTGTAACACCCTTTCGTTTATAATTTATAAATGTTTATACTTCTTCTTACAAAAAACAAAGTACTGGACATACTGTCTAAGAGATACAGCCATATATATAGGTCTTTAATTTTTCGAACACTCTTTAATATCTAAATTCAAATTTTAAGCTAATTGATATAGCCGGCAAAGCAATAAAGGTCCTTTTTTTTGAAGTCGGTTAAGAAGCTTAAGATGCAACCGAACTCGCTAGCCCGCAATGTCTTAAAGGACCATGAACTAAGCCAATTATATGTCTGTATGTAGAGCTCCTTTTAATTTATTTAAGTTTAATTTTTAACTAATAAATAATAGATATTCATATCGCTCATTTACTTCAAGAACGTCCTAACTCAAAAAAATTAATTTCGAGAAAATCGCAGTTAAAATTTTTGACTCGTTCTCACCATCGATAAAAATATCAGAATGCTTAAGTTTCCACTACAATTAGTAAAATGATATATTATATATTAAAGGGGAGGTCTTGGTCAAACTATGTGGGATGTTTGAATTATGACATTATTGCTGTAAAATATATATCCGATATTGTGTCGTAAACTAAAATATGTCGTTATTTATGAAAAGAAAAACGGAGTTTCACTTAATATTTTTCATCAACACAGCCATACTTGTAAATAAAACATTATATGCGAAAAGTCGATACATTTTTAAAATATCTTTTTTTCATATATACAGTCACAAAACGAAATGTGACAATGTTTTAGAAAGCGATATGATCTTTACGTTATGAAGTTTATTTCACAACTCCAAATTTATCGTTCTTATTGATATTGAAAAATCAAGTTTTAAAATATGAAGTGAAATAATACCTTATTCTGTTAAAACGTGGAAAGTATAAAAGACATAAATATGAAACTTATACACAATATAAAGCACGAAATGGTGAACAATGCTGTATGATTTACTCCAAAATTTGGAATTTTGAGTTATGACGTTCTTGAAGTAAATGAGCGATATGTACTTATTGTTTATTAGTTAAGTTATGCTGAAGACTCAATTAAGAATTTAAAATAAATGCTATTGGTCTGGGAGGAATTTATGAACAGGTTGATTTTTGTTTGTAGAACGACTCATTTTCCATAGTTTATATTGTTTGAAAAACACAAAATTCTATATTTTCTTTAATCATAATTACTGTGTAGCTGCATATTTTGTTTTTTTTTTTTTTCTTAGTGAAATAAATCTTTTTTAAATGAAATTAAATTCTGAAATTTTCTTATCGCCAATTATAGAATTTTTTGTTTCTAGACAAATTTAATTATCTTTTAATGCTGTGCAAATTATTCGCCGAGATTTGCAGAAAATCATTTCAGTTGGGTTTGTGCTGAAGTTGAATTAGATCTTAAGCAAGCGTATTGTCAAGCTAAATTAAAATATGTTTGACTAACATTTATTAAGACTATCATTAAAAGTGCTAAAATTAAATTAAAAAGGATCGCATCTATAAGCAAACTTGAAAAAAAACAATCAGTGTCCAAAAAAAAAAACATTGTTTAAACAAGTAAGATTTCTCTTAAATATTTTAAACATCTTTTTGTGGAATATAATACAGTTAAAGTAATGGAAGGATATATTACAACACTAAATAAAGTATAAAATAATAATAATAAAATAATTAAATTTTGATTAAGGTGCCATGACGAACATTGAAATAATCCAAAACATAGTATTATTATATTTTATATAAAAGCAAAGTTTGAATTGCTTCTTCCAAAGGTTTGATAAAAAAAAAATGTTAGTTAATATATATTTGTTACTCTTTCGACATTTTTTATGGCTTCATAGTAATCCTGGGGGACATACATTAAATTATTTTTCCTCAAAGCTATTTCTACTACTTCAAAATCACTATTATTTGTCAAAAATGAATGTCCTGATAGTAAAAACTTATGGTTAATAATATCTGCACTATTTTCTGCCAATTGCACAATTTTCAACGATGTTAATGCCAATTTTATATTGCTGTTCTGTCCAGCGCACATATCGCTGTAAGCTATGATATGTTTATGATTTTTAAGTTGTTTTTAGGTATTTTATTGGACTTAAACCAGTTTCAAAATTTTTTATTTTTTTTAATCTCGTTAACTAATTTTAAAGTGCCCAAAATCATAGCGATTTTAATGATACTAGACTTAAAATGTTTATAACACAAAGATTATATAGGATTATGATTATTGTTATCATTAACTACCTTTTTTTAAAAAATGGACTTGAACCACTTTCAAAATAAACGATTCATATATTATGTAAAAGCAAAGTTTGAAACGAACGCTTAGATGCATATTAATTAACTTTTCTCAAAACACTAGTCATTTAACTTTTAAAGCTAAGAAATGCGCTTTTAAATTAATGAGCAAAGGATATTTGAACCCATGACAAACTCCGTCATGTAAGAGCAAATAAATACAAGTGAAATAAGGGATATGCAAAATTTTAGTAACAAAAATGTCGGTTCTTAAAATTGTTAGTTTTTATTGGCTCATAACTACATACAAGGAAATTATGCGAATGTGCATCGAGCATGTTGACTTAATGGCTTTGCTGCATCATACTAATCCTTTGTTTAAATTAATCATCACTGCTTTGTATAAATTTGACTGAATTTTATTGACGCCACCCCAAAATTCTTTGAGTAGGTAACAACCTGTTGGATGTAACAGTTTTTTACTTTATGCAAGTTAATAAGAAGATGCCGAGGAAGGCAAATCTGGTCATCACAACGAGAGGGCACTCACTCGACCATGTTTAACTTCCTTCAATTTTATTTTTTTTTTCAATCAAAATTGTTTTTACACTTTTATTTTTTAGAAACTTAATTATTTTAAATTAATCAATTGCCGCTATAAGTGGCTTACAATAAACATTTTTAGTTTGGATCCATCATGGGATCAGATAACATTACTACTCACGCATATTATCTCTGTGTACTGTTTCCCTACTAGCGAGACGTTTAACCAAGTTTGCAATCAAGTGCAAACATTTTAACAATTCTTATGATTTAATAACCAGTTATAATTTCTTTCTTCTTTAGCTATGGGCGTTTTACCTGAAGGGATTCCGCTTTCCTGGCAAGAAACAAAAGCTTTGGCTGAACACGTGCAACGACATGGTGTACAACAGTTTATAAATCTTTATCATAAGTCTAAAGATCGCACAGGAGATCCTTTGAAATGGGGCGATGAATTTGAATATATAATTGTCAAATTCGACGATGATAAAAAAGAAGCTAAGGTTGCTTGTAAATCTCAAGAACTTCTTAATATTTTAAACAAAAAAGAGAAACTAAATCTAAGCAAAGGAATATGGAGTCCAGAATTCGGAGCCTATCAGTTAGAAAGCTCTCCTCTCAAACCTTTCCAAGGATCTTTCGAACACTTTAAGACTGTCGAACAAAATATGCGTATGCGTCGTAAGGAGGTTCAAGATCTATTAGACGAGAACGAATGTATTTTGACGCTGGTTAATTCTTTGCGTTTTGGTTGCAAGGATTTTACAACTCCATCATTTGAAGTACGGCCTAATGATCCTATTTGTTATGCCAAATCTCTTTATATACCAGACGAAGTTATTTATTCTGGTCATCCTCGTTATCTTATCATAACTCGCAATATTCAGTTGAGGCGCGGAGAGAGAGTACAAGCTAAATTAAAAGTATTCAAAGATAAAAATACAAAGCTACCCATTGAAGGTAGCCCTTTAAAGGAACCCGATGTAATAATGTTTGACAACACTTTTGGTTGTAATTTACAAGTCACCTTTCAAGGAGCTGATATGACAGAAACCCGTTATTTATACGATCAATTAGCACCCCTATGCCCCATTATTCAAGCTGTCACAGCAGCTTCTCCAATATTTCGAGGTTATTTAACGGAAATAGACAACAGCTATAATTTTCTCGGTGATGGCTCAGATGATCGGACGGCAGAAGAAAGGGGTCTTAAACCCCTTAAAAATAACAAATGTCGTTTAGCAAAAAAACGTTGGGATTCAATAGATTCTTATCTAACTCCTGAAGCCGAGATATATAACGATACTGAACTATTTTATGATCAAAATTTATACGATAACTTGCGTACTGAAGGTGTTGATCACGCTATGGCCCAACATGTAGCCCATATCTTTATGCGTGATCCTCTGCTTATGCTCACCGGTAAAATGAATCAAAATGATGATAAAGATACTGGTCATTTTGATAATATTAACACTACAACGTGGCAAACATTACGCTTTAAGCCTGCCATTCCAAATACCGAACTTTGTTGGAGAGTAGAATTTCGTCCATGCGATATTCAAATTACCGATTTCGAAAATGCTGCTGTTTCTTGTTTTGTCATACTTTTAACACGCGCAATACTTCATTATCGCTTAAATTTTCTTATTCCTATTAGTAAAATAGATGAGAATATGCAAACTGCTCAAAAACGTGATGCTTGCCGGAAGGAGAAGTTTTATTTCCGTAAGAACGTTATGAATCCCGAATCGCACTTAAACGAGGATGGCGAAGGACTAAAATATCTACATAGTAATGGTTTGAACAATGTTAACATATATGATAATTGTAATAAGGCAAACGATAAAACTAATGGCTTCCACAAAGAAGACTTCATACATAATAATTTTGTTACAGCTGGGTTCAAAAATGGCAATTTTAGTAAAGAAATGGAATTAATGAGTATTGATGAAATATTTAACGGAAAGGTCAGTTTTACAAAAATAATTATCAACTTTTAAAATCCAACAATCTTGTTCTTTGATAAAAAAAATTTTTAGTCCAAAACATGTCCCGGCTTAATACCTTTAATACGCAGCTATTTGCATACAATAGATTTAGATAATGAGACATATAATATCATAGACAGATATTTAACACTTATAGAGAAGAGAGCATCTGGCGAAATTCCCACCAATGCCATGTGGTTAAGACAGCAAGTTCTTAATCATCCGGAGTACAGGTAATTATTGAAATAAATTTTAACATTTTTTTCATATCAATACAATTTGCTTTTTTTGTTCTTGCAGAAAAGATTCTATAGTAACTGAAAGAATTAATTATGATATTCTCAAGAAGATTAAACAAATTCAAGAAGCAGAAATATTTGAACATAATTATATTTTATAATGGTGTGTTTTTTTTACAAAACAAAAAATATCATCTTCTTAATAAAAGCTCTTTTAAATTAATATTTTCCCAACTTATCATCCCCTGCTATTAATAATGCACAAGTATTCTTAAAAGCATTATCTTCATAAAGTTTGTATATTTCAATTTTTGATTTTTTTCAATAGTTTTTTATTTGAACAAAAATTGATTTGAGAGGTAAAGTATTAAATTATTAACACAGTTTTTATTTGACCTTTTAATTAATTAATTCTTGACGCTAACAACAATTTAATTAGTGAACTACAAGTATTCTTTAGGAGCAAGTATTCATATTTATTTTACCAAATCACATACACTTAAAATTAATTCAAGTTGAATAACAAGTTAAGAAACTAACTAACTTCTACAATATCCATTTCCGACCCCATAAAGTATTTATATTCTGACTTCTTATGCATAGAAAAGTTGATTGAGCGATGTCCGTCTATCCGACAAATTTTATTTCAACAAAAATTTAAATAGCCAATCGATCAGACCTAGTGTCGATAAGCAACATCGGTTCATGTCCTTAGACGCAGCGAGCAAATCACCACGCCTACCTCTTATTTTTCCATATGGAACAGTAAAGTAACTGCAATTAAAAAAAAACAAATATTTGAAGCGATAGAGAATTAAAAAAATAAGAAAATAACACAATGTAAAAAAATTGGCGATCGCCTATATTTTCAGAGTTACAGGCCTCTGAAATTTTAAAATATTTTAAAATTATCAGTATGTGTATCATTTAAAAGCTTTCAATGAGATCTTTAAGGAAATACAAAAAAAATTTAAATGCTTAACCCGTTAAGAGCAGATAGCATTTTTATGTAAAATTATGTATATGTAACAGAGATCGGTTTCGGTTGCTTAATTTTCGAGTCTACTTAAACAAGCACTTAGTTTTTTTATGAGTGGAATCGTTTTTGTTCAAAAGCAAAAAACACTTGTTGAATAAACCGTTCGTTTAAAACATTCATTTTATGTACTCGCCATTTTGTGCGAACATGAATGTTCTGATAGTGTGGTTTAAGGTTTGAATCTATTTTTGCATCAAAGCCAACTTGTTGTTAGCGAAACAAGTGTTTTATTCAGTTGTAAATTAATTTTCCACTCGATGTTTTCTTCTCTTGTTGTTTTTACGTAAAAGGTTATTTTAGCTACGTAATCTAATTAACCTTCCTATACTCGCATCAAAAAATGTAACACGTATACTCGTGCCCGGTCTGTCAGACCGATGTTTTTGCAGAGAATAAAAAACTTTAATAATTTAAAAAGAAATTATAAAATTACATTTTCTTTTAAAATGTATGTTTTTAGTTATATAAACAAAAGGTTTAGAAAAAATAACTTGTTTTATTAATATCTAATAGGTTTTTATTTCAGTCTTGTAAAATAAAGCATATTTCTTAAGACATATAGAAGCCTTAACAAATATATATTTATATTAAAAATAAACAAGCGAAAATTCAACTGCTTATAAAAAATAGTATAAAAAATAAAAAAATTAACCTTAATCTAATCAGACTTAGAACAAAAGCAATCGGAATTAGTGCAGTTTTAGCAAGTTTTGCGATTTTTCTTGGAGCTGCAATAGGAGCATCGACCTAAAGTATTGTTTTTAGTTGTTTTTGCACATTCAGAGTTATCCAATTTAAGTATTTTGGCAATCCTAAGTCTCATCAATCTTGGTAAGTTCATATCTACTGCTCGTCTTCTGAGGTGTTCATTTGTGAGATCATACGATAACTCTTCTTGGAACTACCTCCTTTAAGTCTTTATTGTCGGGTTGTTTTGAGTATATATTACATGTATTTATCACAGTTTCGTTCATTCAACTGTAAAATGTCACTATTGGCCATCTGTTTGTTCCCCTGGCAACATCGTAGGTTTCACGCATCTTATCTACCATATCCGCGCCCCCTTAGTAGCATTATAGTCCATTATAATCTCAGGTTTGCCTGTTTCTTCGTGGATTTTGTTATCATCATGCATACTAGAAACCAGGAGAACATTTTTTTTTTTGGTACGTAGGAAACAAAAGTACAATTGCTTCTATGCCCAAATAAACTTGATTTTTTCTTCGCGATTTCTGATATTAGTGAATTCGTCCTTGTTTTTTTTTTCGAATTTTTCCGACGAATAGTTCTATAAAACTCCTCAAAATAAATAAAAATAACTCAAAATTATGACATATGTTTAAAATATTACTTACGCAAAACTATTGCACCAATACTCACGTCGGTCTCACAGACCAATTATTGCCGCATGCGTACACACTTCTACCTTTTACAAACTCTTAAGCCACACTAAATTGAAGCTTATTGAGAATGGTGAAGCTAACAAAACTTATAATATGATCGCGCTCTTCGTTCCTTAAAAAAAAATTAAAAAAGGACAGAGTCGGTCTCAGAGACCGTATGCGTGAGTATAGGAAGGTTTTAAAGTTTTAAATGGAAGAGTGTACACAATCTATTTCTGAAGAAATTGCCAAAGGCAACTATAGTTTGTCAGGGCGGCGGAAAGGTCGTAGTTTTATATGGAATATTATGACAGAAATTCTAAAGCCAGACGGAACTGCAGTATCAAACTTCGTTTATTGTCGCCGATGCTCAAAAGTATTAAAATATTCTAATAGCCAGACGTCAATCCTAACATGTCACAAATGCTGCAGGAACATAAAAGACTGTGAGACTTTAAAAAAAGTCTCAACAAAAGACAAAAATGATGCAGTGGAAAAATGTTCAACTTGGATAATTGAAGACTGTCAGCCATTTTCGGCAGTGCAAGGCCCTGGATTCATAAATATGGCAACATTTTTGTTAAAAATTGGTGCAACTTATAGCGAAAATGTTGACGTGAAAGATTTACTTCCAGATGCGACAACAGTTTCACGCAAAGTACGCTAATGAAAAAAAGCAAGAAATTGCAGAAGAAATCTGTAACCCTGCAAACAGTGGTGAAGCATCAGCAACAATAGATATGTGGACTGACAACTACATAAAGCGAAATTTTTTAGGCGTAACATTTCATTACCAAAAGGATTTAAAGTTTTTTGATTTAGTGTTGGGTATAAAATCTATGGATTTCGAAAGGTCCACAGGAGAAAACATAATGAAAAAACTGAATACGTTGTTTAATGAGTTTGGTATACAAAGCACCTATAAAATTAAATTTGTAACTGACAGGGGAGCAAATATTGTTAAAGCTTTGTCACAAAATATTCGTATTAATTGCAGTAGCCATCTATTTTCAAATGCTTTGGATAAATCATTCAGTGATACAAAAGAATTTAATGATAGTATAGAGTGCTGCAAAAATTAGTATTTTACTAATTTTAAAAAAGCAAATTTACAACTTCTCTTGCCAACATCATTAAAAAACCAATGCCCAACAAGATGGAATTCACACTATAGAATGCTTAAGTCAATAACTGATAACTGGATTGAGATACAAAAACTTTTAAGACAGAATGAGCAAGAACAACGTATTTCAAACATAAACATACTCATAATTAAGGTCCTAGTAGAAATGTGTGGAGTTTTTGAAAATATTTTTAAAAAGTTGCAAGTTTGCTCTTCGCCATCATTGTGTTATGTTTTGCCATCCATTACAAAAATTAAAGACTTGTGTATGGGCAACGTTGATGACATGGCTGCAATTTCTATTTTAAAAGAAAATATTAAGAAAAATATAGATGATATATGAATCGCCAATATAAGTTTATGGCATAAAGCAGCATTTTTTTATACCGACCAGCTCTGAATATGCAGCCGAATGATCTTACAAGAATTAAAGGTTTTTGTGTTTCCTGCATTCATAACAATGCAGGACCGTCAGAATCTCCCTCATCAACTCCTACAACGGTATCATGAAGTAATTGTTCAATAGAAATCACGCCCTTTCCTATTTCAGCATCACACCTTTCAATTGATGAAAGTACTTCTAGTCGAAGTTCGCTTTAACCATGCACAATTTTTTTTCCCGGCTTGCTTAAACAGTCAGTGCTATACGCAACAAGCAATCCTGAAGATGAAGTTGAAAAATATTGCAGGGAATTAGTGGAAATAACCAAAAATTTTAATGTAGAAGAATGGTGGCAGTCAATTAAAAAGAAATAACCTCATTTTTCGAAAGTAGCACAGCGAATTCATTCTATTCCAGCTAGTAGCGCAGCTGCTGAGAGATCATTTTCTTTGGCTGGGAACATTATTTCAGAAAAGAGAAATAGATTAAGCCCCGGTTCCGTCGACAGCTTGCTGTTTTTAAATTCTTTTTCAAAAAATGTTTGTGCTTAATATCTAAACTTTTTTTAAGCACGTAAAATATAATGTTGAACTTTTTCTTGCTTTTTACCATGAATTGCTACTTAATTTTGTTTCCCTTTCCTTTTAATTAATTTTTGTTAATCTTTTTCAATTAAGATTTTGTTATGTCCTTTTTATAGTTTGAAAACTAATTTTTTCATGAAAATGTTACTTTTTTAGTTAATATATAATTTACATAAATAATTTTTTTACAAAATAAAGTCTGAAAATTAATGTGCTGTTTCTGTATTACAGGAGAACAACTCGTCTGAAAAATTTATATGAAAAGCACTCAGTTTTTTGAGTTATTTCCATATAAATTTTTCAGACGAGTTGATCGCCTGTAATATAGAAACAGCACATAAAAAAAACAAATTATATACTTTGCATTTCATTATTTATATTTGGATATATATTTATATATTATATAAATACATATTTTTACATTTATTTGCATAGTACATGTGTAAATATGATATCAACAAAAATTTTGTTTGCTTGTAAAATATTTTATATGTATCAAATTTTGTTTTCACCTTTAAAGTGTTTCTATACTACTACGAATAAATTTTTTCACTGTTAGCTAGAAATAAAAAATGCTAATATGTTAAATAGATAGAAAATCCACATCTGTAGGTTATTTTTCTGCATAGCGCTTTTTTACTTTCAAGTGGCTCGATTATTTTGGGTAAAACTCCAATCAGATCATGTACAAAAAAGACGCTGTGCAAAAAAATAACTTCTTGTTAACGAGACTTTTTTGTTTCAATACAAATCTGTTCGAGTCTAATGTTGAAAATGATTTACACTTGTTGTTGCATTTTGTGTTTGTGTAAAAAACCAACAAGTATTAAATTGATGTTATACTTGTTCGTGTTGTTCTTAAAATTCAACTACTGTAAACAAGACGGCTCGATCATACAAGTTGCAGGTCTCTGATATGTAATACTTATAATAATAATTGTTTTTTTCTTATTTTTTAATTCTCTGTCACCCCAATATTTGCTTTTTCGATTGAAGTTAATTAACTAAACTAGATTAACATGAAGAAATAGCACAGAGAAAAAGAACTATAATTATTTCGTAAAGCCAGAGCCTATTAAATTTTTAAGCAATTTAATAATAAATTTTTTTTTTTTTTTTTTTTGAAAAGAAACATTGTGCTTTCTTTTTTCTTGTTGAATATCTAGTTTTTGTTTTGTTTTTTTTCCTTCTTCATAATTAAAGAAGCACTATATATGTCTCTTCAGAACCTACAGAAAACCTGATTATATTGTGTACTATGTGTGAAAGGTTTCACCTCTGTATCAAAACTACAATTTGAGTGCAGTTTTCTTTTAAACTTTGTTTGGTGTTCACACACAAAAAGCTTTCATTTACAAATTTTGTTTCCTTCTGTTTGATCGTTTCTAATTTTTGGACGTTTAGTATGTAATGCTTATAACACAAAAATATGTGTATGTACATATATACAACTGTGTATAAGCAACGAAAGAAAAACTTTGTGAGTACATCAAAGTCGGTACTGTCCATCATTCTTTCTTCCTCTCTCTCAAATAAAATCAAAACCTTGGAAGATAAATTTACGTGTTTAAATGGGGTGTTTGATAAAAAAAAAGACAAGAAAATCACATACAATAAGGATTGTTGTTGTTGTTCATCGGTCGATTTGAACGATTGAACGAATTGAACGAAATTATCAGTCTTTGATAACTGACGGAAAAAGACCGGTCACTTAAACGAACACATGTCTAATTCTTGCTGTTAGATTTATTTTTCGTCTTACTATATATAATTTATAACAAATCTCATTATCGAATTCACTACAAGGAATTTTATATTTATTATAGTCAAAAAATTTTTATTTCTCTAACCGTTCTGATATTTCAGGTACATAAATTAGGGACTTTTAAATCTTTATTTCAATCATATCTCTTGTATTAGCAGTATTTCTATTTATATATTTTCCCATGAATCTGTATGTTAGTTAAATAGGAAAATTATTATTATTATTCAACACATTTCTAATATTCTCCTTATTCTTTGTGTGAAACTCAATATCACTTATCGGAAGTATCCCTTCTATCGAATTTTTTACTACATTTATTATAATTCGTTTACTATTTTCAGTAGTTAATGGTTTTTCCAGAAGCCTTTGGTTTTTGGTAGAAAAGATACTGAGTTCCACAAAAAGAATAAATACTGCATATTACAAATTATTTTATTTAAAATAAACTGTTTAAAAGTAAGACCATTTAACTATAATGATGGGCTTTAGTGACACTTGTCATATTAAGTTTGACAAGCGCTGTGCTCTGTACAAATGGGTTTCTTGCATTTAACGCAAACTTGCCAAATATTTATTCTAACTTATGTAAGCAGCAAATATAATATTTGCATTTTTTGATACGCCCAATTGCATTCTTATCGGCTTCAAAATCAGCATTCTGATCCGTATCGGTAACTGGTTCACCCGAATATTAACGCTTTGGTGTATTTCTCTTAGTTTTTTAAGTTGTTAGATGAATTCCATCAATAAACTTATTCAAAATCTTCTATTGATTTATGGTGTTGGTAACCTGGTCGATATTAAGGAATGACATATCTCTTTAACAAACTTCTCAAGAAAGTGATTTCGCTCTAATTTTAAAATAATAATAATATTTTCTTTGAAGATTATGAATGAGGCAAGAGCTTCTGTAGCCACCACCGAAATGTTGCTCGTTTTTTTTTTTTTGGACACTGTAAGAACATTTATCAATCGTTTCCATATCACCATTAGTTTCACTAAAATATAAATTAATTTTCGGTTTATTTTGTGAACTGCTTTAATCTTTGTGCTACGTGGTCAATGGCAGGCACATAAGGTATTAAGGATATACTTTCGTAGAAGTAACTTCCCAATGGAATAGTTTAATATCTTCGGGAGTTTATCTTCTGTTTTTTACTGTGTCTACGACGGATAACTTCTAAGTGGCCAGCTCTTTGGATAACGGAAATGTTGTAAAAAAATTCTTGCAAAAGAAACCGACTTCAAAACAGATTTTAGCTGTCTTCTATAACGGTTCAAAATTATAGCCATAAACATCAAAATAAATTAACTATTGAGGCACCCTTAAATTTATAATTTTGTATATTTGTACTTTATATTATACTGCTCATGTCGAATCTTTACGTCACCTAAGGGACACCATTTATTTTAAGATTAATTTTAGTATTACTTTGTGCTAAAGTGGGAGCTCACTGATACGTAGTTTTTTATTATAAAGTGGCGGTCTGTACTGTTCATAATACACGTAAAACTCATGCAACACATTAATTTTTAAAATTATGAACTGTTTTCACAACGATACCAATCTGTAAGTATAACCTCAATAATATATTGTTACAAAGATGCTTTATTTAAATCATAAAGAAATAATTGAGGCCAATAAAGTTAAACGAAATGGCCTATTGTGTTTGTTTTCAAAGCTAGAAGTTTCTATAAAACATCTGTATTACAAAACAAAAACAACTAACACAAAGCGATGACTAAACAAACACAATACACAAACATACACACACCTGCATTGTATAACAACTAAATAAAAATACACAACATGTATTTTTAAATAATGATTGAAGGTTCTAGAAGTATAATGCTCACTTATGTGTCTGAGATAAAAGTGGCAACGCAGCATTTTCAACTACGCAATAGATGGCGGTAGAAATTCTCGAACATTCAAGAACGCCTAAAAATAGGGTATATAAAAGCAACGCCAATACGTGCTGATTCATTCGTATTGTGAGCGTCATCTAGTTAAGATCTTGTGGTACAACAATTAAAGTTGCCAGCGTGTGTTATTAATCGGGAATAGTTAAATCGTCAAATAATTGATTAAATAAAGTGTAATTTAATTAAAACTCTAAAAGTTGTGTGTTTAATTATTTTGCAAATAAAGAACTCATTAATAAAACGTTTATAAATTTAAATAAACGTAACAATATATAGTAAAACTTCTACAAGATCATTCATAGGTATAAAATATTTTAAGTAAATTTTGTTGTTGATGTAGATAACATAGAAAACATAATTTTAAAAAATCCCAAATAAAAAAAATCTCTAAAACCCTAAAATGCAAAGAACTCCTCAACCCCCAAACTGAAATTTTCATCACCATTTAAAAAATAAAATCCCTGTTTTGGGAATAAATCCGCAAATTTTATACAAGCTGAAGCATACCTTAAGGATTAATTTAATAGCAACCTACATTTTTCATAAATCAAAACGAAAACACTTTTTTCTCCTAAAATCCAGTTCTAGCTTTTAACGAAACAAATATTTTCCACTTAAATTAATTTTTTAGAACAGTTTTCAGCTTGGCATTTACTAGATGCAATTATTTTTGAATTCTTACGTGGCTTTAAAAAACTCGATACAGTGGATGATAATAACAGTTGATCTGATGCAAATGTTATTAAATCTAAGGTTCTCTATATTTTCTTTTCCAAAAATTTGATCATAAAAATACAGATGTAAAGTTTATTACATTAGAAAGGAGTATTGTAAATCAATCGTTCGGAGGATGTCATTAAACTTGGAGTCGAACTATTAAAATATTTATAGTAATTTTCAACATGGCCGAAAGTGAAAAAGGGGATATAAAGCATTGGAAAAGAAGATGAAGACAAAAGCAACGCGTTGTTGCTTTAATCGCTGTGAACTTTTGTACAAAATTAAGATCCTGCTCAGATGATGCTGCGTTAAAGGCTTTAGCATTTCTAAGATATTATTATTTAATTAATTGAATAAAAATATTATTTTTACTTTTTATTTTCTAATTCTTTTTTGTTCGTTATTTCAACGAAAGTGCTGAACCGAACATTATTTACCACATTCATAAAAAATAAAATAGCTTTGAAATGTGTTTCACAAAAAAATACCATACAAACTTGTCCTAAAACAAATTTCAAAGCTGTTTTTATATTTTATGAATATGGCAGTATACATATTAAAAATTAAGTATGAATTATGCAGTTGCTCACAGCTTATTTTATGCATACCAATAGGAATTAAAAAAAACAAATTAAATAGACAAAAAACGTATAGTTTAACAAGAAAACATTATTTTATTTATTTTAAAAATAAATATTGTTTCCTTTTTCCCTTTTAAGAACAAACGTATGGATTCTTTTGATTGCAAATACCACTGTGGCTCATTATATTTCTTTATTCTTTTACTTCATGGCTTTCTCTGGCTTGATTCTACCGGTCTTGTGAACCCTTGGTCTCGTATTTACTAAACATGCGTTATTACTACAAATGTGTTACTTCGGCGAGACATGAACTACTCGATGCCTTGTTTAGTAACCTTACCCATCCACAGATATCTCTCCTTTAATCCAATAGCCACAACACAAGTCTGCAATACACTTTGTTGTTATACTCTTACACTTCCCTGCGAAACCGCTACCGTTCTTATTTTATATTATAAAGGGCTTCTTGACAATTATCTGTAGCTCTTATATTAAATTGAACGTCTCCACTAAATTATCTGCCATGGCTTTACACAATAATTGTCTTTTGCCTCTCTGGAGGCTTTTAATGCTGTTTGTTAATTTTTAATTGCTTATAACAATTATTATTTTTCGTTGCACGCATGCCCGAATGCGGTATCGAACTCAGGATCTCCTGTTTTGCAGTACGCACTACTACCAACGCAGCCATTGACGCTGCTCGGCTTTTGTTAGCTAATTGTGGTTTTTATTCTGTACACACACCATTAGTTGTTGAATTACCTTATTCACCACGCTCATACGGATAGCAACAACAGGGGTTGCCAGATCTTATATTCGTAACAATATTAACATTATTATTATTAAAAACAAGAAAAGTAAAATATGCAGCCTTTTTTATTCTACCTTATTTTACTTTTCCATATGATTGACACTTCATTTATGGTCATATTTTGTCAGTAATTTGGTTAATTTCGGGAAAATTTAAAATGCACATTAGTGCAGAGAGAATTGGTAGTAAATCAATTGAAAAACGGTCACTCGCAGCGGAAAATAGTTGAAATGAATTGAAATTTTTGAGAATGTATATGTTTTTAACATATGAATTTTTTGTTTTGAATGTTTTTTTAATTTTAAAATTATAAGAATGTATGTACCAAAGTATATCTATATTAAGTACATGCAAGTCTACAACAAATACAACATTAGAACAACAACAGGCATTTTGTTTGTGTAAAATTATGTATTGTCAAAAAACAGTTCAAAGATGGTAACATTTTATCATTTTTCTAATTAAAAATTAATATGAATTTTACTTCATTATTGTAAAAAAAAAGTAAGAGAATGACCTTTTAACGACTTAATCAATGTAAATTTAAACAAGAATTCAATAAAAAGATGTTCAATGCAACTTGAGTTGGAAAAGTGTAATTTCAATATTTCGTTTACCATCCCTGATAGAACATAATAAAAATGAAAAGAAACATGAAAAAACAAGAGAAATGTATAGCAAAATAAAAATTAAAATAAATGTAAACAAATTTTGACACAAAACATGATAAACACGCACACCAATAAAACTATCAGCTGAACTCCTGCATGTACTTGTTATAGATATACTTATATGTTTAAATATTTGAATTTTTTGACGTTAGGTTTTTTGAATTTTCTTTGTTTGTTTGAAAAAATAGTTTCAACCTAATTTTGCTTTTGAAAGAAAATCTAATTATTGATATTTTTTGTTTCCTGTTTTCTGAAGATGCCACCCAACGGTGTGGCGAAATATTGAAAAAATAATAAACAATATTTTTATTTATAAACTGGCCTAGTGCTAAAAAAAAATTGAAAAGAAAATTATTATATAAGAATTTTAAAAACCGAAAAAAGGCCGAAACGGGCTTGTTTATAAAATTTTAAAGCCGAAAGCTCGATTTCTAATTTTGTGGTTTTTAGCTATGTAGACCAATTATACTTGAGTCTTAAACTCTTTAGTGCCCTTTCTTACTTTTCTTGGTCAACTCATGGCTTAATGGTATAATATATAAAATTATATTTATAAAATTGCATGTGTGAATGCTGACTTAATTATTCTCTCACTTGTTTCTGGTAAAAACACAATAAACAACAACTACAATTGGTAAAAACAAATTTTCAGATCATATTTTAATATTTCTTTTTTTATACCCTTCACCACAAAAAGTGGAAAAAGGGTATACATATATAAGTTTGTCATTACGTGTGTAATTTTTACAATATCCATTTTCGACTCCATAAAGAATATATATATGCTGACTTCTATACATTGCGAAGTCGATTGAGCGGTATCCGCCTGTCCGTCAATTGATCAGATATAGTGTCGAAAGAGGTGCTATTAGAAATCAGCATGATCGGTCCATGTTCTTCGAGGCAGCAGGCAAAACACCACGCATACCTCTAACTTTTTCATGCCATTTGGAACAATAAAGTAACTCCAATCAAAAAATAAGTATATGAGGCAATAGAGAATTACAATAAGAAAAAAAAAACATCAAGTGAAAAAATTAGCGCTCCGAGTACGGGGCTCTAAAATTTTCAAATCTTTTTTTAGTATTAATATGGGTATCATTTTAAAGCTTCTACAGAGATCTTTAAGGAAATACTAAAATTTTCTAAAAATGCTTAACCCATTAACAGCCAATGTCATTTTATGTAAAATTTTATATACATATGTATATATGCAGTACCAACTTTTTTATTTTTTGATTCTCTGTCACCCCAATATTTGCTTTTATGATTGGAGTTGCTTCACTAAACTAGATTTACATAGATGATAAAGGGTATATAAAATTCGGCATAGCCGAACATAGCACTCTTACTTGTTCTTTTTTTTGGGTAGCAGGTAGATAGTAGTAGAGACAAGATAAAAATTTCAGGCTTAAATACGATTCGAACGTGCTAGACATGCAAATAACCCATCAGAATTCAAAACTCATGACTGAAAAAATTCAAAGCGCTGAACCATTTCTTATGCAGCAAATGGATAAATATGAAAATAATGATGGTTATCACTGTTAAGACACCAATAGCCATTTTGTAAAATTTATTTGCAGCTTACGGTGTATCTGTAACTAGAATGTCTGAAAACGGAAACAGTTTTACATCGGTAGAGTTTAAGAACTATCTGAAAAAGTGAAGTCAACTTAAATTTTTGAAAATCAGTTATTTTGAGACAGATCGATTCGTTCGTTTAAATATCCTGCCACACAAACAGTTCATCAAATTTAATACAAAATTTCGTGCTTTTAATCCCGGTCAGGCAAGTTGGACTTTTCGATAAATTCGATAAAGGAAAAATGGGTCAGAAGAACGAATTCGGCACCTTTGTGCCGAGTTCACACTGAGTTTAACTAAAAAGCAAAATATTATTTAAATATTATTGGACGGTGTGTTCCAACAGCCAAAGGATTTTTTCAAACAAAATATCTTAAAAAAGTAACCAAATGAGGAAAAAATAAACAAAATGATTTTGCTGAACATTGATAGATATTTGCGTAAAAAGTACAGTAGACTATGTCAGCACAAAAAATGGCTATTTTATTCGGATCAACCGATTTTAATGTAATTTTAAAGATAGATCCGTATATAAATTGAATATGAAAACTCCATATTGAAGAAAAAGGGGAAAATAAGCTCTTCATTACTGCTTTCGTACGTATTACTATCCACAAATGCGTAACCACACACTGTAAAAATTTGGTACCTTTGATCACAGACTATAAAATAAAAAATTAAAAAATAATAAAAAACTAAGCACAAGGAAAAAAATTACCAATTTTCATTAATATTAACCAAAACGGAAACGCTCCTCTCTGCTTATGTACAATAAATATTGAATAACGTTTAAAGTAAAACATGTTTCAGTAGTTTATTTAAAGCTTTTAATACTATAAGAAATGGTTGTAATCCCAAATCAGTTTTAACAAGATGTGTAAAATGTCGCTTTTCCTATATTAAGATTTTATTTAAGCTATAGTACTTACCACTAGATGGCGGCCACAAAACAAAATTTTAAATTTAAAAGGGAATGTACATTTCCACCATTTCATATTAAACTTGAATAAGTAAAAAGGGATTTTTTTTAATCAACCGATTTTGTATATTGTTCCACATATTTGTGAATACTGTCTATGTCTCATTTAAGTTGCTACCACTACACATGTAAAAATACGCATACACATATTCAAAACATATGTGAGTACATAGAATAAACAAAGAAAAAAGTGTTCATTAATAAACTTGGTCAAATTTTGGCCACAAGACAAACTCCAGTTATTATAATTATACAATTAACCACAAAAAGTAAAAAAAGTATATGTGTTTAAGTTCGTCATTCCGTTTGTAATTTCTACAATATCCATTTCCGACCAAATGAAGTATATTGTTCTGAGTCCTGAGTGAAGTCGATTGAGAGATATCCGTCTGTTCGTCCGTGTTAGTGTTGAAATCAAGTTGACCAAGGTACTAGATCAGCTAGAGAAAATTTAAATATGCCAATCGATCAGACATAGTGATCAGAGAGGTGCTATTGATAATCAGCAAGATCGGTCCATGTCCTTCGAGGCAGCGGGCAAAACACCACGCCTGCCTGAATTAGAATTAGAGAATTAAAAAATAAGACAAAACATCAAGTGAAAAAATTGGCGCTCGCCTATATTTTCCGAGTTGTGGGCCTCTGAAGTTTTTATAGAAAAGTTCGATTGTGCCCATAATTTTTAAGATATCACTGTGGGTAGAATTTAAAAGCTTTAGTTCAAAAATACTAAAATTTTTTTAAATCCTTAACTCATTAAGAGCCGAAAACGAAGGAAGAAAAATTTCTTCGGAATAAAAGCGAAATCGAAAACGGAATTGATTTTCTTTCAAATTAAATGTACTTTTAATTTGCAGAAATTTAATTCGTTTCGAAAGATTTTCAAGAAATTATAAAGGAATCAGCTTAAATATGATGTGAGTTTGTTATAGGTCTAAAAAGACAATAAAATTTCCAACGTATTTCTGAGAAATTTTCCGATTTTTTTAAGCTTAAGAGGTAGTTTTCAACTTTTACGCTCTATTTGCCACCTTTACTACTCTGCTCTTATATTTTTAAATACAAGGCTTTATCATAGTTCTTCGGTTTGGTGACAAGAAAGTAACCCTGATGACCTTCTCCAAGTTATTGTTGTCAAACATCCGAAGAAAGGTGGTCAAAGTAGCTCTAACAAATAGCGCAGAATTAAAATCTTGTACGTAATTATGAAAACTATAATGAGAATCATATTTGTTCGTATTGGCAAGTCAGACGACAAGTGCGAGTTATCTCACTTTCGACGGGATATGCAACAAAAAAAAAACGAGGATTTGGCTCACGAATCTGCAGAATTTGGTGTGAAAGAATTTCCATACCCGGGGAGTATGTTTACAGACGACGGTGGCACCTGCAGTAATGTCGAATCAAGAATAAGCAAGTCCTGTGGATCTTTCAAACAACTGAACAAAGTTTGACAATAAAATCATTACAGTTTAAAAACAAAGATTCGCATTTTTCGATTCTGCATATTAGCGTTACTATTATACGGCTCCAAGACCTGGCTTGTATCTGCTGACATTAAAAATCGCACTCTTAAGACCTTCTGGCCAAACACCATCAGTAACGCCGAGTTATATGCCAAAACCGATTTCTCAGTCATCAATATCGAGATTCGTAGAAGAAAATTCGGTTGGATTGAACATAAGCTACGTAAAGATCCAAATACAATCCACAAGGGAGTAGACGTTGAGCACGTCCCAACAACACCTGGAGACGTTCTACGCTGAACAAAGTCACCCAACATTCTGACATCAACAACTCTACAATTTTATTGGACCTGCAGACGATTTCTTCTAGGTGGAGAAATTTTATTGATGGCTTTTACACTTTATAGATGCAGGCAGCGTGAAACACCATCTTCACGCGAGCCGTTATAATAAATAAAAAACATAGATATATAAATGTTATATAGTTGAATTATTTTTATATCACAGCCTTCAGAGACATTTATAATTATACGGCAAATTATTTTGTATATATTCGTTACTCTTTCCAAATGTCAAAGCTCAATTTTTTTTTAATTTTACCTCTACAGCATAAAGTGAGTTAAACAAATCAGTAACTGGTTTTACCACCATGGTATAGGAGCTAAAGCAAACAACTTTTCGAAACATTGTAGAAAAGTCGGAATAATTCTGAGCGTAAGATACGGAATGTTAAAATCACCTACTTGAAACATTTCATATTAAAATTCCTATTTATTATACCCTTCACTACAAAAATTAGAAAAAGGGTATATCTAAGTTTGTCATTCCGTGTGTTATTTCTACAATATTAGGCATTAGATTATGTAAAAAAATTTAAATATGCTCATCGATCTGACATAGTTTCGAAAATTTTACTATTAATAATTTTTCCATATCATTTGAAACAAATCTAGTTAAGTGCAGTAACTCCAATACAAAAAAACAAAAAGCATGGGGCAATAAAGAATTAAAAATTAAGAAAAAATTAAGTGTGAATTTTTTAATAGAAATGTACGATTGTACACCATGTTTTTAAAATATCCATATTCGTATCATTTAAAAGCCTTTGAAGAGATCTTTTAGGAAATACCAAAATATTTTCAAAATTAATAGAACTTAAAATTATCGTACTATTTTCCCGAACAAATTAGTTAAATCACCGATATTGATTATTGAAGTTAAAAGTACGTCTCGATGGTCATTTCGCTACCGCTCACTTAGCTTTTTAGAAAATTTTTCAAAACTAATTTAAATGAACTAAAGACTTTTGTCCAAAGTTCAAGAAAACACAACAATAATCAACTATGATTTTACTTTTCTTTTCCACTATATACGGATGTCTTTTTATAATTTTTTTACAGTTTTATGCAGATTTCGAAAAATAAAATAAAAACAACAAGTAAAATATCACAAAAACACTTCGATATTTTATGCACGGGCACTTGCAGTTTAATAATTAAAATTAAATACACGGGAATATTAAATTAAATTAATCGAACTTTAAAATAATACATGGGGGTAATTAATAGATGAAGTAATTAATTGACGAATTCATTAGCATTGAATTATAACTAATGCTAATGATTTTTTTGCATTATCATTATTTTCGCTAATGGTAATTTTTTTTAATAAAAAGTTTTCATTGATAATTAGTCAAAAAACAAAATCATTACCTTAACAAGAAAATTAATTATTTGAAATCTTTTTTTTTGATTCCTTCAAATATAAATATGTCATGATATTGTCATGAAATATTTATTATTCAAAACTAAACTAAAAAATGAAATGTATAACTGCGGGGAAAACATATCCATATGACCATTTCGCTACTGCTCATATATAGCTCATCAGTGCATTCTACCCAAATTTTGTAAGAAAAACATCAGATTAAATGATTTCACAAAAAAATAAATATGTCAATCGATCAGTTATAGTGTCGAAAAAGGGGCTATTGGAAATCAGCATAATCGGTCCATGTCCTTTAAGGCAAAACACTACGCCTACCTCTAATTTTTTCATGTCATTTAGAACAATAAAGTAACTCCAATCAAAAAAATAAATATATGGGGCGATAGAGAATTTAAAAATACGAAAAAAAACATCAAGTAAAAAATTGGCCCTCGCCCATATTTTCCGAGTTACGGGGTTCTGAAATTTTTAAAATTTTTTGAAATATTCTTTTGAAGAGATCTTTAAGGACATACTAAAACTTTTTAAAAATGCTTAACCCATTAAGAGCCGATGTCATTTCTATGTAAAATTATATGTATGCAGTACCAAATTTTTTTTATTTTTAATTCTCTGTCAGCCCAATATATACATTTTTAATTGGAGATTCTTTACTAAACTATATTAACATAGATGAAAAAGAAGAAGATTCGGCATAGCCGAATATAGCACTCTTACGTGTTTTTGATTCAATTGTAATTAGTAACGAAACGATTTCAAAAAAACGGTAAACAACCATTAATTTTAAGTTTTTATCCAATTAATAATTCTTGCCCAAAAAACCGACTGCAAAACAGATTTCATCTTTATGTCTATAAGGGTTCAAAAGAATGGCCACATACATCAACTTATATTAACAACTATATCAGACTTAGTACTACATCTCCTTGTTAATTTCAACCGTCTGTCTACAACTGTTATACAGTTTAGCAATATACATCAAATAACAGCAACTATAGAGCAACTATATTAATTTTCAGATGTATGTCTATAACGGTTCAAAATTACGGCCACATACATCTACATACAAAAAACAATCGACACCCCCTTTTATTCCATCTCCCAACTTTGTACTTGTTATATTAGACTTATTACTACAGCTCCTTGTTAATTTTAACCGTTTGTCTAAAGCTGTTCAACAGTTTGGCAATGTACATAAAATTATAGCCAATTATGAAATTGTTGTTGTAGAGTAGTTAGCATTACAGGTTCGTTGTAAATTCTAAGCGTCTGTACACAACTGTGCAAAAGTAGGACCATATATATACATCAAATTAAATGAACTATTAGGGCACCAGTTAACTTATAATTTTGAATATCAACACTTGTTCCTTTAACATTCATAGCAATCGAAATTTTGTTGAATTTGCAAGCTTTTGTCTGTAACAGTTCAAAAGATAGGCCCATACAGGTAAATTCACGTCACCTCTGGAGACGACACCCTTTTATTATAAAATTTTTAAATTAAAGATTTTGCTATTGCGAGCTATAGTGGTATCATTTTTTAATTTTAAAGCGGTGCCCTTTACGGGTATATGACCCGTATACATGTAAAAAACACGCATGTTGTTCGGGAACATCCTTTAATTTTTGTAATTATGAACTGGTTTAAAAACGGGACTAATCTGTAATCAATACCTTTTAAATAAAGAAAATTTTTCAAAATCGGTTTACAAATGACTGACGAATTGATAAACAACCTCTTTCTTTTTTTGAAGTCGGTTAAAAATAAAAAACAGATGGGCACAAAAATAAGCAGTTTTAATTTACTTTAATCATGCTTGATTATTTAAAACTACAAAATCAAATATATTGCTGCGGGGAAAACATATCAATATGGCCATTTACAATTTTTATTTTTTCATTAAATCTTTCAAATACATGTAGGGTTTTTTAATGAAAACACCGTTGTTTAATTGTAAAGTATTTTAAGTATTTTTTTAATGATAAATTATTTGATTAAAAGTTAAATGAAAAGTATTTTAAGTATTTATTTAATGATAAATTATTTGATTAAAAGTTAACTGAAAAGTATTTTAAGTATTTATTTAATGATAAATTATTTGATTAAAAGTTAACTGTCCGAAGTTAAATCTTTCTCTCTCTACTGTCTAAGTTCAACTGCCCCGTTCATTGTCAAGCGTGCTTACCTCTACTTCTTACTCGTCCGTTTTAGTCACTAGTCACTCGTTTATCTATGTAACGTTGCACTTTAATAAGTGTTGCCACTTCTTGTTTTAAGTTTGTCATTACCCGTCCCCACATACATGTGAATGGTTTCCAAAGAGAACCCTTATGTTGAAAATTAAATAAAAAAATACCTAACAAAAAATTTTTAAAAGGTAATCGAGTTTGGAATTAAGCATTTTTGACGGAACTATTTCCCGACTAGATCGCCAACCTAATAATTTTCACAAGGCATGAGGCTTTTATAATCAATTACTAAGAATCGATTACATTAATTTTTGTAGGAAATAATGGTGATCATTAGTACGTATTTTAAGGTATTCTCTTTTAACATAAAGAACTAGTTCCATTACTACTTCCTTTTTTGGGAACTAATGAAATGCGTTTTGTAAGCGAGTAACAAAATATGGAAATCACAAAAGTAAGTCATTATATCGCAAGTACTTTTTAAGGTACTGTCTAATTTTTTGCTGGATAGTTAATGAATGTTTGCTGTGGTTTTAACCAACTTCAAAAAAAGAAGGAGGTTATACAATTTGGCTGAATGTTGCTTTTTTTATATTTGTGCCTCCAGAACTCAGTCATTTCTGATCCGATTTTGAAAATTTTTGGTAATATGATAGATTATGCTTACAGATTGGTCCCATTTTAAAAACAGTTCATAAGCTTAAGAACTAAAGGGTGTCCCCATACAACATACACATTTTTTACGTGTATTATGAACTGTTAAGGGTGATTCTGTAAAATTTAAAATGACTGCGTATTACTATGGCTCCCGAAAACAAAAAATAAATCTAAAATGTAAAGGGTGCATAATTGATGTAAATTTACTTATATGGGGCTATCTTTTGAACCGTTACAGACAAACGCTTGCAAATTGAACACAACGTCACACTGTGGTCAATATTTTGAGATAGCGGCTAAAACTCGTTTTGGTTTTTGTTCTCCAAATTTTAAAGTTATTAGACTCATATGAAAGAACTCTATTTCAACTATTTCACTGAGAACAGGGTGGTCCAAAATGGGCTTTTTCAGAATTTAGTAAATTTATGATATTTTTAGTTAATTTTTAAAGTTTAAATGATCATTTGTTTTTCAAGATTTTTGGACGAAATGAATTTTGTGTTGTAACTTAACTTATTTCCTATTACTGGTAAATAAATTGAAGCTCTACTGTTTTCAGAACAATTTAAATATTTTTTTAAAAAAGGTCAAATTTCTCGGAAATTTCCTACTTCATAGAACACAGCTCCTGTGAGTCAAGCTGAGTCAAAACACAAATCTACTATTTTGTAGTCTTAACTCTTCCCTACATTCCTTTATATACATGTCTATGCATCGAGACTGCACTTTTTGAGCTACAGCAATTTTTCTGACCCAAGGTAAAATATTCGGTACAAATGCACGTCATATTTTTTTAAAAGTTGATGAAATTTTATACGAGACTTCTTTTTGACACAAAAAATAATTCTGTTGAAATTAGGAGAAGTTGGCCCATATTTGGACCTAGTACACATAGAATGGTGTATCAAAATTTTGACAAAAATGACAATAGAACTCTCAAATTATGTGGTATCTAGCAATTCATTTGGAAATGGTAAAAAATGATTTTATTGCCATCTAATATTAAATACCTAAAAATTGCAAATAAATTTAAAACCAATGGAAATAACTGGTGAAACCAAGTACCTGTTATATTATTACCAGTACCTGTTAACTCTCAAATTATGTGGTATCTAGCAATTCATTTGGAAAAGGTAAAAAATGATTTTATTGCCATCTAATATCACACAACTTAAATACCTGAAAATTGCAAATAAATTTAAAACCAATGGAAATAACTGGTAAAACCAAGTACCTGTTATATTATGTTTCAAAGAGGAAAAAAAGATCATGTTGAAACTTCGAGCAATAGTATATTAATCCATGCATTCATTTTTTTCTTCATTATTGTTTGAACAATGGCTAAATTCAGTTATAGTGTTCTATCTGATATATATTTTGAACGGAAAGATGAAAACGACATTATTTTAATATAATGAATAATCCATTCTTCAAAATATGAGACAAACAAGAAATTCAAATTCATAACTTAAAAATAAAAAACTTTTTTAATACTTTAAGAAAACGGTACAATCAATGTTCCAGAAACAAGAAATTGTTTTACTCACGCAACCAAGAATGGCTAAGAAATAAACTTATTTTTAAAAAGCCATCAGTAACTACCACGGAAACTGGACTAGGTGGTCGACCAGCAAAGCCAATTGATAATTGTAGTGAAAGATCACGAAGACGCAAGCGTAAACATATCAATGAAGAAGTTTCTTGTAGCATCATAAAGGATTCATTTCTGCAACAAATTCAACCATCGAAAACTAAAAAGAGTAAAATTGCTATCATTAAAAAAATAGTGGAAGCAAGCCCCAGACGCACAAAAAGATTTTAGAAAGTATGCCGACACCAACTGAAGAAAATGACTAAAAACCAATATACAGAATTGCGGAAGCGAACCAATGAAAAAAATTGTGGAATTTTTCCATCATATCGAGATATAGTTTCTGCCAAAAAAGATTGCTTACCTTCACCAACTGCTATTAGTGTAACTTCAAGTTCAGCAGAAATAAAATTGCAGGATCTTCTTGAACACACTACAGAACGATTATTAAAGACAGTGATATTTGAATTTAATGATCAATGCATCGAAGTTAACTTTAAAATGTCACTTACAATGATCGATGGAAAAGTTGCACAAGCTTTAACCGAAACAAAGACTTCGTCAAGCTGCACCATATGCCAAAAAACATCAAGTCAATTGAGCCAACCACCAACACAAGACGATAGTTTTAATGAAGCATATGAATTTGGAATGTCACCTCTTCATGCTAGAATTCGTTTTATGGAGCATATTCTTAAATTGGGATACGATTTGGAATTTGGCCCGTTAGGCAAAATAGTGAGAAACAACAAAGAAAATTTGGAAAAAAGAAAGCAAAAAAAAATATATTCAAGAAAAATACCGTGAGATAGGCCTTATAATTGACCAGCCATAGCAAGGAGAAGGAAATTGTAAAGATGGAAACACAGCAAGGAGATTTTTTTCCGATCCAGAAACTGCAGCTTTTATAACTGGAGTAGATTATGATTTAATACGACGATTCCAAATCATATTAGAAGTTATAGCATGTAGCAATAACATATATGCAAAAAAAGTTGGTCAGTATGTCAACCACAGTTCACAAAATTTTGTTCCATGGGGAACAAATAATTCAGCACAATATGCTTCCAATTGAAGATCTCTCAGAAGAAGCGCAAGAAAAAAGGAACAAAGACTACAGATTCATTCGCGAGCACAATACAAGAAAAATTTCCAGATATTGTACTAATGAAGATCTTATTAATATTTTGTTGTGCACATCAGACCCATACATGTCCAGTATTCGACAAAAATGGAAATCAACCTCATTAGAGTTAGATGAAGAAGCTAAACAACTACTGCAAAATGAAAATCAAAGCTATTTGGAAGAAATTTTTACTAATATTGTTTAATTAATACTAGTTTAAAGATTATAATTTAATTCTAATTTTAGTATAAATTTTTATTAATACATTTAAATAAAATATATGAGCACTTTAAATCAATAGTAAAAGTATATAATATATCCAATTGAGACTAAATAAATGTCAGGGGCCAAATGTTGGCATTTTCTTACCAAAATTAAGTTTAGGAGTAATAAATGAGTATTGGTTGTAAAATACGATTGAAGAAAATATTCAACTTTTACATGGAAACTCAACAAGAAATTAAAATAGATTTCTAACTCAACATTACTTACGTTCCCATCAGTCGATTTTTACGTTTGAACACGCAAATTGAAGCTTAAAGTCCCTCCTATTGAACAAAACAAACTGCGTAAAAAAATACCAATCCGGTCAAAAGTTATAGAGATTTGACCGCTATCTCGCGAAATTGACCACTGTGCGTCGATTGCTATGGCCGTTATAGTAACAAGCATTACTATTACAAATTATAAATTAAAGGGTGCGCCAATAGTTCATTAAATTTGATGTATATGGCCATACTTTTGAACAGTTGTAGACAGACGCTTGAAATTTACAACGACCTAACTCCTCTATAACAACAAGTACAAAATTTGGATTTGGAAGTTAAAGGGTGTTCCAATAGTTAATGTAATTTTGTGTATATGACCAAACTTTTGAACCGTCATAGACAGAACGCTGAAACTTAAAAGGGTCCTGTATTGCTAAGTTCGCTATATCAACGAGTTTATAATTTGAATTTAGAAATCAAAGGGTGTCCCATAATTACTCTAGGTTTACTTATATAGGCCCATCTTTTGAACCGTTATAGACAAACGCTTGTAAATTTGACGCAATGTCGATCGCTATGGCCGTTATAGTAACAGCTGATAATATTTAAAATTATAAATTATAGGGTGCACCAATAGTTCATTTAATTTGGTATATGGCCATACTTTAAAACAGTTGTAGACAGACGATTGAAATTTACAAAGAACCTGTGTTACTAACTCCTCTATAACAACAAGTAAAAAATTGGGATTTGATAATAAACGGGTGTCCCAATAATTGATAAAATATGGTGTACGTGGCCGGACTTTTAAACTGTTATAGACAGACAGCTGAAATTTACAAGGGACATGTTTTGCTAAGTCATCTATAACAAGAATTTAGACAGTAAAGGGTGTTCCCAAAATTAATGTAATTTGTTCTAAATGGCCGTAATTTTTTAGCCGTTGTATACAAATGCTTTAATTTTTGACAGAATGTCCACTACTTTATTAGGTATAATAAGAAGTATAAAATTTTTATATTTTAAATTGAATAGTTGATATAATCTGATGTTTATGGGCAAACTGTTGAGCCGTTACAAACAGACGGCTGAAATTTACACAGAACCTTATTGCTAAATCTACTGCAACAGCAAGTATAGAATTTGAATTTGGAAATTAAAGAGTGACCCTATAGTTGCTGCAATTTGATGTATTATGTCAAACTAGTGAACAGTTGAAAAAGTATAAAGTTTGGAGATATAAGTGTGTCCCAATAGTTAATGTAACCTAATTTATGTGGCCATACACTTGTGCTGTTATAGGCAGACAGATGAAATCTGTTTTAAAGTCGGTTTTTTGCGCAAGAATTATTGTATTAAATATTTTCGAGTTTTTATTGCCTTTTTGCTTTATTGCTTTAATGGAGTTCTCATCTAATTAATTTGGCTTTTGGTAGAATCCACTGATGTGGTATATAAGCAGTAACAAAGTGGCCATATTGATACTCGTATGCATTCCCTGCAGATATACATTCATTTTATAGTTTTAAAAAATAAATATTGCATGAGAATATCATGAAATATTTATATTTTAAGGAATCAAACACGATTAGAGTAAACTACCATAAAAAAGGTTCCGAATAATATATTTTCATATTAGTTAATAGTTATTTACTAAATTTAAAAACAAAAGAATTTTAATATATGCGTATTTGTAATGTACACTAGAATTATAATAAAAAATGTTTTATGTACATTTATTTTTTAGTAAAAAAAAAATTAAATGGAAAGATTAAAGTTTTTGAATAAATGAATGATATTAACAACTTAATAGTCAATGTATCAATTACTGTTGTATTAAGTTTTAACGCCAATAAGTTTTAATCATTTAAATTTCGGCGGTTTTACCTCATTATAATAAGTAAGGTGCTAAAAGATCTTGTCACCGATTCTTGGGGTGCAGTTAGTGCTAATACTATTTCTGCAATTGTTGCTGCTAGAGGAAATTTAAAAGTTTAACTTAACAAAACGCTAAAATATTTGTTCCGAATGGTTATTTGTTTTCATTATCACTAGAAAATTTTAAAGATAAAATTTTTATTTGAAATGCAATGAGCAAAACGGTTCTTATTTTTCTCCTAAGAAAATTGTTATTTAAACAAATTTATATTTATTCAAGTTTGTTTTTTATATAAAATATTTTGCATTATAAGAGAAGTTATGAAAATTCCTATGATTCGCCATACATATCATGAAAAAATTGCTAACCAATTATGAACCAGTCAGGCTCTTATGCTACGGTACCCATTTCGCCAGCAAAATATTTTAGATATAATAAATTAAATTTATTAACTTGAAATGTTATTAACTATAAAAATATGGCATTTCGCAAAATTTGGCACTTATCGTTTTCTTCTTAAAAATATTTTGTTTTGAACCCTAGTCAACTTTTTATACCTTTTGAAGTTATTGGGCCACTTTTGAGAGATTGCGACCATTTGGTGTATACAAAACCTAAACAACTCGCTATAAAATTTGTGGTTCAGATACTTACAAATTTTATATTTATTTCATATTTGTTTTCATATTTATTTATATTTATTATATTTTTTTCTTGTACGTCTATTTTGCAGTAACCATATAGTTTTACCAAAACAGGAACCAGAGAACCAAATTCGCTTTCGGGTTAATTGAAATTAGGTTTTTTAAAAGAACTAACTTATAAAATAAAATAGAATTTGCCAGGTAAAAAAACAAAAATTGCTTAAAGGGTAGATTAGCTACTGAACTGTTATTGTGCATTCATGAATATAAATTTTTAAAGTGCTAAAAATCCGAAATATGAACTTTTTAAGAATTAGACCCTAAATAAAATATGTTCCGAGTATTGGGGAAATTGGAGGAACTTCAGTTATGCAAAACAGATCTACGCTTTCAATTATTAGGTATTATTGCAATTATTAATTAATATTTTCTTATCATCTGGGATTTTTTTTTTTTCAAAAAAAAAAAGTTGCAAAGCGATTTTTTATTTTTTTTATAACCAATCGATTTTACAGATTTTAAATTTCACAAAAAAATTAAATTCCCTTTTATATCCCAATCAACCAAAATTGCACGCAAAATAGAAAAAAATGTAAAACAAAATTAAATAATTACTAATTTTTTGTTGTGATTAAAAACTAAATAATAATAAACTTTGAAATTTTTTAAAAATAATCCAGAAATGAATTATTTTTTACTTTGAACTGCCGACTAGCGATTTTTTCAGCACAATTTCTTATTGTGATTTGTAAAGCACGACTTCTTAGAGAATGCAATTAAAAATTGTCGAACATTCACAGATTTTTTATGCCACAACTTTTTTCGTTTTTTTTAATTAGTCACTGGTTTCAACACGACCGCTCCCACCTAAAATTGTTTATTGCATTTAAAAAAATTCAAAAGGAAGTGTTTGAATTTATCGAAAATTAAGACAATAATGGGGATACAATTATGTAAATATTTAATCATTTTTACAGAGAAAATATTTTAAATTATTGTGGAAAAAGGGAAGATACCGGCAATTAACGAAAAAAAAGAGAGAGGATACTTAAATATGCTTAAATACATTATGTTTTAAGGGCGCTATTTATGCCAAAAATTTGCGCAAAACAAAACATGGTAAACTATTAATTATTTAAAAATTGCTAGTCGGCGCTTGACCTTAATGTTAGTTTTTATTGAGTCATTTTAACTCTGGGGTAGGGTATGTAGTGGTCGAGCCAGCCCAACATAACGCTCTTGCTAAGAGATTTTATAATCATTGAAAAATTAAAAAAAAAATAATAAATGCTTCTAAAATTGATAAGTATTAGTTAGACAAGCTTTTATCAATAATTTTTAAATTTGTATACAAATTAGACAAACGTGTTAATAATTTGCTACGAGTGCACAATTTCGAAAACATGTTATGAATTGCATGATTTTTTAATTAAAATTTAAAGAAGCAACAAAGTATGAAAGCAAGATGATATGCATGTAGACTTGTTTCTTTTTTTTTTTTTTTTTAATATATTTTTCCAACATTTGAAAGCTTCTAAAAACGAGTTTTGTGTTTTGAAATAACTGACATGCAATACTGAATTGACACATAATTAGGAATGGAATCTTCTTTTAAAGCTTTAAACATACATATGTTTATCTATTGAAACTTCAATATAAAAATTCCGTCAAAAAACAACTTCATTTTTATCCGAATGTTTCCATGATGATTGAAAATGTGGCCTGCTAGGCGGTTGGATAATGTTTTAAGCTTCTTTGAGTGCGTTTACACATGTCTCACGATTACTTCTTTAGCTATTGGCACGGTACTAATTCGTGTAACTTTATTTTGACGACTTACATTTTTTCTAAAATTAAAACAGTTTTTTTTTTTAATTCCATAACACCAATTAAGTTCTAAACATCATTAAAAACATCATCTAAAACATCATTAAAAAGTAAAAGTTTTTTTTTGATAATTTTCAAAGTGCCTGTGCATAAAAATAATTTGTCGTAGTGTTTATTGATATTTTATTTTTCATCCTCTGTCAACTGTATAAAAGAGCCGAAAAAGTCAACCGTATGCTGTGGAGAACGAAAAATAGAATTACTCTTGGTTATTGTTGTTTTTGCTTAAACTTTGATTTTTGTCTTTGCTTTATTGTTTGGACGGAAATCTTTAGTTTATTTAAAATATTTGTCAGAAGTTTCCTGAAGAGCTAAGTAAGCGGTAGAGAAATGGCCACCGAGACGTGCTTTGAGGCTCAATAATTAATATCAGTAATTATTCGTGGTTTATTCGGGATATTTAAAAAAAGCACAAAGTTTTTAATGAAAACTTTTTAATGTTAGTTTAATAAATAGTGTCAGCCAATTAGCCTGTTTTTTGTGCTGCTTCAAATTCATCTGTGCCAGCTTGGCTTTTATGCGGCATTTGCATATTAAGAGCATGAATTCAAATTCTATTGTGATTTTTATATGCAAATACTAGCACGCCAAAGTGTATAATCCGACATATTTTCATCAAAGTCTTTTTGGTATTTTTTCAAGAAATAACTAAGCGACAGCATGTCACAGTCTCAGGGATGGGAGTATCGTGCTTAGTATAAAACGTTAAAACAAATCCACACTCGAACGCAATAGTGGGATCTAGTTCTAATTAGATTATATTTTACTATTTAGGAGCAAAATAGAATTTACTTTCACTTTCAAAACCATTAAAACTTTCGGTTTATTCTCATTCAAAGGATGATTAAAGATTTTTAGGATTTTTTAACAAAGTTAAGATCTAATAAATTAAAAATATTCCGCTTCTCATACTAAACTCATGATTTCAGTAATTTATTAAGAAATCTCTGAACAAAAGATTGCACTTTTATTCGCCGTTGTCGGCCATAAACTTTACACTTCGCTTTAGTGCTCATTTCTTACTCCAGCCTTTTTTTTCTTCTTTTTTATATACTTCTGACTTCAAATCATGTCCAACCAGGCTTAAGCATAGAACATTAAATTTGTATTATAATGAGCATGGTTAAGAGTTATAGTATAGCAGACCAGTCCCATTGGAGATTATAACATTCGTTTTCCATCTTTAAATTAACAATAACAAAAGTAATATCGATTGATTTGCAAATGACTAAACTTTTATACACAGAAAAAACTGGGATTCACAAAATGCCTACAATTTTTTATCCAAAATATTGAGTTATTTGATTAAAAACATAGTTGAATTGATAATAAAATTAGTTGAAATCGTTCTTCTAAAAAAAAAAAACCAACAAATCGATTTAATAAAGGATTTGTCAGTTTAAAACTAATTTTGATTAAAAAATTAATTTAATGGATAAAAAACATTAATTCCCCCATTTGCTGTTGTTACTAAGATCATATATATGTATGAATGCAGATACATACATATACATAAATGCGAATTGATAACTTACAAAAGTATTCCCTACATTTGTTTTTATAATTAAGTTAAATACCTTAAGTATATTAATTTAATAAGTTACCTTTGCATAAAAAGTTTCTATTTTTGTGTTGAAAAAATTTAAAGTTTTTTATATTAAAAATATATAAAGCGAAGAAATATTTAGTATAAATTTTTATTGTTTGAAAGGAAATCGCATTAGAATGATAAATACAAATACTTAAGTTCATTTTGTAATGAGGCATTTTATTCTGCGTAAAATTTTTTTGTGCACTTAAAAACCCATTGCTTCCCATCCTTCGAGATCCATTTCGTTTGCAAATTTGGAGAATGTCACCAACATTTTTCTTCAAAAGACAGCTTTTAAAAGACATGTGTTAAATCACATTAAAATGAACTCAATAATTTATTGACGGAAGAAGAAAATAAAAATCTGAATGCAGTGATTTCAATAATTTAAATACAAATAACACAACTCCGAACCCATCTTGTTTTAATAACGAGTGTTTAGAAAATGTTATAGAATTTGCAACTAAATTTGTCATTCAGTTACATTCCAATAATAACCACCAACCAACTTATTGAGGCTTTACATGTATTTTCGATTGACAGCACTACAAATGCTAAAAGAGTTATCACGTTATAACGATAATAAATAAATTTTACTTTTCATCTTTTTAGTTTTTAATTTAAATTTATTTCTTTTCAGAATCGAGGATTTTTTCGATTTTTATTTTATGCATTTTTTGTTCCCACCGCAGTAAAAAATTTTGAACTGATAAATTCGGGGCAAAAATCCGTAAGAAATTTACAGTAGAGGATTCTCAAAATTCGTCTGCTTTAATTGCAGAAACAAAAGAGGAATTGCGTATCAAAATCAATCTCTTAAAGCTCCAAAAATGCAACATTCAACCAAGGTTACTTATTATTGGTGATATTTCACATATTAAAGAAATTTTTATTTACTTTGATGACATACAATATCCAATGGTACAAATAGTTACGGCTGTAGATATTCTCTTTAAAATTTTTTCGTATTTAACTTGGAGTTTCCTAAAGAATCCGATTTGTTTTATAACTTTATTTAAAACTTTTTTTATGAACTCAACTCAGAAAAAAAATTCAAAAGTATATACTGTAATTAATGAAATTTAAAACTTATACAATATAAAAATATATTGTAATGGTACTTTGTTAGAATTAAAAAATAAACAAAATAAAATAAATGATATTAAAATAAATGATATTACAATAAATGTTTCTTATTTTGGTTTAGGTGGAAAGAAAAGTAGAATATTAGTAAAACTTTTTGTCCAATCATGGTAGATTTCAATAAAAAAAATTGTTGGTTTGATAAACTTTTTAATCAAAATTTTTTACTACTACTCAATTAATAACATAATCAAGTCAATAAATTATTTTATCAAAAAGTCCTTTTCGTTTAATAAAACCATTTTTTGGTTTGATAAAATGTTTAATCAATATATTTTTATTGTTCAATAAATATCATAATCAAATCAACAAATGACTTTATTAGGAAATTCATATTATTCAACAAATTAATTGTAGAAATTAAGTTATACTTCAACAAATTTCTTCATTCAAATAATATTTCTATAATTGAAAAACAAATTGACAAACAGCATACAAATTTTTTAGTCAGTATGACAAAATCGTTTATAGGCTGGAAATTGAAAAATTTCTTGTTTGGATCTGCGTTTTTTGTTGTCAAATATGATTTTCATTTTTTTCTGTGTACAAAAAAGTAATTTTTATTTTTTTGTTTTGTTTTCATAAATTTCGAAGACATTATCTGAGTGCTATGAAAATAATAATGAAAAGAGATGTGAGTAATAAAAGCTTTTAATGAAACCTGTTTATATTTAATAGTATCCTTTGGTTTTAAAACTGTGTTGCTTAATATGTTTATGACTTGCAATATATTCATGTTAATTTATTTATCTTTAAGTTTTAACCTTCACATTTTTTAACATAAAAAAATTTAAAATACAACTTTGTAAAAAGTGTTAAGTTTTATTGTACTAAATCAGGTTCAATACAAAGAACATAGCCTTTTTGCGTTAATGCTTCTTATCTTTAAACACAGACTCTTTTTAACGCAATACATTTAGTTTAAATTATTCTACAACTTTGCAATGCCCTCCAATCAATTTAAAAAAAAATCAAAAAATTGATTTTGTTACTGTTATTATTTTTCCCTTCGTCTCGAATAATTTTAATAAAGGTGAATCGGCGAAATTGGAGAAGTAATGTTGTTGCTGTTATTTACAATTATATAACAGTGAAGAAATTTTTTAGGACAACTGTAATCCCGTCAGATCTTTGGATTTATCCTGCTGACATCTAGTTTTTTATAAAAAATTAAAATAATGTTAGCAAAATCGTAACCGTCGTAGATGTATCGTAGATTATATCACTAACTGGCTTAATTGAAAGTCTTATACGAAGCTTATCATTAAAAGTAATTTATGTTTAGTCTACATAAAGTGTCACTGGCCTCTCTCTGTGACGGTAGTAGCTAGAGTCTTAAAATATTTCACTCATTTTTAAGCAAATTAATATTTTTTTTTACAAAGTTTTTGTAAGAACAAGCAGAGGTAAATAACAGCTGTATCATCAATGTTTCCTAGTATTTAAACTAAATTATTAGGTTTTGGAAAAATCGCTGAAAATTGTAAATAATAGTAACAATAAAATTAAATTTTTAGAAAATAAAGATAAATTAAAAAGTATGATGAGAATGCATATTTTTTGAGTTATATAACATCAATATTTTTACTTAATTTTTTGTATAATTTGTTATATTTCGATATACTAAACTTTCATTTATAAATTTTTAGGTAAACAACGGTTTTAAATAGAGTCGCAGTAAATGATATTAAACATTTTTCAAAAAGGTTTTTATATAATAAAAAATTCCTGCTCCATAATAATTAATTTTTTTTTCGAAATATATATTGCGTTTGTTGTAATATCCCATATTACATCAATACGAAAATTTATTATTCAGAATCTTTTTAATGTTAATTTACTTTAATCGTGCTTGATTCCTTTAAAAATAATAATATTTCATGATATTCTCATGAAGTATTTATTATTTAAAACTACAAAATGAAATGTATTACTTATTTTACCAAAACAATTTTTAAGCAAATTATATTGTAAACAAAAGTAAAGAACAGCTGTTTGACTAATTCTTGCTAGTAAAAATTTGACTAGCCAAAACTTGCAACAAATTTTTTCTATCTCACATTTTTATGCTCTTTTTTTACCCTCTACTTGCAAGTTTTATGAGTACGTGAACACGTTCTAGTAACAATTAGTTACAATTTTTAGTCACTAAACAGACCTATTAAAACTAAAGGTACGGTCACATTTGACAAACATTTGCCTGAAATCGTCAAATATTTGTTTGCCGTAGTCTGGCCATAAAATATTTATTAGGAGTAAACAACATCATAGCTAATTTTAGGCAAATAAAATTATTTATCAACAAAAATATGCTTCTAATACGAACATAGTGTGACCACTCGATGGCAAATATTTGACTAATTTTTAGGCAAATAAATATTTGTTCTTACAAAGTTTTTGTGAGAACAAACAGAGGTAAACAACAGCTGTATTATCAATATTGCCCAGTATTTATACTAAATTATTAAATTTCGGAAAACCCGCTGAATATTTTAAGTTTATAATTTATGTACAGTCAAGGATTAAAGTCTTCATACATACCCAAAATTTCAAATATTAGCCAAACAAAAAGTGCAAAACAAATTTTGTGTACCAGACATATTTAATTTCATGTTAATTATGAAACAAAAACAATCATTTTCATTCAACTCAAAAAATAACGAGAAATACAAAAAATTATAAAGATGGACAAAAGTGTTCATACAATGTAGTCTCTTCTGTTGTAATCATAATTTGCAACCTGTAATTATTCAAATACGGTTAGTTTCTTGCAATCGAGATGGGCTCCCGTATCTGTCGAACTATCTTTTTTGGTATTTTTGTATTAAAATAGTTTTCAATTGTCAACATGAGTAAGCGTAAAGAAATTGGCATCGATGTAAAAGATCTTATTGTTCAAGAGCGTAAAGCAGGGAAATCTTATCGCGAAATTAGCAAAAATTTTGAAATACATTTTGCCACTGTCCAGTACATAATCAAAAAGTACAAAAAAAACTGGTTCCGTAGAGATTAAGACAAGATCTGGACGACCAAAGAAGCTCTCTAGGCGAGAGATGTCAGTTTTATTTTAAGAGAAGTGGCAACAAATCCGAGAATATCAGGGCCTAAACTAGCAGAAAAGATCGAAAATATTAAGGATAAGAAGGTTCATCCTAAAACGGTTCAAAGAACGTTACGAGCTAAAGGGTATGCAAGCAAAGTTCCTCGCAGAAAGGCTTTGATATCTGAAAATAATCGAAGACTTCGCCTTGAATTTGCAAAAACACACATTAACAGATTTTTGCAAAAAGGTATTGTTTACAGATGAAAGCAAGATTACCTTGTTTGGAAATGACGGGAGTGGAAAAGTTTGGCGTAAAAAAAGCACTTGAACGAAAGAATATTGTGCCCACAGTGAAACATACTGGTGGCAACGTAACGCGCCATTGCTGTATCTGGAGCTGGTCGGTTGGAGTTTATTGATGGTATTATGGACCGATACTATTATAAACAGCTTTTAGAATGCAATGTGCAGCCATCAGTTGATATGTTGGGTCTTGGCCAGGATTGGATCTTCCAACAAGAAATTGGCTCATTTATCATACACCAAGGCAGTTAAAATCGCCTCCACAATCATCGGACCTAAACCCGATTGAGCACGTTTGGGATATTTTAAAGCGAAAAATCGGTTTTGTTAGTATTACCAACAGAGAAACGTTAAAAGAAGCATTACAAAAGTGCTGGTCTGAAATTACTTCTGCCATGACCGAAAATCTTGTCGCTTCAATGCAGAGATGTCTACAGGCAGTGATTAATGCTAACGGTGGGCTATAAAAATATTAACGCTTTAAAAATTAATCTAAAACTAACTACTTTTTGGAAGTCAAAAACGTTTTCTGTTATATATGAACACTTTTGTTCATCTTTATAATTAGTTTTTTCTTGATTTATCGTTTTATTTTTTTGAGTTGAATGAAAATGGTGGTTTTTGTTTCATAATTAAAACGAAATTAAATATCGCACCTTTTCAACTTAAGGGCTTCAACTCAAAATTTTCAATTTTTCAGTAGAGACAAAAAACTGTTTATGATAATATTAAAGATATATAATAAAAAAAATATGGCCTCGTAAAAATAATTTGTTAACTTTAATATAACACTCGATTTCTTATCGTTTTGTTAAAACATGTTAGTACAACTAAAAATATACCTGTTTTGTTGATACAAAAGTAAGTACTCGGAAGACATGTTGAGCGACATAACGGTTTTTTTAACCGACTTCAGAAAAAGAAGGAGGTTATACAATTCGGCTGAATGTTGCTTTTTTTATATTTGTGCCTGCAGAACTCAGTCATTTCTGATCCTAGTTTGAAAATTTTTAGTAATATGATATATTATGCTTACATATTGGTCCTGTTTTAAAAACAGTTCATTATTTTAAAAATTAAAGGGTGTCTCCATACAATATACATATTTTTTACGTGTATTATGAACTGTAAAGGGCGATTCTGTAAAATTTTAAATGACTGCGTATTACTATAGCTCCCAAAAATAAAAAATTATACAAAAATAAATCTAAAAATTAAAGGGTGCCCCCATAATTGAAGTAAATTTACTTATATGGGCCTATCTTTTGAACCGTTATAGACAAACGCATGCAAATGGGACAGAATGTCGATTGATATGACCTTTATAGTAACAAGTATAAATATTACAAATTTTAAATTAAAGGGTGCGCCAATAGTTCCTTTAATTTGATGTGTATTGCCATACTTTTTAACAGTTGTAGACAGACGCTTGAAATTTACAACGAAACTGTATTGCTAAGTCCGCTATAACAACAAATATAATATTTGGATTTGGAAATTAAAGGGTGCTCCAATATTTAATGTAATTTTGTGTATGTGACCAAAATTTTGAACCGTTATAGACAGAACGCTGAAACTTAAAAGGGACCTGTATTTCTAAGTCCGCTACATTAACGAGTTTATAATTTGAATTTAGAAATTAAAGGGTTTGCCATAATTACTGTAGATTTATTTATTTCATATTTTGAACCGTTATAGACAAGCGCTTGTAAATTTGACGCAATGACATATTTTGCTAAGTCCGCTATAACAAGAAGCTTATAATTTGAATTTAGAAAGTAAAGGGTGTTCCCAAAATTAATGTAATTTGTTATATATGGCCGTATTTTTTTAACCGTTGTATATAAACACCTTAATTTTAGACAGAATGTCCACTACTTTATTTGGTAAAATAAGAAGTATAAAAATGTTATATTATAAATTAAATAGTTGATATAAACTTATGTATATAGGCAAACTGTTGAACCGTTATAGAGAGACGGTTGAAATTTACACAGAACCTGATTACAAGTATATAATTTGAATTTGCAAATTAAAGGGTGACCCTATAGTTGCTGTAATTTGATGTATATTGCCAAACTATTGAACAGCTGAAAAAGTATAAAGTTTGGAGATACGAGTGCTGCTATATAGATATATAAGTATAAGTGTGTTCCAATAGTTAATGTAACCTAATTTATGTGGCCATACACTTGAGCTGTTATAGGCAGACAGATAAAATCTGAAGTCGGTTTTTTTCGCAAGAATTATTTAAGAAAGAGTAGTCAAAAGAATGGGAAAAGTTTGAGTTGATCAATATATATCGTTTTTTAACAAAAAGTGAAAAACTTAAAATTTTGAGTTGGCGTCGTTTAGTTAAACAGGTGCGATATGTCTGGTACGCAGAATAATTTTTTTGCACTTTTTGTTTGGTGAATATATGATATTTTGATTATTCGTTTGAAAACTTTAGTCCTTGACTCTATATGTTTTAAAAAAAATAAAGTAAGCAATTAAAATAAAATTGCAGATAATTGCGAATAAAATGAATAAAATGCAATTTTTGAAAGAACAGGGAAAAATAAAAAAGTTGCCGGGAACGAATTTTTTTCGACTTATATATTATCAAAGTTTTTTCTATATAATTTGGTATGTTTCGACATTTTCGCTTCAGAACGGTACAAGGTTTTAAAATTTTATGTAAAATAGTTGTTGTCTTGGCGATTATTAAGTTTTCTTTAATAGATTTTTAGTTAGGTATTGGTTTAAAATAAGTTATTTGCTCAATATTTTGCTATTCTAGCCGGACATTACTTTTTTAGCTTATATTGGCGGTTAAAATTTACTGAGTGCATCTAGATTGATGAAACTAAAAAGAAAACAATGTAATAATTAAATGAAATGGATTACATACGCCTTAATACCATAGAAATTAATTTATATGGGCAGGGGGTGGTATTCATTTAATCCCAGCACCAAAAACATCCGTGTAAAAAAAAATTTCCATTTTTTTGCCAATTTCCTAAAAATATTTATTATTCATGTTTCCAATGTCTTACCAATTCCCGCCTCCTAAGAATATTATTAAAACGATATTTTTATAACTTGTTACTTTATAATATTTTATTTATATGAAAATAATTAATTTATTCATAGTATAATTTATTTATCATTGTAACGGTAAATTTTATTTAAAATTTTTACAATTAATTTTAACTTTTCCTTTGCGCTAAGATGATAATAAGTGCCATGGTGCTTCTTCGTTTAATTCTTCAAAGACCTCTTCCGAATCTGAATCCCCGTTAGCGTAACTACAGGTATAAGCATCAAAGAAAGGTAATAGCTTTATTTTGAAGTGGTAGTTAATAGTGGGTAAGACGCAAAAACGCGAAACGTTTTTTTACAGTATAAAAGTAGAGTCGTAAGTTTTATTATGATATAACATTTTAACGGCCGCAATGGAGAGCATTCTCAAGAACCTATTCACTTTTTTTTATTTCGAACGAAATTTTTTATCTTAAAAATTTAAAACAATTTAAAGCAAACGCAATTGCCTGATATGCAACATATTAAACATTTTTGTGATAAATTGGACTGGTGTAAAAACTTTAATTTTTAACTACGGACCAACTCAAACCCTGATACAAGGCGGGCATAATAGTAGGAGTGAAGTCGCACAAAGCAACAAGAAAAAAGAATTAATAAACAAGAAAGGATGCGTTAAAAAGTATTAAACAATTTAAAATATAATTTTACATCCAAATATATCGTCTTATATTTATAAATTTGTCCACTTGAATTCGCGCCTAAAACTCAATTTTGCTTTATAACTTCGCTGTACAGCATAATTATTACAAGTTCTTTTTTTCAATACAAGACATGTTAATAAATTATATTGTTAGATATTTATTAGAAGATTAAGTGTAAAGTTGGTGCCTGTGTGAATAATTTTTTCCGCCTCTGTATATATAATAAACAATTAAACAGCTGTAGTTTGAAAATTATTGTAAATAGATCAAAAATTTTTAAAAATTTTAACCAAAAAAAATATAATAAAGTAATTTTAAAATCTTTTGTTAAGAAGTGGAATCTAATTCCTGTTTAGCTTCATCCTTTTATAGTGCTTCTTCTTGAGCTTCTTTACAGCATAGAATATGAAAAATTTTATATTCTTGCATGGCTTTGTTTATTTGGAACTTCACACATGGGAGTTATTCATTATAAATTTTCTTCCCACATTGCCATTATGTAAAATAGTTATTTTGATTCTAATCTGTACCCCGTTTCTTTAACTAAAGTGAAAAGTTTTTCATATAAAAATATTGTAGTCATAGTGTTTTGAACAGGATGAGCTAGAGTTAATAAAGCCTTTATAATATAAAATAATAAAAACAATCATTAAATATTATTGACTATTTCTGTCTACAACAAGATGACTAAAATAATTTAATGTCAAAAAATTTTCACTTTAGTTACAAAAACGGGGTACTGTATGCATAATACATGCTTGTACATAAATATAATATTAGCCGTCATTACCTGACCAATTTTTTATTATTTTATTTTCACCAGTGGTGGATATTTTCTTTTTTATATAAAAAACTAGGATTTTACTTCTCGTACAAAGTATAGGAAAAGTATATTATAGGAACAGAATAAAAACTTGATTTGCGACTTTTAAAAGGATGCGCCCAGAGTCTGCCTAGATGGAAAAAAATTTCCTACATTTGTATATTTTTAGTAATTTTGTTCAGCAGACATTCACGCTGCACCACTGTGTTGTTTCGGCGAGACTAAAACTAATGATCTTTTGTTTAACCATTTCAAGCAAACAAGTTACTTTTCCTCACTTACAAATTCTCCGTTAAGATTTGCTTCACGATTTTCTTCTTTTTCTATACATGTGCCTTAACTAACTCAATTGATGTGTTTATATTAAGTCAGGCCAGTACTCGACAAATCCATAGTTGCTGACTTTTATTTTTTTTACTCCTTTTCGTTTTGATGTTTTGGCTTTAAAATTAGCTCCATCTTGACAACATCTAAATAGGCTCATTGCAAGAAATATGGAAACCCTAAGAACTTAATAAAATGTGTTTTTCCAACTGAATGAAGGACAACTTGAATTTCTCTTTACCTAAGTCTAGGTATTTTATTATAAAAAACTCCTAAAATGTCAATATAAATATTATTTAAATAATTATATTAAAAACGTAATTATTTCTGTAATATGAGCTCTTCAAAAGTTAAAGGTGGCATGTACTTTTTTATTTTATTTGAATCAAGAGATAACAAATCATTTGGATGACCAAATGATCATTCACCATTTTATGAGTGCTGATAAAAGTAACTCAAAGTAATGCGTCATTTGCATTTCACAATTATTACAACGATGTTTTATTATCAGTCTTTTTTTTTCACAGCAATAATGTTTTCCACGGCAACAAGTGATTATGGACAATCAATATAACACAGGTCTCTGAGCAAAGGTTAAAAAAAGTTATAGTAGTGAAAAATGGGGCATAGAATTAGTAAAGCTTCAAATTAACATTTAAAAAGGTTTTTTCTGTTCTCTTTTGGCACTGTTTAAAAATTCTACATACTAAAATCACCCACATCCTCTTATATAAGGGGTTAGAATAAACATTTTAGATTCCCCAGTAAAAATGTTATATAATTTAGTACTAACAATAACAATATTTTGAGTCTGATACTGTCACAAAATGTGTTTATTTGTTTTTTTGCTTGTCGGCAGCCATATCTACCTACACTAGTACGAGGGCTGCTATATATACTTCTGGCCTGGCAACACTGAGTGCTGCCAAGTGCAATCAAACATTTCCATTGGAAAGTTTGTCATTTTTAAGCATAATCGTACTCAAAACGTTTTGACGTACGACCATTATTTGTGTTGTTTACAGCGACTTGAAAAAATTAATATAGAAAAAAATGGAATTAACTCGTGAACATTTTCGTGCCATCATTTTTCACAACTTTCGACGTGGATTATCACGACAGGAGTGCATTGATGGACTAAAATCTTTGTATGGCGATCAAGCACCATCCTATAGCACTGTGAAAAATTGAATTTAATCGTGGCCGAAGCTCGCTCAAAGACGAATTCCGTGAAGGTCGGCCAAAAGCGGCTGTTGTGCCAGAGAACATTGATGCCGTGCGTGAACTCATAATGCAAGATCGACATGCGACATACCGAGAGATAGAGACATCCTTGGACATTTCTTCCACCAGCATACATTCAATACTGCATGAACACCTGGCCGTAAAAAGGGTTTGTTCTCGTTGGATCCCGCACAATTTGAAGTCGCTCAAAAAAAGGCTCGTGTCGATTGGTGGAAAGAAATGTTGCAAAAATACGATTGCGGTGCTTCAAAAGACGTTTATAAGATCGTCAAAGGAAACGAATCATGGATCTATGCGTATGAGCCCGAAACGAAACAACAATCGACCGTGTGGGTCTTCAAAGACGAGCAAAATCCAACGAAAGTTTTTCGTGGAAGAAGCACTTCGAAGCAAATAGTCGCCTGTTTCTTCGGCAAAACTGGTCATGTGGCGACTGTTCCGCTTGAGCAACTTAGGACGGCCACTTCTGAGTGGTACACTACAATTTGTTTGCCTGAAGTCATCGGAGAAATTCGAAAAACCAACAAGAGAAGACGAATCATTGTTCACCATGACATTGCGAGCTTTCACACATCGGCTCAAACCAGAGCGTTTTTGACCGGCCAAAACGTCGAATTAATGGGTCATCTGCCGTACAGCCCTGACTTGGCACCTAATGACTTCTTTTTGTTTCCGCACATCAAAAAAAAAATGCGTGGTCAACGATTTTCGTCGCCAGAAGAAGCTGTTGAGGTGTTCAAAAACCATGTTTTAGAGGTGCCTCAATCGGAGTGGAAAAAGTACTTCGACAACTGGATTGAGCGCATGCAAAAGTGTATAAATCATGCTGGAGAATACTTTGAAAAACAATAAAACCATTTTTGATTATAAATATTCGCATTTTCACTATTAGGCCAGAAATATATAGAGCAGCCCTCGTATTAATATATAATGTAGCGAAAAACTGACTAAAATGGACGTGGTATCTCCCATACAAAGTTAAAAATTAAAACCGTTTTGCTAGAGAGCTATGATTTTTTACCAGTAACTCCCATATATAGTTTAGCAAAACATAGTATGGAATGAAATAGTAGGCGTACTACCCTGCATACAAGGTGAATAATTATCATCTTGTACCTAGAGAACTACAATAGTAAGAGTCTTGAAATTTTGTGCCAGCAACTGCTAGTTTTTCTAGAGAATTAGAACACGTAGAGTCTAAGTTTTGTACGAGAAACTTCCTTATAAATTTGCACAGTCTAGCAAATACTAGATGAATTGGGACAGTGGGCGAGGTACTTCCCATACAAAGCGAAAGATTGTTGTCGTTTGCCTAGTCAACTGTAAGGGAAAGGGTCTTGAAACTTGGTGCACAATCATGGTACAAGATTAATTACATAACAAGTAAGATTCGTAATAAATCGTAATAAATTTGGCTATGCATAATTCTTGCAAAAAAAACCCGACTTCAAAACTGATTTCATCTGTCTGCCTATAACGGTTCAAAAGTTTGGCAACATACATCAAATTACATTAAATATTGGGACACTCTTTAATTTTTAAATCAAAATTTTATACTTGTTGTAATAGCAGACTTAGCACTACTGCTCCTTGTAATTTTCAACCGTATGTCCTAAACTGTTCAACAGCTTGGTAATATATATCAAACTACATCAACTATAGGGGCAAATGATTAATAATTATTTTATAATGCCAGTAAACATCAAAAGTTCCTTCTCTAGGTATAATTGCAATAATGTTAAAGATAAGCAAATAATTACCATTAATCCTTACTTTTTTTAACACCACTTATTGCACATTTTTATCAATGAGCCATTCATATGACCCCCGCTTGAATTTACAAGGAACTCCACTACTTACCAATAATTAAAAACAAACTACAATGGTAGACCACAAAAATACATAAGACTATTCTTTCGTACGTATACATACACACTTACATATGTACATACATACATACATTCATGTATGCGTACAAACATATATATACGCATATACATACATACTCGTAAATAGACAATAATATAAATAAAATAAATATACATATGTTCCTCCAACCTTCATTTGAATATATTTAAAAAACGATAAACAATCTTGTAAACTGTCCCAAACACTTTCCCAAACACATAAATCAAATAATTTATTTATTAAATTGATTTTTACATTATAATCTTGACATTAAAAAAATGTTTTGTATCACAGTAAAAGAGTCATGCGCATTTTTTGGCTCTTTTTGGCGCATTGCTCTTTTTAATGAGCTGCTTCTTCATGACGCAGAGCAAACATATTCGCGCAGAGCAATGCGCAATAACAAGTTGGCACTATTTTTTGTGCAAAAGAGAAAAGAGCTGCTCTGCGCTGCGCATTTACTTACTCTGTTTAGCAGGACACATTTTTGTTCAACAGAAACAAAAACTCATCGGATTGAGTGACTTTTTAAATCAAAAATAAGAACAGCAATAAAACTCATTATTCATTATCATTATTTTCTTAAATATAGCAAAGTAGTCAGACTTGAAGACTTCTCTTAGGTTTTTGATTTTTGGTTAGCTTAGGTCAGTTGAAAGGGAAATAATTTAAATGGATAACGTTGGAAGGAAAAAATCATTGTTATTTATTACATTTCCAAAAAAATTGGAATTTTTCTTGAAATTGCCTAAACATATGTAGTTCTCTTAAATGTACTAAAAATCAGCTGAAATATTATACTAACGAAAATCATGTTAATCTGTTAAATCTATTTGAAAATTATTGATTTATTATACATACATATTAACACACATGCACAAATAAATATGTATGTATTCATAATACTTAAAAATTATAAATTATCGTTTAGAATGGAATTAATTTATGAACAATTTATTTTAGTTAATTTTTAAATACAAATTTTTACTTTTTCTAAAAAACTATAAAAAAGTTATTTATAAGATATTTTATGGGTTTTGTATTTGCTTTAGAGAATAGGAAAAAACAAGTTAAAATTTACAAATAAATTTTACACTTTATTAAAATTTTAAATTTCAATAATGACAAATAATTGATCCATAAAATTAATGTAAAGTCTCTTAAATTTATATTATTCTCTTAGGAATTAAATATTAAAGTATTTTTATACCGCAAAAGGTTAATAAACTGCAACAAACTACAGTTGAACTCGTAAAAATATTTTTGAATATAAAAAACCAGATTGATATAATTACCTGGATCGAATTATAAATGTTAAACCATAATTAGAGTTCATGTATCGAATTTAATTAATTCACCAACACAAGTTTGAAACGATTATTTCCCAGCAAAAAATTTTTGAAAAGGTAATCGAGTGTGAAGTTGAGCATTTTTGGCAGAAGTACTTCCCAACTAGATTGCCAACTTAATGATTTTAACAAGGCATGAGAGTTTTATAATCAATTACTGAGAATCGATTACATTAATTGCTGTAGGAAGTAATGAGTACCATTAGTACGGTAGTCTCTTTTAACATAAAGAACTAGTTCCATTACTACTTCCTTTTTTTGGAAATAATGTAATGTGTTTTGTTAGCGAGTAACAAAATAGGGCAATCACAAAAGTAAGCCATTATATGGCAAGCAATTTTAAAGGTAATGTATAATTTTTTGCTGGGTTTTAACAATTATGAATTTTTGGAATAATTTGTAAATTTTTAAAAATATCAATATGAGTATAATTTTAAAGCTTTTAAAGAGATTTTTAAGGAAATACTAAAATTTCTTAAAAATGCTTAGCGCATTAAAAGCCCATGTCATTATACCCTTCACCATAAAAAAACGGAAAAAGGGTATATATTAGTTTGTCATTCCGTGTGTAATTTCTATAATATCCATTTCCGATCCCGTAAAAAAAATATATATATATATTCTGTCTTCTTATGTGTAGCGAATTCGAATAAGAGATGTTCGTCTATCCGTCCATCCGTGTTAGTGTTGAAATCAAGTTTGCCGAAGCACAAACAAAAATAAATATATCAATCGATCAGATATAGAGTCGAAAGAGGTGCTATTGGAAATCAGTATGATCGGTCTATGTTCTTTGTCATTTAGAACAATAAAGTAACTCCAATTAGAAAAATAGATATATGGGGCGATAGAGAACTAAAGCATAAGAAAAAACATTATGGCCGCTCGCCCATATTTTCAGTGTTACGGGGCTCAGAAATTTTCAAATTTTTTAAAATATTAATATGACTATCATTTTAAAGCTTTGAAGAGATCTTTAAGAAAATACTAAAATTTTTTAAACATGCATTTTAAATAAATGCAGTACAAAATTTTTTTTTTTTTTCATTTTTTAATTCTCTGTAAGCCCAATAGTTTCTTTTTGATTGGAGTAACCTCTCTAAACTATATTTACATAGATGGTAGAGGGTATATAAGATTCGTCCTAGCCAAATAAAGCACTCTTACTTGTTTTTATCTATGCTGATTTTCAATAGCAAAATTTTCGAAACTATGTCTTATCGAATGGCGTATTTAAATTTTCTCTAGCTCATCTAGCTAGGAAATCTAGCTAAGGATATAAAATACTAAAACTTGTTTTAAGTGCTTAACCTGTTAAAAGCGGATGACATTTATATGTAATATTTTATTTTTTTTTTTTTTTTTTTTTTAATTCTCTGTTACCCCAATATTTGCTTTTTTTATTGAAGTTAATTCACTAAACTAGATTTACATGCATATATAATGAAGGATATATAAGATTTGGCATAGTCTATGACCAAATAAAAAAAATATTTTCTTATAAATTTGAGTATGAAATTTTTTGTTTGTGTACTTTGTAGTAATAACTGTAATTGTGGGTAATAATTCTTGTAGCGATTTACAGAATAAGACTGCAGTAACCATATATTTTTACTAAAAAGTTTCGTTTTTAAGTTAATTGAGCAATTTCGGGCTAATTAAAAATTAGTTTTTAAAAACAATAAGTACTAAATAATAACAGCAGGTGCCACGTCAAAACGTTAATTAGCTTAAAGTATAGAACTGTTATTGTGTGTTTTTAATACAAATTATTAAAACTTTAAAGCTCAAATAGGAACTTCTTATTAATAAGACCATATAAATATTTTATTTAGTTCGCATGCGTTTAATTGCATTGTATAAAACCAAACAGCTAGGATAGAGTTATAAAACAATTTTAATTTCCACAGAACTTAATAAGATTGTTGCTACTAATAATTCAAATAAAAAAATGAAACTTTTCTAAATATCCTGAAAGAGATTAATTACAAAGCATTCAAAAAATTCATTAAATTCATTAATAATACTTAATCGGAGTCATTAAAACGTTTCAAACATTAGCCAACAGCAGGCAGCCTTTTTTGATTGACTGAATTAAGTATAAATTCAAATTAACTACATTCCAAAAATTTGCGTGATTTTAATTTTGAATGTAAATTAAAACGACATGGATTTCATAATAGTTCTCTAAATAATGCAACCTTGGCAGAGATGATTTTCACTTATTTACTTATTGGTGCACAAACATAGAATTTCACAAGAATTATAAAGTAGAACCAAGGCTAATCCTTTACCATACTGTACGATATTATCCGTAATAATCTTCTCTATATATTTGTATGCAATTATTAAACTTGAGTAATTTTTAAAACTGTATTTTAAGTATTTAGACAATTTTATGATAACTGCAAGTTTCGGATATCTCTATCGATGTAGAACAAAAATGAACCTGTTTTAAATGTAAAATTTTAGCTTTATATTTAACGAATACAGTTACAATTTTGAGTAATATCAGAGCTGTACGCGTGACCTGGAATGTTCGAATCATACATGAATTGCGTTTCAATCTTAAAACAGTATGTAGTGTAATCGATGCTGAAAGTAAATTTTAACTGAAATACTTAAGAAAGCAGCAGATATTTTTTATGCTTTGTTTTTAAAATTATCTTTAGGAGGAAAGTGTACTTTCGATTATTACTAAAGCTAAAAATTGGTACATATCTATTGCACTATAATACATTCTCAATCAACTATTACTTTAGACTAGTGCTTTCTGGACATATATAATTGCACACGATGTGGGCTGCTATTTTATTTTTTTAAAGCACGCCCTACAATCATCAGCTTCTGATTATCGCTAGATATTATTTGAAGTTGCCGTGTCCTGTCCGCAAGGCAGTTATCAAGCTTAGCGTAACACGACTTTAGCGAAGTACCATCATCATCCTCCTGCCTTAGAGGTCGTTGAACACCATTCGAGCCTGGCGGCATTTAATTTTCTTCCGCCATCTTTTCAGATTAAGCGAATACAAACATTGTGAAACCTTAGCTGGAACCGTAGGTTAGGTTTAGTAGGCAGCCATATTGACACAGCCCACTTGGCCCAGTTTTGGTCCCATTGTGTTACCTGCGATTATCAAAAATAAGAAGAAAATTAAGAAAAAAAAAACAATCAGGAAGAAGAGATAACGATAAGGTATAAAGAATAAAGAATGTATACATAGGTAATGTTTTTATTCGCATTTTTCATTACATTTAAAATATAGCTTTGTATTTTTAATATATAAGTAAATTACTATATTTGCAAAACAAAAATGAACATGATATCCATAATACTCGTACTCGAAAGCTAATTTCTGGGACTTTGTATTTATGTAAATATGTAGTATATTATACTAGGGTTTATTATAGTAGAAATTGTTAAATTTTGTAAATAAATAAACAAAAAAACAAGAATAAAGAATGTCGGCGCGATTAGATGCACTGCTAAAATGTTCTTTCAGTCACGTAAATTTAAATCCGTCCTAGAGTCTTTAGGGCACATTTGTCGTTAGGGTCTAGTTAATGCTGGTTTCCCGCATGCCAATAACTACAGACTAATTATCGAGTACAATGATAATTTTCCTCTGTTAAATATGATGCTCTAAAAGTCTAACGCTTTTAGTAAGCCTAATATAAAGAGCAAGACAAATTTAATTTAATGAATATGTATCTGCACCCGCTCTTCTTTTCATGGTGGGTCCATCAGATCAACTTGAACAGCAGTATCTTTGGAATCCTAATTGATCTCATATTCTGCGTGACAGTCCGATTTAAGGGCAATTATACGACTTTATAGTCTCTTCCATAAACGGGCCGTCGCACATACTAGTACTTTGCCAGTCTAGTAATATTTTTTTTTATTTTATATTTTTTTATGGTCATAGGCTATAAAATAAGAAAAATCGGACCAAGAAGAAAAAAGTTGCCCTTAGAAAAACTAATCCTACCTCTAAAATATGCAATTTTCCCGTTAATCAATTACAACTTTTAAGATTAAAGGATGTTCAAAAACTTAAAGTTAGACTTAAGAGCTTGTAAAATATCATTTTTAGCCCTGGCCCCTTGTGTAGGCAATGAAATAAAATATTACTTGAGAAAATAATTTATAATAATATATAAAGAAATGTGCAGGGGGAGGTATCCCTCCAATCCATCCCCCAAAACGTCTCTGTAAAAAATTTTTTTAATTTAAATATTTATTTTTAGGCTTTGCAATGCCTAGGCAATCCCTGCCTCCTAAGAATATTATTAAAAACATATTTTTGTAATTGTTATTTTATAGTATTTTATTTATTTGAAAATAATTAACTTATTCATAGTTACCCAGCAAAAAATTAGACATTACCTTAAAAAGTACTTGCCATATAATGACTTACTACTAGATTACAAAACACATTACATTAGTTTCCAAAAAAGGAAGTAGTAATGGAACTAGTTCTTTATGTTAAAAGAGACTACAGTACTATTTGTACTTATTACTTCCTACAATAATTAATGTAATCGATTCTCAGGATTTGAATATAAAAGTCTCATGCCTTGTTAAAATCATTAAGTTGGCAATCTAGTTGGGAAGTACTTCCGCCAAAAATGCTTAATTCCACACTCGTTTACCTTTTCAAAAATTTTTTGCTGGGAAACGTCTACCTTCAATTAAAAACTAAAACATTATGTAAATATGTGAATATAAAAAAAGCGAAAAAAGTGAAATTTTCAAAAAATCGTACCAAAAAATAGCGCAAAACCGGCATTATTTAATTTACATTTAAGTTTTATAGTTATTTTAATTTTGGCCTAATGTTTGGCTATATTGGCAAAATACCTCTCTATGCGTCATTACTCCATATTTTTGCTGTAAACAATTGATTATTCCTCCTCCATGTGGACAGATCAATCTCACCGCTTCATTTTTACAAAAGCAGTTATTTATATATATCTGCCATTCCATTTGTAATTTCTACTATATCTATTTCCGACCCCATTAAGGAAATATATTCTGAGTGCTTAAGCAGAGCGATTTCGACTTATCGATGTCTGTCCGTGTTCGGTTTGACTTTGCCAAGGCACTAGATGAGCTAGAGAAAACTTAAATACACCAATCGAATACTCATAGTTTAGAACAGAACGTTGAAAATTACCCACATCGGTCCATTTCCTTCGAGGCACCGAGCAAAACATCGCTACTGCCTATATTTCTTCATACCTTTTTTAAACTTTCGTTTGAATAAGAGGTAAGGAAACTTGGTAGCGCTTATCAAGCTGGTTTCAACTTTCGCTTGTATTCCAGCAGATGGTTGTTGTTTATGATTTAAAAAAAAAACAACAAACACTTTAAAATTTATTATGTGAAAATGAAAGCAACATGTTCACGTGCGCATCTCTGTTATATGCAGATTATAAAACAGCTTTTTTATTTTCCTGAATCTTTTAATCCCCTCGCTCATTAAATACGTCACTGAGCAAAAAACGAACCTGTAGTTGTATGTACATATATAACGAAAAATTTGTTACTCGTATCAACGCTTAAACTTTAAACCAGGTGACATAAATGGTTTTACTCGTACATTTGTTTTTTTTTTTCTTTTGAAAATGAATCTTTTAAAACACTTGTTATCGTGTGTACTAAAAAAACAAAACCATATTTCCGAAAAAAATATAAATTATTAAAGAAAAGAAGACTGTCTGCTATAAGTGTGTACATTTAGCAGCGCGTTAAATAAAATCGCATTTGGACTGAGCTCGTATTGAGATTCAAATTGCTTGTGTTAATTTGTAATAAAAAAAAATATAATTAGAAGTTATTAAAACTTAAATAAAAAAAATAATAATAAAAAAGTGAGTAAGAAGTTTAATAAAGAAATCCTTAAAATTATTTGTTTTGTTGTTTGGTTTTAAAAATTTTACATTTATAAAACTCAAATTACTGTAAAATTGGGCTTAAAACCATTTGTGCTGAACCTTAAAAGAATAAGAAAACGCAAGTTTTATACAATTGATTTTTTATGTTGCTAAAGTACAGTTGTTTTATAATTGACAAGTTAAATTTTCATAAATAGAATATAAAAAAGTGATGAAAAATGTCTTGTAAAATTTGTTTCATTAATTATCAGCATTAAATACATTTAGCTTGATTAATGCTTATACATACATATAAAATAAAATTTTAGTGCTTATTAGGAAATCAAAATTGATAAGACACACTCTCGTATTAGTTAGTTTTTCAGGTTTAAGGCAGTTATTACAAGAAAGTATCAAAACTTAAAAGAAAGTCCCTTTTATATATATGTTTTAGTTGATATCAGCAACGATGTAAATATTTTTCTAAATTCCTATTAAAGTGCTTGTTTTTTCGGATTTTAAAAATTAATAAAAAAAAAACAATATTTAATTTCAACAGTGTGCAAAAACTAATTTAATAGCTATTAAAATTCTCATTTAGTTTTCCATTCTATTTGTACCCCAAATATTTAAAATTCTGGCTAGTACAACCAAACGATATTGTATTGTAGACAATAAACTTAAGCTCAGCTCAGCTCAGCTTTGCTTTATTTTATTTAATTTTGTTTGTCACTGTAGATACTATTTTAATTATATTTTCTTTTTTTATTTGTGTCCTCAATTGATATAGCATATTGCATCCTATTCATTTAACATACCTAAATAAGTATGTTTGGAGTTTTAATTACAAAAGCACTATATAAATAGAGATTTGCTGTACATATTAGCAAACTCAAATATGCAAACAAGCTACTCAACTTTAAATTTTTCTATGCACGATCTGGTAATTAGGGTTCATAAACTGATTTAATTTAAAATAAGAATCTAAAAATTTGTACAAAGTTTATGTACAAAATGAAAATTTTTTACTTAGGATAATTCATACATTCAAGCAAGCATGCTTCTGTAGGACTTAGCAAGAACTTTAAGAAAAATTAAAAAAAAGCCTAGCGTTTAAGAAATTAAAGTCTGAAGCTATTTACCCGATCTTCATAAAACAAACTGCGATTCAATATCGAATTTAAACATTTTTTTAGAACTTATAACTTTATCAGAAATGAATCGATTACCAATATTTCTTATTTCTGATAATCTAAATAGATAGGTAAAGCAAAAACGTGCTTGGAATTTGCATGGTATCTTTTATATTTTTAGCGAAATTAGACTTTTAAATTTAAAATACAAAATTTTTTTGGTTTTTCACCTAACCCTTAAACACAAGATAGAACTAATTTAAAAACGGTTTCAGACAGCTAATACCATAAGAAATAAGTTTTAAAAAAAGTTTTTTCTGTGACTTCATAAGATAAATGGCAATAATTTTTTAATTTTAATAATTTCATAAAATGAGAAATTTTAGTCAAAAAGTACTTTCAGTTTTTTAGTAAATTAAAAAATTTTTTTAGTTTTTTCTTCAGCTTTAGCTTTTTTATGGAATTCTTTTGAAGCGCCCTACAGTCAGCATTCTTCGAATGTGTGCCATTTTTGAGCAAAAATCTAAATGTTTGAGACAGTAAAAAAATTGCACGTGGATTTTCATTGGTTTTCAGTAATTGGCCAAATTTTATAGGCATTCTTCGGGGTCTGGGGAGACGATTGGCGATTGACGATTGGTATATAATGATATGGTATTAAAACTTTTATATGTTCGGAGATATACTTGGCTTTTAGCGGTATTTTTAAGAGCTTTTTTTATTTGAAAAGCTTTTGCAAAAGATTAAGCACATCATTACCTATCCACTGATATACAACTTTTACATCCTTTTCATTAAGCTGTAGATGATGATAATGAAGATTATGGTGCCTAACTTTCTTCTTTGAAATCAGAGATTTTGTTTTAGCAGGTGACTTGTTTTTTTGTTTCTAATGCACTAAGAAAATAGTTTTTAAAAAAATATGCAAATATGACGACTACCTGTACCTTTTAATTTTATTATTTGCATTCAAAATGATTAGAAGAAACTCCCAATATGGTATATAATTTTGCCAAACTGCAAATATTGTAGCACGTAAAACACGACGAGCTTTGGACTTGAGATTAGTAAGATGTCGTTTAAAGTTAACGAAGCAGAGAAAAAGTTGTGCTGAACCAGAGTAATAAAACAAGTTAGCCTATAATTTACGAAATATTCAAACTATCTGGCATCTTACAGAACTGAATTCCGATCGAAAGTGGTTTCAATTCCGAAAAATGCATCATCAGAAAACGAGAATTTTGTCTGCAATAAAACCATTATTAAATAAAATAAGTGAAATGTATTTTCTTTCAAATGTTTTGCAGTTTTTACATTTTCTTTTACTTTGTATACTTATTTAGATTAGCCTGTTTGTTACTTTGGTATGACCAATGTTGCCATATCAAAAATTGGAGATTCGCCAGTATATGAATATACAAAATCGATCGGAATCTGAAGAAGGTACAACAAATTCTATAGGAATGGTTAATACAAAATTAACACCATTCCGATCTTCTTCTAATGTAAACATTTAATTATCAAATTTTAAAACTATTCATATGTAATTAAATAATTTTCATATGTATAAATTATTATATTAATGTTGCCCTTATCATCTATAAAGCCTTTTAGTTGAATGCCGTATACATGCTCTAATATATTTTTTCATCTGAATTAATGGAACTAGAACTTTGCATTTTTAAGTTCTACTCGCAAAAATCGGATGTGTTCACAAAGCTCATCTTTAATGCAAATACATATTAAAAAAAAATTAAATAAAAAACATATAAAAGTGCTTTATTCGGCTATGACGAATCTTATATGCCCTTTACCATGTATGTGAATCTCTTTAAGTGAAATAAAACCAATAAAAAAAACAAATATTGGGGTGACATTAAGTACTATAAATAATTTTACATAAAAATGTCACCAACTCGTAACGTATTAAACATTTACCCATATTGATACATATCTTAAAAATTATTACACACAATGGTAGTTTTCTACGAGCGCCAATGTTTTCACTTGATTTTTTTTTTTAATTCTCTGGAGGCTGTCGCGGCGTTTTGCCCGTTGCCTCGAAGGACATGGTCTTGTCGATTTTCAATACCAAAATTTTTTAAACTATTTCTGATCGATTGGCGTATTTAAATTTTTTCTAGATTCTCTAGTGCCTTGACAAAGTTTATTTTAATCCGAACACGGACAAAAAGTCGGACCTCACTATACTTTATAGGGTCAAAAATGGATATTGTAAAAATTACATATGGATTGACAAACTTAGAAATGAACTTTTTCCACTTGTAGTGAATGGTATAATAAAGCTAATTTGAAGTGTATTTCAAAACAAAACATATTGAAAATATTTTGGTGAAAAAAACTCGCCAAGCATATTTTATTTTTATATCTATTTCGAAATTTTGGAAGAGTCAAAACTTGTCTATTTATTATGATATGATTCAGTTTTTAATAAAGCGCCCATTTTCTAGTAAAATCTGGTATTATTTAAGAATATGTATACTTACAAGCACTTACATAAATAAACTTTTGTAAGCTTGATAGGAACACGTAAAGCAATTTTTTAAAACGATTTGTTGAATGTAGGAAAAGTTCAAAAACGTTATCGTCACAAATATTTTTGTTTATTATTAATTATTGTTAAATAACCACGTGTTTCCACACTTTAAATTGAAAAAATCTAGAAACGTAAGAAAAGCTTTTGCGACTCAAATAATTATCCCAAATTATTAGATTGTAAATAGTAGGTGGTAATAATATTTCATTTGTTTAAATTTATTATTTTTTTTTATAGCTGTGATTTCAGTTTATTTAATTTAGGGCGAAGTCGTATTTAAGAATGTAAGTGCGATTGACTTTTAAGTGCTCTTTAAACAAACAAATACAAATCAATCTATATAAGTAACTGCAAAAAACGTAATGAAATTCTTGATTGATTGCTTTAAGAGGATCAGCACTTATCGTCCTTTTTACACCGTTCCGGATAAATTAATATAAGGATGCTGACCTTTTCTGTTGTCACCATTTTTAAAAGCCATCTTTTCTAATGCTTTTTCAAACTCTTTTGAGCCAGATATACTAAGCAATGATGTTTGCGATGGCTGGTAATCATCAAATTCCTTTTTCATTACAAAGTGTGGCCTCATCAAAGTTTTTTTTATGTATTTAATGGTATTTTGCGTTTTTGTCACATAAGTGTTGGAAAATGTTGAGCTGTTTAGAGCTTCAAATAAAGAGATACATGGCATCCTTTGTAAAAATTCTTCAACATAAACTGTTCCTTAACATAACTGCCGCAAGTTTACTTGCCGAACTTGCATATTTGGCAATTTGCTTCATAAACAAAAAACCTATAAAATAACATACATTTGGCAATAAACTTGCTAATATCTTCTCTTAGTATTGAAACAAATCATGTCTAAAGTAGTAACAAGTTTGATACTGTAAATATCAATCGAACTTTATTCCATAAAACCTTAGTTTAAATTAAACTGCGTAAACTGTATATTAAGACTAATGCATTCAATACGTCATTGCGCGCAAATACGATTGTACTGTCACATTTTTCGTGTTTTTGATTGTACCTTAAAATTTATTTGTACAATCATTCACATATATTCCCGCAAATGAACTTCTTTGAACTCACTCATCTTATCGTAAATAGCGTATAAAAAAATCAAAAACATAATTTGGAAATGTGTATTAATTTCTAGACAAATGGGATCAATCGTCTGTTGATCGTGTGTAAATAAGAAACTGTGTTTAGCGAAAATCTCAATTAGTTTGAGTTCGTGCTTAGTTGCAAAAAGTTTATTTGAAGTAAAAAGAAAATTTTGTTGAAAATTATTCAAATAAAAGTATAGAGTGAGTGACAATTGGCAAATAAGTGATCCTTAGTTTAAATATAGAAAGGAAAGATTTTGTTTTAAATTTGTAAGTTTATTTCAAAATTTATTTTCAGTACACGATTTGTTAATACATAAAAAATTTATGGAATAAAATTAAAAAATGGTTAAAGGTTAATTAAAAAACAAACAATATGTGATATATCTTAAATAGGAAATAAATATGTTTTAAGTTGTTTAAAAAAAATTAAATAAAGGACCATCAGCAATTCATTGTTAACACACTAATAAAAGGAGAAATATAAATGCTTACATATTTCAAAATCTAGCAAAATGAGGCTTATCCTTCGGTTAAACAGTTTTAAACGAATTTGTCAGTTTTTACAAGAAGACATTTAAAATTTCAACTAAATGTTCTCTTTAAAGTTAATTATATTGTTGTATTATTTTGTAAGATTTTCTAATAAGTTTAGTAAACTGAATATTTCCTGGAGACTTTTAGGTAATTATTCTACAAAAAACAAAAACGAGGACGAAAGCATATTGATTTAAGAAAAAGAAGAGAAAAGTAATTGTTTTTTCTGTAGCAAAAAACTGATAAATGGTGTGGTGTCAATTTATGTCACTAAGGTGGAATATAAGTATTTGTATTCCAGAATGTAAATGTCACAAAGCATACACAATTTGTATCTGAGTAATTTCTCTCCAATAGAGTTAAAGCTTTGTGATGTCCGCCTTGACCACCTGACTTAAAAACAACATCCCTTAATTCCAAAGGGGATATAATATCTCAAACTCGTTCTTTTTGTTTTAAATGTAAATTGTAGAAACGAAATTTCCTTTCACATAGTGGGCCTGGATGGAAGTCCTAATTTAAATTTAACATGTTTGAAAAAAAAATATTATTATTATTTTTTTTTTAAAAAAACTTATGATATTCTCTTGAAATATTACCGTCAAAACATAAATACTAAAATGGTTTACAGTGGGAAAAACAAATACATTTGACAATTTCACTATTGTTTATATAGCGTAACAGTCGATTTTACTCAAAATTTGGTAGAGAAATTTCTACGGCTTCATTTCATTAAAATAAATGAAAATTAAATTTAATCAAAAAAGCAAATAAATAGTAAAATTAAAAAAAGCACTCTGTAACCTTTAAAAACAAAGGTTTTACGTTTACCATAATGCGGGGATGGGTAGCCTTTTTGTAATGCGGGCCACAATTGAAAACAACTAAACTTAGCGGGCCACTTACATTGGTTTTGTAGGTAAATGAAAATTATGTTTTATAAAACGGTGAAGAAAATTTTTAAAAGTTGAACGAAAATAAAATATTTCTGATAATATATTTATAATACCTTTTATTACTGTACTATAACATAACAATAAGTAGTGTTATTACATTTATAGGAAAATTTTCACTACTTATTTATGGATTAGGTACTTACGTCTGGTTCAATTTTAGAAGTAGCAACTTCTAAATTCTCGTCTGTAATTCGCGATCTATATTTTGATTTTAGAAAAGTCATTTTCGAAAAAAATTGTTCGCATTTATATGTGCTCCCAAACAATAAAATTATTTTTTACATCAAAATAGCATTCTTTTCTGCTGAAATCCATTAATATGTCTTCAAATTCTTGATGCAAAGCAAATAAAATATATTGTTGGTTTTCGTAACTATTTTTTACATAAATTTTTTCGTTACGATTTTTAGAGACTGTTGTGTGTAATTGTTTTATATCTTCGTTCGAATACAAGACAAAAGAATATATATATATTTTTTTTTTGTTTTGTTTTGTTGCCTGTCACAGCTTGAGCGCCGGCCACCATATAAATTTTAAATATGTTCGCGGGCCGCAGTTTGTGTGCACTTGGGCCGCAGTTGGCCGCGGACCGCAGGTTGCCCATTTTCGTCACAATTAATAGCTTTTAATAAAATATTTTTTGCTACATCTTAATATATTATGGTTAGTTATTTGTCAAAAATTTGATTTCCAGGATAAATTTTTCCAGAATACATTAAAAGTCAACAACATATTCATCAGAACTTATTATTTATTAACTCACTCATTTCAGGAAAAACTAAACTAGTACTTTTGTTAAAAATGACTGAAAGTACTTATAACTAAGTTTTCAGAGTCACATCATTTTTACATGAGAGCAACATTCAATCTTTATATATAAAAATGAATGTCTGTCTGTATGTTTGTGCTTTATAGGAGGCCAAACCCTTGGACCGATCTTCCTGAAATTTTCACAGCATGTTACTGTGACTCTGGAAGGAATAATAGGCTATATGAAGTTTTAATTGGACAACGGGGCGTGGCACCGCCCATATAACCCAAAAATTTAAATCGCCATATTTTGGCCATTTTTTGACCTACATCGACGATATTTGGTACATATGGTACTGGCATAATTAGGAATACGTACCAGGAGAAAAGTGGGTGGGACCCCGCCCCTTTTTGAAAAATTAAAAATCGTAATATAGTCTTAACTACTGGACCAATCGTCATTAAATTTTCGCAATACTTTTAATTTTATTTAATAACGAGGGGGGTAGCGAAGCACACCGGGTCATCTAGTATAATATAAAACACAATATTTCATAAATTTCATTTCGAACTTCAAAGCAATAAAATAAATGAAAATAACCGTTTTACAAACAAATTGCTTCCGATATTGGTCGCATATAGTGGAAATAATCAAATATTTCTATTTATTTTTGCCATTTGTCAATTTAAGCAGTTTTAGAAAACCTGGTTATTCTAGAATCTCTTCCGTGGATTTGGACACAAACTTGAAGAAAATACAGCATTTTTCACTCTTCTTGTTATTGAATCTTTTGTTGGAATAATATTTCGGCTGCGACATTCGTTATATGAAAACAAGTTTTTTCGCTGCACTGTTAAATCAATTCATAATAAGGATCAGGATTACATAAGTAATGATTACATAAGTAATTCTACTTTTTTATTTTTTAGTTTCACATCTATCAATTCAAAATAAAGGTCATTAGGTAGAAAAGTATGAATAGATCCTAAAAATATGTGATCTATTATTTTAATATTATTTGACAATTATCAACTCAATTTTTAAATTTTCTTAGCTTAAAGCATTTTTATGTCACATTAAACTTATTGAGTTCTAAGCAATTTTATTCCTCAAACTAGAGGTTGTTTGGATAATAAAATTTAAATATTAAGAATATATTTAGAAACCACAACAAAGTTCATAATATCGTTTAATATATCTTTAGCAGTGCAGATCTCATCGACACTAACAGCAAAATAGATACATATAATTCTTGACTTCGAACAACTGCTAAATGTTTCTTAGATTTAGTATGTTGGAGTACATAGATCTGTTTTTTTTTTTAAAGAAAATATTAGAAAATTTATGCACACATGGGCCCTCTCTCTAATATCACAATTTAAGTCATTGTCTATTAAAGCCAGAATTCACTATTTTACTCAGTCGTACGACCTGTATTGCATGTGTGCACAAAATAGTTTTATCAATGCGACCAGAGTCGATTTTTTTAAGATGAGGAAAACAAAACAACAAAATATTAAAACCATATGTTTTTAGAGTCTTTTTTTTATAACAGTATGGCACCTACGACGCCGTTTTGGAACGATTTTTAAAGTATGACAGAATTCTGTAAAATAATCATACGATTGTGTATAATAGCAATTCCTGGCTGTTAAGGATTAAAATATATGAATCATGACAGAAATTAGTCAAGATGTAAATGACTTTAGAACAAAAATCGTCAATAGTATTTTATAGTAAAAAATTGCCAATATGACGTAACATACTCACGTATCCAACCCTGGTTGTAGACCACATTTTTCAGAAGCCTTCTTATTTGTTTCAAATATTAAATTGCTCCTGTAAGGCCAAGAGAGCTTTAATATGCATTTTTTTACTCAGCAGAATATGCACGTTTGCCAAGAAATATTCGTAAGTTTTTTAGTGGAGGTTCCATCATTATACAGGGATACGTAGCTATAAAGTCTAAGAATTCCGATTTAATTTCAAAGTTATAGAGTAAAGTACCATATTCTACAAAAAAAGAACAAGGATAACTTTGATAAAATATCTAGTATTAAAACAAATCCTGAAACCAGATATTTTAGTTCCACTCACCTGATTGTAAACGAGGTCTAGAATACGTGAGTCTACTAGTGAGAGGATCATTTTCATATGCAGTGATGATAATTCTCCCATTTTTATAGACGAGCCGAATGGTGGCAATTAATGCACTGCTCGTATTATTACCGTGAATAATTTGTTTACAACAAATTTCGTATTATTTTCTAAAAAATTTTCTCTCCTACAACAATATATTTATTAAAGTGTTATAATTATAGTGTTTTCCCTTCTTTACCCCACGTCTCCACTAACCATCAAATTGAACAAGACGTCAGGATTATTTCATTATTTTTACCAAGAAAGAGAGTGTTTGCATTGTTTACCAATAGATAGCGCTAATTCAAAATAGAAAAATCATACAAAAAGTCATATTTGATGGCGATCATCATTGCTCAGACTAATGTTCGGACAACGATGGTCGCACATGTACGAAACATGAAAATTGGGTATCTACATTAGCCAAATTGATGTGCGACATGATGTTCATACCAAGTTGATGGCTCGTGGAAACGTAGGGTTAAGGGTGCTGCGTTCTAATATACTAACTCCTTTAAGCGGCAAAAGCGGCAAAAGCGGCAATGCATTCCATGCCTCCTATAAATTATGAAATAAAATAAACTCTATGTTATTTGTATTCCATTTTAAAAATAACGGATCAAAATGGTTTAAGACCATGGAAATATTTCTTTTAGAATACATTAAAAATTGAAACCAAAATAAAAATTTGCTTGGAATAATACGTTTACTTTGCATCTATCTACCTTATGTTATGTACATCGTAAACATCATCTATTTAACCAACTAATCTTAATGTTAATTTGGTTAGACGAAGTTCACACACAACTTAAAGCTTTTTTCTTTGTCGTTCTCTTTGTAACTCGTCTTGTACATTTGTTGTTGCTTTTTGTGCTAGCAATTTGATAGCCACAAATGAAACAAAAGAATGCTGATGAAGGATGTGGCGGTCCAGAAAATGCTGCATTTCATTCTGCTAGCGTCTAATTTTTCTTGTTTTCTTTGGAAAACGTCCGCAAACATTTGTAAATAATTTTTCTTTCTAAAAATGTTTAGAAAATTAATTAAAAAGAACGAAAAAGCCGAAAATAAAGTAAAATTTTATTGTATTTATTTTAAAAAGTTATTGTATGATTCTTCCATACTATTATTGAATATTTAAAAAAGTATTAATGTTTAATGCATTTTTAGCAATGGGCATTTTAGACGAAGGTGCACCTTTATCCTGGCAGGAGACAAAGGCATTATCAAAGCACGTTCAAAAACATGGTGTACAACAATTTATTAATTTGTATCGAAAATCCAAGGACCGCCAAGGAGATCCGTTTAAATGGGGTGATGAATTGGAATATGTTATCGTTAAATTTAATCATTCGGCCAAGGAGGCCAAGGTTTCTTGCAAGGCGGAACAATTGTTGAAAATTTTGAATGAAAGAGAGGAACGCAATCAGGTCGCAGGTTTATGGCGCCCCGAATATGGAGCCTTTCAGTTGGAAAGTTCCCCCCTTAAGCCGTTTGAAGGTTCATTTTCACATTTTAAGACAGTTGAACCTGATATGCGCCTGCGTCGAAAAGAAGTACAAGAATTATTGGATGAAGATGAATGTATTATGACTTTAGTAAATTCTTTACGCTTTGGCTGCAAGAATTTTACTTTCCCGCCGTTTGAAACAAGACCCGATGACCCCAATAGTTTCGCCAAATCTATTTACATACCAGACGAGGCCATATTTGCCGGACATCAACGATATTACATGTTATCGCGCAATATGCAGTTAAGACGTGGAGAGAGAATGCAAATCAAAATGAAGGTATTTAAAGACATGAATACAAAGCTGCCTATTGAAGGAGCTCCTATTAAGGAACCAGATGTCGTTATACTAGATACTACCTTCGGCAGTAATTTACAAGTAACTGTTCAAGGAGCTGATATGGCAGAGACTCGTTATTTATACGATCAGTTAGCACCTCTTTGTCCAATTTTCCAGGCCATAACAGCTGCTGGTCCTATATATCGTGGTATTTTGACAGATATAGACAATAGCTATTATTTTATTGGTGATGGCTCAGATGAACGTACTCCGGAAGAAAGAGGTTTAAAGCCTCTTAAAAATGACAAATGCCGTTTGACAAAAAAACGTTGGGATTCCATAGACTCTTATCTTTCCCCAGAATCCGAAGTGTACAATGACATTGAGCTATATTACGATCAAGAAGTTTATGATCACTTATGTAATGAAGGTGTTGATCATGTAATGGCCCAGCATGTGGCCCATATATTTATGCGTGATCCTCTGCTTTTGTTCACCGGTAAAATCGATCAAAACGATGAAGAGGAAACTGGTCATTTTGACAATATTAATACTTCAACTTGGCAGACTTTACGCTTTAAACCTGCTTTACCCAACACAGATCTCGGTTGGAGAGTTGAATTTCGTCCTTGTGATATTCAGCTCACAGATTTTGAAAATGCTGCTATAGCGTGCTTCGTGATACTCTTAACTCGCGCAATACTTCATTATCGTTTAAATTTCCTCATGCCTATAAGTAAAGTTGATGAAAATATGCAAATTGCTCAAAGCCGCGATGCCTGCCGTAAGGAAAAGTTTTGGTTTCGCAAAAACATCATGAAATCTCAATCGCAATGCAAAAATAAATTTACAAACGGCAGCAGAAATGGTCATAGTGATAGTTTTGATATTATTGACAAAAATGACCGACATCAAAGTATTGAGTTAAATGGTCAGAGTCATAATAGCAATGGTTTCACTAGCGGCTGCCACACACAAGATTTTGTTCAACATAATGGCGTTACAAATGGTTTTATCACCGACTGTCATACGAGAGAGTTGGAACTTATGTCTATCGATGAAATTTTTAATGGAAAGGTAAGGTTGTCACCAAAAATTACCAAAGAAATTTGCCAAAGAAATCTTTTAAGTAAAATTATTTGAAATCTAAACAATACATAAGAGTGATTTATTCGGCTATGCCGAATCTTATATACCCTTCACCATCTATGTAAATCTAGTTTAGTAAAGTAACTCCAATTTAAAATGCATATATTGGGGTGACAGAGAATTAAAAAATAAAAGAACTTTGGTACTGCATATATATAATTTTATATAAAAAATACATCGGCTCTTAATGGGTTAAGCTTTAAAATAATACCCGTAACTAGGAAAAAAGGGCGAGCTGTAATTTTTTCACTTGATGTTTTTTTCCTATTTTTTAATTCTCTTTCGCCCTATATGTATTTTTTTTTTTTTTTTGATTGGAGTTACTTTATTGTTTCAGCTGACATGAAAAAAAGAGGTAGGCGTGGTGTTTTGCCTGCTACCTCGAAGGCCATGGACCGATCATGCTGATTTTCAACAGCACCTTTTTCGACACTGATTGATTGAAATATTTTTTTTTTTGTGGAATCAAGTTTTCCGAAACACTAACACGGACGGAAAGACGAACATCGCTAAATCGATTTCGCTATGCACAAGAAGTCAGAATATATGGAGGGCTTAGAGCTGAAGCAAACCAAGTCACAAAAAGACAATTCAAAGATATTTTAAGGTTTAGTAAATTAACTGCCATTAATTCCTGGAATGAATATTTCAAAGTTTACTTAAAACAGTTTTAAAGTTTATTATCAAAATTTTTTAATTATATAAATTTCACCAACTGCATTTGAAATTTTTTCCAACAAATTAAAAAAATGACTTGGTTCATTTTTACTCCGAATAATAGTTATTTTTGAGAGCTAGTCCAGATTTACACTATGCAATTTTTGAGGCATTTTTTTCTCAATTTTCTGTTTAAGTTACAGCGTTATGCGTTATCTAAAAGTAAATATTAGCAACAGTAACGCCTCTTAAAACTTAAGCCATACCATACTGCTTACTCCTCTTGCTTCAAAAACAAACAAAAATTTCATGTTAGTTTCATGAAAGATGCATAGTGTAAATGCCGTACTATTGTGATTTTTTAGTCTAATAAAAGTCGGCACAACTTTTGACAAAAGTAATAAAAAAAAATAAAATAAAAATAAAAGTAAAAGTAAAAAAAATTTCGTGATTTTCATCTTCATCATTTTGGGACTAGTCCTGATGTTGTCTCTTTTGTTTGACTAGTAAATTTTTTATAAGCTGTGGTAGTTTCGAAGATACAGCCATATTTCCATTTGTTTTTTAATTTTTTGGGATAAATGCACCCACCCTCCTTTTTTAATGCAATAAATTAAATAAAATATTGTTTGGAAATTAAAAAATGGGGCCGCCGCAGCTCTCAAGAATTTTGGATCCGCCCCTGGCCTCAAGTTAGCGAAGCTGATGCTAACTAAAGACAATGAGAAACAAATAACAACAGGATTATCACGCATTGCTTCATTGCAATTGCTGTTGTTGTTGCTAGTATTATTGTGTAAAAAAAATCAAATAAAATCATAAGAAAAGCACTGAAACTACAACCAGGGATGTTGCATGCAAACTCAAAAGTATTAAATATTATTTTAGTACTAAAAATATTTTAATTTTAATTAAATTTATATAAATTATAATTAAAAAGCTTAAGATGAGTCGCAAACAGTAACGATTAACACGTGTTCTCGAATAGTATTGATGAAAAGTAATTCAGAGAACAGAAAATAATCGTATGTGAACAACATGAACATCAGAAAAAAGCTGGTGATTTGATAGAATTATTATGAACAGCTAAAATGTGCACGTTTAAAATTTGGAAGAAATTAGCAAAAAAAAAATGCATCTATTTAGGATGTTGATTTTTTGTTAATTCAATAAAAATTGAGTTTTACTGTTCTCTGAAGTGGATCACACTGACTTATGTAGTTCGTATCAGCTTTGAAAAAAATCGAACAGACTTGGGTTTTTTACCGCTACCTTAGGAACGAAACACTCTTTGGCTTAGCAGGTTACAGAACTAAATAGAGTTAAATTTTGCTCAGAATTTGCCACTATTTTTGACATTTTTTTTATATTTCATGACTTTGTGGGGTCGGAAATGGATTTTGTAGAAATTACATACGAAATGACAAACTTAGATATACCCTTTTTCCACTTTTTGTGGTGAAGGCTCCACGGCTCGTTTACAAAAATTGTGATTTTTATCTTTATATTACTTAACATTTTACTTAGTTAAGTCTGGCATTTAATGTTTTAATTTATTATTTTATACTCTTTGACGAGTTTTACATTTCTGAACACATTTTTTTCTTTTTAAGTCTGAAATATGCCCTGGTTTGATACCGCTTACCCGCAGCTACATAAAAACACTTCATTTGGATAACGAGACCAAATGTGTTTTGGAAAAATATATTTGTTTTGTAGAAAAAAGGGCATCTGGAGAAATACCTACCAATGCAAGATGGTTAAGAGAGATGGTACAAAATAATCCCGATTACAAGTAGGTTTTCGAAGAACTTATTCTATCTTAAGTATCAACATAATTCTATTAATATTTACTTTTCTTTTTCTTGCAGAAAAGATTCGTTGGTCAGTGAAAGAATAAATTATGAAATTCTTAAAAAGATTAAAGAAATGCAGGACAAAGAGTTGTTAACATCATTATAATAAGATATAATAAAGGAAAAATAAAAACCCCTTGAATTTAAATTATATTTATATATTTTTTAACACAAATATTAGTTAATAAAAACTTGAGGCTTATCGTTATTAAATAATATTCATTATTTAAACAAAATGAAATATACTTTCTGGTTCGCTACAACCTTTTACGTAAATAAGTAGTTAAGACAACCACCTACAAATGAAAGTTTAGAAAAAGATATAAAAAATATAGAGACAGGTGTGGTGTTTTTCCTGCTGCCTTAAGAGACGTGGACCGAAATTTTCGAAAGTATAAGTAAATATTTTTCAGCTCATCTTATGCTTTAGTAAAGTTGATTTTCACACGAAAACAGACGGACCACGCTCAATCGACTTCGCTATGCATAAGAACTCAGAATATTAATACTTTATAGAGACGGTAATAGATATTTTAGAATTTACAAACGGAACGACAAACTTATAGTATATACCCTTTTCTATCTGTAGTGAAGGGTATAAAAATATTAATTAATTTGTTAAAATAGTGCGAATAAAATACAATTTACAAATTCGATGGAATCCGGAGGTCACGTCAAATAAATTTCAACTCATTTAGTGTTAAAAGAGCTTTTATATTATACCGAAAATAACTAATATTTTTTAAGATTTCGAGCAAAATCTAGTTGATTTTTGTTAATTTTCTACACAAAAAATTCCACGCTGCAGAAGAAACACCACGCCTACCTCTAAATTTACCATATCTTTTAATACAAATCTAGGGCGATAGAGAATAGAGAATTATGGGCCTCTTAACTTTTCATTGTGATTAAAAGTTTGGAAAATAGTTCTTGCGAAAAAACCGACTTTAAAACAGATTTCATCTATCTGCATATAACAGTTCGAGTGTATGGTCACATAAATTAGATTACATTAACTATTGGGACACTCTTATATCTCCAAACTTTATTCTAGTTCAACTGTTCAATAGTTTGGTATTATACATTCAATTACAGTAGATTTAGCAATCAGGTTCTGTGTAAATTTCAACCGTCTGTCTATAACGGTTCAACAGTTTGCTTATATACATCAGATTATATCAACTATTTAATTAATAATATAACATTTTTATACTTCTTGTTATACCAAATAAAGTAGTGGACATTCTGTCTAAAATTAAGGTGTTTGTATACAACGGTTCAAAAAATACGGCCATATAGAACGAATTACATTAATTTTGGGAACACCCTTTAGCTTCTAATTCTTGTTATAGCGGACTTAGCAAAACATGTCCCGTGTAAATTTCAACTGTCTGTCTATAACGGTTCAAAAGTCCGGCCACATACATCCTATTATATCAACTATTGGGACACCCGTTTATTTCCAAATCCAAATTTTATACTTATTGTTATAGAGGAGTTAGTAATACAGGTTCTTTGTAAGTTTTAAGCGTCTGTTTACAACTGTTCAAAAGTATAGCCATATAAATCAAATTTAATGAACTGTTGGCGCACCCTTTAATTTATAATTGGTAATATTAATACTTGTTACCATAACTGCCATAGCAATCGACAGTCTGTCCAATTTGCAAGCGTATGTCTATAACGATTCAAAAGATAGGCCCATATAAGTAAATTTACATCAATTATGGGGGCACCCTTTAATTTTTTTTCAATTCAATTCAATTTATTCCAATAAAATTATGATTTCACTTAATATTATTTCTAAATAGTTAAAGTTTTTTTTACTTTTTCTTTAAAATAATAGTAAATTATGACATTTTATATAATTTACATATACGAGTATGTACTTATAATACTATTGGAGGCAAAATTTGAAAAAAAAAACCTATTTGAATTATTTTTGTTAAACTACTTACGCTACTGCTTACGATCTACCTAAGCTGAATACAACTCATTAATGTGGGGATGATCGGATGCAGAGCATCTGGAGTAAAAATTGTTACTTAGTCTGTTTAATTTAACCCCCACAAGTTCTATATTTGAAAAAAAATGAGGCCTAGACGTCGAAAAAAACCAAGGAAGGTTAAATATCAGTTTTAAGAGTTTGTTTTGTGCAATCTGAATTTTCTTAATGTGACATACTGCACTCTTAGCCCACACAGGAGCTTCATAAAATATTACAGCCTGGAAAATCAATTTAAAAATTAACATTTTATTGCATATACTAAGTCTTGAATTTCTGTTAATGAAAGGATAGAGTATGCGTGTACAAATATTCACTTTGTTTATGACATATTGTATGTGTTCATTGAATTTAATTTTCGGGTCGAGCAGTACCCCCAAATATTTTACTTTAAGCTCCCATTGGACTTCCCTATTTAAAACCTGAGGAATATAGCAAGATTTTCTTTTTCTTGTAAAATATATTGCCTGCGTTTTGTTAGCATTTAAGAAGATTTTCCATTTGTTAAAATATTGCGTCATCTTGTCCAAGCCTCTTTGCAAATTAGAGATAATAGTTGATGATAGCAGGTCTGAGCTAAGTACAACAGTATCATCAGCAAAAACCGATAAGGTACAACTTTCTAGTTGAGGTAAATCTGATGTATAAAGATTGTATAAAGTAGGGGATAGGCAGGAGCCTTGGGGACATCCCGCTACTATATTGCAACTTTCAGAACACGATAAAGAGATGTGAACTTTAAATGAACGCTCATTTAGAAAACTTTCAATTATCCTAATTAAAAACCAGGTATATTATAATCTACCATTTTATAAATTAATTAGACATCCAGCAGCACCATCCCCGTCGATTTTTGAAGGGAAAAATTTTCAGATATAATGTTTTTAATTCTAACTAGAGGTTGAGATGTGTTATGTTCTCTGCGAAACCCAATTTGCTGATGGGATATATTTCGTTTGATTCAATGAGAGCATTAGTTTTTCATTGATGATTTTTTCGAAAACTTTGCCTATCGAGGACAATAAACTTATTGGGCGATATGATGATGGTCTTTCTGAAGGTTTGTTTGGCCTCCGTATTGGAATAACTTTAGCTGTTTTAAAATCGCGTGGAAAATATCCTATCTTAAGGCAAGCGTTGAAAATGACAGTTAAATATTGAAATAATTTTTTGGGAAGAAATTTTAGGCATTTGTTACTAATCCCGTCCACACCCGGGGCTTTTTTAGAGTTAAGATTTTTAATGATATCTTTTATTTGGGAATTAGTTATAAGCATTTCATCAGTAACGTTAATGGTACGCTGTCTAAAATAGCGAAGTGTTTCCATTATTTGTAAGGCGGTTTCTTGATCGCCCATATTAAAAAAATTTAAATGATTGTTTTGAAATGTTTGGGCCATTAAATTACATTTTTCGATGTTACTGGTAATTCGATTGTTATTATCCATTAAAATAGGAATAGAATTTCTCTTCTTTCCAACTATTTAAGTAAGATTCCAAAATGGAGCTGAGCCTTTACCAAGCTTAGCTAGTAAGTAACTCCAATATTTATTTAGCTGTCTCATTAATTTCTTGCCTATTACCCTACTAAGAGCCTTCATTACATTTAAGTCAGTTAAATTCCTGTATCTTTGCCAATTCCTTCGATAAGTATTTCTTGCTTGAATTAATACTTTTAAATAAGTTGGAAAAGGTTTTTTGAACGAAGATTGGATTTTTCTCGGAACGCTTAAATCAATTGCAGAAAATATTAAATTCTTAAAATGCGTAACCGCTGTGTCTTTTTGTTCTTCGGAAACAATGTTCCTTAAATTAGGTATGTTTGTATTTGTACTAAGATAGAAACGAAAGGCTAGCCAATACGCTTTATCGAAGTCAAGCTTAACGAGATTCGTTCTTGATAAATGTTCAGGGACTTTTACCTGGACAGGTAGGTGATCAGAATTGAGGTCATTCAGAACAGCTGCAGGAGAAATTATGTCCGGTATATTAGTTAAGAAAACGTCAAGAGTGGCGCCCTGTCTGTTTAAACAACTGGGTACATATGAATTCTCAAATGGATAAACCATATCAATACTGTATGATATAAGCTTTTTATTTAGGGTGTTTCCCCAGCAATTTGCTCTTAAACAGCCGCAATTTTGATGCCTACTGTTAAAATCACCCCCGAGAATAAATCTATTGTTAACACTGCAGAGCCTACGTATATCCGAAGCAAAAAGCTGATTTCTACTACCATCAACACCAGCTGAACCACCGGGAAAATAGCACGAAAAAAGGTCTACGCTACCAAAATCAGTATAAACTTTGACTCCAATATTTTCAATAAAATGAGTTTTAACAATAGATGATAAATCATGCTTTACGTTTTTCTTAATTATAACAGCAACTCCACCTCCTCTTGCAGAAACTCTATCGTTTCTGTACACAAACAAGTTTTTATGCTTTATAGAAATATTTGAGTTTAGCCATGTTTCCGATACAAAGCATACATCAACGCCACGGTTGTTTAAGAAATTGAATAATTCTAAACTTTTGTTGCGAATGCCTCTAGCATTCCACGTAATAATATTTAGTTTATTTGTCATTATGACAGAAACTTACATGCAAGGTTTGTGTTTATCTCGAAATGATCAGCCTTACTCCGACATTTGCGAAGATTGGTGATTAATTCTAGTGTTAAGTTTTTAATTTCTTGTACTGTGAACAAGACATTGTTATTATTGTTGATTGAATTGTTGTTATCATTGCGATGCCATATCCCAGCAGCTTCAGCAACATTTTGGCGAAGAGTATTAGGAAAAGCCTTTTTGTAGATTTCAGGCTCTATAGCATTATAAGAGCGTGAACCATAGCGTCTTGGAACTAGTTTTGAACGTTGACGTATTTCTAAATTAGTAGCTCTACTTGGACAGACTTCGGAAGAAGATTTGTGATTTCCACTACAGTTTGCACATTTTAAAATCGATTCTTTACATTCAGAGGTTTTATGTAAACCGGCACAATTGGCACAGAATGTTTTAACTTTACACCTGTTGGAACCATGGCCAAACATCTGGCAGTTATAGCATTGTTTAATTTTGTTTCTCCTTGCCTGTTGGAAATCCCATTTAATTTTAACATATTCTAAAACTGAATAGTTTTGTCGTAGCTCTTTCAATGTAATTGGCTGTCGTTCGAAATATACAACGTAGATAAAATATTCATTATTATAGTTATTTCTTTTAACTACTATCTTTACGTATAAACATTTTAAGCTCATGTTTAACAGCTTTTTTTTAATTATTGCGGGGTCATACTTATCCAACACAAACAATAAAGCTTTATAAGGTTTTTCCCCTTTGGTTGCATATGTGAAGAACTCATATGAATCAGAAGAGCAGAGCATAATATGCCGAAGTCTTCCTTTGAACTGCAAAATAGTTTTAGCCCAATTGAAATTTTTCTAATAGAATAATTAGTAATATTATTTATTTTAAATATTATTTATTTTAAAAATTTCATGAAGTTCTTCTATTTTACACTTTAACACAGTAATTGGTGATGTTATAACTTTTGTTGGTTTTTGTAAACATATTTCAGCTTCATTATTATCATCAACAGCTTGTAACGGATAGTAATAATTTGTTGCTAATTTTGACTGACTATCTTTAGTCGAGTTGTTATTGGATTTTGGTTTTTTGTTCATTGTGTTAATGTATAACATTATCAATTGATAATGTACGCTTAATGATTTTGTTTTATATTTTTGTTTTTTTTTCTTTTTTTTTTTGTGTTTAAGAATATTGAAAAATTGTTTTTGTTCTTAGGAATGCAAAAGTTTTGTTTTGTTGTAAAATTCTTTTAATTTTTGTTTTAAGTTCTTTTAATACCGAGATTGAACACGTCTTTACACTTCAAAAGAATTAGCTGAACTGTGTCCCCTTAAATTTTTAGATTTATTTTTATATAAGTTTCTGATACTGGGAGCTATAGTAATACGCAGTCATTTTAAATTTTACAGAAGTACCCTTTACAATTCATAATACACGTAAAAAATATGTATGTTGTATGGGGACACCCTTTAACTCTCAGGATTATGAACTGTTTTTAAAACGGGACCAATATGTAAGAATCATATTACCAAAAATTTTCAAAATCGGATCAGAAATGACTGAGTTCTGGGGGGTTACTATGTAACTCGATTCGGAAGTTAGATATTACGAATTCGGATTTTTTCTACCAACTAACTCGAATTCGCAAATACATTTCCTACTTTCGAATTGCCATATCCGATTGTCGGATACTCATACTCTACTTTCGGATTTGCATCACTATGTATTTCGAATTTAGATGTCAAAGTCGGTCGAAAGTTGAAATTTGTACTCGTTTGATGTTAAGTTAACGGATGATACATAAATGAATGATGAAAAATACTACGAAAAATTTAAATACCAAGCAAAGCCAATTTAAGGTCATGGTCAACTTTATGACGGAGCATCCATAGTTGGTTAAGGGGTACATAAAAGCTACGGACGCCAAACAATGATTTATGGGCACGATTGGTAGAAGACCTAAATGCAGCCGGTCCACCAATGCGGGAAGTGGTCGGTTGGAAAAAGGTAAGTAATAAATAGTTTGTCCATAAATTAAATTAATTTTTTCTCCTTAGGTTTGCGCAGACCACAAGACCCACCTTAAGGCATAATTGCGGAAGAACCGCATTACGGGAAGCAGTAACAACGCCGAGCAAGATGTTTGCACTGTACATCATTACATGTGTAACCAACATGATATGAGGGAGACAGATGAATTGGTGTCTGCCCCTTCCCCACCGCGTTGTTCATCAACTGCTCGCACACCCATCACACCACGAGCACCATTCAATCGCGCTGTGCTGACAAAGCAAACATTGCTGGAACAGCAAGTTAATAATCAAATGGAGTACCACAAGCGCTCCATATCAGTGTTTGAAGAAATAAGTACTAGTTTAAAATCTCTAGTTAAATACAAAAGAAGGCAAGTAGATATAGACGAGAAAAATTATAAGCTAGCAAAAAGGAAATTCGACCATGAACTTAAATTGGACGTTGAAAATAAAAAACTTTAACTTTTTTTATAAATTGTTTTTTAATTCATTTCATTTCATCTTCACTTTCTAACCAAAGGGCAACCGAATCCATTTTTATAATAAACAAATATTTCTTGTTAACTTTTATTTTTATTATTTTGATATTTTTGACATTTTTGCGTAGGAAATTTTGCCAAGTTTGAATAATACATTCGAAAGTACTGCCAAAAATAGTTCCAGTTAGTGGCAGCACTTTTCACTCGATCCGAAAGTGTTACATGGTAAGATCTCAAATTCGGATCGAATATAACTTTCGAGCTGTTCGAACTTTCGAATCGAGTTACATAGTAACCCCCCTGGAGGCACAAACATAAAAAAAAGCAACATTCAGCCTTCTTTTTTTGAAGTCAGTTAAAAATAATCAGCTCTATTACGAAAGTCGTTGTCGACGTCGTAGTCTATTTTTAGCCACAGTCAAATTTGGTCGACGCAGACATCGACTCGACACTCAGTTGGCATTAATTTGAGCGCATGTGTTGACGTCGACATGTTATCGATAATTTTGACAAAAAAATATCATATCCATATATTTTGACTGTATTTTTTTAATTTTTGTAAAAAACATGTTGTTTATGTTTGAATCAAGTAGAAGCAGTGATGAAAAACTTCTATTTCTTTTATTTTATTTCCATTTTTACTTTCTTTAAATCAATTTCAGTTTTAAAAAGTTTTTCTTCTCTTTGGTAATGCTTCTCCATCATCTTTATTTTTTTTTCCTTAACTTCCGAAAGATAACGTTGGTACAGACATGTTTCTTTAAGATCATTTTTTATTTTCATCATTGTATTTTCCTCACGCTCCCATAGTTTATCCATATTCTAGTAATTTTCTTACAAAGCAGTTTTCATTTCTTTCATGGTATTAGAAATTTGATCAAAACAATTCCTTGCGTTCACTTTTCTTCTGTTTTGTTTTTCTTCCATAAGAAATGGTTTCCTCTTGTGTTTGAATTGAAGTTGCCAAAGTTATTTGGACGTTTCCCTCATCCTCCAAAATTGTGATTCCCACGTCAGCCACATTTTTCTTTTCGGTTTCATCAAAATAAACTATAATTCCTTGCATTTTACCTTCCGGACTCAACTGCTTTTCAAACTGCAAAAAATTTGCTGCAGCTTCTTCCAGATGTGACAGCGGTAACTGTTTATATATATCACAAAAAAAACTATAAAATGAACATATGTACATGTTTAAAACTTTTCTTTACCCATACCTTTTGCCAACAGGCACCGTCTCTTAATGAAGGTCCAAGAGAATTTAATTTTAAAGCTATTTCTTCCCACTCTTGTTTGAACTTGTGAGGGTTTGAATTTCTTAGAAACCCTTTTGCTAAACTCGTATTATTAGAGTTCAACAACAGGGGTCTCGAATTGTAAGAGTCAAACTTTTTTTCCATATCACTAAAATTTTAGAAAATGTCTTCCAGGGAAACAAAAATTCACTATGTCGACACAAAAAACTTTGACAAAAACAAAGTCAATTTCAGTCAACGACGTCATTAATATAAATGTGTCGTCGATAACTCTCAACTACTCTCAATCTTGACGACGGCAGTACAATGAGTGTGTCGTCGACATCACTTGTAACGACTTTGACATTCGCAATAAGGGTGAATAAATGTTTTTCCACAGATTTACTAAACAATCTTAAGACCCGAATCAAAGATCGATGTAAAAAACTATTAGTTACTTGAGTTCTATTCCTAAACTCAGGAAATTTTCCATCCAGCAGCGAATATTTAAAAATGCGAAACAAACAAGTGTGCAAATGCCTTTTTTTCAAGATTATTCTATGATGAAAATACTCAAAATGCTCAAAACTACGATGCAGAATTAAACGCAGATTCAGAAGTCAGTAGTAATATGTTACTAAATGATCTAAAATGTTCTATTAATAATGTAAGAAACACCAGAAGTACAAAAAATGTTAATAGCATTCAAGACGACTTGAATTATTTGGAGATATAAAAAAAAAAAAAAACGGGAAAAATTTAATTTTAGTAAAATTATATTTTGTATTGGATTGTTTACTTTTTAGTATTAAACCAAAAATTTAGCCAATATACCTTTTTATGGATTTTTCTTAATATTGTTCGAATTAAAAACTTTTATTTCTTATTCGAAAAAATATTTAAATTAATTCGCCTGTTCAAACAAAGAAAAAATTTTTAGATTTTATTCGAACGAACAAAAAACCCGAATAATTGACAACACTAATAGCAAGCAACACTATAATACAAAAAAAGACTATTCTTAAGGTAATGTAGTTTTACCAATAAAATATTAAAAACTGTAATGCGATAAACACAATCAAAGGCTACCGACCGTCCACTACCGACTACAAAAGTAGCTGGCTACAAAATAGCCAAGTCGCTTAATTCTTTTAACGACTACCGACCACTAACTACAAAAAAATAAACATCTGTTTTGACAAATGTATTAAAGTTAACCAAAACAAAACATACTTGATTTTTTTTAAGTGAATTTGTGTAAAAAAAAAAATTTAAATGTCTCAAGAAAATTTAATTAACTTTATAAGTACTATTGCTAAAATAGTGGAAACAAAAACTTCAGTGTATGAAGTGTCCACGTCCATATTTGCATGTAAATTGAACGAAACATTCACATTAAACAATATAATAAATACATATAAACAGTAAAAATGACTATTATATACTTACCAATCTCAATAAAAAAAACCCAAAAAATAAATATAAACAAATTAGAAATTGATGAAAAAAAAGTAAATGAAAAATGCGCCAAATAAATAGTAAATAAAAAATGTAAACAAATGAACAGATGATTATTATTTTTCAATGGTGCCACTATAAAAGTTTTTTGCGTTTTTAATAGCGATATTTAATGTATTGCGATTTTAAAACCACCATTTCATGCATTTATTGTATTGGCATCACTAATCTGTTTTTTTGTAGCCAAGAAAAATTGAAATTAAGGCCCACGTATAATGTGCATAAAATAACTAAAGCAAGCTTATACACCTGTGCAAATACATTAAATTATATGTCGTAAACTATAATGTAATAAACACAATCAAAGGCTACCGACCATCGACTACTGACTACAAAAGTAGCTGGCTATAAAAATAGCCAAGTCGCCAGCTACTTAAATCTTTTAACGACTACCGACCACTAACTACAAAAAATAAACATCTGTTTTGACAAATGTATTAAAGTTAACCAAAACAAACATACTTGATTTTTTTAAATAAATTTGTGTAAAGAAAAAAATTTTAAATGTCTCAAGAAAATTTAATTAACTTTATAAGTACTATTGCTAAAATAGTGGAAACAAAGACTTCAGTGTATGAAGTGTCCACGTCCATATTCGCATGTAAATTGAACTAAACATTTACATTAAACAATATAATAAATACATATAAACAGTCAAAATGACTATTGTATACTTACCAATTTCAATAAAAAAAACCCAAAAAATAAATATAAATGAAACAAATTAGAAATTGATAAAAAAAAAGAAATATATGGAAAATTTTACAAACAAAAAGTAAATGAAAAATGCGCCAAATAAATAGTGAATGAAAAATGTAAGCAAATGAACAGATGATTATTATTTTTCAATGGTGCAAATACATTAAATTATATGTCGAAAACTATAATGTAATAAACACAATCAAAGGCTACCGACTACCGACTACAAAAGTAGCTGGCTACAAAAATAGCCAAGTCGCCAGCTACTTAAATCTTTTAACGACTACCGACCACTTACAACAAAAAATAAACATCTGTTCTTACATATGTATTAAAGTCAACCATAACATGATTATTATTTTTCAATGGTGCCAATATAAGAGTTTTTAATAGCGATATTTAATGTACTGCGTTTTTAAAACCACCATTTCATGAATTTATTGTATTAGCAGCACTAATCTGTTTTTTTGTAGCCAAGAAAAATAGAAATTGGCCTAAGTTGGCTACGGGCTACAAAAGTAGCCGTGTAGTCGGTAGTCGTGTAGCGTCTAAAAGAATTATTCTCATAAGCACGCATGTATTCTATTTTTTACATCTTGTAGTCGATGGTCGGTGGACTTTATTGTGTTTATAGCATAATGTACATAAGATAACTTTTCGTCAAGTTTCGTTAAATTTCCTTTCTTTATGCAAGGTACGAAACTGATCGCACTTTCCGTACGGAAACAGCTGATTGTTCTTTGTCTTATACATTGATAAAGAAAAATTTCAATTAAGACCCAAATTGTTAAATTTTTAGTTTTTAATTCAATAGAAAATGTAGAAAAAACATTATTTTCTTTATGGCAAATTTTTTACAAATGTAATATATTTAAATTAAATTTATATTTATACACACATATTAGTACGATATAAGCGATGAACATCGTTGCATTTTTTAGTATGGTTGGCCACAAACACAAAACAGAAAACAACTTGTAATAAATTTTTTTTACTTTTTCTTAGAACATGAACCAAAATATGTAAATGTGTATGTAAATGTTATTAAATATATAAAATATCTTCTTTAAAGCCTTTTCGTTTTGAAATTTTGTTGATTTATATAGAAACTATTTTTGGCAAAAGTACGGATTAAACATAAATGTGCAACTGTGACAAATAAGTTACTAATTTTATGTAAGTCCACATAAATTTCTTTAATAAGTTACCTAAGCATTTGACAGTCTTTTCGTTGGATTTTTGGCATAAGCTAAAGCTAGCTTATGCACATTATAGTTGAGCCTTTAGACTAAGTTAGCTACGGGCTATAAAAGTAGCCTTGTGGTCGGTAGTCGTGTAGCGGTTAAAAGAATTATTCTCATAAGCACGCATGTATTCTATTTTTGACATCTTGTAGTAGATGGTCGGTGGACATGATTGTGTTTATAGCATAAGTGAAAACCGTAAGTGAAAAACTCTTGAAATTTTTTATGTGATGCAGTATTTTAAAGGCGACTGTAGCAAATGCTGAAAACAATAAAAGTATTAAAAGGTATTCTATAATGTTAATATATAAAAACTCATACTTGAAAACATCAAAGTTAGTAGATTATTTTACAGACTACAATAATTTAATTTTAAAAGCCATTTTATTAGTTAATGAATAAAGTTTTGACAGTTTGCTGTATCTTAGAAACCGTGAGAGGCAAACTCTTGAAATTTTCTAAAATTTTTAAAATACCAAAATGTTAAACAAAAATCGCTAGATTGGAACAAGCACTTAGAGTATAAAAGGCCGAAATTACGGTGTTCTAAACGTAGTTTTTATTGGCTTTAGCTCTTAAAATGAATTACCAGACATAAATGTTATGGCTAAAATACCTTTCTACTGGTTGGACACGAGCCCAATGGAAGATTTTAAGAACTCTTTCCTATTTAGTTACAGTACTTTTTTACAATACTCTTTAGAAGTGTCTTCACTCCATCAAGAACCACGTTATGCATCAGATTATAATACCGTTTAAGGTTTGCATTACTTGCAGCACTCAGTTCTTTTTTTGCACGTTTCAACAAGACATGTAAATTTTTTATTAGGATTACTTAATAAAGTCATATGAAGTTATTCATCATGTATTACATTCGACATCATCGCAAGACGAAAATAACATAATTCATTTTTCGGGTCTTCAACTTCTTTAGATTTTACTCCAAGTACGTCGAATGCCGCACACTCTATACTACACAACATATCAACCAACTCGTAAATACATCCCATTTAACACCAACCAGCCAAAGTTATCACATAAACACAGAACTTTCAACTATATGTGAAAAACAAATAAAACTGTTAGAAGTTATCTTATTGCAGTATTGAAACAAAATTTCTCAACACAATTTAAAATTAAGTCAGCTTGACGAATTAGTTCTTTTTTAATTTTTATGCACTAGGTCAGTTTTTAAAATAAAAATATTGTTTATTTTTTTTTTCAATATTTCGCCGCACCATTGGGTGGCATCATCAGGAAACAGGAAACAAAAATATTTATGCCCCTATTACGGTTTACAACTCAACTCAGTTGAGTTGTAATTGGAACAACTCAACTTTCAAACAACTCAACTGTTTTTCGGTATTATGAATTACAACTTATTTTAGTTGAAGTTGTCTCGGTGCTGCCAACATATAAATGTAAAATATGACAGATGAATACACAGCTGATGCATTTATGGCAAAAAAATTAAACAACAATTTGAATTTAAAATTATATTAAAGTGTGTGTTTTTTTAATAAATAATAAAATGGACATAAGTATAGACATATTTTACAATGACGAAAGTACTGATAATGTTACTGATATGCTGCGGATACGAAAAAGTCTACGCGATCACTCAAATCCCTTGGAACTTCCAGCCGCCAAGTAAGAAAAGATTTGAGTGATATTTAAACAGAATTTTAATATATATATATATATATATATATATATATATATATATATATATATATATATATATATATATATATATATATATATATATATATATATATATTTGTGTAGATTTACCAGTTACTTTCGTTTGAATAAGGAAGCCTTTTGTTTTCTGCTATCTGAGCTCAAGGAACATTTCAATAAGCCTGTTCGGTGTACTGCTATACCTTCTATTTTGAAATTATGTGCCACACTCAGATTCCTTGCAGATGGAAGTTACCAAAAATCGTGTGGAAACGACTTCAATGTTGGATTGGCTCAACCTACAATAAGTGTTGTCATTAAAGAAGTTCTAAACATTATGGAACAGCATGTTTGTAAGAAGTGGATTAAAACCAAAATGAGCCTGCAGGAAAAAATGCTTCGAAAATATCATTTTATTCGAAAAGTGGATTTCCGGGTGTGCTGGGGTGTGTCGATGGGACTCACATCCGCATTATTTCCCCAAAAAAAGAGGTTCAACACCTTTACCTTAATAGAAAAGGCTATTACAGTCTAAATGTTATGATTGTAAGTAAAATAGAAGAAGAAATTACCATAATGACATTATTCATTTTCAGCTTTGTGATTACAAGATGGTTGTACGTTACGTGGACGCCAGGCACCCAGGAGCAAACCATGATTTATTTGTATTTAATACGAGCGATTTAAAGATACATTTACAGAGAAATGTAGAGAGCAATTCTTGGATCTTAGGTAACGTTGATGAAAAACATACCTTGTATAAAAATAAATTGTGTCAATTCTTAAAGGTGATGCTGGCTACCCCCTACAAAGATTTTTGATGACACCTTTCCGCACGACACAAACTGGTACACCACAAGCTCACTACAACACTATACACGCTAAGGGCCGAAATATTATTGAGCGCACTATTGGGGTACTGAAAGGCAGATTTCGTTGTCTTTTATCTGCTCGTGGATTACACTATTCACCGCAAAAAGCAACGCAGATTGTAAACGCTTGTTGTGCGTTGCACAATATTTGTCAACACTATCGTGTGGAACTTCCGGAGGAAATACCATCCAATTCCTATACGGAGCCTAGCCATTTGAACAGAAACATTGAAGGAGAAGATGAGGATGGTGCCAGAAGAATACGCAATAACATCATGTTATCTTTTTAATACGCATGTACTAACACAATAAATACCATTTATATTCCATTATTTATTTGTACTTCATTCAGTCTTTTGGTTTTTAATAAAATTAATTTAAATAGTGAAAAACTTAAAACTAAAAGTTTAGAACTTTAAGACTAAAAAATATCACTTCATATTTTATATACTTAAATAAAATTAAAAATTTGCATAAAAATTATTTTGAAATTCCTTGCATTTTCGCTATTTTTAGTTTTTGGACTTCCACCTTTAATGCATGCAGTGCAGTTGCTTCCTTTGCTTGTAGTTTGTATAACTCAAGTTTTTGTTTTTTAATTTCCAATATCTTTTTATTTATTTCGTAATTTTTATGCACAGATTTTTCTAACTGTGCAATTTTTTTTTAAATATCTTTTGTGTCTGGGCTTGTCCTTTTAAGAGCTCTACACGTTCAGTTTCTAATTTTTTGTTTTTAAGTCGATTTCTTGTGCCTTGTAATCCTGAAGAGGTAGGGAGATTGGTATCAGGGTTTGCTATTTCTTCTCTTTCAGAATTTTCCGGAGTATTCTCAACCCCAAATGAACGGCCAGCAGGCGAGACTTGCTCTCGTATTTGTATGAGCTCCGCCACACTTTCCTCCAATGGAGTTAAAGAAACTTCTTGTGAGGGGCCACCACCAGTTGCAAGGAAGTTGTTTCGGTTGTTGGCAAGTTTTCTCTTTAAGTTTGCCTTGTAGTGTACCCAAACCTACAATATTATTTAATTACTATTGAACTTTCATTGTATTGGTTTTATTTCATTATCTACTTACACGTCCCCATTCCTGCGCTGTTCTTGATGGTGGTCCTAAGCTGTTCAGCTCCAAGGCAAATTCCTCCCACAATTCTTTGCTTTTATTTTTGGAAGATCCGAATTGTAGCTTGCCTCGACCAGTTTCGGGATACTTTTTCATTAATTGAACAAGCTTTTCAAACTGTTGTTTTGTAGTAACTTTATTTTTGCTATAAATTTATTAAAAATTTATAATAAACTTGTTAAAAATTTATAATAAATTTGTTAAAAATTTATATTTAATAAATAATTTGAAGATAATTTCAAAAATTTTACTTACCTGCTCTCCATTTTCACTAATAATGTGTTTAAAACAACTGCTAAACATCAGTTGTAATTTTTTGGCGTTTTTTTCAACCACACCAGCACAGAGTTGTAATGCGTAATGCCACAAAAAAGTTGTAATATTCTAAAATTACAACCTTAACATTTTTGACAAGTTAAGTTGTAATTCATAATACCAAATAAAAAAATTTCAACTGAAATAGAGTTGAGTTGTAAACCGTAATAGGGGCATTAATTTTAGTTCATTTATTTTAATTTCTAAGCCCCTTTTTAGAAATAAAATTTTTTTTGCAAATGTATGCATTTTCCAAAGAAAACAAGAAAAATTAGACGCAAGCCAAATTATACAGGAACTACAAGTGGAACGAAATGAAGAATGTAGTACAAATGAAGCAATTGATGATGAAATTGACGAAAACGTCCAAAGATCCTTAATGCCAATATTATCAGTTGTAAAATGCGCTGCCCACACAATTCAATTAGCAGCTCATAATGTTATAAAAACAATGCAAGCGCCAATAGCAGATTGTAGACGAGTGGTTAAATCATTACTAAACCTAAAGGATTTTATTTATTCACATTTCTATGATACACATAGTAGCCATAGTGTAAATTGGCATTTTGTTTGTGATATCATTTACACCTCTATCTAAATGCACGAAGCAGTTGCAAAAACAGCAGTACGTTTTAGGAGATTTCTACAGAGGCTGGCTTAACTGGGAATTAGAACTGGAAGATATCGCCACCACTACTGCATTTATGCTACATCAAGCAATGCAGAATAGAAAGAAGCTTCTGCTGAACAACGATGTATTTGCTTCGCCATTCTATTTAGACCTAAGGTTTAATTTTATGAATTCCGCTATAATTACAGAGCAGCAAAAATTACAAGCAATTGTAAGTTATTAATATACTTATATATAATATATGTTATATGTATATTTTTGTATGTATATGTATATTTTTTATGTAGGAGCACTACTGAAAACTTTTAAAGACATAAGGAAACTGGATAATGAAAAGGTTCATTTGCAACTGGCTGCAAATTTCGTGTGGAATTCAGAACATGCCTGAATATTCTAGAAATACTTTTCAAAAACTTTGTCTAATAGGTTTAATAATTGGTCTCTTACTGTTGTGCATTTTTGGTTCTTTTTCCACTTTGTGTACTGGAATTACTTTGGCCTTTTTAAAACTATGAGAAAAATCGCAAATTCTTCAAATATCGTATATTTTACTAATGTTTCACAAAATTATCTGGATCGTTTTTAACCACAGTGGCATTAATTTCATTCAAATCGGGCTCTTTATTATTTTTAAATAAAAATGCATATGACTCTACTTCAATGGCATCAGTTAATATTACACATATTACTACCACTGTGCAAGGTCTCATTGTTAAGACCTTCTACGTAATCCGCAAGCAAGTATCCATAGTTCATGGATTATTTATAGTTATGGTGCGAGAAATAGCAAATGTATCAGCAATTGCATTACCTTTATCTATACCAGTTTTTAGAATGTCACCGTTCACATGCAGCTCAAAAAACAGTTAATACCTGCGTTTAAGTTAGCTTCGAAACCTTTTTGAAGCCGGGACGCAACTAAGAAATAAATTTTGACCAAGAGTCATTTCTATCCCTTCAGTACACTAATTAATTGGATTTTATTGTTTAGATCTCCACATCTCTGTAATTTACGCCTGAATTTACTTCTTTCTAGTATTAACATTTTAGATGTATTTAAAATTTATCTCTGCCAGGATTTTTTTTCACTAACTTATCAAATTAAATACTCGTATCACAATAAAATATAATTGATTTAGTGCCATATCTAAGTTATTAGTGTTTTTTCCAATCGATCAGTGTCGGGGTGCCTAATTTCGTTCTCTATCCAGTCTCTAATGACTTACCAATCAGCTTGATTGTACAAAGGAACATACAGTATTGGGCAAAACCTAAGAAACGTTGTCCAATATTAGCTTCTGAGTCAAATTATGTTTAAACGAACATATTTCAATTCAATGTTTTAATGCAGTTTTATTAGTTTCTGTGTCATACAATATTACAAAAAAAAAATTTGTAATTATCTCTCACCCAACGGTTCTTTTAGTACAACAACAAAAATTACTCAAAAATTCATTGGGCAAAACCTAAGAAACTTTTTGCTTTTGTACAATAAATTTGTTTTTTTTTTTTTAAGATAACGGTAACTTCTTATTTTTTTCGATGATTTCTTATGAAAAAGTGATCTAGTATGCATTTAAAAGCGTGTAACGAATAAATTTCGCATTTAAAATTAAAATAAAATGCAACGTAAAAAATATTGTGAAGCATTTAAATTGAATGCTATAACGCATTATAATGCAGGCAAATCACAGGCTGAAATTGCAAATTTGTTAAAAGTAAGCAAATCAATGGTTTCCAAATGGATAAACCTTTATAAAGATAAAGGAACTGTACTCAATATTAATCCTGGAGGAAGACCTCGTAAAACATCAGTTCGTGATGATAGAAATATCAAGAAAATAATAAAAAAAAACCCCTTCATCTCGTCAAAAAAAATTGTGTCAGAATTAGGCTTAAGTGTTGATGCCAGCACAGTCCGCAGACGGGCGAGAGAGGCTGGATTGAAAAGTTATAAAGCTTCCAAAAAAACCTCTTCTTACAAAACGTCACGCAAAAAAACGGTAAGTATTTTTAAGCTTACAAGTCAACCATTAATGCCTGATTTTTTAGGCTCGAATTTGCAAAAAAATATCTTGATTGGCCAGTTAAAAAGTGGAAAAGTTTGCTCTTTAGCGACGAAAGCAAATTTAATTTGTTCAACTCGGATGGCATATGTCGTGTGAGACGCAATACTGGTGAAAGGCTTAAACCCCGATATTGTAAAAAAACTGTCAAGCATGGGGGTGGCAATGTGATGGTGTGGACGTGTTTTTTAGGTCATGGTCTAGGGCCGTTCCACAGAATTTCTACCAAAATGGACAGATTTGTGTATAGGGACATTTTAGAAAATAAGATGTTGGCATATGCCGAGTGGAATATGCCACTTCGATGGGTGTTTCAACATGATAACGATCCGAAACACTCATCGAAGTTGGTAAAGGACTGGATACAATCGAAAGGGATTCAATTGCTTGATTGGCCGGCCCAATCGCCCGATTTGAACCCAATCGAAAATTTATTTTCCATATTGAAGAGGAATGTTGGATCGAAACGATTCTCCAACAGAGACGATTTATTTTCGTGTCTGGAAGATGAATGGATACGCATAGATCCAAAAATAATTGATAATTTAATCAAATCTATGCCGCGTCGGTGCGCCGCAGTAATAAAAAATAAGGGTTATTACACAAAATATTAAAAGTTTCTTAAGTTTTGCCCAATGAATTTTTGAGTAATTTTTGTTGTTGTACTAAAAGAACCGTTAGGTGAGAGATAATTACAAAATTTTTTTTTTTTGTAATATTGTATGACACAGAAACTAATAAAACTGCATTAAAACATTGAATTAAAATATGTACGTTTAAACATAATTTAACTCAGAAGCTAATATTGGACAACGTTTCTTAGGTTTTGCCCAATACTGTATATTGTTTTTAATTGAAAATGTCCATTGATAAAACGTGAGATCGAAACGTGATCTGAATTTCAAATATTTTGGTGGGACTCCAAGGCTAGAAATTTCTAGCCTTGGATAGTGGAAGAAAATCTTCTTTATCCCATTTACTAGTTTGAATCTGCATGTTTTCTTTTGAAAATTCTGCCTTTTGGAAGCAGTAGCATTTGTCTCTGGTTGAGCATACTGTGCTTGAAGCAAATCTATGGGTATTACAGGTTTGTTTTCTTTCATATGTTCATCGAAATTCGTTTTCTGTAAAGTTGTTTTATATTGTAGATTATGCCTTGGTCTATTGGTTAAAGAAGAGAAATCATATTGGGAGGGAAGTAGACAAGTTCAATATTTTGTATTTTATCTTTTACGTCCTTTGGATGCGCAGTGCAGTTGTCAAGAAAAAGCGGAGCCTTTCTCCGTTGCGAAGCAAATTTTTGGTTCAGCCATAAGATCCATATTTTGGGAACCCCAAAAATAGTACTTATTTTGCTTGTAGTGTTGGTAACAAGTGTAAAATAAGGCAGATAAAAATAGTTCACTATATGGAGACAAAAAAACACGTAAAATGTGTTCCTATTTCCAAAATTTTGTTCATTGTAAAGAAAAATTCACTGTGTGGAAATTCATTATACGGAGATCAAAATACATATAAAGTGGAACGAAAAAGCTGTGTTCTTGACTTTAGTTCATAACAAGGAGAACTTCATTGTATAGAAGTTCACTATAAGGAAGTTCGACTGTATTACTGAAAAAGTACTCGTTTCATTATTTGAGACAAGAAATACCCGTCTCTGTTAGCCGTTTTTCTTAAAATAACAAATCGGTTTTACCAACAAAACTACAAATAATGGCAATTAATTGGTCCTTATAAATAATTATTCCCACGAACACAGCCAAGTAATAGAGTTTGTTGCGGGCGAAGTAAAATCAATTGCGCACTATAGGCAGCTGGCCGGAAAAATTTTTTTCGTGGCGGACCCTTATGGCAACAATTTCGGGAAGAGGCGGAATATAATGCATGCCGCAAATCCCTCATAGAAAGTTCAGATAATTGTTAGAGAGGGGCGTTTGTGAATGTGGGGGCACCTACTCCTGCCGATGTCCCAGTGCTTTTCTAATATTTAAATATTTTTGTCTTGTTCTGAATTGGTTTGTTTTGTGTTTGATGGATGGGTGTTTTTATTGTTTGGTTGCTGAAATAAAAAAGATGTAAATTAATATTGAGTGAAAAAGGCTGAAAAGAAACGATGCATATTTACCCATAAGTATCATGTACTTGAATTTATTAATGTGCTGTTTCTGTATTACAGGCGATATACTCGTCTGAAAATTTTATATGAAAAGCACTCAGTTTTTTGAGTTTTTTTTCATATAAAATTTTCAGACGAGTTGATCGTCTGTAATACAGAAACAGCACATAAAACTTCTGAAAAGATAAAGAAAATATGTTAATAAGAAAATAGCATTTTGAAGATGCGTTTGATTGCACCATATTGTGATGCCTTTTTTAAAATCTGTATGGCATTTCTGTAGCGCTTCAACTTAACGTTTTTATTTAAGTCGGCTAAAGCACTTCTGCTTTGTCCTAATGGCTATATTCCGTGGAGCCGTTTTTTCAAAATAATCATTTAAATAGGCTTGCTTTCCACTTGTTCAAAATAATTAGGGATGAAACGATGCGAGTAAATACAAGTAAATATCGATACTTTCCTCTCGATACCAAGTACTTTTTGCATCGATACTTTAACACCGAGTACCAAGTAGGTATCGACAAAAAAATACTCGTATCGGTCAAAAAAACTCATTGCATATTGACTTGAAGTTTATGTTGAACGTGACTCTAGTACAGTCTTTATGAAATGTGCATAAATTAGTTATCTTTGGTAAAACATTTAAAAATTAATAGGCCAGAACTTGTATTGAGTTTTTGGTACTTTGTTATGGAAATATTGAGTCTAATGTGTTTCATAAGTGCCAAGAGGGTCTCTAAATCTTTAAAAAACTTTTTTAACTGCAGAAATATTAAATTTTTGATACAGAGTTATGGCATTTTAAAATTGAAAATTTACAATAAACTTCGAAGATATACATGCTTTCTGGAAGTTGATCAAGAAATAAATATAGAAAACAACTTTCTTGTAAAATTAACGTATCAGTTATATTTAAAACAGTCTTGTTCAAGTCAGTTTAAAATTTTGTGCAATAATCAATGATGTTTATATTTAAAAACCAATTTTGTATGTATATGTTTTTCCTCTTTAAATTTTTAATTCATTCATCAATATTTTCTTTATTAAGACTTTTGTTGTTGTCAAAGTCATATCTCATTAAATTTTAACAATTTTGATTTTTTGTCTTATTGCCTTTTCTTGAGGCGCCTTTAATCTCTGATTTTTAATTCTAAAATTAATATATATCAACTATTTTAAAACCCTTTAATTTATAATTTAAAGTTTTTATACTTCTTATTATACGAAACAAAGTAGTGGACATTCTGTCTAAAATTCAGGTGTTTGTATACAACGGGCCAAAAAATACGACCATATAGAACACATTACAGTAATTTTGAGAACACCCTTTAATTTCTAAATTTAAATTCTAAGCTTTTTGTTATAGCGGACTTAGCAAAACAGGTCCCTTGTAAATTTCAGCTGTGTGTCTATAACGGTTGAGAGGTTCGGCCACATACACTAAATTACATCAACTATTGGGACACCCATTTATTTCCAAAACCAAATTTTATACTTGTTGTAGCGAAGTAAGTAATACAGGTTCTTTGTAAATTTCAATCGTCCGTCTACAACTGTTTAAAATTATGGACATATACATAATTAAATGAACTATTAGCGCACCCTTTAATTTATAATTCTTAATATTAATACTTGTTACTATAACGACCATATCAATCGACATTATGTCTAATTTGCAAGCATTTGTATATAACGGTTCAAAAGATAGGCCCATATAAGTAAATCTACATCAATTATGGGGCACCCTTTAATTTTTATATATATATTTTTGTATAACTTTTTGTTATTGGGAGCCATAGTAAGCTCTTTTTTTGAAGTCGATTAAAAATCAGAGGCGCCTCAAGATATGGCATCGACAGCAACAAAAGTTTTAAAAAAGAAAATATCGATGAATGAACAAAAAATTTAAAGAGGAAAAACATTTACAAAATTGATTTTTGAATATAGACAGCCTTGAAGTTTTTCACAAAAAAAAAGTAAATATGTATGTCAATCGATCAGATACAGTGTCGAAAGAGGTGCCATTGGAAATCAGCATGATCGGTCCATGTCCTTCGAGGCAGCAGGCAAAACACCACGCCTACCTTTAATTTTTTCATATCATTTGGAACAAGAAAGTAACTCTACTCAAAAATACTAATACAAGGGACGATAGAGAATTAAAAAATAAGAAAAAAAACATCACGTGAAAAAATTGCGTCTCGCCCATATTTTCCGACTTATGGGGCTATGAAATTTTAAAATTTTTTTAAATATCAATATGGGTATCATTTTTAAGCATTTTAAAATGTTTTTAAAATGCTTAGTCCATTAAGAGCCGATGGCATTTTTATGTTAAATTATAGACATGCAGCATCATTTTTTTATTATCTGCCACCTCAATGTTTCCTGTTTTTATTGGAGTTACTTCACTAAACTAAATTTTTTGTAGATGGTGAAGGGTATATAAGACTCGGCATTGATAAAATATTAATGTTTTGCTTTTAATATCAATTATAAAAATTTTATAAAACTCTTCAGCATATATTACACTTTCAATTTCATAACTGATATGTATGTATGTTAACAATATCCTTTGACCAGCGATATGTATTTTTATCCCTAAAAATAATTAGAAAAAAAACACTTAAAACACAAATTTGACGTACGTGCAGACAAAAGCCTACTTATAAATTACAAGTAATCCTATAAAATTACTTACAGAAATCTTAATGGGTTAAGAATTTTTAAAAAATTTTAGTTTTTCCTTAAAGATCTCTTTAAGAGCTTTTAAATGATACCCATATTGATACTTCAAAAAATTTAAAAAGTTCAGAGGCCTATAACTCGGTAAATATGGGTGAGTGCCATTTTTCCCACTTGATGTTTTTTTCTTATTTTTAATTCTCTATCGCCGCATATTTTTGTTTTATGATTGAAGTTACATACTTAATTTTTAAAATATTTTAGAAGATACATGAATTAAAATTACATTTAAATATTCATATTGTAAAACTGAAAATACAAATAGACTTTGCTGATAGTTGTTGTAAGTCAAAAAGAAAGTTACCAAATAAAATATTCCACTTTCTGTTTTGGACTTCAGCATGTGAAATTTGATTTGAAATGCCTGAAAGCGTGCTTAAGTTAGTTTTATTTTTCTCCTTTTCCAGTCACTTTCAACTTGCATGCTGAAAAAACTTTTTACATGTTATTCTTCCTGTGATCAAAATTACAGGAACCCACTCTGTTAAAGTTTTATCGGTTTTTAAAAATGAAGCAAATAGACCTAGTTTATTAATTTAATAACTGGATTTTGTTTTATATCCCACGTGCTCTAAGCACCTCATTATATTTTTATTCCTTGACTTTTGTGGTTAAAGTGGTTCTTCAGTCTTGTATTATCTTTTGATGTGTAAAGTCATTCCTCGCAGTGTTACATTTAATTGTAACCAAAGTGTACGGTATTTCTTTTCTTGCTTTTCTTTGTTCCCTGTTTTTGTTACTTTTATTAAAATAAAAACAAAATTAAACGTAGGAACGTGGAAGATATTGTTATTGAATCTCAAGGGCACAGCATGAACAAGAGACAAGCAAATATTAGTAGCTCTAGAGCGCTACATCATACAATTTTTTCACCACTATAAACAATTGACGATGATAACGGTAACGATGAAGTTATTATCGAAAAACTACTCAAGGTTACCATGCCACCAATCACCATATTAAAATGCCAAATAGACCAAGTTCATGAAATGTGTAGAATTTTAAAAATAGAAGATTACTCTATTCGTAAAATATCAATTGGACTCAAGCTTTTTGTACAAATAAAAGTGATTAGATAAAGCTTGCGAAGAGCTTACAAGTAAATTTAATTTTGAATATTTTACTTACGCTCTAAAACACGAAAAACCCTACAAGGCGGTTCTGTTGGGCCTCGACAAGAGCAATGCATTAGTAATAAAAGCGCGACTAATAAAATTAGGACTCAAGTGCACCGATGTAAAAATTATTATGAGAACTTCAGAAAACTCTAGATGCAAACTATTTATATTGTTCATTTTGAAAGAAAATCTATTACACTGAGGGAATTAAGGCAAAATTACTCAGTCGTTAATTATATCAAAGTACGTTGGAAATACCAAAAGGCTAACAAATCAAAGCTTACGCAATGTAACAATTGCCAGATGTATGATCACGGAGCCAGCAGGTGTAAGGTTAAACCGTTTTGTGCTCATTGTGCCGGAAACCACATTACCGGAGAATGTACAACCAATAGTATTAAGTGTGCAAATTGCAAAGGACCGCACAAGGCTATGTCGCCTGATTGCCCTAGCAGGCAGATATATACGCAAATACGTCAACGATTTCATCCTAAAACTAGTAGGCAAAAACAAACCGTTTTTAGTAACAGGAAAAAATTACAATAATCATTTTCCAAACACACTAAATCAAAATAGTGCTGCTCCAACTACATCAAAAACTAACAATCAATCATATTCCCAATTGTTCGAAAATGCAAACAATTCAAGGAATTTGTTTTCTTTTGATGAATTAAAATATCTTACATTCGAGTTAGTTACCAATCTTAGGGATTCTTGGTCTCATGAAGAACAATCAGATTTGACAGCCTGATATTCCATAATACTGTTACGTTTATTTAAATTATAAACGTTTAATTTATGAGTTCTTTATTTGCAAAATTATTAAACACACAACTTTTAGAGTTTTAGTTAAATTACACTTTATTTAATCAATTATTTAACGATTTAACTATTCGCGATTAATAATACACGCTGGCAACTTTAATTGTTGTACCACAAGATCTTAACTAGATGACGCTCACAATACGAATGAATCAGCACGTATTGGCGTTGCTTTTATATACCCTATTTTTAGGCGTTCTTGAATGTTCGAGAATTTCTACCGCCATCTATTGCGTAGTTAAAAATGCTGCGTTGTCACTTTTCATCTCAGACACAGTAGTGAGCATTGTTATTTACTTCTAGAACCTTCAATCATTATTTAAAAATACATGTTGTGGTTTTTTATTTAGTTGTTATACAATGCAGGTGTGTGTATGTTTGTGTATTGTGTTTGTTTAGTCATCGCTTTGTGTTAGTTGTTTTTGTAGTGTAATAAAGATATTTTATAGAAACTTCTAGCTTTGAAAACAAACACAATAGGCCATTTCGTTTAACTTTCTTGGCCTCAATTATTTTTAACATTTCTTTATGATTTAAATAAAGCATCTTTGTAACAATATTTAACGCCTGCTTAAAGCTGTGCTATTTCCCCTCTTTATGGAAAGTTTCGAAGACCATCCCTACACCTAAACCGAACAAACCGGCTACGTCTCCCCTATCGTACAGGCCAATTAGTCTACTTTTATCATTAAGTAAACTTTTGGAAAAAATTCTAAAGGAAAAAATTACCAAACTCATCGATGACAGAAATATTTTACCACCCCAACAGTTTGGATTTAGAAATTAACATAACACGTCTCAACCATTATTAAAAATTAAAAACCTGGTCAGGATGAACTTCAACTCAGGCAAATCTACAGGTATGGTAGTACTAGATGTCAAATCCGCCTTTGATTTCGTCTGGCACAACGGCCTTATATTTAAACTTCATAAATATAATTTCACATTATAAATAATAAAAATTACAAAAGATTTTTTGCACAACAGGCGATTCAATGTACATTTAGGCAACACATCATCTGGATGCCCTCAACGATCTTGCCCATCACCAATCCTCTACATTTTTACTGTAGCAATTGCACATTATCAATATTTGCAGACGATACTGCAGTACTTAGCTCGGATTTCTACTCAGACGATATCTTAGATCTACAATCGACACTCGCGGAGCTAAAAGCTTATTTTAATAAGTGGAAAATAGCTATAAATCCAGACAAGACTAGACGTAAGGACTGCTTTTTTTCCCAAAAGTTATAACGTTTTATGGATTTCGACATTCCCTAGGACAACAAGGTCAAATATCTAGGTGTCATCCTAGACACAAAAATAAATTTTAATTGTCATGTACCACATATCATTAACAAAATTAACAGACTAATAATATTGTTACACCCACCTATAAAAAGATATTCTAAGTTAAACATTGAAAATAAGAAGCTAGTCATAAAGTCATTTTTCCTCTCATTACTATTTTACTGTGCTCCAGTATGGTTTTCGTCCGCAAAATGTCATAACAATAAACTTCAAGTAGTTTAAAATAAACTCCTTAAAATGATTTATAACCTACCATGGCATTATTCAACTCGTCGTCTACATGTTCTCTCAGGCATTGATCTTGTCCAAGCTAAACTAATAAGATTGACATCAAATTTCAACTCAAGATGTTTGTCTTCCTCCCACACTCATATTAAGGAACTTTTTTCATCGTAATTTTACCGTTAGAAGAGTATAGTTTCTATCATAATTGCTTTAAATAGGTTTTTGTAAATATTTTTTGCTTCCTCATAATCTATTAAATTTGTTTATGTACACATATTTCCTTGTAAAAATTTATTTTTAAGTAGAAAAAGATCGTAGATCCTAAATTCTTTACCATTTAAGATAAATATAATGAATATCGATATAAGTGGTTCTTGGCAGGCGGTACTTTCATCTGATCTTTACATAATTTACGTCAGACTTGTTTTGTCTAACTAGATTTTATTCCTTTTTTCTTTCTAAAGACTTCTTAAAATTATAAAATGCATTCATGTTTATAAAGTTAAACATGTGTAAAATGATAACTTAAAGACTTGCAATTATTACTCAGGTAAGAACGTCCAGTTAGACTAAAAAATATTAGAACGAAGTTTATTCTTAATTTATTGAAATAGTTTGACACGTTTTAAAAGTAAATCTTGTTTTCAGTTCCTTAAGATATCAGCTAATCTGGTAAACACGTTTGAACCTATATTTCAATTTAAGGAATCTGGGCGATATGCCCGATACATATTCATCTCGTTGGGAAATGTTTTAAACAATTCCAACAACATGTTGGCCTTAAATTTGCGGTAGGCATCAATTTTACCCTTGACTTCTTCATTTTTAGCTAATGCTTTTTCAACACAATCCTTGGTATACAATTGTGGGTTTTTATCCTGGTCAATATAGTCAAAAACTTCAAAAGGTACGTAAATATCCTGAACTTGATTTTTTAATTTATTTATTTCCTGCAAGCCGGTAACAAGGCCTTGACTGAAAGTGTTAAATAAAAGTTTTAAGATAACCATAGTAAGAATATAAAGATTTATCAACAAAACTTACATTTTTTGATTTAAAACATTTTGTCCCTGTGGTTGGAAATCACTCACGATAATTCGTATTTGCCGCACATTTTCTATAAACATTTCCAACTGAGTTTCTAAATTTTCTAAGTAAGCTGACATTTTTTAGAAAAAAAATATTTTTGAAATTACTTTTTGGAGGACGAAAATATATTGTTTTTGTTTAATTTTCTCCACAACGTATGATATTTACGACAAATAAAATTTTAACTTGGTCAACTTTTTTACGAAATTAAAGAACAAAATACAGTACGAAAAATTGCTGTTGACAGCAGTGTTGCCAGTTTTTTCGAGCTTTCTAGCCAAATTGCTTGTCGAAAATCGTCAATATATATAAATATGTAATATTCGTTATAAAAAAATTTTCATTTAATTTACTTCTTTTATCATAAAACATAAAGATTTCATTAAAAAAGGAATTCTTTCATAACATTTAAAAAACATGGAAATAGAAACACAAAACTTAAATAATAATAAACATAAGACTATATAATTTACTAATTTTTTAAGCACTAGCTCAGTTATTAATTAAAAATATTATTTATTATTTATTTATTCTCAAAACTGACCTAGTGCTTAAAAAATTAGAAAAAAAATTAATTATAAATATAAAAAAAACAATCATACTTAATATATAACTTAGTTAAAACAAGTAAATAATGTATAGGATTTAAGCCGGGCCTCGATTATCCATGATCCGGTTAACCGGTATGTATGCAATTTGATTTCTCAATTTAATTTTCATGGTGTAGTGACAATCAGCATATGAAGAACGGCCATCGAGAACACCTTAAAGTGGTCACTACCAGCAGCATCCTCTTAATCGTAAACTTTATACTAGAACTCATATAGGCTATTTGGTACCTTATTATCAAAATATTTAGTCCAGATTATGAAAGGAAGTTTTCTCCTCTGGGCTTCTTAAATACTAAGTGCATTATAAGGAACTCCAAATCTTTTAAAAACTTAAACTGAAGAAAATTTAATTTGGGATACAGTTACCACGTGGCAGTATAGGCGAATTTAAACTTAATAAATGTGTTGCTTTTACTATCACTGGTAATAAAATTTGTTTTACTGCTAATAATATTCTCTTAGATGGGGAGCATAACAATAAATAAATAAAACGATTTTCATATAAACACGCTGAACAATGTAATATGAAAATAATAATTCATCAAGAGTTAAATATAAGGTGCCCGCACAGAAAAAACTAATGGCACTTTAAATGAAGTTGTACTAGTTTGTTACTTTCCCTGCTGCAATAACACTTCATATTTCATTTTTGGTTTTGAAATGTAATTTCATAAAATTGACTATTTTTTTAATAATTTGAAAATATTTTGTTTTAAAAATTATTTTACATATTTGACAGCAACGTTCAACATAAACCCAAGGCAAATTAACAACAGGTGGCCCTAACAGCCCAGGTGACTATTGTGATTTTTCCTTCTTCGAGTGTCAAAAGTTATAATCTCCTTTGCTTTTGACAGCAAATGAACATGTCTATCGCGGTGTTGTGTTTATTTTCGACGTGAAAATACCTGTTTTAAATTTGCCTTGGCATAAACCATAGAGAACAGATGTAAATTAATTCGCTTTGAAACTAATATATTGTACTTTCACTTAGTTTTACTTGGGTACTATCAAGGCGAATCAATTGGTGGCAGCGCAGGCGAATTGAATAATTTTTGCCGTGAACGCTCTTGTCAAAATCCATATATAAAAAATCTGTGTATATTTTTTTTATATGAAGTTTGACAGTAATTTCTACCGGCAAAAAATAATGAATTCGCCTATGCTGCCACCTGGTAATTGATTCGCCTTGGGTACTATAATGGTTTTCCATGTCAAACTTTATATATAAAAAAAGTTTACGGTGAAAACTTTTTAATGCGCCATCGAGACCACCTGTATTATTTCGCCACGGCTATTACAATATTTTTGACCTAGAAGCCTTTCATATAACAATGAATCAATAAATAAATAAAATTAAAATACAGATTTTAATACATGGAGTTTGACAGTATTGGTCATCAGTAAAAAAAACATATTTGCATACGCTGCCAAATGATAATCGATTCGCCTTGAACTCGAACACAAAAGTTTCATTGTTGTATAAAATCGCCGATAACTACGCCCTTTTAGAACCCGATTTGATGTATTATTGTACTCTTTGTTTCCATTTATTCACAAACTTTACCACCCCTGGCTGACAGTGAACATACAGTGTGTCAAAAACTATTAAAGCCTTGACCAAGGCGAATTAATACAGGTGACCGCACGGCTACAACAATCCCACAACACAAAAAACAACAGGCAATTTGTTGCTACAAAATTATGTATGTTGTCAAAAAAATATTGTAAAAAAACAAACAAAATAAAAAAAATATATTTGATGAAAAAAAATGGTAAAAATTATCAGAATAAGAAAATTATAAAAATTAAGTTACATAACAATAAAAATACAGGAAAAGTTACCAAAATTCTATTGTACCACTAGTTTGCCCAAATCAAATGCATCGTTCCATTCTTGCACGTTGACAATTTGAAGACTAACATTATCTTCCACAAAAAACCAAGAAATTATGTGTTAACAATAATTCCGCTATCTTTTTACGCATATTCTGATTATACATATCAGGAACTGCAAATACGGTTCCATGTTATTGTAGTTTTCTCTAGGAATTTCCATAGTTTGTTTTTTCTTAGCAATCAAAAAAAATTAAATTAAAAAAAAATTAACAAATTATTTATTTTTCACAACTTTTTTTGACAACTGCAATGTACACAGCTGATGGGCTTTTTCGCCCGTGCGTTCACCTGTATTATTTCGCCATGGCCTTGACTGAACAGGTAAGAACCAAGGCGAATTCGAATAAGAACCTTTGTTTTTATATATTCTTCATTACATGGATATTCTTTACAAATATTTGTGGATTTACGTAAACGACTGGTAGGAAATTGAACACAATTTTAAGATTATGTCAAAACATGCTTTAATTGGTAAATTATTTCTAAAATAAGAGTTCTAAATAATGACCATAATTTATATCGAAAAGGTGGTGGAAGCGGCTTTATTGGAAGTCGATTGGTGAAACATTTAGTAGGCCAAGGTTATGAGACCACTGTTGTCTCACGTATGCCCGGACTTAAACGTATTACATGGCATCAATTGGAAAAGGATGGCTTGCCGGATGGTGTTACTGCTGTCGTTAATTTAGCTGGTCAAAATGTGTTGGATCCTTCGCGTAGGTGGTCAGATGGTTTTAAGCAAAATGTTTGGAACTCCCGTATTAACTCTTGCTTGGCATTAGTAAATGCCATTAAGAAATCACAAGGAGTCCAATCGTTTGTTAATATTTCGGGAGTATCTCTTTACCGGCCCTGTGACAACAAAGTCTATACAGAGGATGAGAAGGGGGAGGGCTTCGATTATATGTCTAATTTGTGTATAGAATGGGAGAAAGCTGCTACTTTACCCGACAGTTTAGATTCTAAAATACGAGGAGTGAGAATTAACTTATAAAAATTACAAAATACATAATTTAGTTAAGGTCACATCATATTTAACAAAATTTTTCCTTACCTTCAACTACAGGTTAAGTTAAGAACAGGTGTTGTAATAGGTCGTGAAGGCGGTATGATTAAAAACATATGGGTGCCGTTTTCGTTAGGCCTAGGAGGACCAATGGGTACAGGTAAACAAATGTTACCGTGGATTCATGTAGAAGATTTATGTCGATTAATACAACATTGCCTGGAGTCAGATAAGTGTCGTGGGCCTTTAAATGCAGTAGCACCGGAAATAGTAACAAATGGCCAATTCTCACAGGTAAGTTTTAGGGTAAACAGGTGCATAATTATTGCTTGCTTTTGTATATTTTATAGACATTTGCATCTGCTTTGAGACGTCCTTGCTTGTTTTCTGTGCCCGGATTTGCAGTTGAATTGATGTTTGGCAAAGATCGATCAGCATTATTGTTGACCGGAGCTAAAATTCAACCAAAACGCACTTTGGAAACGGGATTTAATTTTAAATATCCAACAGCCCAAGCTGCCTGCTTGGAAGTAGTAAAAAAAACAAATCCATGTAAAAAGACTGTGGGTCATACAAGTTAAAAAGTATACCGATGATATCGAAAAGTTGAGAAAAAGTAAAAAAATTAAACTTAACCATTAAATTCATAATGGCTGGATTTTGCCTATTTACAATACTTAACACGTCTAGATTTGAATATCCTTTTCCGTTATTTTTTATTATTGACTTTTCATGCCCTTCACTACAAAAAGTGGAAAAAGGGATCCCATAAAAAATATATATTCCGACTTTTTATGCATAGCGAAGTTGATTCAGCGATGTCCGTCTGTCCGTCCATATTAGTGTTGAAATCAATCAGATATAGTGTCAAAAGAGGTGCTATTGGAAATCAGCATGATCGGTCCATGTCCTTCAAGGCAGCAGCAAAACACCAGTAACTCCAATTAAAAAATAAATATATGGGGTTATAGAGAATTAAAAATAAGAAAATAAGAATACGTGAAAAAATTGGCGATCACCCATATTTTCCGAGTTACTGGGCTCTGAAATTTTCAAATTTTTTTTAAATATCAATATGGCTATAATTTTGTATGTAAAATTATATATATGCAGTACCATTTTTTTATTTTTTAATTCTTTGGTGTTACTTCACTAAACTAGATTTACATAGATGGTGAAGGGGGTATAATACAATGTATGTTATTTATGTTAATTCTAGATGTTTTTTATTTTTAATACACAAAGACTTTTCTACATCAAAATATTAATTGTTATATTTAAATTTAAAAAATGTTATAATAAAATTTAATTAATAAAACACCAGCAATATTCTTTTATTTTATTTATTCATAGTAATTGTTTAAGTACAAATTGTTAGTTTATTTCTTTAAGTGTCGCATTGATACATTTTTTCTCATCCTTCTTGGAGGGCTTTTTTGTTCTTTTCAACGAGTAAACCGTACGGTACTTAAATATTGTTTTGCCACTATTAGTTAAGTTTTGAAATACATTTTGTTTTCTTAATCAATGATTTAATATCTACCAGAATTACGTGCTTTTGTTAAATAAGATAAAAAGGTAAATTTGAATAAATTTTTAGAAATTTGTCTCAAAAAATAATTGATTCTTGTTGTTTTATTTTTTGATATACTCAAAAACCATTTTGTACATCGGATATATGCCAAATCAAATCAGTCACATTATGGGAGCAAAGTATTAAGGACAAAACTGCTTTGAAAGGACTTGGATATCTTCTTAGCAGAACAAATTCAAACTTTAGATTATATAGGCGATCTCACAAGATTGAAAACAGAAAAAAAAATTGATGAACGTAAAGTTAAGTACCATATATCTAATACAGCTTCTTCTAATCACTATGTTTTATGTCCAAAGCAATCGCATTTGCTTCGATTTTGTCGACGGTTTAAACAATTGTCAATATCTGAGCAATTTTTTACCGTAAAAAGATTTCATTACTTCGTTTACTGCTTATTGAAATCCCATGAAATCAAAGATTGCAAAAGTGAACATAATTGCTTTATTTGTAATCAGAGACGTCACACCTTATTTCATCGCAATTCGCCAACGGAAAATTCTGTGAATAATAACAAGAGTAATAATGATAATAATTCAAGTACAAGACAGAGTGTAAACGCTGTGCAAATGGCCGCAATTGCCATCGACGTCAGCCACCACTCGTGCTAACTTGAATCGTTAAGTTTTTCAAGAGCAGGCCAGTTGATCTTTTGCTTGGCGCTGCTTTGTACCCAAAAATAATTCTTGGCGAAGTTCGAAAAGATATTTATGGTTCTCAAATGGCTCAGAAGACTGTTTTTGAATGGATTCTGACAGGTCCAATAAAAGTTTCAGTTAATAATTCTATTAAAGTTTTTTCGACTGCCGTTACCTTTTACGAAGAATATAATTTAAATCAAAATCTTTTGAGATTTTTGGAATTAAAAGAAACCACAAAAAAGAAGGTTATGGCTTCTTCTGACAAGATTTGCGAGGAGATTCATAAGAATACCACTATCTGGGATTCTACTGGTAGATACATCGTTTCGCTACCTTTTAAGCATGTATTTCCTCGTGAAATTAGTTTGGGCATATCAAGGTCTAGTGCTATGAAGCAATTAATGAGGATAGAGGCTTTCCTTTTTCGTAAAGCTGAAATTAGGGGCATGTATGATGATGTATTAAACGATTATTTAGAATTGGGTCACTTACAACGGGTAAGATTCTATGATCAAGCCGTCACGAGTACATGCTATTTGAAACATTACCCAGTAATTAAGCCGGAAAGGAATAAAATAAAAAGGCATCGAATAAAACCTCCAATGGCAATAGCTTGAACGATTGTCTTCTAATAGGGCCTACTTTGCAGGCTGATTTGGTAAATTTGATACTGCGTTGGCGATTATTTGAGTTTGTGTTTAATTGTAAAATCTCGAAAATGTATAGGCAGATTCGGGTCCATTCTTCTCAAACCCCTTTTCAGAGAATCCTTTATAGATCTCGCATCAAGAGATAATAAGAACAACTCGGTAACTCTGAACAAAGAAGTTTTTAACTGTTCGATTATTTTCCATAAAAGAAAAGAACATTCGAGTTTTTTGACAACCGTATATTGAACGACACGTGCTCTTAACAAAACATATAAGATCTATTCTTGCACGCATGACCTCTAGGTGTCTCTACAGAGCAGACCAAGTATCACATAGTAGTAGCAGCAATTGATTGTGCAATTTTGTCTCAGGTCAACGACGTGATATTGAATGTGCCAGAGGAAAAATCAATATTCAACTCTAAAAAAAACGTATGCTGGAAGAGTTCTCCGTATCTGAACAAAAAAGTCTAAATAAACTGTAGCAAGACATCGAGCTAGGAGTCTTATGTCATTCGCAGCTACTGCGCGAGATGAAAAATTTAACCGGCAACCAAGTCGACGACGCTTTTCTTAAATCTAAGTATGTGGATGACACGTTTACCAAACCACATGCGCAGCATCATCTCCATAAGTACCGAGTCGGTAGACGACATTGCGATTATGGCCGACAAAATTGCTGAAGTTAATGACAACGTGTCCCTCAACAAAATTTCAGCGCCAAAAAATACAACAATACAAGACGATCTGCAGCAGCAAATACAGCAGTTGACAAAAGAGGTAAGCAATTTGAAGGCACAACTGCAGTGTTCACGTAGTCGCAACAGATCGTCATCCAACAACCGAAATAATTCTAGTACAGATTCTTACACAAACACAAATTGCTGGTACCACAGTAAATACGGCCCCAAAGCCAAAAAATGTAGGGAGCCATGCAGCGAACATTTAAACTAGACAGTCCGTCATTATCGGCGGTACATGGCGGACAACCGGTTTTACATCACCGTCTCATAATCTTTGATAAAAATACTAATTTAAAGTTTTCTGTAGATACAGGTGCAGAAGTTAGCGTAATACCCCTCGATCGTCAACAACAAAAATATTCAGACAATAACAACGAAGTAAAGTAAATTATTCGATGGTAGCACAAATATTGCTACCAAATGTAATATCGCAACAATATTATCGCCCATTTTAGGTCTGTCAATGATTGACAAATAACGACAAATTCCACCAACTACTAAAATCGTTCCCGCAAATCAGACAGCCTCAACGAAAACTACCCGCAGCCCCAAATAATATTCAACACCATATAATCACAAGCGTACAGCCTGTTTTCGCAAAACCACGACGCCTCGCTCCAAGTTTTTGAAAGAAGCCAAGGCAGAAACCCAATCGTTGCAGGGCGTATCATCAAATCCCTGTAGCCCCATCAGAGTCTAATTTCGGTAAGTCTGAAGTAAAATTTCTTGGCTTTATAGTCAGTGAAAACGGCATACGCCCACCATTGAAAAGAGTCGAAGTTATAAATAATTACAAACTGCCAGAAAGAGTTTGACAATTAAAACGATTTATGGGCATGATTAATTTTTTTTTATAAGATTTTTGCTTAAAGCCGCCGCACAATAGGCAACGTTATTCAGTCATTGAATGGACTGAATATGCAGTAAATATAGCACTTATGATAGGGAACTTTTGAGTGCATACAAAGCCGTTAAACATTTTCGGCACCTACTAGATGGACGAGAGTTTTGTATATATACAGATCACAAGCCATTATAATTCGCATTTAAGCAAAAGTTAAGCCAATTCACTACAGACATAAGACACATATCTTGCAGAGATAACGTAGTCGCCGACACCTTGTAACGTATAGAAAGCATTCACGTAAGCCACACGATTGATTTTGAAAATCATTGTCGAACGACGCTTCACCAACTCAAAACATACATGCTACCTAACACGAACACTTCCATATATTGCGACATTTCAACTGGTGCACTCAGAACTTTTTTAACCAAAGAATTTCGCAGAACAGTATTCGAATCCATTCACAATTTATGTCACGCTAACGCAAAGAAAACTACCAGGCTCGTAGCAGAAAAATTCGTCTGGCCAAACATGAGGAAGGATTGTCGTCTTTGTACTAAGGCTTGAGTAGCTTGTCAAAAAAAGCAAGATTCATCGCCATAACAAAGCACCACATTGTGAATATTTTACCACCGTTGATCGTTTTGATCACGTCAATATCGACATCACCTACCAGTGTCTAGAGATTTCCGCTATTGTTTAACGATGATCGATAGATTCACCCGCTGGACCGAAGTATGTCCCATAGAAGACATCACTACTGAAAACGTAGCTTTTTCATTTTATTCAACGTTGATCGCAAGATTCGGAATACCACTTAGAGTTACCACCGACCAAGGACGCCAATTCAAGTGCCACTTTTCTAAAGAATTAACTAATTCTGTTAGGATTTCGAGTCACGTATAAAGAAGACATCAACGCAACGCCTTCTCAACTAGTCTATGGATCTAGCTTACGACTCCCTGGTGAATTTTTACCGGTTAGTAAGGAAAAAGAAACGTGTTAAAACGAGTTCGTCAACAATCTAAAAAAATTTATGAACGATTTACGTCCCACTAGTATGTCTTCACATGACAAACAAAAACCGTTTATCGGAAGAGATTTGTTTACTTCGCCACAAGTATTCATACGCAACTCTATGGTATGCAAACCACTACAAACTACTTGTAAAACGCTACGACAAATATTTTACTGTCGACGTAAAAGGAAAAAAGGTGATCATTAGTGTGGATCGCCTGAAATCAGCGTATATTTTGAATGATGAAGATTTTGCAAACAAGCCAGCAGTTAACGAGCCAACAATCGATGTGCAAACAGTCGGTGAACCTTCAGCCAAAGAACCTGCAATCTCAAAGGAACGCGCCAATATCCTTCTCGACCCTAGGGGCCAAGCAAAAATGATTACTTCTCGATATGGTCGCAAAGTACGATTCTGTCTCAACCGAAAGGGACCGCATCAAAAGATAATAAGAAAAACTCGGTAACTTTGAACAAAGAAGGTTTTAACTGTTCGATTATTTTTCATAAAAGAAAAGAACATTCGAGTTTTTTGACAACCGTATATAGAACGACACGTGCTCTTAACAAAACATATAAGATCTCTTTTTTTATTAAACAAAGCTTAATTTTATTTTAAGATTACCCAGAATAAAAGTTTTTTATTCATACGATATCCAAACTCAATTCGTTGTGAGGATTAATAAATCCCCAAAGATTGACAACCGATCATCAAATGATTGATAATGAGTTACAGACATTTACTTTTGGATTAAATTGCGCACCTTATCTGTCAATTAGGACTTTGCTGCAATTGGCTGATGATTGTGAGGATGAATTTCCCCCAGCGTCAGAAATTTTTAGGAATGGTATGTACGTCGATGATGTTTTGACTGGATGGCATGAGATCTCAGGTGCTTTGCTGGCCAGGGAGCAGTTGACTGCTGCATTGTTATCTGCAGGTTTCGAGCTAAGGAAGTGGACATCGAATGAGAGATCTATTTTGAGTGGATTGCCTTCAGATCACTTGGTGGATGCAAAGGTTTTGACATTTGATTTGTCTAGTTGTTCCAAAACTTAAGAGATTTTGTGGAATGCTCAATTAGATAAGTTCTTTTTCAAAGTTTCTCTGCAATTAAATCAGGCTATATAAAAAGGGAAGTATTATCAACTATACCTAAGTTTTTTGGTCCAGTTGGTTGGTTAAGCGCGGTAATTGTCATAGCGAAGATAATTATGCAACGCATTTTGTTTGATAATATCGGTTGGGATGACGTATTAACACCTTTTACGGAAAAGGAATGGTTAAAATTTGTTTCATTTTTTCACCAAGTTAACTTCATTCAAATGCCAAGATGGGTAAACTATTACAGAAACTCGACTGCCGAACTTCATATTTTTTCAAATGCCTCGGAAAAGGTATACAAGGGGATAATTTATATTCGAACTGAGTCACCAAATGGGGAAATTAATACTCATTTATTATCCTCTAAGACAACAGTAGTCACATTCAGGAGAATACAAAAGCACAATTCGTTTCATGCTCGTTCAGAGGATAATCCTGCCGACCTGGGCAGCTGGGGGTGGATCCGCTCACTTTGTCGAAAAGTGGCCTCTGGTGGCACGGCCCAACATGGTTAAAGCAGAACAAAAACCGTTGGTATACACCAACTTTAGGAAATCTCAATACTGATGTTGAAACTCGAAGCCTGAAAGTTCATGCATCATTTTTTTTTTTTAATTCAAGGATATCTTACAAAGGTTTCATCACTGGACAGGGCTATGCGCGTCCTTGCTTACATTTTTCGATTTTTTCACTCAACGCACCCAGTCCATAAAGGTCACTTATATATGAGGATAATTTTGTGTCTAGTGATGAGCTTAAAATGGTAAAGGTACGCTTAGCGGTTATTTCTCAGAGGGTCTATTACGCTGAGGAGGATAAGAAGCCCTTATCGCCGAAAAGTTCTTTAGTACCTTTAAATCCCTTTCTTGACGAATTAGGATTGATGCGAATTAATGGGCGACTTGTAAAATCACCCTCACTATCATATTGTGAACAGCATCCTATTATTCTACCACTGTCGTTTCGCGAAATTTATGGCAGATTTTATACACTTGATGTCAATTCACGTTGGAATCCAATTAATGTTGCGTCTATACCGTTGTGAGTATTAGCTACCACGATTGCGGAATTTGGTTCGCACGGTAATTCGACGATGCAAGCGATGTATAATTGATAGACAGCGTTCTTGCAGTCAAATAATGGCTGTCCTTACTACAGAACGCACTGCCCTTGACAGGCTTATCGACTGATACGTTTTTAGCGGCTTTCAACCAATTTATTTCAAGAAGAGGTTGTCCAAGACCAATTTTTCCGACGTTGGCGTTTTTTACCGGCTGGAACTCCTTATATGGGCTGCCTTCGGAAAGCTGGGGTAAAAATTTTTAAATTACATTTTCGAAAAGAGGTATAATTTTGCCGTTATACATTTGAAGAATTATCAACAATTTTGGCTAGAATAGAGGCTTGTCTAAATTTTTGTCCCTTATGACCTATGCCTGATAACCCTAGTGAACCGATTGTCTTAACATCAGGACACTTTTTGATTGGGTCGGCCATTTTGGCACCGCCGGAACCGACAATATATGACAGTCCTATGAGTATAGTTAATCGATATCGTAAAGTAAAAGCTTTGATTTATGAATTTTGTAAAAGATGGAAAGATGAGCATCTCGTAGGCTTACACAAACATTACAACATGACATGACATTACAACAAACATTACAATGACAACATTCCCAAAGGGAAGTTGAAGTAAATGACCTGGTAGTAATAAAAAATTAACAATTACCGGCAACATCGTGGAACTTAGGAATATTGGCAAAGATTTATACTGGTACTGACGGCCATGTTCGTGTTGCCGATATTCGCAACCAAAACGGGATAATAAATCGTCCAATAACCAAACTTGTTGTTTTGAACGAAAAATAGTTTGAGCTTCACTTTTTCTTACCAATTTTACATATACTAACCCTTCTTTTCCTAAAATAACCCAGCAGTTGAAGAAACTGAAGTCCTCACCTTAAAGGCTGTGGTGCAGGCTCTTGACGCAGATTCAAGCCCTGCCATTCCACACCCTAACGTAATTCGTGGAGGACCGAAATATCCGATTTGTGGTGAAAACCACCCTTTGCGATTTTGCTACAAGTTTAGGGACATGAGCCTGGAGCGCAGACAACGTATGGTGGCGTACATAGAATTTGTTTTCGCTGGTTGCATGTTGGCAAAAATTGCAAGAGTGTGGCAACTTGCAAGCATTGCAAACAAACCAACAATTCTTTGCTTCATAAGCATAAAACTTCATCGGCAAGAGTGAAAGCTAAACAGAAATCGGTAACGCTTCACACCAATTTACCGCTACGTCAATCAGTTTTATTTTTGCCTACACTTCGGCTGAATATACGACAGGGTCGTTCGCGGCTTCCGTTGCGTGCCATGTTAGATGTGTGCTGCCAAAGTAGCTATATTTGCAAGGACTTTGCAAAAAGTTTTCGACTACCACTTTTCAATGTGGACAATCTTCAAAATTGCAGAATCGAAGTCGAGTTGATTCATGATACGGCACAAAAATTACCACCACAGCTCGCTTGTATTAGATGTAGGATATAAAACCTCCGTCCGCATCTGTTGTTGACTCTATTTTAAAATCCTTTCAGGGGCTTCAATTAGCTGACCCGAATTTTAATCATTCGGGCAGTTTGGCATTGGTTTTAGGACCTGGAGTTATGTTACTGATCATAAAAGATCGCATATACGCCAGTCCTGGGCTGCCATTGGCGCAATACGCTATCTTTGGATGGGTTATTTCGGGGTTATCGCCATTTTAAATCGTTATGTAGTCCACAGGAGTCCTTAATGAATCAATTCAAAAAATACAATTAACAGGGGCCCTTAATGACCCATTTTTTGTATATGTGAATGATAAGTATTTATAATTTATAAAGTCCACAGGAGTCCTTAATGGCTCAATACTTAAATCTTTTTTCATCAGGAGTCCTTAATGGCTCATTCAACATTGAATAAAAATTATATCAACAGGAGTCCTTCATGACTCAATATAAAAAAATGAATTATTTATACTTAACAGAAGTCCTTAGGCCAATTTAACAATATTACAAATCCAATCATGCTGATTAAAAATAAAATAAACTTATAATAAAAATAGAAACATTTAGGGCCAAATTAATAAGAAAAATATCTTTGTTTTGTGAAGGTTTCAATTTATATACAAAAATGTTCAAAGAATCCTTTATAAACCAAAAATACCCTTTATGAATATGGTCGTAGCATTTAAGTCCATATGGCTCCCAAGCAAGAAAGAATTAGTCGAAAAGAAGCTACAGTACGGACAGAGGTAGATTCCAATACATTGCAACAGGAGAACTAAATTTGTAATTTGAATGGCACGTATAAAAGATATTCAAAGTCCTTAAAAGCGTTTAACGTTGTATACTGCTTAGGTGTTAATGCATTTTTAGACGAAAAACATTATTCAAATGGGAGAAAAGTCTAAGTTCAATAGGTAGAAGGTTCCAACGACGCGCTATCCTAACAATAAAATATTTTTCATACGATGAGTTATTTATCAGGGGAACTAAAATTTTGGGGTTTCTACTTGAATAAGAAAAATGAAATTTAGAGTACATTTGAATAGGAAACCCGTGTTTAACAATTCTATTGAATTGGACCTAAGACAGATCCGTGAGGAACACCAGATTTCAAACGAAGTATGTAATTTAGAGGATTGATTATTAGCATGAACAAACTGAAAGCAATTAAATAAATATGAATAAATTAATTTCAGTTTGTTACTTTATCTCGAAGGGAGAACATCTGTGTGCGAGCAGATTTTCCTTTATAATAAAGACGCAACGCGCACGTTTTTTTCAACAGCCTTTTATAAAAATTCCATCGTTTTAACAAATATTAAAAAAAAACATATATATAATCATTAACACTTCAATATCCTGTTCAGGATTTACCACTTTCTGTACGAAGGTATAGGTCGATGTGCAGTTCCTGGAGAGACTGTTTATATCTGAAAACTTGTGGGATATCCTGGCGCTGTGGTTATGTGTCCCTGCCATTATTAAATTCAGATAAAAAAATTAATTTGCGTGCAGTTGTTGAAAAAATTAAATTTTCCCTTAGCTTCTGAATCATAACAGAAAAATTCATGGAATTAAAAGCTTTAGTCAAATCAAGCGATACAACAGTTGACTCCTCATGTTCATTCAAGACAGATCTAACGTCCTCTATCAGGTCAAGTAATAAAGATGTGGAACTATGACCACGACGAAAAGCAAACTGCAAAGGAGCAATACAATTCCGTACAAACAACAACATCCGCTTCTTCATAACATGCCTAACTTCCTTAGATAAAGCGGGCAAAACAGAAACAGGCCTTAAGTCATCTACTCCACAAATAGTTTTAACCTTAGGTATGGGTACAACCCGGGCTACTTCCCAAGAGGACGAAAACATTGTTGCAGATAAGATGGTGTTTATATGATAGGTAAGAATAGAAGAGACATAAGGATAAATAGCCTTGAGAATCGAATCAATATGTTTTGAATACCTAACGCCTTAGATATAACTTTACAGATAGCAAGATATCGGTCACTTTCATGTACACAATGAAAATAAAATCTTCCAACTATATCATCCGAAAATCTAAAATCTACAGGGTTCGATCGCAATCTGAGTCATTCACAAAATATTCATTCATTAACATCTAAATCACAATTCCGTTCATCACTTTCAGTACAGTCAGACCCTTTCAGTACCCTCTACATTCCAGAAACATCAAGGCCATCAAACAATCTAGTATAGTATTTCCTTTTCTCTTTTAGACCTATTACAATATCTTCAATATGAAGTCCAGTTCTTACTAGACCTATTTGTCAAGAAGAGTTATATGAAATATATGTAATGTTTGCTTATGTTGATTTATTATATTAACTTATTTATTGTTGTTATTAACTTTACTTATTTGTTATTATATAATCACTTGAAATTAATACTCGTATACTTTATTATATTCAAATATTTTGAATCATAATAACATGTTTTAAAAATAATGTTTCTTTTCTCAAATGAAAAATAAATAGTTTTAGTTCTAATTTCGAATTTGTAAAATATCCTAAAAAAAGAAAATATAAAATAAATATTAAAATAAAAATATTAAAAATATATCCTTTTTTTGTATTAATTAAATGGAGCAGTCGTCCTTTGAAAAGGACATACAAATAAAAATAAAAAATCCTGCGAATCCAACGGATTTTATTTACATAAAAATAAATAAATATATTAAAATTGTGTAATAAATTAAAACAACAAATTATATATATAAAGTATTATAATTGGAAAAAATAAAAGATAAAATAAATAAGGATTAAAGAATTAATGAAAAACGATTAAAGAAAGAAGAAAAAACGTTAAACATTTTAAATAAAGATAAACAAAAGAAATATGTATCATTAAACTGGTACAGGAACGAAAAATTAAAATGAAATTTTTAAAATAATTAGTGGCAAATTAGTGCAAATATTTAAGTCGGTGTAAAAATCATTTAACTACAAAAATTGGTGAAAAAAAAGCAGTGGTGGTAAATACATTCAATGAGGAAAACCATTATATTTAAAAAAAGTCCTTTCAATTAAGAAAATTTAATATGGAGCCAATTTAGAAAATTTAACAATTATTAAATAAACATCAAATAAACAAAACTATAGTGATTTTAAATAAATAATTCAAATAAAAATTTATGGACAGCATTAAAAACAACAGGGTGGTTAACTATTGTGAATTCACCATAAAATAAAAAATCCATTAAAACTACAAATACCTATGTATATACTAAGGCAGATTAATATACTAGGTAGTGGCAATAGATCAGTTGAGTTTCTTGTTTACGTTTTCAGATGTGAAATTTTTACACTTATTATTTGTTTTTCCTACAAAAATTTTTTTTATTACAGTGGTGTTGTGAAATATATTTAACATTTTCATAAAACAAAAAAGGTTTCACACTTTTTTTGAAACTGGATTTTATAAAATTTTGAAGTGACATAGCTAAAAGAATGGTGAAATAAAATTTAAATTTTTTGTTTTAACATATAAATTCCCGAAAAATTATTTTTTCTTACAAAAGAGGCCTTAATTAATCGCAGGGCTCTCAAATCCTTTTTGGAGTATATAGCAAAAATTTTGAAATTTTGTTCCAAAATTGGCAATGTTGGAAAGGGCTGGAGAACCGTTATAATTGTTGATCTAATTTTGCTTTTATTCGCATTTGCTATAGTTTGTCTTTAAAATGGTTTAAACAAATTTGCTAGTACTGAAGTAAATTAAAATTACGTAAGCAAAAAAAATATGTACCACCTTTTTGAGGAAAATCCTTAAAAAAACGATATTTTTAACATTTTATTAATTCACAGGCTTGTAACTTTTTAACGAAAAGCGCTATCAGAACAAAATGTGTTGTACTTATATTTCCATAATTATTAAGCGTACTAAGCCAAAAATAGTAAGTTAAGGTTAGCAAAATTACCAAAACAATAAAAATTGCAAGCAAATTTTCGCCCTGCACATTTAAGCATATTTTTCAAATTTTTCCAAGAAAAAAAATATTTTCAAACCACTTTGCGTCAGCTGACTTGACATCTGAAAATATATTTTACAAAAACAAATAACATGTTGTTTACATATTGTTGTAGTTATTTTAGAACTGCTATTACCTGTAAAATTAATGTGCCTTGGTATATACTTTAAAATTTTATTGAAAACTTTTTTTCTTATTATTTTGAGATTTTTGCTAATCTCTTTGGGCTATTTGGGTCAGTTATCTGTTTCCATTCATGTAACAATAGCGGAGAATTATTATTGATTAATTGAAAAAAGTGAACAGCAGTAGAAAACAAAACTAATTGAATAACAGTGGAAAACAAAACAAAGTCATATACAAAAAAATAAAAAATACAGGAAAAGTACCATAAAAATATAATTAAAAATAAACTGTGTAATCAATAGAATAAAAAAGACATTAAAATCGAAATTTAAACAATAAAGCGGATAGTAGGTGAAAATTGCAAATACTTCATATTGATATTTGGTTTCTAAATAAAACTACAACATTTTTAACATGCATTGATAAACTCACAACACATGTTTCAATACATACTTTAAATGATAAAAATTCTTTAACTATAGTGGAAATGCTAAGGGAAGGATTTTCTGTTTTGGGGAAACCAAGCAAAATTATAGCTGATATAGTATACATTAAAAATTTCATAAATTCAGAAAATATAGATTACCATTTCACTTCTCCTAACACCCACACTGGTAATTCCGATATAGAACGTTTTCACCTAACACTGAATAAACACATCAGAATTTTTAAATTAAATAAAGGTAATAAAGATATTGATGATAAAACTTTAGTTTATAAATCTGTACAAATTTTTAATGATATTATACATAGTACAACAATTGATCTATTACATAATAAAGTTGATAAATATGTTTGGGAAACATTACGTAATATTGTTCATAATAAAAAAATCAAAAGAATAAATAAAATAAATAAAAAAAAAGAAGAATGTCATTCATATAAAGAAAGAGAGTTAGAAAAAATCTTGGTTTTCAAAACCTTAAACAAAAACCAAAGTTTATTTTAAAAGATGTTAAAAAAAATAAAACTAATTATTTAGATGAAAATGGTAAACGTGATAAACAAATAGTGAAAAGAATATTTAAATACCAAAAAGAATTGGCTAGGGGAGTTATTTGAAATATATGTAATGTTTATTTGAAATATATGTAATGTTTATTTTTATATTCAAATATTTTGTTTTAAAAATAATGTTCTTTTGTCAAATGAAAAATAAATAAACTGTTGTTATAATTTTCAGTAAAAACCGTCGTCTCTGGCTGTGTACTTCGTACGTTTGGCGAGCGCTTTCGATGTCATAACATCATTTTCAAGCCATGTGTTTGTTAATGCTGAAGAGATAGTGTTATGCAGGTAGATTGCCTGATATCTGTCCTGTTTATAGAGGTAAATAGTTTAATATTTAGGTCCAATAATAATAGGCCGAACATTATAACAACAGTTTAATATATACTGGCGGAATTAATCCAATTAATTTAATACCGAAAAATAAATAGTTTTAGTTCTTATTTCGATTTTGTAAAATATACAAAAAAATATAAAATATATATTAAAATGAAACTATTAAAAATATATCCTTTTTTCGTATTAACTGTATGCTGTCTCTGAGGGATGACTCTAACACAATAACCATAGGTCTCATCCAAATGTTATCATCACGCGAAGTTCTTCTCCTTACTACGGGAACAAAACTATAGAGAGAGTCACGTAAATAATTTAAAATGAAACCTTGGGAATCAACAATAGATGACCCAAAAAAGAAGGACAGATCGAATTCCGATAAAAAGGAAAGACCATCCCGTTCAATGGCATTGAAGTTACGATATTCAATAAACTCGAAAGACTGCAAAAAGTTGATTCGAAAAGCTGCAAAAATTAAAGAGTGATGATATATAGAGGGACAATTAACTTGGTCAGAAAGCAAGAAATATTCTTTTTTACAAAATATTCTTAGGGCTACTTTTTCGATTCGAGATTAAGTAACTTTCTATTTAATTTTTCAGTTGAATGTTTTTACCTTAATTTACTAGTTTCAGCGGTGTTAACTTACAAACATACATATGTACAATTTCATGTTAAAATACACATGTACACACATATGTATGTATAACATAAGCAGCTGCTTTTTTAAAGAAGAATTTTGTTAAAAACAAATACATACATAATTATAAATTTTTTGTAAGGCTGACAAAGATTTAAATGATATACGACCAAACCAATTTAATTTGTATAATGACACAAAATTCATTAAAAGGTTCCGTTTGTCCAAATATTATTATATAAGGCTGTATTACTAATTGATCCACATACTACATACATATGTATGTATTTTTAAGAAATTTAAAAAATTTTTATTCATTAAAAACTTTCAAATAAATTTCTTCTTTAGAAAGCGTAGTGTTTTTTAATATCATTATGCCATTTGCAAAAACAATGTTGAATTTTTTGATCAGTATGGTAATACAAAAAAAGGATTCAACAATATATAGCCACAATCTTAGAAAAAATAATCTTAAGCGAGATTCGGTGCCCATTTACTTCACTCACCATGAAGTGAAAAATATCTCCAGATCTAAACCGTCAAAACTCTTAGTCCTGATGGCATCTCAATACTAATATTGAAAAAACTTGGCCCGGTATCGCTTGAATATCTGACGCGCCTTGCAAAAATGTCGATCCGCCAATTGGTGATTCCGAATATTAATTTTTCAGAATAGGTTTATAATACTTATAAAATTGTTTAATTTATTTTACATTAAATTTACAGTTTTGAACCAATATTTTAAAACTTTATTAAATAACTTTTGAATAAGATAAAAAATAACTTCATTATTGTTGTAAAAATTAAAAAATGTAAAATAAAAAACTGATAATTATATGTTAATTCATTACAATGTGTTGAAACTTTTATGTTAGGCTTGTAACAACTCAATTTGTTAAAAATTAAAAAATTGCTTAATAAAAACTCAAAAAAGATTTGCTTCTTCCGGGTCTTCTAAATTTAAAACCAAAATATTTTAAAATAAATATCCAAAGCGTGAATCATGGCGAAATAATACAGGTGGTCTCGATAGCGAATTCATTACTTTCGCCGTAAACTCTAAATGTCAAACTCCAAAATTAATGAATTCGCTATCGAGACCACCTGTATTATTTCGCCATGGCGTGAATGATGTACATGGTTTTAAAACGAAAGCCGTCAACCAAGGCAAATTGAATACTAGGTAAAACTAATAGGGCAGGTGATCGAATTCGCTTTACACATTTTTACGAAACAGCGTCAAAATTTGTTTACATTTTGTTGACGCGCCATTTAAAAAACGAAAAAATTTTCAATTTCATAATCAAGAAAATATTATTAAATAATTAATTTGTTGATAGTACAGAATTCGCGAATTAAACGTTATGTGAAAAGTGTGTGTGTGTCCAAAAAGTGCAGAAAAATATAATATAAAATAAACTAAACAAAACTTTTTTTAAAAAAGAAAACGTTTTTTTGAGAAACATTTTTAAAGTTTATAAATAAAATATTTGAAAAATTTTTTATTGTGCGGCTTGCGACAATAAACAACTACCTAAAATTTTTTCACTTATTGGAGTCTATGGTGTGCAAATTATTATATGTAAATTAATTTTTTATGAAATTTCTTTTTCTTCTGTTTTTTTTATATTTTTCCTCTTTGTTAAGAAACATGTACACGTAAATTTACACTAACAAAATATATGCGTTTTTTTGTTTTTGTACTCATGCGATTACCTAGTATTCAATTCGCCTTGCCGTCAACATAAACGAAAAAAGTCTTTAATCATATAAATATCACCTATCAATATACTTACATATCTTACGTGGTTGCAGGAACTGTTTTCTTATATGACGCAGTTTATCTTCAATTTCCTCGTAAGATTTTTCCAAAACTTGCTAAAGCTAAAAACCGTAATAAGTAAATAAAAATATAAATAAAAACGAATCATTAACATCGCCACGTTTTCTCCACACAGGCAAACATGAACAAATGTTTGTTACCTATTTTGCCGACGTTTTGCTCATGTGGGAACAAATCACTTGCTCGTCAAGGCGTAGTGCAATGCTTTAATAAAAACAAAATTTAAAAATTATTTGTGTTCAAATCAAGGCTACAGCGAAAATACTGAAAACAAGTCTAGTTTACGGGCACTGCTCAAAAATAAAAAAGCTTCCTACGATGTGTAAAATGCAATTCTTAGCAGAAAATGTAATGTGGAAAATTTTTCGCTAACTCTAGTTCCGGAGTTACGGACCTCTGAAGTTTTTGTGTTTAATATGCCATATATCCAATAATTGATGGCAGAACGGAAGCGGATATCTAATTAAACAAGAAAAAGGCAAAAAAAAATAAAAAAAATTCTGCTAAAGACCAAAAAACGATTTTTTTGTTCTCATCTAAACGTAAAGATTTTCTCCTCTATGGAATGATCAACACCGGCTTTGTTTTCTAAAGATTTCCTTCGTAGCCGGGCGCAATGATTTTCTCCCCTATGGTTCAGTAAGTTCGAAAAAATACATTTTCGACATGATTTTAAAAAATCAAGTGATTTAAATGGTTTTGGTACCATGAAAAATGTAAGGAAAATCAAGAAGCAAATCACTTGATTTAAGAAAATTAAGTGTTTTAGACAAAATCAAGTCAATGAAAACGCACTATAAAATACAATCAACTTTTGACATTTCCAACTACAATCCAGCTGGGGGGACGACACTACCTAGTATAGTAAATATACCTTAAACTCACCACTAGAAAAATATGAAATTTAAAACAGCTGATGTACAAAATTTTGTTTACTGTGTTTTTGACACGTCAGTTTGGACTGACATTAAAAATAAGTTGTCAAATATGCAAAAAGTATTTGAAAGAACAGAAATATCTAAAAAAAATAAATCTTAATAAAACTTAAACACCAAAAAATATTATTTAAGTATAAAAAAGGTACAGTAGTCTAAAAACAGCTTAACCTATACAAAATATTGCGTTAATGAAAATCCAAGTGTAATAGCATATTATTAAACGAGTATTTGTGTTTTGCATATTCTTTCTAGCGTCCATCTTGCGTGGCATTCTTTAAACAATCTATTTTGTTCGCATTATCTGGATGGTCAATTATTATAGAGATATATCCACACTTAATTATGCAGATATTTAAAGGTTTTTGTAATAAGATGTGGGCCAATATTTTTATGAGCCTTCTTTGGGTGTGTTCGGTGCAGTCCGTTGAATTTACATTTGATTTAGCAGATGGCGCTGAAGATTGTTTCTTTGAGGAGATCAAACGGAATACGACATCCTATCTAGAGTTTCAAGTTTCTGCCGGTGGCCAGTTGGATGTCGATGTGGAATTAAAGGATCCCCAAGGACGCATTATCTACGAACAGCAGAAGGCAACCTTCGACAGTCACCAATTTGTTGCGGAAACAACGGGCATTTATCAAGCCTGTTTTAGCAATAAATTTTCTACATTTTCACACAAATTCGTTTATGTTGATTTTCAAGTGGGCGATGAACCCGGATTACCTGGTGTCGACGACCACGCCACCGTTTTAACGCAAATGGAAACCTCTTCACAGTCAATACACAAGTCATTAAATGATATTTTGGACGCTCAAACACATCATCGCCTCCGTGAGGCTCAAGGCCGCAAAAGAGCTGAAGAATTAAACGAACGAGTCATGTTGTGGTCATGTGCTGAGACTGCCGCCGTTTTAGTTATTGGCATTGGTCAGATTTTAGTGCTACGTAATTTCTTTTCAGATCGTAAGCCCAGTCAATCCAGATACAACCGTTTGTAGAATAAATTCTAAATTGCCCCATAAACTAAGTATTTTTTCGTTTGTAAAATTAACCTTTCAAAATTTAACCTTAAATGAAATACATCTCTCTTGTTGTATTCTACAGTATAAAATTCTTGTTGTATGTTTTAAATATAGTTTTTCTATACCTCGATAATTTCTCAGTTAATTTTATAAATTCATAAAATAATACAAAAAGAAAATTTTAAAACTTACACTTGCTACACCATCTTTTGATTAAGATCTTCGGTTTTAATGTACTTTTAGTTAAATCAAATTGTAATAAAATATAAAAATTTCTTGTGTAAACTTGAAAGATTTATTTGATTAATGACCATATTAAAATTTCGTAAATATTTTCATGAAGTATTAAAAACAACATGAAAAAGAAATTCAAAGAAAAAAAAACTACTTTTGTTTTAATTTCCTTTAAACTAATTTTGGCAAATTATATTTATTTTTATGTAGGTACATATTAAAACACTAAATCAATTTGGTGATAATATAAATTAGAGATCGTCGCTCAAATATAAGTATATTAATTAAATTTATTATGTAGCTTTTTTATAGGACGACAATGATTAACCATTTCGCTTTTGTAGGATCAAATCATGCTATTATACAATTTGAATACACATCTATTGTACGTCTATATTCTAGATTGTCACGTGCCTCAACTGCCATAGCAGCTAGCTAAGTAGACTCACCAGGGCGAGTTGGGAACATTAACAACCCGTTTGTCCTCTGTAGTTTTTCCTTGTGTTTTAGTTGAATTTTGTTTTTTGATACTTCGTCACCTCAGAATTGTTTTGGCTCAATAGCCATTAAAAAAATGATTTAGGTATGGGTATATATATACTTGAATACACTCTTTCTGACTAAAATATACATTTCATCATATCTCGTATTATATTCGAGATATCCAGCATCGACCTTGCTCTACATCCACAATTTTAAGATTATATTAATATTGTTTTGCTTCTAATGCCAATGTTTGGAGTATAAGGCAATAATAGTACAAAAAAACATGAAAATTAACATTATTATTGTTTTGCCTCATTACCGTTAAACGAAAGTAGAGCAAAACAACACGATAAAGCAATAAGAATAAATTGGCTCTAATACATTCAAACAACTTGAAAACAGCTGATTTGCTTCTAGTTCTAATTTGTCAGTTTATTACTTTATCTCGAAGGGGGAACATCTGCGTGCGAGCAGATTTTACTTTTTTCAAAAAAGTGAGGTTATATTTGAAGTCGCAACGCGCACGTTTTTTTTATTCTACAGGATTTTCCACTTCCTATACGAAGGTATAGGTCGATGTGCAGTTCCTGGAGTGACTAGTTATATCAAAATACTTGTGGGATACCCTGGCGATATGGTTATATACCCCTGCCATTATTAAATTAAGATTAAAAAAAAAAAAAAAAAAAAAAAAGTTCTAATTTGTTGATTGTGAGGTAAAATCTGTGCTGGTGCGTTGAAAATGGATTTTGCATCATCTGCTCCATCGTTTCATGTTATACCTTTCACCACAAAAAGTGCAAAAAGCGTATAACTAAATTTGTCATTCCGTTTGTAATTTCTACAATATCTATTTCCGACCCTATAAAGTATATATGTATATTCTGAATTCTTAAGCGTATCGAAATCGATATAGCGATGTTCGTCCGTGTAGGCGTTGAAAAAAAGTTTGCCATGCAAATACATCAAACGATCAGACATAGTATTGTAAGAGGTGCTATTAGAAATCAGCAAGATTGGTGCATGTACTTGGACGCAGCGGGCAAAGAATCACGCCTACCTCCAATTTCTCCGTATTATTTGAAACAACAAAGCAACTCTAAAAAAACAAATATATGGGGCGATAGAGAATTAAAAATAAATATCAAGTGAAAAATTGGCGCTCGCCATTATTTTCCGAGTTACGGTGCCCTGAAATTTTTAAAATATATGGGTATCATTTAAAAGCTTTTGATGAGATCTTTAAGGAAATACTAAAAATTTATAAAAATGCTAAACCCATTAAGAGCCGAAGACATTTTTATGTAAAATTCGGCATAGCCGAATATAGCACTCTTGTTTTTTTTTAATTTTTCTACGTAAGGGACCCCTTATTTTAAAGATTCAATTAAAATTTTAAACAATTTTATATATATATATATATATATATATAATTTCCTATAGTTCAAATTAATTACATTATTAATTAGTAAGAGTGCTATATTCGGCTGTGCCAAATCTTATATACCCTTCGCCATATATGTAATCAAGTTTAGTTAAGTATCTCAAATCAAAAAAGCAAATATTGAGATAACAGAGAATTAAAAAATACGAAAAAAGTACTACATATATATAATTTTACATAAAAATGTCATCGGCTCTTAATGGGTAAAGTATTTTTTTTACAGCCTGTTAAGCAATCTGCCTTTTGAGATCAGACGACCGATTGCGTGCCAAGCAAATAAGCTTGCAATTGAGTTTATTTTGTTTTTGGCTTATCTGTTCGTTTTTAAATGTCAAAAACATCGTTTTCCTCATTCATTTGGTTGTAATTTTTACAGCTTTTTTTCAAGAAAATTAAACTTTATTGTTGGAAAGTAAGACACAACCCTATCAATTAGCTGTTACAATAAAAAAATAAAATAAATTCAAATTTATTTGTTTAAAATATACAAATATATTTAAAAAAGCAATGATTGCATCTGTTGCGCTTGGTTTTTTAATAGAGGCAGTACAGAAACTCGTCACTATCGCAGAAGATTGCGACACAACAAATGTTCTGGAGTTTCCAGAAGACCAGTAAGTACATTAGATGAAACGTTTGTATAGTACTGAGGTATTTTTTAAATTGAGTAGCAAACTTTCGAGTAATAATTCTTGCGAAAAAAAACCGACTTCAAAACCGATTTCATCTGTCTGCCTATAACAGCTCAAATGTATGGCCACATAAATTAGGTTGCATTAACTATTGGAACACACTTACATATATCTCCAAACTTTATATTTTTTCAACTCATCAATAGTTTGGCAATAAACACCAAATTGCAGCAACTATAGAGTCACTCATTAATCTATCAAAAGATACAGTTGCTATGGGACACCCTTTAATTTCTAAATTCAAATTATACAGGTCTGTTCTGAAAATCACGTGAATTCAAATCACGAACGGTTTTAAAATCACGCAGTCGATTTGGTGCTGTTCTGCAAATCACGTGATTTTCAATTTTTCGGCTTTTTTTAGATTTGCGTTGTGTTTTTTTACATTTATAATTAAAATATTATTAGTAATTTAAGTAAGTTAAAATGTGTGGAACTAAAATAAAATAGTGAATTTTTATTTGTTTGTAATACGTGTGCTTTCATTTACTTATTGGTGTTGATCGAAGGGCTACAAAGTTTGGCGTTCAAATTAAAATTGAAAATGTGAAAATTAATGCAAAAAGTTTGGGAAGTTGCTACTATTTTATATTTTGCACTTAATTATTTCTAAATTTGATGCTGGATACATTAGCATAAGATAAAATAAATATTAAATGACATTTTATACTTTGGCAACACTAGAATATTCTTCGAAAACACAAATCAGCTAACCGCTAACGAGAAAGAGAAAATCACGAGCATAATTAAATAAAGCAAGACAATTTTTTATAAAATATGCAGTGTCTTTGAAAATGTATGAATAATTTCGATTTTATGTGTATAAAATCTAATCTTTTTGCAAAAATAAATAGAAGACATGTCATTATTATTATATTCTAAGCGAAATAATTAGAAAAAACGAGCAAGTGATTTCAAATCGGCTGGCATTTTGCTAAACGTTTTAAATCACGTGATTTCCGTATATTTTGTACCCAGAACACCTTTTTTTGACAAAAAGTGATTTGTAGAACAGACCTGATAAACTCGTTAATATAGCGGACTTAGAAATACAGGTCCCTTTTAAGTTTCGGCGTTCTGCTATAACGGTTCAGAAGTACGGCCACACTTAAAATTACATCAAATATTGGAACACCCTTTAACTTTCAAATGCATATTTTATAGTTGTTGTTAGAGCGGACTTACCAATACAGGTTTGTTGTAAATTCCAAGCGTCTGTCTATAACTGTTAAAAAGTATGGCAATATACATCAAATTAAATGAACTATTGGCGCACCCTTTAATTTACAATTCTTAATATTCATACTTGTTACTATAACGGCCATAGCAATGGACATTCTGTCCAATTTGCAATCGTTTGTCTATAACGGTTCAAATGATAGGCTCATATAAGTAAATCTTAATCAATTATGAGACACCCTTTAATTTCAAAATTCAAATCATAAACTCGTTGATATAGCTGATTAGCAATACAGGTCCCTTTTAGGTTTCAGCGTTCTGTCTATAACGGTTCAAAAGTACGACGACACACTTGAAATTACATCAACTATTGGAACACCCTTTAACTTCCAAATTTAATACTTGTTGTTATAGCGGACTTACCAATACAGGTTCGCTGTAAATTTCAAGCGTCTGTCTACAACTGTTCAAAAGTATGGCCATATACATCAAATTTAATGAACTATGGGCGCACCCTTTAATTTATAATTTGTAATATTAATACTTGTTACTATAACGGCCATCGCAATCGACATTCTGTCCAATTTGCAAGCGTTTGTCTATAACGGTTCAAGATAGGCTCATATAAGTAAATCTTCATCATTATGGGACACCCTTTAATTTTTAGATTTATTTTTGTATAATTTTTTGTTTTCGGGAGCTATAGTTATACGTAGTCATACGTATTTAAAAATTGTTTGTAAAATTCACTTAAAAACGAAACTATATGACTGCTCTTGTGATTGTAGGGTAAATATTTATTTATTTATTTACAATATACTACAAAAAAAATAAATTTAAAAAAGTATATAAAAAGGCGCCGGGTAGCAAGACCATATGCGCGCATTTAAAGAGTAAATTAAAACAAGAAAAAAAATATATTAACAAAGCAAATTTTAAAAATAATGATTTGAGAAAATAATAAATAAAATTAAAAAAACAAAATTATACATCGTGAATTCTGTGTTTCTGCAAACAATTTTTTATGGATACTAGATAATTGTTCGTAGTACAATGAATGACTTTTTCCAAGGACTCGTCTAGTTTGGATACTTCACACTCAGTTAAAATATGTGCAACTGAAAGAGTAACATCACAAAACGTACACTTAGCCTGTTCCACGCCAGTATAGTAGTGTTTAGTATTAAACTTAGCTTTCCCAACTCAAAGACGACTTAGCATAACACAATCTCTTCTTGTCATATTGATATTATATTTGGGCCTTACAGGAAAAGAATGAAGCAGTCTTTGCGATGCTCTGAATTGATTGTAAATTACCCTTGGCATATTAGGGACTTCCGGAACATGTAAAATATTTTGTGCTTCCTTGGCTGCTGCATCAGCGCATTCATTCCCAGCTATAACAATGTGAGAAGGCACCCATAAAATGAGTACTTGTTGATTTTCATTTGGCAATGCCAGAATATGATTATATATTCCGAGGTGATTTTTAGTTAATGCCCTAATTGCACTAAGGCTATCAGTACAAATAAGAGATCTGCAGTGCTTTGTAGTGGCAAGGGATATTGCTGCCTTAATAGCAGCTAGCTCTGCTGGAAAAATACCAATGTCATTTGGTAAACGTGCTTTTATAATTGCATCAAATTGGGTTAAACTTTTTTGTTCAACAATGTAGTAGGGGTTACAGAACGGGGTGTTCTGAAAAGAACCATCCGTATAAAATACAACTTCTGGCCTAAAAGATGAAATTTTTTCTCGCAAACTTTTTTTGAAGACTAGAGGATTAATGTCATTTTTGCGGTACAAACATAAACTGGAGTCTATTATTGCAAAGTTATTGCCAATTTTTGCGGGACAAAGTTTTTCTGGCAATTTGATATTGTGCTTAATCAAAAGGCTGACAATTTGCGCAATAGCAGATTGGGAGCAACTATTTTGATGTTCATAATGCCTCCAAAATTTATAATGAAGCCCATCACTTGAAATTGTGAAAGATCTTGATGCTAAACTAGCTGTGCTTTTTTCTAAAATATACTGAAAATTTTGAAATCGTGCCTCAAATCGAAGTAACTCCAAGGGCGTTGCTCTTAATAAACCTGATGCTGTTCGAAAACAATTGTTTATACCACTACCTAACTTTTTCACGTTCCTTCTTGATGTCCAGCCGTAAATTGTGATACCATGCATAGGAACACCAAAAACCAAAGATCGGCAGATTTCAAGGACCCTTCGAAGAAGAGCAAATCAGCTTTAGAAGATTGTTTATTTTGCTCAATTTTGAGGAAAGGAATCTTACGTGTTCATTCCATAATAAATTCTTTGTAAACAAAATGCCTAGTATTCTCATTTGGTTGGTAATATTAATTTCGAAACTTCTAATATTTATTGTGTTAGCACAGCAAACTCTTTTTCGACAAACATGTAAAACTTCCGCTTTACTTGCCGGTATCACAGCACCTCTACTTGTTGCCCAACTGTGTAAAGTTTGGTCTAAGTTGTTTAGAATATTACAAGCGTCTTCATGTTTTCCGGAAGCGATTGCAAAAATATTATCAGCAAAAATGCCCGCATAGTCAATCCCAGAAATATTATTGATAGCCTTTGCTAAAGAATTAACATAAACCGTGAATAATACAACAGATAGAGGAGATCCTTGCGGGATACCATTGTCCAGGGAAGAACTAGAGGAAAAATAACCATCCACTTTGACTATAACTTTGCGATGAATAAGAAATGATCTTAATAGCTCTAATATGCATTTAGGAATTCCGCACTCATTTAATTCCAAAATTATGTAAGTAAGAACAACCCTGTCGAAAGCCTTTTCAATGTCTTCAGAAATTACTAAGCTATGAACACGTCTTTTAAGATTTAACCTTAATGTGTCATCCAACTCATGACATATACTGTGCACACCATGCCTTGGAATAAAAGCATGTTGACTTTTTGAAAGTTTATCAATTGTGAATTTCCAGAATCTTTTAGCCAAAATTTTTTCCAAAATTTTAGAGAGAACAGGCAATAATGATATAGGCCGATAACCTTCTAGCTGACTGGGGTCCTTTCCATGCTTAGGTATATGTGTTGAAATTGCAATCTTCCAATCATGAGGATAAATTCCGTTAGCTACTATATTGCTATATAGGTTGCAAAGGCGGTATTTTAAATCAACTGGAGCCATTTTAACCATAGAATATGTTATTTTATCCCGAGCTGGAGTGGAACCGTTTAAATTTTTCATAACGTCTTCAAATTCAGAAACTTTAATTTGGAATGCCATCATAATAAACTGATCTTTTGGCTGCGATAAATTTTTGATGTCCAGATTTCTCTTTGACAATAGAATTTGTGCATCAAGCGCAGAGTCCGAACTTATTGAAGTCCAAAACTCGGCAAATTTGTCAGCAATTTGCTTAGGATACGATATATTACTATTGTTGATACATAAGGTTGGGAAAGACGTTATCCTATCTGTTCTTAAGTTGTTTACCTTGTTCCATAAATGCCGAACATCCATCGTTGGATTTAGAGAATTTAAGAAATTATCCCACGCACGCTTTTTAGCAATTTTACATTCTCTTTTTACCTTAGCACTGGACCTCCTGTATTCCAACAAGTTTGCTTGGTTACGACATCTTCAAAAATTTTTCCAGGCCTGCTGTCTTCGACTTATCAACTTAGAAATGGTAGAATTAAACCACACCGGATTGTTTCTATTGTTTGGTGCCCTACTTAAGGGGATACTCTCATTTGCAGCTTTTCTTAAAAGCCTTTTTATTTGCGCTGCTTCCTTATTAATATTAAAAGAAATTGGAAATATATCATTAAATTTAGATACATTCTTTTTAAAAAGCAACTAATTGGTTTTTTTGTCATTAAAACGAGATATGAAATGTTTTTTATATGCTTCAGCAATATTTGTAATCTTAATAGGAAAGTGGTCACTTACTTCTGGCAACGATAAGCAACACCATTTAAGTGACGGCGCAAGGTCCGTACTGGACATTGTGACGTCAACCGCTGTAAGCGTATTTCGAGTATTAAGTAATGTTGGTGAACCATCATTCAAAATTATGAAGCCTTTATCATCAGCAAAATCCTCCAAAATTTTTCCACTTGCAGAGTTTGTGTTTGAACCCCATAAAGTATTTTGCGAATTAAGGTCCCCCAGCAAAAGATGATGAACACCATTAGCCAGAGAAATATTTTCAACCATAGAAGACGTTAATACTAAATCACATTCTTTATATATATTAGTTATATGCACTTCTGTGTTATGCTTGATAACTATAGTTTGATAAAGTAGATCATCACTGGATTTTATATGATGTGTGACGTTTATGTTATTTTTAACAAATAGTGCAATACCAGATTTAGCATATAAAAAGTCTTTGTTGTCATGAAATACCCTGTAACCCGGCAAATGCAACAGGTGCTTGTTTTTGTTTATTATGTGGGTCTCCTGTAAAGCTATTATATTTGGTTTATGTGAAGCAACGAGTAGTTCTAATGCGAACTTGTTATTTATGAATCCTTGAATATTCCACTGAAGGAGAGAAATGTTAAATCCATTATCCATGATTGACTGTGTTGTTTATTCTTTGTCACTAACTATTGACTTTCTTGTTTTTTTTTTAAGTATTTGGAGTAATAATTACATTCAAGTCAGGAAATTTATTATATAATTGTGATGTAGGTGTTATCTCAAGGAAATAGGCCTTGGTGGTGTAGTCAAACCTAGACCTTCCTTTATGTCATTTTGAATCATTTCTTCCGTTGAGCTTTCATTAAAATCCATTTTAGAGTTAGAGTTGAAATTGTTTTCCGAAATATTGTCATCACAGAAGAAAATATCATCTTCATCATTGGCCATTGTATTAAATTTTGTTGTAGTGTTGAGTCGTTGCTCTGAAGAGACGATTGACGAGGACAAAGAAATTAAATTATCTTGAGAAGCTGTTATTTTTGTAGTCATTTGCTTAGTTGCTGGATTAAATTTATAGTCGTTGTTGAAGGCGGTTGATGGCTTTATATTTTTACTGTAGAAAATTTATGTTTTAGTGGAATTAGTAGTAGGAACTACTTTAGTTTTGTCAGAATTAAAAACATGTTCTGTTGCATAATCTTTGTTGTTATGATTAGAGGTTGTTGTTAATAATTGATTACTATCCATTTGTTCTTGCTCGGTTAAAACTTGTGCATAAGAACGAGGTTTTTGAGTTTTTTTAAGAGAAGGCTTAATGGTGTTAAGTGTAGGCTTACTATTATAAATTTCCCAAGCTTCACGAATAGTACATCTTCTTGAAATTCTTAAATAATTAACAGACTTATGTTTCCAAAATGATGGACAATTTGAATCATAAGATGTATGAGAGTCAAGTTGACAATTAACACAATATTTTCTAGTACAAGGGTTATGAGGTGCTGGTATTTCACATTCTTTGCATATTTCGACATTGCGACAACGTTTTTTGGTGTGGCCTAGCTTCTGACAATTTTGGCACTTCATAGGATTCGGTATATACTCATCAACAGGAACTCTCTCCCATCCAAGTTTAAGCGTTTCTGGACGATACAAGAGGTCAAATGTTAAAATTGCTGCACCACTTGGGTTGATTTCTTTTCCATCAGGTTTCATGATTTTACGAACTTCAACAACTTTTTGAGATGCCCTTAGTGGTTCACATTAAGGGCATTGTAGCTGACTTTTTATTGTTTTCTCTTTTGGTGAATCTCCGTTAGTCATCACGCGTTTACATTATGGCTCTTTTGTAGCAAGTGAGAGAATTTTATGATGTTCTATTAACCAATTTTTAAGTGTTGCCATAAACTAAACGTATTAATTTTTCAACAATTTTTGAATAATATAGGAAAAAAACAGCCATTTTGTAACGCCGCTTAAGCATATAGGCCGTGTCAGATAAAACTTTTGCTTTGCGTTGCGTTGCAAATTCGCTTTGACATCTAAGATAAAATGCACGAACTTATATGAAGTATGTCACATAAAGCACATTTAACGCAAAGCAAAGCGCAAAGTTGGGCGACACTCATCTTTTTGCGCGCTTTGACAATTAGCTGCTATACATTTATATTATTTTTGGCAAAATCGAACGTAAAAGAGTTCAGAATTTTAAAATATTTTTTTTATTATATATTCTTCCTTTATTATTTTTTTTTAGAAAATTATGGAAGAAAAACTTATAAAAACAAACAATAATTAGGCGCTGTTAAAGTTTTTATTGTGACATACCACTTGCGTTATACCAAAGACAATAAATTTATAAAGATGTTGAACTCTGAACATTTAAAAAATCAAAAATTATGAGCAGTTTCATGGTAGCGGGGGTTAGAGATAAGAATGAAGAAATTTCTGTGAGCGCAACCAAAACTCAAGAGAGCACAATATTAGTTTTGTAAACAAGACAGATTCATACACACATGCGTTTAAAAATGTGTGTGGATGTTCATAAGAAATGTTTTGTTAAAGTAAAGTATTGAGAGACAAAAACACACATTTAACATATAAAAACGTACATACATACTTTCATATCTACATATAAGAGGAATGTGCTTCATAAAATTTTATTTTTGAATTCTATTTTTCCTACTTATTTAAAAATTGTTTGTAAAATAAGCTTAAAAACGAAACTATATGACTGCTCTTGTTATTGTAGGGTAACTATACATTTTTATTTGTGTATTTTTAAAAATATGCGTAATCGCACCGAACTAATCATACCCTAAATTATGTAGTAATTTTTTTAGCATTTATTCTTGTGGATACTTAATATGTGTTTTAAGAAATTTCAAACAATGGTAATAAAATAAGGCACTTATTTATGTATATTTATTATTAAATATTTTGTTAAGTATATTTAGCCTGCATATAGGTTCAATATATATAAACCTCAATATGAATTTGATAGCTAAATTTATATATTTAAATTGCCAAACAAAATAAATTACTGGCGCTTTAAAATTGAGACTTTCCAAGTACTTGTTACTTTGCACTCATGTGTTTCCCATGAGCAATGCTTTCTTAGCAACATTAGTATAAGTAAAATTAAGACAACAAATAAAATATCACAACACACCACTATAATTTATTTATGCCTTTTATATGGGCACTTGCAAGTCATAAATTAAAATTAAATTACGGAAATTTTAAATTAAATTTTTTATCTTTAAAAATTATTGTGCTAATTATCCCGAGCAAATTATTAAAATCACTAATTTTTTGATTTTTTCAATTTTCCAACTTTTCTGGAGGGATTTTCAAAAAATTTTTCCGTAAAAACTTTCTACTTGAAAATACGAACAACTGAAAAAAATGCTACAGAAATCGGCACAGCTGTTCTCATTTTATGAATTACTATACATTTTTTACACCATTTTTATATATAAGATTCAAGCATTATGTTCACTACAACTGAGACGCTAAACTAGTATTCTTCTTAGAATAGTGATAAAAGTTAAAAAAATTAATGTTAATAAATGTTATTGAAACAAATTCATTAATGTTAATAATTGTGGTATTTAGTTTATATGTATGTAGTAATTAAATTTAGATAATAAATGAATTTAATTTACTTTATTCGTGCTTGATTCATATTGGCCATTTCACTATTGCTATTTTAGCTCATTAGTGGATTTTACCCAAATTTTGTATAGAAAACTTGAAAGTCTTATATCAAAAGCCAAATTGATTAAATAAGAACTCTATTGAATCAATAAGAGAAAAAGACGGGAACAAAAAGACAGTATACAAAAACACAGTAAACATTCAGTAACTAAAAAAGTAAAGTAAATTAAAATCGAAAAGGTTCCGAATAATAAATTTGCATATTGATAATAAATGAATTTAATATTCGGTGTAAATCGATGTTATTTCTCTTATACAACAACAAAACACATGTTGTTACCATACAAATACACAATCGGTAACATTGGTTTACGTTGAATATTTCATAATGTAAATATATACACATTCGTATGCACGTATATACAAATGAATTTATGTGAGATGAGAGTAACAAGTTTGCTGAGAATAATAATCTCTCTTTGTGATTTTACTCTTAAAGTCGCAGTAGCAGTACGTCCATCGACAAAATATGCACTGGATGTAGAATGTACGGCAGTGAAACATCTTAGTATATTTATAGTCTTTGGTTATACGCTTTTTTTCGAAGTTTGAAACGTCACGCAAAGCGATAAAGTTTTATCTGACACGGCCTTATAACTGCAAAAAGAAACAACTAAAAAGAGTCATGAATATTCATTTCGTGCTACTTTTGCTACCCTGCAAGCTTCTCTACACCTCTTGCCTAAAAACTTCTGCATTATGACTTTTGTAGCTGATACAATGCCCTTAATGTAAACTCCCTCTATGATGCAAGTCCATTTGCACAAGATTGTGATTTGGCTAATATGTTTTGTGGTCACACTACGCACATTTATTTGCCTATTTTTATTTGTTCCGGCGGCTACGAAATAATGTCAAATAAATTACAGGCAAACATGTATGTATGTATGTATGTGTGGTCACACTAAAAATAATATTTTCCTTAAAAATATATTTGATATTTAAACTCAAACTTAAACTTGGGATGTCTTCGTTGCCATTCAATTTCTTCGGCATTATTTCAAAGAAAACGTTTAAAATATTATTAAATGCTAATTACAAGTGATGAATATATACATATACATAAGTTAGAAACAAACAAACAATAACCGTTTGTAGTCGGAACAAAAATAAACAAATGTAGGAAATTTTTTTCCATCTAGGCAGACTCTGGGCGCATCCTTTTAAAAGTCGCAAATATACTTTTCCTATACTTTGTACGAAAAGTAAAATCCTAGTTTTTTATATAAAAAGAAAAAATCAACCGTTGATGCAATAACATAAATAAAAGTTGGTCGAGTAATGATAGCTAATATTATATTTAAGTATGTACATGCATGTATTATGTATATAGATTACAATTAAAATAATTATTACACATAATGGCAATTTGAGAAGAAAATTTATAATGAATATGTAACTCCCTAGTAAGATAGTTCCAAATAAACAAAACCATGCAAGAATATAAAATTGTTCATATTCTATGCCATAAAGAAGCTCCAAAAGGTATTATCAAGAAGGAGCACAATAAGAGGATGAAGCTTAATAGGAATTAGGTTCCACTTCTTAACAAAAGATTATAATATTCATTCATTATATGTTTTTTAGTTAACATTTAAAATTTCTTTTTAAATCTGTATTTAAAAATGGCAGGCATGGCGAAAATATATACAAAGTTTTATGTATGGAGTTTGACATTTAGCGTTTACGGCAAAAATGATAAATTCGCCATCAATACCACCTGTATTATTATTTAGCCGTGATGGCAGGGGTACATAACCACAGCGCCAGGGTATCCCACAAGTTTTCAGATATAAACAGTCTCTCTAGGAACTGCACAACGACCTATACCTTCGTATAGGAAGTGATAAATCCTGAACACGATATTGAAGTATTAATGATTATATATACATATATATTTTTTTAATATTTTTTAAAACGATGGTATTTTTATAAAAGCCAGTTGAGAAAAAACGTGCGCGTTGCGTCTTTAATTATAACCTCAATTTTTTGAAGTAGGAAAATCTGCTCGCACACAGATGTTCCCCCTTCGAGATAAAGTAGTAAACTCGTTAAATTTTTTTTATTTATTTAAGATAATTTTCAAACTACAGCTGTTTATTTGTTTACTTTATAAAGTGTGGACCATGGCGAAATACTACAGGTGAACGCACGGGCGAAAAAGCTCATCAGCTGTATTACTTGCAGTTGTCAAAAAAATTATTCAAAAATAAATTATTTGTTAAAAACAATTTTTGTTTTGGTTGCTAATAGTAAACAAAATAATTATTGAAATTCCTAGAGAAATCTAGTGCAATATGGAACCGTATTTTCAGTTCCTGCGTAAAAAGATAGTGGCATTATTGTTAACACGTTTATAATGTCTTGCTTGTTTGCTTGTGGAAGATTATGTGTCTCTGCGTGTACTGTTGGCGGCGGTGAGGTGACAAAGTAAAGCTTTTTATTGAGAGATAAATGTGTGATAGCTTCAAGGTCGCTTTATCACACTGAACTTTTGAATGTACCACAAAAAAAAAAAAAATAACGTGGTTTAGAGAGTTTACAAGTTCGCTATAATTAACAATCAGATACAGAACATTGTTTTGATACTGACTCGCTACTTGAGCAACTGCCGGTAATGAACTTGTTGCGGTAAACGATGAAAGATGGAGATTTTTCTGTTAGTGTTCAAATGGTAAATGAACGGGAATGGAAAGATGCATGTGATTTGGGAAAACTAGAGGTACAATATAATTTTGGTCACACTGCCTGGATTTTAATTTTTATATAACTTAATTTTTAAAATTTTTGTTATTCTGAAAATTACAACCACTTTTATTCATCAAATATACTTTCTTTTATTTTGTTTTTTTTAACAATATTTTTTGACAACATACTAGATTTTGTTTTTTGCCTGTTGTTTTTTGTGTTGTTGGATTGTTGTAGCCAAGGCGAATTGAACAGGTGACTGCATCAGGCCATACGGTCAACATATGTTTTCTGTTTTCTTTTTCGAGTTGTCAAAATTGTTGCTTTTTTTTCTTATTGTATGTGGTTGCGCCAAAAAAAAAACGGTCAAAAAATTTGTAGAACTGATTTGTGCTTAAAAAATTAAAGTGTGCTTGACAAAAATCGAAAAAATAATAAAGAAATACTTGTGTTGATATTTAAAACTTTATTTAAAATAAAAAAACTCGTGTTTTTAGTAAAAACTTTATTTAAAATAAAATAAAATGCGTTGGTGTTCTGTGTGTTATAAGGGATATTTGGAGGGAGAAGGAAATTTATTTACCGTTCCCAAAGATGAAAACACCAGAACAAAGTGGAGTGTAATTTGTGGAAAGATGTTTAAACCAAATTCTTTGGTATATTCCGACCACTTTGCGCCAACTAGCGTTGTACGTGTTGGAAACAGAGTATCTCTCTTGCCCAATACTGAACCTACGGTTAGGCAAGTACAAGAGATGGAAGTTTCTATAAATGAAATTAGTGAGACTTCAAATCCAGAGTAAGTAATACTATGTTTCCACGGAGCCCAATATTCTTGCTTCGCTCTCTTTTCATGATTCACAGCTCAATCACGACCGAATCAACGTGCTTCACCATATAAAATATTGAGAGAGAAGCATTTTGCTTTGAGACGATTCAGTTTGAATCTACTTGCGAAGCATCAAAAATTTCTGTCTTCCCTAATTTTTATCGCAAGTTTATCTGAACTAAAGGCCAATTTTCCATTAAAAAAATGTTTTTTTTCACTAGCAGTGCAGAACAGGTCAACTTAATGAATATGTCTTGTCCAGCGGATGTCTCTTTTATATCTGTGGAGCAAGAAAATCCAGTTGAAGATCTTAGAAAAGATCAAGAAACTCAAACTGAGTATGTAAAACGAAATCAAATAAATATAAAAGTGCAGATACATACATATATTTAAAAAATATAGCAGTAGTGGACAATTAACTATACAATTTGCAATGATAATTTTACTTAATTTTAGTCCGTCAATTTTTGGAATGGATGGAAGTCAATACTTTCAGAAAATTCGTGCGTTGGAATCGGAAATTAGGGACTTGAAATTCCAACTAACGTTGGCTAATGCGGCTGTTGACCAAATGAGGAAAATTTTTACTGAGGGCCAAATAAAAAAATGATGACAGCAGGACGAATTCAATGGAAATGGAATGATATATCCACTGCAATATGCTTACACGCCTCAGGTCCAAGGGCATATAACCACCTATACAAAAAAGGTTTTCCGCTACCTCACGTGGTAACTCTTCAGCGATGGAGCTCCAAAATTAATATGAAGGAGGGCATATTAACTTCTTCAATTGATTTTATGCGTCAAACAAATGATTTTACCATTGAAGAAAACATTTGTGTACTATCGTTTGATGAAATGAAGGTAGCGGAAACCTTCGAATATGGTGCAGGATTTCCGGTAGTAGCAATAGTGTGCGATTTGGAGCCAAGCAATCGTAAGTTGTGGAAAGATTTGGGTGTTACAACAGGTAAGTTAAAAATAATACGTTTAAATTACTACACTTCTAACACAACTTTTAACCCCACACAACTACACAACATCGAGCGATTAATTTTGGCACCGATTAAAATTTCGGGACTTATGATTTGAAGCTACAACTTTTATAAAAAAAGGGTAATTAAAATTAATTTTATTATTATTAGATCTTAAGATTAATACTAAGATTTAATATCAAGTTAATGGGATCGGTGGTCATATTAAACATATTAATTTATATTTTATTATTTTTATATTATCAGTATACAAATTGTATTAGTATATTGTTGTTCTCAGTGGAGGATAACAAATAATATTATCTTATTATATCAAATTTACTTATTATCCTTAAATGGATAGATTGTAAATATAAACTGTGAAAAAAATTTTATTATTTCATATTAAATATCCAATATAATTGTTTTTCATTAAATATTTTTTAATTGTTTTTCATTAAATATTTTTTAGATACACCATGGTTTTTTAACCCCGCCTGTGCTGGTGAGAAAGTTTTTGCCTTTGCAGATGCACCGCATTTGTTAAAACTTATTAGAAACCTTATTAAAAAACTTTTTGCTTGTTTAAAATTCTAATTTTCAAATATTTTCTTCTTTTTTAGCAAACTTGTTTCCCTAGTTGTAAATTCGCCTTGGTTGTAGCCGTGCGGTCACCTGTATTAATTCGCCTTGGTGTGGACAAATAATATATTAAATAAAAAGTCGCTTAAATTAAAAATTCAATTTCACAAAGAATCAAACTGTAAATATGCAAAATTTTATTTGGGACACAAAGTTCTACAATTTTTAAGAAACTTAAATAATTCAAATTTCGGAAAATAGAGAAAAACACTTGTATATAGTTTTTTTAAATTGTTACATTATAACTTACCGTCAAACGAATATATCGTCAGCTAAAATGCAAACGGCCCTAACTAACAGAAATTCCAAAATCAGTTTTTTTGTTGATTCTGATGCATTGCTTCAAAATACACAACAACAAAAAAATTTCGAGTTGTCTGCCCAAAATTAGCGATTTTATTAACGAAAAATAAACGGCCCTATCTGCAAAAGCGTTTATTTGATAAAAGCAAATATACTTTAGTGGTCGTTTGTATAAGCAACGTTGAAAAATTTCAAGAAAAAACTGATAGCCGTTGAAGACAATTATGCCCAGCATCCACAAAAAAACATAAAACAAAATCTAAACTGTTTTACTTCCGAAACTGCATAAAGAAAGATTGAAAATTTCTAAAAATAAGTGTCAGCACCTGCAGGATCTACAACCACTACTACTAAAAGATTGTCATTTTTTCTATGATGGCATACCCTTTAAAAATTAATTCATATTTTCTAAATTCATTCTTCAATTTTGAAACTTTTTAAATGAAGTCTTTTTTGTTTAATTTTAATGAATTATTTTTATTTACTTTTTGTGATGCAATATTAAAATAAATTTTATAATAGAAATTTTTATAGTTAAAATAAATAATGAAACTATTTTGCATTAAAATATAGATAGGGCCTTTCGTTTCGCAAAATTATGGCACAAAAAGACCTAATTAACATAGGCATTCAAATATCACAAAATTTGATTTTATTCTACCAGAAATAAATTTGTCATATCTTTTTGAATAATACTGGTGAAAATTATGCCGATTGAAACTATACCTTTGGTTTAAAACAGTATTTTGCTTCTCCTGTAAAATTTCAAAAATGTTAGATAGGGCCGTTTGCGTTTTAGCTGACGATAAAATGAAAAATGAAAAAAGTCAGTTTACATTAATTGTAAAAATAAGCTTTCAGTTTAGGACTTATAGAACACATTTCTTTTAATAACATATTGAAAGTTATGCACCAAAATTATTCTTGCATAACTTTCAATATGTTATTAAAAGAAATGTGTTCTATAAGTCCTAAACTGAAAGCTTATTTTTACAATTAATGTAAACTGACTTTTTTCATTTTATCGTCAGCTAAAATGCAAACGGCCCTATCTAACATTTTTGAAATTTTACAGGAGAAGCAAAATACTGTTTTAAACCAAAGGTATAGTTTCAATCGGCATAATTTTCACCAGTATTATTCAAAAAGATATGACAAATTTATTTCTGGTAGAATAAAATCAAATTTTGTGATATTTGAATGCCTATGTTAATTAGGTCTTTTTGTACCATAATTTTGCGAAACGAAAGGCCCTATCTATATTTTAATGCAAAATAGTTTCATTATTTATTTTAACTATAAAAATTTCTATTATAAAATTTATTTTAATATTGCATCACAAAAAGTAAATAAAAATAATTCATTAAAATTAAACAAAAAAGACTTCATTTAAAAAGTTTCAAAATTGAAGAATGAATTTAGAAAATATGAATTAATTAAAAAATGACAATCTTTTAGTAGTAGTGGTTGTAGATCCTGCAGGTGCTGACACTTATTTTTAGAAATTTTCAATCTTTCTTTATGCAGTTTCGGAAGTAAAACAGTTTAGATTTTGTTTTATGGTTTTTTGTGGATGCTGGGCATAATTGTCTTCAACGGCTATCAGTTTTTTCTTGAAATTTTTCAACGTTGCTTATACAAACGACCACTAAAGTATATTTGCTTTTATCAAATAAACGCTTTTGCAGATAGGGCCGTTTATTTTTCGTTAATAAAATCGCTAATTTTGGGCAGACAACTCGAAATTTTTTTGTTGTTGTGTATTTTGAAGCAATGCATCAGAATCAACAAAAAAACTGATTTTGGAATTTCTGTTAGTTAGGGCCGTTTGCATTTTAGCTGACGATATATTCGTTTGACGGTAAGTTATAATGTAACAATTTAAAAAAACTATATACAAGTGTTTTTCTCTATTTTCCGAAATTTGAATTATTTAAGTTTCTTAAAAATTGTAGAACTTTGTGTCCCAAATAAAATTTTGCATATTTACAGTTTGATTCTTTGTGAAATTGAATTTTTAATTTAAGCGACTTTTTATTTAATATATTATTTGTCCACACCAAGGCGAATTAATACAGGTGACCGCACGGCTACAACCAAGGCGAATTTACAACTAGGGAAACAAGTTTGCTAAAAAAGAAGAAAATATTTGAAAATTAGAATTTTAAACAAGCAAAAAGTTTTTTAATAAGGTTTCTAATAAGTTTTAACAAATGCGGTGCATCTGCAAAGGCAAAAACTTTCTCACCAGCACAGGCGGGGTTAAAAAACCATGGTGTATCTAAAAAATATTTAATGAAAAACAATTAAAAAATATTTAATGAAAAACAATTATATTGGATATTTAATATGAAATAATAAAATTTTTTTCACAGTTTATATTTACAATCTATCCATTTAAGGATAATAAGTAAATTTGATATAATAAGATAATATTATTTGTTATCCTCCACTGAGAACAACAATATACTAATACAATTTGTATACTGATAATATAAAAATAATAAAATATAAATTAATATGTTTAATATGACCACCGATCCCATTAACTTGATATTAAATCTTAGTATTAATCTTAAGATCTAATAATAATAAAATTAATTTTAATTACCCTTTTTTTATAAAAGTTGTAGCTTCAAATCATAAGTCCCGAAATTTTAATCGGTGCCAAAATTAATCGCTCGATGTTGTGTAGTTGTGTGGGGTTAAAAGTTGTGTTAGAAGTGTAGTAATTTAAACGTATTATTTTTAACTTACCTGTTGTAACACCCAAATCTTTCCACAACTTACGATTGCTTGGCTCCAAATCGCACACTATTGCTACTACCGGAAATCCTGCACCATATTCGAAGGTTTCCGCTACCTTCATTTCATCAAACGATAGTACACAAATGTTTTCTTCAATGGTCAAATCATTTGTTTGACGCATAAAATCAATTGAAGAAGTTAATATGCCCTCCTTCATATTAATTTTGGAGCTCCATCGCTGAAGAGTTACCACGTGAGGTAGCGGAAAACCTTTTTTGTATAGGTGGTTATATGCCCTTGGACCTGAGGCGTGTAAGCATATTGCAGTGGATATATCATTCCATTTCCATTGAATTCGTCCTGCTGTCATCATTTTTTTATTTGGCCCTCAGTAAAAATTTTCTTCATTTGGTCAACAGATTGACTGAAAGAATGTTGTCATATATAACTATTTTAGAACAAAATGCGTCTAAACCTGATCATAGGTTTATGTGCAGATGTATAACAGTATGTAATTTACAACTTTAAACCTCTATAATACCCGAACAAATGGCTTTCGGCAGGATAACTTGCTCTCGGTAGAAGAAAAGATAGTTTTGCTTCAGGCTAGTTTAGTATAGAATTCCAAAATGAAAACAAAACTTACTTATTTGTTACTCGTTTTGTTTTTGAAAAATTTTAAAAGTCCAAATGTTTACAATTATGTTTTAAATTTTGTTTAATTGTAAAATCCCACAATTTGGTAAGTAATTTGTTGTTCTCATTGCAAAAATTTATTGTAATAAATGTTTTTATTATTTAAATAGACGATCCCTTGAAAAAGTAGACAAAAGATCTACGAAACGTCCGGAAAATTGTAAATAAAGGGTATTTTTATTTATAACAAAAAATTCAGGTCTAAACAGCAAGAAGTTAAAAAACTAAAAAACCAACAACAAAGTAAGTGGCCAAATGAATACACAAAAAAAACTTTCTTATGTTTTAGGAATGATTATTTCAAGAAAAGAATGTTGAATAAATAACTTAGCGGCAACGCATATTTTCCAAGCTATATACTCCAAATTTTTTATATAAAATGGGATATTATACTATTTATTTATTTATTTTTTATTACGAGTATATATCTTTGAAAAAATGTTAATGTAATTTACTGCTACTCTATTTAAAACCATGCACCTAATTTTCATCAAGCTTGAGGCAAAAATACGAAGCAATTTAAGAGTGTTTTTAAACTAACTGTTTTTATAATATAAATTATATTAAAATGTATTTAATTTAACTAAGATTAATAATAATTTTTATTCCAATGGTTCTTTACTTTTGTTTTCAGTCATTTTTAAGAATAAATATGCATTCGATTTACTTTCGACCAAGTTTGTTTACTCGATTTTAAAACGAGTAAAATTGTGCGAATTCGGTTTAGAGAAGAAAATGTGAATTCGTTTTAAAACGAGATATTTACTCGGATTCGTTTTACAGAACAGGGCCGTATATTTGAAGAAATAAAGCACTAATAAAGTAAATCAAAATAAATTAAGTTATTCGGAATACTTCATAAAAAGTTTTATAAAGGTGTAAAATGTAATTTTAAGTAATAAATGTAAACAGGTAATATCTGGGGAAAACCATTATTTACGAGTTACGAACCTCGAAAGTTTTTATGTATAATGTTGTATATAACATGTATTTTACGGTAGAATAAGACAATATGGGTAGCATTGGAAAGGTGATTAGAAATATTTTTCGAATGCTGTGGTATTTCGCCACGATTTTAATATATTGGTTACGCAGAAAACCTTCAGAAAGCGAAGCCGCTGTTGGTTATACCATAAAGGAGAAAATTCTTACATCCGGCCGAAGGCCGTCTAAGCAGAAAACCTTTAGAAATCGAAGCCGCTTTTGGTTATACCATAGAGGAGAAACTCCTTTCGTCCGGCCAAAGGCCTGCTACGCAGGAAATCTTTACAAAGCGAAGCCACTGTTGATTATACCCATGGTGAAATAATACAGGTGAACGCACGGGCGAAAAAGCTCATCAGCTTTATACATTACAGTTGTCAAATAAATTTGTCAAAAATAAATAATTTGTTTAATTTTTTTTAATTTAATTTTTTTTGATTGCTAATAGAAAACAAACAATTGAAATTACTAGAGAAAACTACCACAACATGGAACCGTATTTGCAGTTCCTGATGTGTATAATCAAAATATGCGTAAAAAGATAGTGAAGTTTTTGTTAACACATTTATAATTCCTTGGGTTTTTTGTGGAAGATAATCGGGGTTGTCATGAAATCCAAGTCGGATTTGATAATTATCGCTTTTGAAATCCGACATTGGATTCATTTGGTGTCATGGAAACATGTCGGTTTTTTTATTTTCGATTGGAAATAAAACCAATATTCGAATTAGGTGTTTTCTATTTTTGCTCTTTTGTTTACAATTTTAAGTGCATTTTTTTTACAAAATTTTCCAAATTGTACTAAAATATTGCTACAAGTTGTGTTTTATAACCGACTTCAAAAAAAGAAGGAGTTTATACAATTCGGCTGAATGTTGCTTTTTTTCAGTCATTTCTGATCCGATTTCGAAAATTTTTGGTAATATGATAGATTATGCTTACATATTGATCTCGTTTTAAAAACAGTTCATAAAATTATAAATTAAAGGGTGCACCAATAGTTTATTTAATTTGGTATATGGCCATACTTTTAAACAGTTGTAGACAGACAATTGAAATTTGCAAAGAACCTGTATTACTAACTTCTCTATACCAACAAGTATAAAATTTCGATTTGGATATAAACGGATGTCCCATTAGTTGATATAATATGGTGGATGTGGCCGGACTTTTGAACCATCATAGACAGACAGCTGAAATTTACAAGGGACATGTTTTGCTAAGTCCGCTATAACAAGAAGCTTTGGATGTTCCCAAAATTAATGTAATTGTTCTATATGGCCGTATTTTTTGAACCGTCGTATACAAACACCTTAATTTTAGACAGAATGTCCACTGCTTTATTTGGTATAATTATATTATAAATTAAGTAGTTGATATAATTTGATGTATATGGGCAAACTGTTGAACCGTTACAGACATATACATATCTATATATATATACCACACAGGTGGTTTAAACAAAGAGGCTTTTCGAGAAGTTCTTAATACTATTGAAGGACTTTTGCAACGTTCAAATATACCACCTGTGTTGCAGTTAGCAGCCACGTTACGCTTTTTAGCTGAAATATCTTATCAGAGGTCAGTTGGCAAGGAATCCAGTATAAGTTTTGGTAGAAGCACTGTATCAACAGTGTTGCACGATGTGCTTGTGGCTATCGAGCGTTACGTTTGCCCGCAGTGGGTAAAAAGTAAAATTAACACTCGTATGTTACTTTTAACTTTTTTATTTGCTTACTTTTTTGCAAATTATTTAACTGTAATAAATAAAAACAATTAATTAATTAATTCCGTCAGCTATTAACCTCTTGTTTTACTTCCAATAAAAAAAACGATAATATTGGATTCTATGACACCTAAAACCGATAAAATTTCAAGTTCGAACATAAAACCGATAACTTGGATTTCATGACACCAACGCGATTTTTTTGTCGGTTTTAAATCCAATTCCAATAAAATTGGATTCCATGACAACCCCGAATGTTAGTCTTCAAATGGTCAACGTGCAAGAATGGAACGATGCATGTGATTTGGGCAAACTAGTGGTACAAAAGAATTTTGGTCACTTTTCCTGTATTTTTATTTTTATGTAACTTAATTTTTCCAATTTTCTTATTCTTATAATTACAACCACTTTTTTTCATCAAATATATTTTTTTATTTTGTTTGTTTTTTTTACAATATTTTTTTGACAACATACATAGTTTTGTAGCAACAAATTGCCTGTTGTTTTTTGTGTTGTTGGATTGTTGTATCCGTGCGGTCACCTGTATTAATTCGCATTGATTATACCATAGAGGAGAAAAGCGTTTCGCCCGGTAAAGTTATGTTTATATGGAAAAAATCGTTTTTTGCAGCCTTACCTGATTATTTTATTTTTACTTTTTTCCTTTTTAATTGAATGGGCCCTTAAATTCCCTTTCCAATGATATCCATATTGTCACATTCTACCATCGAATACTCAATATATGCCCTATTAGATACTTTGGTGGTCCGTTACTCCAAAACTAAGGGTTGCCGCCAATTTTTTCAGTTAACATTTTTTGCTTAAAATTGCATTTTGCACCCCGTAGGCAACTCTTTTTTATTTTAGAGCGGTGCCCGTAAACTAGATTTGTTCCTAAAGTTAAATTGTTTAGCGAGTTTTTCTGAAACTTAATAATTTAGTTAAAAAACTGGGCAACGGCTTTTACTTCTCTCAAAATCATTCAAATATTTGCCGTCGAGTGGTCACACTATATTCACATTAGATGCTGTTTTGTTTGCTAACAAATAATTTTATTAGCCCAAAATCAGCTGTGGTGTAGTTTGACCTAATAAATATTTTGTAGTCACACTACAGAAAAGAAATATTTGCCGATTTTAGGCAACTGACTGTACCTTAAGCGACAGCCCCAAGTTTTTTGCTTAACATTTTTTTCTTAAAATCCAAATTCCCGTTGACAACTTTGCTTCCGTAAACTAGATTTGTTCCCTTTTTTGTAACCTATTTCTACTTATTTTGATGAATGGTATAAAATAGATTACTGAACATAACATACTGAATATTTTTTAAACAGGAACCACCTAGTGGGCAGTACATTTTAGGTACAACTTCGCAGGGCGAATTTCGTGTTGTACAAGGCGAATTCAAATAAATCTATGTGATTTTGTCTCAGTGGTGCATTAAATAAACAACAAGCAAACAAAGTATAAGTCAAGGCGAATCAATTACCAGGTGGCAGCGTAGGCGAATTCATTAATTTTCGCCGTGTACACTACTGTCAAACTCCATATATAAAAAATCTGTTTACCATTTTTTTTATATGAAGTTTGACATTCGTTTCACCAGCAAAAAATAATAAATTTTCTAACGCTGCCACCTGATAATTGATTCGCCTTGGTATAAATATAATAACAGCTGTTGATGAATTCTATCAGTGTTCCTTGCAACTAATACAAGGCAAATTGATAACAGGTATGCTCACGGCGAAAATAAATACAACACTGCGATAGAAACATGTACATTTTGTTTTTGTACGAATAGTTTTCGGCTGTCAAAAGCGGAAGAGAATTATCGGCGAGAAGAAAACAAACTTTTTAGCAAACTTTTTCTTTGTTTTGGCAAACTTTTTTCAGAGTTGCATGGAGCGTACTTTTTCCGTATACGTGTGAGCACGTGTTCTTTTTTTGAGAGTGTATGGGTACAACGTGCTCTATAAAAACAAATTTTTACAGTAATTTGTTAATGTTTTTTAAAATAAAAATTGAATTAGATGCGTCTAAAGTGGCAAAATCAAATTTAACGGTTGTCACTTAATTGATTTTAATCATATATAAGCTATATGGTAGACAAATTATTACTTAGTTAAAATCTCCTGATACACTTTTTTGCTAATAACTCCAAAACTATTTCGCGCGCACATATCCCACTACCCGGAATCAATAGAGGACAAAAATACAAACAAAACGTGATATAACTTATTTTCTAAAAAACTTTCTGAAAAAAGTTATTAAACAGCAAACTTTCAAAAATTACGAAAAATCGTCAAAATATATTAAACTAGTATTTTGTTTATTACTTCAAAACGGGTTCGCGCGCACATATCCCACTACCCGGAATCAATAGAGGACAAAAATACGAACAAAACGTGATATAACTTATTTTCTAAAAAACTTTCTGAAAAAAGTTATTAAACAGCAAACTTTCAAAAATTACGAAAAATCGTCAAAATATATTAAACTAGTATTTTGTTTATTACTTCAAAACGGGTTCGCGCGCACATATCCCACTACCCGGAATCAATAGAGGACAGAAATACGAACAAAACGTGCCATAACTTATTTTCTAAAAAACTTTCTGAAAAAAGTTATTAAACAGCAAACTTTCGAAAGTTACGAAAAAATGTCAGAATATATGAAATTAGTATTTTGTTCATTACTCCAAAACGGTTTCGCGCGCACATATCCCACTACCCGGAATCAATAGAGGACAAAAATACGAACAAAACGTGATATAACTTATTTTCTAAAAAACTTTCTGAAAAAAGTTATTAAACAGCAAACTTTCAAAAATTACGAAAAATCGTCAAAATATATTAAACTAGTATTTTGTTTATTACTTCAAAACGGGTTCGCGCGCACATATCCCACTACCCGGAATCAATAGAGGACAGAAATACGAACAAAACGTGCCATAACTTATTTTCTAAAAAACTTTCTGAAAAAAGTTATTAAACAGCAAACTTTCGAAAGTTACGAAAAAATGTCAGAATATATGAAATTAGTATTTTGTTCATTACTCCAAAACGGTTTCGCGCGCACATATCCCACTACCCGGAATCAATAGAGGACAAAAATACGAACAAAACGTGATATAACTTATTTTCTAAAAAACTTTCTGAAAAAAGTTATTAAACAGCAAACTTTCAAAAATTACGAAAAATCGTCAAAATATATTAAACTAGTATTTTGTTTATTACTTCAAAACGGGTTCGCGCGCACATATCCCACTACCCGGAATCAATAGAGGACAGAAATACGAACAAAACGTGCCATAACTTATTTTCTAAAAGACTTTATGAAAAAAGTTATTAAACAGCAAACTTTCGAAAGTTACGAAAAAATGTCAGAATATATAAAATTAGTATTATATTCATTACTCCAAAACGTTTTTTCGCGCACTTATCCAACTACCCAGAATGGATAAGGGACAAAAATTCGAATAAAACATGGTACAAGTTATTTTCCGAAAAACTTTCTGAATAAAGTTGCAAACTGAAAAATTAGAAATATATTAAATTAGATTTTCATACATTTTATACCACAGATAACACACGAAAAATTCAGTGTGGCCAGATTTCAGCTTTCGATAAAAGGAATTATTCATCTGTGTTTTATACATTCAAACATAATATTTACCAAATATGTACCAAATTGCTGTTTAAATGTTCGTATTAATAAAAATATCAATGCATTGGAAATGAAAATATATAAAAGGAAAAAGAAGTATAGCTTCCCATATGAAATATCCAAAGGTATGGATATAATTCATGTTTTAAATAGTTTCTTTGATTTAGGGCCAATTTTTGAGTTCGTATTTAAATACGCATTTAGTTAATTTTCATTTAAATTTAAGTTGTATTTAAATGCAGTTTCATTTTTTCAGTTCTTATTTAAGTTCTCATTTAAATATCACAAAAATATGGTAGCATTACGAAATATCAAAATAAATCTCCAATGTTTATGAAAAACAGCTGCTAACATACACAATGAATTGCAAATTTTGTGAAAAATATTTTAAATATATTAAAAAATGACAGCGATACTCATGTATTCACCACATAAACTTATTTTTCGTATTTTTGTCCTCTATCGATTGCAGGTAGCGCGATATCTGCGCGCGAATTCGTTTTGGAGTAAATAATAAAATACTAATTCAATATATATAAACGTGTTTTTTATAATTTTCCAAAGTTTGCCACCCTACAACTTTTTCCACAAAGTTTTTTAGAAAACAACCAAGACCACGTTTGATTCGTATTTTTGTCCTCTATCGATTGAAGGTAGCGCGATATGTGCGCGCGAATTCATTTTGGAGTAATGAACAAAATACTAATTCTATATATATATAAACATGTTTTTTATAATTTTCAAAAGTTTGCTACCCTACAACTTTTTCCAGAAAGTTTTTTAGAAAACAACTAAGACCACGTTTGATTCGTATTTTTGTCCTTTATCGATTGCAGGTAGCGCGATATGTGCGCGCGAATTCGTTTTGGAGTAAATAATAAAATACTAATTCAATATATATAAATGTGTTTTTTATAATTTTCCAAAGTTTGCTACCCTACAACTTTTTCCACAAAGTTTTTTAGAAAACAACCAAGACCACGTTTGATTCGTATTTTTGTCCTCTATCGATTGCAGGTAGCGCGATATGTGCGCGCGAATTCGTTTTGGAGTAAATAATAAAATACTAATTCTATATATATATAAACATGTTTTTTATAATTTTCAAAAGTTTGCTACCCTACAACTTTTTCCAGAAAGCTTTTTAGAAAACAACTAAGACCACGTTTGATTCGTATTTTTGTCCTCTATCGATTGCAGGTAGCGCTATATGTGCGCGCGAATTCGTTTTGGAGTAATTAATAAAATACTAATTCAATAAATACAAACGTGTTTTTTATAACTTTCCAAAGTTTGCCACCCTACAACTTTTTCCAGAAAGTTTTTTAGAAAACAACTAAGACCACGTTTGATTCGTATTTTTGTCCTCTATCGATTGCAGGTAGCGCTATATGTGCGCGCGAATTCGTTTTGGAGTAATTAATAAAATACTAATTCAATATATACAAACGTGTTTTTTAGAACTTTCCAAAGTTTGCCACCCTACAACTTTTTCCAGAAAGTTTTTTAGAAAACAACCAAGACCACGTTTGATTTGTATTTTTGTCCTTTATTGATTGCAGGTAGCGCGATATGTGCGCGCGAATTCGTTTTGGAGTAAATAATAAAATACTAATTCAATATATATAAACGCGTTTTTTATAATTTTCCAAGGTTTGCTACCCTACAACTTTTTCCAGAAAGTTTTTTAGAAAACAACCAAGACCACGTTTGATTCGTATTTTTGTCCTCTATCGACTACATGTAGCGCGATATGTTCACGCGAAATGATTTTCGAGAAATGAATGAAAAACTAATTTTATACATTTTACAATTTTTTTCTTTTAATTTATTTTCCCTATAACATTTTTCAGAAAGTTTTTTAGAAAAAAATTGGGACCGCGTTAGATGCGTATTTTTAGGCTTTATCGATTGGCATCAGTCGTTTCGATGTACGGATCTTAGTTTGGATTTTATAACTAAAAATCCATTTCATTGAATGACTAAATGTATTAGGCGTAGCTCATTTATTTCTCAAATGACGAAAGTGACAACCGGAAAATCAGATTCTACAAGCTTTAAGCTTCTTAATTCAATTTTTTATTTTACAATGCATTAAAATTGGAGGAATTGTGACCGCATTTAATTACGCTTATTTTTTGTCAAATTTTGTTTACATTTTTGTTAAGAATAACAAAAATACTCCGTTTTTTGCAACTCTGTGAAAAAAGTTTGCCGTTTCTCAGAGTTTGATTTCTTCTCATGCGTAAGAGAATTTAACTTTTGACACTCAAAGAAGGAGAAATCACAATAGCCACCTGGGCTGTTAAGGCCACCTGTTGTTAATTCGCCTTGCAACTAATATTTACGTCACTTGGTAAACAAAGAATACAACAACTATCAAGTAAAAGATACACGTGCATCTAATACCTACTGTCCATAAGATAGCTATCCAGAAACAGAGATGCAAGAACAAATAAATGCAACAACCGCATAGACGTCAAACTAATTAATAGAAAACAGCAATTTCGAGATCTTTAAAGTGAAAACAAAGAAAGAAAGCAACGATAAAAATAACTACCAACTATAGCAACAAGGAATAAATGTTCATCCGTTAATAAAAACCTTTAAATTGAAATACAGATAATGTGGAAGAAAGCAAAAGAGATGACTTAAATAACTCGCTAAAGTAACGTCAAAAAACCGCGTGTTCCACCAACTACAAAAGTGCATTTTGAACAAGCTTTTATATACATATATATTTCTTTTGCAATTACATTCCATGATTTAACATAAAGCAGAGCAAGTATTTCTAGGTTTAAAGTGAAAAACAATTAAAAGTTGTTGTGTTTTGCTGCTAATGTGCATTGGCTGCAATTTATATACTAATTGCAAGTGTGAATAAAGAATTATCAATAAAAAATTAATAAAAAGTTTAAAAAATGTTGGAATCGAGTGTCTTCCGGTATTGTTTATATGGCTCTTGTCTCGTTTTTACTTCTGAACTTTTATATCATTCGTATTTTTGGATTAAAAAAAAGTTGGAAGAACGTTCAGCTTCCGAAGAAGTATGTGAGGTTATCTGGACCAACGAGTTGACACAGTTCTGTATCGCTAAACATCGCTATTATAAAAGTAATAACAGCGGCGGTAATAATGCTTCCAACAATAGTCCTACACAGGGTCGTTTTTCAAAACTACTTACTCCCTCAAAATCAAGAGGAGATTGTGAGAATCCTTTTTGTGCTGCTAAAAATGTCGGACGCCTTGTCGAGTTAATCGATTCAGCCAAGTATTCTATTGATGTAGCTATGTACACATTTACATCGTTTGAAATATCACAGGCACTCGCTCGTGCTCTTCAACGCGGTGTTTTCATTCGTATTATTAGTGATCATGAAATGGCTTATTCCACTGGTTCACAAATTATATCACTTACCAAAGCAGGTCAGTGAAAAAGTTACAAGAAAGCAAGTATAATTTTTCAACTAAACGAAAGATAGCGATTTAAAATCTTTTTAGTTATTAAAACTTATTTAAAAATTCAGTAAGAAAGCTATTCCAGTTAGATTTTATACAAATCAGCCCTTGAATAAAATATCTTAAGTAGTAAAAATTCCATCAAAACAAAAATTAAATGGCTTTTAAAGCCATAACTGATATTTATGTATTAAAATAAATACAATTTCTTAGGCCCCTTTCAGATAAGGCAACTTTTCAAGCTTGCGCACTTGTGTTTGAAAACAACAAAAGTTAGCAAAATCAAAATAATATGGATTCGTGTGCGAGGTATTCTTCTATAATTCTCCATACTTGGAATTTTTAACAGCGGGAGTTGGAAGTGATTTTGGGCATTTTTGAATTTTTAAAATTTGTGTTTCTCTAGGGGATGCTTCTTCATATTGACTATTGAGTTTTGGAGAGAGGTTTCTGAATGTAAAGATGCAGCAGGCGATAATCTATCCAATAGAATATCAAGCTTAGCAATTGAACTTCTCTCTTTACCATGGTCGAACGCATACGTTGTAAAGAAATGTATTTTTGATTATGGATTAATTATGCATTAGTAAACATAATGATAATGCTAAAAAATAATAATGCCAATGAAATCGTCAGTTAATTACTCCATCTAATTAATTACTCCCATATATGGTCATAATTATAAGCCAGACATGGAATTAAAAAAATTGCAGCTAATGCTTCATTTGATAAGGTTGGACCGAATAGATATACCATTTACGTAAATCTTAAGTTGATTTATTTAATCCCATTAAATTATTTAAACATTAAATAGCGTGAAATAACAATGCCCTAATTGTGTGTAAAGATAAATTCGAATTTAACTAGTAGAGACATAAACCAATTTTTTAACATAGCTAATTTTGCAGTTAGCAAAGCACTGTTAATTACTTAACAGTCGCACAGAGGAGTATTTGACCCAAAAAGTTGGCCAAAAAGGCAAAAATTAATTTGATGGAATCAGCGTTGCCACACAAGAAATTTACTTCCTACCAATAATTTTCAAAAATCCTACCAAAATCGTTAACAGTCTACCAAAAATTTTAAAATGCAATTCTTCAATAAAATAAAAATTTTTATTTTGGCTTATATAGTAATATAATAAAAAATTCCACTTTTTATAAAAAATATACATAAAATAACAACATAAAAGCAATATTTCATTTAAAATAACGGATGTATGTATGTGTATACAAAATGTATACAGATAAAAAAACAAAAGGAATTTAAAATACAAAAAATATCACATATAATTCATTGGTTTCAAAATAGTTTTAGAGCATACTATGCAGAATTAACACCCATACCTTTCCTGGAGCCAATCAAATTCGCTCAACCATTCGGTTCTAAATTTTCTTTTGACTGTTTCTTTACAATGTTCACTAAAAGTATTATATTATTTAAAAATGTTTTAAAACAAAAATTTTAAGAGTGGTTCTACCTGGTTGATGGAATGTCGTTTCTGAAATTATAATATTATATTATTTTCATTTAATTTTGGAGTTTTTGATAACAATTTGAAAAAAATACATGCAATATTAGTAAATATTTATGTTATTAATAGATATATATTTAGAATTAATAAAGTTTAATTACTTTTCCATTTTGTCTATTAATTTTTTAATACATACACTTGAAAATAAACCTTCACTTAAAAATATTGTTAATTTCAATTTCATAAAATAGTTTGCGTTTCTTAAACCAGAGATGGTTATAGCTTTAATCATCTCTATGCAAAAAAGCAGAGATGCTTTTTAGTACACCCAAAACAGTTTTTGAAAATAGTGGTAACATTATCAAAGTTATTGTTTATTTTTATAAAAGTTAAATTTTTTTATTTTATGTTCTGAATTTTTAAGATGAAAAATTTACTATGCTAAAAAATTGCTACAGGAGGAAAACCTACCAAAAATTTAAAAAAAATCAACAAACCAACCAAACTACCAAACTGTTTTTTAAAAACGAAAAACTACCAAGTTTGGTCCGATTGGACCAAAGCGGCAACGCTGGATGGAATCCTAAGAACAATTTACGCAGATCGATAGAGAACAAAGTTTTACATCATATCGTGAATTTTTAAGGTTCTAAGTTAAGATTTGTAGTTGTGGGACACTGTTAAAGTCAGGAAAGTGAAGAAAATTGCATGCGTTTTTATTGAATGTTTTCGATTTCAAGATATATATATATATATATATATATATATATATATATATATGATATTTTTTTGTGGCTAAACGAATAGAGGTATTTAATTTTTTTTGCCTGAAAGATTTCATCAGCAGCTACTTTCAATATTTAAAAAGAAAAAATTATCTCAAATATTTATTTTTAAAATTTTAATTATAAAAAAACTATGTATTTAAATATATAAATTCTTACCAAAAACAAAAAAGAAAAAGGTTTTTGAAAGTAAAGGTAGCTGTGTACAAATAATGTTATATACCACAATAAGTTATGAGAGATGAGATCTCTAATTTAGGAAAAAAGAAAAAAAGTTTGCGCAAGTTTGCGCCATTATTTTTGGTGATTTTTTGAAAATTTTATTTTTTTTCTATTTTTGCTCATAAGGCACTTTTTCTTATACTTCATTGTCGTCATAAACTTTTGTGTTTTTCGAATTATTGATGTGAAATATTATTTAATCACTTTTAGCAACTACCAACCTGCCTTTAAAAAAAATTTCTTAGAATTCAGTTCTTACTTTATAAATTGAAATTTACTAACTGTAAGCCAACCCACGCATACACAGCTATTCATCGTCTTCAGGACTCTTTATTTCTTTTGAAAATATAGTTAGATATAAACATACCTAATTTAAAAGGGTTACAAATCAAAATTACATTTAAAAACGGTGCAGATATATAAAAAATGCACCCAAGTATCAGGTTATTAACTAAGTAACGAAAAAATGCACTGTGAAAAATATACATTTATGGCTTATTGTGCAAAATTCTTATTATAAGAGTTTTGCAACTTTGAAAAAATTTACACAAGATTTGAGTTATTCCAAATAGTACAAGAATCTAATGCTAGAACCATTGACGAGAAGTTTCAGTTTTTAGCTAGTAAATTGTGTGTGATTTCAGAATGCCAAGGAGATGGGGATATACAAGCATTAAAGCAGTGTGTTATAAATTTCAAGAATTGTTTCAAAAGATATTGAGGTTTAGCACAATGAAAAGAGGACCGATTTTTAAGCACGTATGCTAAATGGCTGGAAGGAACTGTGACAATACCACTATTTGGCAGTTCATCTTTAGGGCGACCAAAAAATGAATTTAGTGAAGCAAGTGAAAGAACAAAACGAAGAAAGACGCAAGAAATTCGTCAGCAATTAACAACAGAGGAGAACACATTTACTGCATCCATGAGCCAGAGAGCAGCGGGACATAGTGATGCGGCTAAATTAATAGTGGATATAACACGATCTCCAAGAAAATCAAAAATTTGCTAGCGATCGTTAAAAACTTCCGAAGTCAACCCAGTTAATAAGCTTTCAGCGGAGGGTGCTTTAGCATTGTTTATAAATGCTGAGCTTACGAAAAAACAATATGAAATATAATACAATGCCAACAAAAACGTATATCCATTGTATTTCTTTGGAGTCAAAAATAACACTAACCCAATAATAATCTGCCACTACCTTTTTTTTTTATCAAACTAAAGCTAAAACTATCAAAAAAGTGAAACTTTTAAAACAAAAACCACGCTTAATAATTTTGGCCAGCTTTTTGGGTTAAATACTCCTCTGTGAGTCGTTCGAATTTTGACCGTTATAAATTAAAACGCTTAATTCGAAATTTTTGGAGCCCAGTCCATGTTAAGTGCGATATGGTAAAATTCTGATAGAGTGTACTTAGTGAGATTATAAGAGTTAAATGTGCAAAACAGTTCTTAAAGAACAACAAATACAGAGTTTTTTAACATAGTCATTTTTAAAAGTTTCTTGGTGGTCATTATGGAAAAATAGGGAATGGCTGGTATAACACACTCTATACAATTGGAGGTCCAAGTGCTACTCTATTGATCCATGTTAGTGGGATATCTGAAATAATCTTAGAAACTAAAACAAATTTGACTTTTTTATCCTAGTACAAAAAGCTAGTTTAGATACATTTTTCAGAGTAAAATTTTTTTAGGCGTTCCCGTACGTTGCAACAGCAACACTTCCTTCATGCATCATAAATTTTGTATTCTTGACTCTCCTCGGCGGGTTGCTGAAATTTTTAAAAAACAAAGAAAAACGGATGACAAAGGTCACGCCAAAAGTCTATTATTAACTGGATCCCTTAACTGGACCATGCAGGTATGAGAAACCTTTTTGAATATGTTCACTGAAAATTAATTTATTTTACTTCTTTAAGGGTTTTACTGCTAATTGGGAAAATATTTTAATTACAAGCAAAATGGTCTATATACAAAAATATTCTGAAGAATTTGAACGCATGTGGCACGTATTTGATGTGGATTTAAAGGCAATTGATAAGAACTAGAAGACGAGAGTGGTATAGTGTGTGTGAGAGAGAGAGAGAGAGAGAGAGAGAGAGAGTTTGAGCAACATCAAAAAGGTAAGTAAGTTTTTTCTTATATTATAATGGTCTTAAAATAAAAAATATGATTATTTCTTATGCTGGCTACAGACAACGCAGTTTGTTTCTGCAAGACGTTTCACATTCAGGTTTCATGTTTTGACACAAATAATGAAACCAACAGTGAAACATAAACGCAATCTCAGTTCTGTTATTTTATACTATAACATTAACATCGCGCGGAAGAGAGGATGCAAAAATAAATCGTAAAGCAATTCTATTAGCAGCAAGTATTGTTATTGATGAAGTGTTATATCAAGAAGAAGAAGAAGAGTTACAACCGAATAAAAGAAAAATGTGGTAAAAAATTTGTACTTAAAAAAATTAATTAATTACTTAGATGTTTACAGCTTGCTTGTTGTCAATGTACTAAAGACATAAAATAATGAAACAGCGATACAATCAATGCAATCTGCTTCAATGCAACCGAAAAATATCAAAACATTTTGATGTTAATGAAACCTAGATTGCAATCTGAAGTGAAACCTGAAACACGAATTCAGACGATGCAATTTGTAATGAAATGCAACAGATTTCAGAAACACATTGCATTGTCTGTAGCCAGCTTTAAGTGGTATAACGTTTGTAAAATTATTTGCTACAAACCAGATCTGGTGGGAATACACCTTCATTCAAACTTAATGAGTAATTGCGATTCTTTAATTACACATTTTGCAGTCACAATTACATATTTTTTTTTAATTATAAATACATATAATGTATAATTAACAAAACCGCAAATGCAATAAAAAATAGTTTAATGTAATGATTATTACAAATTTACGATTTTTAATAACGAAAAAAATTGCAAGAAATTTGTATTTTTAACATAAAAAATAACTCATATCTTTTAATTTCTTCTATACAACGCCCAAAACTAAAAAACAAAGTAAGTCTAAGTGATTCTTTGGACGTAATTTGATGTTTCCGTATCCTTCTCGCCAGTAGGTGCCAAATATGCTCTACGGGATTCGTGTCGGGTGATGGCGGAGGGGTTTTCAACTGCTGTTAGTGGTATGTAAGCAATTCCTGCACAAGATATGATGAATGTTTTGGGCGGTGAAACAAACGGTGCCAAAGTTTTCGGCGGCGGCTGCTGGGTAATTTTTAACCGGCGACGTCTCAATTGTTAGCTTGTTTTTTTTATTTTTGCTTAAGTAAAATTATAGAAAAAATAAAATATTTACATAAATTTAGCTATATTTAAACAAAAACTTCATTTAAAATCAAATAATTAACAAAAAATTTAAGAACATAATGTTCAAATTAAAAGGTGTCTTACAACTTTTTTATTTGTACAGGTTTCTTAAGATTTCTTTTATTTTTGCGGAGTTTGTATATATATATATATATATAATTATACAGAAAAATTCTTGCTTCCTCGGCGGCTGTTTCTGAGCTGAAACAAGCCGATTAAAACGGCGGAGGCAACAATGTTGGTAAAACAGTCGGCTGCGTCGCGCCGTCGGTTCTGAGCCGATTGGCTTGTTTCTCTGGATTGCTGATTTTGATGATTTCGCCACGAATTAAATATTAAGAAAAACTTTTTTTAATTTAAAACTTGCCTACTGAGAATTTATCACGTGCAGAAGCATGAATTGAAATAAACAAGTTTAAATTTACCGTTATTCATGCAAATAAAGTGCATAAATGCAGTATGTGTCTAATTTTTTACATATACTTACTCGGTTTTTTAGTTTTATAGCGTTGTATAAAAGATATAATAAAATAAAAGTTACATTTGTTGCTGGGTGACCTTTAAAACGGCGTCATTATTATTTTATCAAGTTCAGCAGATTCAAAATAATTAAGGAATCAGTCTTGAAAATCATGATGTGGCTAAGCTTTTTTGATAAACTGTATATATATATATATCATCAACTTCAGTAGACTTCATCTTAAAAAAAAAAACTAAAGTGATAAAAAACAAAACATGAATCTTCGTTAACGCATGTTGTTGTATTTTTTTGCTATTTAAAATTATTACATAAAATTATTAGAAGATGTAATAAAATAGCGGCAAACAAAGCTGAAATTCAGAAGAGGTTAAAGTTGACACTGGGCATAAATGTGGACGTAGTAAAGCAAGGTATGGGGCCAGAAGGTAAAATTGATCACCCCTTATAGACTTTGTCCATCCTCAGAGTAGAAATAATTTATTATTAGAAATACTATTCGTTTTCCCCCTTTTTTTTTTACTGTAGATCAGATTTTAAAACGGACGTGGAATATGACATCTTACAAATAAGTCTATACATATAGTCGAGAAAGTCTGCTTTTAAAAAATAATATATGCCATATATGTATTTTGGTTTTGTAATCTATATTAAATAAGCAAAAGACAAAGTCTTAATTCTCCTCTTCAGTTTATAAATAACGGGATTTAAGTTGACTAATTAATATAATTCTTGCGAAAAAAACCGACTTCAAAACAAATTTCATCTGTCTGCCTATAACAGCTCAAGTGTATGGCCACATAAATAAGGTTACATTAACTATTGGGATACACTGTTATCTCCAAACTTTATACTTTTTCAACTGTTCAATAGTTTCGCAATATGCATAAAATTGCTTTAATTTCCAAATTCAAATTATATACTTGCTGTTGTAGTAGATTTAGCAATCAGGTTCTGTGTAAATTTCAACCGTCTGTCTGTAACGGTTCAACAGTTTGCCCATATACATCAGATTATATCAACTATTTAATTTATAATACATTTTTATACTTCTTATTATATCAAATAAATTACTGGACATTCTGTCTAAAATTAAGGTGTTTGTATCAACGGTTCAAAAAATACGGCCATGTAGAACAAACTGCATTAATTTTGGGAATACCCTTTACTTTCTAAGTTCAAATTGTAAGCTTCTTGTTATAGCGGACTTAGAAAAACATGTCCCTTGTAAATTTCAGCTGTCTGTCTATAATGGTTCAAAAGTCCGGCCACATACACCATATTACATCAACTATTGGGACACCCGTTTATTTCCAAATCCATATTTTATACTTGTTGTTATAGAGGAGTTAGTAATACAGGTTCTTTGTAAATTTCAATCGTCTGTCTACAACTGTTTAAAAGTGTGGCCATATACCAAATTAAATGAACTATTGGTGCACCCTTTAATTTATAATTTTAAATATTATCAGCTGCTACCATAACGGCCATAGCAATCGACATTCTGTCCAATTTGCAAGCGTTTGTCTATAACGGTTCAAAAGATAGGCTCATATAAGTAAATCACATACACAAAATTACATTAACTATTGGAACACCCTTTAATTTCCAAATCCAAATTTTATATTTGTTATAGCGGACTTAGCAATACAGGTTCGTTGTAAATTTCAAGCGTCTGTCTACAACTCTTAAAAAGTATGGCCATATACATCAAATTCTATTGGCGCACCCTTTCAAATTTGTAATATTAATACTTGTTACTATAACGGCCATAGCAATCGATATTCTGTCCAATTTGCAAGCGTTTGTCTATAACGGTTCAAATAAGTAAATTTACATCAATTATGGGGGCACCCTTTAATTTTTAGATTTATTTTTGTATAATCTTTTGTTTTTCGGAACCACATTAATACGCAGTCATTTTAAATTTTACAGAATCGCCCATTACAGTTCATAATACACGTAAAAAATATGTATGTTGTATGGGGAAACCCCTTAATTTTTGAGATTATGTTTTTAAAGCGGGACCAATCTGTAAGCATAGTCTATCATATTACCAAAAATTTTCAAAATCGAATCAGAAATGACTGAGTTCTGGAGGCACAAATATAAAAAAAGCAACATTCAGCCGAATTGTAAATCTCCTTCTTTTTTTGAAGTCGGTTAAAAATTCCAATAAAAAAGTTTGCGTTCAGTTATAACAAGAGATACATATCAAAGCTTAATTAAATATGCTGTTGGGTATTAACGCTGCCTTAAAACTTTACTTAAACTGTTTTACATTGAATTAAATATCTTTTCGGTTTCCTTGCTAATTTTCCCGCTCTGTCCACTTAACATTTCGCAGAGCTTGTTACAACGTGCTGACGAATACTTTTCTTAAAAAGGTCCCAAAGCTAAATAGGTTATTTATTTGTGGATTTCTTAACCAATTTAAGATAACCTTAAATGTCACATACTTCTATTTAATTTTTAGATCTTTATCGTCTGTACAAATTTCAATATTCATTTAAATTATGGATAAAGTTAAGCTGCCAATTTTTACTTACATTATCAATATTGTAAATGTTTATTATTTTAAAACACTTAGTAAATATTGGATTGTGAGTGAAAAGTCAACCACGTTCACGAGAGCAAAATTCATTCATGCACGCTACTGCTATACGGCAGTAGCAGATTTATAGGCATTTCGCCGACTTTTCTGACTCAAAATTATTAAAGTTTCGATTTGACAATTTTTGCTCCAAAAATGCCGATTATTTTTGATAAACTCTTAAAACAGGGTTTAAGTATAATATATTACTTTTTTGTATTCTCAATAATGAAAGTGATGTAAGGCAAAATAAACAAGTATGAATGTTATTTTCGGCTATGCCGAATCTTATGTACCCTTCACCATCAATGTAAATCTATTTTAGTGAAGTAACTCGAATCAAAAAAGTAAATATTGGGGTGACAGAAAAAATAAGAAAAAAAGAGATTATGTACCATATACATATATATTTAACATAAAAATGTCATCAGCTCCTAATAGGTTAAGCATTTTTAAAATTTTTTAGTATTTTCTTAAAGACCTCATCAAAAGTTTCTAAATGATGCCCATATTGATATTTTAAAAAATTTTTAAATTGCAGAGCCTCGTAACTGGGAAAATATTTTTAATTCCCTATCGCCCCATATAATTTCTTTTTTTTAGATTGGAGTTACTTCATTGTTGCAAATATTATAAAAAATTTGAGGTAGGCGTGATGTTTTGTCCGCTGCGCCTAAGGACATAGACCGATATTGCTGATTTCTAATAGCACCTCTTACGACACTATGTCTGATCGATTGGCGTTTTTGCAAAGCAAACTTGGACAAACTTGGACGGACAGACGGGCATCGCTCAATCGACTTCACTATGCATAAGAACTTAGAATATATATGCTTTATGGTGTCGAAAATGTATATTGTACACCACCACTTTCTGTGGTCCTTTAAACTAAATAAGTTAAATGTGATTTTCATGACATTATCAAAAATTAACTACCGAAGTTTTCTTGTTTAACGAACCTTTAAGTTGTCAGGCCTGTTCGTTTAACTGAAAAGTTGTATTGAAATAACTATGGTGCTTAAAAGTTAAATTTGGGAGGTTCTTGAAAACATTTTGCTGATTAAATCAAATCCAAGTTTTCCTGACACTGCCATAAATCGTTGTCTCTATTTCATGATGAAGAGGAACATGAATAACATGTTCTTATTTATTATTGTCATATTTTTTTCATTACTATTTTTTACCTATGTTTATTCTTTTACTTTTATTTTTGCGATTCTAATTTTAACAAAGCAAATATGAAATATTTTTTTATTCTAGCGTTTTTGTTTAATACATATGTTGAATAAAAAGTAAAGTGTGCGGCAGTCGACTCATTCGACCAAATTTTAAGCGCCAATGCTATAAAATTATAAACACTTGATTTTTGAATTTTTAAGCCCTTATAACTTTCAAAGTACTGAACCGATTTAAATAAAAAATTAAAAAAAACAATTTTTTAAATTTTTCTTTAATGGGTAAAGTTTCATCAAAATCGATTGTATAATGCGAGCACAAATGGTAAAACAAAAAAATCGTCTTGCGTTAAACACTGTGTATAACTGTTATTTTTATTTATTTTGCATTATTTTATATGTTATCAACATAATTAAATACTGAATTGTTCTGTTTTGTTATTTCTTGTTAATAAAAATATTTTTATTTGTATTTAAAACCTGCATTCTTAATTTGCCGATTTTTACACCCTTCACTACAAAAAGTAGAAAAGGGTATATTTAAGTTTGTTATTCCGTGTTTAATTTTTACAATATCCATTTCCAACTCCATAAAGTATGTATGTTCTGACTTCTTATAAATAGCGAAGTCTATTAAGAGAGGTCCGTCTGTCCGTCCGTCAATCGATCAGATATAGTGTCGAAAGAGGTGCCATTGGAAATCAGCATTATCGATCCATGTCCTTCTAGGCAGGAGGCAACACACCACGCCTACTTTCAATTTTTCATGTCATTTGGAACAATAAAGTAACTCCAATAAAAATATTAATATATGGGGCGTAGAAAATTAAAAAAATGAGAAAAAAACATCACGTGAAAAAATTAGCGCTTGCCCTCATTTTCGGAGTTACGGGGCTCTGAAACAGAGAACTGCAAGAGTGTCTGTTTTTAATACTCTAAGTATACTCATCTTAAATGCGGTTGCGGTGTGATCGCCACCGCATTTCTTAAGTGCGAGTATTTACTATACCCATTCCATTTGAGTATAAGCGTCTAGCATACTCAAGTAAAATGTTTGCGATGCTGGCTTTACTTTATTCGTACTCATACTCACAACAAACACCAAGAGAGAGATTTTAACGTCTGTAGTGAGAGGAAAACAGAGTTATCAGATCAGAATTATTAAATCAAACACAATATCAAAAGTCGCCAATTTCTAAATTAGCTAACATACATACTTCTTTGAAATTATGAAAGTTTATTTAATATATAACAGAAAATAAATTTAATAGAACCCGTAAAATTCGCCATATTTTCATTTATTAAAAACACAACAAAAGTTTACTAATAACTCAAGAATAGTTCATTGTTTATTATATTACGTTTTTTTTAAGTCACACAGGATAGAAATATAAAAGTTCTATTCGTTAAGCAAATAGATTTTTAAAATTAACAAATAGGTATAAAAGCAATAATTATATTTAACAAAATAAAATATGTAAACAAAAAACTTTATTTTATTTATTATTATTTATGAGGAATTAATATATTACATCAGCGTATATACAGTTTTGTTAAAACTAAAAAAATGAAGTAATTTTCCTTTTATTCACGGATTCATTTTATCATTTTGTTTTCCTAAATACCGTTAGTACGAGTAGCACGTTTATGACAACAAGGCGCATAAACTTAAAATAATTGTTCATAAAAAACAGCAACAAAATAAGTATACCTGCTTTTAATAGTGTACAAAAGCTGTGCCTTTAAGCGGGTTTTATTGCATTTTATTCATTAAATATGTGTTGTATTTCATACCTATGAAAACGGTTGTTGTCTGTTTTTCTGTTTATAATGTTTAAGCAATAGATTTGATCAAATTTTGTTTTTTTTTGTATTGTTTATAAATAGATCTGCATACAATGCAGTATTTCACAAAACGGCAGTAAAAAACTTTAATAGGGTAAAAATGTGGCAACGTTGCTTACAAATAAAGAGAATTAAAAAATTCTCGCGTATGAGTATAAAAAATACTTAAAATTCTGATTGCGATATTTTTGATACTCGTTTTTTCAGGAATGGGTAAAATAAACACCGCAACTTTTTATTGCGGTGTTTAAAATACTCGAGTATGAAAAGTATAGAGTAAGTATGCGGTGTACTCACGAGTTGCGGTGTACTCGTGCAGTTCTCTGCTCTGAAATTTAAAATTTTTTTTAAAATATGAATATGGGTATCATTTTAAAGCATTTGAAGAGATCTTCAAGGAAATACTAAAATTTGTTAAAAATGCTTAACCCATTAAGAGCCGATGTCATTTTAATGTAAAATTATATATACGCTGTACCAAAATTTTTTTTGCGAAAGAATATGTGAATGTGAAAAAATATTGCTCTCACAATTTATTAAGAAAAAATAATTTTGCATGAAACTAATTTAATAAATTTTTGGTTTTGGCAAGTGGTGTAGAGGGTAAGCAAAATAGAATGAATTGAGTATTGAGGGGATGTTTTTACACTTAAGGCTTGGGCACATAGAATCCGCCATACGTTGTACTTTGACGTATTCAGCTGAAGTCAAAGTAATGATGGATGAGGTTGGCACAATGAGTACTTTGCTGACGGATATTAAACCAGCTGTTATCTTTTCATCAGTGTTGCCGCGAAAGACAGGAAAAAATAGGCTTTTGCTTCAAAAAAGTAGCATATTAAAATTTTCTTAAATAAATAGTAATTGCATGTAACTTATATAAAATATAAAGTAAAAAGTTTTATTCCATATTTCAGGAAAAATAACAAGGCAACAAATTCATTTACGGAACGAAAACAAAACGAAAATACAAAACAAAAATTAAAACTTATGAAAAAAATTTCTTACCGATGATAATCATGATAATTTAAATTAGGTCTCGATTCTAATATTTCTTTATAGAAAAGTGAATGAAATCGCCATTAAATAAAATTAGTTAAAAGAGGATTTTTTTAATGCATCCGTCTTACCTTTTTCTTTGAAAGATTGAGCTTCGATAGAATTTACTGCTTTAATTATTTTAAAAATACCGTTATTAAAGAAAATTTAAGTCATATTTGCTTAAAACTTCAACATAAAATTACCTTTTTTCTATAATATATAATACGGTACTTCCTGAAGGAAATTAAAAGACAACTTTCTTCTAAATCGAGGTAATGGTAACGTTGTCAAATTTTTCAAGCGGAATAACTGAAGTTTTTAAGCATAAAGCAAGAATCATTTCGTCATTTCTCACGAATTGAGCAGAGTAAAACTTCAGTAATATTATTTTTTGTTTATTTCAAACTATTTTTTTATGTTGGAATTTGATTGCATTTGCAGGCAACCTTTGTTATTGAAATCGAATTGACATATTAAGAGAGATTCTTACCTCAAATAATGAAACAAGTACTCTTTCATAGATACTTAATTTAATACTTAATTTCGTGTTTGTATCAAAAGTTACAAAAAATTTAAAAATGTAATCGATACTGCTTTTTATGTATCTGCAAAAAAGACTACAATTGAAACACAGAAAAAGTTAAAAGACTACAAAGAAGAAGAAGCAATTGATAGCTGTCAAAGTATTCAACGTACGGCAAAAGTTAAAAGTTGACCAACTTTCGTACCTTGCGTTGACAGAGACGTACTGATTGTGATAACACATGTGTTTTAACTGACTTGTCAGTTGAATACGTTAAAGTTTAACGTACAACGGATTCTATGTGCCCCGTCCTTTTCTTTGTGTACGTTTGCTGCATACGTTTTGATGTTTGTGTATTATTTTAAATGACACAAAAACTGCAATAACTAATATCAAATTAAAACCGAAATGTACAAATTCCGATGCCGCTACGCGATGTAACTCGTTGAAACTTTTAAAGAGAATTGAAAAAATGGCATGAAAAAATGATATGTTCTCAATATGGACTTATTATTCAAGTATTCTAGTAACTTCACTCGAAAAAAAAGTTATAGTTTTTTCTCGGCGAAAAAATAAAAAAATATATAAAACAGGGAAAAACATTTAATTACGAACTAATCACACAAAAATTTCATTAATGCACGCTCACTCACGATGGATTTTTTAATGCTCACGATTACGCGTGATCTCTACACTAAAGTTATAACGGGGATTTTAAGCAAGTTTGTATTTACTTTTGTAAAATAAATCTACAATTTGTTTAGTTTTACATTAAAAAGCTGAATTGTAATACTAATAAACACACTTTATTATAATTTGCTAAAATGTACCGTGCCAAAAACCACCTGTTTCTTTGGCCACAAATTGTAATAAAGTTAAAACAAGCATGTGGGCTTATTAATGACTCCGTTTATTGAAAAAGGTGCATTGACGTTGATTATGCTAATAAGGCACTAAACCATTTATAAAAACCAGAAATAAAAAAAAACCCAAAAAGCCCATCTTATTGTTTGTAGCAGTGTGAAAGAACTTGTCTGTAATGCAACTGCCCCAGCATATTTTACTTACATGAAATGGTAAAACTCCCCATATGCATTTTACACATATTTATAATTTATTCATACATTGATGCGCTAGTTTAAAATAATAATTTTATACACCTCATTTTTTGCTGTTGATTAAATAATAAAACTTTAAATGCCCTAGACATAGTTGCAATGGTATTCATTAAGGGTATTGGTTAGTTGCTCACAATTATAATCATACAATCGGTAAAACATACTCATCATCATATATAATGTTTTTGAACAAAGATTGCAAGGTGTATAAAGCAATAAGCGCAAACAATCCCGCCCGGGCTCACCTAAAAATACAACCACAAAAAACCTGTCAATAAAGAGAAAAACAGAACACACAAACATATGATTGCTCTCAACATAAAAGAAATTTTTCAAAGAAATAAGTACTTTTTCAATATTTTAATACAATCAAATCATTAAATATCATTAAAAATCAGAACAAAATAACCAGTACAATACAAATGTATATGCTTGGTATCTTTAGGTCTCTACATTCATCCCTTAACGACCCCGAAGACCAGATAAACGAGTTTATCCTAGCAATATTATAGCTTAATAGATCTGCAAAATTATGCAGTCTCGGACTGCCTAAAATAGTCGCTTTATCACTAGACAGAGCTGGAAAATGGCAGAGCAGTTATTCAACCGTTTACTCTTCTTCCTCGTCCTGATAACTTCTAAAGAAGTGATGCAATGAAAGATTTAGTCTACTAGCATGGGCACTGATGGCACAGTGTTTCTTAAACGGTTTACATACCTTGCGAGTTCGTCCGCAACTATGTTTCCAGGTATGCCTGATTGTGATGGCGCACAAAAAGGTTTCACGTTGTCCACTTATCTAGAGATATCCGGCATTTGCGAATCAGTCTGGATATCTAATAAACACCTGATAAAAAGTATATCGCGCATTGATCTCGGTACAAATAAGGATATCCTTTCCGTATATCCCGTGGTACCTCATCCAGCTCACCCCCCTCTTTATTACTAAAATTGCAGCTTCGTTCAACTTGGTTCTGTAGCCTTAACTTCGTCCTGATCTAAAATCTACGAATAAAGATGTCTCGCCCAACTCCAGTGTTTGACTTGGATCCGTCTGTATACATCATTGACACGAGCTCGACACTGATACTGCGACATTGAAGTCAGTCATGGAGGTGGGCGCGCACTAATCGCTATTTTCGGGCACAGCCGAGGAACATTCCAAGGTGGTCGCATTGCCAAAGCTCATTAAATACATTAAACTTAGTGATATGCAAAACACCAAACAGTTAATTATTTATCGACCCAAAATATTTTGTACAATAAAGAAACAAAGATTCAGAAATCTTCAAAACTTACATATTTTTCATTCCTAAATACAATTAAAATTATAAGTATGTCCATGTAACTAGGGTCAAAGATTATTTTACTCTCCTCACCGAAAGTATATTTTATAAATAATAGAAGTTTAAAAACTGTTTCTGCTCGCGCTAACTTCCATTTTTTTGCTTGCTTTGCAATTACTTTACTGTGTGATCGCTTAAAACAGAGGATGTCGTTAACTCTCAGTTGCTGTTAATCAATTTTATTTTAAAAATTAAAAAAGTCATAAAAAATACGTGATTTTAACAACCGGCTGTTAATAAATTTTATTTTAAAAATTAAAAAAGTCGTAAAAATACGTGATTATAACAACCGGTTACCCGTCCTAAAAGCCCGAACCTGCGTCCAATTTAAAATATCAGACTTTTGATAAACTGTTTAAAACAATTCTTAAATAAATCCGCAAAGTAGGAGTTAAACTTACAAATGAAGAAAATTTTATTATTCGCTTTTGAAAGATTAAAATGTTTGCCTTTTGCGGTTCCAAAGTTAAGACTTTGACAGCATCTAATACAGGTATTTTTAATACTTTTTATGGTTTCGAAGATGTCCTATCTATTTCCCGTCTTTAATGCTTCTAAAACAGAATGAATTTGTAAGCATTGTTAGAGCTAAACATTGAACAGATGCCACATATTTATATTTATTAGTATTCCTGCTGATATAAATTAAGAACTTTGTGGTATATGTGGACGTTATAGACAAAAGATCAGTAATACCATTTTTTTTGTTTGGGGCTTATGGGGATTTATTTTCAAGCTTTTTACATTCTGTAATTCTAATTGACGAAGTATGCAAACACAAAAATTTAGTTTGGATATCGTACCCTAAATACTAAAGGGTCACAACTCAAAGTTCTTAAATTTTCAGAAGAGCCAAAAAACTGTTTATGTAAAATGGTGTTAGTAAGTAATACAAAAAACATAACGAGGGTTTTCCAGTTAAAGAAGATAATAATGAGAATGAAATATTTTAAGTAATCAGGGATGTGAAATGTGAATTTATTTATGAAAAAAAGTAAATTTTTGCAAAATTTTGAGTTGTGACCCTTTAGTATTTAGGGTGCGATAAGTAACTTGTATGATATAGTTTAAAAGATTTTGTGTAAATCGGACTTAAAGTTTAGACTTAATTATATATTTCCACAGCAAGAAAAAAACAAAAGTTTTTCTTTCGCCCACTGTTCTTAGAAAAGTCAAATATTGCTTTTTATAAAGAAATGTAGCAATATGAATGTCGACAATAAAACATGTTGCATGCAATGTAATACAACACTGAACCGAAATCATGCTTTTTATTTGATTTATAAATATAACAAATTAATATTATACCCCCCTGATGTACATAATAATTAATTCATTATTATTCATTTTATATTTTTAATTGTTGCTTTTTATGTTATTGAAAATAAAAATAAAAAACGTTTTAAGATCATAAACTGCTTTGTGCCGCAGGATTTTGAAGCTTTTATTTTTTCTATTGTGTTTGGTTATAGAAGTAACTCTGAATTATGTTTCAGCTTCACTTTTGTCTTTTTTCTTCATTGTCAAAGCAAACACAAAGACCAAAAAAAAAAGAACTACAATAAACATGTATAAGAATTGTTTTTTTATGTTATGCTTTATATTTTCTCTATTTGTTCCAAATATTGTAATTTCTTTATCTCTTAAGAAATTTTAGAGTTACTTTTGTTTGAGTGCTTCTTATAAGTTGTAGCCGAAACAAGCAGCTGTATCTCATTTCCAAAGGTTTTTTTGCATACATTTCGCAGACGTTTTACTTGTTTATTTTGTTTTTGCGAGTCGCGTAGTAATCATAACATTTGTGACAGATGTTCTGTTTATTATAATTTTTTATCCTTTTGGTTTAACCTTACAATCTTATTAAAACTGGAAATTGAAAAGAAGAAGTAAAGGAACTTAAAGCATTTACGTCGATACATTATTGTAATGGTCTTCATGTTTCGTATAGCCATAACTTGTTTTGTTTCCTTTTTTTCGTTTGCATTGTTGTATCTTTACAAATTGTTCAATAAGGACTTGGTTGTCCTGGTTTTATTTGGTCTGCTCATCTATCACAATGTTATTTGTTAGTTTTTTTGTTGTAATTGAACAACTAGATTTATATTTAAAAATTAGACAACATTGTGAAATTAAACATCTATGAGTTATTCATGCTGTCAATCTGACTCAAATGAATGTATATTAATAGGTTGTCTTAATTGGCTCTATTGAAAACGTTTTGATTTAATTCTAATATAGTTGTAATAATTTTCACAATAAAATAAATAAATTAAAATAGAAAGGACATAACATTTTGTATGTTTAAAACCAAACCACTTGTCCTTAGAAAATTATTCATTTCGTTATAATACTAAAGTAGTTCGACTAATAAATAATTTTAAAGTAAATATCAATAACTTCTAATTAAATATTTTTGGTTATAAAACTTAAATATACACGATTTTACTTCTAATTAAATATTTTTGGTTATAAAACTTAAATATACACGATTTTACATCGGATGTGACTTCGAACTTAGGCTAGGCACACAACTAGGACGAACGACGAATTTTTGGTCGCGAATATTCGTCGTCAAAAATAAAACACATTTGTGTATATGAAAATGCACACAATCATGACCTCCGACGAAATTCGTCATACGCGGCGAACTTTGCAATAGAATTATTTCTATTTCTTACGCGGGTGAACGACGTACAAATCAGTACAATGTGACCATGTTAGACTTTAGATTCAAGTATTTTTATAAATAAAGTTATTTTACTTAAAAAATTTATATATTTTTATTTTGCAGCATTTATAATAAGTGTCCCAGTTAGCATTTGGAAGATTGTTTTTACAAAAATCGCCAAAGTGAGACTTTTAAGACTACCCAAGATGACATAAAACTGATTAATCAGTTGTTTGTTTAAAAAGAGACTCGAATATAATTCCGACAAACGCAAGGAAAGTGACTTTTTCAAAAAACAAAAAGTAAAGAAAGCAAATGCTTGAAATTCGACTGTTTTTAGAATTATTTAAGAGTCATATTTAGCGCAGCCTAATGATGGAATAATATTTCAAATATTTTTTTTTATTTTTCGTATAATATGTCAAAGGATGTGTGCTTTAGTTAAGAAAGTAGAAATATAAATGTAAAATGAATTGTTTTTAAATACATACATATATTAATATATATTTAACCATAAACGTCGCAATTATATGTGACTGTTAGTTTTAAAAAAACATAAAAATAATGAAGCAGAGGACTCGGAAAATTCCAAAAATAATGAAACAGAATTACGAAATTTTCTAGAAAGTGATGAAGAATTCTATCATGTGTTTAATGATATTAAGAATAAAAATCCAAATTAAAATGATAATGGCTTGGAAGAGCATGAACACCATCACCCAATGCAATATGTTGCTACTGAAGCAGATGAATGGATAGAGAATGATATTAAAGATTCATTAATGATACACTTGGAGGAGAAAATACATGATAATAAAAATCAAGCTCAAGTCAGTTCAACCGTAGATACAAACGATAATGAGAGATCATATAGATAATGTTCTTGATTAACATAAATATAAATTAATTGGGTTGTTTCCGCCAGTATATAATAAACTGTTGTTATAATTTTCGGTAATAACCGTTGTCACTGGCTGTGTACTTTGGATGTTCGGCGAGCGCTTTCGATGTGATAACATCATTTTCAAGCCGCGTTTTTATTAAAACTGAAGAGATAGTGTTAAAAATAGATAGTGTTAACAATAAAAGGTGGTGGGTTTACGTAATTTTTGTCCGTTTAAATAGTATTATGCAGGTAGATTCCCTGATATCTGTCTTGTTTATTGGGGTAAATAGTTAATATTTGGGTCTTTTATTATTGGATAGTTAAGTGTGACCGTCTGTGGGTGTTTTTCGTTTGTAAGAGTGTTTTAGTAATTTTAGTGGTGTAAAAATCGTGACAGAGGTTGTGTTTACCTGTTCGTTAATAATGTCTCTGTTAAATGTTCGTGTTTTGTAAATTTCCATGTTTTCAAGAATGTCTAGTCTTCGTCCTTTTTTACTTGGGTGTAATACTGTCATACATTCATCTATTTCGTTTGGTTCGTGTCCATGTGTGTTAAGGTGTTTTGCGAAATTGGAGTCTTCCCTTTTCCTTTTGTATGATCGTATGTGTTCTGTAAACCTTGTTTTTAATGTTCGTCCAGTTTGTCCGATGTATGTATGGTTGCAAGTACAAGTAAGTCTGTATACTCCGCTGGTGCTAAATTTTTCCGTTGTTTCTATTGATGTCTTGAGATTGTTACGTAGAGTGTTGCTCGTTTTTAATGTTGTGTGTAAACCTTCTTTTCGGAAAAGGTTGGTTAATCTATATATTTCTGGTCCTGTGTAAGTAAAGATGTGTCGTCGTGTTGTGTCGATAGTTTCCTTGTCTTCTTTCTTCTTGTTTTTGTTGTTGTATTGTCTGAGTAGTTTATCGATGGTTGTGTGGTTGTAACCGTTATTTTTAGCTATAGTGTAAATTGTATCGAGTTCTTTGTTGTATTTATCTGGAGCGAGTGGGACTATTTTAAGTCTGTGAATCATGTGTCTAAACGCTGCGAGTTTATGTTGAGTAGGATGGTTAGAGGAGCTGTGGATAGTTGTGTCTGTCATGGTTGGTTTTCTATAAATGTCAAAGTTTAAGGTATCAATTCCTCGTATTATTGATATGTCAAGATAATGTAAAGTTCTGTTTTGCTCTTTTTCCATTGCGTATGTGATTTTGTTGTGTATTATGTTTAAGTCTATAAGAATTTGTTCGGCGTTGTCTCTTTCTAGGATGCATATAATGTCGTCTACGTATCTGTAGTAATGGGTTATTTTATGTTTTTCCATCAGTTTTTTGATGTGTAGTTGTTCTAAGTGTTGCATGAAAATCTCTGTGAAGATTGCGGATGTTGGGTTTCCCATGCCGAGTCCATCAGGTAGTTTATAGAAGTTATTGTTGAATCTAAAGTAGTTTTGTTTTAATATCGTCTTTGCAATATCCATTATTTCGTTGATATATTGATTGTCGTATATGTTGGAAAGTATGTTACGTAGGATAGTCAAAGTTTCGTGTGTGGGTATTGATGTATATAGATCCTTTATGTCGAAGGAAACGAGTCTCGTATTATCAGTGATTTTGATGTCCTTAATTTTGTTTATGAGGTCTTGTGTATTTCGTAACATGTATGTGTTCTGCAAATTTATTTTCTCTTTTAAGAATGTGGCAAGGTGTTTGGCCAAGTTATATGCAGGCGCAGGTTTGTAATTTACTACAGGTCTGATTGGAATATTTTCTTTATGAATTTTGGGTTGTGCTCTGAGTGTAGGGGGTCCTGGGTTCATGTTCATGAATATGTATAACTTTCCGTCAGTGAGCGTTTTGCAGCGTTTTAGTAGGCTTCGTATTTCCTTTTGGAATGAATCGGTTGGGTCATTCTTGAATTTTGTGCATTTTACTTGCTGAATGAATTGTTGTGTTTTCTCTATATAGTCTTTCTTGTGCATTATTACAGTTGTGTTCCCCTTGTCTGCTTTAGTAAGTAATAGATTATTATTCCGAAGTTTTGCTTTTATCTGTCTAGTAGTTTTTTGTTCGTCTGGATTAGTTTTAGATGAAGTGTGTTCTCTTATTGTTTTTTCAAGTACATCGGCTATCTTGTGTCTCATGTGTTCTTGTCGGTCAGTTGGTAAGTGTGTAATAGTAGCTTCGGCGTCTACGATTTGGGTTTCAATTGTTTTTTCTATTTTGTTAAAAGGTAGATTATGTTTTAGTCCCTTCTCTATTAGTTTTGTTTCATTGTCGCTGAATTCTATGTTTGTCAGGTTTTTCACTCGTGGGTAAAATTCTGAGTTTGTACGTTTTTCAGTCTGTTTTGTGAGTTTTGTAACTTTTCTTTCCATCCGCTTGTATTTGTCAGTCATCTGATTTTGTATCCTTTCATGTAAGTTGTGTAAAAATGTGGGAAATAAATGGTAAAGATTATGTCTTGTTAATAAGTCTGTTACTTTTAAGTGAAGATGATAAGTTTCCTTATTGAGTTTGTCTTTTTTAATGTAAAGTGAGCGTATTTCAGTCTTTATCCATGTCAGTTGGGCTACACGCTTTGCTCGTTGGGAAGCGTACGTTTGGTTCGTAATGTTAATAGTTATGTATCGTGGAGTAATGTTGTTTTTAAGACATTGTTTGTTGAATCGTATGTTTGCTATTGTCTTGTGTAGTTGTAGTGTCTTGTTAGTGAGTCTAGTTAACAGTTCCTTAGCTTGACTAGCTGTATCCGGTATTAAATTAATTGGGTTGATTCCGCCAGTATATAATAAACTGTTGTTATAATTTTCGGTAATAACCGTCGTCACTGGCTGTGTACTTTGGATGTTCGGCGAGCGCTTTCGATGTGATACACAATGGAAAAAGAGCAAAACAGAACTTTACATTATCTTGACATATCAATAATACGAGGAATTGATACCTTAAACTTTGACATTTATAGAAAACCAACCATGACAGACACAACTATCCACAGCTCCTCAAACCATCCTATTCAACATAAACTCGCAGCGTTTAGACACATGATTCACAGACTTAAAATAGTCCCACTCGCTCCAGATAAATACAACAAAGAACTCGATACAATTTACACTATAGCTAAAAATAACGGTTACAACCACACAACCATCGATAAACTACTCAGACAATACAACAACAAAAACAAGAAGAAAGAAGACAAGGAAACTATCGACACAACACGACGACACATCTTTACTTACACAGGACCAGAAATATATAGATTAACCAACCTTTTCCGAAAAGAAGGTTTACACACAACATTAAAAACGAGCAACACTCTACGTAACAATCTCAAGACATCAATAGAAACAACGGATAAATTTAGCACCAGCGGAGTATACAGACTTACTTGTACTTGCAACCATACATACATCGGACAAACTGGACGAACATTAAAAACAAGGTTTACAGAACACATACGATCATACAAAAGGAAAAGGGAAGACTCCAATTTCGCAAAACACCTTAACACACATGGACACGAACCAAACGAAATAGATGAATGTATGACAGTATTACACCCAAGTAAAAAAGGACGAAGACTAGACATTCTTGAAAACATGGAAATTTACAAAACACGAACATTTAACAGAGACATTATTAACGAACAGGTAAACACAACCTCTGACACGATTTTTACACCACTAAAATTACTAAAACACTCTTACAAACGAAAAACACCCACAGACGGTCACACTTACCTATCCAATAATAAAAGACCCAAATATTAACTATTTACCCCAATAAACAAGACAGATATCAGGGAATCTACCTGCATAATACTATTTAAACGGACAAAAATTACCTAAACCCACCACCTTTTATTGTTAACACTATCTCTTCAGTTTTAATAAAAACGCGGCTTGAAAATGATGTTATCACATCGAAAGCGCTCGCCGAACATCCAAAGTACACAGCCAGTGACGACGGTTATTACCGAAAATTATAACAACAGTTTGTTATATACTGGCGGAATCAACCCAATTAATTTAATACCGGATACAGCTAGTCAAGCTAAGGTACTATTAACTAGACTCACTAACAAGACACTACAACTACACAAGACAATAGCAAACATACGATTCAACAAACAATGTCTTAAAAACAACATTACTCCACGATACATAACTATTAAAATTACGAACCAAACGTACGCTTCCCAACGAGCAAAGCGTGTAGCCCAACTGACATGGATAAAGACTGAAATACGCTCACTTTACATTAAAAAAGACAAACTCAATAAGGAAACTTATCATCTTCACTTAAAAGTAACAGACTTATTAACAAGACATAATCTTTACCATTTATTTCCCACATTTTTACACAACTTACATGAAAGGATACAAAATCAGATGACTGACAAATACAAGCGGATGGAAAGAAAAGTTACAAAACTCACAAAACAGACTGAAAAACGTACAAACTCAGAATTTTACCCACGAGTGAAAAACCTGACAAACATAGAATTCAGCGACAATGAAACAAAACTAATAGAGAAGGGACTAAAACATAATCTACCTTTTAACAAAATAGAAAAAACAATTGAAACCCAAATCGTAGACGCCGAAGCTACTATTACACACTTACCAACTGACCGACAAGAACACATGAGACACAAGATAGCCGATGTACTTGAAAAAACAATAAGAGAACACACTTCATCTAAAACTAATCCAGACGAACAAAAAACTACTAGACAGATAAAAGCAAAACTTCGGAATAATAATCTATTACTTACTAAAGCAGACAAGGGGAACACAACTGTAATAATGCACAAGAAAGACTATATAGAGAAAACACAACAATTCATTCAGCAAGTAAAATGCACAAAATTCAAGAATGACCCAACCGATTCATTCCAAAAGGAAATACGAAGCCTACTAAAACGCTGCAAAACGTTCACTGACGGAAAGTTATACATATTCATGAACATGAACCCAGGACCCCCTACACTCAGAGCACAACCCAAAATTCATAAAGAAAATATTCCAATCAGACCTGTAGTAAATTACAAACCTGCGCCTGCATATAACTTGGCCAAACACCTTGCCAAATTCTTAAAAGAGAAAATAAATTTGCAGAACACATACATGTTACGAAATACACAAGACCTCATAAGCAAAATTAAGGACATCAAAATCACTGATAATACGAGACTCGTTTCCTTCGACATAAAGGATCTATATACATCAATACCCACACACGAAACTTTGACTATCCTACGTAACATACTTTCCAACATATACGACAATCAATATATCAACGAAATAATGCATATTGCAAAGACGATATTAAAACAAAACTACTTTAGATTCAACAATAACTTCTATAAACTACCTGATGGACTCGGCATGGGAAACCCAACATCCGCAATCTTCACAGAGATTTTCATGCAACACTTAGAACAACTACACATCAAAAAACTGATTGAAAAACATAAAATAACCCATTACTACAGATACGTAGACGACATTATATGCATCCTAGAAAGAGACAACGCCGAACAAATTCTTATAGACTTAAACATAATACACAACAAAATCACATACGCAATGGAAAAAGAGCAAAACAGAACTTTACATTATCTTGACATATCAATAATACGAGGAATTGATACCTTAAACTTTGACATTTATAGAAAACCAACCATGACAGACACAACTATCCACAGCTCCTCAAACCATCCTACTCAACATAAACTCGCAGCGTTTAGACACATGATTCACAGACTTAAAATAGTCCCACTCGCTCCAGATAAATACAACAAAGAACTCGATACAATTTACACTATAGCTAAAAATAACGGTTACAACCACACAACCATCGATAAACTACTCAGACAATACAACAACAAAAACAAGAAGAAAGAAGACAAGGAAACTATCGACACAACACGACGACACATCTTTACTTACACAGGACCAGAAATATATAGATTAACCAACCTTTTCCGAAAAGAAGGTTTACACACAACATTAAAAACGAGCAACACTCTACGTAACAATCTCAAGACATCAATAGAAACAACGGATAAATTTAGCACCAGCGGAGTATACAGACTTACTTGTACTTGCAACCATACATACATCGGACAAACTGGACGAACATTAAAAACAAGGTTTACAGAACACATACGATCATACAAAAGGAAAAGGGAAGACTCCAATTTCGCAAAACACCTTAACACACATGGACACGAACCAAACGAAATAGATGAATGTATGACAGTATTACACCCAAGTAAAAAAGGACGAAGACTAGACATTCTTGAAAACATGGAAATTTACAAAACACGAACATTTAACAGAGACATTATTAACGAACAGGTAAACACAACCTCTGTCACGATTTTTACACCACTAAAATTACTAAAACACTCTTACAAACGAAAAACACCCACAGACGGTCACACTTAACTATCCAATAATAAAAGACCCAAATATTAACTATTTACCCCAATAAACAAGACAGATATCAGGGAATCTACCTGCATAATACTATTTAAACGGACAAAAATTACCTAAACCCACCACCTTTTATTGTTAACACTATCTATTTTTAACACTATCTCTTCAGTTTTAATAAAAACGCGGCTTGAAAATGATGTTATCACATCGAAAGCGCTCGCCGAACATCCAAAGTACACAGCCAGTGACGACGGTTATTACCGAAAATTATAAATATTTAGATGAACAGAAGATAAGAATGAAAATTAAGTTAATGAAATATTTTTGACATTTTTCTCATTTTATAAATTTGATTGGGCGTTTTAAGGAAAAATTTAGTTTTTTTTTAAATAAAAAATAAGCAAAAAGTTTTTAGCCGTGTTTGATTTTGAGAAAATACAATTAAAAATGTGCGTATAATATGATTCGAAGTACACTCGCATACGTCTTGTAATATGATAAAAAATGACTCAAAAAGTTTCGTATTTGATTATAAGTACGATTGAAAACAGTATCGAAAATGAATCAAAAACGCGGTTCATAGACGACTCCTTTAGAAGAGTCGCGGCTAGGGTACCATTTTCCCGACAAAACAATCATTTTCGACTCTAAAACGAGCGCATAAACGATTATTATAATCGTGTAGCAGAGTCAAAAAAGACTCTAATATGACCAATAAAACAAAGAACTGATAACTGGAGTACACATTATAAGTTAAAAATAAAAATAGTTTTTAGTTGTATTTTTGATAATGTTTAACTTTTAAAATATTATTATTGATGGTCACCTTAGCAGCTTACAAAAAGTAAACAACTTCAAAAATTATAACAGTTATGTTTTTTCGTCGTTATTGTGCTTCATACGACAAATTTACATAACGAATTTTTGACTACGCATTCGTCGTGTTGGACGAAATTTATCATTCGTCGCAGTTGTGTTCCTAGCATTAGTCTTAATAAATGTTATAAACAATGCTATCAAAACTAGTATTTCTAAATCAAAGAAAAACAAGTAAGAGTGCTATATTCGGCTATGCCGAAATTTATACACCCTTCACCATATATGTATTGTAGAAACACAATTGGGACGAACGACGAATTTTGCACAGCACAACAAAATCGTCATTAAACCATATTTGAGTAAACTCGTCAACTGAAACTCAATTAGGACGACAAAATTATTTACAAACTAATTTGAAAGTATATTTTTGTTTACATGTACCACTTGCTACAGTTACCACGTATTTAAAAAAAGAACCAAAAACTCAAGTGTTCTTTTCATATATATTGGGATGACAGAGAATTAAAAAAAAATATAAAAAAAAATTCAGTACTATATATAATTTTACATTAAAATGACATCGGCTCTTAATGGGTTAAGCATTTTTAAAAAAATTCTTGTGTTTCCTAAAAGATCTTTTCTAAAGCTTTTAAATGAAACCAATATTGATACATTAAAAATGTGGTGCTCAATCGTTGTTTTTCTATGAAAAGTTCAGAAGCCCATAACTCCAAAAAAGCAGGTGAGCGCTAATATTTTCACTTGAATTTTTAATTTTATTTTTTGGTTCTCCCATATATTTCGCCCCATATATTTGTTTTTATACCCTTGACCACAAGTAGTGGAAAAAGGGTATATCCAAGTTTGCCATTCCATTTGTAATTTCTACAATATCCATTTCTGATCCCATAAGTATATTTTCTCTAGCTGATCTAGCGCCTTGTCATACTTGATTTTAACACTAACGCGGACGGACAAAGGAGATCTTTCGATCGACTTTGCTATGCATAAGAACTCAGAATATATATATATATATATATATATATATATATATATATATATATATATATATATATATATATATATATGGGGCCGGAAAACGGATATTGTTGAAAAAGGTCAAGCAAACATTTTTAATCGAAACAGTTAAGAATAATTTTTTTGGTAAAAAAATCGTTTTTGTAAAGTTGAATAAATCAGTCAATTTCCAACGGGTTAATTTATTTTTGCTGATGCGATTTCAATATTTTATTCCAACGTTTTTAAAAATATAATTATTTTATATATATTTTTTTTTAGAAATGAATAAATACTTACAAATTTGGACAAAAAAAAAAAAAAAAAAATAATAAATATGTCAATCGATTATATATATTTTCGAAAGAGGAGCTATTGGAAATCGGCATGATCGGTTAACGTCCTTCGAGGCAGCAGGCAAAACACCACGGCTATCTCTAATTTTTTCATGTCATTTGAAAAAACAAAGTAACTCCGATCAAAAAAAAAAAAAAAAAAAAAAATAAATATATGGGGCAATAGAGAATTAAAAAAATAAGAAAAATGACTAAGTGAAAAAATTGGCACTCACCCATATTTTCCGAGCTACTGGGCTCTGAAATTTAAAAATTTCTAAAATATCAATATGGATATCATTTTATGGCTTTTGAAGAGAACTTTAAGGAATACTAATGTTTTTTTAAAAAGGCTTAACCCATTAAGAGCCCATGTCATTTTTATGTGAGTTCCTTCACTAAACTAGATTTATTTATATAAGATTCGGCATAGACGAATGTAACACTCTTACTTGTTCTTTACTAAATTCAAAAATTGTTGGCGTTGAAACAAATAAAAAATCACAAAAGTAGTACGATAATAATAATATCTGTCAACATACATGTTTAAATTGCATAAATAAAAAATCGCATATCAGTGCGTTTACATAAGAACTCATATTGTACAGTTGAGCAATAAGTATTAGAGTTGAAAAATTTTCTGCTGCTGAAAACTCAAATTTATATAATTGGCTTAAAATGTATTGTTTATAAATATAAACAGATGTTTCCTTCGACTATATTCATTAAAAAGCTGAAGGAACAACAAGTGCATTGGACATTGAAGTAAGACACACACGCAGGCAATTAAGTGGATCAACGTCAAAAGCAAACGTAATCATTTTATAAAAGAGAATCATTTTAAACACAAACAAGGGAAGAGTGTTATATTTAGCAGTGTCGAATCATTTATACCTTTTCAAAAAATTCGAAATAAAAACACTATTGGTCGATACAGAATTACTGATATCTATGCAAATGTAATTTTTATTTGGCAATTGAATTGCGATTGAAAGGTTGGAAGCACGACATTTACTCGGCAAAAAAACTGTTGTTTTACATCCTCAAAACCGAACACTCCCACAATAGAACCTTGTTGTATGCGATTGAAGAATAAGTATAACGACCGTTAAAGCTCAAAATTCCTATATATTTCGTATTCTTTCCAAGTGTGTAGATTGCACACTGTATTGGTACAGAGTAAATTTGTGAAAACATAACGATTTTTTTTTTTATTAAATTTAGCAATTTAATTGCTAATTTGATAACCAATCTCGAAATTCCGTAAATATGTCAACTATAATAAGGCAATATTAAGTCGATTATAGTCCCTATTATAATCATATACTGTTATGGAACCTAAGTAAACTAAAATCGCAAACTGACTAACGAACTTATAACATCCCTTCACCTGTAGTGGAGGCAATAAAAACAAAAAGATATTAATTAACAATAATCTTACTTTGTCCATTTACAAACTCAACTTGATGCAGTAGAATATTAGGACCAAAACAAAACAGCACGAAAACTCAAGGTTTTTTTTGTAAATAAAATGAAAACTTTTAAAACAACAACATCTGCTAAAATTTTCAAAGGGAAAAACAGGTGTGGGATTTTGAAAATGTTAAATGTCACATTTTTTCAATAATACTAACTTTTTGCAACATAAATTATTATTATGGATGTACATGTAAACATTTAAGAATGTAGAACGCAGTTCACAGTTATGAAAACCCCAATTAAATTTAAATAGTGCCAGTTAGGCTAAAACTTTTATTAATTTAAACACATGCGGCCAAAAAAAAAACCCATTGTATGTACATATGTATATTTTATTTTAACTGGTGCTAGTTATTAAATTTTGGCTTTTAAAATATGAGTGTTTTCTGCCATAAAAATCACATTCCTTTTAGACGAGCAAATTCCCGTAATTTTTTGTGCACGAATGACTATATATACAAATAAATATATATATGTACATACAAATATTTCTAGATTTTGCTTCCTTAATTCTCTTTAATAAACTGTGATATGTAAAAATGTAACTGCATTCTTCTTGCTTGCTTTCAATCTTTTAATAATATTTTCGCGTCAACGTTTTAACAGCTTGAGTTATTCTTCCTTTAACCAGGGACCAGAAAAAGTTTTTTATTTTGTTTGTAACAAAAATTTTTTAAACTAAAAAAAACATAATTTGAAATAAAAAACAAATTTATATATGTAAATATCCCTTAAGTTTGAAAAAAAATTTTTTTTTGGAAACAAAACGTTTTCATAGGAAAAAATAAATAAGAAACGCTTTGTTTTGCTCATTGTATTGAAAATAAAAATTTTATATTTCTTGAAATCTTTCAAGTTATATATGTTGCTCTGTTTCGGAATCCATTTAAAAACTATAATATGAAAAAATAACATTCGGAAAAAATATTATTGCATTTTGTAAACTAAAATTTTGAATCTTCTGTAACATCAACAATTGCAGATATAGCATTAGCAGTGCTTGCAACCCAAGTGTCTTAAGTTTTTTTTTTTCAAATGAAATTAGACATTTAAAAAAGATAAGCCGAAAGTCATTTTAACTTCTTAAAACTTTTCACGTGGGTACCTTTAAATATGCAGGTTATATAGATTTTTTAAACTTAAATTTTGTGTAAGTCAACTTAAGCATTTATTTATTTTTGCTGCAGATATATTTTAATAAAAGTTAGTAAATGTAATAGAGATCTTTCTGATATGGTGTAACTGTTTCTGGAATAATTATAATACTAACAAGTAAGAGTGCTATATTCGGCTATGCCAAATCTTATATACCCTTTACCATTTACGTAAATCTAGTTTAGTGACATAACGCCAATTAAAAAACAAATATTAGGGTGACGAGAATTAAAAATAAGAAATGGAATTCTGCAAAAGCGTTAAAATATTTTAAAAAGTACGATGCCCAATCGTACTTTTCTATAAAAAGTTCAGAGGCCAATAAATCGAAAAATATGGGAAGCCAATTTATTCTCTAATGCCCCATATAAATGTTTTTTGATTGGAGTTACTTGATTGTTCTAAATAATATGGAAACATAAGAGGCAGGTGTGGTGTTGTGCCCGGTGCCTCAATGGACATGGACCGATCTAGCTTATTTTCAATAGAAAAATTTCCGAAACTATGTCTTTTTTATTTATTTAAAGAATACACATAATTTTTTTAAAGTACAATATTAGTAAATTATCCATCCCTGATATGCAATAACAACATAAAAATAAGCATGTATATTACAAACATAACATTTGTTGTGAATTAAAATGAGAAAACAAAAAAACATTTCAAAACAATTTTGAAACAATAATAACAACAACTGACACTTTAATTTTTGTTGTTACAAATATCTAGAAGAAAGCCAACCGGATTGCCGCAAGGTGTTTTGGCAAAAACTAATGTATGTATGTATTAATAAATTATGCATGTGTGTAATTGCATTTGCGTTATTTACAAAATATTTTTTGCAGTAGATGAAATCAAATAATTGTGGTTTATTTATGTCTGAAATAAAATTGAAAGCAAAAGCTAATCATTACCGAAGATGAAATTCATTAAACAAAATTAACAGCAGAAGCGCTGCACATGTACAGTGGCCAATCAAAGTCTACACACACGGCTCCGTTTCTTAAAACTTAACTATTTTTGAACAGCAAAGAGTGAATGAAGCAACACAATTTTTGCTGAATTTTCTAATACTTTGCCGTGGCCAATGAAAAAGTTGTAAGAAAAGTGATGCAACACTTATACGGTTCATGTATGTATATGTTGTGAGGAATTCAAAAGTTTTTTTCGAAATAATCTTTGCTGGAATCGTTATAATCGTTCTTCTACCATGTCACATTTGTTTCTGTGTTCACAATATTCTCGACATATTCCATCACGAAAGAACACACCTGAAAATTCATGTCATGTCCCACCGTTAAGTAGACTAATGACTATTACGACATTATTTCGAGGCGGTTTCACATTGACGACGATAATATTCAAAACTAGCAACTTCCACTACCCCTCCTAGTGAAGCGGTTTCCTTTTCAAATCGCTTGAAACCGAGAAGCAAAGAATAATATGGTAAAGTTGCTCAAACTGAATATCATTTAAATTCCTTATACCCTGTTCAGACATACGTTTTGATTTATACAATTAAAATTTTAATTGAGTAATTAATTTTGGTGTTCACACATATCCAATTTAATTTACTTAAATAAAATTTGACAGTAGAATATGGTTCTGTTCAATAACAAGAAGTTGTTACTAATTGTTATTGGAAAGTGTTTACTTCAGTACCTCAAAAGAAGCAGCGAAAGAGTAAAAAAGAGTAGAAGATGTGAATGTTAATAAATTTGTTACTACTTTTGTTACTGTCAAGAACAGAACAGCTGATTCTTGTTCTGTTTTTCAAAATAAGTTAATAAATATTAAATACTTTGAACTGAAAGTGTTTATTAGCACTCTCCACGAAAATATCTACATCACATCGTTGTGGCTTTTTTGCCATAATTTATATGGCGATTTTAAAACCGAATATCTACACTGAAATTTTTTACAACCACACAGCAAAAAATATACATAACATTTATAGTTTTCGGTTTTAAATACAAAATATTTGAATTGAAGCTAATGTTTGTATAATAGTTAGAAGAAAGCTAAGGAAACTATGTACAAGTAAACGCCAGGTTAATAAAACAATAAACAAAAGAAATAGAATAAAATAAACTAAAAGTTTTACAAAAAAAGACAGAAAATTTTTGGCAATTTGCACACAATCGATGACAAAGCTCTTGCAAATGCTAACTGTTGCAAAACAAAATGATTTAAGCATCGAACACCGCTTTTTTGCTTTTTTAGATACATATTTATTTTTATGGTTGTTTGTTATTTTCGTCAGTTCGCCTTGACTTTGCTATTTTTTCCAAAATTGCGTTTATTCCTTTTTTTTATTTGGAATAGTAATGTTGTAAATTTTTATTTTACTCTATCGTTGCTAGTTTCTGCCGGAAATTTATTGAAGAGACCTAATTTTTACATTAGAAATTTGTGTTGGTAAATTTGGAAGAATGAAGAGAAGTTCGGCTTTAAAAGAAAGTTTGCTTGTTTTTATTTGAAATATGGAACTCTTCCAGTTTGTACGATCAAGTTTTGACTGCACGCTAGCTTTGAATTTCCATAAAATTTTCAAAAACTTTTCATTTCATATAATTTGAAAATATTTTATTTTTCATTTTTATGGCATTTACTTTTGTCATTGTATAAAATTTTCTCTAACTGAACACACTTCACAAGGGTTGTTGGAGTAAACTTAATCAATTATCGACTTAATTAAGTGCTAATTGAAAATTTTTTTAATTAATTTCTTATATGGTAAATTAAATTCAATTAGGGACTTAATTGCGTAAATTCCTTTGTTGCGCAATTAAAACGTATGTCTGAACAGGGTATTAAATTTAAATTTTAAAGACCTTATTCATAATCAATTTTTATTTTTATAATAGGTTTATTAAACAAAATTTCCATGCAAAATTGGTTTTATAAACCTGTAATAAATCCGATCTGGCTGATTTTCTATAGCAACTCTTTCGAGTTGGCGTATTTAATTTTTTTAGCTGATCTAGCGCCTTGGCAAACTTTGTTTCAACACTAACATCGACTTCGCTGTGCATAAGAAGTCAGAATATATATACTTTCAGGGTCAGAAATGGATATTGTAGAAATTACACATGGAATGACAAACTTATATGTACCCTTTTTCCGCTTTTCGTGGTGAAGGGTATAACAAAAATTAAGCTTACATTCAGTGTTTACAAACAAACTCACAATCACAAAAGCAATAAACACAGTTTCTTGGTCGTCGTCTATTATTAAACTGAAAGTAAGTTAATATTGCTTTATTTACCTATACTAATTTTTGCACTGTGTTTTTTATTTTGTTGCTTATTTATTAAATGTCAGTATATGTGGGCACAATTTTCTGTGTCAGCTTTAAAGTTAATTCTTTTCTTCGATGGAATATTGATGATGTTTAGCATCTCTAGCATGAAGCGATGCTTCTGATTATTCTCCGTTGTTAATACTTCTACACTTTAAAAATCTGGAGAGTAATTTAATGATGCACAATGGGCCGCTTATGCTGTTTTTTAAGTATTGTTATGCCGTGATCGTTGTTTAGATTTGTATCCTGATATTCTGATTTTTAATTTATTTTTAGTCTTACCGACTTATTAATTTGAACAGCCTTATTTGTCTTATACGAAGCAAGGAATATAGACTTTTATAATCTAATATTATTCTATACAAACTCTGCATTTGACATAATTACTATTGTGTAATAAAAACAAAAAGAAGAAATTGGTAAATCTTTTGTACTTGATATTATCGTTACGTTTTCAATAATCGTTGTTAATAAAAATTGAATTTAAATTTAATTTCCCATTCAATTGTGTGCTTGAGGCGATAATTTGGCAGATTGTCACTGTTAAAATGAATGGTTTTAATGATATCAATTTTTAAAATATTTTTAATTTTGTTGTTTCAAATTCCATTAAATTTATATTTCTTAAACACGTTGCTCTTGCTTTTTTTTATTTGGTTGAAGTTTTTTCATTTCACTCACCACTTTACTTATGTTTAACTAATTTACATCTCATCTGCAGGGGGTCCTTCGGCTGAAGAGTATTTAAATTAATACTATTCATTTCTACTTAAATGGGTTCCTTGCTCATTAATATTTGTAATGTATAAGTGGCTATTTATTTTAAAGTCCCTTAAAATTCCTAGTGATTGTTTTCTTAAACATGTAAAACCAGAACTTGTTTTATTTATTTAAGGACACATATTAATGACACATTTATTTATTTTTGTTTTTGAAATGCTGTGATCCATGAAAAACTAAAAAAAAAAAAAAACGTGTAGCAAAAAAAATCAATTTTTAATTCCAAGAGAAAAAAAAACACATTTATAGTTTCGAAACGACTAGTCCGATTAATTTGAAACTTCATATAGCTCTAGTTTTTATTTCTTATAACAAGGACTTACAGTGATTGAGAAAATATCAGAGAACCACTGAATGCCGCTGTGTTAATCTACACTTATGTTTTACTCAAATGTGCTTTGAAGTAAAGATCTTTTTCAAAAGACGTGTTGTTAACATTTGCGATTATTGGACATCATTATAAGATGTCATTAATCACCCGCCTCTTTCAATGTTAATTAACGGATAAAATTGAATATTTTCCTTTCAAACAAATATTTTGCATGAATTTTAAATTAAAAGAAGTTGCACTATTCGTGTTCTACGATAACCTTTAAAACAGTATATTAAGCAAATATAACTACTGTACATTAATAGGATATATCTAAAGAAATTTCTCCTTTTTAATTAGAACAAGAAAATGTTTACTTCCTTACAACAAATTTGTTCTTCCTTTTTAGCTGCTTAAAGAAGATAAATAAAAAATGGCTTTATGCTTACAAACACACGTAATTACTAGAATCTTCTTCCGTTTTTACTCTAATTACTAAATATAGTGCCACCACTACCTTGTTAAACCTTAATGTGGTTGCTGATTGAAGATTTTTTTGTAACAAAATACAACACCCAAGATCACATGAACTTTCAGACAGAAAATAAAGGCATTAAACAACATTATTGAGATTGTAAAAAGTTAATCAAATTATTACTATCATTCATTATTAGAATTTTTAATGATGTTAATTTTAATTCGAGTATTTCTAAAAATAGTTTTTTAGCCATCGCGCAAACATATAAGTATTTTGGCAATCTAGCCGGACATTACTTTTGTTTTTTGTTTATATTGGCTCTGAAAATGATTTAATTCACCTATATCAATAACACTTGGCAAAAATATGTCTTATGGCCATGTGCTGGTAATGCTTGAAAAAAAAGGAAACCAGGAAAAAAATTCCCCCAAGAAGAACTAATTCTACTTCTGTATTTGTTTAGCAAATATAACTTAAGGTCAGCGAAAGCTTAAAAACCAAAACTTGAACTAAGGACACTCTAAATGTCCATTTTTGTGTAAGTGTTAAAAAATGCAATACACACGTCATAATACCATTAAAATTAAATTTTTTATTTGTTATGGGCAGGCGAAGGTATTCCTTTAATCCCACCTCTGATTTATACTTCGTTTAATTTTTTTTTATTTTTAATTTTTTTTTTTTTTTTTGGTAATCTTCGAAAAAATCTTTATTTCGAAGCTTTTATGTAGGATTAAGGTATCTTCCTAATGCTTAACCAATCCCACCAGCCAAGAATATTAATAAAAATGTATATTTTCAATTTATTACTTTATAGATACATTACATTTGAGAATATGTAATTAATAACTGATTTATAATAATAACAATAAAATTCATTTAAAACAACTTTTTTTTTGCACTACGACGATGATAAATAGCATTGTTCTTCATATTCTGTTTCATCAAAGACCTCTGCCAAATCTGAAGGCGCTTCTTTTAATAACAGCGCCCAATGCCATGTATTAAAACATTTTGCATTGTAGGTGTCATAGGATGCCACTCATACTAACGATCATAATTTTTTCCTACAATAATTAATGTAATCGATTCTTGGAAATTTGCGAACACCTGCAAATGGATTTTGTGACCCCTTGATATCACATCAATTGTAACTTTGGTTCGATAAATAATTTCAATTTTAGTTTTTCCTGCTGCTAGTTCAGGATTGGAAAAAGTCTTGCCAATGTGTTACCATCATTGGTGTTTCCAAATCCACTTTTCGGTAAATCCAATATTAAAGCTAATTATGCAAGTAGATTAATAAAAACACCCACAGATAGTCACACTTGCCTATCCAATAATAAAAGACGGAAACATGTCAGACATCAAGCAATCTACCTGTAAAATACCTTTAAAACGGACAAAATTACCTATACCCACCACCTTTTATTCTTAACACTATCTCTTCAGTACTTACAAAAACGTGGCTTGAAAATGATGATCTCACATCGATAGCGCTCGACAAACGTACCATGTATACAGCCAGAGACAAGGGTTGTACCGAAAGATATAAAAACAGTATAATATTTACTGGCAGAAATACCAAAAGTTTTTTACTCGTATCTACTATGATTTACCGTTTTTTTACTTCATTTTCGGTTTTGTTTTGATGTTCTACTCTGTTTTAAAACACAAGCACTAACAAAGCTGTAAAGAGAAACTTTTCAAATGGTGCATGTTTCGTTTTAGTGAGAGCCATGTTTTGTTATGCTTATTTTGATATTTATATTTACAAAGAAATTCTGTGTTTGGAAGTAGTGTACACTAGAACATAGAACTTTTAAAACATTTTGTGCAGCTCTTTAGTATATACATATGTGCATATGTATATCTGGAAACATAACCTTTATAAAAAATATTACAAAATCTTTATTCGTTTTGCCACAAACAAATATTTTGCAATTCTCTCAAAACCGCAAAAAGTTAAACAAAAATGTATAGTTTTCCCTGAATTAACAGTTTCTCAAAACGATAAATCTAAACCAAAACCCTTGAAATTTCACTACGATGCCGAATTTTGTAGCCTGTCTGCGTATTTAAATTTTTACATTTCTTAAATTCAATTTTTGGATAAATGTCTGGCAAGATTGGTAAAATACCCCTAGAGCTTCTGGACAAGTTTATAAAAAACAATTACTGATAAAACTAAGCAGGGAAATGGTTTGTAATGTTATTATGATGAAAATAGGCAGTGTCTCAAAAAATCGTTTTATAAAAAGAATAATAAAAGTAGGTAATGCAAAAAGGCATCTTTGTTTCTTCGTCTTGCTTGATACTTGAGATCCCATTCTTTGGAATAGTACCAAGAAGTATTACAGAACAGAACATGTAGGCTTGTTGCAATTTACCGACTCAGACTTAGTGTTTTTTTCTGACTGTTACCACTAGAGATAGCGATAAAATAAAATTTCAGTACCTGTGATTAAAAATCACTGGCCACTACAGTGATTGAGTTGATAAAGTAACAGTTCCGCGTCAGTTCGTTCTTTTAAATTTGCACGCATTCAAACTTAAATTTAATTTTACTGTTCGAAAGAGAAATATAGGTTTGACTCTTTCATTCTTTCATATAAAACAGCTTCTTTACCGTGTACAGCATTGCCAGAAGCTTTGAGAAGAAAATCGTCATATGCCGAAAAAAATCATATTTTACGGAAAAAAATCATCATTTTTTCACTACAAAATTTTATTTAAAAATTTTAACTAAAATACATATATTACCAGTAACATACATTATATATATTTAAATTATTACTGCCGTATTCATAGAAAATCAAAATAGATTTGAAGTATATTTTAGGACATATTTGTATGAAAAATGTGTCATAAAACACATTTTAAAGTTATTTTATTTTCTATGAATACGGCAGTTAGTGTTAAAGTGTACGAAGTTTTACAAAGAACTATTACTATAATATATACAGGGTTTCATATTTTTAATAATATCTTGCTTAATTTTTAAATTTAAGCAGAAATAGTTCGACACTTGCTGGAGAAACGGGAAAACTTATTAAGTTTTGAAAAAATTTTAACAACATCGAAAAAGCTGGAATGTTGTCAGCACGAGTTTTTTTTTGAAACTTTTGACCAAAATTCCTTACAGCTAAGATTATCTAGAGTTGTGAAATGATCACTGAATTTTATAAAACGGAATTCTCTAAATTCGTTATCTAAGTTTTGAATATCCTTTTCACTAATTAAATTTAGAAAATTGTGTATTAAGCCTGCTAGGGAATTAATTTTTTTATCTATAATTTTCAATGGGTGAAAACATGAGAGCTCTTTTAAAAACGTATCGTTAAAATCAAATCGCTTTAATATATGTTTACAGAACTCAAAGCCACGCAATTTTCAATAAACTCATTTTTTCATTTGCTGTGAGCTTTGAGCTAGAAATCTTTTTTTTTAACAGAAACAACCAGATAGACTTCTTCGTGGTCGTTATTGAGACTCATGTTCACATATTCTGTTTGTATAAAACCTGTTCATCCTATAACTTTGAAAATTTTTGCTTTGTTTACAACAAGCTGGTACAAAATTAATAATACTATGTGGTATAATTACAATGAAAGTAATATACACTTGAAATAAAAAAATCAAACTTTTTATAAATTAGAAATCATAACTTAAGAAAAAAAAAATCATCAAATCATATTTTGGTTCGAAAATCATCAAAAATATGATACGCTGGCCGTGTAGCTTTTTTTGCTTCTGCTTATTAACAACAAATAAACTTTTAAACAAACAAACAAAAAAACAAATAGTGTTGCTTGCTTTTTGTATTTGAACTTGTAATCAATCAGTGTTACCGAATTCTATATTTCTGGGAAAATTTAATTACACCTGATTTTAATGTATAGATCAAAATATTTTTTTCATTATGATTACTGTTTTCATCAAATATTATTTATTATTATATACTCCCTATATAAACATGTATGTTTAACCCTTATCGGACGCGACTTTTCACACGTTTGATTCTCACCAGGTTGTAGTTATTTTTAAACAAATATGAAAAAAAAACAATAGTATGTTATTATACATTTATATTCATTTCTTTTCAGTTTTGTTACAAATTATTTATTTTTTGTACAACTACAACATGTCTGAGCATCATCACCATCATTCTCGACTTCAATCCAATCATCATCTGAGTTATCAACTTCTGATTCTGTATCATTTTCTTCTTCACTTGAGTATTGTATAGGAACTATAACTCTTCTTTTCTTAGAAAATAACGAAGCGTTATTGCTAAACTCATCACTAGAGCTAAAATCACTTTCAGAAATTTCTTTGATATTTATAATATTTTCTTTATTCATTTTATGGGCAAAAAATAAATTCAGACATTAAAAAAAAGAATTGAAAGTTTATTGCACAAGTTAAATGCTCTGCTGATAACGACAAACTGAAAAGATTCTTATGCTCAAACGGTAAATACGTATTTGCAAATGGTAACGGTAAATTGAAGAAATGAATGCATTTTAAAAACAAATCTCATCAATAGACAGTATGTTTCGACATAATTCGCCTTGTCACTTCACACGTGCCATACGACCGTTGCAGAAAAGTACGTCAGAGGTGACTTACGACCGATAAGGGTTAAATATAAAAAGAACTGCAAACGGTGATCACGGTAACTATTTAAAAGAACGGTGATTTGAAAATCACGTTTACTCATCTCTAGTAACCATATATCAAAACACTGCCAAATTCAAAGATTACTTTCTTAAATTTATGAAACCTTTTAATAATTTTTTGCGAAAGACTTTATTCACAATTATTAACATTATTATTGATCATCTATATATAATGTTGCAACAAAGGTGAAGGGGTCATAAAACTTAATGCGCCCGAATGTAGAACTGCTTCAGCTCCCACATTAGTCTTTACTTCAGGGGGGTTACTCTCTATTTCGATTTGAAGGAAAAATCATTTGTATATCTATTGCTTATACATTGTGTTTCGAAAGTGTTTTCTTTCTAATCGAAATACGGAGTTACCCCCCAGACATATCTCTTGGACATTGTTTTTTGTTCAGGTTGTTTTTAGTAGCCCAAAAGTGACTTCCAGAAGTTTTTGTCGTGTAAACATGTATTAGAAGTCGACTTTGATAAGTCAGGGATTGCAGAAGTTACTTATAGAATTTATGTGGAAACACGGGTTTCTTGCTTGCTGAAAGCAACTTGCAAGTGTTTTGAAGACTTGCAGAAGATGCCGGGTATACGTCGGGTAAACGGTTTGTGGTATTCTTTTCTATTTTCAGTTTTCTTTTGTGTATTTTTTTAGTTTCTTTTCAAATTTATAACAATGTGCAAAAATAAAATCGTTCGGAGTAGTGAAAAAACACATTTGGTAATTGAAAAACAAGAAAGTTATTCTGAATTATTGGACACATCCTCAAAAAACTACAAGAATAAAATTAAAAAAAAAAAAAAAAACAAATGGCACTTAAAAAATTAAAAGAAATAAATAAATAACTATTTGTGCCTAAAACTTAATTCTTTATATGAAAACTTTAAACACATTTAGCTGGCTAATTATAAGTCCTAGAAAAAACGGGCTTTAAGCACATAAAAAATAAAATGTTGTGCCTCAAATTAAAATTTTTATATGAATAACTTTAAACGCTAATATTTCAGGCAATAGCCAATGATATTTTGTCAAAAGACATTTTTACACTGTTATTCGTAAAAAAAGCAAAATGCAATTTCTTGCATCAAGTTTGTCGTAATAACTTCTACAAACTACTTCAGGAAGCAGACTTCCGCAAACTTGAGTGGAAGTTTTTCTGCAAGTATCTTGCTAGTGGACACACGGCTTTACATTCTGAAATAGATTCAGGCTCGTAATTAGATTTGGTTTTCTTAAAAAATTCCGGAAGGGCTTTTTGCATTTTTAATTCAACGGCCTAAAAACTAACGGCAAAATTATTTATGAATACATGCCAGCCAAGTTACGGCGCAGTTGCTAAACACGCTGGCTATTTTAAGCCGGCACAACTTTTAAGTCTACGAACCCGATTACTTGGTTTCACTCTCATCTTTTGAGCCGTAGAAAGCAAACATTTTTAATTTTCAACAAAAAATAACGAAAAAATAATATTAAAGGCTGGCCAATAAATTAAACGGAACCCTTCAGGTGTATGTTCGACTAACAATCTCTGGTTGATACGTTTATATATTCTCAATGCACTTTATAGCTGACTGATTTTAATTATAATCAGGAACTAAATACATGAAGAACTATGAACCGAAACCGCTTTTCGGTATGGAAGGCACACTAACGATCATTCTAAACTGTTAGACTCCGAAAACATCACATGGTAAAGATTTTTCATAATTTAAAAAAGTAGATCGAATCACAATTTGTCGGAAATTCCAAGTTTGCTAGCGTCCCCCATTTTGGAGTTCGGCGTTACAGTAACAACCTTTTACCACAGACCACGTGTTGTAAAGTGTAGTAATCAAACACGGTTTCATTACCAGCAGTGATATGTCGTATGACCTTAGAGCACTTTTAATTGCACGAGGTCGAAAGAAGCTTATTAAAATATTTACTGCTACTGTTTTAAGTACGACTATGGTTCACTGCCGTTAAAAGACAGTCCCGTGCAAATAATTATGTCAGACAATTCACAATTTAAGACAAGAACACATTACAATTATGTATTTAAATATATGTAAATAAATGTAATTTTATTAAATTAAAATTTGAACTGTGAATATTATAAATGAATTGAAATTGTTTTGGCTGTAGTTCATTTATTTTTAATTTCTAAATATCTTTTTAGGAAGAAAAAGTAGAAGTTAGCAGAATGTAATGCTGCACTTTCTGGACCGCTACATCCTTCATCAGCATTCTTCCCATCTATCTAAAAATGGTTTTTAGAAAAAAAGGCAAAATGTATTTCGATTCATTTATAATATCCACAGCTCATATCCTGATTTAATAAAAATTTCTTCTATAATGAAGAGCGTGTGGAATGATTTACAAGAAAGAACTTGTCTTCATGTAATAAACAATTTTGTTTTTTGAGTTTTAAAGTCGTTTTCGTTGATGCCACAAAGGAGTTTGTTTTGCAAGCTGCAATTAAAAGTAAACAGAAAAATAACACATTTTCTGTGGTTGTTGTGGTTCAGTTTTGTTGTTTTTTTGTTGTTTGTTTTTAATTTTTTCCTCAATTTTTTCAGTGTCAATTTGTATATGTATTTGCGTCTAGGGATAAGTTGCATATACGACTTGCATATACGAGAATTAAACTAAACTAAACGAACTAAATTTGTTTTTTCTTACGCATCTTAATAACGAAACACATGTATAAAAAGATAATAAAAGAAAAAAATTTTAAAGTACAGTTGAGCAACAGGCGTCTGCAGCGTCATCGCTTGCATCTGTCAGCCAACATAATTTGTATTGTTATTGATGCTTCTTTGTTTTGTTTCTATAGAAGCTGCATAACAACAAATTCTTAAATTTTTAACGTTGAGGATGAAGTTGTCGCTTTTTTTTTGTTAATGACCGTTAAACATCTCGATTATTTTATTTGCAAAGCCGAAAAAATCCAAAAGAATGAATTAATTTTTTATGATGTTTGTAAATCGAAAAGACATCCAGTTGGAATTTTCCAAGTTCCAAATATAATTTAAGGTTTCTGTGCAAAACTTTTGTCGCGATAATGAAATTTTCTAAAGTGTAAACAGGGCAGACCTAATTCCAGACAGCTGCATTAAACCGACTAGTCATAGACAACTTTATTCTTCCAAACATCACCTCTTGCCAGTAATTTTTTAATAGATGAGGAAATAAATTTAAAAGCAGCACTACACGAAGTTTCCTTTAGTTTCGGTCGGTATCAATTTATCGGAACTTTAATGAGCTCCTTTGTGGAGTAACATGAGGGGTATAATTAAAACGCAAATCCCTGGGAGTGCTGTTGCATTGCAACAGTAGCCCCCAAAAATGTGTCCTGCTAACAGTAATGCTAAAAGCTGCTATCAGGGTTATCGCTATGGCTTAGTGTTAAGAGCACCATTGTGCTAAGTGGTCAAGTTACTCTTCAACACACCTGTCCATCAATAATAATTAACTTATCTTAATGAAATTTTCCTAAAAAGAATTTGCTTTAAAAGAAGAGATGCGCCGCGCTTTTTAACAGCACGTTATCTGTCTGGTACCATGAATGTTGCTTTGTCGTGTTGTGGTCAGTTTTTTGTCCACTCTCAGTTTTAGGTTTTATAAATTCTCAGTTCGAAAGCATAAATTGTAGTCGATAACGTTTGACTGAATTTTATTTCTTCTTCTATTTTGTTTAAGCATGTTGTATTGTACTTCATCCAGCTGATTTTAGAAAGCATAGATTTTCGGCTTTACAATACACAATAGTGATGCATGTACCCAATGCATGCATAAAGTAATGATTCGACTTTGACTTTTTGCCTGATAAGATACATATTATTACGAAAATATGATCCGGAAACCCCTGTTGTTGTTGCCCGTATGAGAGTGGTGAATAAAGGTTACTTCCACTAATGGTGTGTGTACAGCATAATACTACAATTAGCTAACAAAAGCTGAGCATCGTCAATGGCTGCGTTGGTAGAGGTGCTTGCTGTAAAACAGAAGATCATGTGTTCGAGCCCACCTTCGGACGTTCGTACAAGGGAAAATAATGATTGTAATGCAATTAAAAATTAAAACCCTCCCGAAAAGGAAAAGACAATTATTGTGTGAAGCCATGGTAGATATTTTAGTGGAGTCGTGTAATTTAAATAAATAAAAGAAAAAGTAAGAACGTTAGCGGTAAGCGCAGGGAAGTGTAACAGCATAACAACAGTGTATGGCAGACGTGCGGTTATGGCTATTAGATAAATGGGATGGCTACTGGCTTGGATAAAAAGACGTAGTGAAGTTGTCTGTGGAGAATACAGAATTAATAATGAGCCACAGTGGTATTTGCAATCAAAAGAATCCGTATGTTTGTCTATAAGGGAAAAACGTAACAATATGTAATAGCCTTACTTTCTTGCCTTGAAAGCAGCTGTTGCGCAAGGATACATATTCCATTTTTCCTTACACTTTTTAGATATGATAGACGCCACTGTCAAAAAATGATTGACTAAAATGAATTTCAGTAACGAAATGCGGATTTTTACTTCCACATCAAATATATTTAGAAGTGTTTGCGACGGAAAAAACCTGTGCAAATCGCTTACAGTTTTTAATTTTGTTTGTTTACTTTATTCTTTCATTGTAATCTAAAATTAAATCGAATTACACTGGCATTAAGGATGATTCTCTTTTTTCATCATATTTATATATTAAATGTAACAACATAAACATAAAACATGCAACTTTAATAACTAATGATTTATTAATCAAGTTTGTGTGCCTATTATTTTTTCTGTGCTCTCCATTCGGGAGTATGAACTTGACAACCTTCCTTAAAAGTTTTAAAAGAAAGAAATTGTTGTTTTTAAAGCTTAATTTTTTTAACCTAAAATAATAAATGGTTCATTTGAAATCTGGACGAATAAAGCTTTTGATTTTTGGTTTGATTGAATAATCGCCTTTTTAAAATTAGCAATAGGCCAATCCAAATTTTAAAAATGTAAAAATTTAGGTACGCAGCTTGACAGATAACAAAATTCTGCATCGTATAGTGACTTTTCAAGGCTTTTGCTTGAGATTTGTCATTTAAGGATACTGTTAAATTTAGGAAAGTTGAGTAAATCGCAAGCAATTTTAGTGGCTTTTTACGAGTTTGAGAGGCTTGCAATATATTTTATGTGGCTTAACGAATAAAAATTTTGTATTGATGTTTTTCAGTGAATGGTAAAATTTAGTTTGAAATTAAAAAAAGGATATTTTTCGTAAATTTTTTTGTTAAAAAAAGTGAAATGTTTATGAGAGTGATCTCCATTGTGATCCCAAAAATGTTTCTATCTCTACTTTTATTCCGTAGAAAAAAAACGAGCGTTTTTGCGACACATTTTGCGAATTTGTTTTTTGAAAATTTGACACTTGTCATCCATAACAATGTACCTTTTATTAACCGACTTCAAAGAAAGAAGGAGATTATCAATTCGACTGAATGTTGGTTTTTATATTTGTGCCTCCATTACTCAGTCACTTCGGGATCAATTTTGAATTTTTTTATTTGAAAGATGGTGCTGACAGATTGCCTCCGTTTTAAAAACAGTTCATAGTCTTTAAAATTAAAGGGTATCCCCATACAAAATACATGTTTTTAATATGTATTATGAACCGTAAAGGGCAACACTTTAAAATTAAAACAAGCAATGGTACTATATTCGGCTATGACGAATCTTATATAACCTTCACCACCAATGTAAATCTAGTTTAGTAAAGTAACTCCATTAAAAAAGCAAATAATTGGGGTGACAAAATTGGTACTGCATATATATAATTTTACATAAAAATTACATCGACTCTTAATAGGTTAAGCTTTCTTTAAAAAATATTATTATTTTCTTAAATATCTCTTCAAAAGGTTTTAAATTATACCCATATTCAAATTCGGAAAATAAGGGGGAGCGCCAATTTTTTCACTGGATGTTTTTTTCTTATTTTTTAATTCTCTATCGCCCTATACATTTATTTTTTTGATTGGAGTTACTCCAATAGAGGTAGGCGTGGTGTTTTGCGAGCTGCCTCGAGGTACATAGACTGATCATGCTCATTTCCAATGGCACCTCTTTCGACAATATATCTGATCGATTGACATATTTATTTATAACACATACGGACGGATGGACAGACGGAATCGCTCTATCGACTTCTCTATTCATAAGAAGTCAGAAATGGATATTGTAAAAATTATCAATAGAATGACAAACTTAGATATATCCTTTTTCCAATTTTTGTGGTGGAGGGTATAAAAACTATGTACCACTATAGCTTCCAATGGCAAAAAGTTATAAAAAAATAATTCTAAAAATTAAGGGTGTCTCCTCTATTACATATATAAAAAGTAAATTGCTGTGACCATTATAGTTACAAGTATTAATGTTAAAAATAATAAATTTAAGAGTGCCCCAATAGTTTACTTAATTTGATGTACACTTTGTCAATAAAGTCTGCGTTCACAACACCAAAATGTCTTACTATCACAAAATACAACAATAAATATGAGATTAAAACGAATATTTTTTAACGTACTTGCTGCTAACAACTTTTAGATAAAAAAAAATGGGAATCAAATCCCAGATTGTTCCCATCTCTTGTTTTTAAACGAGACTTGAATCTGGCAATGCTTGAGTATAGCAACCAAAAAGTCTGCGTTCACTTGTTTCGTTTTAAAAGTACCGTTACATTTTAAGATTTTTTCTTGTTTTTTTTCATCTTCTCTTCTTTTTTGTTACAACTAGTCTTTTAATGAGCTGATTTGTACATTATTATTTAAAAGTGAAAGAAATTTTAAAACATGGAAAACAAGAATAAAGAAATTAGTGTTTCAGAGAGAAAAATAATTATTAAATTGTGGAAGGAAGGAAAAAGCTTCCGAAAAATTGGCCAAACTGTTGGGAGAACATATTCGTCTGTCCAGCGGGTGATAAACAACTTCAAAGAAACAGGAGTTTTAACACCAAAACCTCGGTCTGGTCGGCCAAAAATTTTATCAGCACAGGAAGAGCGCAAGGTTACTAATATGGCGAAGGTAAATCCTCGAATTACATCTTGGAAAATTGTGGAAAATTTAAGCCAGTCATTCCAAAAGAGTATTTGCGCTGAAACTGCGAGAAAAATTTTACGAAAAGCTGGCTATCATGGCAGATTTGCAAGATGAAAGCCATTCATATCTGTTGTTAACAGAAGGAAGCGCGTTGAATTCGCTCACAATTACATAGATAAGCCACCAAAGTTTTGGAGACAGGTTTTATTTTCAGACGAAAGTAAGTTCTGCATATTTGGAATAAAAGGTCGTGAAATTGTGTGGCGAAAGTCAGGAACCGAGCTCGATAAACAAAATCTGGTGGGTACAGTAAAACACGGTGGTGGTGGAGTTATGGTTTGGGGATGTATGGCGGATTCGGGTGCGGGTCAACTTGAATTTATTGAGTCCACCGTGGATAAATATGCATACTTAAATATATTAAAAAATAAATAATTCCTCCTCTATAATGCTCCAAAACAGCTTAAGACACCCCCCAATTGCCAGATCTCAATCCTATTGAGCATCTGTGGGATTTATTAGAGAAAAAAATTCGCCAGCATGTAATTACGAGCAAAGAGACCTTGCGAAATGTTATACGGGAAGAGTGGGAGAACATAAGTGCTGAGGAAACAGAAAAGTTGGTAAATTCCATGCCAAACAGACTGAAGTCAGTCCTGAAGCAACGTGGCTATCCAACAAAATATTAAATTTAGGATTTAATCATATTTATCAAGCTTTTCTTTATTTATTTTAACACTGAACGCAGACTTTTTTGTACCTATATTTATGATGCTTTAGTTTAAAAATGAATTAATTTTTCGGTTTATGTTATTTAGTTATTTTAAGCAAATGGTGTAAATAAAGAATCTGTGGAAAAATTTTTCTATAAATTTAATACTTAATGTGGGTTTTTATATATTTTCTAAAAATACATTAGGTGAACTCAGACTTTATTGATTATGTGTATATGAACATACTTTAGAACATTTGTGGAACAGACGCTTCAAGTTTACAATAAATCTTTATAGCTTAGTCCGCTATAACAACAAGTTCATAATATAAATTTAGAAATTATCTAAAGGGTGATCCCAAATTAACGTTATCTTTCGAACCATTATAAACAAACACTTGAAAATTAGAGAGAATATCTACTACTTTGCTTGGTATAAGGTAAGAAGTATAAAAATTTTAGAAAATAAATTAAAGAGTGTGTCAATAGTTGATGTAATATTATGTATATGGCCAAACTGTTGAACCGTTATAGACGGTTGAACTTTACAAAGGACCTGATTGCTAAGTCTGCTACAACAGCAAGTATAATATTTTAATTTGGAAATTAAAGGGTGTCCCTATAGTTGCTATAATTTGATGCTGAACAGTTGTAGATAGACGGTTGCAATTAGCAAGGAGCAAAGTCTGCTACAGCAAGTATAAAGTTTGGAATATAAGGGTATAGCTAATGTAATTTGATATATGTGGCCATACCTTTGAACCGTTATAAGCAGACAGGTAAAATCTGTTTTGAAGTTGGTTTTTTTGTCCGAATTATTTTAATTTATTTTTGGTTATGTAATAATGTGCTTCTTTTTTTTGCTAACGCAAAACGAATCGAAAACAGGCGAATGCGTTAGCTCATGTGACCTGCAGATGATTGCCTTCAACTTGCAAACGACAAAATTGCTTATTATACTCTTCGGCACAGGTGGAAAAAGGGTATATCTAAGTTTTTATTTCATTTGCAATATCTGAAATATCCATTTCCGTCCCCATAAAGTATATACATATATTCTTAGAAAATTTAAATACTCCAATCAATCAGGATAAGTGATTAGATAAAGTCTGTACCTGGCAATAAGCCCTTATCAGACGCTGGTCAAACTACTATTCTGTGCAATTTTAAGACCATGGCATGCAGGACCATGAATCTACCCCTTGATACAGGGTCGGAGCCTATAAACTCCTCTGTTGAGAGTGCAACAACACACTACCACAACCACCACGTGTACCCCGTAGGGACCTCACAAATAACCGTCTAAAGACCGTATGGGCTACCGGTTCCCCTGGTGCCAGTTTATTTAGGCTTTTAATAATTATACATTATTAACATTAAGGAAACTGGTAAAATCCTTCGACAGTACCTAACTGTCTATCCAGCTTCAGTGCTTGCACGCCGGGGGACTGGTTCCCCCTATACCCCCGAGGACTCCCGTCTGCACCTAGGTTAGGTCAACACAGACTCTTGGTGCCCCCGGGGGGGACGCCAATCGATCAGACATAGTTTCGGTCCATGTCCTTCTAGGCAGCGAAAAAGAAAACACCACGCCTGCCTATAATTTTGTTAAATCTTTTTTTCAACTTTTGTTTGTATTTTGTGGTTGTTTTTTATGATTATTGAGTAATGAAAAGGTAAGAAAAATTGGTAGCTTTTATCTGATACAGCAACCTTTTTATTTACTGTTCTGGGACAGCAACCCTAAGCTAAACTTGAAATTTTCGGCAAAAAACTGTTATCGCTCGGGAATTTCTCATTATCTTCGTAAATGTTAGAATCAGGATTACCTAAAGACTAAAATATTTCATCAAAAAGATTCTTGAAAAGTACCAAAACCCACTGCATCAATAATATTTATTACACTATCACTAAAAAATTTGTGGTAAATTAACAACTCCGCAAGTTTTTCATTACAGAGATCCTTAAAAGCACAAAAATTTATGTTTTAATAACACTTGCAAATACTATCAATCTATGCTAACGTTTAAAAGAAAATACGACTAAAATTTCTCATTAATAACGGTATTTTTAAAATTATGAAATTAGTAAATTTTACGCATTAATATGATTCGGAATAGCCGAATATAGCATTCCTAATTGTTGCTACTAATTTACACCTAATTTTTAAATAAATAAAAAAAAAATTCGTAGAAGTTTTTGCTTATCGAAGTGAAAACATAGAAAAAAATTCTAATTTACCAGTGATGCCTGATACTTGTGGAGTTCGCGATTTAGATCTTTCGAAAAAAAGTGTTTTATGCATAACTAAAAAATGGTTTTATATGGATTACGAACGACCTGTTTTAAATATTAGACACAATTTGAAATCTTTCTTATAATTTTAAGAAATGTATAGTGATTATAACGCCCTTAAAGACGAAATGAAGCAAGAATTGGCGGCCATCTGGGAATCTCTTAAGGCTCATGCAATTGAAATAAATGTTTAATATAATACTATCATTGAGGCAATTCCCAAGAAACTTGCTGTAAATATTAATAATTATCTATTCCAGATATGCCTCGATACCCTAATGGGAATTAGCATACTATGATCACTCTTCCAAACTAGACAGTTTTTTTATTTAATTATGCGCACTAATAAGGAAGTTACTTGTATAAAATTTTAAGACCCTTTGCCTTTAAGTTACCTAGGTAATCGCTAACATTTTTTGAGTTTGTATGGGAGGTACCACACCCACTGTCCTAATTCATCCAGTATTTCGCTAGACTGTGCAAATTATTAAGAAAGTTTCTAGTAAAAAAAAAAAAACAGGTTTCTAAGTTTTATAATTCTTTTTCATTTTGTGTTGGAAGTCCACGGCTACTATTCCAAAACACACTGTGTTTCGCTAAACTATGTACATGATACGGGAGTTAGTGGTACAAAATTTCATGAGTCTACCTGTTATAGTTCTCTAGCTACACGCTAACAATTTTTCACTTTGTGTAGTACGCGATGTTACCAACCGCACAGCTGATAGCAAACTGCGTAACATTTTAGGAAGATCGGTACTTCGGTGTAGCCAGCTATAAAATTTCGACAAACAAGCAAACAACCAGATTTTGTGCTTTATGTATGTATTGATTTAAAAATTGAAAGAACCAATAAGGTTGCTGCTACTGAAAAATTTGGCGAAATTTTATCGAAAATCTTATGGATATATATAGTAAAATTAAACCAGGAAATAAAAAGATATTCTAACTTATTTTTGTATTTTTTTATAAGTCGACAAGCCTTATAAACTGGCTTGCAGAAGTTCTTTGGTAAGCGAAGGCCGGCAATGCAACAAATCTTTGGTAAGCGAAGCCGGTGCTAGTTATACCATAGGAGAGAATATTTTTGCGCCCGGCTGATGGCCGTCAATGCAATAAATCTATGGTAAGTGAACCTGTTGTTGTTTTAAGTGCGGACATTATTATATTTTTAACTTTTTATTCTCTGGCTCCCCAATATTAGTCTTTTTGATTGTAGTTACCTCACTAAACTAGATTTATATATATGGTGAAGGTCATATAAGATTCGACATAGGCGAATATAACACTCTTACTTGCTTCAACTTTGGTTAGTATACCTGCAGGTTGTTGTCTTTACTACTTATTCACCTCTTAACGCATATTTACCACAATTACACCAGATGGGACAACAACCCTAAGAAAAACTTACAATTTTTGCCGCTTCTTTTGAATAGAAAAACATAATTATTGAAGAGAATTTCTACATACATATACATATGGTAAAGGGTATATAAGATTTTTCAAAGCCACATATAGCTTTCTTCCTTGTTAATTTATTGCTTACGTTTATTTTTAGAGCGAACATATTTTTATAGCTTTGTGTAAATTTTAACTGCATATTCATAACAAACAAAAGAAGTTTGAAATATGTTTTATGACAAAATTTCCATACAAATTTCAAATTTGTCCTAAAATACATTTCAAATCTATTTTGATATTTTATGAATGCGGCATTAAGTGTCGCCTACTGCGGTTGAAAATCTAAATTCATATACTTTAAAATCTTGTCACTATAGAAACACTTTTTATATTTATTTTTTATTTTTATTTGTTCTTATAACAGACATAAAAATACTTTTAGCCCATTCAGGCTGCCACGAAAACACGTAATTTCGCATTCATTTTACCATTGCCCAAATCAACTTATTTTACTAAATTTCAACGAAATTAATTTGAAATTACGATAGACAACGCTGTTTTTGAGTAAATTACTACCTTATGAGCAACCATGAGCATATTTACAATACACATACATAGGTACATACATTGATATTTACAAACATATAAGTATGTATAATAACATTTATCGTGGATTATAAAAATTACAGACATCTACTGAATTTCAGGCGCACAGTATTAATTTATTTTTTGCTATTTTATTATTGATAGCTTCCCATTTGGTTAATAATAAGTTTTGTTTCTATGTTGTACAAAATTTTTTAGCGAAAGAATAAAATAATATTAATAAAAATAAACAGCTGTTTCACAAATTAACTCAATTGCCAAAAAGTCCAGTATAAACACCTTAGATATCGTTCGTAATTTCAACTTGAAATTACTTAATTTCGTGGCAGCCTGAACAAGCTATTAAACGTAAAGTATTTGCATATTGCGGTTCAGGAACAAGGGATAATTAGGTCAATGTTGGGGTATCATTAAAAACAAGGTTTTAGTTTTTGTACTCGTTACTATAGCGGGCATAGTTTTACACGCACTGCAAATTAGATTTGTCTGCCTATCACAGTTCAAAAAATAACAATGTATTTATGAATATTACGTCACGTACACCCTTTATTTGTTATTTTAGCGGCTTTAAAGTCTACTGCAGTTAGGGAGATAGATCGGGCTCTGACAGACGCACTGAAATTGTATCGAAAATAGGGTTAAGTTTTTAATTTTGTGTGACAAAACCTGAACAGTTGCTTTCCATCCTTACGGCACAAAATGACGGCAAATTGAGATATTCAGAAAGAGACTAATGTAATAGCCACACATTATAAAAGTTTTTAATGCAGCTGTCACTAAAGATGTCACACTATCATGAGAGGAACACTTAAATAACATTAAAATAATTAAGCAACAAAATGATACATTTAGAACACAACAGAAAAATGCCTTGAAGTTCAATATATTTAATGAAGTAATATTCAATACTTATGTTATTCACCTCACCAACGCTGACTCATAACATTCCGCAGAGTTATATTTTAAATAAATGGATGATTGCTGTGAATAGACTGGTTTTACTCTGGTTCTTATTTATTTTCATTGTTGTGCACCATATTCTGTTTAATATTTATAACACAACAGAATATTTACATGTACATAAGGAACTTGTTTTTTTTTTGGAAATTTGTCTCGTGAAAAAAGAGGAATCGTTACCCAGTGCAAATCAATAAAATAAGTAAATCACACATATATATTTATATATATATATATTTATATATATACTCGTAATAGTGCCCTCCTTTGTCGGTTTTTTATTCAACAGCATTTACATGTCGGCAAAAAAAAAAAAAAATTGTCTTACCAACTTTAAAATTTTAATTCGCCCACGTAAAATCAGAGGACATGCAACACTTCTAAAATAAATATGATGTGCAATTGCTTTTGATAAATTTTCAACTTTGGTAGAGGTGGTTTTTTTCTCTTTCTTTTTTCGTGTTCATAGTTTAAAAAAATACTTTAATTACTGTTCAATGTTTAAACGTGAATATCTGCCAGTTAAATTATTGTTATAAGAATGATACAAGTTTGTTTTTTTGTTTCACCTAATGATTGTTTAATGTCACATTTTTAAAGTAATTTTAAGGGGATTTATTTTTACTTAAAAAAAAAACATTCCATTTTAAGACCATGTTGAGATAACGAAGTAAATGCGTATTGGTATGTGGTAAGGCATTGATATTGTATTATATATTTGTTTACTTAAATATTTAAGTCTCTTGATTTCTTGTAGTTTTTAATAAAAAATAAATAATAATAATAAATACAAAGTTTTTATTTTAATTCTACAAATCATATTTAAAATCTTTTACAAAGTTTTACGCCGTTATTTTTTTTTCTTTTTTGAAAGTTACTGATCGTTACATTTTGATTAAAATTTATAGCAAACAAACTTCACGTTTATTTGCAGTAAATTCTAAAATGATTGATGTCCAGTGTTTCAGCTGATTCAGCGTATTGTGTTTTTAATTCACTTTATTTTGTGTGATTTCTAGAGTAGAATAATAATTAAAATGTTTTTAATCGGTAAATTCCGTTCATAATTTATGAGTTCATTTTAATCGCAAATACCTTTTTTCTTTGAAAAGTTATTTTTGACCAAAGTTAAGAAGAAACAAAAATAACGTTAATAATCATTTTGTAAAAGTTCTTGAAACCTACAGGACTTTCAGAATATTTAGACATATAAATTATAAAAAATTTAAATAAATTTCATAACTAATTACAAAGTTTTAATTAGCCTGTAGTTAGTTACCATAAATAAAGCACAAGAATACAAAAACTGTGCACAGTGGGGCAGAATCAAATTGTTTTGGAACTAACTAAGCCATAAGTTAAGGGTTAGGCCGAAATACCTAAAATTTGAATTGAGCATTGCAGAGGAGTATCTGAGCTTAAGTTTTAAAGCTAAATACTATCCACTTTCTAGGGGGCGCTATGTTGTTTAAAGTCGGGCATCTGCCGCCTGTAAACTTATCTAATGCTTGCAATTGCTTAAATTTTTGTTTGATTTTTAAAAATTAGACATGGTCAATAAAAGTTATTATATTTAGGTGAATCTTTTTTGTTTTGATATTAGAACAAAATTTAAAAATTTGTTGCTGATCTCTGAAAATTTTGAAAAATTATGGTCAAAACCAATTTGAGAAAAGTAAAAATATTAAATATGCAATAACATTTTTGCGTATGTGTAGTTTGTAAACTAAAATTAAATGGCAAAAAAACTGCCGCATGAAGATAAAGGAAATCCCACAATTTCTAAAATAATTACCAAAAATCCTAAAAATGAAAGTTTTTACTCTCCACATATGGACTAGGGCTTACGAAATACTTTCAGCAACAATTCGAAGTATCTATAGCGTTTTTATGGCACTCCTATTTTTCCGATTCCCGCTTTGCGATTTTAAAACATTTAGGCTTAAGTCAAAATTCTTATATTAAATAGGTAAAATTGAATGACCAACATCTCCCACAAGAACGATCGCTTAAACGAGCACAAACAAACAAAAATAAAAAAATTAATCACAAAAAAAATATCGCGCTAATTATCCCGAAACAAATGGGCCTGTTAGTAAATGCATCGCTGCACTGCATATGATACGCAGTACGTTCGTAAATGCAAAAAGTTGGCAGCACTGCAAATGTCATCTGTTCGTTAGTGCATCACTGAAGTATATTAATCGCAAATAAAAGCAAAAAACTAATCATAAAAATGGCTGATGCAATGAACGTCTTTTTCTGTTTAATAATTTTTATAGAATTAAATTTAAATTTTTTTTAATCTTCTTTTTTCAGTATTTTACACAAATTTGTATCATTTTTATCAATTTATCTGTTTTCAAAGTATTTATTCGTTCGTTAATGCAAACACTAAAATGAGCAAAACAAAGCATACGCAACAGCTTATTAGCAGTGGCGGTGGAGAATAATCATATTATGCAGCGCAGTGATGCATTAACGAACAGGCCCAATTATTAAAATCACCGACATTGGTTATTGAGCGTGCAAGCACGTCTCGGTGGCCATTTCGCTACAGCATACTTAGCTCTTCAGGAAACTTCTCAAAAACATTTTAAATAAACTAAATTGTGCTTGATTCGTTCAAATATAAATATTTCATGATATTCTCATAAAATATTTATTATTTTAAACTAAACTAAAAAATGAAATGTATTACTGCGGGGAAAGCATATCAATATGGCCATTTCGGTTCTGCTCATATATAGCTCATCAGAGGATTCTACCCAAATTTTGTCGAAACAATAAAGACAAAAATCAAAGTTTAAGCGAAAACAACAATAATCAACGCTGATTTTATTCATCTTTATCCACTGTAAACGGCTGCCTTTTTGCGGCTATTATATACAGTTAAAAGATAATGAACAATAAAATTAAAACAACAAATAAACTATCACAAAAACACGACGATATTTTTTTTGTTTTATGCTCGGGCACTTGCAAATTAATAGTTAAAATTAAGTCACGGGAATATTAAATTAATTAATCTTTAAAAAATTATCGCCCTTATTATCCCGAAACTAATTATTAAAATCACCGATATTAATACTAATAATTTTGTAAAGATAAATTAATTTAATATTTCCGTGATTTAATTTTAAAAATAAAAAATGTTTATATATTCCTTAAAAAAATTTGTATCTATCAAGAAAAAAAACATACGTACGCTAACTACGATAAAAAATTAAAAAATTTTTTTTTTTAATTGTACCCAATATTTTGAAAAAAATGGACCAGGGTATCGAGAATCAAAAATTCTACTGCTCTTCTACGCTCATGTTAAATTTTGGATTAATCGTTGCAGCCCTTTACAAATGGCTGAGCTGCTTTCAAAATATATTGATTCTGCCCCACTGTGCAGAGTTTATTAATCAGATTTTTTCAGAAGGCATCGAAATCAACATTCAAAATTGACATATGGAAGAAAAATGTTCAACAAATAGTATCTTAAATTAGAACATGAACAGTGTAGTCATTCAGTCCACAATTAAGCCAAACTAAAAAATCTAAAAAAAAAAAAAAATGTTAGCAATAAGTGGAAAATACACCTACGTATTATTGTCAGCTCTTGGCACCATCAGAGGTAATTAATGCTCATTAGGCAATTTATCACTTCGCTTTATTGTTAAAAAAAAGCAAAATGTTGGTCCCTTCGTAAATGTAAATCGCAGCAGATATTAAAAAATCGATTTTGCGTAGCATGTTTTTGACATGCATGTTTGTCTGTGATGTGGCGAGACATTTTTTATTCACGTGGTTATTGTGTTAACATCCATCTAGCCTTCGATCAAGAACGAAAATTTGTAAGCTAGCAATATGTTTAATCTAAAAAATCGCTTACTCGCCTAAGGTAGGATAATTTTTGTAGCAGTTCAAGAATCATAGATGGCAACTTAGTGACTAAACATGGATGTCTCCAAAGCCGTATTAAAACTATAAAATTTTTGATTAGATTTTATCAATGCAGAAAGGAAAACCAAAATGTATGCTTTGTATTTAAAAAAAGAGCGAAAAATAGTTTTGTAAACTTTTTACGTATAGACTAAAACTTGGTATAATTATAAGAACAATAGTGAAGAAAACGAGCAGGTGACAATAAAGCAATTGAATACAATTTTTTAATTATGTTCCTTAATTCTTTCTTGCGGTGGCCAATTTCTAATCAAACGAAAATAAAAATACTGAGACCTATCCGCATTTTCTTTCACGTCTCACAGTTATTGTTTCCGTATGAGCGTGGTGAATTAGTCACTTCCATAATGGTGTGTGTATAGAATAATACCAAAATTAGCAAACAAAAGCTGAGCAACCTCAATGGCTACGTTGACAGAGGTGCTTGCTGTAAAACAGATGATCGTGAGTTCGAGCCCACCTTCGGGCATGCGTACAATGGAAAATAATAAAGCAAAAGACAATTATTGTGTGAAGCCATGGCAGATAATTTAGTGGAGCCGTCCAATTTAATAAAAGAGTAACAGATAATTGTCAAGACGCCCTGTATAATAAAAAGTAAGAACGGTAGCGGTTAGCGCAGGCAAGCGTAACAGAATAACAACGGTGGTGTATGACAGACGTGTGTTGTGGCTATTAGGTAAAAGAGATGACTGGCTTGGTTAAAAGGTGTAGTGGAGTAAGTCTGTGGATGGTTATGGTTACTAAACAAGGCATCGAGTAGTTCATGTCTCGCCGGAGTAACACAGTAGTGTAGCATGTTTAGTAAATAAGAGACCATGGGATTAAGAAGTATAGCCAGCGAAAGCCATAAAATAAAAATACAGAATTTATAATGAGCCACAGTGGTAGTTGCAATCAAAAGAAGTCGTGCGTTTGTTCTAAAAGGGAAAAACGTAACAATATATTAGCCAAGCTTTATCATGTAGTCACAAATGGTCTTACCTCAATGCAGTTAAGGTTAAGAAAAGGAGGTGCTACAAATCTAAGTCATACAGCTAGCGGTTCTTTATGATCCTTCTTGTCATAAGCTTTGCTATCTATCAATAATCAATCCATCTGATTCCCAGTCTGCAGCTTGCCAAGTCGCTTACCTCTTTGTAAAATCAAAACTTCGGCCTTAGTCCTGGACTATGACAGATAATGCGTTCCACAGTTCCTAACTCCTATAATGTTTATTTTGAGCCATTGAAAACCTGCAATCTCTTTACCTCTTAAGGATAATTACATGGTGTACATAGTTTGTTTTCTATGTTATTTATTTTAAACTATGTTTTGTATTAATATAATTTATTTATTCTTATCATTATTTGTCTACGTAAGGTTTGAGTTGACATATAATGTTTTTAACAGCTTATTTATTCTAAGTCAAAACCAAATGAGTGTAACAAAGACATAAAAAACTTCCATAGTTTCTACTGTTATGCCAGTTGATTAATTAAATTTTATCTAAGTGTGCAGGAAGCAACCTTGCTCTTCTATTTGACAAAAAAAAAAAAAAAAATAATAATACCGCAACTACCTAAAAGCAGATACATCGGTAGTCATAACTATGTAATTAAAAAAAAAGTGCGGTGTTACGGGCTTGAGTTATTAAGGCATTTCCACTATTTGAAATATAGAAAATTTCAACGTTGATACAACAAAATGCTATCACCGCAGCGCCCTGAATTGGCACTAAGGCTACCACATGAAATTTGTTCAAGATGATATCGTCAAACATACAGCAACATGTTTAAAGAAGATGGAAAAACCCCTTCTAAACCGGTGCCAACAAGACCTCCGACTAAAAGTGAGGATGAACGTTTAACGTTAAAGCAAAAAATCATTTCTGGTCCAGCACAGCCTAAATTATGTATAAGAATACTTATTGTTAGTTCCATTAATAATTCATACGCAAAAGAAATTTCACATCACATCCTTATTGAAGATTAAAAAGCATTTAATAAACAGAAAACTCAAAAATATTGCCACTGGGGTTAAGTGTTATTATTTTGGTCATGGCAACAAAGACTAAAATGATTTTACAAGACTTTTAGACATCTATTCTGTTTACACATTTTTTATTTTATTTTTTTTATTTTTAATTTAAAAGTTTGTTTTTCATGTCAAAATTTTTTTTGTCATAAATTAATTTTATAGAGATCATTGACATTTAGAGAAAATTACACATTTGTGGGCGATGGCGTCAATGAACTTATTTTGTTAAAATATCAACAGCCAAGATGAAATCTTACTGGCAGTCACCACCAAACGAACTGTTAGGAGACGTTTCTAAATTCAAATTTACCTATTTTTACACTGTCAAGAATTCATATTTATTACCCTTGTAAATCTTGTGGAGGTTTTTTGATATATAAATTTGTTTTGTGTTAATGGTGCCTCTAATTTCATTAATTTTTTTTTAAGAAAAATCAAAGTTTGAAAACTAAAAAAAAAAAAAAAAAAAAAAAAAATTGCGAATCACGCTAATAAATTTCGAATACCAAAGGAAAGATATTTAAATTTACAATAGCACATTTGGTAGTATAATTAACTTTGATCAAACACATTAATGAAAATCCTACTAAGAAGTAGAACTAAAGAAAAGACACTATAGGAATAGTTCAATACTTACAGTTTATCTCATAAAAAGTTTAAATTTTTGGTTTAAAGCAATATTAGGTGACCGCAGGGCCGTCGTTGATGTTGATGAGCTAACTAAACAAGAGGAAGCCGAATTTAATTTATGCTTTTATCATTATTTGGTACTTTAAATGAAATTGTACCAGTAGGATTCTTTCTCCTACATTTGCAGCAGTGTACAGCAATTCTCATATTTCAATTTTTGGTTTTGAAATTTAGTTTTATTAAATTTAAAATTTTTTTTTGGCTGTTTCAATTTATTTGAAAATTTTTTGCTTTGAAAGTTATTTTATTTTTAAAATTTTTGACCACAACGTCGACCACAAACAAAAACCAGCTGGACTATTAAGACCACTTGTAAATTAATTTGCCTTGTTTTAAAGTTTGCAATACTTATTAAAAACTTTTCTTAAAGCTATTCAAAAACACACAATAACAGTTCAATAGCTATTCTACACGTTAAGCAATGTCACTTTTTTATCTGGCAGCTCCTATTATCATTAAGTACTTAGTACTTTTAAAAAACAATTTTCAAATTTTCATAATTTTCTTTATATTTATTTTACTCAAGAAAAAATGAACATTTTTAGTAAAAATATATGTTCTGGTTACTGTAAAATACACGAACTAGAAACGTAATAAACAAATGAATAAATAAATATGTTCTGTTCATTCTGGTCATAGATAAGTGAAAAGTATTCAATTAATAAGTTCTTCAACATTTTATACACTTCAGTATTCAAATATACTTGTTTTCATTCATTTTTATTAAATGGAATTAATCTATTAACGAGCTTGATAGGAATTTTGATAATTTCTCTAATTGACCCATTTTGCCACATGGTGATTGAGAATCTCAAGTTGAGATATCACAATATATATATTTATAAAAACTGTAAAGGTCTATAACTTGAAAAATAAATATTTTTCCCATAAAATTAATTTCTCTACGCCTTATTTTATAAACAACATATCTTCGTCTGCGTGTCATTTCTATTTTTTTTTAAATTTAAATTTAGAAAAAAGTGGCCCATATTCTTAGTTATAGACTAAAGTCGACTCTTTCTAAAGTATACTCTAAAATAAAAGGCTCTTATTATCTTTTTTGCTTTCATAGTCAAAAGTAAAGTATACTTTAAGTTTAGCCGCCTTTCACTGGGTGTCAACTGTAATTTGATAAATGTTTTCGTACAATTTCTAAACAAACATTAGAAAAAAGTAACTTTCAGGTCTGTTCTACAAATCACTTTTTGTCAAAGTGATTTCAAATCACGCAAAAGGTGTTCTGCGTACAAAATATACTGAAATCACGTGATTTAAAACGTTTAGCAAAATGGCTGCCGATTTGAAATCACTTGCTCGTTTTTTCTAATTATTTCGCTTAGAATATAATAATAATGACATTATATATTTAAAACGATATGTCTTCTTCTTATTTTTGCAAAAAAATTAGTTTTTATACACAAAAAAAACGAAATTATTCATAAATTTTCAAAGACACTGCATATTTTATAAAAAATTGTCTTGCTTTATTTAATAATGCTCGTGATTTTCTCTTTCTCGTTAGCGGTTAGCTGATTTGTGTTTCCAAATTGTCAGAGTATAAAATGTCATTTAAGATTTATCTTATTTATGCTAATGTTTCCAGCATCAAATTTAGAAAAAATTAAGTGTAAAATATAAAATAGTAGCAACTTCCTAAACTTTTTGCATTAATTTTCACATTTTCAATTTTAATTTGAACTCCAAATTTTAGCCCTTCGATCAGCTCCAACAACTAAATGAAAGTACATGTATTACAAACAATTTATTTTTACTCCACGCATTTTAACTTACTTATATTACTAATATTATTTTTATTGCAAATGTAAAAAAAATAAAAAAAACACAACACAAATCTAAAAAATCAACCGTTTTCTCCTGTTTTCGAAAAATTAAAACCACGCTGAAAAATTGAAAATCACGTGATTTGCAGAACACCGCCAAATCGTCTGCGTGATTTTAAAACCGTTCGTGATTCGAATTCACGTGATTTTCAGAACAGACCTGTTTGTTTATATTTTGTTCACTTTGGTATAGAAATCAGATATAGAGTATTGTGTTCTTAAACCAAATAAAATAATTTTGGAAAAATTAGTTAAAAACAGCTTAAGGTAGTTTTAAATTTAGAGTTGACTTTCTCGCCAAGAGTATATTTTAAATTGTCTATGAATGAATTAGAGTCGACTCTAAAGTAAAACCGACTTTAGTTCCCTTAAAGTATACTTTATTATGTAACTATGAATATGGGCCAGTGTTTTTAAATATTTATTTATTTCGGAGTTCTGTAGATAGTATGAAAAATTTTCCATTTACAAGACTAAAATGTGCAGAAAATTGTTTTAGTACCATTATACTGCTAAAATTGGGTGCATTTACATTTGTGTATCTATATTCTCTATGGAATGACTTATTTTTATTTTGAACAAAAAAAACTATTATATTGGAATCAAGGTTCTTAGGGACCTCCCTTAAAATTTTTGTTCAAACCCAACCAGTAGTTTTTACGTGAGGCGAACACAGACAGCCATACAGACAGACAAAAATTCAAAAAATAGGTGTCTTGTATTCCATATTGATTACTATCTACACCAACATCAAAATTTTCAAAAAATATTTAATGTACAAACTTAAATAGACTTAAATTTTGATTTAAAAAATTATTTACTAAGGGTTTTTGAGATTATTAATTATTTATGAATAGAGTTTTATTAACATTTGGCTTTTTTAAAATTTATTAACCCGTTTTAAGTTTTTACGAATACGGCCGTTAAACTTTATTAGTGGGACTCAGTGAATAATATTTATATGGAGATCGCCCGGCTTCGCTTGCATATACACTCGCTTTTGTAAAAATGATGCTTGAGTTTTTTACACAAATAAATTTATGTATTTCGTCGATGCTGTTTTTAATATTCTTCTTAAACGCACGGTTTGTTAAGGTTTGTAGGCATAGATTTTGAATTTGAAATAATAACCTCTTAAAAGAGCGAGAGCCCGAAGAAGAATTATACCAAGCAAAAATTGAGTTGCTTCTCAGATTTTGGGACAGAATATGTGATTAAGTTTAACGTCTGTACCTGGCGCGAAGCCCTTATCATCGCTTGTAGGACCATGAATCTTTCCCTTACTCAAGAGTGGGATCCTACCCATATTGAGAGTGCAACAGCACACTTCCGTCTATTCCACACCACACCAATAACCGGCTACAGAGAGGGGCGGCTCTCTATATGGGCTATCGCTTCACGAGGTGCCAGTTTATTTACTTGCTATTATTACTTATATGTTATTATCATTTAAGAACACTGGTGCATCCTTTGACAGTTACCCCACTGTCTATCCAGATTCAGAGCCTATATCCCGAAGATACCTGTGTCTAACCCTCTGTTACCTCAGCCAGACTAGAAATACCACGGGGGGAAAAGTTTGGGACATGTGGCATCTATTTTTTAAAATTTCTTGTTGAATTAGCAATAAATATTTTCATCCAGAGTTTTAAAATATACCAGCCAATGCTACACAAAACATTTTCTTTTTCATTGTTGCAGCCGCGGCTAGTTTTTCTAATGATCAGCCAATATATCTATAGCAACTAGTGTTAAGACTTTTCAGTGTAGCGGTTTCGGTTGCATTTCAAACTTTTGTAAAAGTGTTTCCGCATGGCTCGAGATTTCTGCTTTAATCAATAGTATATTGAAATCTTTTTGAATGCTTGATATTTATTATGCAAGTGGCTAACTACAGTAATTTTTAACCGAACCCCACAGCACCATTTTGGTTTAAGAATTGCATTAGAAAGTATTAGTTTACAATCTAAAGTAAGTGTGGAGTTCTTTTTATACTATTTTTATTTGATCAGTTTCGACTTGGCTTTTATTCGGCATTTTCAGGATAAGCGATTTATATCAAAATTAAAAAAGATGCGCTAAAATAAATAATTGAGACTTTGGTGTCTGCAAATCAATCAGTTCAATAAGAAATTTATTTGACGTAAAAAAATGAATTTCTACACATATGATTATCACTAAAACTTATTATCGCAATGCCCTCGTGTTCACAACTACAAATGTTACCTTGCTGCCATTCTATTTACTGGAAACCATAAAAAAGTTAAGAATTGTATTTTAATAGCTCTTAAAAAAATTAAAAAGGCTCACTTTTTAAAACTAACTTTTAAAAATCAAAGGGTGCTCCGAAAGTGACGTGATATTTTTAAAAATATTGTTTTATTTTCAACTAAGATGGGCAGACTCGTCAAATTTGCATAGGGACAGTAAAACTATATGCGCTACAGCAACAAGTAGAAAAAACGTTTGAGGCCGCTGTAGTCTAGGTGGTAAGCACGTTGACTACAAATCTGGCTGACCTGGGTTCAACCCTTGCTGCAGTCAATAAATAAAAAATGTTTTTTTTTCTGTTTAATGGTATAAATACATAAGCAGAATTAACATAAAAACTTGCAGCCTCCTTCGTCGGTACTTCTTCATAGCATACGCCGGCGAAGTAAAATAATTAATAAAATGGCTATATCTATCTCCTTTCACCACCTGTCTTCTCTCTCATCTATCCCTTTCCTAAAGAATGTAGCACGGTTAAAAAACTAAGTAGGCATTAATGCCTGAAGTGCTACTTCTCTTTTTCAAAAAAAACGTTCAAGGGTTTTCCAATATTGACGTGATTATCATTACATGACTTACCTTTTAAACCGTAGTACGCAGACATTGAGAATTCACACAGATTATATACAGAAATGTTCGCTATAAAAATAAATTGTAAGCAATAAAATTAGAAATGAAAGGCTGCTTCCCTATTTTTTAAAACTTAATAGGTAGACGCATGAAATTTGTACAGAAGATGTACTGGTATATCTGCAAGTACAAAAAATTTAAAAGGTATTCCGATAGTAACGTTATTTTCACATACATGGTCTTATGTTTTTGAATCGTAAAAGGCTGAGACTGTAAATTCACAATTGATTTGTATTGCTATGTCGCTATAAAAACAAGTATAAAAAATTAAAACTTCATGTCATTTTCAATGTGGCTAATTTGAAATTTACTCAAAGTATATGTTACTGTAACCGCCCTAACAAGTTAAAGAAAAAATGGAAATTAAAGGGTGACATATGTATATGCAGTTACCAAAATTTATATATTTTTATTAAAGTGAAATTTAAACCTGAGATCCATATTTTAGTAACATGTAGAAAACAGTTTTGTAACTATTTTATAAACGTAACAAAAAATACAAAAACAAAAATATGCCAATATTCTTAGGCAAAAAAAAGTTGTACATAGAAAAAACAAACTTATTATCTTATTATAACTGTAGAAAATTATTATAACTGTAGAAAACTAAAAATATTTCTTCTTAGTATTTTGTTTTGCTTCTTTTACAGTTTGGAGTCTTCTTGGCATATATAGGTAGGTAACCTCTACAGGTATAGATTCCCAGATGTCCCTTAGAGCGTATTTAAGGGTTTCTGTGTTGGTTATATGGTGTTCATTTATTTTTCTTTTCATATAAGCCCACAAATGCTCTATGGGATTCAGGTCAGGGCTTTGGGGAGGGTGCGGTAAAACCTTTTTTGTATTATAAAGCAGCCATTTTCTGACTGCAACGGCAGAGTTCTTTGGGTCGTTGTCTTGAACAAGCAAAATGCTATCCGCCAAGTCCATTTTTTCATGAGATTATATTTAATTGTTTTCTAAAATATTTCAATAATCAATCTTGTACATAGTCCCCTCTATAAAAACAAGATTACCTACGCCGTTTGCGCCCATGGCACCCCAGACCATTACACTTCCACCTCCATGCTTAATAGTATGTGCAATGTTCCGTGATTTTAGGGCTTCGGCTTGCTTCCTCCACACTGACTTCTGACCATCCCTGCCAAATATGTCAAATTTCGACTCGTCTGTGAAAATTACTGAGTTCCAGAAAGCATTGTCTTTGTGTAAATATTAAGCTAAGCGAAGAGGTTTCATACGAACAGAATATACTTTTAAATCTTGCGAGTGGAGAAAGTTTCTAATAGTCTGCGGTGTTACATGAACTATTTCCCCAAATTTTAAGTTCATTAGCTATTTTTATAGCGGAAATTTTTGGATCTATTTTGATATATTTGCAGATTTGTTGACCAGGTCCTCTAGGTCTTTCGCAATATCCACTTTTTTGAAAAGTTTTAATGACATAATGGATTGTGCTGAGTTTTAATTAATATTTTTCCGATTTCACAGAAGACTGTGGAGTCTTCTAATTTTTTCCTTTAAATCTTTCAACGTTTGCTTTTTCGGCATATTTGCTTCTATTTCACAGTAATTAATGCACAGGTTAATTAAAATAATTAATTTTAAGTATTATTAACACGAACTTATCAGAATTTAAAAATAAAATAAAATAAAATAAAAGTGTGTAACGGAACCTTCAGTAAACACAAAACAACAAGTGTACAAGTTTTTTTTTTTGGCGTTGCGGAGTTGTCGTTTTTTTTTATTTTTAGTGATCAAATTATTACGGCTAGTTTCAGAGATTAAAATAAACATGTATTAAAGATAAACAAAATATCATATAGCTTGCGTTTCTTATATTTTAAAACTAATTATACTAATCCCTAATTAAAAGCCAGTACAAATGAGGTGTTGCCGAATACACCATAAGGGCACTTTGTTGCAACACATTTTTCTTGTTTCAGTTTGTCGCCTCCGAATAAGAGGAGAGATTGTAAATTTGAATGAGTCTGTTCAGCCAACTCTAGGCTAGGTTCCATGAACATGTCTTTTTTTTTCCCAATTTTTGTAATATTTAGTGTGGTGCTTAAAAAAACACTGCAGATTTAAAGACATCATATTTTTAAGCAATTTAATAATTAAATTATTTATTTTCACTTTTTTTTTTGGAAAAAAAAAAACTTTTTGTGCTTTCTTTCTTCCTGTTAAATATCTAGTTTTTGTTTTGTTTATTTTGCTTTCTTCATAATAAAAAAAGCGCTATATCTGTCTCACTCTTGAGAACCTACAGAAAACGTAATTGTATTATTTTCTATGTGCCAAGGGTTTCACCTCTGTATACTTATGGTTTTAACAAAAAGATAAGTAAATCCGAGTAAAAATACAACCTCACGGTTGCGGATGTGGTGGTTTTTTTTTTATCTGAAGTTTTGACATTATAAAACGCATAACGAATTCGCACGAAATAAGAATCTATTTTTCCACAAGCTTTTAAATTTAAAATTTTTTTCTCTATCAGCATGTTGCCACAGTTTTTTTTTGATTTTTTAACGTCATATTTGTTAATATTTTTTGTGAATGACTAGGAAAAAGAAGAAAAAGGGTGTACAAGTTTTTTTGTTGCTAACTGTATGTAGTGCGAAACCTTTCGTGTGTGTGTATTATTTATGTGTTGGGGACATATTTACTTTTCATAAACTAACAGTATTGAAAAAGTTTAATTGTTATATACATTTTGCTCTATATGTAAAAGTTGAAAAAATGTTAAGTACCTCAATAAGAAAATTATTTTTATGAATTTCTAGATTTGGGTTTTATCAATCCTGGAGTTTTAGGTTTCGTAATTTCCTAATTTGCATTCCTAACCGACATATTAAATGTCCGAGAGTATGGGTATTAATTCGAATAAAACAGACTGAGTCTTAGCGCAACCAAATGTGATAAACTTACATTTGTGCACATTAACCTTTAATCTTTTTTGAACCTCTTCTCTAGATGACGTAATATTGCATGGAATGCTACTTAAGAGCTTTCGTAAATATAACAGAAGCAAGGTCGATGTTGTGGGCACAAAGTTGCTCCGAGCATTTCAGCAAATTTTCTTCTTTAAGTATGAATTTGCTATCAGTTTGTAGCATTCTTAAAGTCTATAGCATTTTTTGGGCTAGCATGATGAAATGAGCAGAACAGTATATTTTTTTAAAACGGACGGCATTAAACATAACCTTTTAACAAATGAAGCAACTCTATGAACATACCGATGAAAGAAAATCTCTGCTTTTATGTCAGGTCACTGTGCTTAAATAAACAGCATATCGCACACATCGTTCAAAAGTGACTGAGGTCAAAATTTAATTACATTGTTAATTATCTAGTGTATAAATATTTTTATATCATAACCGGTATAGATTATCTAAAAAATAGTCCAAAGTTTTTGTTTTTAACTATTTTTATTCAGTTCACAAACAGTTTTTTAAATTTTTGAAAAGTTAAAATTTTGAGTTGAGTCACTTTTGAACTAGGTGTGCGATATTATTGTTGAATGATTTTGTCTGACCGGAGGCCGCAAAATTTACATTTGTTTTGAAAAAATATTGTTAAAAAACTAAAACGCTTTACGTATTTAAGTAAATTTAACAAAAAACAATAGTTTTTATTTCAAGGTCTTTTTTGTGAAATAATTTCTTTTTTGTAAGGGTATAACATTTTTTTAGTTGCGGCAAATGATCTAAAGGTGAATATTTTCTTTCAAACTAGAAAAAGAGCCTTTGAAGATGGAAGAAAATGATTAATAACACATAAAACTAAAACAGTTGCTTAATTAGTGGACCAATGCAGACAACTTCAAGTGTTTGTCACTTTTACGGAGAAACAAATTTAAAAAACATATTGACGATAAATTTTTCCAGCAATTAGACATGACGTCTTTTATAAATGTGCTGTCCATCATTTTTAACTAATTCTTAGAAACTGAGTTTGTTACTGAAGAAACAACCAACGCTAAGTTGTAACTTTTCCCTATTTTTTATAAATATTTTTTTGTTTAATTTCTTTGTCAATCTTATGTTAACCCTAGAAAGTAAAAAGGTATTGTAGCTTTTCAAAAATACGAAACCATACATGCAAAGATCAATTTGCAGTTACCCCACTTGTTGCAACTTTGTAAAGAAATTATAATTATTTTTTTAATATCGCTTTGTTTTCATTTCTGATTTCATTTTATTTTTCACCTATTTTTTAACTTTTTAGCTTTATAGCTTCTTAAGTAAGTGTTGAGTAGGGTCACTTGTATCTAAATATTTTTTTTTTCAAAAACTAATGCTGTTGAAGAATTACCTTCTTTTTTAATTGACCTAAAGAATCCCCATTAAAAGTAAAGTGATGCTCTTGCTTTAAATTTTTATTCTTAAGCTTTAAACTTTACTAGTTTTTTCTTTAGAACTTTTGACTACAATAAAAGTTTATAGGAGAATGAGTAGTATAGATCTCAAAAAATCAGTATTCAAATGGAACACAAACATTAAAAAAATATTACATTAAAGAAAGTGGATAACAAACTCTGGTCTACAATACTGTTTAGAAGGCAAAACATCTAAAAACCTTGGGACAAATTAAATGAACACGTTTGCACTAACGATATGGAGTATGTACAATTTGCAAAATGAAAAAAAATTTGCACGTGTAAGTGATGAACCTGTTTGGATCAGATATAAGTAGATAAAAGTCGCAATCTTTTTAACTGTTTGAGGTAGACTCTGTTACGTAAATGTGGCCAACTTAAGCAAATATAAAATTAATAAGAAGATCAAAACTATAAATTGGACACAACAAACGAAAATAGCGCAAATGAAATTTTTTATATTTTACCGCGCTTTTCAAAACGTTTATAAAAAATCAAATTCAACTAAACAGAAAAAAAAGCACAGAAGAGTTAACCCATGCATAAGTGCAGAATTAATAAAATTTTGTGATAAACTTCTAACAAAAAGTGTGTATTTTCTACAATGTCCATTTCCGACCCCAAAAAGTATATATATTCTGACTTTTTATGCATAGCGAAGTCGATTGAGCGATATCCGTCTGTCCGTCCGTGTTATTTCACAAAAAAAAAAATAAAAACAATAAAAAAAAAAATAAATATGTCAACCGATCAGATATAGTATCGAAAGAGGTGCTATATTAAATCAGCATGATCGGTCCATGTTCTTCGAGGCAGCAGGCAAAACACCACGCCTTTCTCTAATTTTTTCATGTTATTTGAAACAATAAAGTAACTCCAATCCAAAAAATAAGAAAAAAATAACATCAAGTAAAAAAATTAGCGCTCGTTTTAAACGTTTGGAAGAGATCTAAAAGGAAATACTAAAATTTCTTAAAAATGCTTAACCTATTATGATGTCATTTTTATGTTAACTTACAATAATTGTTTTTTTGATTGAAGTTACTTTATAAGATTCGGCATAGCCGAATATAGCAATCTGACTTGTTTTTAATTTAATTTATGCTAACATTGCAATAATACACAGGTACGCTCTTTCAATATCGATCATTGCACTCTTTGTCAAGAAAGTGTGAAATTACACAGCAGTGAAAGCAATTATTGACCATAGAATAAACTGTTAAGTTAACGATATTTAGTTTTAATTTTTTATTTTAAGCTGAAGATCTTTTAGTATTAATGATGGAAGAAGTTTGATAACAACTTCAATTTTTGAAATACTCTACTCGAAATCACTGCGTTTATTTTCTGAAAGCTTTAACATATTTGGCGGACCTTGGCCGTATAAATATAAAGGTAAAAAAGCGCTAAACGCTGACCATTTGGCGTATCTCCGCCGAATAAATATAGAGATATTAGGCGCTCGCCACCAAATAGATTTGCATGTCCTAGTCGCTCAGCTGTAACAGTACAGAAATACTCGTTCCCTAATATCCTGTAACCACAACTTATTACAAGTCACATGGCAATTAATAAATGGGATAATCGGTAAAAAATTAAGTTGTATAGATGCTTCAATAAAGAACAACTTTAGTAGTTCCACCATTAATAAAATGTAAATAAAATCCTACACAAATGTAACAATAAAACATATCAATACCATCCTTCAACTTAACTTTATTCAATGTTTTTTTTCTACGAATGAAAAAGAGGTATATCATATCCCTACACAAAAAAAGCTGATAAAGATGCAGAAATCGATAGCATCCGTCCAAAAGACATAAAATGTAACGCAGCATTACTTACACCAGTAATCACAAGCCTAATCAATTTAAGTAAAATCAACGCTAAAATGCAAGACATACTAAAAACTTCCATAATACGACCGACCTATTTACAAAAGTGGCATTAAAAATTATTTTAATAATTGTAGACCCTTTGCAATTTTGCCAGCAATCGAAAAAGTCTTAGAGGAAATAATAGAGCGCAGGCTTACGAATTTAAAAAAAAAAAAAAAAAATAAAAGATAATCAACCCTAATCAGCATGGCTTCCAAAAGGGAAAAAAAAAAAAAATAAAAAAATTGTTTGGAGATTTCTCTAACAATGTAAACGTATACTTAGAAGAAAATTGGCACTGCCTCGCTTTGTTTATCGACTTCAGAAAGGCTTTTGACACGCTATCTTATATTAATCTTTTATGTACGTTAAAACGAAATGGCGTAAGAAGTGACTAGTTGTAATGGTTTAAAAACTACTTAAAGTTCAGATCGCACCAAGTAAAACCGAACCTTCTCTAACCACCGCGTCCCTCAGGGTTCCAAACTTGGGCTAATACAATATCTCATATATGTCCATGACATTTTAAGTATACTTAGGGAATGCACACCTCATGCTTACGTAGGTGACACAACAATGGGCCTGTTCGTAAATGCATCACTGCACTGCATATGATAGGCAGTATGTTCGTAAATGCAAATAGTGGCAGCACTGCAAATGTCATCTGTTCATAAATGCATCACTAAAGTATATTATGCGCAAATAAAAGCAAAAAACTAATCACAAAAATGGCTGATGCAAAGAATAAGTGGGTATAAATTTTGATAAGTTTTTTGTATTTATTTCTTTTTGTTTAATATTTTTTATTTTTATTATTTTTACACCAATTTTTATAATTTTTTGTATCATATAATTTACAAATCTAGTTTATTATTAATTTTTCTATTTTCACAGTATTTATTCGTTCGTAAATGCAAACTAAAATGAGCAAATCTAAGCATACGCAACATCTGATTAGCAGTGGCAGTGCAGAATAATCATATTATGCACCGCAGTGATGCATTTACGAACGGGCCCAATCATAGTCGCACATAAGCGATTAAACAACGCACATACAATTTTGCAACAATAACTTAACAAAGTCTCAAAATGTGTCATGACAACGAACTAGTTATAAATGTGTTAAAAATCATACCAAAAACCAAAACCAATAATGCACATTAAACCACCTCACCTCACTTACCAGTGCTTACATAGGAAAGAGAATAAGTCGGCATATTGATAAGTGCAAAACGGCGGTAGAGAAAGTTAATACTTACAAATACCGAGAAGTGTACGTGGATGGGAATTTTAAATGGCTAACACAGTTAAAACATCTCTCTAAAAAACTCAATCAAGCTGCATACAGTTTGTATCATTTAAGCAATTGTTCCATGTTCGAAGTTCTAAAACAGGCATACTTCTCGTCAGCGGAAACTTTCTTGCGACATGGAACCACTGTTTGGGGAAACTCAGTATACAGAAAAATATCGTAATTTTAGATAAACATCTTCAATACTCTTTAATGTAAATTACGTATTGTTACTTTTAACCAGGTTACCATAAATACATAAAACTATACATACAAATGTAAATGAAAATTAACAAGTAAACATCAAAATTCTTTTGATAAAATAATTAAAAAGCCACGATTCTGTCCTAATTATTATAAATATGAAGAGAAGTTATCTATATTTCACTTAAGTAACTGTTAGCTGATCTCTTTCTAAAGTGAACTTATAACACTTTCACAAATAACGGCTCAATTTTAAAAACATGTGGATATTTACACTTATGAAGACTTTGATCGAATATTTTGTTATTTAAATATATTTTCTTTATTATGATAATTACTTACAAGACAAAACTAACTCAACAGTTTTTTATGTAAAACAAGAATAAAAATCAAATTTTTCAAATTTAATAATAATAATAATTAATACTCGTAATAATAGTTAATGGCGTACAAGACAAAAAAAAAACTCTTTAACACTAGCGATCCCTAACTAAATTCGTTTTTCCTCGCCCCCTAGAGTTTAAGCTAAATTGACCCTAATAAATTATTATTCTTATTAATTATTAAAACCATAAAATTAGAGAAGAAAAACAACGCATTCGAATGCATAATTTACTGTGACCGTTTGTTGCGAGCTAAAATATGTATTTTTATGCAACATTAAGTTGCAAAGAAAGTTTCTATAAAAATATATTAAAAAATATTTAACTGTTTTATGCGGGATCAAAAATGCAAATGTGAAATTATGAAGCAAAACAGATGCTAAAGAAGAGGGAATAAAGATGATGATGGATTACAAGTCTATTAAAGTGGTTCATTATAATGTTTATGATTGTAGAAAAACAAAAGCATTTTTATTACTTTTAATTAAAAAAATAACAGGATACGAGGGTAAGTCAATATGTTCCTTCAAACTCACACAGCGAGCATTAATAATTCAAAATCTATACTTTTAAGAAATATTGTGATATTTTTAAAGTATGGAAAAGAATTTCTTGATAAAATAAAACTCTTCCGCATAAACGTTAAAAATCATAGAGGAATTAGAAATGATGCATAGAGCTTTTACACTAGAATTGAAAACTAGAATTTTGTCAACTAATTTAAAGAGAAAGAAAATTTGATCAAGTTTTGAATGGCAGGCAAGTTAAAGCACTCATTCTACTTTACGGCAATATACGCAGCTATCCTTTGTATACACAAAGAAAATAGCAACTGCTAATGAAACATGGATTCGACACAAGAAACCAAAAGCAAAACAGCAGCAAATACTATCGTTTTTTCCATCGGTCCCAAAGAAAATGTACATTTTGTTGGCAAAGCTCTTTAAACTTTATTTGATTAAAAGAAAAATTGTAAAATTAATGACTTTGATAATATAGTAGTGGAATAAACGTGCCTAATATCTTTATAAAATCTTTTTTTATTTTTATAGGTTTTTGTTTTTTGTGTTGAAAAAGAATAAAAAAATTTAAAATGTAAGAATTATAAAAATTTGTTGATATTTTCTAAGGAAGGAAACAGTAAATATTTGCTTACATTTTATGGTCATAGCTGTTACATACATGTGTATACTTACATACATACCGACGTGCATGCATATGTACATACATAATGTGCACATTTTGCAACACTTGTGGATCGCAAACATTTATTAACATTTAAGAAAACAGAAACACTAAATAAATTTTAATCCAGGGCATAAATGACTTTCCCTTTAATAGAGAGTAAGTAGGAAAAAAAGAATACGTTTGCTAATGCGGGGTAGTGGTGACAGTCATAATCATAATACCCTTGTTTTTAAATTTAATTTTGAAAAATAGGAGGGATTTTCCTACTTAAAAATAAATGTTTTCTTTCTATTAATTCGTTAAAATGTAACCCAATTTTTGTTTTTTTTTAAGGGATATTTGGTTAAACAAAAGATTGCAAAGCAATGTTAAGGACGATTAAGGATCATTGTAATAGCAGCTGCAATTGAAATGATGGTTTAAAAATTGCAGTAATGCCAATTTGTTGTGGGATTTTCGGTGCAGTATATTCCAGTATGGTCGGATAAATTCGTAGTTTTTATTGTTGTTTTAATAATTTTTCACATGAGTTTTATCTATGTAGGTCAGTTTATGTATGTGTGTGTATAACATTACCTTTATTTAATTGAAAATATAATTGAAAAAAAAAAAAATTAAGGAAATAAAAAAAGGAAATTGAGCAAATATTCTTTAGAATTGGTGTAATTTTTATAAACAATTTTTGTCTTTTTGGCGAACAACGGTTCTTCTTTTTTTGCTGGCGCGAAATATGATAATATTTTTTATGCACAACTCCTAAAATTATGGCTAGAATGTGTGACTTTGACATTTATTTCATATTAAATCAACTTCTTACGAATAGTCTCAAAATATAAGGATATCGACAGAGAGACTTTAAACCAGATACTCATTCATTCATACGTTCGTGATTGTACTCGATTCTGGAACTAACTAAATTAAACAACCGTAATTTTTTATTATGTTAATTCATTTTCAAAATAAAATGTTTTTTTCGTGATATTTTCTAAATGAGGTTTGCTTTATTGTTTGGACAAAAATCTTTAGTTTATTTTAAATGTTTGTCAGAAGTTTCCTGAAGAGTAAAGTAAGCGGTAACGAAATGGCCATCGAAACGTGCTTTGACCCGCAATAATCAATATCGGTAATTTAAATAATTATTCGGGATAATAAAAAATAGCACGAAAAAAAGATTTTATTTTGAAAATTACAAATTATTGTCAAATTGTTTTATAAAAAAGTATTTTTAAAGGTTACTACGTTCCGTTTTTATATTTTGAATAAGTAAAAAATTGAAGTAGTTATATATTTACATGCGAACAAAGACATATTTTCAAAAAATTTGCTATTGAAAATTAGCAATATCGGTCCATGTCCTTCGACGGCCGCGCCTGCCTCTAATTTTTCTATATCATTTAGAACAAATCTAGTTTAGTAAAATAACTGTTCAAAAATAAAAAACAAAATCACAAATATATAAGGCGATGGAGAACTAAAAAGTAAGAAAAAAGCATCAACTAAAAAAAAATGACGCTCGCCCATATTTTCCGAGTTATGAGCCTCTTTTCATAGAAAAGTACATTTGTGCACCATAATTTTTAAAATATCAATATGGGTATCATTTAAAAGCCTTTTCAGAGATCTTTTAAGAAATACTAAAGTTTTTTTTAAAATGCCCAACCCCTTAAGAGCCGATGACATTTTTGTGTAAAATTATATATACACCAATACCCCGGTTTGCATCGTTAATTAGGACTGAAAAAATGAGACGCAAACCGAAACGACGCAAACTGAAGCAGAGTTTTCAAATGTTTACGTATGTATTTCATTTTCGTTTAGTCAATACAGGATTTGAACATTTTAGCTTAGAAAAAGGGTTTTTAAATCAAAATATTTTCTTATTATTTTTTGAATAACAATGGATTTAATTGTAGAAGGGGCTAGTTTAAAGTTATTTGCTTTCTTTTTGGCTCATTTTTTTAACTTTTAGACTGAACTTCACTCCAACTCTAAATTTTAAAACTACCTAAAGCTGTTTTAATATCATTTTTCCAAAATTATTTTATTTGGTTTAAGAACACAATACTCTATATCTGATTTTTATACCAAAGTGAACAAAATAAACACAAGGTTACTTTTTTCTAATGTTTGTTTAGAAACTGTATGAAAACATTTATCAAATTACACTTGCCACCCAGTGGAAGGCGGCTAAACTTAAAGTATACTTTATTCTTGACTATGAAAGCAAAAAAGATAATAAGAGCTTTTTATTTTAGAGTATACTTTAGCAAGAGTCGACTTTATTCTATAACTATAAATATGGGCTACAGTAAATTGAGTTACAATTTTTCAAGAAAAAAATAAAACTTTAACAATAACTATTATTATTCAATCGAAACATTGTTACTTTTGAGTTAAAAAAAGAACTTGAGATATAACTATCTACTTTTTTAAGTTCTTTACTTACAAAACTTTAAAAGTTACTTTTAATAAAATATTGGTAGAATTCTTCATATAGTAGCATTTCTCTTTCATTATAATTTTTTTGTTTCAAATTTTTTACATAATCGTTGTTTGCGAATTCTGCATTTTATTGAAGGAATTGTCAACTGGTCTCTTTGTAAGATAACCAAAAAAAGTTATGGTCAACCCGGCTTTATGTCAGGGTAATAAAACTCGCAAACTAATGTCGTTTATAATGTTTATTCTCAGCACATGAGTTTTTCACTTTACACAACTACTGCAGATTTCAATATTTGGAATGTTTAAGAGCAGTTTTCTATAAATTCTCAGTTTCGTAATCACTGTAAATCTAAAAGATGTGAGATATTAGGTACATTAATATTAGCTTAAAATTTCTTTTTATCTTAGTTAAAGGTCTGAGGGTTACTGCCGTGTTAATGTTTTACATCACAAGGTTACAGGGTTTAAGACGCATCTAAAATTGTAACGATCTGCTTTAGACTATTTTGGAATATTTAATTAACAACAAAAATAACTAATTTTGGTTGAAGCCCACCGTGTCCAACGTTCTGTGATGAAATCTTGTTAAAGCAAATTTTGGCAATAATAATATTTTGCCCCACTAGCACCTGCTATAGGGCCACTAGTGGATTGTCGATTACATGTAATTTAGTATTTTAAATCTGTTTTATGTTTACAGCTTAATTGTGTTTGTGTTTTCACTTTGTTTTAATAGAGTGTTAACGTGTGCTAACCTTATAAAAATTGTTTCTTTTATTAGATATTTTATTTTGCTTAAATATTCATATTCCTATAAAAATAGTTTTTTGTTACATTTTGTAATTCCTTTTATACCATTTGACTTTAAAATAATGTTAAGCACCCGAAAATTTTTTGGTTTCAAACTTCTAATTAGTTTTCTTAGCAGGGGTACAAAAAAGATGAATATTATTAATGGAATATTTATTTATTATTAAATGTGTGTTGTTTTTCCTTCTGTCTTTTTTCTTCTTTACTCGTATTTATATTTTTTTTTATTATTTTTTAGTTGAGTTCAATATTTGATTTTAGTGAATATAATTTATTATTAAACGAATAGTTAAAAATTGAAATACAAAGTTTGTGGATTAAGACAACAAAAAAAAAAAAAAAAAAAAAAAAAAAAAAAAAAAAAAAAAAAAAAAAAAAAAAAAAAAAAAAAAAAAAATAAAAAGAATGCAAACGTTTGAAATATTAATATGATTTGTCTATTCAATATTTTTCGCATATTTTGTTTGCTTTTGATGGTGAAATTATTTAACGATGTTTCTGAAGACATGTTTTAATAAAGAATAGCATTTTGAACTTGTTTTCAAATTAAGTTCTAAGCGTTTGCTTTTGTAAAGAAAATAGCAAAAAATATACTTAGTGATTCAGAAATATTCAATTCCATTATAGAGATATTACAACTGTTCAAAACACGACTCCCAGAAATAATAACAAACAATAAAAAATATTTTTCAATTTGATCAAATACGCTTGAGCAAATAATTTTAATGACTGTTTACGTTTTTTAAATTGGATGCAATGTTTGTATATTGTTTTTGCTCACAGGCCAACAGTTATGCTGAAAGAAGTGATGAAAGGTGTTCGGCTTAAATGCAGACTGCATTGCATCAAATAGTAGCGCCCTAATGTGCATTATAAAACGACCCAAATATGTTTGTCAATGTACGATGTGAACTTTCTTGCAAATTTTAATTGATTGTTATGCTAAAACCGTTTTTGTTTAATTTATAGGATGTGAGATGAGCGATCTCGTGATTTTTGAGGAACATCGTTACCAGTTATTTGATTTTCAAATCACCGTGCTTTTAAATAGTTCTTTTTGTATTTAAACATACATGTTTATATAGAGAGTATATAATACTAAATATTATTTAATACAAACTGTAATCATAATGGAAAAGGTATTTTGATCTCTACATTAAAAGCAGCTGTAATTAAATTTAACCCGATATATAGAAATCTGTAACACTGAATAATTATAAATATTGTAATAGGTTCAAATAAAGAAAGCACACAGTTTTTTTTTTTTTGTAACACGCAAAGAAAAAACATGGTTGAGGTAACCATAATCTAAGAGCAACATATTATGGGTGTATTATATAAACGTCATGTTATATAATTCAGCTATAATATATTCTCATAAATGCAAAATTTTTCTGATGTTAAAGACTTGTTATTGTTGTTTTATTCATTAACGATTTGTCATAAAAATTATTTAAACCATAATTAAAAAAAATCATTTATTTTCTTATAATAATGCTTAGATCATAGGCTACAAGAATCAGTTATATAAAAATATGGTTTATAAGCTCAAATAAATGATTTTACAATTGTGCTTCAAACACAAAAATAAAGATTTAAATGCTTTATTTATTTTATTCACTTTTTCAAACAATAAAAAACAATTTCAAATTTTTGCTAACAGAAAAATTAATAAACTGTCAAGAACTAGAACAAAATATTTTTTAGCACAAACATTATTCTGTTGCTTTTAACTATTTGATTAAAAATAATATATAATGGTTAAATATTTTATATTATTTTTATTAAGTTGTAAAACTTTAATTGTGGTTGAATTTTTTTTAAATTAAAACTAACCATGTTGCATTTTTTGTGCACAGTAACCATATAATCGTTAAAAGTTAACAAAAAATGTTTATCGTGACTAACGTTTTAGTGACAACAAATAGATTTGGTTCTCCGCAACTATACATTGTTACAAAGAACATAATATGGTTATTATTACCATATCACAGCCATGTTTTTTTTCTGCGTATACAGTACTGTTCGAAACCTGAGCAACTTTTCCCCAGTAAATACTCATGGTCGTATATGTTCTATCTAAATAGATTAATGAAAAAATTCCCTTTTATTTATTATTATACATATAGTCTACATACTAATAATAACAACAAAAAATACATTTTATGTCTTTGTCAGAATTTATAAAACAAAAACAAAATTTACTTCAAAATTCGCTGTTCGAAACCTAAGCAGCTTTTACATTGTTGCATTTGTTGCGAAATATTAACTAAAACAACAACAAAAATTTTAAACAAAAATTTTAGTCCCGTTATGATTGCTATTGAAAAAAATAATTTTGGTTGATTTTATGCATTTAAAGGCGAGTTCACCGGCAAAAATTTTGTTCCGAAACATTTTTTTTTTTATATGTAGTTTGACATTTTATTTTTTGAGAGAGAGAGAAACTACATATAAAAAAAAAAATGTTTCGGAACAAAATTTTTGCCGGTGAACTCGCCTTAAGTCAGTGATGCGCAAAATATAAAATGTATTTGTATTGGTGAGAAATATAAAATTACACTATGAGAAAAGTTGTTTAATAAAAAACGGTGTTAGTTATTAATATTATAAAATATTGCACATAAGCAAATAATATAAATTTAATATATTTTAAATTTAAGTGAAAAAAAATTAGTTTAAATTTTAGAATTATTAAATTAAGCAGTTATTAAATAATTTTCATCTCTTAAACGTAAAAAAATTGATAAATGAAAAAATGCTGTTACTTGGTAACATTATAAAATAGTGCACATAAATAATTAAATTGAAGTTTAATTTAAATTCAAGTAAAAATTCTAATTCTTAAATGTGAGAAAAGTTGCTTAGTGAAAAAAATATGTTACTTGGTAACATTATAAAATAGTGCACATAAATAATTAAATTGAAGTTTAATTTAAATTCAAGTAAAAATTCTAATTCTTAAATGTGAGAAAAGTTGCTTAGTGAAAAAAATATGTTACTTGGTAACATTATAAAATAGTGCACATAAATAATTAAATTGAAGTTTAATTTAAATTCAAGTAAAAATTCTAATTCTTAAATGTGAGAAAAGTTGCTTAGTGAAAAAAATATGTTACGGTAACAGTAAAAAACTAAAGTATTTTAAATACAAGTAAAAATTCTTACTAAAAAAATATAAAAAAAATCTCATAAAAATTATATATGAAATTTTCTATTCTCATGTTTTTTGTAATTTCGAATGAGCATATTTTTTAAGTTAACCGAGTTAACTCTGAGCCTTCGTTCCTTCGTACTTTGAAGTTCTAAATTCAATTTATTTTAAATAGCAGCTAAATCAGCTAAAATTGCAAGATCTAATATAAATTCTTTTTAATATTAAATGTATTATGAAAAGTTCCCAAATCCTTTTTAAAACTTCCTCTCTCTTTTTTTAATGTTTTATAACATACAAGGCATTACATACCGCCAAAAGCATTCTCAATCCTAAAGTATTTTTGAAATGCCATACTTCGCTTTTTTGCTGTAAAAAATTAAAACTTTTTTCTTTCAGTGTGTCAAAAGAAGAAATTCATACACCCGCACCCATGTGCATTCGTCGATGTTAAATCGACGACTAAACAAAAGAGCATAAGAATGTGTGTAAATTATTTTTCCACAATTGTGGTATGGCTTGCGCATCACTGATTTAAGTGCAACCATGACGCGAACACGTTATGTATCAGATTTAAGCTAAAGATCATTGGACTTTTTAATAACGGTAAATCCAAACCAATTGAATATTAATAAATCAATAGTTGCCCGACTTATAAGAAAGTATAAAGCAAATGGAAAAGTAGAGGAAGCCAATAGCGGTGGGCGAACTCGAAAAACTTCTGAGCGAACAGACTAGAAAATTTTGCGTCTAATTAAAGAATAATCCATTTATTTCGTCGAAAGACATAGTGAATGAGCTTGAACTTCAGATTAGTTATTCCACAGTAAGAAAACGTTTATTGGAACAAAACATAAGGTGCTTTATGCCATCTAAGAAGCCTATACTGACTAAGAAGCATTTAAAAAAGAGGTTTGTTTGATTGATTGCAACGTAGTCTCTGATTTTCTTAGGTTTTTGGTTGTTTTAGGTTGGATTGGGCTATATCCAAATGAAACTCTTTTGTTTAGTGATGAATCTAAATTTAACTTTAACTAAATTCAGATGGAGTTTGTCACATGACATGCAAAGAATGCTGATGAAGGATGTGGCGGTCCAGAAAATGCTTCATTTCATTCTGCTAGCGTCTAATTTTTCTTGTTTTCTTTGGAAAACGTCCGCATACATTTGTAAATAATTTTTCTTTCTAAAAATGTTTAGAAAATTAATTAAAAAGAACCAAAAAGCCGAAAATAAAGTAAAATTTCATTAATTTATAAGATCGATGGTTCGAATCCTGGCCAGGGAAAAAAATTAAAAAATAGTTGTTTTTAATAACTTGAAGCAGAGGTGCCAGAAATTTTTATAGAAAAGTCTTGTTTCATGAAAAAAATCTTAGTTTTAGAAAAAAAAATATTCAATATTTTTTATTCTTTACCACATCTTGTTACTTTTAATGAGGCTACCGTAAATACATAAATCTAAATTATACATAAGATTGTAAAAAAAAATTAACAAGTTAACATAAAAATCAAAAATTTTATCCAAATAATTCTTTTATAAGATAGTAAAACATTCTACCTCTCAGATCAAATATGTATGCTTCTGGTTTGAAACCAAAGAGTAAATAAAATTACTTATTTTATAAGAGTAAACAAACTTGTATTAATTATTGAAAATATTTCATACATTTCTATTTACATATCGCTGGTATCATGTAGAAAGGCCCTAACTCGCATAATTGTGATTTTACAGGAGAATGTAAAAACATAACAGAAACTGTATTTATCACAATGTAATATTTGAAATGCAATTGCTTGTAATATCGTTATTTTTGATACTATTGTATTCAAATTTTGTGACGAGGTGTATTTGCATGAAATGTAATGGAATCACGAAAAAACTAAATTTCATAAAAACTCGAGTTAGGGCCTTTCTACATGAGACCAGCGATATAATACTGTAGAGGTTTCAAATTTTTCAAAATATTAGCATAAGTTTTTAAGTGTTCCTGCTCATTTGATAACTAACAAATAATCTTGAGTGTATAAAATACCCTGTGTTGTGGCGTTGTCTAATCTATTTTTGTATTTCGTTGAGTTCAATATTAGTGTGAACTGGAAGGATAATACCATTAAAGTGATGGACAATGACATCTTGCAAGAAGTGAAGATGCTATTCTACGAGGTGACTTCTGCTCAGAAGGATGCAAGGAGCGGTGGTTAAAGGTTCTGTTCACATGGTCCCTACGACGTTTTCTCAAAGCATGGTGGAGGAGAGCGTATGTAGTGCGAAAAAAGTAAAGGCGAAAGAATAGGCGTAGATGCTACTCCGGAAACGCGCTAACCGGCAAAGATGTCTAAGGGTACTATCCATGGAAGTTTAATTCCTGTCCAATTACGTAAGGAGAAGTAATTTATTAACAAAAAAAAAAAGACAGATACATAAAAGTTGGATTCAATAAACTTGAAAAGAAAAACCGGCGACATATAATGGAGGTAGGATCCAATGGTGCCTAGAAAAGTAGTACATGCCAAAGGTCGTGCACATTGGATGCAAATGGCGTTAAATCAAATACTGGCAATTGCGCGCTACTTTGTGATAATATAAAAGTGTTAAATTTAAAGTGAGTTAAAGTGAGTTGAGCGGCCGGAAGAAGTCTATCCGGCTCATCACTGAGGAATGTAAGCGAATTAAAGAAAATCCCAAATAGGCAGCTGTCTGCTACAATATACCCTTATAATGCTTTCAATACTTTGCAAAGAATATTATTTTTATTTAATTATTTTGTAACCTTTTAATATCACAAATACTCTTGATGTGTCTGCATTTTGAACGAGCAGTTCTTTAATACTTACTGTAAGGGGTACACACGGGCGCCTATACAAATGTGCATGTGTTTACCTAAAACAATAAGACATTGTATATATTTGTATGCAGTTGAAATGATAATTGAAATTGCAAACTTGTCTATCGGTTAATGGGATTTTAAAAACGTTTAAAAATAATTATTTGTTTTGTTATCTTTCTTTAATTTAAACAAGTGTTAAAATATTATGCAAATCGAATTGTTGTTTGTTCAACTAAAACCGCAATACAAAAATAATTTATTTTTACACTTTTATTGTTTTTCTTTAATTTGGAATATTTTGTTCTCTTTTTAATTTCTGTGTTTTATTTTTGCATTGCAGGTAAGTTGATGAGATCTCCATTTTATCACATGAAATTTTGATGTCGACTATCTGATTGTCACAAAAATATATTAAAGTGTGCAGGAGACAATTTCTATCGGTTCTAAGTCAACTGTAAGTAAACGTGTATTTGAAACGCCCTAACGGAAAGATTTAAAATATTTGTTCAACATGCTTAAATTAAATTGTTATTATGGCGCATACGAGGGCTGCTATATATATTTCTGGCCTGGCAACACTGAGTGCTGCCAAGTGAAATCTGACATTTCCATTGGAAGGTTTGTCATTTTAAAGCATAATCGTACTCAAAACGTTTTGACGTACGACCATTATTTGTGTTGTTAACAGTGACTTGAAAAAATTAATATAGAAAAAACGTCGAATTAATATGTCATCCGCCGTACAGCCCTGACTTGGCACCTAGTGACTTCTTGTTTCCGCACATCAAGAAAAAAATGTGTGGTCAACGATTTTCGTCGCCAGAAGAAGCTGTTGAAGTGTTCAAAAACCATGTTTTAGAGGTGTCTCAATAGGAGTGGAAAAAGTGCTTCGACAGCTGGTTTAAGCGCATGCAAAAGTGTATAAATCATGGTGGAGAATACTTTGAAAAACAATAAAACAATTTTTGATTATAAATATTCGCATTTTCACTATTAGGCCAGAAATATATAGAGCAGCCCTCGTAGTAGTAACCGTGGCGCGTTTCATACAGAGTAAATATTTATTAACTTGTAGCTGAAGAACTATAACAGCCAGAATCTTAGAATTTTATTTGCACTGGTCTTTTGTTAACAGGCTTTTGTGAAGATTAAAGCGGCTTAGACTTAGCTACACCCACATCAAATAATTATATATCATGAAAATTAAAATATTTAGGGTCTTTTAGTTTTGAGCAGATAAATTATCTCAAGGGCACTCTTATACAAAATTAAAAATAATAGTAAAGAAAAAATTGGCTTGAATGGAAAAGTGTTCATGACTACTCCCGTACAAATTAAAATGTTGTGTAGACTGCATACATGAAGCAAAAAATTATAGACCTGAAACAGTAGTCCACGCGCTTTCCATGCAGAGTAAACATTAATAAGCGTGATGGATAGAAAACCGTTATAGTTAGTGTTTTAAAGCAACAACAAATTGGCTGAAGTGGCCTGTAAGCGCAGCTAATACCATACAAATTAAATAACAATTATTGCACAGTTCAGTACGAGAACTTTGTAATATAAAGTCTTTAGCGTTAAAATAAAAAAAATAAAAAATGCGTCAAAATCGTCATGAGAACTAGGAAAAAAAACAAAATCATCACATAACTGTTTACATCCGATTGGCTGGTTTTTTGTTTGATAAATTCACTGGTTTTCTGATCACATTTTCCCAGCATACATTAATACTATTTCTTTGGAACTTAAAAATATTTGTTTTTCATTTTATTTACTCATTCTATTTTAACTGATTCATTATTTCTGAAACCAAATTAGAAAAGTCTTTTGTATTTTTCTTTAAGATAGTAAATGGAGTTATGAGACTGAGTGTTGATGAGAGCAGAGTTCTGTAAAAAATCAAGCACTTTAGAATTAAATTAAATTTGTGTCTTTGGTCAAGGACTTGCGCTAAAATATTTTTTTCAAGACAGTTTTGCAAAAGAGTTTCATATAAATCGATAAATTTAAATTATTTGGTATATGTTGTCGATACTAGCAACAAAAGCTGCGACATACGGAAAAAGAGTTCCGTATGTGGCAACAATATAAGTTTTTTTTAGTTAGTGTACTAGGGTGTTTTTTATAGGCGCACAAAAATTTAAGCTTGCAACACTTTTTTATCTGGTGGCTATTTTGTCAGTTATCAGGTGATTTCTTAGTTTGGTTTTTCATTTGAACATGAATAGACTGACGCCTGAATAGCGCTTTTAAATTGTGCAAATTTATTTTGTAAGTCATGGCTCTGCTAACAATATCTTCTATTAGACAAAGTAATTGGATTTACTATGGAACGTGCAGAAGAAGTCATTGCTGCTAAAGAGCGTAGAGGAAGACTAGAATAGTCTATCCGTCATCGTGCAAGGTAATTGGATATGTTTCAACCACTTTATGGACGATTTTGCAGGAAAATATTTTGGTTTTGCTGTACAATTCTATCGCACAAATATTTCTTTTGAAATTGGTATATGTCCATTCCCAATAAGTTTAATTAAAACAACTTTCATTAATTTCTTCCAAACGACACATATGCAGTTGTGGAAACAGCATTAAAGAAAAGACCAATTACACACTGCCCAAAAATATTATAATACAATAAAAGTTTCCCGAAAAAAAACAGCTTCATTTTGTAGGAAATCAAAAGAGAAGCATTTGCCTCAATTAAATCCCTAAAAGACGCAACTTTAAACTGCCTTAAAATATGTTGGATAAGGTTTAAAAAGAATGAACCACAGGCATGTCACAGAACTCAATTCCGATCGAAAGTGGTTTCAATTGCGAAAATTGATTCTTCAGAAAACAAAAAACGAAAAATTTCTTCGAAATGAAACCATTTTTAAATTTCAAAGTGGAATTAAGATTGCTGGAAATTTTGTCACTTGTGGTTTTCAAATTTACTTTTATTATTATTTTTATTTAGATTAGCTTTGTTGTTTACTTAGGTGTGCGCAATATTGCAACATTTAAATAAAAATGTGGAGATTAAGCTTTTTTTTAGAAATAAGCAAAATCGATCGGAATCTGAAGAAGCTAAAACAAAATCGATCAGAATTGTTAATACGGAATAAAAACCATTCCGATCGGAATTTGTGACACGCCTGATAACGATATGATAAGTTCATTCATTACCTCATATACCGTCTATTCATCATTAATACTTCAATATAATGTTAAAGAAAACTAAGTATAAAATACTTTTTCTTTTTTTAAGACAAAGTGTATATAAATGTCTTCGTTTTAACTGTTACTTTTTACATATAAATTTATTTTATAAAGCTTAAGTCTATAAAAATATGGTTCTTAATTTGCTCCTGTTATTATTTCCTCTTAAATGTTATTGTTCAAAGTGGTATAAGTCCATGCTGAGCCAAAAAAATCCGTTTTTTTTTTCAAATAATATTAGTAATTTTTATATCATAATAAAATTTAAAAGCTGTAAAGTGCAAAAAACATCACTCGAATGCACTAAGGTTGGCCAATATTTTTAAATTGATCCAAAAGCAAACCCTTAAATATCTCAACACATGAAAAATGGACTTACACCACTTTTAAGAACCAGCTCATAAATAGACGACACAGATCGTGGCGCAATTAATTTGATTAACCACATTCGCCGCGTTATTGCCAATATACGGCAGTCGTATGCCAGAAGACATATTTAAATTATAATGTCAGAAGAGTATCTTTTGAACAACGTAATTTTATATCAATTGAAAAAAATCGTCTGTGTCCTATTCCATTTTAAAGTATATACGTATATTAAAAATATCTTTTATTGTTTCAATTTTATAGCCCTTGCCAATGTATTAAAAAGTATACATATGTGATGCTAGAAAATCGTCAATATGTAGGGGCTTTAAAACAAAAATCTGCAATCCTTAAAATGAAATTATTATAGAAAGGAAACGTCACAATGACGTAAAATCTTCATACCTTAAGCCCAAGGTTGAAAGTCTTATACAAAGCTGCGTATCTACAAAAACAGTGAGGGGGACACCAGGAACGATATCAAAAAAATTTGTAGATGAGCTTTAAACATGGGCCTGGTAACTTTGCCTTCAAGATAAAAAAACATCGTATATTTCGGGAATTTATTATCAATGGTCTGGAAAACTTTTTTGAATATATTACCAGCAAAAAAAAAAAAAAAAGAAGTACTTCATTTACATTTATTTATTGCTTCTCTTATACTTATTTTATTCAATGAATTTTTGATAATTTAGTTTATTCTAGTTAAGTTATAATTCTTGACATTAAAGACTCATGGAACTTCTGATAATAAAAACTGGGCTTACGCTTAGGGTAAAAAATGTCCCACTAAAAAATTTTAAAAATTCATTTCTAATTTATTAAAACATATAAATATTAATTTTTTTTAATTGTGCTTGATTCCTTCAAATATAAAAAAGATTCCAAATAATAACTTTTATTTTTTATTACAAATAAATATTTATAAAAACTATTTAATTTTATTTATTATATTATGTTAATATTTCATAATATTTTCAAATAAAAATGCAATTTATTTGTTGGTATGGAATAGCAGGTATCTATACGTATTTTGCCAATTGCTAAAGCCAGCTCATTGGAAAACCTTTATCTAAATTTTTAGAAAAGCCAAAAACATTTCCTTTAAGTATAAAAACTTCACAAACAACATGAGAGTTATTTTAGAAGCCAATACAGAAATGTTAAGGCTTTAACAAAAATTACCAACAAACAAACCACGTTTTTGTATTTTCCTACATTCTCTATGGTTATATGCCGACTCTTTATGACTCTTAATAATATATAAATATACGAGGGCTGCTATATATATTTCTGGCCTGGCAACACTGAGTGCTGCCAAGTGCAATCTGACATTTCCATTGGAAAGTTTGTCATTTTTAAGCATAATCGTACTCAAAACGTTTTGACGTACGACCATTATTTGTGTTGTTTACAGTGACTTCAAAAAATGAATATAGAAAAAAATGGAATTAACTCGTGAACATTTTCGTGCCATCATTTTTCACAACTTTCGACGTGGCTTATCACGACAAGAGTGCATTATTGAACTTAAATCTTTGTATGGTGATGAAGCACCATCCTATAGCACTGTGAAAAATTGGTATAATGAATTTAATCGTGGCCGAAGCTCGCTCAAAGACGAATTCCGTGAAGGTCGTCCAAAAACGGCTGTTATGCCAGAGAACATTGATGCCGTGCGTGAACTCATAATGCAAGATCGACATGCGACATACCGAGAGATAGAGACATCCTTGGACATTTCTTCCACCAGCATACATTCGGTACTGCATGAACACCTGGCCGTAAAAAAGGTTTGTTCCCGTTGGATCCCGCACAATTTGAAAGTCGCTCAAAAAAAGGCTTGTCGATTGGTGCAAAGAAATGATGCAAAAATACGATTGCGGTGCTTCAAAAGAAATTTATAAGATCGTCACAGGTGACGAATCATGGATCTATGCGTATGAGCCCGAAACGAAACAACAATCGACCGTGTGGGTCTTCAAAGACGAGCAAAATCCAACGAAAGTTGTTCGTGGAAGAAGCACTTTGAAGCAAATGGTCGCCTGTTTCTTCGGCAAAACTGGTCATGTGGCGACTTTTCCGCTTGAGCAACATAGGACGGTCACTTCTGAGTGGTACACTACAATTCGTTTGCCTGAAGTCATCGGAGAAATTCGAAAAACTAACAAGAGAAGACGAATCATTGTTCACCATGACAATTCGAACTCTCACACATCGGCTCAAACCAGAGCGTTTTTGACCGGCCAAAACGTCGAATTAATGGGTCATCCGCCGTACAGCCCTGACTTAGCACCTAATGACTTCTTCTTGTTTACGCACATCAAGAAAAAAATGCGTGGTCAACGATTTTCGTCGCCAGAAGAAGCTGTTGAAGTGTTCAAAAACCATGTTTTAGAGGTGTCTCAATCGGAGTGGAAAAAGTGCTTCGACAACAATAGAACCATTTTTGATTATAAATATTCGCATTTTCACTATTAGGCCAGAAATATATAGAGCAGCCCTCGTAATTAAAAAAATTCCCAAAATAATTTTACAAATAAAAACTATTTATGTTTATAATATGTATTGACAAGTTACTTGTATTTATTTTAAGTAATAATAAAAATTTAAATTCATTTGAATGCCAAGCCGTTTTGATAATGTGAACCCGTCCTCGCCAATGACCAGCCAGTGTTAAAATCATGCGTTTTTCCTTTAAATTGAACCAGTTCAGTTTAAGTAGAACCCATGAATTATTTAGAATTCAGAGTCAGTAAAAATTTTGTTTATAATTTAATATTAAAATACATATATCATATATAAATAACAATTTTGCTCTTATTTTACTTCAGTGCAATCGGTGTTGGGAGGCACCACAGGTTTCTTCTAGAAAGAAAAAAAAATCATTGCAAACATTAAATTAATTAGTTTGGAAAAAAATATGCTTCTCTATGAAATATAGCTGTTGAAACTTTGCAAAAAAAAAAACATGACAACACCATTTTCAGAGGCTGCAAACAGAAAAGAAACTTCAACAGTTTATTTCGTTTTACATAACATACCACTGCGCTTAAAAACTCCAACGGATTTTATTTTAAATGTCTGAAGCATTATTTAATTAAACTAAAAAAAGCTATTCAACAATTAAAAAGTTAACGGCCGTAGTAAGAAGAAAAAAATGGTCTATTGAAAATTAGTTTTTAATTCATTTATTCTATCTACTTACAATTTCAGTTATATATGCGTTCTTTCATTGATGTATTTTATTAAAGTTTTTCATTATATCTTGTTTCTTTTTTTGTTTTTTGTTTTGGTTTGTATAAGTACCCGTACCCCATATGGTGTTGTCTGATAATTTGTTTATTTAGCGACAGTAAATTTAAAACATTTATAAAAATATTTTAGTTGTTATAAAATTCCCTATTCGTTACATAACTTACAACTTCAATCAAAAATTATTGTAATTACTTTTAATTATTGTTAAGTAAAGAAAGTAAGAAAATATGCTTTGGAAAAATTTGTAAGTAAAATCGCAATACAACACTTCCTTATAGCTTCATGCAGCAGATTATTTACAGCTTTGTAATCTGTTGTGGTCCCGTTTTAAAAACAGTTCATTATGTTAAAAAGTAAAGGGTGACGTAAGTGGACCCATATGGGCCTATCTTCTGAACCATTATAGAAAAACGCTTGACAGTAAGACCAAATGTCGATTATTATTGATATTAGGACTCCCAGTGATAGGTTTAAGAAACATCATAAGTATTGTACCAAGAAGAAACATTAAATAAATCACTTTAAGAAATCTATTTAGAAAATGTCACAAATAAATTGATTAACTATATCAAGTCCCGTTTTTTTTTTTCAAACTATAACTTCTTCGACGTTCCAACATTTTAAAACTAACTACCTGATGTGCCTACAATTGACGAAATAGCAAAGTCAAGCATTTGAAGAAGATCGTCTATGGTTAGTAAGAATGTGCTAGTAATTTAATGTAATACGTTGTCAGGAGTTCTGACAAACGATTGAAGTTAGTTACGACTATTACAAATGTAAGTAGTGCTCAGAAGTTCTTACATTGACGTAATTTCAATGTTGTATTATAAATGTTCAGTTGGAAAGCATCCTTTTGGTTTACTTGTCTGTCACGTACACTGACTCCCGTTATTAGTTTCTATTGAATTCGAGAAAAGGTTCACAAACGGATAAGAATAATAAACTTGAGTTTTTTACTTTCACTTTTTGTATAAGTTTGTACTTAAGGTTTAATTGACGATAAATTTCTTGCTACATATTTGAAAACAATGCCTAAGGATATGTCCGTCTTACTATATCCTTCCGTTTTCCTTTCTATATAAAGAATAAAATGTCGCTTAAAACTTCTTTTGACAATTTGTATAAACACTACAGACACAAATTATTACTTGTTTTTTTTTATTATATTTTGGCTGTCCAGTGCTTCAGATAAACTTAATCTTTCGAAACAATTTTTTTATATTTCAGGTTTAAAACAGAAGGTCAGACTAAACAAATAGTTCAAATCGGCTTAAACAAGTTTTTGTTTTTCTTTTCTGGCTACCAGACATAATCATGATGTTTTAATAACTTTCTCACGTGCGGTTTGGAAGTAATAAAACGCAAATTTGTGTGCAGTCACAGTGGGAAACATAACTGTAAAATGCATAAAAATAATATGAAACCAAGAAACTTTAAGCATATTGCTAACACAGCTATTTGAAGACAAAGTAGAGCATCTTTTATGCAGTAAATAAAGAGATTATCTTCTAAAAAAAATCTCGACGAAAGTGCGGTTGAATTACATTGGCTTTGGCAAGTTATTATAGGGTCGTTTTTAAAAATATATTTGTCAGCTTCTGGAATTTGATTTAAAGATTTTCGCCCACCACTTGATATTTTATTCTTACTAATATTCCATTATCTTTTGAACTCGCCCTATGTAACGCTACTAAGGAAGAAATTGTTTTTGCAAATTGATCACTATCATAGTCAATTTAGTTTGTTTTCACATTTAGTTAGTCTTTTAATTTCTTTCCTTTTAAAATAAAAAGATTTCATGTTTCTCTATCTTTCAAGTTGTATATTTTATGTCTGTCTATCTTCTGTCTCTTTAGGTTACTTTGTTACAAGAATATGTAATTTTATTTCTTTATTTCTTTCCTTTGATTTTAAATTAGTTTGTTGTAAACGGAAGTGCTTTTTTTTTTAGTTATTTTCTTTTATATGGTCAATGATAGAGGAAATCAGGGTTACAGAAAAGGGCAACAGCTTAATAGACGCAATCAGACAGACATGACTATTATTTGTACGATAGGTTGGTCTTTTTGTCATTACGTGTTCAATTAACATTTAAAAAAATCAACTAAAAAAATAATGTAAAATTTTCCAATAAAGTCTTGGGAAAAGCGCCGATGACTTCAGAAAACTTCATTCAGACTTTTGTTTGTTTTTAATCTTTTATACAGTTGTGATAAGAATTAAGATTTCGTTTTTATTTTTAATAAACAACAATTAAAAATATGTAATTACGAGGGCTGCTCTATATATTTCTGGCCTAATAGTGAAAATGCGAATATTTATAATCAAAAATGGTTTTATTGTTTTTCAAAGTATTCTCCAGCATGATTTATACACTTTTGCTTGCGCTCAAACCAGTTGTCGAAGCACTTTTTCCACTCCGATTGAGACACCTCTAAAACGTGGTTTTGGAACACTTCAACAGCTTCTTCTAGCGATGAAAGTCGTTGACCACGCATTTTTTTCTTGATGTGCGAAAACAAGAAGAAGTCATTAGGTGCCAAGTCAGGGCTGTACGGCGGATGACCCATTAATTCGACGTTTTGGGCGGTCAAAAACGCTCTGGTTTGAGCCGATGTGTGAGAGCTCGCATTGTCATGGTTAACAATGATTCGTCTTCTCTTGTTGGTTTTTCGAATTTCTCCGATGACTTCAGGCAAACAAATTGTAGTGTACCACTCAGAAGTGACCGTCCTACGTTGCTCAAGCGGAAAAGTCGCCACATGACCAGTTTTGGCGAAGAAACAGGCGACCATTTGTTTCGAAGTGCTTCTTCCACAAACAACTTTCGTTGGATTTTGCTCGTCTTTGAAGACCCACACGGTCGATTGTTGTTTTGTTTCTGGCTCATACGCATAGATCCATGATTCGTCACCTGTGACGATCTTATAAACGTCTTTTGAAGCACCGCAATCGTATTTTTGCAACATTTCTTTGCACCAATCGACACGAGCCTTTTTTTGAGCGACTTTCAAATTATGCGGGATCCAACGAGAACAAACCTTTTTTACGGCCAGGTGTTCATGCAGTATCGAATGTATGCTGGTGGAAGAAATGTCCAAGGATGTCTCTATCTCTCGGTATGTCGCATGTCGATCTTGCATTATGAGTTCACGCACGGCATCAATGTTCTCTGGCACAACAGCCGTTTTTGGACGACCTTCACGGAATTCGTCTTTGAGCGAGCTTCGGCCACGATTAAATTCATTATACCAATTTTTCACAGTGCTATAGGATGGTGCTTCATCGCCATACAAAGATTTAAGTTCATCAATGCACTCTTGTCGTGATAATCCACGTTGAAAGTTGTGAAAAATGATGGCACGAAAATGTTCACGAGTTAATTCCATTTTTTTCTATATTAATTTTTTCAAGTCACTGTTAACAACACAAATAATGGTCGTACGTCAAAACGTTTTGAGTACGATTATGCTTAAAAATGACAAACTTTCCAATGGAAACGTCAGATTGTACTTGGCAGCACTCAGTGTTGCCAGGCCAGAAATATATATAGCAGCCCTCGTAACAACTCAAAGAAAATTTATTATTTGGAATTTTGATTATACTTATATACTGTAATAGTATTTGATTCCTTTAAATATGAATATTTCAAGATATTCTCATCAAATATTTATTATTTAAAAACTAAAAAATGAAATGTATTACTGCGGGGAAACCATATCCATATGGCCACTTCGCTACTGCTCATATAGCTCATCAGTGGATTCTACCCAAATATTGTATAGAAAATCTCAGTCTCTTATAACAAAATTCAATTTGATTGATTGAATGAGAACTTCATTGAATCAATAAAGCCAAAAAACAATAAAAATCTCAAAAATTTTTAATACATTTTCTACAAAAGGGTTGCCATTGAAAACCTGGCAATTCCTAACATCAATTAATACTTAATGCTTTTAAAAACTAATTTTCAAATAACCCGAAAACCGATTATGTTTTTTTTTTATTTACTTTACGCAAAAAATAAACTTTTTTAGTGCAAAGAAAGATTCGTAGTTACTGCAAAGTACACGAAGAAGAAATGCACTAAAAAATTTATAAATAAATAAGTTTTGTTTATTTTGGTCACATATAAAATAAAAAGTATGAATAACGAGTTCTATAACGAACTGTTTGCGTTTTATATAAATCACTATTCAAATAAATTCATTTTAATTTATTTTTATATAATTGACTCGAACTAGTTTAGCCCAGTAGCTTCAAATAGAATAAAAAGTTGTCTGGGGTTCAGAAAAAGTAATTTTACGGAGAAAATGTTATCTGAAAAGTCCTGCGGAACCTCATATTTGCAGAGTTAAACGGAACCCTTAAGTTTTAATAAAAAAATATGTCGTATGGAACAGTCGTATGTATATAAATTTTCACATTGTTTAACCAAATTAGCAACTTTTTTTTAGTAAAAATTTAATGCTTGAGAATCCTATTGGTTCATAATGAGTAAAGAATTTGTTTGCGACCTGTATGGCGCTTGATATAAAGTTTGATAAGATCTTCTACGATATCCACATTGTCTCATTCCGCATCAAAGTGTATGAGACAGTGATTAAAAACGCTTGACTATTTTCAATGCATATGTACTTGCTTAACTGTTGCTTAGGAAAAAATGCAGCAAAAGCAAATGCAAAAAAAGAAAGAAACGCATTTGCTTAAGCTGACTATGTGTTTCTTTTCGCAGCAAAGCAATTACTCTGAAAACATTTGCTGTTGCTTAAGCAATCAGTTGTTCTTTATTTTTATTTTTGCTTAACTCTTAACTATGAAGTTGTGGCTGACTACGATTGCTGTTTCTTGTGTAACTTGCTGCTTTAAATTCCTTTTAACATTGGATTGTTTTTATTACACCATTAAATGGTGTTTTTTTTCTCTCTCAAAGAGCAACAGCAAAATAAGAAACAAACTTCAACTTATTGCTTGAGCAACAACAAACATTTTTAAAGTAAATGCTTTGCTTATTGCTTTGCTGCAGAGAGAAACACATAGACAGGTAGTCAGCTTAAGCAAGTGCGTTTCGTTTTTGTTTTTTTTTGGCATTTGAAATGAAATGTTCAGACATTTTTTTTAATTGCTAAAAAAAAACACGTAAGCAGTTGTTATTTTTAAGCAAGCAATTTAAACCATGGTTTGAGATCTCATATAATATTTATAAACACTTAGCGATACTTAACTTTGAAAATATGTTTGTGTTATCGACGATTATGTCATTTTACATTTTCTTCATAAGATAACTTTTTCTACCCCATGACAAAATTATATTTTTAATCAAAATATCTATATCCCTTTTAGACCTGACGCAAAACTACCGAGTTTTGTTTATAATTTTTGGAACATGTGGTCTCTACAGCGTATGAAAATTTCTATAACCTTCAAGGATATTCAGGACACGCACGTCTGACGCGCACAATTGATGCACTCAATAATATTTTTAACTAAAACACATTTTTATTGCATGAAAAGATTTCAATTAGTTTGAAATTTTAAAATTAAAAATTTTTTTAGTTAGTTTTTTATTTTTTTTTTAGTTATTTGTAAACAAGTCAGACTTTTGTCATTAAAGACACAACTTACTTTCACGGCTCATTATGCTAAAACTGAAATGTGACTGAAGAGTTTCGCAATAATTAAAGTAACGGTAAATGAAACAGAAGAGAAATGTGAGAAGCAAATATAGAAAACAATCATCACAATCGATGCATGCAAGTCTATTTCACATTAAGCAAACAGAAGAAAAAAATTTTGAGACCGAAATCCACCCGCACAATCGATGCATCACGGTCTGAAAGGGATATAATAAAATTAATTTTATTTTTGGTTTAAAGAAGGGCATATCCAACAATAAATTTTTTGATTTAAAAAAAATGTTTATTAAAATTTTTTAGTCTATTAATCGTTTATGAATATAAATTTATCAGCATTTGTCTATTTTAGATTTATTAACAAGTTTTTATGAATAAAGCCGTTAATTATTTGAGTTTTTAAATAATAAATATTTGATGAGAATATCATAAAATATTTATATTTGAATCAATTACTTTTATAGTAAATTAATATTTTCATGCCATTTAAACTTAATATATTTGTTGATTTCCCTAATTGTACTGAGAACAACAATAGTCTTCTGAGATACGTTCAAAATCGATTGGTATCTCCTTAACAATTCTGTTTGTTAGAGAACCAAGTTTTCATATTAACTTACGATATGATCTTTCAAAAGTACCAAGTCTCAGTATGTTTCTAAATTTATGTTTCGGAATTTATTCATTTTTACTTAGTAACTGATGATTAAAGTCGTTAAAAGTTTTCTAAAGTTTTATTGTATGCAAATGTAAATTTTTATGAAATTTTTCGCAATCAGGTATTTGTAGGCTGGTATTCAAGGCGCAAAATATCGTTGAAAAAAACTTTAATTTTATCGCTTCGTGGGAACTGTAAAAGTATCTTGTTATACAATTTTTCATTGTCACGAATCACTTACATATTTGAATAAAAAATTAATCTGCATTTACTACCAATCAAACACTTTGTAGTAGGAATAAGGGCAAGGAGTTTTCTATAACTTAGTGTGTAAGAACGTGGAATGCGATAGATTTTGAGGCACTTAACAATAGACTTTTGAACCAAAACATTGATAAAAAACCACCAATAGTATTCCCAAATCAGGGTTTTGTGCAGCATTCAATGAACTGTATCTAAGATTCGAGGGTTAATAGATATGCGGAAGTCGTATAGGCATTCAGATGAGTTTAGTGTATTTCAGCTAAGATTCTAGCGGTTCTAACAACCATCGAAGCCCGCAGTTTATTAACAAAGCTGGTGGGCAATTAAAAAATAACTCTTGATGCAACAAAAGACTAGCAAAATCTAAGCTTATACTAAATACCGGCCATTGTAGCGTCGTGTGGGTAGAAATCGCTGATATATAACCTTAAGATAATGGCGATATAAGTTATTATAACAGAAAACTAAATGGGCCTGTGCTTGTCACAGACTGGCCATTGCAGGGATGAGCAAATTTCTAGGTTGGTTTGGGAAAATTAGAAGGATATTAAAGGCGGTGTTATGGTCCATTGTTAAGTTAGAGCAAAGTCAGCTTACAGTAGTATGGCCTTCAGGTTCTTGCAGGATTTGCGAAGATAAAGAGAAGCTAACAACTGCAAATCAAATAATAACTGCCTATGGTCCAGTTAGTAGCAGCCTTAATTGCTCAGATTAATAATTAAAACTTTGTAAATTAATGACAAATAATTTAACCTATTTTAATCTTAACAAATGGAAATGACAGCTTAATCGCGCAATTAACCGTATTTGATTGAGTAAACAGTGGTAACATTTTTTGCAGAGCCTACTCTCAAATTGTTTAAGGGCAGCTTACATACGACAACTCGTAGTCCAATATACTAATTGTACTTCTGATTTCACATGTAAGTCCGCGAACTTTCGAGATTATTTACCGCGTTACCTAGAATTTCAATCCTACAATCGCCAGCTAAGAGGCAACGTACTGCTGGTAATTTATTAAGGCTATTAAAAGTAATAACAAGTAAGAATGGCAAGACATGTGAAAATATGTACACTCCTTCTTATAGCGCAAAAAGAAGAAACTTTTTGTTGTGCTTTAGACAACTATTACAATTTAAAATATTTTAAAACCGGTATTATTAAACTCGCTAGCGTGTTTTGCATTATCGTCAGCATTAATACCCTTAGGCTCGAAGGACCAATTAAAATAGAAGTTTAAAATTTATTTAAATATTTACAAGCTTTAAGCCCTTCTTAACGCCTTTTTTATATAAACAGCAACATAAACTTTCTTTCCTTGTACGTGAAAAGGTTTATTCTGCTGAAGTTTAATAAATTCTGGCTTTTAAGAGAAACACTTTTTAGGAAAAGTAAACATTGTCTTTGCCTTTGCCTTTTTTTGTGTTATCAAATGCTATTTTCAAGCTAAATTGTGAATTTTATAAAAATATCTTAGCCATTGTCGTTTAAATGTTAAAACTTTAAAATTTTTCATTTGTTAATTTTACACAGGTCCGCTATGGTTGCTGCTGCTGCTTAGAGTAAAAATAAGAAATTTAACTAATCGATAACACGTGAACTGCCAACACATTCTAACTAAAAACAAAAAAATAAAAAAAACATTTTAGAGACAGCATAAAATTTAAAAAATGTACTCTCTACTGTATGTACATATGTATGTATGTATACAGAATTCAATAAACTCATCCACAAACATGCGTATGAAAGAGTTACGTGATATAAATTTTTGATAAATTTATGAGTTTGTGAAACTTTTAAAAACTAATGTAAGTTTTCCTAACATTGTAAAAACATAAAATTGAATATTCTTTACTTCGAGATCGTTTATTTTATTATTATTTTGTTACTGGAATATTCAATGAATACTTTATTTTTGCTGCCCTTCATCACATGTGGAAAGAGTTTGCGATTGTTATTTAATTTTGGATTCGTACAAAATTTATTGATGACCCCACAATGATAATAAGTTCAACTCCCGGTCTGGTTTACGATAAATGTTTAGTAACTTAAAATTAAAAAACAAAAATAATTAAGATTCAGATTTAAAAATGCCACTTAGACATTCCTGTGATGATGGTCGGATATGTTATCTTTGTAGTTAGCGTTTCTGCTAGAAGAGCTGGATCAATAGGTCCGGCGAATAGAAGAGGACTTTTTGAAATAACATCTTTCTCCACGACGGAACAGCATACACGGGAACACATAGCCAGGAGGAATCATGGTCTCTACTTTGCAGTCTCTGAATACCTGTCCAACTCCAGTTTGAACATAAATCTACCTGTGTAATCTTTTCCAAAATACTAGTGTGGTGTAATTGGTAAATAAATGAATTAAAACTGAATTATTTTCGGCTTTGGTTCATTTTTTAATTAAATTTCTAAACATTTTTCCAAAGTAAACAAGAAAAAAAAGACGCCAGCAGAATGTAATGTTGCACTTAATTGACCGCTACATCCTTCATCAGCATTCTTCGCATCTATCTACCATAGTTGTGTAATTGTTAACATTATCTAGTTAACCAACTAACTTTGTAAATAAGAATACAAGTAGTATTCATATCAATTTTAATTAGGTTAGACGAAGTTTACACACAAACCAAAGTGCGTCTTCACTATTCTCTCTGTATTTCGTCTTGTACATTTGTTTTTTGCTTTTGTTCTGCCTCTTGGATATTGCAAAGCAGAACCTCAGTAGCGGCACACAACTTGGACTTAAATTCTAAGATAAGATGGAGAAATACGCAACAACCAACGATAAAAGAGGGGATCCTAACAGGTCAGTAGGATTAAGTGCGACGAACAGCTCTAGAAATGCGCGAGGCTTGAAGTTCGGGTATTATTATGTGCGTGTTTGGATTTGAATATCCTGTCCATGAAGGACATTCTACGCATTTTAGAAGTAATTTAACCAACTAGCTAATTTAATTAAAATAAAATTTGACATAACATTTATGTTTACACTTATAACAAGCATTAATGAGAGACTTGCCAGTTTTATTTGCATAATTAACATAAAGTTTTTAAAGCTTCTTTGGATTCATTTGAAATTGTAAGACCTTATTACGGTTGTTATCATCTTTTCAATTTTGATAAAATGTTTGTTTTAATATTGGCTACAATTTTATATTGAAATTCCTCTAAAACATTTCGTACTTAAACTGGGAAAAACACGATTTGAAAGCATATTGTGTGGGGTTTCCAAGATTCAGGTTAATAACGGGTGTTTCGAGTCGACAACACTGTTTTATCTGACAGCTAAAAGTTGTTTTTTGGTTAGTCTGGATTGCAGTTTTATGATGAAAATACAGCAACCCAGTTGAACTAAATGGAAACAACTCAACTTTGATTTGGTATTATGAATTACAAATAATTCTGGTTGAAATCGTATTGATGTTGCCAGCTTGAAAAGTAAGGATTTGAAGGATATTTAAACAGTTGATGCTATTGTAGCGAGCAATTAAAAATTTCAATTAATGTTTGTGAAATTTAATTTTTTTTAATTATATTAATATGGATATAAATGTAGATTTATTTTACAACGCCGACAGTGTTGATGCTGAAAGTCATGCGCTGCGCATTCGAAAAAGCCTTCGTGATCACTCGAATCCCTTAGAACTTCCAAATACCAAGGTTTTTATGATATTTTAATGGTTTTATAATACTTTTTTTTTGCAGGTTTACAATTTTCTTCCATTTAAATAAGGAATCATTTTGCTTTCTAATAAATGAGCTAAAGCAATATTTCCCTGCAACTGTCCGAGGCACGGCTATATCTCCTATATTGAAGTTGTGCACAACTCTTAGGCTTCTTGCTGACGGCAGTTATCAAAAATGCAGTGGAAATTACTTTAATGTAGGACTTGCCCAACCTACAAAATCTAAAGTCATTAAAGAAATGTCAAATTTAATTGAGCGGCGTATTTGTGCCAACTGGATCAAGTCAGAAGAGAAGGAAAATGCTTTAAAAATTTAATTTTATTTGAAAAGTGGGTTCCCGGGAATATTGATAATGATGCTCGCATTATTTCTCCAAAAAAAGAGCAACAACATTTGTATCTCAACAGAAACAAACTATAGTAGATAGTTTAAACGTCATGATTTTATGCTAAAAGAAAAATAAATTATTATTATATTGTAAATGATTTTTTTGAATTTCAGCGTTACGATTACAAAATGACTATCCGGTATGTAGATGCGAGACACGCGGGCTCAAATCATGATTCTTTTGTTTTTAAAACAAGTGATTTGAACCATATTTGTAGAGAAATTTACCGAGCAATTCGTGGATCTAAGGTAACATTTGTATTTGTATTTACAGAAAATTATTAACTTGTTTGAAAGATTTCTTAAAGGTGACAAACATTTTTGATGACTCCTTTTAGCATGGCAGAAGCTGGTTCATCGCAAGCTTGCTAGAATACTATACATTCGAAGGCCCGAAATTTTGTAGAGCAGACGATTGGAATTTTGAAGAGCAGATTTCGTTGCCTTTTATCTGCGCGTGCGTTACGTTTCTTGCCAGAAAAGGCTACACAAATTGTAAAAGCTTGCTGTGCTTTGCACAATATGTGCCAACACTTTTTTTTTGCTTCCAAATTTCGGCTTCCCTCTTCCAGTTTCGTGATGTTTCTCCATCAGCTCCACAAGTTTTTTAAACTGTTTTCTGGTCGTAAGCTTATTTTTTCTGCAAATTAATTTGAAAAGTCTACTAAATAAATTACTTTAAGACAAGTTAAAAATTTTACTTACTTCTCCATTTTTTTTTTACTAATAATTTATTTAAAACAACTGCTAGTGAAGAGTTGTTATTTGTTGATACTTTTGACAGTTCAACTAACATAATTACAACTTAAACATTTTGTAGAGGTTGAGTTGTTTTCGGTAATGCCATTTTACAAATAAATACTACAATTACAACTAAAATAGAGTTGAGTTGTAAACCGTAATAGGGGCATTTTAAAATTTCAACAATATTAAGATGGTATTGGGGAATGACTATAGATAATATGTAGATTTAACTGTCTGAGGTAATCGCGAATTTACAATCTGTGTGTGTAGAAAAGGAAATTGCTAGATATATTTTGTGGGGTAGCATAGGCCCAGCAAATTTGTTACATTTTTTCCGAATGAATTAACCCTTTCGGGACGGAGTTTTATTTTGCAAACCAAATTATGTATGGTATAATTTTTTCATATTCTAAAAGGTATGATAAAAGTATTATGTTCTCCATACTTAAAAATTTTAAATTCGTCCTTTTATCCTGGGACATATAATCCCAACAAATATTTTCATGGGGCATAAAATCCCAATCAGTGTTATCAAATATTATTAGATTTAGATAAAAGCTTACATTTATTTTTAAAATTGTAGGAATGCAATTAGGTATTTATTTGTGGAATGGCCCAAAACACTTGCAACATAAGGTGTTGTTACAACCTGAGCATATCATCTTTGTTTGCTTTTCTATGCCAAGTGAAGAACAGCGGACACAGCGACAACGCTTCTCTTGCTTTACTGGCAAGTGGTCTCCAATATTTAGGCTATCCGTTTTTGGACGTTTGGGAGATCTACCTCCCTGGCGATTGCATTGAAAATAAGGAAAATACGACAGTTCGATAGTTGCTGGGACGTATTATCCCAGTAGTCCCGAAAGGGTTAATTCAATATGAAAAAAAATTTTTTTTGTGTTTAGAGGGAACCCTGAAAAAAATTACTTTAATGATTTTACAGTTAGAATACTTTCGGAATTGTTGTGGCTATGGACTTGCGATTATTTTCATTTCAATTCTAAACATTTGTGAATAAAACATCTCTTGCCTTTTTTTGCTCGCATAAATTTTTTTTTAAACACCTGTTTCCACACAAAAAATCTTTGCTCACTATTTAGTACTTGTGATTGTTTTTGTGTTTATATTTGCATAATTTAGCTTTAGAACCTGTGTCTGCGTTCAATCTGTTTAGTCATAAATAATTTGCAATATCTTTTTGAACTTTGTGAAAAAACTCATTTCAATATTCTGCCAATAAAATATTATGAAATATAAATTAATCTTTTAAATAAAGTATGCAGCAGTTAGAGGCAAGTTATATATTTTAATTATTTCTTCTTGCTTCATCTTTTGTTTGCACAAAATTACTAAAGGAAACATTTATGCAGATTGTCAATCTTTTTTCTTTTGACATTAGATGACAACAAAATTATACATTTATGCAAAAAATCAAATTAACATTTTAATGAATAGCCATGAATTATTAATTATTGGAAAAAACATAAAAACCAACACAAATAATTATGTATATTCATCATTTACTACAAAAAAACTATCGCAAATAAATGAACAAAATTAACGTTCAAATAAAAAATAACAAAAGTTTTCTATAATAAAGAATTCTTCCAAAAAAAAAAAACGACTGCAAACCAGATTTAAACTATATATCCGTAACGGTTTAAACGTTTGGCAACACCCTTGAATTTCCAAATCCAAGCCTATATTAGTTAAATTTGATCTTATCTTCACACACATATATTCTAACTTCCAAAATTTGAGTTTCAGTAGGAATGTGCTGAAATAATTTGGTTAAAGCTCGCAATTAAAGGAAGAGATTATAGTAACGACACAAATCTGTCTACTAAAATTGTTGCAAACAGCCTTTGATAAAATATATCGGCTTTTAATTTTGAATACAAAAAACACTTCAGGATTGTATTTTATTAATAATAAAAATTAATTAAAGCTTTTAAAAGTTCAACCGATTTTTTACCAATCTTTCAATGTTCTATGTGTACCTCTTCTGTAATTCAATTAAGAAACCAATGACGCGGCAAAACAAAATTATTTAAATGCTTGCAACCGCCATTCTGCTGTATCAAAAACTCCACGTTTTAGACATTTTGTTTACTACCTTTACTTAAAGCTCTGAAAATGTGAGATTGCTCTTCATGTTGTTATGAAAATAAGAAATGGCAACCCCTAAACACCTGAACACCACAGTGTTGTTGTTGTCTGAATGTGCGCGGTAGTGGTAAGTGTTTATAATAATACGACAATTAACCAACACAAGTTGAGCCACATAAATGGCTGCTTTGATAGAGGTGTCTGGTTAATGTCAAACAGAAGATCACAAAGTTCATGATTTCGAGCCCACTGTCGGACATGCGTACAAATGAATATTAAGATTTGTAATAGTGGAGGGCAATTAAAAATGCGAGTACAAACCTCCCGGATATAAAAAGACAATTGTGTGCATCCATGGCAGATTATATAGACGTTTGTCTATTTAATATTAAAGTAACAAATAATTTTCCTGACGCTATTTATAATAAAGAAAAAGAGCTCTAGCTGTTAGAGCAGGGAACTACAGTGTATGGCGTATATGTTATGGCTATTGGATAAAAGGGAAGGGGATGTTAGTGGTCTGTGAATGGTCTCGACCGAGCAAAACAGTAGCGTAGCATGTATGGCAGCATTTAGAATAGCGCATGTATAATCAGACCCACAAAAGAGACAAACGTAGCAATATGTTGTATAAGTTGTACCCGATCCAATTTCACTAAATCGAAACAATTGGCATAATGAAAATGTCAGCCGAGCAGGAGAAATTCGTTTGCCAACTTGTACCAACAACAATGGAATATAATTATTTTCATACTTTTAGCTGGAATCAAATTCATAATCGTTAAATTAAATTTATAAAAAATTATACATAGGAATAAATAAAGAAACTAATTATATCTTAATCTAGTCGATCACAGAAGAATTCAATTTTTTGCCTCTCATCTTAAAAAGCTTGACATTTTTTAAAAACAAATTCTCACTTTCCAGCAAATACATTTTCACTTCGATGACTTTGGTAATGTAGGTAACAATTCTTCATTTGGGATTTAGATCGCCATGTCACTAAAATTGGGAAATTTTAGGCAGGCTTAGTCTTCCCAGCAACTTAACACCATTCGATATATGACAACAAATCAACAACTACCCGTTCGTTGACAGATGTATTGAACGCTGCACTAATCGAATTCAGGTTTTGGTTTAAAATATTAATAGAAAATGTCGACAACTGAACTCTGTACTTTCTGATTAAATAAAACAACAATTTAAAATAACCATCTCAAATTCTAAGAATTTCGAATTTTAAGATTCCTCTTGCGTTTTGGATAAAATTCTAATGTTTTCTACGAAAAATTTCTGTGTTCTGTAAATAGTATGGTCACTCAAATAAGCCGATATATATTAGTTCCGTTTCTTAACATTTTGGGTAAAGCTGGTGAAAATGAGAGCAAGCATAATTTTCTCTCACAAAGACACAAAATTTCATAAAAGTATGGGAAGACAAAATCAAAATTTTAAACACAAATAAAAAACAGCAGTGTGTGAATTCCTACTTTACCTACCTTTTTTTTAAATACAGCTACGGCCACAGCTCCAACTTTTTCAAGTAGAAGTAGCGGTAGACGCTGTTTTTTCCGAAGCATTAAAATTTTTGAGCTACAGCTACTTTTCATAAAAATAAAGCGACAAGTAGGAGTAGCAGTAGACACTGTTTTTTTCCGAAGCATTAAAGTTTATGAGCTACAGCTACTTTTCAAAAAAATAAAGCGGTATGTAGAAGTAGCCTCTTTGCTACTTCAGTTAAAGTATTGGTAGGAGTACAAAAAGCAAAAATATTCTACTTCATTTTTTGCTGCTATTTGAAAAGTAGCCAAAAACGAAAACATTATTTCTGGCTACTTTGTGTTGATAATGAACATACTTTTTGGCTACTTTATATGAATACTTTATGCTTGGAGCTACGCAATACAAATATTTGCTTCTGGCTACTTACCGACAATAAGAAGAACGAAGAAAGAACGTGTGTTACTTTTTTTTTGGATTTTTCTTTTGAAAATTGTTTTACACTCTTTTAATATCATGAAGCGTTGCTACGCCCTTTTGACGATATATAAAAAGTTTTTTACCTATAAACAACAAATGTTTTTAATTTATTTTGTACTTTTTAAGGTATATCACTTTAAACTGAAATAGCCCCTAGATGAATAGCGCCAATAGAATGGATTTGGGCTTATTTAAAAAGCAATTTTCTCTTACATTTTAAGAACATTTCCAATAAAAAACTTTCTTCATCACATTAAAGTCAAATAAGCCCAAATCTACACCAAATGAAAATATCATTTCCCATCACTGAAATGCAGCACGAAATTTTATTATTTTTTAATTCCCTGTCACCCTAATGTTTGCTTCTTTGATTGGAGTTACTTCACTAAACTAAATTAACATAGATGGTGAAGTAAGTATAAGATTCGGCATAGCCGAATTAGCACTCTTACTTGTTTGTATTAAGATTGACAATTCTATCAAAAGATATACAAAAAACGTAACAGTTGTTTTTTTGTAGCTACCCTATGTACATTGTGAAAAAACAAAACGAATATGTAAAACCAAATAATAAGACACGATAAGAACTAGAGTTGCAATATTCGTAAACTATAAGTGATGAAAGGGAAATGCTAAAACAGATTAATTTAAGAAAATCAATGGTTTTAAATTGTAGACGTATCACTGAGAGTATCAACTGTTACAGAGGAGTAACACAGTATTTTTTTAAATCAAATAGTATAACAATAGTCGTAACAACTTTTCCATCACTGTTACAAATTTAAAATTAAAGGGTGCGTCAATAGTTCATTAAATTAGATGTGTATGGCCGTACTTTTGAACAGTTGAAGACAGACGCTTAAAATTTACAACGAACCTGTATTGCTAATCTGCTATAACAACAAAAATTTGGATTTGGAAGTTAAAGGGTGTTCCAATAGTTAATGTAATTTTGTGTATGTGACCAAACTTTTGTACCGTTATAGACAAAACGCTGAAACTTAAAAGGGACATGTTTTGCTAAGTCCGCTATAACAAGAAGCTTATAATTTGAATTGAGAAATTTAAGGGGTGTTTCCAAAGTTAATGTAAATTGTTCTGTGTGGCCGTATTTTTTGAATCGTTGTATACAAACACCTTTATTTAAGATAGAATGTCCACTACTTTATTTGGTATAATAAAAAGTATAAAAACGTTATATTATAAATGAAATAGTTGATATAATCTGATATATATGGGCGAAGTGTTGAATCGTTACAGATGGACGGTTGAAATTTACACAGAACATGATTGCTAAATCTACTACAACAGCAAGTATATAATTTGAAATTGCTGGAATTTGATGTATATTGCCAATCTATTGAACAGTTAAACTAGTATAAAGTTTGCAGATATAAGGGTATCCCAATAGTTAATGTAAACTAATTTATGTGGCCATACACTTGAACTGTTATAGGCAGACAGATGAAATCTATTTTGAATTCGGTTTTAAATTAAAAAATTTATTTATTTTAAATTAAAAAAAACTGTTATAGTATTACATGTTATTTTAATTGTTTACGAATTTACTTTATTTTGCCCCATTGTCGAGAGTGTGAAACAAATTCCAAAAGAAAAAACCAAACAAAATAACACACGTTCTTTCTTCGTTCTTCTTATTGTCGGTAAGTAGCCAGAAGCAAATATTTGTGTTGCGTAGCTCCAAGCATAAAGTATTCATATAAAGTAGCCAAAAAGTATGTTCATTATCAACACAAAGTAGCCAGAAATAATGTTTTCGTTTTTGGCTACTTTTCAAATAGCAGCTTTTTTTTCAAATAATAGCTCTTTGTACTCCTACCAATACTTTAACTGAAGTAGCAAAGAGGCTACTTCTACTTACCGCTTTATTATTTTGAAAAGTAGCTGTAGCTCAAAAATTTTAATGCTTCGAAAAAAACAGCGTCTACCGCTACTTCTACTTGAAAAAGTTGGAGCTGTAGCTGTATGTTATGGTTTGCTTTTTAAATGTGACTTCAGCAGTAGAAGTAGCTGGATATTGGCTACTATTTTTAACAAATTTGTGTCTTAAAAAGTAGGCCTTTTTTTGTCGCTACGGCTACTTTTAGAGTAGCTTTTTAAACGCTGAAAAACAGAGTTTCTGAATTTTTCAATAAAGAAAATCAGTTTTAATAGATCAGCAAAAATAATAATGGAACAGTCCTTACTAATTTCTTGGTCTCTAAAAAGCTATAACGCCGTGAAAACCATAAAAAAACCATGAATTTCTGGATATGAAAAAGTGTTGTCTGAGTTCCTTGTCTGTAAATAAAGGAATCTTTCATTCAAATAGTTTAGAATGTTGTTTCTCTTTTCGCATTCAAAAATATCTAACATTAGCTTTAATATACATTGTGGTGAATTATACACAATAATTTAATATTCGATAGAATTTTATTTGTTTAATAATTAAGTGGCGTAAATTTGTTGGTTATCAAAATGTTTACCTCAACATGAGTTGGTTTTTGAAAAAAAAAATCTTATAACTTTTATATTTAATTCATGCTTTTAATTCGTTATCAGATTATCCTATAGCATGTGGTCACTAAGTAACATTGCTTATTTATTTGCATTATAAAATATTGAAATGGCAGTAAAGTAATTAAGAAGTGCGCAAAAAAAAGATTTTAATTATTACTTTTTGCATGCATAATGTTGTATTCCGCCATTCTTGGAATATTATTTCCGTTTAACAAATTGTTGGTTTTGTGGTCATGTACACAAGAAAAAACTTTTAATAAAATTCCTTTAGTTTATGCAAGTCTAAGAATTTGTTTTAACAAAAATATTAACAGACGTCATTGGTTTATGAGTTTGACGCATTTTGCTGAAAAATAAAAACTACATAATAAAATATTTATGAATTTGACATTAATGCACAGCATAAATATTACAATTTTCAGTTTCATAAATAAGCCTTGCAAAGCCATTGTCGCTTTTCTGCAGGTAAGTTTAAATTAAAATGTAAAAAAAAAAATTAAACACTTACATGTAATCTCTATTTTTTTGTTTTTTTTTTAACAAAACAAAATTTTCCTTCGTGACATACAGTTATTGTTAGCCCTGAACATTACTTCTGTTGGTACGCTATTCAAAACTTTTTGCCTCATCACTGATAGGGACACCTGCCGTTTTCATTTAAAATTTTCTTTTTATAGAATCTCCCTTCAGTATTATTTTTCACATTCAATATGTGTTTGTCTGCACCAATCCTGTTGTAGCTAAAGATCTTCAAATTGAAGTATTGCTTGTAGTTCGAGAGTTGTGTTCTGTTCGTTTTGTTGGATGGTTGCAGTATTTTCAATAGTTGGTTTTGTGTTTTTTGTAGTGTGCTGCAATGTGTTGAGTATCCCCAAACTGTTATGCAATGACGAATGTGAGATTCAGCCGGTGAGAGAAGTATGCTTGCCGTACAACCTTATTGTTGGAACAGTAACTTAGATGATGTAGGATATAGGAAGCTCTTGTGAGTTTTTTGCGAACTGATTCTACACGTGTTTTCCATTTATAAACGTTGACATTTTCAATTGTTATAGAGCACTGATAATATTTTTAGTTAAATTCCCTGTAGTTCTTAAGAAGGCATTCACTAGGGTGAAATTTTAGTTTTATGTCATCATATCGGGAGTCAGAAGTTTTTACATGCATTGATTTAGTTTTTGATTTATTTATAATTAATCCATGGTCATGACACAATCTTATGGTAATATCCAATTGCTGTTGCATTATTCTTGTTGCCTCATGTAATCTCTTATGAGCTACTACTATATGTGCAAATATTTTGCACATTGATATTGAGGTAATAGGCTCGTTTGAACAAATGATTTACAGTATCGGGCCTAATTTTGACCCTTGCGGTACTCCGTATCTTGATTCAGTGTCTTTACTGAGTATGTCTGTTATTTTTAAATAAAATGTTCTACATTTTAGGTAATTTTTAAAAAGTTCAAGGCTGTGTCCTCTTATTTCAATCCTTTGTAATATAAGAAGCATTGTTTCATGCGATCGATAGCGTATCAAAAGCTTTGCTAACATCAATGAATAATGTTGTTGTTGATGTTCTTGCTTTTAGCATAGCATTGCTGTGCTACTTAAATAATTTTTTAATTAGGTCGTGAATTCTGATTGTTTTATTCACTTAGACTAAAAAGAAAATCAATTGAAACTGTGAAGCTAAGAATAAATTAGCTTCAGAAACATAATAACGCAAATACGAAACATAATAACGCAACTAACAAATCCACGACTTAAGAGGTTGCCTTTGCGCAGTCTAGATGGTCTGAAGAGGTTACCTGCAGGGTCTCGAGGACATTGTGGTGTCAGTTCGATAGTGGGAGATCCGCAAATCTGCTGAGGTTTCCTCGAGGGCAGCTGGGTACACTGGTGGCTGTGCTATCGGGGCACTGTGCCATTGGTACCCATGCTAGGAGACTGAATCTTCCGCATCATGACTACTGTAGAAGTTGTCAAGATGTGGAAGAGGAGGAAACGGTGGAGCATCTGCTCTGCCACTGCCCAGCTTTCTGGGAATAGAGCGGCCATTTTCGGCAGTCAGAGACTGCATGGTGTTGCAGACTTATCTGCGATGTTGCTAGGATAAACTTGTTTGTCCGGTCCTCGGGGTGGTTTGGATTTGGATCTTTGATGGTGCCGTAGGGACCTGAATCTGGTCCCTGCACATCCTGTTTCCAGGTGACACAACGGGACGTATGGGACCCAAGGGAGTCTTATTACGCCGACAGCCTGTGCAACCTAACCTAACCTAAGAGGTTGCCTTTGTTAAGCAACAATGCTAAAAAAACAATAACACATTTTAAGAAAATTTTTGTCAATATTTTGTTGGAAAACCTTTTTGCGCTTTCACTGCATGACTTCTATTTCGCAGTGATATGGTCGAAGCGTCAATATCGCTTGTAAGTTAACGCCTTACAGTCTTATTTACAAAAATTTTTTATTTTAAGCTTAATGCGTACATTAGTTATTTAACACTTTTTGTTTTATTAAACATTAATAAGAATTTTTATTCACAAACGTTTAATAACGCAAAATTATGTTGGCAACATCATTTCATGTTATATGTCAATTTACGTTTAGTGATGCACACAATAATGAACCAAATATTTAAATAATGTTTTTATAATTCAAAAAGAGTAATTAAATTAACAATAATATTATTTGACATAAATTAAATAAAATAAATTAAAGGGTGCGCCAATAGTTCATTAAATTTTATGTATATGGCCATACTTTTGAACAGTTGTAGACAGACGCAATTATAGACAGACACCTGAAATTTACAAGGACATGTTTTGCTAAGTCCGCTATAACAAGAAACTTATAATTTAAATTTAGAAAGTAAAGGGTGTTCCCAAAATTAATGTAATTTGTTGTATACAAACACCTTAATTTTAGGCAGAATGTCCACTACTTTATTTGGTATAATAAGAAGTATAAAAATGTTATATTATAAATTAAATAGTTGATATTATCTGATGTATATGGAAAACCGTTGAAGCGTTATAGACAGAACCTGATTGCTAAATCTACTACAACAGCAAGTATAAAATTTGTGGTTTGAAAATAAAGGGTGACCCTATAGTTTCTGCAATTTGATGTATATTGCCAAACTATTGAACAGTTGAAAAAGTATAAAGTATGGAGATATAAGCGTGTCCCAATAGTTAATGTAACCTAATATATGTGGCCATACACTTGAGCTGTTATAGGCAGACAGATGAAATCTGTTTTGAAGTCGGTTTTTTTCGCAAGAATTATTTATTTATTACTTTATTTTTCAAATCAATAAAATACAAAGCTTTAATTAATTAAATTGTGATATTTTCTTTATTCTAAGCATATTTTTCCCAAATATTAATAGTTTATTTCATATTTATTACCTGGAAACGTATCGTTTTCTTTAATTGCAAATCAGATAAAGTGATAACTAAATTTTTTGCATTTGAAAAACTAATTGTAAGACCATCTAATAAACCACGAAAACGCTGCTTCCAAACCACAAAATAATTTGGGCGATATTGTATTTGATTTTATGTGCATTTTTGGTCTTAAATGGTGTAAATAAATATCTATAATTTTAAATTATACCCGGAGTTACCTAACAAGCGCCCTCTTACGTCGCTATTTTTAAAACGTTGCTTGATAACTGACTTATTTAAGATTCGGCAATCATACGTACTGCCTCTCTATCTTGCCACTGAACCTAAAATGTGTTCCGTAAGTATCTAAAACTATTCGCCTCGCATACTTACCTCTCTTCGGCCCCAACAACGCAAAGCCACCAAAACCTGTAACTTGGCTGTAACTTTTATCTAATTCTATCTCATCCTTGGCGTTGTTTATAATTTTTTGAGCCGTTCCCTTATTAAACCTGTATCTTGAATTAAATAGATGATTAGGTAACTGAAACGGATCACTTCTCCTATTAAAAGTTTTAGGAGGTTTTGACATTTTGGGCAAGAGAGTATCTGCAATAATTTTCCATTTTACGAAATATTTTCATTTATATTTAAGTATGTTTTAGAAACTTACCTATTGTAGAAATTTAATTTATTATATTCATTGTATTTTTTAATTAATAGTTTTTCATATTTTAGAGTAATAAATTTTACGGGAAAAATGCTTTTCAAAACAGGAATGCCGACTTATTAAAGGTTTAAAGAAGGATAACTGCAACATTAAATATTTGAAATTTATTAATGATTAATAACAGCGTAATAGTGCTTTGAAGCATTTGTTAATACTACTTCAGCGATTTTTTCTTATTAACCTCTTATTAAGCCGTAGTATTCAGCTTCAGTGACACAAAAATTGTCGCTATATATTGAAAGGTATGGGCTTTTTTGAAGCCTCCCTACATATGATTAATTAAATAGAGGTTAAAAGTCCTGGCCAATTTTTTGGAATTTCCTGCAAATTTATGTTTAAGTTCACTTCTGCTTATGTTTTTTGACTATATCCTTTTAAAATTATCATAAGAAAGAAACATTCTCTATATCCTGAGGCTGATTAAATATTTAATTAACATATCTCCTCTTATTTAAAATATTAATTAGAAAATTGTTTTCAACAGGAAACATTCCCATAACATAATTGATCCTTTGCCATGATCCGCTAGTGGTATCTAGAATTGCATTCATAGTTAATACACCGTCTTAAATTGCTTAAGGCCATATCAAAAAAACTTTTTTAGGACAATTTGAAATTGAGTTTTTCTTTGAAGATTCTTCTAATCATTCGGTTACTATGTGATTAAATCTTTCTGTGTTTGGTTTCTCGATATAAAAATCCGGTTACTTGTAACAAATCAATTTTCGAATTATTAACCGTAACTAAAACGAATAAAAACTAAACTAAAAGGGGTTAAAAAACCATAGAGGAAACGCAGACTGCATCATTGGCACTAAGGGCGGAACATTTACATAGAAACTTTGTAACTGGCCTAAAGGCATTTCTCTTTCAACTTAAATACTTTTTTCGTTTAACTGTGTTGATACATCAAGATTCATCATCCACCACAATCCTTCGGTCTAGTGCGTTATTTATGTTTGTAAATAAACAAAATTTGTGCTTCAAATCTAAACGGTAGTTAAGCTTTTTATTGCCATTGAATTTTGCTAGTATGGTGCTCGTTTTTTTTAAATAGATTTTTTTTTTGTTTTACTGTTATCTGGTGAGTAACTTTAAGCTTTATTTAATAATCCAGCATGTTCTGACAGTCGCAAATCGCTTAAAACTGCAGTTCGAAATCGCAAGAAATTTCGCGATTTTAAATCACAAGCAGATACAAAGTGAAATTATGAATTTTGCGTAAAATAAAATTTAAACCGAAAACTAAATTTAAAAAATGTTCTTGGTTTTTACAGTTGGTTTGTTTGATTGTTTTCTTAAGTACTGACGATTTCATAAATACAGCTGTTTTTTATGTTCGAAAATATTTTAGATTATTTTAATTTTAAATTTCTATAAAAATATACGGTTCTTATTAAATGTACGATTTAGTGTTAAGGTACCTTAAAATTACTTTTAGGTCGATCTGAGTTCGGAACATGTATGTTAAATTTAACAAAAAAAAAAAAAAAATTAAAATACTTTTTAAGTACTGATTACTTACAAATTAAGTAACCTTTTGCTAAATCGCCAAAATATTTCATGGCTTGCGGTGTTTTTTTAAATTAATAAATATACATTGGATTGTCACAATCACTGAGTGTCCGTTTTATATTTTTTTTTTTTAAATTTCATTTTTTTGTCAGAACATGGCTGTAAGCAAGGCAGCTGTTGGTATTTTGTTGTAATTTTCTTTTGTTTGTGTATGTTTTGTACCGTAAAATCATATGTTTTTCTTTTCGAACAGAAGTTTGAAAAAAGCAAATCGCAAGTAAAACGCGTGAGTTTCAGAACATGTAAAACAAAAGTTTCTCGTTTTTGAAATCACATGTTATTTAAAAAACATGCGAGTGTGAGAACATGCCTGAATACATTACATTGAACGCTTAAAATCAAATATTATTTTCGATTTTATTTTTGTCTATTTCAAATTGAAATTTTCGATTTTTTTGAGCCCGCTTTTTTAATTAACTTGCAAACATTCATTTCTATACAATAAATTATGGAGATTAATCAAACTTTAATGCATTGTAATGTTTAAATTTTAAAAATTTTTAAATACTTTCTTTCTTTTGTGAAACTTGACGCCAGTTGAAACTCGTAATAGAAATCATTAATAATTTGAAGTTAATAATTTTTCATGGCAGTATGTAGTCTTTGATACGACAGCATCAGTCTAAATTATGTATAAAATAAGGTAATAAATGGTTCTTAATGTTATTAATTTTGGATCTTCTTCTTGGATATAAAATTCTGTTTGTTGACACCTGACTTTCTTTATTCTCTAAAATATTCGATATTGAAATTCTAGGGTTTTTTTTTAACTAAAATTTTAAATAGTTAAAGAGACTTCTCCACAGATTTTATAAAAACTCCAGAAGACCAAACTGTATTAATTTGAAAAAAAACGACATTTTATTTTATAGTGATACAATTTTCTTTGTTTCGTTGTATATGCGATTCTCTCAAAAATAAAAATTTCATGGTATTTTCATTCAATACCCTTTATTAAAATTATTTAAAAAAAATATAAATATGAATATCTAAAATAGTTAAATTGAAAAAGCTTACAATTGATAACTTTCCTGAAGATATATACGCAAACTTCTAAAAATGGATGTTGCGAACAAGAAATGGATCTCTTTTTCTTAGCATCTGATGACGAAGTTAAGCCCGAGAGTAAATAATTAATTTCATCTTTTATACAAATAAAACTTAACCGTCTTACCTTTTAATAATTTATTTGTTAATGTAATAATATCAAAGTAAATTGTAATAATTAAAGAAAAATATAAGTTTGGAACAACCATTTATTATCTATGACCGCTTGCATTTATCTACATACATAAACAAAAATAATCATTCTTCTAGTGCTTTTTTTACATGAACAGTGAGAGCGAATATCGTTGCCATATTAAAAAAAACTGTTCATACTCGTACAAAACTTGCATAGAGCGCACCTCAGATTATCTTTTTGAATATGGAGAATGTCTGTAAAAATCACAAAAAGTGCTCCTTGAGAAAAACAAAAATTTAAGTTTTTGGATAATCCATTGTTAGAACTGGCAGTAAAATTGATCTACTAAACTACCATTCCTAACGAGGTTGCATAGGATATTCCCTATTACCTCAAATAAGTCGCTGAGTCTCGAAGTATTACGTGCTATGTACCTGACAGCTGCAGTAACGCCTGTAATAGTGCAGACCTACACCACCAGTAGCCTGAATACGCCTCCTCTCCTATTTCAATTAATATGATCCAAATGCTTGTTATTGCTGCATGGCTACATTTTCAGGCGGATTTAAATCGATTACTCAGAAATGAAAAAATAATATTTTGTTTTTAACAGCTTAAGAAAAACTAGCAAGAATAAAACTCGGAAATTATAATTCTTTACGTGCTGCTGTCAGCGAATTTTCTTAATTTGGCTCTGCAGAAAAGCCAATTGAAACATTGCGGCGGTTTTTAAAATGTTGAAGAAATGGTAGCTGAAGTGTGTCGTAGATTGAAAATACTTTCTTAATAATATATATATAATAAATACTATATATTTCACTCCATCAAATCTCCTTACTATTTATACCACCTACATCTGGCCAAAAATTAAGAAAACACTCATGTAGAGGCCGATGTTTCAAAGTCTGGACACGGCGAAGAGACTCATAGGCGACTTCTAGGTATCCAAATCTATTGTCTCTCTTGAGTATCGATGCAATGTGCGTTGTGTTTCGCTGTTTTATCGAAACTACAATAAAATTTCCTCTAATAAGATTAGGAAACTTATTCCCCATATCCGCACGTTTTTGCGTACAACTTGCTATTCGTAAAGCCACTAATTCGCACTACGAATTACAAAAAGAATGCGTTTTTTAGACGAACAGTTCGTATGTGGAATCATCTTCCTGCAGAGGTCTTTCCTATCATTTTAAATGTAGGATCATTCAAAACGAATGTCTACACACATTAATCCATTTATTCTCTTTCCCATAATCTATTTTCGCAGTTCTGGATCAAAGATATGTATGTTATCTAGGTTTTTGTAAAGACTTAGTGGCTTACCCTCGTATATTATCTAAAATACATTGAATATTTTAATAGCTTTTTTCTTTCTTGTTTGTCTGTGTGTGTTTTTCTTTTTTGGTAGTAAAAATGTTTTGAATGTCAAGGTTAAATAATTGATAAAATTACACTCAAAAGCTCGATATCATAAAAATTTATGCATTTAACTATTAAAACAAAAAATTACCATTTTCAACACATTTGAAATTTTCACACATTTATAAACAACTTAAGACTTGATTGTTAAATAAAAAAAACCAAAAAAGGTAAATACATAATGCTTATTTATGGACACACGTGATACAAGCACAACAAAAATAACAAAAAAAAAACCGAAAAAAATTTGGTATTTGAAAAATCACTATGTTTTAATTGATCAATTCACAACCTGTTGTAAATTGTAGATTTAAAAAAATATAACCAGTTTAATTCTGAACACCGTGTAGCTTAATTAATACAAAAAAAAATCTTGAAGAAAACACAATTGAATTGAAATTCAAATAAAATTAAAATGGCCATAATGTGTATGGAAAGGATGTACCTTTATCAGGAGGTTATCAATTCGACTGAATGCTGCTTTGTTTCATGAAAATCGGGTAAATAGTTTAGAAGTTCTAGACTTTTATTCCTTTTTTTTTATTTCACGGCACTGTGCGTTGTAGACAAAAAAATGAAATTTGTTTTGAAGTCGGTTTTTTCCCAGAATTATTTATCGTAATAACTGCATTGTCCTCATATAATAAACACATGAAAAATTGTTGTACGTATTGTTGCAATTGCGAACAACGTTTGCACAACTATTGTAGAATCCGACGACTTAACACATAAGTGGACAAAAAGTTCATATATGTAGGTATTTAATTTATATATGAACTGGGAAAACTTATAAACAATTAAAAGTTATGCATTCTACGTGTGTAAAACCTACGTAAAAGAAGTTAAAACTTAAATTTCTTGTACAAAAAACCATCAAGACTTTGCAAAAAGCTTGTGACATTTTGGCATAAATAATTTCTATCAAATTGTTATCTTTGTGAAAAACTTTTATGGGTGTAACAAGTTACCAATAATTATATGTACTTCGTTTTCTATTGGCTTTTAATTTGGATACCTGAAAAAAATTAGAATATGTCTTTAAGCGGGAACATATCTTTTGTGAACAATACTCTTCGGAACATAACAAAACATAACTAAACTACTAATACAACTAGTCAGTGCAGTGTTTATGAAAGAAATAAAAGAAAAGGAGAACGCTAGTAGAGTTATCTGCCTGATGTGGATCATAAACTATTATTATAAAGAAATATAATTTTTGTTATGTTGCCACTATGGTTTAACATGCGAGAGAACAGCAGTTGAAATATCCCGGTGCCTCGGTTTGATGAGTTTGTGAAACTATTTTACGGAAAGTAAATAAGCTCGTTGAGAAATGACTAATTTAACGTATCATAAGTTATTTAGGAAAGTAACAACACGACAAAAGTTTTTGGTAGTTGCAGCTGACATGGCTAATTTGGCTGGGTTGCTAAAACTCTCTTTTGCTTGTCTCTACGAAGCCACAACTAAATGTACACAGAGAAAAAAGATAGGTAACTAATAATATCGTAATTTAATTTTTATTCTTAAAAAACATAATATTGATATAATTTATAAATTAAAAATTAACAAAAGGTTGGTACCAAAAAGTGCTACCAAAGTTTACCTGACCGATTTGTGTCGTTACTGTAATCTGCGATTTAGGAGATGTAACCAAACATATTCAGCATTAATAATGCTGATGCAGACAATAATATAATTTTAAAAATAATTTAATTCAAGGGTGCAAACAACAGCGACTTCAAAAAAGAAAGAAATTGTCAATTCGTCTGAATGTTTTGTTTTTATTTTTGTGCCCGCAAAATTTTGTCATTTCTAAACCACTTTTGAAAAAATCTTCATTATAAGGGTTATGATCATAGATTGGTTCCGTTTAAAAAACAGTTTATAATTTTAAATATTAGAGGGTGTCCCTATACAGCAAATATCTTTTTCCGTGCATTATTAGCCGTAATTCGACTTTAAAATATTAAAAAATCTAAAAATTAAATGGTGACATAAATTGACATCTTTTCCTATTTTTTAAACCGTTATAAAGGGGCCGCCTTATAACTTTTTTTGAAAATGCTATAAAAAAACTACTGAATATTGTCTTAAATTTATTTTGTTATTCGAAAGTACAATCTTTCCGGTTAATAGTTGAAAATAATTTCATTCAAATGGCTGCCACGGCTGGCCATGCAGTAGCCTACATGATCGGTCCAATTTTTAGCAAATTATCGATTGTGTGCAGCTGTACTTCACCTATGGCTTCACGAATATTTTCCCTTAAAGCGTCAATTGTCTCTGGCTTGTCGGCGTAGCACTTATCTTGGACGGCGCCCCACAAATAATAGTCCAACGGTATCAAATCGCAGCTCCGAAATGGCCAAACGACATCATCTCTGCGGCTGATAATGCGATTTTCAAAAACATGGCGCAAGAAATCAAATGTAGCTTCGGCTGTGTGGCACGTAGCGCTGTCCTGTTGAAACCAAATGATGCCAATATCCTCCTCTTAAATTTTTGTGAACAAATCTTCGTTCAGCATGGCCCGATAACGATCGCCACTGACTGTAAGGGCCGCTCCTTGCTCATTTTCGAAGAAAAATGGCCCAATTATGCCTCTAGACCAAAATCCGCACCAAACAGTGACTCGTTTTGGCTGCACCGGATTTTCAGTGTATGCGTGCGTGTTTTCTGTGTCCCACATGCGACAATTTTGCTTGTTTACATACCTACTAGAATCAAAATGAGCTTCATCTGAAAAGATGATTTGCAGGCCCACTTAGCGAAGCGTATACACAACCATATTCGTTCAGCGGAAGGATTAAACTAATTATCTGTTAAATCAGACATGAGCTAAGTGTTACCATTCACGAAATAAGCACTAGTTAAAAAAAAACGTTGGATGGCGGATTCTGTAGATAAACATTGTATAGAGCGTCGATTGCTTTGACCATTATAATAACAAGTATAAAGATTTAAAATTATACACAGACAGAATATAATTTGAAGTTAGAAATGAAAATCTGTTTCCATAATTCATTAATTTTGATCGATATAGCCCTATATTTTGAACCTTTATATTCGAAAACTTGAAAATTAGACAGAATTTCCACTACTTGTTCTAGTATAATAAATATTTAATATGTATTATGAATTAAAGGGCACAGCAGCTGATGTAATTTACTGCCAGTTCTACGATGTCGCAATTGTTCGTTCTTTCCCACAATTACATTTAAAACAAAAACAAATTCTAAAAAAAATGTTTTTGTTTTGAGTGTAATGTTGCATATGAACGAACGATTGCGACATCGTGAAACTGGCAGTTAATGTATATAGACAAACTGTTTGACAGCTTAAGATAGACGATTGAAATATTCAAAGAACCTGTATTGCTAAGTTCGTAATAAAATTTACATTCAGAAATGTAAGGGGGTCCCAATAGTTTGTGTGGCGAAATTTACTATCAAGTTGCAGAATTGTCCGAAAGAGTATCTAGTGCAAAACCCATCCTGTAGACAGAGTGAGGAAATCTTGTGATGAAGGAAGGTTTTGAGGGGTCGGCTTAAAAGCTAAGTTGTAAAACATAGAATAATCGTATATATTATTGTTATTGCTGCTATCATTAATGTTACGTAAGCCCGTTTCACACTATAATATCAATTTGTGTGAAGTGTGTGAATAATACGGAAGGCAATTGGACATCCTATATACCCATTTATTTTTAGAAATATTTCTAAGCACTCTGATTTTATATTTTATCAGATTTGTTCTGTTAATCATAATTTTTATTGTGCTCGAAGTGGGATAGTGTAGAAACAAAATGTAATGTTACGTTGGATTTTTTGACAAACACAACAATTTTTATTTTATTTCCCTCTTATAAAATCCAATGGAAATCTTAAGACTTGTATTGTAGTGTGAACAATACGTTACGAGTATGAATATATTTATTCGCGTTCATTGTATATAAAATATAAGTTTTTTTACACGGAGAACTTTTTTGCGTGGAGAGAAAAAAATAAACAGTAAAATTAATGGAATTTCTTATTTGAAAACATCAATGTAAAATGTCAGAAATTGTAAAATTTACGGAGATTTCTAGAGAAGTCTTTAAGATTCTTTTTTTAAGAAAATAAAGCTGATAAATAGCAGTCATTCTACACACCTTAGCAAGCTCCTCAGGCGCGAAAAGAAGTACTAAAAACGTTTCCATGGACAATATGTCGCTTTGAAAAACGTCATAATGTCAATGGACATTGTATCGTTTTTATTATGCACATAGTGACACTTATAAAAGTATCAAAAAGTTCGCATTTTATGCATAGACGGACTTCGGCTGGTCGCAAAGATTTTCCCCTCTATGGTATTACCACACCAGACTTGATACATAGCCGGCCTTCGGGTTTTCGGGTTGAGAATTTCAAACAATTTGTTGTTGAGATAGGTGTAGACTTAACTTCCCTTAGTACAGTGTCTACTTGGGTTGTCACTTTTACCCAGTAAAAAATAATGGATGTCATTCTTAGCGAACGGCATCTTATGTACATCCAGAAATGCTAATACACCTTTTATCGATTTTGTAAGTTATTTTTAAAATTGTTTTTCAAATAACATGTTGAACTACTTCTTAGATTTACATTTTTCCTTGCATGACTACAAGAATTTCATAGCATTGAACAAATGTTTAACATGAAGTTGGCTTAAATTCATTTATTTTAATTTCTAAAATACTTTTTTTTACGAGAAGAAAGAAAAATTATTTTACAAATGCGGACGTTTTCCAAAGAAAACAAGAAAAATTAGACGCCAGCAGAATGTAATGCTGCATTTTCTGGATCGCTACTTCCTTCATCAGCATTCTTCGCATCTATCTAGTTTAGGTTGTGTACATTGGAAACATCGTCTGTTTAACCAACTAACTCTGTAAATAAGAATACAAGTAATATTCTTATCAATATTAATTTGGTTACACGAAGATTACACGGAACCAAAGTACTTCTTCACCGTTGTCTCTGTATTTCGTCTTATACATTTGTTTTTGTTCCAACCATCGATATCTAAGAAATCAAAAGTCAAAATTCTTTGGTGCTAAACTTTCCCAGTGAAAATAAGTAACAATCAAATATTTTTTTGAAAGGCAAAAATCCGAAACATATTAAAACGTTCCCTATTAAATCTATAAACGAGTTACAGCCATACCTAAACAAAAGCGGAAAACGGAACGTTTTCTTCCGCATTGCTTTAACGCTGAAATGCCATACCTAAACAAAAGCGCCAACGCTATGTCAAAACAATAAAAACAGGGTTATTAAAAAAATAAATATAACATCTCATAAAATTTTAACAAGAAAAAAATTTCTGGGTGATTTGGAGGACATTTAAAATTTATTAGTGTTAAGGATGATGGCAAATAGACGTCAGTGAAATCGAGAGCTTTTTAAAAGTCGGGATTCATATGGTTTTTATTCTTCAGGTGTTAACATTTTAGTTGAAAAAAACCCAGAACTATTTTTCAAATCCACCAGGCTAAATCATGAACAGTTTAATGTTCTGTTGAATTTAGTTGAACCTTGGCCAAAAAAGTTCTCCCACCGATAACCCATTGATCCAGAACAAAGGTTGTACATTACCTTACAGTGAGTACAATCAACTCAATTATTGGTTGATTTGAACTCTATTATTTTATGTAAAACAGCTTTTTAGCTCATGGTAGCACACTTCATGTTCTATCTATGAAGTTCCGAATAGGTCTGGAAACAACTAGAAGTATAATTATAGAGACTTGCGAGGTGTTGTGGCGTGTATTAGGCAGTAATTACGTACTCAAGAGTGGGTGAAAATAGCGAACGATTTCTATCGAACTACAAAGTTACCACATTGCTTAGGAGCAATAGATGGAAAACACATAAGACTAAAATGTTCACCAAATTTCGGTTCACAATTTTTTAATTATATTTTATATCCTTATATTTGTTATCCCTTTTGTCGTACAAGCATGGATTCTGATGAACCAGATCTATAATTTGATCGCTAATATTCTTAAAAAAAATAGAACAAGAAATTTATAACACTATATTTAATTTAATAGATTTACTTACTTCCATTTTCTTTTTACAAATATATTTTTTATTTATATTTCCTTTAATTATTTATATTTCATTAATAAACGCCTTGTCAAAATTGGATTTTCCAATTGCAAAGAGTTGCCGTTGCGTTGCCGCCGCGTTATTTCGGTATGCTCCATACAAAATGTACTGGCATGAGAACTTTTGACAGCAAAAAAACGCTTTCCGCCCTTGTTTAGGTATGGCAGTTAGAGGACGAATTTTAGGATTTGTTTTGTTTTACTATTTTATTTCAGAGTTCTTCTATAAGAACTATTGTAGAAAGTCGCGAATTAATATAAGACCTTTGTGACAGTATGTTCAAAGGTTTTAGTAGACCATAATACAATTTTAATAGTAGTCATAACAAACAGCTTGTCTTAAACTACCCCAATTTTCCAAATAATTATTTCGTGTGTTACAAAAAGTACCAATTTATTTTAAAAATAATTTTATTTTGTAACGTGCTTATCAAAAAAATGTAAATTTTTAATACGAATGCACGTTTTCTTAAGAATTTTTTTTTTATTTTGTTCTTAATGGCACAATTTTAATTTATTTGTTAGATAGAACGTATGATAAGAACTCGAATTAAAAATCGTTTAAGTCTAATTTAAGAGATGCTCTTAAGTTAGCAATAAATATATAATCTAAGAACTACATATAATGTAACGCAATTTAATTACTTAAAAATAAATTCTCATCACAGAAACTTTTTAGCATTTAGAAACCGATTTAAAAGTAGTACAATTTTGTTAAAAGTGAACAACATGCCTTCAATGACAGGCCAATGTAAATTTCATAGGTTTTTCACCCGAATTTGCACCACTTCGTTCATATAGATGTGGTGTTTTCATTACATATTTTTCCTCACTTTTTTTACTGGGTATTAGTTCAGTATTTTATAATTGCTGCTTTTCCTAGGCTTAAGCGAGGGTTGAGATCGCTCGTCCCGCAAGTTTCCGAACAATTATAATATATATAAAAAAATACAGTTCATCAAAGTTCTTTCTTAAAAGATATTTTTCGTTTTAGAAAAAAATACTTTTCTGCAAGTAATGGCAACAAGGTAAAACAACCTGAATTTTGAGTTTAAAAACATTTGTAGTAAAGCATCCTAGCGATTTTTTTTGTCTTTGGTGAATTTCTGTTAAATAAAGAAAGTGCAAGTTGTTATTAGTATAAACATTTCTAAAGCAAAAAAAAACTTCATATATTAAGCGTGTAAAGACAAATGCGTTTTAGGTTCACAGGAGCTCCGAAATAGTTATCTTATCGGTTTTGTTATTACCCTTAAATAAGTGAAGCGAAATAGCAGAGAGTTTTCATATCTCTAATGAGGCGTTACGTGGCGACTGCAATATGAACAGTCTAAAACAACCCATGAGGAGGTGCGCTACACTAACTTTCTATACGTATGCCGTTCTTAGCCAACTTGGTTACCAGAACTTTACAATATCAATCTAATATTTTAAGTAAATATTTTAAATTACAAATTGGGCCTGTTTAGTAACAATAGAAACAGAAGAAAAAAAATCCTAATAAGAATATCAATGAAATTACCATCACTGTTATTTCTTTTAGAAAAGAAAGTTTTGTAGCATGTTTACAAAAATTTAATGCTGAAAAAAATACTTATGCTGTTTTTATATAATTTATGATTGCAAGTTCAAACAAATTTTTTTAAGTCTTTTGGCATACTCAGTTGCCTATCGCTCTGGTAAGAGTTAAAAGAAAGTCTACTCAGCTCGATCAAAAAACGAAATAATTTAGAAGTAAAATCGCGTGCCCTTCCACTCACATAAAAGGTAAAATCCAAAAGACTTGCAACATATTTAAAGACTGTGCACTAGTTTAAGTAACCAAAGACTTGATAGCGTAAAACAAATGTTGCATCAGTGATTTATGACACAAAAAAATTATACATTTTTAAAAATATTGTTTCATTTTTTATACATGCTATATTAAGTGAGAACTACTCTAACTTAAAAAATGTTCGCTAAATACCTGAAAGATAATAAATATGTTAATGATAAGCATGGTAAGCATAAACCTTCAAATATTTGCTGTCTCAGCACAAAGAAGAAAAGAACATTTAAGAAAATACCTGTTCTTAATTTTTTTTAACTGATGCGGTGGACTTTACCTAAAAATAGTACCGGCACTAACTAATGTATTTTATAAAATAAAAAGAAAAAAGCGACCACACTAAAAAGCTACTGGAATATGCCGACAAATTAAATTTGTTTTAATTTTGCTATATCTTTTCAAATTTTCATTGATTAATTTAACCGACTTCAAAACAAACAAAAAAAAAAAAGAAAGACAGAATGTTGCTTTTTTATAATTGTGCCTGTAGAACTCAGCCATTTCATAACCGATTTTTTTTATCAAGATAAGATTGGTTCTGTTTTAAGAACAGTGCATAATTTTAACAATTAAAGCGTGTTCCCATACAACATTTATTCTATGATGGCGCACATGCGCAGTAAAATTTTTTTTGTACAGCCTTTTGCGCAACCTTTTGTTGTGTTCTTTGAGTTTTGTGTTTTGAGTTAAAAATATTTTAACTTGCAATCATAAATTATGTATATCAAAACAACATAAGTATTTTTTCAGCATTAAAATTTTCTAAACATGCTACAAAACTTTCTTTTCTAAAAGAAATAACGCTGATGGTAATATCTTTGATATTCCTATAAGGATTTTTTCCTTCTGTTTCTATTCTTACTAAACAGGCCAAATTTGTCATTTAAAATATTAACACAAATAGCTAACAAAATACACATACGTATTTAGTTTTGTATATAAAATGAGAAAAAACATTAAAACCTAAGTATATGCTCGATATATATGTAAGTGGCATAAAATGATTCTAGTTTAATAATATTGTAATGATTTTTGTCGCGCTCCACTTTTTTAAAGGTATTTAACTCAAAAAGTGAAAAAAATCACGTTAAGGTGTTTTTTAAGAAATAAAATATGGAATTAAAGTTGCCACAAAATCAAAACGCATCGAGTTATTCTACGAAATTTATAAATTATATATATAAGACAGTTTATAATTAAATGTTGAAATTAAATTATAACATAAATTCCCGGAATGGGGAAAAATTTCCCAATAAATTTGATTATTTTACAAAATCCTTTTGGTTTCCGCTTACGATTTTTTAATCTTAATTTCGATTCAAAATTGGATGTTTTAATACGACTGCAGGGAGAACCTTGCTATGGGTTGTCATTAAAATGGATTAAAAAATTTGCTAGTACCGAAGATAATTTAAATTACATAAGTAAAAATAAATCCTTAAAAAAACGGTATTTTACATAAGTGCGCTGCGCCCCCTTCCCCTAGGGGGTCGACCGTTCTTAGGTTCACTTAGAAACATCTCCGCTTTGCCTCAGCAGGGTTTCCAGATTAGGGGATGACAATTTCCGTTTTGGGATTGACGATTTTTGTGAGGATATAGTTTGTGTTTTAGTGATTTAAAAACATTTTTTTTAATTCTGTTTTTGGTTATTGTAATTTTATTAATAATATATAAATTTTACTTTTTTGCTACGTACAAGCTTAAATTTGAAAAAAGTTCGCCGTTTTCAACAATGATGTCAATGAAAACTAAAATAAAAAATAAAATGCAATACGAGGTGCTTGAATTTTTATTGAGAACCAGCTAGTCCTAGTTCCCGGGGCGCAAACCAAGTTTTTTATTTGATTAGTTTGGAAGTTATAACGGATTTCCTTCTACCTTATAAATCAGGACTTATTTAACTTTCAAATATTTTTCAAATTATTTGGTAACTTCTGAATAAATAGCTATCTCTATTTTATTTTTTTTAATCGGTTTAGCCATAAATGCCCGTTTTAGTCATAATTCACGAATTCGTGCAAACTTTAGACAAACCATCTACACGACCATACGAACAAACCCTAAAAATTTATTGAAATCCGGTTTGACCGTTCGAGTGTTATAAAGCCACAACACACTTGCAACATATATATATATATATATATATATATATATGGAGTAATAAAAATTTTTAAAATAATACAATTTGTGTGACACTTTTCTTCCATTTTTAGAAATGCTTCAAATGTTTAACCCCAATAGTTTGTACCAAAAAACAAAAATTGCTTTAGACAATGACATGAAAGATTTTGATTCAGAACTTTTCGATTTTATCAATCAACTTTTTTTTTTTTTTTTTTTTTTTTTTTTTTTTTAAAAAAGAGAAGTAGCACTTCAGGCATTAATGCCTACTTAGTTTTTTTTTAACCGTGCTACATTCTTTAGGAAAGGGATAGATGAGAGAGAAGACAGGTGGTGAAAGGAGATAGATATAGCCATTTTATTAATAATTTTACTTCGCCGGCGAATATGCTATGAAGAAGTACCGACGAAGGAGGCTGCATGTTTTTATGTTAATTCTGCTTATGTATTTATACCATTAAACAGAAAAAAACATTTTTTATTTTTTGACTGCCGCAAGGGTTGAACCCAGGTCAGCCAGATTTGTAGTCAACGTGCTTACCACCTAGACTACTATTTAAATTGAATTTAATAATAAATAGCATTATTTGTAATGGGGATTTTTGGGGATAGTTGATTTTGTTGTTTGGGGAATTGTGGGAATAAAATTTATCCAATTGTGGATACCACTAGAAAAAAATCTGGGAAGTTCGTGTAGATGTATCAAACACACGATTGGTGTACGATACAAACGATTGATTGTAAAAAAAACAAAACATCTGGCGCTACCACAACAAATACATGGCAGTATTATTATACATGGGCCTGTTCGTAAATGCATCAGTGCTCTGCATAATATGATTATTCTGCACTGCCACTGCTAATCAGCTGTTGCGTATGCTTTCTTTTGCTCATTTTAGTGTTTGCATTAACGAACGAAGAAATACTGTGAAAATAGAAAAATTGATAATAAACTCGTTTTGTCAACTAGATGATATAAAAATGTTAAAAATTTGTGTAACATACTAAAAAAAAGAAGATTAAAGAATAAAAAACTAAATTTAATTCTATAAAAATTATTAAACAGAAAAAGACGTTCATTGCATCAGCCATTTTTATGATTAGTTTTTTGCTTTTATTTGCGCATAATATACTTCAGTGATGCATTTACGAACAGACGACATTTGCAGTGCTGCCACTTTTTGCATTTACGAACGTACTGCGCATAATAACGTACTACACTAAATAACACTGTAATTTATGCAAAATAAAAATTGGAAAATAGTTTATCGGTCAATGTAGTTTTAACAATAAAATATTGGAAACCGCAAGTAACAAACTCTTGAACTTTTTTATATAATGCAGTATCTTAAAGGTCACAGTAGCGAATGCTGAAAAAAAAACAAAAAATTAGAGTCTATTCCATCAGGCTACCTATTTTTTAAATTTTGCTATATTTTCTTTCGCTCAATGTTATATATAAACACTTATACTTGACGTCTTTAAAGTTAGTATATTATACATACTAACATTGCTATTCTTGAATTCATGACAATTGTCATTTATTTGTTGTTATTATAATACGACAATTGTTATTTTGAACTAGACCAAAAAAGCTTTAAAACCCAGAATAGAACAAATTGTTGTGCATACCAAACGAAAAATCGTCAGAATGAAAAAAGTTGAAATTATAGGGTTCCATGCTTATTATTAATATTATAATAATTAATTAATAATATACATAATAATATACATATATATATTAATGACATGGCTATTACCTTAAAGTTTACTAAAATATCCCTCTACTGGTATAAAAAGATTCTGCTATTACTTAAACTGTTGTTGTTTCATTGTTTCAACCGAATTTATTTAAAAAACTCACAACAATTCATTAGCAATTGGGACTAAAGCAACAAAAATAGTTCATAAATAAAATACAAATACGTATAAATTTCGGTGGCATGTCATAGTATCCAAGGATATAATGTCCATTGACTTTAAGTCGCACTCAAGTGTCGTTTTTCATGGACATTGTATCGCTTTTAAACACAAACAACAACAACGGCTTCGCTTACCAAAGATTTCCTGCATAGCCGGCCTTTGGCCGGGCGTAATAATTTCTCTTCCAAGGTATAATCAAAATTGGCTTGGCTTACCAAAAATTTTTTGCTTATCCGGCCCTTGTTCGGTCGTAAGGACTTTTGGAATAACAAACGCCGGCTTCGCGTGCCAAGGATTTTCGTAATAGCCGGACTTCAAACAAGCGCAAGGATTTTCTCTTTTATGGTATAACCAATACCGGCTTCGGTTTTTTGTGTTTTTTTTTAAGAGAAGTAGCACTTCAGGCATTAATACCTTATTAGTTTTTTTTAACCGTGCTACATTCTTTAGGAAAGCGATAGATAAGAGAGAAGACAGGTGATGAAAGGAGATAGATATCGCCATTTTATTAATTATTTTACTTCGCCGGCGAATATGCTATGAAGAAGTACTGACGAAGGAGGCAGCATGTTTTTATGTTAATTCTGATTATGTATATATACCATTAAACAGAAAAAAACATTTTTATTTTTTGACTGCCGCAAGGGTTGAACCCAGGGCAGCCAGATTTGTAGTCAACGTGCTTACCACCTATACTACAGGAGCCTCACCAAAGATTTCCTGTTGAATGCATTTAACATCTTTTATATGTCTTAATTAAGTGATGCTAAACAAAACAATTGACATGTCTCGTTGCAACCTGCGAATAAAGAACTGAGTGCAGCAAGTAATGTTATTGGTGTAGTCTGTATAATAATACTGTCATGTATTTGTTATTGTAGCGCCAAAAGTTTTAACCTTATATACATTTCCTGTTATCGTACACCAATCGTGTGTTCGATACACTTACACGAATTTCGAATACATCTAATTCTGTTTTTATACGGTCTTCTATCACATGGTTTTGATTTGACACGCTGTTGAAAAGGACAATTTAAAATCTTTAATGATCTTTTCCATATAGCAAGTTTAAAAATTTTTGGTCTTAATTTTGTTTTTTTTTTTTGCGATATTTGATTTTTGCAAAATACATATGTTTGTATCACAAATTTAGGGCAATTACCTTTTTCTGGATACATGCAAATTTGCTGCTTAAATTAATTGTAAATAACACAAATTCAAGTTAATTTCCTTTTTAGATAAAAGCAAATTAATGGTCAGATCAAGTTAAATGTGTTATTTTTTTTATTTTATTTCTTGTATTTTTTGTTACCAACATACATAGCTATTTAATATAATTGTTTTTAGTTCCTGAACTGGTCATACATTTAATTTGAATTTATTTTAAGCTTAGAGTGCAAATAAACATAAAATGTGTGTGTGTGATTCAGTAAAATAAAAATAAATACTTGTTCCTAAAAAAAATCCTCGTTCTTCACTAATTTTAATAGATTTTAGAGAAAAAGGAACCAATCAGGGTTGTTATGGAAACCAAGACAGAATTGTCATTTATCAGAATTGAAAATCGATTCTGATTGCAATTGGTGTTATGAAATCGTCTTGGTTTTGTCTTGATTCGATAATAAACAAAACCCATGTTCGAATCAGCTGTTTTGCTTTGTTTACATTTTTGCCGGCATTTTTAGCTCAAATTAAATAGTTTATTAAAAAGTGAGACATTTTAACAATAAAATAAACATAAATTGTGGTAAAAAGATTTTAAAAATAAAATGGTTGAGGCTGTCGTATCATATTTGTTATTGGAGGAAGAAAGTTTAGAGAGGGTGAAACGAAAAATATTGAGGGATCATAGCAACTCGTTGGAACTCCCACAATCAGTGTAAGTATATAAGTTTTTGCCAAGAAAGTTGTATTTATACTTTGCTTTGATGACAACTACAGATTTATTTCACAATACCGATTGAACAAGGCGGCTTTTCAAATGCTGTTAGATGTTGTTAAGGTACACTTGCCTTCGTCTAGTATTTCTTGTACGATTCAACTGGCTGCAACGTTAAGATTTTTAGCAGAAGGATCTTACTAAAGGTCAGTTGGAAATGATCGCAGTATAAGCCTTGCAAGATGTACTGTGTCAGTTGTACTAACGCGTGTTCTCAAAGTTCTACAAATGCCCGCAGTGGGTAAAACTTAAAATGGACGACGAGAAAAAACGTAGACACAGAAACTACTTTTTTAATAAATATAAGATCCCTTCCGTCGTGGGTTGCATCGATGGAACACACATAAAAATAGTAAAACCATTTAAAGACTCTGCCAATTCCTGCCAAAGAAAATCCACCACAAGTTTATCACGTTTTGTAAATCCTTTTGTGATATCTGGATAATTCTCCATAAATTCCATAAAAAGTCTATTTTGTGTTTGGTTTCTATGTTTCCCCCTATTTGGTGTAAAATTTTATTTATTTTATGTACTTTCTTATTTTGTTTTCATAGCTACATATGTACATATATTAATGTATTAGATTTTACTTACATTGTGCACGAATCTGTAACAGCTCAAAGCAAAAATAAACATAAAATAAAACAATTAAAATATAATTAATTAAAAGGTCAAATAAAAAACTATATTAATATATTAAAAAATTTTTTTATATTCACTTATTTATTTCATTTTCTTACATAAAACTTTAAATTACATTGTGCGCCAATTTTTAACAGCTTAAAGCCAGAAAAAACATAAAACAAAAATGTAATTCTGGCGGCTGCCAGTAGATCGGATTATTTCTGACAACAAAAGCGATAACATTGGATTCTGTAGCACCTAATTCTGACACAATTCTGATTCGAACATAAAATCGATTTCTGTAACACCAAATGCATTTTATTGTCGATTTTAATTCTGATTCTGACAGCAATCAGATTCCATAACAACCCTGAATAATCTATTTTTGTACACGATTTTACACGTTTTTTCTAAAATCAATCTACCGTATAAATCTAGAATTGTGGGTGTATTTGTTGAATGTATGTTTTTTCTATTCACTACAAACATTCTTTCTTGCCTAACACATGTTCATGAAACAAAGAAATATTAGAAATTAACACAAACATATATGTGTGTTTGGCAGCATACAAAATTTAGTACACACATAATTGATATGTTTAAGAAATACAGTACTGTTCAAAACCTAAGCAACTTTTTCCCACTCAGCAATAACAGACTCATATCTTTTCTTTAAATAAATTTATAGAAAATATTTTTTTTATTAACTACTACAAAATGTGTCTATAACCTAAAAATAACAATAAAAATTAAAATCCATTTCTTTGGAAGTTATGATAAAATAAAAACAAAATTAACTTAAAAATTGGCTGTTCAAAAACCTAAGCAACTTTTAATATTTCCTTTGATATCCTTTGTTTCTTACGACCTCAGCTCATCTGTTGGGTATAGATTCAATAAGATTCGAAAGAAAAGATGTTGTTATAGCTTCCCACTCCGATTTTAGACAGTTCATCAACTCCAGTTTATCTTAAAGCGTCGAGTTCCAATTCTCCGTTTTAAAATTTCAAAGAGGTTCTCTATGGGATTCAAGTCTGGCGATTGAGGTGACCAATCCAAAACTTGAACCCTGTTAGCTGATAACCAATCCTTGACTAACTTCGATGAGTGTTTTGGGTCATTGTCATGTTTAAACACCCATCGAAGTGGCATTTCCCACTCAGCAAAGTTAAGCATGTGAGTTGCTAAAATGTCTCTGTAAACAAAAGGGTCCATTTTTGTTTCAATTTCTACATAGGGACCAACACCACTTTTCGAAAAACAAGTCCAAGCCATCACATTTCCACCCTCATGCTTTATTGTGGCTTTTGAGTACCGAGGATGTAGCCGCTTTCCTTTTGGTCTTCTCACGTGGCAAACTCCATCTGAATTAAATAAGTTAAATTTAGATTCATCACTAAACAAAACAGTTCTCCATTTGGATATAGTCCAATCCATATGCACTCTAGCAAAATCCAACCTAAAACAACTAAAAAGCTGAGAAAATCAGAAACTACGTTGAAATCAATCAAACAAACCTCTTTTTTAAATGCTTCTTAGTCAGCATAGGCTTCTTAGATGGCATGAAGCTCCTTAAGTTTTGTTCCAATAAACGTTTTCTTACTGTGGAAGAATTAATCTGAAGTTCAAGCTCATTCACTATGTCTTTCGACGAAATAAATGGATTTTTTTAACTAGACGGAAAATTTTCTGGTCTGTTCGCTCAGAAGTTTGTCGAGGTCGCCCACCGCTATTGACTTTCTCTACTTTCCCAGTAGATTTATACTTTTTTATAAGTCGGAAAACTATTGATTTATTAATATTTAATTGGTTTGCTATAGCGATTTGGGGTTTACCGTTATTAAAAAGTTCAATAATCTTTAGCTTAAAAGCTGATCCATAACGTGTTCGCGTCATGGTTGCACTTCTAAAGAATTGGTACTACTAAATGCATAAAATCAACCAAAATTACTTTTTTCAATAGCAATCATAACGGGACTAAAATTTATGTTTAAAATTTTTATTCTTGTTTTAGTTAATATTTAGCAAACAAATGCAACAATGTAAAAGTTGCTTAGGTTTCGAACAGCGAATTTTTAAGTTAATTTTGTTTTTGTTTTATAATTTCTTCCAAAGACATAAAATGTACTTTTTGTTGTTATTATTTGTATGTAGACCATATGTATAATAATAAATAAAAGAGACATTTTTCATTAATCGATTTAAAAAGAACATATACGTCGATGAGTATTTACTTGGGAACAGTTGCTTAGGTTTCGAACAGTACTGTATGTTGCTGTTTTTTACATTTTTGTAACTTTTGAAGGCTCCACGTAACATGTATAATTTCGTTATATTTGGCCAAATTTTTGTAACTTTTACAATAGCCAGGATTATTTCCTGTAATATCACTTAAAAAGTACTTGTTTCATTATTTGAGATAGGAATCTCTTTCAACCTATTTATCTTGCTCAACATATCAATTCCATTTTAATAACAAAGCATTTGTAATGCAATCAAAATCTCACATAAAAAATTAGTTTGAAATAAACAAAAGATGACATTGCTGAAGTTCATGTTCAGAAAAAGTGAAATGTATCCGACAACAATTTTTTCCAACTGTGAAATAATATGAGCTTTATTTCGTGCGGAAAACTAAGCATTGTGTTTAAACTTGCGAAAATTGTTAGCAACTTTAGTTATTCTGCTTAATAAATTTGACAATCACTTCAATACCTTCTTTTAGAAGAAAGTTGTGTTTTAATTTCATTCAGAGAGGTCTGGATTACATTAAGCAAATAAGACTGAAATTTCTCTTAAATAACGGTATTTTAAAAATAATTAGTGTAGTAAATTCTATCGAAGTACAATTGCCGTATTCACAAGCTCTGCTAAGGTGTAGGTAGTATTGCATACTACCTTTTGTTTACTTCTTTGTGAACAACCAATGTGCCATTGTACATTGTACTTCATACGTCAAAAACTGAATAAGAAGAAGAAAAGTGCTATTCATTATTTGTTATTTATAAGCCAAATGGGGGAGAAAACAGAAAAAAGGAAATTAATAAATTTTTGGTGTGAAAAATATAGTTTCGATATATTAATGGTTGACTCAAGTAAGTTATATTACTGAAGGAAAAATTTGGAAGCTTAAAAGAACTTAAGTTTAAAATGCTATCAGCACAAAATAAGAAAAGATGCAATGATTGGATAATGGCTTGCTGCATTCTTCATAACATTATTATTAAATATAATTTAGAACAAGGTGGCAGAGAACAAACCTTAAGATATGTTTCCAATATACCCACTCCTACTATATACAATAGAAATGACTTATTCCACTTTCTAATCAATAAATTAAATAAATAAAACTAATAAAAATATCTTTTAATTCAATTTAATTTAATATAATTCACACATGAACACAAAAATAATAATTCTTTTAAACATAAAACACTTAAACATAAAAAAACATAAAACAAAAATCACATTAAAAAATAAGGCACTATACAACGTTTGAAAAACATATGAAAAAAAGTACTAAGTGTTGTATCGCATGTTTGCATGAAAATTACCAACAACACAGCTAGCACCGTTGTATTTTGTTAGCACTTAGCACTTACTAGGGGGCTTGTGAATAGGGCAAATATTTCGAAGAAAAAGGTCAAACGGATTATAAAAAAATCCTACTTTAAGTGATTTTATTGAATGGCTAGAGCATGCCCTTTTCGATACCGAAATATGATTAGTAAGTCCTAATTTAAATCCTTATGATTATTATCGGGCGGAATTTTTTTAAGGTTTTACTATTTTTTTTTATTTTCGTTTTTGGTCAGTAAATGAATTTGTTGCTTTGAATTTGAATTTGTTGTTTTCCCTGAAGTCTATATATATATATATATATATATATATATATATATAACCTTGAAAATTTAATCGGTTTGACCGTTAGTAAAATACAAAGTCGGTCAAACCGACTTCGATTAAATTTTTAAGTTTTGTTCGTATTATCGTGAAGTTAGTTTATCTAAAGTTTTCACGAAATCGGTCGACGCGTTCGTGATTCGTGTCAAGCACGGATTTACGGCTCACGTGATTGGAGTGGCTAGAAAGGCTTAAAAATTATAACCAGACAATGGTAACAAAAAGCTGGTATGGAATCAAACTTTTAAGGACAGTTTTAAAACAAAAATATGTAAATTTTTGAAAGTTGCGACTTTTTCCTGTCTTTTTCTGGCAACACTAATGTTTGTGTACGTTTCTTTGAAATGTGTTTGTTTATATTTACTATGAACGCGTTTTGCATACATGTTGTGTATATTTCTGTGTTCTGGTGCTTATTAAGCGAGGAGCTTTACAAGCTTCACCATAAGAAGTAGATTCTTTTAAACTTTTTCTTTTTAAACGTTTAGACGTGTTTTAGAATTTATTGACATTGTCGCATAGTTTGTTTGTATATTCATGTCCTTGGTTAAAGAACTATTACTGTTAATATATTGTTATTTATTTATTTATTTATTTTTTTTTTTTTTTGTTTGCTAATCTAAGAGGTTGTTTTTTTCTTCTTAATTAAGTTATATACGGGTTACTTGAGAAAAGTTTTTTTTTTTATATGTGAGAGAAAAGTTTTTTTCCTTGTTTTGTTATTGTTATGATAACAGTTTTTAATAATAATAAAAATGATTCTGACATATTTTTGTTTTTTGTACATTAGTTTTTTATTTTTGCCATTTTTATGTTTATTGTTCATGAGATAAAAAACTTAAAAACAAATTTTAGTGATATTTCAAATGTTCTCTACATTGACAAAATTTTAAGTGCGAAGACTGAAGTACATACATCGATGGTATGTGTAGCTTTTTTGAAAGATTCCTTATGACATTGCTGATGAAAAAAGCACACGATATCCTTAATACTTTGTGCAACACCATCAAATCAAAATCGTCAAAAAAGTAACCAATTTTGGAAATATTTAAATTAAATAATATTATATGGTCAAAGAGAACGTTTTTACGGTTTTTAAACAAAGTTAAAAGCGTAGATCGATCTCATGAAGTACTGCCTTGAAATACATCAAAAAATAAAGTAAATATGATTCAAAAATACGTCATCTATTCGATATATATATAATTGAACTATGATACTTCAAGTATGAGTTTGCGTGAGTGCTTAAAGCCACCGTTTCTGCGAAAATTTACTGGCCTTCTTAAAAAGTCAGAAACTTCCCAGCAGACTAAAAATAATAATTATTTTGATAACAGATTATGATATGGAAGTTAGCAGTAAGTAAGAAAGTAAGTAAGTATTCAATGAAAACAATGTAAAGTAGTAATTTAATGCTGTAATCGCTAGTCTCTCATTTTTCAATTTCAGCTTTTAGTTACAAACAATAACACAGTCTGACGAAAGACATTTTTGCATACATTTTGAGTCAACAGAAGATGTGACCTAACGAGGCTAGACTGTGCCTATAGTTTTAGATAGCAATAAGAGAAAAAAGAATGAAGAAGAAAAAAAAGTAAGCTTTCGAGCTACATGAAAAATATTAAGATTTTTTTTTCAAGTTTTAGTGAAGTAGTTAAAAATATCTTTCGTCTATACTCGGCCGCCAACATTGGTCCGTACATCTGAATGCACACATATGTTGAACTAGATTTATGGTGCGATTTGTACATTGCATGCCAACTTAGGTATTTTTCCAAGATTAAAGTCAATGATCATAATATTAAATTAACCGCAATTTTGTTTGTGTATCAGGCACACTTTTACTGTAAGATCCATTGTGGTGACAAATCGTCTATTACTCTTAAAATTGAAGCCTATAGTAGCCCAGCTTCAATTAAAGCTTGACCGGAACACTGCTTCTACAGTAGTCATTTTCTTTGACTTGCAGTCATTTCGCCAATTTTAAACGCGTTAATAAAATAGAAAAAATATTCACGCCTGAAAAATCGGTGAATTAGTTTAAAATGTTTTGTTTTTTTTTATCTTCCTAATTTCTTTACTACTTAATGATGCTAAAGTAAATAGCTAATTTTAAACTATACAAATGCGTCGCAGAAATTTGCTAATTCTACAAGAGTTTAATATGATTTTATTATATGCGCATGTTAGTTCTTAATTATCTTAAAACTTGTGATAAGATACACTTTAATTGGATTCTAAAACTAGAGATAATAAAGATTATACTTATACTACCTGACTTCTACGTCTTAAGTAGTCTAGAGTAGTTTTTAGATTTTCATACTTGGTTCTTAAGGTCATTTAATCTGCAAATGATATCAGTTTCATCCAAATATTCAAACTACTCTGTCTATGTTTGCGATAATTTTGTTCTTAAATATTTTGAACAAACTAATTATTAAAGGTGGAAATAATGCGAACTCCAATTAAACTAAGCTTTTCAATATTTTTAATGTTGATGGTTATTCAAGCAACAGTAAGTTGTTTAATATTTAGATAATTACTAAAAAAGATTTCAAAGTATGACAAATATTTTACAGTTAACTTCCCCCGTTAATATAAAACATGAAATGAAAGACTGTGGTTTGTCCTCATGCGACTTAACCATTGAAGAGCCAAAAGAAACGCCTGATGATATCAACACGTTATTTGATAAGTTACGGAAGGAATTGGGCAAACAGGAATTAAATAAAGATAAACATTTAAGTTATGATCCAAAATCCCATTACAAAAATGAAGGCGAAGATAAAAACCACAAAAAAGATTCTGCAGAGCAATTGACCAAACACGCATTTGCTCATGCTGAGTCCATAATTGAGAATTCGAGCTCCTACGAAAAATCGGGTGAGGCTAAAAAGAAACTTATGGAAATAGAAACAAAAATTTCACACCACGAATTAAACAATGGCAAGCCAATTACTCAGAATTTGTATTCATACAAAAAACTAAGTGGCTCCGACCAGCAACTAAAGGAATCGGAAACGAAATTTTCCAAACAAGTGCAATACCCTGCCCTCCCTGTAGCTGAAAACAAAAATAATGCAAAGACTGACGAGAATTTATTAAAATTATTGCCGAAGTTTGACAACGAAAACACTGTATCACATAAGAAGCACTTCAACTCCGTGATGCAGTCCTACGAAAATTCGGATGAATCTAACAGGAAATTACTAGAGTCGGCTTCGAAAGTTTTCCAGCGAGAGTTTTCCAAGGATAATCAGCTTAGTAAGAATTTGCACTCTTACGAACAAATTACTGAGTCCAACAAGAAATACAAAGGGTTAGAAAGCAAAATATCTAATCATGGGTTGACTCTCGCTAACTCTGAAACTGACAATAAGAAAAGTAGATATTATGATGAAATTAAACAGGTTTTGCAAGAGTTACTGTCAAAACAAGCCGCAAAAAACTCTGTGCATAACAATAAGCTCTTGATAGGATCCGAATCAAAATTACCCAAACAAGAAGCGAATCAAGTTAAATCCCTTATTGAGGATTCACATTCCTACGAAAATTCGGGTGAGTATATTAAGAAATTAATAGAGTTGGCATCAAAAACTTCCCACCACGATTTGTTCAATAGTAATCAGATTAGTAAGGGTTTTAACTCTTACGAAAAAATTAACGAATCCAACAAGAAATACAAAGAGGGCGAAACCAAATTACCTACACATGGGTTAACAATTACTAACTCTGAAACTGACGTTGAAAAAAGTAGTAATTATGATAATATTGAAAAAGTATTGAGAGAGTTATTGTTAAAAATTGCCAAACAAAACTCAGTCCATGGCAATAAGCACTGGATAGAATCGGAATCAAAATTGCCCAAACAAGAAGCAACTCAAGTTAAATCTTTTACTGAGGATTCGTATTCCTACGGAAATTCTGGTGAGTCTAATAGAAAATTAGTTGAGTCAGAGACAAAATTTTCCAATGAAAAGCCGAAAATTTATGATTATTTGCCTTATAAAAGTTCAGCCGAAAACAACCCAAAATTGTTAGAGCTACTGATAGAATTGCTCAAACAAAAAGAAACTCAAGTTAAATCCATTATTGAGGATTCACATTCTCACGACAATTCGGGTGAGTCTAACAGGAAATTAATAGAGTTGGCTTTAAAGGTTTTGCAAAACAATTTATCTAATGGTAGTCAGATAAGAAAGGATTTAGACTCTTACGAAAAAATAAATGAGTCCAAAACGAAATACAAAGAGTCGGAGAGCACAGTCTCTAAGCATGATTTAGCCATTGTTAAATCTGAAATTGGCAATAAGAAAAGTAGCAATCATGAAGAAATTGAAAAGGTATTGAGAGAGTTATTGTCAAAAAATGCCAAACTAAACTTTGTGCATGACAATAAGCATTTGGTAGAATCGGAATCAAAATTACCCAAACAAAAAGAAACTCAAGTTAAATCAATTATTGAGGATTCACATTCCTACGAAAATTCAGGAGAGTCTAACAGGAAATTAATAGAGTTGGCTTTGAAAGTTTTGCAGAACGATCTATCCAAGTCTAATAAAAAAATAGCTGAGTCAGAGACAACATTTTCCAATGATAAGTCAAAAATTTATGATTATTTGCCTGATAAAAGTTCAGGCGAAAACAACGCAAAATTGTTAGAGCTACTGATAGAATTGGCCAAACAAAAATTAACCCTCAAAAATCCTATTGAACCTAAAAAGAAACAGTGTGAGTTACAAAAAAAGTCGAGTCAACACAATGTACAAGATGTTTGGGCTTTAATTGGCGGTTTACTTTCGAACAACAACCCTGTTGGTACCAACAAACAATTGCTACAATTAGCAGCTAAGTTATCTAATAACGAATTCGTTAGTGCTGTGGCTTTAATTGATGATTTAATATATCAAAACAATCCCGATGCGACCAAGATAGAACTGATAAAATTGAAGGCGAAATTGTTGCAGGCAATACCAACTGATCAGAACTCCGAAAATAATGGCATGATATCCCAAATTAACTCAGTTGAGAGTACGAACTCATTAAAAGAGCAAATGGAAGAAACAACTAATAATTATGCTGAGGCAAATAGCAATTTGATTGTGACCAAGCTCCCCAAATACGAATATACTATTGTTCAGCCAAGTGTTGACGTCTCATCTACCAATTATCATACTAACTCCAACAGTCATTTGAACGAGGTATTGGCTGAATTACTACGAGAAAAATTAAAAGATATACAGATTAAAAGAAATGCAGTTCTGACCAATAAAAATCCTTTAGACAGTAACAATGAAGTAGTTATTAAGTTATTAGATGGATTAAATTCGCGACTCGTCAGTAATGATGAGCTGACCTCTGATAATCCCATTAAGAACTATAGTAGTTTTAAGAATGAAGTTTCGAGTGGTCATCCCTACGGTAATGATGAGCTGTCCTATGTTAATCCCATTGAGAACTACAATAATTATAAGAATGAAGTTTCGAGTGGTCATCCCTACGGTAATGACGAGCTGTCCTACGATAGTTATGTGAGGTCTTACGCTTATCCTATTAAGGAGAACAAGGATTAATGATGAATTTTCCTGTATGGAATTATCTAATCTTTTATAATTTAAGATTTATATGTTTAATAATTTAAAGTTTAAAGATGTCTTAAAAGGTTTTTGGTTTTAAATTAAATAAAAAATAAACAATAAATTAAAAATTAGTTTCAAGCGCTTAAGAGAAATATTTTTTCAACATTTTTATAAACTTGCTCTTCTCTCTTACTTTGAGCAACATATAAATTAATTTATGCTAATTAAACAACAGGCAATACTAGAGTAATAAACTGCAGTAGTGGCTGCTGTTTGACACGCCAAGAGATTTTTTATACAAATTATGTATCAAAACTACTTAAGTTTTTGAAAAGAAAATGAAACAAAATGGCTTTTTAGGAATTATAAAACCTACACCAAAAAATATAGAACAATATTTAAATTAAATTATAAAGTAAGAAAGATCACCCTCGCGGTTAGTTTTGGTAGATTTCAAGAGGTTTTTTGTAGAAGGTTTTTCTGCTTCGAGCAACCCTGCTTGTAGTATTCACAATTGGCATTAAAAAATCATTAAATAGGCAAAAATGCCAATATTTTTTTATCACTCTTATTAAAAACCAAAAAAGAAAACGTCTAAAACTAAAAATGTTTTCATAATATTTTTGCTTAAATATAAGACATAAAACATAAATATTACAGATCAAGCTTAATAACGAGCTGGTTAAATGAAATAACGACATTGCATGTGGGCCGCTTTAAAGTTTAACTGACACTGTTCCTTTTTTCGTTAGACGTTATGTAGTGACCATAATGTAGTTTAATTTATTAAAAAAAAACTCTTGATTTTAACAAAAATATAAACACGCTAATCGATCAGACATAGTAGTGGAAATCAGCAAGATCGGTTCATGTCCTCAAACGCAGCCAGCAAAACACCACGCCTATCTCTAATTTTTCCATATTGTTTGGTACAATAAAAAAAAACATAAATATATGGGGCGAGAGAGATTTAAAAAATAAGAAAAATCATCAGATAAAAATATTGGCGTTCGTCCATGTTTTCCGCGTTACAGCCCTTTGAAATTTAAAAAAATTTTAAAATATCAATATGGTTATCGTAGTTAAGCTTTTTAGGAGATCTTGAAGGAAATACTAAATTTTATAAAAAAGCTTAACACATTAAGGGCCGATGGCATTTTTATATAAAATTATACATATGTATTTCTTAATTTTTTTCTTATTTTTAATTCTATGTCACCCTTTATATTTGCTTTCTTGATTAGAGTTACTCCACTAAACTAGATTTACATGCATGGTGAAGGGTATAAAATATTCGGCATAGCCAGATATACCACTCTTACTTATTTTAAACTCAACTTAATGCTTTTGTAAACATTTTTCAGATACCAAAATATTATAGTTCCATAAGTACACTTCGAAGGAATCTTTCAATTTGTTATATTTATTCGGACTTGTGTCATTAGGTTATCCTCCAAAAGAAACGAAGCCGAAAACACAATGACTTACGGTACACTGTTAACTGCAAAAATGGCGATGTTAAAAAATGGTTTTTGTTTGTTTCACTAAGCATACAGAGGCGACACGAGAATATAGTCATCTCTTTTTTTCTATGCATCTCTTTCTTGACATCCTATCGACTTCAATTTTGTTTTGTAGTAGTCGATAGGATGTCAAGAAAGAGATGCATAGAAAAAACGAGATGATTATATTCTCGTGTCGCCTCTGTATACTCGGTGGTTTGTTTGCTAGTATAGGACTAAATGATTTTAGATTTTTAAAAGTGTGGAAATTTATAATTTTTTTAGCGCCGAAAAGTTGTCATTGTGTTGTCATGTTGCGATAACATTTGCCTAAATCTTAATAAAAATTATAAAACATCAAGGTTAAAGTTTTCAATTATCACTAGCGCTAGCTTTTTATGGCACACAATTTAACTTAATAGTTGCGATAACGAGTTAAATACAAAAATTTGTTTTTCTTATTTTTAAGCAAAGTTCTTCATATGTTCTTTTTAACATGTTTTAATATAATAAAACTTTTGAAGATACTATTATTTAATTTATTTAAAATATTAGTAAACTGTAATTTCGCTTTTGCTTTAGAGTACAAGATAGTTACTCTGTGCTCTTAAGTTTTATAAAGTAAGAATCTTTGGGTAATAGGGCATAAACGATGAGCGAAATAATCAGATATAAGAAAATGCCTACATTTAACATTCAAGAGTATCGTCAATTTCCTCTAGACAGTCTCTTACTGCCTTCTGTGATTTTTTTGTGTAAACAAGTTGTAATTAGTTTTTTAAGCAACATTTTCGTATATACTCTGGCTGCTGCATCGTTTCGAAAGGATATGTAATCCAGATTTTACATGAATCAAACTAAAATTTGGTGTTTTGGTTTTCAAATTCTTTTTTACATATTCTTGTTTTTTACAATTTTTTAGGGTTACGTACGAGTACCCAAGGCTGTACGGCAACACTAAGCATAAGAAGTTTAGAAAAACAATAGCTCTGTAAAATCTTTTTTAAATCTAAAATTAAACGGTGTATTAATTATATAAAATATTGAAAACATATAATTGTATTAATTTATATTATTTAAAGTGAAAAATTAAAGATAGGTGGATAAAATATCACATCAAATTTTTTCTAGGCCTAGCGAATGCAGAATTTTACAAAAGTAAAGGCATAATTCATAATGAAACCGGTAAAAACTTTGCGGGATATGTAATAAAGTATTTCATTGTGCTACTTAATGTTTGCTAAAATATTGGAAACAAATAATTTCGTTAGATTCATATGTGATGATTGTATACAATATGTTCATTATGTGGATTTTGTACTAAAAGATATTCAAGATGGTGTAAACAAAAACAAACACAACTATAAAAATGAATTTGAAATATCACTGAAACAAAATGAATATGAAATAAAAAAACTATTAGAAACAATTTAAAACGATATGAGGAAAGACATAAAAAATAGGTAATGCTCAAAAGATTTGCGAAAAAATAATAATAAACCAACGTTTGCAGAAACATTAAAAAACAATTCAAACAAGCAAGTGCCAATTAATATTAACCCTCTAACCGGTAAGACCGTCTTAAGACGGACTTTAAAATTTTTCGCTTCAAAATTGTATAAAATGCCTTTATGCAACACTTCTTTACATTCGTTTTGATTCACACCATATTCAAACATGTCGTTTGGCAGCTTTGATCAATCAAGTGCAAAAAGTCATCAAGTGAGCTTCGAAAAGTATTTCAAATGTTTAATTTTTCGCAACTTAAAAAACGCATTTAGAATAAAGTGATAAAGTTAATAATTTTACCGTAGGTAGTAAACATATTATATTTGAGTGTTGTAAAGTTTTAAAAGTGAAAAGTAGAAAAAATGTGTTTTCAAAGCGAAATAGTGAAGACCGCCTCAAGATGGCCTTGCCCATTAAGGGCTCCTCAACACAGTAGAAAAGCTGCCCTAAAATTATTTGAAAATACAATGCTCGCTTGGGCGGATAAGTCCTATAAAAAATGCATCACAGTCTAAAATGAGTGAAAATTACGAGATTAAAGTACCTAATAAAAATGATCTTGATATTGTAAAAACATGGTCTTCTTTTATTATATATTCTTGTAATCGAAAAAAATTAAAAAAAAAAAACAAAATATAGTGTTAAAGGAAAGCAAAATTCAATTCATTAAATATTTTGAATTTTAAAAGAATAGCAGGGTAATATATAATCCAAAAATTAAAGATGATAGTGATACACACATAAAGCTCATGCCATCGCGAAAGACAAATATTGGCTGGGAAATATGCAGAATTTGATTTAATAAGATGTTGCAAATTTCATGGATTTAATCATAATGTAAAAATCATAAAATTTGTTATAAATCCCATGGTAAACATAAATCGAAAATTCTAATAATGAAATTATATAAAGATGCATTTAAATACGAATAGCAGATCATGTCTAGTATATCAAAATAAAATAAATATAAAAAAGAGACGAATGGGTTTAATTATTTAACAACCAAGGAATTTAAACAGTTTATATACAATTGTACAAGGATTAATTAATAACCTTAACCAAGTAGAAGTTATTGCCGAATTAATGAGTCCGGATTTTATAATATTATCGGAGACACACCTGACTAATAAAGTGGAAGAGCGGAAAAACAGCCTAACAGGATATAAATGCTATGGCATGTTATCAAATTCAAGCCAAACTGGAGGTGTGATAATGTATTTTAGAAATAATTCGAGGTTAACCTACACAGAGAAAAGAAATTCGTTATAAGAACCGAATTTGTTGCCAATCGAATTTGTCGATTGTGTGTTTTATCTTGAATTCGGTTGTAGTAAATGAATAAATATAGCAGTCACAAGTATTTTAAAAAATGATTCTTGGGTGATTATAAAATATTATTGTTAATTAAACAAAACATAATATCTTTTTAATATTTACTTTTATTTTAATAATAAATTATAGGAATAAGAATATAAATTATAAATTTCATGATTCGAACCATTGAATGCAGCTTTCTTCTTCCTTTTCCACATAGTTTCTTCAACTTGTTATCCCATACCGTACGTTTTGCGCTGCAAAATAAATTAAATATTATAAAATTATTTTTATATATAAATGTCTTTCTGAGATAATTTTGAACTTACCATTTACCAATATTGGAAAACTTTTCACCACTTTTAATAAATCTTTTTATTTTTTAACTAAGATATTTTTGATTTTTGTAATGTGTACAAATTTTATTTATATTATGTCAAACATTTTTCGATTTCAGAATATACAATCGAGTTTTATGATTTTTACTTCCAAAATTTGGTTTTCAGTAGTAATGTACTAAATAAGTTTAGTTGCATCTTCCATTTAATAGAATAGATTTTAGTAAAAACACAAATCAATCATGTTAACTTTTTTAAGAGGTGCTACAACTAACATTTAGAAGCAAATATCATTTGTTAGCTTTTAATATAAAAAATAAATCAAGACTACAAATTATGAATAATAAAAATCAAATTATTATATTAGTAATTGAATTTTTAACGTATCAAGCGAATTGTTACCAATCTTTTTTCTGTGTGTATATTACTGAAAAAAAATGGAACCAAAGTATTGGATAGTCGCATATCTAGCAATTATTGCTATATATAGATCACCTAGTAGCAGCGAGCAGAAATCCGTGACGTTTTCGAAGAACTAGTTGCGGAACTATCTGATAAAAATAATGATATATTAATAGCTGGGGACTTTAACATAGACTGAAAAGAGAATGGAACTTAAAAAATATTATTCAGCAAATTTTTAATGATAATGGGTTAAGGCAGGCATTAAATAATTATACAAGAGTCACTGCTAACTCTAAAACTTTAAACGAATATATCATTACAAACAATGATTATATATCTGTGGTAAACAATGAATAACATAACATATTTGATCATTAGACAGAAGCAAAAGAAGTATTTAAGTATAAAAAAAGTTTATTGAGAAATTAAATAATTGGTGTTTTAAAATATAATGGTAATCTTTATGTGCTTAACTTTGATACTTTTATTCAAAAAAATACTATGAAAAATTTACAATCAAAAAAGACATCAACGTGAAAGGCGATGTAAATAAATGGTTAAGTCATGCACTTAGTGTTATGAAACGAAATACAATAATGAAATACCGTATTGCAAAATCGAAATATACATATATAGCATAGCTCAATAATAAGATAATACAAAACGCGTATAAATCTAAAATTGTATATGAAAATAATTAATTTATAAACGGTGCACACTAGGGATTTCGCGGAAAAAAGTCAAATTGTCAACATACTCTTCATGCAATATGCCGTTATATTTAAAAATTTTAGACTAAATGTTACAATTAAATCAAAAAGTATTACTCCGACCTGACTGCTAGTTCCATTTAATAGCCGTCTCAAACTCAGTACTTGTATGTTTCACCGAACCAACTAAATTTAAACCTAAAAATCTCAAAACTAACTTTATTTTATTATGTTAGCTAACGTTTTTCTTTTTTTTATTAAAGTAGGATATGATAGTATACTAAAACTGAAAAATAAACTTTGCAGAGACTTAAGTTTTTTTGTTTGTTTATTTTTATGAACATACTCGTATAATAAAAATCCCTTTTTGCTCCAAACATTTGGACCTGAAATTTTAGCCATATTTTCCCACAGTTGGAAATCACTACTAATACATTGTCTCATATCTGTTTTTACGATTTTAATCAATTTCAAGTGCCAACAGGTGCCACCTCTCAATTTGTTGCATTACAAAATACAAAATTTTTCAGCTAATTAATTCGCGACTCAATTCTGATAAGGCTCTTTTGTTTAACATAACTCAAGAACCACTAGTCGGATTTTGCTTAAACAAATTTAGAAAAATCAAGAATTACAATTACTGTCATCTGTTTATATAACGTTTCGCTACGTAAGGACCAGTTTCGCAATTATAAATATATGTATGGAAAAAAAAAATATTTTCCGCCTAAATTTTTTTTAATTCATAAAAAATCCAAAACGGTAAAAAGTTTGAAGTCCTATTACTTTCACATAAAGCCGCATTACCTATTTACAATTAAGTAAAGGTATGAATTTAAAAAATTTGCTCAAGATATGCACAAAATTCTTTGGAAAAACATTGATGACCCTTTTTCTCGTTCTCAGAATTAAAAAAAGTAATAAACAGAAGGTCATTTAATCTTTATGATTGCAGTAGCAAAGTAATAAGCGCTAATAAATTTGCGTGGACAATTAAAAGGAAAGTGCCTTTTTTTAAACTATTTGAGTTTTTTCTTTAGTTACCTGCATGATTTTTTTACAGAAATTGCACCCACATTTATGAGTGGAACGTTTGGAAATATGCGCCCATTCATAAGTACCTGTCAGTAAAATATTAAAAAATACGTAGTATTTATAGATGTTCGTTTATCGATTTTTGTCATTCAACAATTGCCGACGAACGCGAAAAATACAAGCGATTTTCCTCTGGTTTTTTTTTTATTATAACTGAAACTAAGGACCAACAGTTTTGGGGTTTTAATCTCGAAGCTTCAGGTGTTTGACAAAGAAATAAAAAAATAAATACAATATATAAGGCTTTTAATCTTACTTCGAACAAAGATAGCAGGGTTCTAATCGTACGAAGTCGCGATTTGAAAAAAAGAATGCAAATTGGCTTGAACGCACATTTTACAACTAAGTTTGCTGAGGCACTTGGTCTGCCATGTAAATCGTTTGAGGAGTGCTGTGATCAGGAAATACGTCACGAAGATTCTTTGCTAATCCTGCTTTAATTTCCGAAATAATGGGTCTAGATGAAAACATAATCAAAAGGTGTTCAAGAATGCTGGAAGCTATAACAATCACCGAGGTAGTAGATCCAAAAAAATTTGTTGATTTTTGTCTGAAGACGGCAAAAGAGTTTGTTGCACTGAACGAGTGGTACAATATGCCACCTACTCCACAAAATTATGATTCATGGAAAATATATAATTGAAAAGTGTATTTTTCCTGTAGGCTTTCTATCCGAAGAGGCTCAGGAAAGTCGTAACAAAGATTATAAAAAATATCGCCCTAGACACTAGAAAATGCAGTCGAGTTACCACGAACGATATTATGCACCAAATGATGGTAACATCAGATCCCATGATCTCACATTTGAATCCTTCATTTAGCCACAAAAAGCATAGTGTTATAAGCGATGAAGTTAAGGCTGCTTTTTAAATAGTAAACTAAAAATAGATTTAAAATAAATATTAAATTAAAAAAATTTATTAATATTTTTTAGTTAGGACTAACATTGTAGGTAACGATATACATTTCCCTAACTTTCTTTATTTTGGTTACTTTTGTTTATTACTATATAAGAAATCCCTAGTGTGCGGTGCTATAAACAATGCTAAAGACCAAAAAACTATGTGGAGGGAGATAAAAAGCCTCATTTTGGGGAAGAATAAATCTGTGATACACTCAATAATATTTAACCAAGTATAAATTAAAGATGGTTTTAGAATAGCATGTAAATTTAAGGAATATTTAGTTGAAAGTATTTAATTAATTAGAGATAATATAAAAAGTGCACTACATAAATAAAATATTTACGGTAAAGTCCAGATTTCAATTTAGCACAATTAATTTATACACACAGAAAAAAGATTGGTAAAAAATCAATTAATATATTCAAAATTCAACTACTAACATCATAATTTATTTTTTATAATAAATAAAACATAATCTTGACATATTTTTTGTATTATGAACTAAGAAACTGTAATAGATCTTGAATGTTGGTCGCAACAACAGATAAAAAAGTTAACCCTGCCCAATTTGTGTCTATACCTAAACCTATTCTGGTTATTGGGTGATGCAACGAAAATTATTCAGCACTTTAGTAACTAAAGTACGTATAAAATATTGAAATTTTAAAAATATTTAAATTTGTAAATAAATATGCATTGGAATTTGCGAAAATTTTTCCCATAATGTTAAAAGGTAAGTTAAAGAAATGTGTAAATCAAATTGATTTTCAAAAGTTTTATTTACTTCGCAGTGGAAAAGCGTGTAGAATGGAATGTAAAACGAGAGACAATGGAGTCAAAAGTGTAAAGCATGAAAGCTTGGGGAAATGGAAATGTTCAGCACTGAGGCAAAGGCTATTGTTACGGCTATGAAATGTACTATTTGTTTTCTTTTTATTTATCCTAAATAAACGAAAAATATGAAAATGTCAAGTTGTTTTATTTAATTCACAATAATATTTTTTTTTTTATCGAAAATCGACAATCGAATCAATTTTTAAAACAATTGAAAGTACCGTATTTATTCAGTCCTCTTAACCGAATTTCAGATAATAATCATAACCGACCAAATTTGATTGGCAACAAATTCGGTTCTCACGACGAATCTCTTTTCTTTGTGTAAGAATTAAAACGAATTTTTACAAAATTTAATAGAAAACCGGATTACAATAAAGTTTCTACTAAAATGATATTGGCTTATTGGAATATTGGCAATAGGAATTTTCCCAGATAACTCGAAAATAACAGTAATATTTCCTACGTAGAAAGTACAGAGGACAACACGTTGCGAAGAATTCTGTGCAATAAATACTTTAAAGATCTGTGAAAAAATATTGAAAAATGTAGTGAAACAACAACTAGAGAATTATATGGAAGGATCTAATTTGTTTTCAAAATATTAATCTGGTTTTTGATAAAACGGCGGTTTATTAAAATTATGACAATTTTCTTGGAGCTTTTGAAACCATTAATAAGGATAGTTAAATTGAAAAGCTCTACATTTATGGCATTACGGGTAAGGGATTAAATTGGTTTAGATATTACCTCGCAAACAGAATGAAACTGTTTACAATGAACAGTACAAATTCATATATAATAGAAAGCGAATGCGGCGTTTCTCACACACAGAAAAAAGATTGGTAACAATTCGCTTGATACGTTAAAAATTCAATTGCTAATATAATAATTTGATTTTTATCATTAACAATTTATAGTCTTGATTTATTTTTTATATTAAAAGCTAACAAATGATATTTGCTTCTAAATGTTAGTTGTAGCACCTCTTAGAAAAGTTAACATGATTGATTTGTCTCTTTACTAAAATCTATTCTATTAAATGGAAGATACAACTAAACTTATTTAGTACATTACTACTGAAAACCAAATTTTGGAAGTAAGAATCATAAAACTCGATTGTATATTCTGAAATCGAAAAATGTTTGACACAATATAAACAAAATTTGTACACATTACAAAAATCAAAAATATTTAAGTGGAGAAATGTTCTCCAATATTGGTAAATGGTAAGTTCAAAATATCTCAGAAAGGCATTTATATATAAAAATAATTTTATAATATTTAATTTATTTCGCAACGCAAAACGTGCGGTATGGGATAGCAAGTTAAAGAAACTATAAGGTATAGAAGAAATCATGATGTAAAGGAAGAAGAAAGCTGCATTCAATGGTTCGAATCATGAAATTTATAATCTTATTCCTATAATTTATTATTAAAACAAAAGTAAATATTAAAAAATTTTTTTGTTTTGTTTAATTCACAGCAATATTTTATAATCACCCAAGAATCATTTTTTAAAATAGTTGTGACTGCTATATTTATTCAGTTACTACAACCGAATTCAAGATAATACACACAACCGACAAAATTTGGTTGGCAACAAATTCGGTTCTTATAACGAATTTCTTTTCTCTGTGCAGGGTTCAATACTGGGATCACTTTTATTTAGTATTTATATAATAAATGATTTATCGGATGTAATTAATAAAAGTGAAATAGTTCTGTACGCCGATGATACTTTAATATATACATTATCTAGTACTGATGAACAATGTCAGGAAAACTTGAAAGATGATATGAATAAAGCGAATATATGGCTTAAGTCGAATAAACTTAAATTGAATGATAACAAGACAAAACTAATGCAAATAAGCGCGGTAAATAAATATAATAATAATAACCTTTTAAGCACATTTAGAGTACATGTGTAAAAAAGTTGGCTTTTTCAGAAGAATAAGGAATGAAATCTCGGTTCTTACTGCAATAAACATATACAATACAATCAAAAAACCTCACTTTGAATTCGGTTCTAGAATATTATATGCTTACATGCTGCACAATAAATCAGATAAACAGGCTGCAAAAGTTTCAAAATAAAGCAATGCGGATAATACTAAAATGTAATTGTTACACATTAAAAAATATAATGCTTAAGACTTTAAAATAGATCAATATTCAAAATAGACTAAAAATGAATACGCTGATCTTTATACAAGAAATAAAAACTGGAAATGCTCCCTAATTAACTTATGGCACAATTGAACTATTTTAGAGACATTCAACTTTATCAGCACTAATTTGGGAACGCAGCGCTCACTCTTATAAAGGGCTACAATTGTATAATTGTTAATTGCTACTTAATGACATTAAAGGTACATTTAGCTTACCGTTGAGTTCGTAAATGTAAAGTAAATGTAGGTGTACAGTAAATGTAAATATGGTTGTGCATATAGAAAAAAAAACGTGTCATGTGTTTTTGACATAAGTAAAGAAAAATAATAATAAATAAAACGGTAGCATGACCATCTCTTTTGGAACAATTCTACTGCAATAATTTTATTTGTTTTTTTTGTTTTGAAATTTAACAACATAATTTGCCTTACCTGGGTATTTCATTTCTATAGAAATCTGCTTCCAAATCATCCTTTTCCTTTCTGCATTCGTCAGCCATTTTTTCTTTATATTTCTGTTTATTAACAAATAACATACAGCTGTTCAACCCAATGATGGCCATTTTACGATTTTGTGCAAAAAGTACGTAAATAATTTAATGGTACTAAAAATGATGGTGTATTGTAATAATGAAAAATATAGCATTTGAAGTTATACTCAGCCTAACAATGTTACAAAATATAACATGTATAACATATTTAGCTTAGAAAAGAAAACTCTATAATTTATTTGAAATTATATTGTGTGTGATAAAATTTAACAACTTAAAATTAATTAATTCTTAAAAAAAGTAGGACAAACCTGTTGCAGATTGGAAATATGCGACAGCACATCAAAAGATATACAACCAAGCCACCTAAAAAATCGTGTAATTTCATATTGTGCAGGTTTTGTTCATTAAAATGCAACTCTATTATAGAATTGTCTAAGGCTACTAATAATAAGCAACCATCTGGTAGTAGAAATTATAAAAATTTTTGTCGTATTTGTTGTGTTCTTGTGTGGTAATAGAGGTTATTAATACTCTGCAATTTACATTTTTGTAAATAATTTTTTTGTGTGTGCTCATCCTTTATTTTTTGTGGTAAGACACATTATTTATTTTTATTTCATATTATAATTATGTAGGTATGATAAAATATGAACTTCGGTGAAAAAATATGCATAGCTAAGACTGCTCTGTGGCCACCGAATTTAATGAGTTGCATCGGGAACACCTGTGCTAAAAAAAGAAAGAGACCGAGTGTTACTTTATCACACAGCGATATCACTGACCTCATACTTAGAGAAGAATAGTAAGCATCGGTGCAAATGGAAGCAGGAGTGGTGCGAAATTCAAAGTAAGTGTTCCTTGCATACAGTGGAAGCAAGGGCAATTTAAAAGCAACATACCAGAATTTAAAGGAAAAAATTACATTGGCCAGGAGTGCAATGAAGTTTTATAGCCCACATTTGAAATTAAAAAGCACATGCTTAGTGTCTTCACTAGACGAAGAAAACACGCAGTCAAGCATTAGTAATAGAGCAAATGTTTCGAATCCAAAAGAGGAAAACGAATATTATATACTGCAACGCGCCAGCAAGTAACTCTCAACCACTGACCGCACTGGAAAGGGTATCAGTAACTATGTTAGATATATTCTTTCGAGCACGTGCAGTTAAAAAGGTTTTAGCGGATCTCAACATAAACAAGTCTCCTGGTTCGGATGGAATTCCATTACTGATCTTAAAGCAGTGCTCTTTGATGTTAGCGCGTCCATTAGCAATTGTGGCTTTAGATATTTTTAACGCGTTGATTAGGCATGTCATGGTGAACTTATATCAAAACATATTTCTCTCGACTTATATCGAATTTCTCAGAGATCGCACTATACGAGTTACTCCACCGCGTGGAGGACAGAGATCGGTGACAAAAGGGTATCCACTCTATTAATTCACTGGAGCATCGATGTAATGTGGGGTGTATTTCAATGTTTTATCGTTACTAAAACGGAATGTGCTCTTCTGAAATCATGGAACTTGTTCCTGACAACCGTAATTTCGTACGCGCAATACGCTCTGCATCAAGAGCGCATCCCTTTGTGGTCGACTGGCCAGTAAATAGCACTACGCATTACAGAAAAAAATCGTTTTTCAGCCGAACAGTTCATATGTTGAATAAAATCCCTGCGGATGTCTTTCCTGTCACTTTCAGTGAGCACAGATGCAAATCAGATGCCCACAAGCAGTTCTCCCTCTATCCCCCTTTCCATTCCCTAATTTCCTAGTTCTGGCACAATGCGTTGCATAAGTAGAGGTCATCCCTTGAGTGCTGGTTCTTTTAAAAAAAATATCTAGAAGCAGAGAAAGACAACAGGAATACGATTGGGATGTACTTAGCAGACTAATTGTGTTTATAAGATGTTTTATTTGTAACATAACATAATTAACACGGGTATTTTAGAATGACACAACTTTGAGTTGGAAACGCAGCTTTATTTGAGCTCCCATTTAAAAGATGGTAATTGCTTTTTGTTTAGTTTGATTTAAAATTTCATTATAAATCGAATTATACCAGAGCAACATATCTTGCTGATATGTGGTTCCAACAAAAAGGATCCACATACCACACAGCGGGCGTTACAATTGATTTACTTAAATACACTTTTGTTTAAAATATTATTTCACGTAATAGCCCAACGAATTGTCGACTAGGATCATGTGATTTATCACCATGAAATTATTTGTATAGGGGTCAGTAGCGTGCACAGGGACTCCTCTTTGGTATGGCTAAATTTTCGAGGGGCTCCAAATTAATAATAATAATATTAATAGTAATTAAAACATTAAATACAACAAAAAACAAAAATACAATACATCAAATACTTATTTCATACATACGATATAAAAATAATAATATTAATTTATATTGTGTAACACTCTTGTATTGGATTAAAGATTCTGGTATGTAAACAAGATTCATAATTTAAGTTGTAATATCCTTTTCCCGCATCAAGTGAAACCAAAGCACTGGCTCGACGAAACCCTTAAGAGGCTTTTTTGCGTCTTTGTACATCTTATCTTATTTTAATTGATCGTTAATTTCTCACATGTGTGACCGAATTAGGCAAATAATCAGAAACTACTACGTGGCTTTTCTGTCCACAGTATTTAACTATATTAGCCATTTGTGAATATTTGTTGTTCGATAGTAAATATTTGTTATGACAGCTCTGAAAAGTCGACCCTCAGTTGCTTTGAAACCTTTCATCGACACTAGCTTTGAATTGGATAAGTTTTCCTACTCTATAAGTAACATCGATCGAATAATTTTTTTTCTTGAGAGTGCTCGTTGATTAGTTTGGTATGGCAACTGCCATATCCGTGTGCACGCCAGTGATCGGGGTTATGTTCAGTCACTTGTCTTCGTCGATAAACCACAAACATTCGAAGAGTTATCGCAAATCCTGCGAAAATTTTTTGAAAATTGGTGTTTGAGATTGAGCCTTCTACGCACTAGCCGAGGTGGCTACGTGGCAGAAATCATATTTAAACATTAATTTCATAAAATTTTCTTTCCAATTAAGCCCATTTCATTCATATTCAAAGTATATTTCCTCGTGTTATTATGATTAAAACTTCTGTCACTCTATAAAAACACCCATTCGAATTAATTACTTAACATGAATTAACGCATGCATATTATATTTTTTCTATATATTTATACTGTCACAAGTTGCTGACAAAAGCAATATTTATAATTTGTAACGAGAAGCTGTTGCAGTTATTTAGAAGCTTAGAATCTCTTCTGTTCCCTTTCATCAACTAGAATATAAGTTCTACATGAACGCAGAATGATAGCATAGTACTTTAACTTGACGACCTGGCAAATTCAGATGATTGCCCATTGGGGCATCAATATAAAAAGATATGTTCCGCATTAACAACAGCCATTGGAACTATTCTGTGCGTGTCTTTTGGTTTAAAAAGGTAGCATTACATAACGTCCAAGGACATAATGTACATCAACGTAGAGTCATAGCGTCTATAGATATCTTATTGTATTCTACGTAAGAAAGATTAACGTTCTTATAAACTTGTAATCGTGCGATCCCACCAGTAGCAGCTAAATACGACGATTACCACATGCATAACAAATGCGACTTTTGAAAATTCCAAAGGTAAATGGAGTTAATAGGAACTTTAAGCATATTTCAGGACTTCTATAATTTGGTATATAAAAGCTCCCACCATACCGTTAAATTTAGTCGCACTTTGTACGTAGTCTTAATGAACTGTATAATTTAATTAAAACTCTTTAAGTTGCGTGTAATTATTTTGCAATAAAATAACCCAATAAAGTGTTGTTTGTTGAATAAAAAAAAATATTTTTGGGAATTCCTGCCTTCTTTTTGTTAAGTACATGTATCTTTTAAATTTTAAACGAGATTTCGTTATGGCAACCGAATTTGTACCCATTCAAATTTTGTCGGTTGTGTGTATAATTGAAATTCGGCTGGTACTACTTGGTAAAAAGCTTGATATTTTTACATTTACTTTAATTCAAAAAATAAACGCTTGGCATAAGATTATATTCAATTAGATGATATGAGCCACTGGCCCAACTTTTGCACTTCTCCATCCTAATTCAATTTCTGGGTTTCTTGTTGTTCCTTTCGTGTTCTATTTCGTTCGGGATTACCACTAATATCAACTATTATGTCAATAATGCAAAAAAAAAAAAAACAAAAAAATTAACGCTTTAAAATTATTTGTATTTTCATTGAACAACAACAAAAATTAACCTTTCAACAATATTTGGTAGTTTTTCGCGACTTTTACTTTTCCTTGTTTTAACTGAAATATTGTATTAATTTTCTTTATGTTTAATAATTTTATTTTTATTTTAATACAAGCTTATGCTGCCTGTGTGCATAACCTCTTATAGCTTTGTTTCATGTAGGGCTCCACGACTAACACACGAAAAAACATATTTTGTAACTAAAAAGTAATTTCAGAGATAATATATTGATAATTTCTGCCGAGGCGTTACTCATCAGGTTCAGTTTCTCAAGTCTGTAACCAAACGTACGCAAACAAAAAAGTTTGACTAAGACTGGATTTGTTAGATTTGTTAAGTTCCGTCATTAAATTTGTATTTTTATTTTTTTTTTTGTATCAATAATTTTTCATTTTGATGTTTATACGAGTATTACCCGGTTCTTTAATTTTAAATAATTTTACCTTTTTCTCTCATCTGGTTTCTAGCTGTGGAAAAAGTTTAGCATTACACCTTATAGAGTTTTAGTTTCATTAAAATCTTATAAGAGTCGAATTTATGATTCTAGCTGCCAACACTTGATTTTCAGAAGTAATTTATATTTACGTCTACAAATAACCGCCATTTAACGTTGTTTTCAACTAGTGTTTGTTTCGTGAATGGTAACACTTAGCTCATGTCTGATTTGACAGATAATTAGTTTTATCCCTCCGCTAAACGAATATGGTTGTATATACGCTTGACAACGCCGGGAAATATTGCGACATTAAGATGCCGATTTTGCCGAAAAAAATCATCTTTTCAGATGAAGCTCATTTTGATCTTGGCGGGTATGTAAACAAGCAAAACTGTCGCATTTGGGGCACAGAAAACCCGCACGCATACATTGAAAAGTCGGTGCACCCAAAACGAGTCACTGTTTGGCGCGGATTTTGGTCCAAAGGTATAATTGGGACATTTTTCTTCGAAAATGAGGAGTGGCTGTTACAGTCAATGGCGATCGTTTTCGGGCCATGTTGAAGAGGAGTATATTGGCAACAGGACGGCACTACGTGCCACACAGCCGAAGCTACACTGTTTTTATAGCATTTTCAAAAAAAAATTTTTTTGGTGGACCTTTTAATTATTATTATTATTTTTTTTTTGACAGTTAAACAGTTGTTTGCTATTTGATTGATAATGACATGTGTCAAACAAATTCTATTAGCTTTAACGTCAGTCGTATTAAAATGACAAAATAGGTCACTATAGAGTTTATTCAACTCTTTTAGTATTTTCACAACATCTGTATTTCTCTTCTGCTGGATTTCTTATTTAAGTATAAAAAGTGAAAATAAAGCAGCTAAGGGATATAAGGCATACAAGACATTAAGTTATTTTTAGCAGTAAACTACTTTTGTCAATGACTTGTCGACATATTAATAAGTATAATAGTAAAAATATTTTGACAACTCCAGTACTCACATAATATAAAAATGGAACATAATGAACTTTTGAATCGTGTTTTCAATAGAAAATGTGATGTAATTAACCCAAAATTGGACAAGTTATAATTTTTATCGAAAGGATAAGCCACAACCATTGAAACATTTTGAGCCCATTATCTTAAAAATTAAAAACAAATTTAGCAGCAGATTTATAACACAAGTTAACTGTGTATCGCGTCTGTCTTCGCTTCTTCTTCTTCCATGCCACAATTTATCTGTACTGTTTTATTTGTATGGTACCGTCTGTTCTCTATTCCTATAAATAATGCCTTCTAATCATTTAGCTCTGAGTCTTTTTTACTCTCCTCTGTCTCTTTTCTTTCTCTTCTACCTATTTGCACAATTGGATGCGATATGTCGCACCCAAGTAGTCTGCATTTCAGGTGCCTGTTTATACAAAATAGCAGAAGCAGATAATTTAACAAACTTCTAAATCATGACGTTCTGTAAAGCAATCAACAACATCCCCAACCATCCACGACAAATTGAAGGTGCTGCGTTTGTTACCACTCTAGAATGAACGCAAAAATAAAGTAAATGATTCATTAATCGGTTAAGAGTTTACTCTCTCACAATCTTTCTGAGTTTCTGCGTAAGTACTACTTAAAGGAAAATATTAAAAGCAAATACTGCAGAAAAGGATTGTGACCAAGGATCTTTAAATTTATCTATAGTAAATAATTGGAATAATAATTCTTGCAAAAAACAAAAAAAAAAAAAAAAAAACAAAAACGATTTGAAAATAGAATTTAGGTATCTTTCTATAACAGTTTAAAAATTTGGCAACATTGATTAAATTCCATTAACCAATAGGACACCCTTTATATTCCAAATCCAAATTTTATACTTATTATTATAGCGGACTAAGCAATACAGCTCCTACTTAAATCGTCTATATGCAACTGTTCATCAGATTGCACATATCAACATCAAATCACATAAACTATCGGGGCATCCTTCAGTTTCCAAATCCATATTTAATACTTGCTTTAGCGAACTTAGCAAATACGGTTTCTTCGTTAATTTCAACCGACTGTTAAAAATTTATATCTTAAATTATAACCGCCATAGTAATCGGCATTTTATAAAATTTTCAAGCGTTTATCTATACCAGTTCAAAAGATATTCCCATATAGGTCAATTTGCGTTACTTACGGAGATACCTTTTCATGTTTAGATTTATTTCTCTATTGATACTCACTTTTAAAAATTTTTTTTTAATTTTGGAGTGGTGAACAGGTCTATTCTGTAGGGGCATAACCTTTCAAATAAAGGAAACATCGGTTCAGAAATAACTGAGTTATGCAGGTACAAACATAAAAAAGCAACATTCAGTGTAATTGATAACCTCCTTCTTTTTTTGAAGTCGGTTAAAAATAGCAGAAATTAAGAAATTCTCGTCATAATAAAACATAAAAGAAACAATTATTTTAAACAACGGGATTTTTTAAAATTATATTAATTTTTAAAAATTCTTTTTTTTTCGTGCTATTTTCCTGATTTATTATTTAAATCACCGATATTGATTTTTGAGGGTCAAAGCACGTCTCGATGGCCATTTAGTTATCGCTTACTTAACTCTTCAGGAAACTTCTGACAAACATTTTAAAGAAACTAAAGATTTTTGTCCAAGCAACAAAGCAAAGACAAAAATCAAAGTTTAAGCAAAAACAACAATAGCCAATAGTAATTCTATTTTTCTTTCTCTGCTGTATACGGCTGACTTTTTTCCGACTCTTTTATACAGTTGAAAGAGGATGAAAAATAAAATATCAAAAAACACTACGATAATTTATTTCAATGCACAGGCACTTTGCAAATACTAAATTATTTTAAACATCGGGATTGTTTTAAATTATATTAATTTTTAAAACAATTTAGCAATTGGAAAAAAAAAAATACATTTAATCTAGATATTACTCAAGGTTTCATCTTATTCTCCAAGTTTTAAACAACACTTTAAAGGTAAAGGATTTGATCCGAACAAGCATTTTAGCATATTATGAGGAGCTTCTGAAAGTTAAATAAAAAAACTTGCAAGGCGTGCAAAAATAAGACTTTCGAAAGAGATTACACCGCGTTACTCACATCCTGTCTTACGAAATCAAATACACCTTTTCGGAAAGGGGAAAAAATAAAAATACACGGGTTCGGCGATTTTCATGTACATGTTAGAATGTTTTTTATGTATAACGTATAAAGCTCGTAGGGTCCGTCTGTCCGCCTGTGTGAAGGACTTTCGATTGACTTTTAACCCTTTTTCCGGGATCCAATTGAGGTGAATTTTTGCAGGCAGACTAGTGGAAATGTCTGTATCACGTCAAATTAAAAAAAAATAGATTTTTATCAATTCTCAGATTTTCCAGAATTTTTTTTTAATAATTATTAACACGATACTTAGTGAAATTAATTTTCGTCTAACAAGTAAGTAGTTTTCGCACATAATACAACTGTTAGTTTAAATGCAATTGGTAGGTTTGTGTTGGCATCTGGGCATAACGGCTGTTGTTGTTTGGCTTGTTTCGTTATGGATGACATTTCCTACTTTCTTTATTACCTCTTCAATGTGATTTATACTCGTATGTATACAAATACAATTTTGATTCTGAATCTATTTATACAGTTTTTATTTGTGCATTCAGTTTATATAAATATGTGTAGTTTTCTGCGTCTTTTTTGTAGACATTAAAAAAATTTATTTACGATTAAATTTTACCCCAATTTAAATCTTATGAAAGCTTATTTTGTCATCAATGGATTTTCTATGGTTAAAGGTAATTTGAAGTGGAAATCTTTCAACATATTTATAGAGTATATTACGGTGTGTTAAACCATATTCTATATATACTTTCGTTATGTAGCACATTCATCCCACCATTGTGCTACAATTCAAATTGTAGTGTCAATAAAAAGAAAACGAAATTAAAAAAATTTAACACTGATAACACTTGCCTTTCTCAATTCATCAAATTTATTATTATATCATTAAACTTTATTTGCTTAAGTGTATTTATTTGCTTCTTACTAATAGCTGGCGACACTATGCATTATGGTGTAGAAAATTTGATACATTTTAAATAATTTTTCAGACCTTAAAAACACTAAAACAGTGCAAGTACTTATTGTCCGTCATTAAAAAATGGTGGAAGATTGCTTTCTTAGAAAAATAAACCTAAAAATTAATAAATAATTTTAACATTAACATTTACAGCTCTAATTAACATGTAGATTCTGTCTGTTATCTTTTTTGGCTTTTATAGTTGCCACTATCATTCTTAGCTGTTTTGTTTAAATAAATGCAATTGTTTACAGCAACAACTAAATAAACAGGTATTATATTTACCATAATAATAAACGTGAAAATATAAAAAATATTTGGTTTGATTATTACAAGATTAACCCATTTAACTCCAACTTAAATTGGTAAAAAATTTTTAAAAATTCATTAATTATATAAAATAAGCAGGACAAAATTTAAAAACACAAAATTTTTTAGAGCATAAGAAGTTCACAGCCAATTTGGCAGAGCGGCTACAAAGTGTTCTTTCTTTGCATTTAATGGCTTCTGTTGTGCCAGATTAAACAACTTGAACGATTTCAGAGCTTTTCGTTAACGTGGTCGGCGAAATCTAGCCGTGAACCTCCAATATTGGCTAAAATATAGCTAAAAGACATTTCACATTGCGATATCTATCATGCATATGAATGTTTTTTTTTTTCATTGCGGATTGATCCATGTCGTCGTATGGAACCTGAATAATCATAGGGTCTCAAAAGAATCATGATTGCTAGCAAATTTTCTAATGTTGTCATCATTCCATCGTACCAATAATATCTCGATATTTGTATCAAACCTATAAATAAAATCTGATGTTGATTCTTTCATTATTCCTTTAGATTTTTTAAGGGACATTTCTTAACGTGATTATTTTTTTTGTGGCACGGTAAATTAATCTAAATTATTTAATAACTTCCAACTTGTAAAATGGTTATCAAAGGAGTTTTTGTGATTTGTGAGCATTTTCGCAACTGTCATACCGAAGGGCTCAGAACAACAGATTTAGTTGATTTGCTATAGTAAATATCAAAGGAGAAGCAGCGTCTAGAAAAAGTTGCCTCTCATAACTTGTTTTGCGGATTAACGTTCATACTATTTAACAATAGATTAGTCGATAGGAATATTTTTGTTGATAATTCCAAATTGGTTGAAGTATTTGATAGGAATATTTGGACATTTTATTAATTGTGCTTGAAGCATCATTTTTAGGAACAATGTGTTACTTTTTTAATTTCTCGGAACCAATTCCAGGACATAACCTCTATCAAATCTTCTACTCCAGTATCTCCACCTAAAGAGCAGTACATGATTTCTTCCTGAAGTTTCTCTACAAATATTTAAGACTTGTTCGTGGAGCTACATTTCAAATATTTGAACTGGTATAATTGCGTTTACCAAGACTTCATCGAGTTGTCAATAAACACCTCTTCTTCATCACTAACAACACTAGTTTCTGGTTAAAGTTTGCCAAATCATATTCGAAGCAATCGTTTCTTTCCACTATAACAATATTAACATCTTCTAAACTTCGAAAGCGATTACTGGAGGACAGCAACTAATGAATGTAATAAAAAAAATATACGTCGATCTTATTTGTGGATTTTCCTATGTATGCACATACCCAGATAACTTTGTTTCTCTATAAAAAGTTACGCCGTTTAAGAATACGTAGTCAGCAAAAAAAATCAGAGTTTTCGAGTCGTTTCCTATTTCGTGTGTTTACATGTACTTTAATGCAATTGCATCGAAATTGCCACAGAATTATTTTAGGCATTATAATATCAGATATACATTCATAAACTAACAATAATTTTGTATGATTCGTTAAGAATTCAATTTGATCAAGGTATTCAATTTGACTACGTATTTAAACTTTACGCACCCTCAATAACTAAGTGTTTTTAAACTGGTGCGACGGCCGTGAATGGGTTAATCAAATAGTTTTAATTTTTATTATTATCTTCTGTTTGCCCGTGCGTGAGACTGTTTGTTATATCTCTACACACCTGTATTATTGGTTTTGTTGTGGCCTTGTTAAAGGCCTTGTGTAGTAGAATAAATGTATTTTTTTACAGTAAATATTCTTTATGTTTTACATAGTTCACGGCAGTGCTCATCACTTTTGAAGAAAATTTTTTATGTTTGTGCATTTTCCACTTATAAATATTTCCTAAATCACCATTTTTAATAAATTTAAGATTTAATTTAAGTAATCGATTTTTTAAAACACATTTGAAATGAAATTAAATAGTAAATCAATGTATAATCTGCAAGTTATAAGTTATCATTCGTGTTAATTAGAAAAATATCTGCAGGTAAATTTCTCGTTATTTTTTCAATTTCAACTTAATATATGATCTCATATATGACTTTCACTGCCTTAATAAATAAATTAATTGATATCGTTCTATTTGAAATGTGTGTCAACCAGGGATGTTTTAAAATTGTACCGACAGACTTTTAACTATACCTTTCAGACTCAAATTGTACTAAATATATTTTAAATGAATTCTTGTTTTTATTAAGTGAAATTAATAGATAAATAATTTTTGGTAAATATTTTCTGAAATTGGTTTTAAGTTTTTTTTTCCATTCTTCCAGTATAACTATGTCGGGAAGAGAGTTAAAGTTTATTAAATTAGACGCTGTTGTTAAAGACTCTGTTGTAAAAAAGTAATAACAACGAAAAATTATGCTAAATGATAACGCACATTTATTATGATTTAGTATTTATTTTAACTCCTGGTAATTGGGGCCGAGATCACATTTTTCTTTTTTAGCTCATCGTCAGGAGTTTCAACTTGTTGTTTAACGGTCCTTTTAATGATAACTGTTGATAGCTTCTGTTCCTTCCTGCATTAAAATATACGATTCTAGATGTACTTTTTGTACCAGTTTCTCTAAATGCGAACGAACAGCGTTCGTCGCATTTAGTAAAATCGGCAGTTTATTTTTCTATCAACTGGCACAAAGGGAACATCGTGAGTTTACACACAGTTTAACGCTTCATGTAAACTTACTTACAATTAAGTAATATAATTAATCTCTTGGCGATTGAAATAATTGTATATTGTAAAACATAAAAAACAAACGGACAAAATTTACCTAAACCCACCTCCTTTTATTGTTAACACTATCTATTTTTAACACTATCTCTTCAGTTTTAATAAAGACGCGGCTTGAAAATGATGTTATCACATCGAAAGCGCTCGCCGAACATCCAAAGTACACAGCCAGTGACGACGGTTATTACCGAAAATTATAACAACAGTTTATTATATACTGGCGGAATCAACCCAATTAATTTAATAAAAAACATGTTTAAAGCCAAAAACTAAATTAAAAATACAAAAAATTTAAATTGCACCAAATGAGCCATTGGTGTGCTGTGGTACATAGTTAAGAGTTGTATCAAAAAACTTTTTGCCATATCTGGTGTGAATAAAATAATTTTTTTGCTCTTTTCTCAAAACCATATTTAAATTGCTAGCAAAAACTCATGTGTAATGACCATAAAAATAACAAACAATAACATAGATGTTTTTGTTTTTTCTAAATAGTTGTTAGTTAGAAAATTGCATCAATCGTATATGTTTTTCAAACAGCAATTAACTGCAGAGAAAGATGTTTGTGAAAAAAAAAAAAAAAATCTTGAAATGCCACCGAAACCATCTACTCTACTCTGGAGTAGTAAATCGTGACTCTTAAATAGGGGATTTGAAATACTTATGTTATTAGGTTTTAAAAATGTCATGACAGTTTTGAACTTCTTTCAAATCATAAAAGGGAGTAAAATTGACTATAGTCATTTTTTACCAAGTAGGTTCAACTTACCGTACTGTCTGTAGTGAGATGTTTTCATTGAACCTGCTAGACATTTGGATTTTGATCTTCTTAGAATGTCGTAAAATGTTTATTGGAATGTACTTTGAGGAAGGCCTTCAAAATAAGGCCTTTTATTCCAGCCTTTTAGTTTGGTTTGTATGTGTATTTGTTTAGTTTGCATGTGTATTTTAAAAACTGTTTTACTAACCTTTTACATACTCTCTATGGTTAAACGATACTTCCTTTATCGTGATTAGGATATTTATCTTATCAGTTTGTTCTATTTTTTTTCATTTCTATTTTCTTATTTTTTTGTCTTTGTTTTGTATGCATGTGTAAATACAAATATTTTATTGTTTGTTTACGAAATTCTCACATCATGTCAAATTAAAAAAATTCTCTTAAAAATTTTTTTTTTGTAATATTTACTCGAGCAATAAATGATAAAAGTACCTTATTTCATTGTGTAAATTTTATAAGCAATAAAGTGTATCAGTTTTGTAACTTACGTTGTTCTGAAGAATTGTTTCTTTGTGAGGTTATAGTTATTTTTATTAGTAGTTATTTTTAAAGTCTTTTTTTTAAGAATTTAGTTCTGAATGTTGCGAAAACAAAATACTAAACAGAACTGTACTAAAAAAAAAATTAGAATAATGAGATTTGTTTTAAAGTTTACGTACAACTGTTAAATTCTTGGAACTAAAATTAAATCATATTTAGTTTTTAATTTTTAATAATTTTAAATAAAGTTTTGCTGCGTGTAGTAAGTCTTTTTCTAAAAGTATCTTTTTTTCACCATAATTTTGCAATGATGTATAAAATAGTTCTCACAAAGATAATCCACTTCAAAATATATTTCATCTGTCTGTCTGTCTATAACGGTTTAAAAGTTTGGCCACATACATCAAGTTACATCAACTATTGGGACACCCTTAAATTTCCAAATCCAAATTTTATATTTGTTGTTTTAGTGGAGTAAGCAGTACAGGTTCTTTGTAAATTTCAAGCGTCTGTCTACAATTTTTTAAAAGTTGGACCATATTCGTCAAATTAAATGAACTGTTGGGGCACTCTTAACTTTACAATTTCAAATATTTATCCTTGTTACTATAACGATCATAGTAATCGACATTCTGTCCAATTTGCAAGCGTTTGTCTATAATGGTTCAAAAAATAGGTCCATATAGGTCAACTTACGTCACCTATGGGAACACCCTTTAATTTTTAGATTTATATTTGTATCACTTTTTGCCATTGGTGCTATGGTGTCCTTTACGGTTAATAATACACGTAAAAAATATGTTTGCTGTATGGGGACACCCTTTTATATTTAATATTATGAACAGTTTTTAAAACACAAATTTTAAATCGGTTTAGAAATGACTAAGTTCTGCGGGCACAAACATAAAAAAAGCATCAATTATTCGAATTGAGGTTATCCTTTTTTTGAGAATCGGTTAAAAAGCTACTTTTACTTTAAATGGGAACAATGATTGAAAATAAAATTTAATATATTTTTCTAAATTAAAATTACTGTTTCATCGTGCAGTAGTTAAAATAAATACAGTAAAGCTTACATATAGGCTCCTCTGAAATGGAGAAAAAAACACTGGCTTATAAAATGCTGACAAGAAAGCGCAGTATCTGAAAAATGAAACTTTCACCAACTCGTTATTCCTTAGTCCCTGTAATAAAACTAGATTTCGCGTAAAGAATAGATCATAGACTTTTTTACCACAGAAAAGTAAATTATTCCACTGTATTTAAAACATAAATGGGAAAATTACGTCCTCGTTTTTAGTAACTTCTACTGCTATCAGAAATGTATTTCAACTCATTACTATTTAACTTGACCTGCTTACTAGACAAGTAATTTCTGACTATCTGACCTTTTCACTACAGAGTTCCACGTAATCATTACTACTTGCTTTAGAGTGAGATCTCTTATGGCGTACATCGTTTACGGGATGCCATTTTAGCCTCCTCCAGTCGCTGCCTTAGGGCTCCTTAAGTACGATTCGAGCCTACCATCTCTACATACTAATTTTATCCAGGCATTATGTCACCCCATGACAGTGCTTAACGTTTTTCATAGTAGAAGGTGTTCCTCTCGTCGCCTAGACGCTCTTAGGTGTGAATTTAAGACCAAGTCCCAATTGCGGAAATAGCCCATATTTGCAGTGTCTATATAAACCGGTGTCATTGCGCAGATATATCTTTTCTCTCTCGTCTATCTATGACACACGACAATTGAGGGGAAACGGCTTCACCTACGTACTGTGATATTTTAAGTTGTTTAGTTGTTTTCATTGGACTTATTTAGCCAGCACACCCCCAAATATACGACCTACTAAGAGTCCGTTGCCAAACCATCACTACGAAAAGATATAAGTTGTTAAGGAAAATCGTAAGAAAAGTATGTTTTGCATTCAAATGCAAGCTTCGAACATGTCTTCCCCAGAGATAGAGATACTGTCACCAGTAGTTTTTATTTTATAGTTTTGTATTTTGCTGTAGGATAAAGGAATAAGTAGGGCGAGAAAAATTTGAAATTTTAATACTAAAACTTTTCTTATGCAATTATCTATCGTTGAAAGAAAATAATGTTAAATGAGAGAAATTTTGCAATAAATATGACATTTTAAATAATAATTAAAAACTTTCCTTTAAAAAACTGGTATTTAATTGACATTAAATATGACTTTATGTCACTGTTTTTATGTTTTATCGAAACGTTAAGATACGTATGTATGTATGTATGTTTATTTAACTGTGCATATTTACATTTGCAGGCAATAGAAATTTTTCTTCAAATATTTCGTCAGCAATTAGCACATAAAAAATAAATAAAACTGATGCTGACAAATTTATTTTCCGGCTTTGTGCCGTAATTAAAAACGCTCTGCCTAAATATCATTGTTACTATTTACTTATCATTAAACAATTTTTTTTAGTTGTATTAACATTTTATAACAATAGTACAAAAGTGTTAAAAGTATCGACCCTCATGGTCGAGAAATAAACGGCGTCAGCCGCTGCAGTTAAAATATGTTTGAGAATTCTTTCCCGTTTTATAGTTCTGCTTTATTTTTATCACAGGTGTTGAAGTTATATCTTGTTTGATTTTTATTTAAAAAAAAACTTTATCTACAGTTGCCCAATAACTTCAGGTAAATGGAGGTATAGGTTTTTTTAAACATTATTTTCAGTGACAAATCTTAAAATATTGAAAAGCTGACTGAAACATAACGCATACTCGCCGAGGGATGTTATCACAAAGGTGTTATTTTAGCATTAAAGTTCATTTTATGGCGCTAAGTAACTACTTTGTGTTATTTCCTTTTTTAATATAAATTTTTTATTTATTTTATATTATCGTGAGCAAAAACGGCGAATCTTTTTAAAGAATTTGACGGAAAGTTATAGCAGTAGTGCTAACTGCTTTACAATTTACCATTTTTCAACGTTTAAAATACCAAATAAAAACCCCTTATATGCATCACGACAACGTCACTCACAATAAGTCCAAAAATATGGGTCTTGTATTTATTTTATTATTCGAAAGGTTACGCTTACAGATTGTTCCCGTTTTAAAAACAGTTCATAGTTTTAAAAATTATGATGTGCCCCTATACAACATACATGTTTTTTACTTGTGTTATGAACCGAAAAGGGCGACACTTTAAAATTAAAAAAACTGCATATCTCTATAGATCCCCATAGCACAAAGTAATACAAAAATAAAACTAAAAATTAAAGGGTGTCCCTATAGGTGATGCTTATTAACCTACTTGGGCCTATCCTACACCGGTGTAGACAAATGCTTGAAAATTTCAACAGAATGTCGATTACGAGGATCGTTATAAAAACAAGTATAAATATCCAAAATTATAAATCAAAGGGTGCCTCAACAGTTCATTTAATTTGATCTATATGGCCATACCTTTGTAGAGTTGTAGACAAGCGATTAAACTTTACTTGCTTAGTCCGCTATAACAACAAGTATACAATTTGAATTTAGAATCTAAAGGGTGTTCCCCCTTAGTTATATGCACCTATCTTTTAAACCGTTGAACACAAACACTTGGACACAATTTCCACTACTTTGTCTGGTATATAAAGAAATTTAAGTATTTAAAATGAACAATTAAAGGGTATTACAATAGCTGATGTTATTTTATGTAAATGGCCAAACTGTTGTAGACAGAGGGTTGAAATTTACTAGCTGTATTGTTTTGTCCGGTATTACAACTAGTATAAAATTCGAATTTGGAAATTAAACGTTGTCCCTATAGATAATTTGATTTAATATATCGTTGGCTTAGTCGGCAAACCTGTCAAGTCCATTTTTTTAATTTTTCAGGAGAGACAAGAAACTGTCTAACTTTTTTTTGGGTTAACTTTTTTTTAATCAGTTTTATTCTTTAGTTCATATTATTTAATTTAAATCTATAAATTAAATGAATTTAAATATATAGAAGAAAAACAAAATTTATTGTTTTCAGCTGAATTTAGTACGTGGCTTTTGATGTTTTGTTTTTTTTTTTTTTAGTGCACTTGACAAGAAAAAACAACATAACGGCATTTTGTTTTTTGTAAACGATGTATACTAGCATACTACATCAAAAAATTAATTTGCACAAAAATTGGACTTGACAGGTTTGCCGACTAAGCCAACGATATGTGATCAGACTTTTGAACCGTTATAGACTGATGGCTGAAATCTGTTTTGAAGTCGATTTTATTTTGCAAGAATTATAAAAAAAACGTTATTAAAAATCGCATTTAATTTAACATTCTTTAATTTACTTAGGTAAGGTTAGGGTGTACGAGCTGCCGGCGTGGGAAACTGACTCACTTGGGTCCTAAAGGTCCCGTTGTGTTACCTGGAATAGGAAGTTTAAGTATTAATTCAGGTCCCTATGTTATTATCAGAGATCCATCCCAGAACCACCACGAGGACCGGATAACAAATTTATCCTAGCAACAGACCGATATGTCTGCAAGACCATGCAGTCTCGGACTGCCGAAAATGGCCGCTCTGTTCCCAGAAAGAGTTGGACAATGGCAGAACAGATGCTCCACCGTTTCCTCCTCTTCCTCGTCCTGACAACTCCTTCAGTAGTCTTGGTGCGGAAGATTCAATCTCCTAGCATGGCTACCAAAGACACAGTGCCCTGCAGGCACAGCCACAAGTATACCCAGCTGCCCTCGAGGAAACCTCAGCAGACTTGCAGGTCTTCTACTATCATACTGAGGCCGTAATGTCCTCAAGACCGTGCAGGTGACATCTTCAGACCAACTTGTGTGCTCGGCTCTAAAGAGTTCCTGCTGAAATAAAGCCCTGCAGCAGCTTAACGGGACTCCCACCAGTGGATCTATCACCCGGTCTCTCTGCCGAGTTCCAGAGCTGGCGAGTTCATCTGCGACTTTGTTCCATATATGCCCGAATGAGCTAGCACCCAAAATAGTTCCAGGTTGGTGTGTCTCGCCACCTCGTCCAGAGATGTCCGGCATTTACGGACTAATCTGGATGTCGTATAGACACCTGATAAGGAGTAATTCGCGGTCTTGCTGTCAGTACAGATCCGGATATCCTTTCTGTATATCCTGTGGTACCTCATCCAGCAAACCGCCCTTCTAATGGCTGAGATTTCAGCCGCTGAATCACGCTACATTGATCCTGTAGCCTAAACTTTATCCTGATCTGAAACCTAGGAATAAAGACACCTCCCCCCTCCCCGTGTTTTACTTTGACCCGTGTGTATAAACATCAAGCACATCTCTGCGAAGCATGTTCGACTTCCCCGACGTTGATACTACAATTCAATATCTGAGCAGTTTGTCAGTCTGCGCAGTGCGGGCGACGATACTAGAACCCCATAATTTTTATGGGTTTAATCACCGTGTTGAAAAGCCAGTACGTCGTGCCGGGATTGATATCCCAGTTTCTGCATATAGCCTTTCTACAGACATAAAGAGCCACTGAGGCTTGATTTACTTTATTGAAAGAAAGATTTTGACTCCTATAGCCATAACGTAATAGAAACTATAGCTGATCCACTATACCGTTGAAATTTGTTTATATGATGGGTCTATCGTGCAATATTTCATATTTTTGCCATAAGTCGACACTTATTCGCTCGTGTTCTATTTTGAAACACTGAAAAAATCATTAAGTGCTATGTATAGTCGCATTTTAAAAAGATTAAATAAAAATGTTTAAACCGCCGATTTGTTGTGAACAATACTTTAGAAACAAACGTTTTAGGCAGAGGTCAGTCTTGGCGATTGGTTTCATTTGTTACATTTTTTGTAACATTTGAAAGCTCCACGTTACATGTGTTATTTTGTTATATTAGGTCAGATTTTAGTAACTTTTGGTACAGACACGAAATAAAGTATTACTTACTAAAATAGTAATTGTTTCATTCTTTCAGGTGAGAATATCTTTTAACATATTAATCTTTGCTTAACATATCAATTAGATTTTACTAACAAAGTTTACCTGTAAATGCAATCGAAACCCATATAAGAAATTAACTTGAAATAAACAAAAAATTACATTGCTGAATTTTTTACTCAATTCAATTCGTGAGAAATCACCAAATGTTTCTTGCTTTATGTTTAGAAACAGCAAAGTGTTTCTGGGAACAATTCTTTCCAACCGTGAAATAATATGAGGTGCATTTTGTACGGATACTATGCTTTCTGTTCAAACTTACGAAAGTTGTTAGCAACTTCAGTTATTTTGCTTACAAGTTTTGACAGAAAGTGCCGAAATATATTAAAGAAAAGTTGTCAGTCATTTTATGTTGAAGTTTTTTTTTTAGCAAATAAGGCTGAAGTTTGTCTTTAACAATGGTATTTTTAAAAAAATTAGTGTAGTAAATTCTATTGAAGCTTAATCTTTCAAAGGCAAAGGTAAAATTTATTAAAAAATCATACCTTAACTAATTTTATTAAATCGGAAGAGCGTGCAAGTTTTCATACCGAAATATTAGTATTGAGTCCTAATTTATATCCTTATGAGTATCACCGGTATGAAATTTTTTCCATACGTTATTCGTTTTTTTTTTGTTTTGTTCAGTAAATGAATTTGTTGCCTTTTTATTTTTCCTGAAATGTGGAATAAAACTTTTTTTTATATAAATTACATTAAACTACTATTTATTTAAGGAAATTTTCAAAATGTAACTTAATAAGAATATGTAACTTGTTTGAAGGAAAGCGTAACTTTTCGTGGTCTTTCCCAGGCAACACTGGTAGAGGTATAAAGTGACCATATCATTTTAATGCAAAGCTTGTACTGCGCAGTACAATCTTTCACATCTTATTTTACTCTTTTGAGTAGCGTAATGAAAGGAACAAACATAGAAGCATCATCAGTATTTCCAAAATTGTAAATTTGGAAATGTTTTTAAACCCTGTACTGAGAGGGACGACGATGTTTTAAAACCTGGACAAAAGCCAGACCTTTTTTAAACAAAGAAAATAGTTAGAAAATTTAAATATTTCCGAATCTTGGATCATGTGGAACAATGTAGAATCTTGTTGTTTTGAGCGGAGTTACTTTAATAAACTAGATTTGTTAGAAATCATATGGAAAATCGGAGGCATGAGTGGTATTTTGCGGGCTGCCTCGTAGAACATGGACCGATCTTGCTGATTTTCAATAGCAAAATTTTTGTAACTGTGTCTGATCGATAGGCGTATTTAAATTTTTTCTAGCTCGTCTAGTTCCTTGCCAACCTGAACACGGTCGGGCAGAAGTACATCGCTCAATCGACTTTGCTATGGATAAGAACTCGGAATATATATACTTTATGACAGGGACGGGCAACATTTTTGTAATGCGGACCATTTACATTGGTTTTGTAGGTAAATGAAAACTACATTTTCATAAAATTGTGAAGAAAATTTTTAGAAGCTGAACAAAACTAAAATATTTCTGATTATATATTTATAATACTTTTTATTACTGCACTATGACTTTGCAAAACATTAATAATAATTTGTATAATATTAAAAACACACGTGCCACTGCTTACTTGTGGTTAATGTACTTATGTCTTGTTTAATTTTAGCAGTAGCAACTGCTAAACTACTTTCTAAATTCTCGTCTGCTATTCGCAATCTATATATTTATTTTTAAAAAGTGTTTTTCGAAAAAAAAAATATTCGCATTTATATGTTCTCCCAAAAAGTGATATATTTTTTTGCATATAATTGCGGAAATATGTGTGCGTCTAAATTTTTGTTAAAATTCAATTTTTAATAATTACATAAATTTCATTTTAAGATCCTTTCTTTCTTACAGTTCAAATAATTTTAACTTAAAATTTTCGGAAATCTGTTAACAAAAATGAAGTTGAAAATACTTCAAAATAGGATTCTTTACAGCTGAAATGCATTAATTTTTCTTCAAATTCTTGATGCAAAGCAAATAAAATATTAATATATTTTTGTTTTCGTAACTATTTTCAACGTAACTTTTTTCGTTATGATTTTTAGAGACTGTTTTATGTTGTTATTCTATATCTTTGTAGGAATACAAGAAAGAGAAAATATCTTTTTTCTTCTTCTTTTTGTTGCCTGTCACTGCTTAAGGGCTGGCCACCATATAAATTTTTAATATGCTCGCTGGCCGCAGTTTGTGCGTACGTGGGCCGTAGTTGACTCGAAGGCTGCAGGTTACCCACCCTTGCTTTATGAGGTAGAACATGGTTATGGTAGAAACTGGAAACGGAATGACAAACTTAGTTATACCCTTTTTCCTTTTTTTTGTGGTGAACGGTATAAAAAAAAGAAAGTGTTAATTAAATCAGAAGACTAAAACAGATAGATTAAAAATTACTTTTTATGTACTAATACTACCAAGTATATTATTTAGAGTAACCAATCTTGTTTCTGTATATGCCAGTAAGAAACATCGATTTTTTAATATTGTCTCCTCTCTGCAAATGAAGCTTTTTATTTATCACTTTTCTGCAGCAACATTTTTCTCCGCGTTTCAAAAGTAAATAAACAATTAAGTAACGTAAGCCAAGATAGCGTCGACTTTAGGAATTCAAATACCGGGGGAAAAACCCGGAAGTACGAAGTCCCAGGAATTAGGTATTTTTACTTAAAAAAAAGTCAGCCTTAATATTGATATCTCGAAAAATAAAAATTAATTTAAATTATAAAAGAATAATGCAATTGTCTATTTACAAAATAATTATAAAAAAGCTTTTTTAATGATCATAAAAATGCTAATTTTTTGCAAGTAAACTATGATACTTTCAACTAAAGAAAGTTTACCAACCGTTCAAAAATTCTGCCGAACCCTTTCTAGAAAAGTGGTTTCGTGACACTGTCAAAATCGGATTTTTCAATTGTTACACGCTGAAGCCGCACTATTTATACTTGCTTTATTTTCCATGTAGATGAGAATTTTCGACAGTAGATTGCGCTTATCGCGTTAATTTAAGTTTGGTTGTTATTTCTGTTTAAAAAAGTGCATTTGGCACTTACATTTGTTGTGGGGTGTAGCTCTCTCTATCTCTCTCTCTCGCTTCCTCTTTGGTTTGATAAATTAACCTTTTTAACAAATTTCTCTCTCCAATTACATAGTTGTCAAAAGCTGTCATGTTCAGTCTATTTTTTTAAAACAATATTTATTTACGTTTAGGTTTTTAAACAAATTTGTTTACAAAGTGTTTAATTTTATCAAAGCGGGTATCAAAAAGACATAAATTTTATTCAATAAATAAATTTTGTAAATGTAAAGAAACCTGTTCATTTTCCGTTAATATTTTTTTTTGATCTTAGTCTTAGATAAGTGCAATAAATAAAAATTCTAAATAAAGTTGTAATGTATTTTTTTTTATTTCTTTACAGGTAAGTTTTAATTTTTTGGAAATTAAATTGATAACTAAAAATATAAATAAACGGCAAGTACCCTAGATTAATGACATGAAAATAAGTCATCAACGAGTAGTAAGTAGTTAGGTTACATTTTATTCTATAAGATACTTATATGTTTTTTACTTAGCTTGCAAAAATTATCTTTTTTTAATTATTTTTATGGATGGAATTATATGGTAGTATTATAGACCGCCTATGGCCTTAAGGCTAGGTTTTTTTTTATAAGGTGGCTAAATAAAATAATAATACAAACAAGAGTGCTATATTCGGCTATGCATCTTATATACCCTTCACCATTTATGTAAATCTAGGTTAGTGAAGTAGGTTAGGTTAGGTTAAACAGGCTGCCGGCATGAAAAAACCGTTGTGTTACCTGGATAAGGATGTGTAAGGAACAAGACACCCCGAGGACCGGATTAACGAGATTATCTTAGCAATATCACAGAACGATATGTCTGTAAGACCATGCAGACTCCGACTGCCGATAATGGCCACTCTGTTCCCAGAAAGAGCTGGACAATGACAGAGAAAATGCTCCACCGTTTCCTCCTCTTCCTCATCCTATAGTAGTTATGGTGTGGAAGATTCAGTCTCCTAGCATGGGTACTAATGACGCAGTACCCTATCAACACAGCCACCAGTATGCCCAGCTGCCCTCGAGGAAACCTCAGCAAATTTGCAGATCTTCTACTATCATACTGAGCCCATAATATCCTATGTCCTCGAAACCGTGCTGTTGACCTTTTTAGACTATTTAGTCTGCGCGGCCCTAAAGAGTTTCTGCTAAAATAAAGCTCTACAGCAGCTTAACGGGACTCCCGAGTTCCAGACCTGGCGAGTTCATCCGTGATTATGTTTCCGAGCATGCCCGAATGAGCCGGCACTCAAAATAGTTCCAGCTTGGAATGTCTCGCCATCTCGTGCAGAGATGTCCGGCATTCACGGATCAATCTGAATGTCGTGTAGCACCCGATAAGGAGTTAATCCCGGTCTTGCTGTCAGTACAAATCCGGATATCCTCTCCGTATATCCTGTGATGCCTCATCCTGCAAACCGCCCTTCTAATGGCTGAGATCTCAGCCTGAATCACGCTGCATTAGTCCTGTAGCCTAGACTTCATCCTGATCTGCAAACTAGGAATAAAGACGCCTCCCCACTTTGACTCGTTTGAATAGATAGCAAGCACATCTCTGCGAAGCATGTTTGACATGCCCGACGTTGATACTACGAATGCAATATCAGCTATGGGCGTGGGCGAGCAGTAATCCATATTGTTTGATATAGCCGAGACTCAACCTAAAATAGACGCGTGGCTATAGTCCCTAGGCCTTCATGCTACAGCTGCATTCAGTCTAACTGCCGAGTTCATGACAGTGCAGCGTGATAAAAAGGGTCTTCGATGGAGTGGTGCGTATTAACCCGGTGACCATCAAGGCTGTGGTACGCAAAATCCTGTTTAGTATACTGCAGTACATCAGCAAAGTAACTCCAGTCGAAAACGCAAATACTGGGGTGACAGAGAATTAAAAAATTAGAAAAAACATTTTCATAAAAATGACATCGGTTCTTAATGGGTAAAGCAATTTTAAAAAATTTTATTATTTCCTTAAAGTTTTAAATGATACCCATATCGATAAAAATATGAAAAGTTCAGAGGCCTGTAACTCAAAAAATATGGGCGAGCGCAAACTTTTCCACGTGATGTTTTTTTTCTTATTTTTGGATTCTTTATTGCCACATATATTGTTTTTTTTTTAATTGAATTACTTCATTCTTCTATTTAATATTGAAAAAATAAAGACAGAGGACACTATTGCTGATCGATTGGAGTATTTAAATATTCACTAGCTGATCTAGTGCCTGCAGAACTTGATTTTAACACTAACACGGACGGACAGGTGGACAGACGGACACCGCTTAATCGATTTCGCTATGCATAAAAAGTCAGAATATATACTTTATGGCTTCGGAAATGGATATTGTAGACATTTCAAACGGTATGACAAACTTAGTTTTACTCTTTTTCCAGTTTTTGTGGTGAAGTTTTGAAACATGTGTAGATATTTTTTAATAATATTTTAATTTATTTAATTTAATAAGTTCAAATGTTTGCTGCCAAATTATATGACACTTTGCCAAAGTAAAAATAAAAAAATTATCGAACAGGAATTTTTTTTGTTATTATAATGAGACCAGGAAGAACTAATTAAAACAGTGGGCCAGTATTTTGTAAAGAAACTGTTTAACAGTTCTCATACGTTTAATGGCCTTCTTTATGTGCTCAAATAATTTTTTTATATTTTACTATAAAACGTTGTTATGTCTGGTTTTTCTGAAATTATTATTTATTTGTCTTAATATGTTTCCTTCATTCTTTATTTCTTCTACTTTAAAGCACTTTTGGCTCTTTATCAAATCAGAATTTTTTATTGCATTGTTATTTTAAAATAAAATATTACTATTTGCATATTAAATAAGATGTATTTTAAAAATATACGATGCGTAGGAAATTAACACAAAATCTAAATTTGACAATATTCTATCAAACTAAGTAAGAAAGTACAGAGATGGGCACTGTTAATGGCTGTAAATTAGAAATAAAAAACTATATATTGGATCGGAAAAATTATTGTGCTCACCTGAAAAACTTTGCAGAAATATGAGTTATAGTTAAATCTTCAAAATAAAAAAAATCGAACCAAGTAGAAAAAGGTTCCGCTTTGAAGAACTAATCCTACCTCTGAAGTTTCCCATACTTTTGTTTAGCAAATGCAAGGTCAATGATTTCAAAAACCGTAACTTAGTTTAAGGAGACTCTTAAATTCTAATTAAGCCACGCCCCTTTTTTGGGCGGTGATACAAAATATTAATTTAGAAATAATATAAGCAATACATATGTCTTAATACCGTTAAAATTAATTTTGTTTTTGTTTTTATGAGCCTACAAGTTATTTTTTCATCTTTTTCTGGTAATTTTTGAAATATATTTATTTTTAAAATTTTATGTCGAAGTTAAGCTATCTTCTTAATGCCTAACCAATCCCACCAGCCATTTGTAATATATTACTTTATAATGAAAATAATTTATTTTTTTATAATAATAACTGATTTATAATAGTAACAATAAATTTTATTTAAAACAACTTCTCTTTTGCACTACGATGATAATGATTGGCATTGTTCTTTTTCCACTTTTTTTTTTTAAAACCTCTTTCAAATCTGAGGCCGCTTTTTGTGGTATCAGCCCAATAAGCAACAATGCCTGCAAACTCCTGCAAATGGATTTTGTGACCATTTGTTAATAATTCAAGAATAAGTTTAATTCGGTAGATAAAATCAATTCCTAATGTTTCTGCAACTAATTCAGGATTAGAAAAAAATCTTTTGCCGTTGTGTTACCATCGTTGCCCTAATTCACTTTTAAATCTTTCTTTATTCACATAAAATATCTTTGAAACATGTTATTAATGTAGTTTGATTATGGTTAAGCAAACAGCTTTAAACAATTATTCAAATGCAAAACATTTTATGACTGTTTTTGAATGATGAGCAAAAACAGAATAACGGTAAAATTTTGCAACAAAAAAAAAATGCGCAACGTTTTTTCTACAGTATAGAAGTAGAAATCTTAATTTTATATTTATATAAACATACTTAAGATCGCGACTGCCTTCACTCTCAAAAACCTTTTACCTGGCCGCTCTGGCGGCTTTGTAATTGCACATCAAAAGTCGAATGTTTATTTTCTACAATTTGAGTGTAATTAGCGATGAAACGATATGAGTAAATACAAGTACATATTCGCTACACTCATCTCGATACCAAGTACGTTTAGCATCGATACTTTATCACGGAGTACCAAGTGGGTATCGGAAAAAAGTACTCGTATCGGTCAAAAATACTCGTTGCATATTGACTTGAAGTTTATGTTAAACGTGGCGCCATTACAGTCTTTATGAAATTGCATAAATTAGTTATCTCTGGTAGTGCGGTTAAAAATTAATAGGCCAGAACTTGTATAGACGTTTTGGTACTATACTATCCAAATATTGAGTCTAATTTGTGTTTTATAAGTGTCAAGAGGGTCTCTAAATCTTTAAAAAACTTCTTCAACTGCAGAAATATTTAATTTGAGATACAGAGTTACGGCATTATGAATTTGAAAATTGACAATAAACTTCGAAAATAGACATGTTTTCTGGAAGTCGATAAAGCATTTCTATTAACAACTTTTTTAAATATAGAAAACAACTTTCTTGTAAGATTAACAAATCAGTTTTATTTATTTATTTTTATATTTTCTATATAAATAAAAAAATAAATTTTACGCTGATTTTTATGTATGCAGTTGGACATTTCCTGCAACGATGGCAATGAATAAATTCGCCACTGCCATCACCTGGTACATGATTTCGACATAGTACGCTCCATGTTTTGCCTTGTATCAAGTTTGCTAAGCATGATCGGTCCATGTCCTTCGAGACAGCAGGCAAAACACCACGCCTACCTCTAATTTTCTTATATTATTTGGAACAATAAAGTAATTCCACCAAAAAAAAAAAAAAAAAAAAATAGTATATGGGACGATAGAGAACTAAACAATAAGAAAAAAACATCAAGTCAAAAAATTGGCGCCTCAATATATCCGATATGTTTGTATGTATATTAACAATATCCGTAAAGTACATAATATTAAGAAAGTCTATGTTTATTAACTCATATATTATTTTTTAGAAAATTTTGAAACAATTCTAATAAAATGTATTTGGTGGAGGAAACAAGATACATATGATATAAGAAGACGCACTTTGAAAATTTGTCTTTTATTTATGGTTTTAACAACAAGAATTTTAAATAAATTTTATTTATATAGTAGATAAACCTTCTTGAATGATACGCAGGTTTTCTATATTGGAGGTTTTTTTTCGAACTGTGTACAAACAAAAAAGTGTTGCAAAATTCACCATTGCTTCAATGTTCTTTTTGCAACAGACTTAAAATACAACCATCTAAATTGAAAATCAAACAAAAAATGCAATATAACAAAACAGGGTCAAAAAAGAGTAAAATACAAAAGAGGAAGATTTAGTTCTTTTTAAAAAGGGGGCACTAAAAGGGCATTCGAAAAAATAGCAATTTGGTACTTTAGTAGCAACAACGATCACACTGCATGAGCCCAGCGGTATGTATTTATATTTTTCTTTGCCTTAATTTTATGAAATAGTCGACCGATACGAGTAGGTATCGAAACTTATTTTGTATATTGAATACGTATCGATATTTTTCGAAAGACACTGTATCGAGTAAAAATATCGATACCCTAGTGGTATCGTTCTATCCCTAAGTGTAATTTGACAGGCACTACGTTATTTACATCTCTTCTACAATTTCAAAAGTTCCGTAGTTGCCGGTGGTATCAGCGTCGGTCATATCCCAAAAATACCTGCCTCATACTTTAAAACGCCTCAAGGACTGAAATTTAACACTATTTCTTTTGTATCGATCAATGGTTGGACTTAATTAAGTATTATTGTTAGATCTTAGATTGGAAAACCTATTGTTAGATCAATTATATTGTTCTAGAATTCTATATAAAAATCTAATTTATTTGAAATCTAAAATATATTAAAAAATTTATATTGGGCTTTATACAACTCTGATTTGTCTTTGCATTGCCGTTTTCGCGGACGCTAGTGCAGCGGTCGCAATGTTTGAAATTTCTAATGTTTGTCCATAATATTAGCAAATATTAAATTTTAGTGATGAACTCATTCAATACACATAAAATGTCAAAACAATAATTTATGTTTTATATTATTAGATGAGAAATACTATTAAAAAGAAACAAAAAAACTAAAACTTGAAAAATTAGTATTTTAAAATAATTCTGATTCACTTAATACTGTATAAAATCATGCAAAAATGATTTTAAAATACATGTTAACTTATGTTTTTGAAAGCATTAAAACTTAAAGCTTCTTTATATTTTCTATGGCTAATAAAAGAAAGCTTTTATATATTATAAATCCCGTCCATTCGTTTGTTTTTTTTTTTTGTTTGTTTGGTGCATCAATCATGACTAAACGACCAAACCGATTTGAAACACGGGTAAATATTTGTCCTCATGCTAAAATAACGGATAACGAGGGGGGCACAACTTTCTTCTTTTCCGAAATTTTAATCTAAAACTCAAGTATAAGGTTCAATACTCAATGTCTGTTAGACTTAATTCCTTGTAAAACAAGCCGTGACAGAAAAGCATTTTTCTCCTGAGACAATCATATATATTTCGTATTTACTGCAGTAACTTTTAAATTTACTAAGTAGCGCAAGTTCAAATCATCTAATATCTGATACCGTATACTTATTTGTTTTATTTTTTGTCTATTTTTAAAACAACGCAATTGCATTTTGCTGCTCGCTTCTTAGATTTTTTTGTATAACTTCTATCAGTTTTTGAAATTCTCAAGCACTTTTCTTTTAGCAATAATTGACCTTGTTTCCGTTTTTAGTTTATGTGACTGTTTAATATGTTTCTAGCAAAGCAAGGCGGCAACTAAAAATCGAAGTATTTCATTTTGTTTGTTCAACATATTAAACACGTCGCTAAATCTACAGCAATATTTTTTTTAATGTAGTAAGATTTTTATGTTATTTTTTTCAGTATTAAGAGTATTACGAGTTTAATTAAAATAAAACAGATCTTAAAATTAAACAAAAGCACAACTACACTTTTAAACTACTAAACTTTTAAAACGTTGTTTAGGATGCCAAGTAGCGACAGCTATTTTGCTAATCTTCGATTAAATTTAGGATTAAGATGAAAATTTGAAATTTGATTTCGGGTTCAGTAGTTTATTTAATAAAGCTTTTTCGTGAATTAGATCTTCGTTGATACATAATGTCTATGTCTATGGACATTGTGTCAAACAACAACGGCTTTGCTTATCAAAGATTTCCTGCATTGCAAGTATTTCTGCTCTATGATATAACCAACATCGACTTCGCTTACCAATGATCATAATTTTAGTTTGCTTAAATCTGTTACTGCTGATATTGAAATAAAGTTTAGAAAAATTTATTCTTGATTCCAACTCTCATAAAAAAACTATAGATAATATTTTTCAGTAATTTCAATATTTCTCGTTTTTTTCTTTTCGGAACAAATAAAAAAACAGAATAAATTACTGCAGTTCAAGTTGCCAACCTGAAAAATTTATTTATTGAACAATTTCAGTGCGGAAAAGTAAAGAAAAATAATCTTAAATGTAATACATAGGTTTGTATGTATGTATCTGCATTATCTATAAAATGTATGTATTTTAGGCGTAATTCAATAGGCTGGCAACAAGACTAAAAATTTTCCATTAAAATAAATAAAAAAAAAATTAAAAGTCAAATTTCATTTAAGAAACAAGAAAATATTTTAATAAATTATAGAATGCCTTCAAAGAAATTAGATTTTGTTAAAATTTGCAAACACGTGTTGATAAAGTGTTGTTGGCATGTTAATGCTACGCATAATGTTAATGGCAATAGTAAAATTTTCGCGCACTAGCAATTAGTTTATGATTCAGAAATAAACTAATAAAATCAAAAAGGTATAAAATAAGATTAAGTCGAATTGTGTCGCCCCTAATATACACTTTAACAAAATTTAAATGCTTCACCGCATCTTAAATAAGTGAGTCCGTGATTGGGCTGGTGCGAACGGTCATAAGACTCATTATTGCTTGCTTTAGCTCAGACCTAAGACCGAATATGCTGCCCCGTTTGTAGTGATATGAATGTAAAGGAATTGAAAGCTTTTGATATTTTTGGCATGAAAATCTAGTGTGAAGTTCTGTGCAGTAATTACATCACAAAACATCTTAAGAAAGCACTCTATTGGCTTCGTGTACTGAAGCGGTACTTCACTATTTATACCACCTGTTACATTCCGAAAATATAGATCAATGGCGTACAGAACAGTGCAAAGACAGATGTCAGTGACAGTGGGGTATCAAACTCGGTTGTGTTTCGCTGTTTCGTCACTGCTACAATGAAATATGCTGTAATAAAATCATGGCTTCGTTTCCGATTTCATAAAGATCCTATTAATTCTAGTCGATTGGTCCCTAAAGCGCTCTAGGTATCAGTCGAGCATTTTATCTGTTTGAAAAACTTCCTGCAAAGGTCTTTCCTGTTACTTTCAATGCGATAATGTGCAAATAAATTCTTTAAACTATAACCTAAAGAACTACAAAAAAAGAATTATTATTTGGTTTGATGTAGGGCACATGTTTCTTTATTTTCCTCTGTTGTTTGAAAAGGTACACTCACATAAAACAATAAAAAATAATTAGTTTTAGTTACTGAGTTATATTTTGATAGACTGGTAATCACTTAAGCTTGTTTATATAAATTTAAAACTATGGCGCCTGATAGCATCAGGGTACTAAAACAGAGTAGATTTAAGGTCATTGACATGCCAGATACCAAATTGATAGATAGTAAACTCAATGAAAGCCAGCAACATAGCTTTCTTTGAATGAAGCCTAGTACTCTGTTCAATTTTGCGAAAAATGTTGAGCAACATGCATTATTTTGCTGGAAAAATTTGAGAATCAGCTACTAGTGCCAACACAGCGTTTTAGATAATGATTATCAATCTTATCGCCTTCAAGAAGCCGAAGAGAAATAAATACTCATCACCCTCATCCAAACTTATGGAATTTATCCCATACATATATGTTTTTCTTTTTTAATTGCAGTAATGAGCAAACGCATTTCTGCGTCAATAAATTAATTTTTACTTTTTCTCTTTTTAAATATACACTTTTTTCATTTTTCTTTTCTAAATTTTCTGAACTCGATAAAAATATCAAAACAAACAGTCTGACAAAATTGTTATTAAAAAATTTCGTACGAAAAAGTTGCCAAGAAAATTTTAAGTTGGAAAACATGCTGCGAGAAACATTTCGTGACTGTTTCGCAAATAAACAAAGTACTACTTCAGCAACATTATTTTTTTATTATTTCGCTGTAATTTTTTTTATATGTACTTTTTCAACATTTCGAAATAATGAACAGAGTACTATGCTTAATGCATCTATTTTCCATGAATTCTAAACTTTACAATAAACAAACCTTAAGCAACACTTTATTTTCTTCAAAATATCCTTTTCAGTTTCTCATCCCGAAAACCCATTTAATTTTGTTATTCAACCAAATATTTTAAGTTATTTTGAAGAAGGCAAAGATTACTAGCCATAAATGCTAATAATAATGCTAATAATATTGGTACCTTCATACGAATTTTGGTAGCTAATACTAATTTGGCCAACTACCTTGAAAGGAAAACGATTGAAATAATGTGATACATTTTGCTACACTTGTGTTAAAGTAGCTATCATAAAATAAGAAAGGCAATTTCTGTACACTTGAAGTGTTATCACTAGCACTTTAACTGCGGCTACTCAGAACTTTGGAATACATATAAGGCATTAAAAGAAAGGATCCCGTTATATTCCGCTTGCGTTACCTAGGACTTAAACAGAAGCAAAAGTTCATATAACAGACTGCTATTTTGTCTAACAGATATAACAGGTTTTATTTTGAAAAAGAAACCGCTGCGACACCAATACTTTATAGTGAAAATTTGCCTAAAATATAAGAAATTACCCAACTACAAATATTAACCCAAGGGGGGGCTCTAAACGAATTGGTTCACTTATTGTATTTGTCAAAAAGGTTATTTGAACATTCAAGATCTCAATTAAAAATATGGAATTATCCAGGTTGTGGCGAACTCCTTATCCTTTATTCGAAATAGAGAAATCATACTAAAAGTCAAATTTGATGGCGACCATCATTGCTCAGAAAAATGTTCGGACAACGATGGCTGCACATGAACGAAACATGAACATTGAGACATGATGTTCATACCAATTTGGTAGCTAGAGGAGACGTAGGGTAAATCACACCTAGATTCTCTCCTGCGATTTTGAGAGCTGTGAGGTATGACCAAACAGGCATTTTGCAGATGAAAAACTCCAAAACGATAATAGACCGTCAAGATATAGACCCATTTTATGTTGTTAATAGACATCAGTCTAATAGATTTCCATATGAGTTAGAATGCTTTAATATGTGTTAATTTTGGCACAACCATAATTTATATTCTTTCAAAATCAAGGATAGAGCTTTTGTATTTATATCTAAAAAATATTTAAAAACTTGCTTTTATTGACTCTTACTTTTAGAGTAATTTCTTAATTAATCTTTTTTTATTTTATAAAAACGCTTTATTTTTGCAAGTGTATTTAAATGTATTGTGTTTTGATTATTCAAGGCCAGACACTGCTTAGTGAACCTTAAACTTATTTTTTATATTAATCTATTGATTTTTTGATTCTTTTATAAAAGTGTGAAGAAATTTAATTCAGATACAAAAAAGCGCGAAAAACTTTAAGGTTTAATTATAATTCCAAGTATAAATATGCATTTGTTTTTGGTTTCTTAATATTAAATAAAGCTACCCAAAGGTAATTATAATTTATAATTATAAAGTTGATATAATCAAAATAAGTTTTCAAATAATATTTCTCATCAATTATGTGTTAAACATTTTTTATTTCATTCCAAAAAATTTAATCATGATATCTAATAAACTGAATAAACAGTTTGGTTTTTGAAGTGTTTAAACATTTGCCAGATAAGAAAAGGAAATCTGACTTCAAATTACAACATTTTTCCTAGTATTTATATATACAGTTACGACGAAAAAAAGGGTCTCCTATAATTAAAAAAATTACACAATTTTCATTGCTTGTTGAATGAACTTTTCTCATGTCGATGATTATAATATTGTCCCCAGAAAAAATATCGTTAGTTTTTTAATAGAAAAATAATTTCTTACACATACCATATTTCTTAAATATTTAATACGTAAATTTAGACCGTGCAAAGCGTTACAGTGTTAAAAAAATAATACAATGCAGGTCTTGAAAACCTCTGCTACATCTGCTATAGTGCGTAGAACTGAGCTAGGCTTGAAAAATTCCTCTAAAACAATGAGAAAAGTCTTTTCGGCATATCTCCCAGTAAAGTTCCTATATTAACTAAACGACATTGGCGTAATTGTTAAGTGTTTGCAAAAACAAACGAAAACTCAAAGAGTCAGGTCATATCCTCGTTTAAAATTGTGAAACCTAAAAACAAAAATAAGACGTATATTGCAGATGTACACAACTTTTTAACGGACCCTACCTTTTGTCGGTAACTGTATATATCTACAAACATTTTTTTGTTTGTTAATTTTCCCAAAGATTAACGAATTTTTGAAGCTAATTGAGTTTTTACCTAATTATTTTTTTAAGAACCCAATAACAAATTAATTTTTAGTTAAAAAATGTTTCTGAACTAAAAATAGAAGACAGAATGTTTGCGTAATTAGCCGAAGTTTTACGTTTACATTTGATACTAATTTTTTTTTAATCTTTTATTTCATTAAAATAGGTAGATTATTTCAATTTACTCCCAGAAGAATTAAAAAAAAAATAATAAAAAAATGGCAGAATATATTATACACAAATATTTGGCTGATGTTTGGCTCAAAGAAATCTGTTATTATTTGTAAGATTCTTTAATTCTATTTTTACATAAATGTTTTCATTAATTCCTGATTTGTTTGGTAATTTTACGAACAATATGTTGTCCTATTATATATTTGGCTTCAAATACAGTTCTCTGATTAAAATTTTACCCTATGATTTACATATCACATATGATTTATATAATACACAATCAATTTAAAATGATTTAGACAGCTGGTGTATGTTTCGCAGTGTAAAAGTAGACTAATGTATTGCAAGTTTTCACTTAAAATGTTTGGCTAACATTTTTTATTATTTAACTTTTTAAAATTTTTATATAGAATATTCTGTATGAAAATTTTTCTATAAACCTTTAGTAAATCATATATATATTTTTCAAATACGGTTGTAAATTGGACGAAATGTCGATTGCTATGACCTTTATAGTAACAAGTTTTAATATTAAAAATTAAAGGGTGCGCCAATAGTTCCTTTAATTTGATGTATAGATGAGCGATATTTTAGTACCTGTGATTAAATCACTGTGATTAAAAAATCACTGGTCACTACAGTTAGTGAGTTAATCATATAACAGTTCCGCGTAGGAACGTTCTTTTATATTTGCACACATACAAACTTAAATTTAATTTTACTTTGTGAAAGAGCAATATAAATACTTTTGACTATTTCACTCTTTCATATGTATATCAAAGCAACTTCTTTGCTGTGTAGCTTTTCTTGCTTCACTTATTAACAACAACTATTCTTTTTTCAGACTTCACACATACATACATATGTAGCGAATCAGTGTTCCGAATTCTACATTTCTGGGCAAATTTAATTACAGCTGCTTTAATGTAGAGATCAAAATATCTTTTTCCTTATGATTACTGTTTGCATAAAATATTATTTAGTGTGATATACTTCCTACATAAACATAATTGTTTAAATAGAAAAGAACTACAAACGGTGATCACGGTATCTATTTAAAAGAACGGTGATTTGAAAATCACGTATACTGGTAACGATGTTCCTTAAAAATCACGAGATCGCTCATCCCTAATTTAATGTATATGGCCATAATTTTCAACAGTTCTAGACATAAGCATAGTACTCTGTTCATCATTTCGTGTGAAATGTTGAGAAGTCCATTAAAAAAAATTACAGCGAAGAAAATAAGAATAATGTTGCTGAAGTAGTACTCTGTTTATTTGTGAAACAGTAACGAAATGGTTCTTGCAGCATGTTTTCCAACTAAAAATGTTCTTGGCAAAATTTTTTTTTCAACTACGAAATAACATAAGCAGCACTTTTTTCGTACCGCAATTCTTAAAAACAATTTTTTCAGACCTTTTGTTTCGATTTATTTTTTTTTTGTGTTCAAAAAATTTATAAAAGAAAAATGAAAAAAGTGTACATTTTAAAAGATAAAAAGACAAAAACTAATTTATTGAAGCTGAAAAGCGTTTGCAATTAAAAAACATATATATACATATGTATGTGATAAATCCCATAAGTTTGGATGAGGTGAATTAGTATTTATTTCTCTTCGGCTTCAGTAAATTTTAAAATTTTTTAAGACAATGTGGCATTCTTAAAGGTGATAAAAACGATAATTATTTTCTAAAACGCTGTGTTGGCACTACTAGCTAATTGTCAAATTTTTTAAACGAAATTATGCATGTTGCTCAACATTTTTCGCAAAACAGAGTACCTGGAGTACAAGGAACCTGTATTGCTAAGTCCGCGTAACATCAAGTATAAAACCTGGATTTGGAAGTTAAAAGGAATCCCAATATTTGATGTAGTTTTAAGTATGTGGCCGAACTTTGAAACTGTTGTAGACAGAACGCTGAAACCTAAAAGGAACTTGTATTGCTAAGAGTTTATAATTTAAATTTAGAAATTAAAGGGTGTTCCCATAATTAATGTATTTTGGCCTATTTGACCGTATCTTTTGAACCGTTATATACACTTGAAAATTAGAAAAATTGTTCACTACTTTGTTTAGTATAAGAAGTATATATACTTTAAAATTTGAATTTAAGAGTGTTACATGATGAAATTTGATGTATATGGCCAAACTGTTGAACCGTTGAAGACAGACTGTTGAAATTAATAGAGAGCTGTAGTGTTATAAAAAGTATAAAGTGTGGTGATAGAATATGAGGGGGCCCCCAAAAGTTAATGTAATTTGTGATGACCATATTTCTGAACCGTTAGAGACAAACAGTTGAAAACTGCTTTAAAGTCGGTTTTACCGCCTAAATTATCAACTTTTTGAATTACAACTTTAATTAAACGATTTTTGATCAAAAGTTAAAGCCAAGTTATTAAAAAAAAACCTTAAAATAAAAATTTTTTAAATGAAAATTGTAAGAAGATATCTAATCTTCCAAACGTAAAACAATTATCTACACTTGGAAAAGACAACTCCACACATGAAGCACTTTAACATAATAGACGTTTTTGACATTTCATTTAAAACCAAACACATGTTTTAACTTAAATGCAATGTTTAATACAAAAATCCTTTTTGAACTCACCAACTACTTTTATCAAAGAACCTAATTTCCTTTGAAAATCATCGTTCAAACAAGTGTTTGTTTAAAAGTCAACGCTGCATGTGGCCATTTAAGAAATATTACAATAACAAAGTACTAGTACTAATCAATTAGTAAGAAAATAAGTATTTTTAAAGGAATAACATTCATTCACGAAAATTAAAAAAAGGTATAACAGTGGTCCTGTGAATAATGTTCCATTAGTTTCTTAGTTAGTTAATTCGCTTTTTAAGTGTTATTTATTCTCATGGTCTCCATAAAGAGTAATGCTTCTATAGTTGTGTTATGTTTCTTTAATCATGATCTGCGTTTGCTTACAAAAACACTTAGCTGCGACTAACATTCTGCAAACTGCCGGTAAATATTAGTGACAGATGTTGATAATACAGTAATAGTGCACAAATTTAAAATATTACAAATTTTTCACTAATATACAAAAATTGCAATTACAGGTAATTGTCACTTGCAAACTATTTAATTTTTATTATCTTATTATAAATGTTTGTTAATAACGATGTAATCTATCTGTCAAGCCTGGAATTTGTGTCAGGTATTTTGTAAACATTTTTTGAAACAAAAATTAAACTTCTTCATAAATGTTTGTCGCATGTATCAATAGACTTTTAAGAACAACTATACTATGGCATAGATGTTATCATTATTATTATATTATTATTTAAATTTCGACATGCAAAATTATTTAATAAAAACAATGCCATCAATTAAAAGATCACGAAATTTAATGAAAAAATTTAAGTAACCTTGTTGTTCATAGTCCAAAAAGATTAAGTATATTGAAACATTGTTGTGAGATAATTATAAAAAGAAGATCATTAAAAATATATGTGTATAAAACACAAAATGTGTTTGTGTCTTCGTTTGTTTGTCTGAAAGCTATAGCTGCCCATACCAGTGGACCAATCTTCCTAAAATCTTCACAGTTTTCTAAAAGATATGCGGTTGGTAAAATGAAGTACTTGTTTTTTTGATATTTCACGTGGGTGTGGCACTTCGCATGCAAAGTAAATATATATATTATTATTCGTAACTGCAATAAATAAGTTTTTTAATTTAGTTCAAATAACTTTATTATTAATATTCATACCTCCCATACAAAGTGAAAAATTATTATCCTGTAATTAGATGACTACAATAGGTAAAATCTTGGAATTTTGCGCAAGTAATTCAAATAGAAGTTTTTATAGTCTGCCAAATTGCACACTAAGTTGTAGCATCGGGCGTGGTGCCTCCTATACAAAAATTATCATCATATCCCTAGAGAATCATAACACACACAGAATGTTGAATAACTTATTATGGTGAGCAATCAATAAAAAAAGGTCGCTGAATTGGAAGAGTGAATGTGGTACCATTATTCCCATTGGGGTAGCAAAAAGCACCGGGAACAGCTGTTGCTTTATAAAAAAATGGTATATTGTATTATATAATATACATAACGTGATTTAATTAAATATTTATAAAATTTTATGGAATCATTTTTATGCTAATTTACTTTGATTGTGCTTGATTCCTTTAAAAATAAATATTTCATGATATTCTTATGAAATACTTATTATTTTAAACTAGATAATTGAATGTATGTATTTGTATTTTCTATACAAAATTTTGGTAAAATTCGCAGATGAGCAGTAGTTTAATTGATGTGTGTGAAGATAAACTTGTCGAGTTATATATGTTTTTGAAGTAACGACTTACACAAAACATGTATGAGAGTGAAGTTAAATATGTTTAACGTAACATTATACAAAGGAAAATACAAATTGTTTTACATTTATAAACATATTTAAACACAAGGTCAGTTTTATAAAATAAGAATCTTGTTTTTATTTTTTCAATATTTTGCCTCATAATTGGGTGGCATCTTCCGGAGGCATGAAACAAAAATATTAATAATAATATTGAAACATGAATATTGTATATTTAGCAATTATTTTGCCACAAATAATAAAATTTAGGAGATTTAAATTTGTTAAAAAATTATTATTAAATATATTTATAAAAGTTAAAATTCGTGTTTCTCTATGTATGATGTTACGTCAAACATATTCAACTTTCCACTCATATTTGTCTTACGCAAGTCGTTACGTCAAAAACATATATAAGTCGACATAATTATCTTCACACACATGTGCAATTGTAGTTTTTGGCACAGTTTGAGACTGAAAACAGCAAGGACACTTTCATTAAATGCAATTATGCCTGTATAATGCAGATGATTTAATGTAACTATTGTTGTGTAATTCTGATTATTCATTGTTTAAAAGACCTATTTTGGTCAAGTTTTCTGCATTTTAAACATATATATTGATATTGCAAAACAAACTGTTTTCTACCTTTTTTTATACAAAAGAAAAGTAGCACTTTCGGCAACTCTGCCTTTTAAATAAAGGAATAAACAATAGTAAAGAAAAGTGGTGTAAGTATAAAGATAGGCCATCGCTGTTAATGCGATATACAGTGCTGATACGTGCGCCATATTTTGTTTACTACACAGTTGTTTTTGAATCAAATAACGATTTGGTTGGTTGATTTACTTTGCCGACGAATGCTCTATGTAAAAGTAACGACGAAGGACGCTGAATGCTGTAATGTTAAACTCCATATATCATATATCATTGATCAAAAAACACATATACTTTTTTTGTGTTGCCACAGGGATTGAACCCAGGCCATCTGATTTGTAGTCAACGTGCTTTATCGCCTTCGTACAAGAATTAGGTTTTCTCTCCATTAACTTTTTTCGAGTTTACTAAATACAAACAATCAAAAGGAAACTATCACTTTGAAAAGCTGAACTTTAAGAAGCAAAATATAGAAACGAAAACGTCAGTATTGCAAGAAAAAATTTAGAGTTTGGAAATTTTAATGAAAGTCCAAGAACAGCGAGGAAAAGAACCAAACCGATAAATGCGAACAATGTAATAGTCCTGATTCCCCTTGTTATTCCAACGAAGACCAAATTTCCAACCGGAATCCGTCTTAATTACACTAACAAGAACTCTGAAAGGTTATAATCCTCACACCTCAAGTTACTCTGAGCACTCCCATATTCCTTTATGCAATAGTTATTAACAATAACAAAAAAAAATGTTTCTATTGACTTTCGGAAAATATTTTTTTTGTTGTGTTGGAAACACTTTATTAAAAAATGAACTACGCAAAACCAAATTTTCAGTTCTTACGTTACGTTAACAGTAACAATATGTGAACATCTTTTGCACTTGGTTACATTTTTTAAAAAGTCAAAATTTATAAAGATTTTGCAAAGCTGTTCATTAGTCTTATGTGAAAAAAACATCTCGGAGTAACTGATTTTCAAACTTAATTTGTCATTTTATTTCCACATTATATCTCTTGAAGTGACATTGGGAATAGGGAGTTTTATTCAGACCTGGGACACTTGAGTTAAACTAGTTGCATGAAATTTGTGATTGTGTGCAAGAAGTGTAAAGACACAAGCAGGGCCAGCAAAATGGCAAGGCTTGAATTTTGAGGAGATGTTTTTACGCTTGCTTCGTGTACGATAACACAAACAACTACAATAACGAATGTCTAGTTAGTTCAGTTTCGCATAATTTACTTAATGCGTTGCTGCAACATTATTATCGTTATTTTTAAACCGTGCCTAACTTTTCTTAAAAATCAACATGTTAAATCGCTTCGAATTGAACTTGGAAAATTTTGAATTCCGTTACCTTAACTACAAGAGAGAAGGCAATATCAGAGGATATATCTGATTGAAATTAAAATTGAGAAAAATGGTTGCCAGGAGCATCTGGGCCTAAAGTACTGAGCTTCAGCAATGAAAAAGTAACTTGAGTCCACTCTGAAAGCTTATAATTAAATTAGGTTCACAATTTCAAAATCTTCAACGAATTTACGGTGTTGAAATAATACACAAACCAATTACAATTTTGTTACCCTAGTTAAAATAACAGCGATTGAATTCAGAAGTGCATTGTTGTAAAAACTAAACGTATTAAATGTTTCCGACTTTTTCAGTTCACTTTGGCACTATAGACCACAAAAAGTGTAAAATGGCTATTCTGTTAATTTCTTAAAATAGAGATAAATAAATATTTACATTTTCTCAAACAACCATTTACTACAAATCTAGATTTTTATTATAGTTCTAAATAAAATATAATCTCTTTTAAGTGATAACAATAAATACAATTTATTTAAGCGGATTATGTTTTTTTTATCTAATAATCGATTTTAAATAAAATATAAATATAAACATTAACATTAAAAAGCAATTTATAGCGCCCCCGTATATTTATGTTTTAACATTTTGTTGTTGTTGTGTGTTTTGTGCCTTCGTACTGTCAACAGCAGCCATCAGCTGATTGTAAAAATTAAACTTTTCGAACTCAAAATCTAATTTTACACTACGTTTATATCCACGCCTTACTCGCAAGTACATATATAGTAAATATAATATTTTGTTGCATGAATGGTAAATTAATAATTTATTCGCTCAAAAACAATTCCAAATTAACTACACTATTTGCAAATAAGCTGTTAAACACTGCCACATTTTGTTTCTGTTTTAGTGGTTTTGCCATTAGGCCTTAATAAAATTTAAAAAAGTAACATTTTGAGAGAAAAAATTTATTATTTAAAAAGAAAATATCAATATAAAAATTTATTATTCGGAATCTGTTAAAACTTAATTTACTTTTTTATGCTTTCCCCGCAGTAATACATTTCAATTTTAGTTTAGTTTAAATTAATAAATATTTCATGAGAATATCATGAAATATTTATATTTCAAGGAATCAAGCACGAAAAAGGTAAATTAAAAAGAAAATATTGTTTATAAATAATTTTTTAATATAAAAAAATGAGCGGGAAGTATTTTAGTGGGTACGATTATAAAATGCGCAAATGCTTTCTGTCGACATTTTACCAGTTAAATATAAAATTGCTATCCGATACCACTAAAATGTCTAAAATTTTCTTTCGTTTTAAACAGTGAGTTAAATAATTAGCAATTATTTTTATTTGCAAATAGGGTACGTTAAACATAGTACAAGTAATTTTCTTCGTGGTAACATATTGCTAAAAAGCAAAACTAAAAATTAAGTTCTTTTTAATAACTGTTTACGTTACGGTAATACTTCACTCACTAACTATGCGTTGAAATATGTGTGCATTTACAAATTAATACTTAACAATACACTCCTCAATGGTTAAAAATATTTTTCGTGACTTTTTCGTTGTCAGTTGAGGTTCTCTTAAAATGTCTGGCTTTTCAACACTTAAGGTTATAAAAATAAAGGAAACATCATTATGTTGTAAGTAATACGGAAAACAAGAAAAACAATGAAAATACAACAAATTTTTATTATTTGCTTGTTTTTTTTTTTAATTTGTTTTTCTAGTTGCTGGGTTTTTGTCAAAGAAGAAAGCCATTTCTTTTAACTATCTTGTCCGTTATTTTGGGTTATTTATGACACGGCTATTCAGATCTGCCTAAATAAATACGGTGGTGGTACAATTGTTATTTAAAATATTGTACCTTAAAGAGGAGAAATATCTGTTTTCTTTAATACAATTTTATGAAAGTTTGTTTCTTCAATTTACTTGTGTTTTATTATTATTATTAATTTTAATATAATCAACACTAGGTGTAAAGGTGACATGTTTTCTATTCTGTTTGTTAAAATAAAATATACGAGGTTACGACGAAATGGCCTTAAAATATCATAAAAGAAGCTTAAATTATTTTGAAAAGTTTGGTTTAGCAAAAAACGTAATTTGATAAGAAGAAAAAACACCTGTGAATCGAGCTAAAGAAGGTGAAAAGCGACAGAAGCCGCAGCATCAAAATATTTTGGAAGTAACTCAGTCAATTGCAAAGCGCTAGGCCAATTAACCCATCCGATTTGGTACCAACCACCTTCCAAAAGTACCTTGCTCCTGAACATTTTTTATGCTTGAATTTTTTCAATTATTATCTGAACTTAAAAAAATGGTCAATACCACAACTCCCAAAATAACGGCCAAAAATCCCAAAATTGGAATTTTTTAGCCTTTTGCCCATAAAGACTACATATGGACTAGAGCTCATGATATACTTTCAGCGATAATTCGGAGTATATCACATATACATATATATAGGCTAAAAATAAAACTTGTATGTAAAAAAGTTGAAATTGCAGGACCTCTATCTTCTATAAGGATGATTTATTTTATAGAAAATTTGGTTTTAACGTACACACATATATAGATTTAAAATTATTATGTTTTCTTAAAAAAAAAAAAAAGATTTTAAGGCTAAAATACACAAAAAGCTAACAATTTTAGATTTTATAAATTTAAAATCGTCTACTTTTTAGAAAAGATATATATTTTTATAACCGATTATTTTAAAAAATAAACTTGCAGATTACAGCATTATTTTAACGGAATTGACTAGACCTATAAGACCATGAATTTTTTAAAAATCGGACAAAAAATTTAAGAAATGCCAAGAATTAGAAAAATTAACAGGTGCGAGGTACCCAACTTGGCGACCACACAGCCACACCCATGGAAAGTGGATAGTGCGTAGCTTCAAAACTAAGGCTCTGATACTCCTTGGCTATGATCATGTCCAATTTTGCGTCAATCGCTCTAGCCCTTTGCAAATAATTACTTAACTACTTTCCAAAAATTTTGATTATACCCCACAGTGCGCTGTAAACAATTGGGTTAATTTTACTGACTGTTACATTAAAGAGCGGCTGAAAATCTTTGCTACTGTTTATAAACTGTATAAGATATGAAGTCGAAAACAATATGAACCAGAAATAAAGCAAAAACCTATCAGAATAATCTATTCCTAAAGACAGTAAATCGAGCGTAAACTATATCAAGCTTTGCTACGAGAGAGTCATAACTTCAAAATTCAAATTTCTGAGTTAAGCAAAAATAAACTTGACTTTATCGTTAGTTTTTAGTTAAAAGGTGTAAAACATTAAACGCATTTATCTTATCTTTTTAATTTACTCTTACTACTTGGCAAAAAGAAAGGATAAACAAATTATAGAGATCATTTCTTATCAATAAAGTAAATTTAATTACTACTGTTTACCTTTACAGAGTCTCAAAAATGAGTTCCTTATTTAGATAGTGCTCACTCTTATGAGATTTTTAAGTTTCGGACTTTTGAGGAGATACTAGTTTCTTGATTTGGCTCATAACATATTTTTAAAGTTTCTAAATTTGGGAAAATGATATGAATAAAGATTTGCGCAAATATCGTTTGTATAACAGCCTTTCTTGAAAATCTTTAAAAAAATATTTCATACTAAAACAATATGCTTGTTTTGTAAAGACTTTCTTGACATCCCATTTGAAATATCTGCAGAAGATACAGTCAATCGATTTTTTAATTATTAAGCGATATATTATTTCATTATTAAGAAGTTATGACATTGTACAATACTTCTTTAAATATTTATAACCCTCATTATAAAAAACTTTAAGTCAGCCTCTAGTTCATATTTTGATTGAATATTTTTTTAAGAAAGAAAATTATTTTCCAAAGAGATGGAGCAAGAAAATTTTATTTAGACTCTACCAGGATTTTCCTGATTCTTCATCAGAATTCTTTATCTCTATATACTGGAGGTTCTGTGCGCTGTAATTATTAACTATAAAAAAAATCAATTAAAGTGAAAAACAAGTAAGAGTTCTATATTCGGCTATTTCGAAACTTATATAACCTTCACCATCTATGTGAATCTACTTTAGTGAAGTAACTGCAATCAAAAAAGCACATATTGGGGTGACAGAAAATTAAAAAATAAGAAAAAAATTAAGTACTACATAATTTAACATCAAATGACATCGGCTCTTAGTAGGTTAAGCATTTTTAAAAAAGCATTTTTAGTATTTCCTTAAAGATCTCTTCAAAAGCTTTGAAATGATACCCATATTGATATTTTAAAAAATTAAAAAATTTCAGAGCCCCGTAACTCGGAAAATATGGACGAGTGCCAATTTTTTTTGACGTAATGTTTTTTTCGGCTCTTAGTAGGTTAAGCATTTTTAAAAAAGCATTTTTAGTATTTCCTTAAAGATCTCTTCAAAAGCTTTGAAATGATACCTATATTGATATTTTAAAAAATTAAAAAATTTCAGAGCCCCGTTACTCGGAAAATATGGATGAGTGCCAATTTTTTGCACTTAATGTTTTTTTCTTGTTTTCTTTTTCTCGGTAGCTGTGGTGTTTTGCCTGTTGCCTCGAAGGTTATGGACCGATAGCTTTCGACACTATCTGATCGATTGACATATTTTTTTTTATTTTTTTTTTTGTGAAATCATGCCGAGGCACGAGAGACGGACACCAGTTAATCGTCTTCGCTATGCATAAGAAGTCAGAATATATTACTTTAAGGGGTCGGAAATGGATATTATAAAAATCACACACGGAGTGACAAACTTAGGTATACCCTTTTTCCACTATAATGAATAACGATTATTTAGTGAGGACAAAGTTCACACACAACCTAAAACTTTTGTCTCTCTTTTCTTTGTTAATCTTCACATGCGATCCAGAACATGAGCCAGACTGAAAATTATTTGCTTCTAATGTTTATATTTAATTTTGAGCTAAGCACCGCTTTTAAAAAAATTTAATTTTTGAAGGAATTTCATTTATTACTAGAAAACGAAACTGTTAAATAACCTGGCTAAGGGCTATTTAGACTATTTTTCGTTATTTATCATTTTTTTATAGTTGTAAAATAAAACACCTTAAAAACTTTTTTATCAATCTTCCTCTTTGTATTATTATTATCAATCTTAATCTAGATAAAACATAAAGGGTTTTTTTAATAACTGTTAAAATTCTCTTGTATTTAATTAGAAACAATGGCATTTTTGAACTAAAGTCGTCTGGTTTATATTTATTGTTGATGTTGTAATTGTCTAGTATCGACTTTTATTTTCTAAGAGGATTAACGAAAACACGACACACTTTTTCAAATATTTGTAAATCATTAGTTTCGTATGTTGACATGTTTTTTTTGGGGAAAGAGTATGTTTCGTTGAACGCATGTGAGGAAGCTTATGGTTCAATGATTTTTTATTTATTTTTTTTATATATCGCACAGAGCGTTTATTAATTTATATTTGTTGTTCCGTTTATTTTGGGAAATATTTTCTTATTCTTTGTTGGGGTTTGGCGCGCCGCGTTAGCATTTAAAATCCTCTGCTTTAGATTTTACAATAAAAACCATTAATTAAATTTGATTTCTTCATTTCAATTTATATTTTCTTTTTAAGATGGTGTCGGTTGGACTCCTATGAAGATAATTTGTTTTTTGTTGTTGTTTGAAAAATAATATTTTATGTTTCCCACGCAAATACTGTATTGATTATTTTAGATTTCGTGGTCTATCGTAGATTTTTTTTGAAACCTGATTTAGCTCTTTCTTCCTATACGAGGGCTGCTATATATATTTCTGGCCTGGCAACACTGAGTGCCGCCAAGTGCTATCTGATATTTCCATTGGAAAGTTTTTCATTTTTAAGCATAATCGTACTCAAAACGTTTTGACGTACGACCATTAATTGTGTTGTTTACAGTGACTTGAAAAAATTAATATAGAAAAAAATGGAATTAACTCGTGAACATTTTCGTGCCATCATTTTTCACAACTTTCGACGTGGATTATCACGACAAGAGTGCATTGATGAACTCAAATCTTTGTATGGCGATCAAGCACCATCCTATAGCACTGTGAAAAATTGGTATAATGAATTAAATCGCTCAAAGACGAATTCCGTGAAGGTCGTCCAAAAACGGCTGTTGTGCCAGAGAACATTGATGCCGTGCGTGAACTCATAATGCAAGATCGACATGCGACATACCAAGAGATAGAAACATCCTTGGACATTTCTTCCACCAGCATACATTCGATACTGCATGAACACATGGCCGTAAAAAAGATTTGTTCTCGTTGGATCCCGCACAATTTGAAAGTCGCTCAAAAAAAGGCTCGTGTCGATTGATGCAAAGAAATGTTGCAAAAATACGATTGCGGTGCTTCAAAAGACGTTTATAAGATCGTCACAGGTGACGAATCATGGATCTATGCGTATGAGCCAGAACGAAACAACAATCGACCGTGTGGGTCTTCAAAGACGAGCAAAATCCAACGAAAGTTGTTCGTTTAAGAAGCACTTCTTCGGCAAAACTGGTGATGTGGCGACTGTTCCGCTTGAGCAACGTAAGACGGTCACTTCTGAGTTGTACACTACAATTTGTTTTCCTGGAGTCATCGGAGAAGTTCGAAAAACCAACAAGAGAAGACGAATCATTGTTCACCATGACAATGCGAGCTCTCACACATCGGCTCAAACCAGAGCGTTTTTGACCGGCCAAAACGTCGAATTAATGGGTCATCCGCCGTACAGCCCTGACTTGGCACATAATGACTTCTTCTTGTTTCCGCACATCAAGAAAAAAATGCTTGTTCAACGATTTTCGTCGCCAGAAGAAGCTGTTGAAGTGTTCAAAAACCATGTTTTAGAGGTGTCTCAATCGGAGTGGAAAAAGTGCTTCAACAACTGGTTTGTGCGCATTCAAAAGTGTATAAATCATGCTGGAGAATACTTTGAAAAACAATAAAACTATTTTTAATTATATATATTCGCATTTTCACTATTAGGCCAGAAATATATAGAGCAGCCCTCGTAATTATTTTTAAAAACTTATTTTTAGAAGTTATTGTTGATCGTTTATTGTTAAGCTTTGGTTCTAAGTCACACCAGTTGGAAAAGTTATTCGAAAATAAGGTTCAGTAGATAAACTAAAAAAACAAGTGAGACTCCTATATTCTGCTGTCCGGAATCTTACACACCCTTCATCATTGTGTATTTAAAAAAAGTGTTTTTTATTAAATTTTAAATTTATATTAATTTATATTTATAGCTTTAAGTTATTTTTGCTAAATTTTTGTCTTTTATGATATTTCAAATTTTTTATTCTAAGCACAATTTTTAGCAAAGTTTTAATATTCTAGTGAAACTTAGATGGTTTAGTGATATTTCAATTACCTGGTAATTAATAGTTTTTTTTTTTCTAAAATTTCAGTTTTCAATACAAAAAAGCAAAATAGAAAGGTAACCAAAAAAGGATCAACATTGCTAAATTTCAACAGCACCTTTTTCGAAACTATATCGGAGAGAATTGTGGTACAAAGTTTTCTGTGCCTGACTGGGCACTTGGCAAAACTGGTTTCTTAAAGGCGGACATCGCGAAATAGACTCAGTTTTGTATAAGGATCAAAAATATAATATATAGATTTATGGGGTCGAAATCGAATTTTATAGAAATTAAGAACGAAATATTAAACTTAGATTACCGTTTTCCACCTGTGGAAATCCCAAAAACATTGTTCTTAGTAATTGCGTTTATTACCAATATTAAATATTTTTATTTATTGCTGTGTTTATCATCACTTTATACTTACTTGTACTTTTTTTTGCAAATTTTCTGGGCTTTATTTTCACTAGAATTAAACAAAAACAAAAATAAAGAAGATAAAAAACTTTTACTGTTAATAAATTTTAAATAAATGAAACAACCAATTAAACCAACGAAGTTTTCAATAAGAAAGAGAAATTATTCTATTCTAAATGGTTTCATAATTTATTTCTTCATTTAAAGTGTTAAGAATTGTTAACAAATCGGAATATTTTATTTGCTTAACAAATTTTAGACAAAAGTGTGTTATTCCAATGCATTTTATGTTTTTATACCCTTCCCCACTGCTAGAAAAAGGGTGTATCTTTAAGTTTGTCATGCCGTGTATAGTTTCTACAATATCCATGGGTTCCATAAAGTATATATTTTGATTTATTACGCATAACGAAGTCGAATGAGTGATGTCCGTCTGTCCGTTCGTGTTCCTGTGGAAATCTACTTTGCCAAGGCACTAGATGAGCTAGCGAAAATTTAAAAGGCATAGTTTCGAAAATTTTGCTATTGAAAATCAGCAGTCCATGTCCTTTGAGAAAGCGGGAAAATCACCACATTGCCTCTCGTTTTTCCATATCATTTGGAACAAATCTAGTTAAGTTAAGTAACTCCATAAAAAAAAGAAAATTAAAAAATAAGAAACGAACATCAAGTGAAAGCCATTTGCTTTAAGTTCTATAATAGACTATAAATTATTGTAAGTGGACCAGATCATTGTCAGCTCTAATTGACTAGAAAAATAGTTCCGAAACATACAGAGTTCTCAAGATGCCTTTAAATTTTTTTCATACCAAAAATTTCCTATTTTTTAATCGCCTCTTCAGTTCAAATTTAAGATGTTTTTAGCCGTACTTGGGTTGTTATAAAAAAACTCATAAATAAAAATAAATACAAATGTAATAAAATAAAAATATAATACAGCAAAAAGTGACGCAACTGCTTAATGTGCAATAATTTGTATTTATGCAATAAAAATGTGTGTTTTAACAGAAATTAAATCAAGTTTAGCCTTAAATATTATGTCTTTTTACTCTCTGACTTGATATATAAATAAATTTTATTAGGCAATAAAAAAAATACAATAAGACATCAATTCAATTTCATTAAACATTTTAGATCAATTTTTACTACCTATAAAAACCGGATTTTTTTTTTAACAAAACCAAAAGTCCAATAATTTGAAGAAACAAATGTTTGCCGGCAAATCTTAATTAAATCGAATGTGTTTGATTAACAAAAGCGCAAATAAAGCCAAGTATTACAACATATTATATAGACAGTAAAGGTTAAAAGCAAGCTAATGTTAAAAATAAAAGTAAACCAAAAGGAAATTGGATGAGATCAAGTTAAAGTTGTTGATTCTGGAACGCTGTCCAACAGGGAAAAATCATTGAAAATTTGATAAAATAATTCTTTTTTATGTTTATTATCGTAAAAAGTTGTGGTATCTTTCTGTTTTAGGGTCGGTATTTATTTGTATATAAAACTGTTGCTAGACGACGCAGATGCTAACAAAAGCAATTCTTTAATTTTGAAGTATTATATCCTATTTGGATTTCATTTTGGATCATCATCAGTATTACTGTCAATTTGTATGCTTGGAGTAGCAAAAGCTTCAGAAGCGGATTTCTGTATGTTTTTGGTTTTTGCTATTTGTCAATATACTCTTTATAAGTTGTTAACTTCTAAATATTCCTTTCTTTAAAAATAATTCAGCACTGTTACCAAATAACGAATTCTTGGCTACTTAAAAAGTTTCAAATAAATTAATTTTACTAATAAACTAAAGAGATGTGTTTCGCAGGTAAATGGAATACTGTTGTTTTGCCGATGAAACCTTATTTAAAATAGAAGCTTATGTTGCATCACTTTAAATTTTTTTGGTTGTTGGTAGTTCTACAAAGGGAAAGTTTTAGTTTTAAAAACAAACAATTTTAACAATTTAATTTCCGCGTTTGGTCCACTTTTGTACCATAGTGTATGGACATGTAAAAAAATTTAACATATTGTTTTATTGACCGTGAACTTTCATTTAATGATGTGACACAAAAGGAGACAGAGAACAAACGCAATCAAAAAATTTAGAATAACACAAAAAAACAAATTATTATTTAAACAATTTACTTGTTTAACAGACAGGAATAAATCTTCATAATGGTTTGAAGTCTGCAATAATCTAACACTATCATATTAACAAATTATAAGATAAATCCAAAACAAGAATTAAGTAAAGTCGTGATTATTTAAGACTCAGACTATAAAGATTAATTCATTTAATTAAATAAAAGTTAAGAAAAAAAAAAACACACACAAATAATATTTGCAATATTTCTTATAAATCACATGCATAGATTAATAACAAATAAATTATCATACAATGGAAAATAACAAGAGAAAAAGCTGTTGTCATAAATCTGAACTTTAAATTTAAACGTCTTATTAAATAATATAAAAAAATTTTAATTATTTTGTTAAAAGCAAAGCCATTTAAAACGCATGTAAAAAGTCAATTTTAAATAAATATTGGGCCAAATAAGGTGTACTTCACTTCGCCTGGGGCTATTTAAATATTTATTTGCAAAGCGATTTTCTGATTTTGTAGATAGTCTATTGCAGTAGCAATTATTGTTATCCGCAAGAGCAGCTTCTCCTTATAAATTAAGTCTGATCTGCTGGCATGTTGACACATGCAAAAAAAAATTTCTATTGAGTCTCAGTATTGTTCAGCAGTTAAAGGTCAACGATCATTTACTTCGTTATGGCTTCTCTTAACAAAAGCATACATTTCGGTATAAAATCATCATCGCATTTTCATATCGGCGCTTATTAAAAAAAAACTGCTGCATCCAGGGATTAGAAAACCAGCATGTAATTGTTGAGAAGCCAATGTACCCAGAGGGAATAACAATTTTGGGTGAAGAGGTGGCATCACTGGGGCGATTCAATCAACGGTCTTGACATGCCTTGCGGAATGTTAGGTTTCAGAACAATGTTATGCAGCTTATCAAGTGGGATAATCTTGTTATCAACCGGTTGTGCTGCGATTTGTTGACCCTTTAGACATTTACTTATTAACCCTTTGCACTCGAAGCTTTTTTTCACTCATAATACCAGCAACTCGAATCAATTAATTCAAACTCGAATCTAATATGCTCTACTAATGAATAACAGATGAAGACTAAATTGAATTTGCTTCAGTTTTCCTATGTTAAGCGAAAAGTAACAGTTTTTTTTACCGTTACATAAACAAAACTTTCCTGAACAGATTTCATTTGTAATTTGTTAACAGAATAAATGAAGTTATTACGATTTGTTTTTGTCCTTATGTTATCAACTGAAAATTATTTGCATTGTCTCCATAGCGGAGCCCTCGAGTTTGAAGATAAATTTTAAATGGCTCCGCTCCGGAGCCCTCGAGTGCAAAGGGTTAATATAAGAATATTGCACAGAAATAAAGAGTGTTTCTCAGAATTGTAAGTAGTTTAATCAAAGACTATTTTTATTTATTATAAATAATATACCTTTCTTATTAGTATACATCCCTTTACATAAAAAATAATTTAATTAATTTACTTACTTTATTTGTGCTTGATTCCTTCAAATATAAATATTTTATGATATTCTCATGAAATATTTATTATTTTAAACTACTCTACAAAATGAAATGTATTACTGCGGGGAAAGCATATCCATATGGCCATTTCACTACTGCTCAAATAGCTCATCAGTGGATTTTACCCAAATTTTGTATAGAAAAACAGAAAGTCTTATATCAAAAGCCAAATTGATTAAATGAGAACTCCATTGAATCAATAAGACAGAAGACAATAACAACTCAAAAATGTTCTACACAAAAACACAGCAAACATTTATTAACTATTTTTATTTTTTCTTTCATTTTTCTACATAAGGGATCCCATTGGGAACCAATAATATGTATTTGAAAGATTCAATGAAAAAATAAAAATAAAAATTGAAAAACAATTTTTATTAATAAGCAATTTTGAAAATATGTGTTTAATTTTTGGAATTTAATTAACACTATTGTTTTCTTTTTTTTTTTCAATTTATTATTAAAGTTGCTTGTAATAATATTGTGTTTTTTTTTCTGTTTTTCTATTTTTAGCTGCAAATTAACTATCTATCGGATTAATTAACAGGCACTACTAAACTAACGGCTACGGACTTTCTTTACTATTACATTACGATCCGTTAACCTAAAAAGGTTATACAATACAATTTTCGTCCAATAAGCATTTTGAATACTTGCTTAAAAATTTTTGAAATTTTGATATAAACTCAAATTCAAGATCATCTTTCCGCTAACAATATGATAAATTCTTTTCAATCTGGGTTTAGGAAAGGGTATAACACAACAAGTTTAATACTAGACATTGCAGAAACTTAAAGATATAACTTAGAGAAATCTTATCATTCCGTACTAGTAACACTTGATTTAAGTAAAGCTTTTGATTCTATAAGTCACAAAATGTTAATTTTTAAACTTTGCAATGAATTTACATTTGGTAATTCTGCTTGTAATTTACTATCTTCATTCTTAACCCGTAGATTTCAATATGTTGAATTTAATGCTCAAAAATCCTCAATATTAAAAATATATAGAGGGATGCCACAGGGATCCATATTAGGTCCATTATTATTCATGATGTATATGAATGACATCTAACGCAATATTACGCTGCTGACATACAGCTGCTTGCTCACGATAATGGCGCCGGTTCGAATTTCCTAGCAAACAGTATTAACATTGAGTTACAGCGCATTGCAGATTGGTCCGAAATAAATTTTTTAACACTTAATCCGTCAAAGTCTAAAGCTTTATATTTTTCGCACATCTAATCTTCTCTTTGTAATGGACCTATTCAATTTGTTCTGTATTATAAGATATCAGGAATATATATTGACAATAAGTTGGATTTTTAATACCAAGTGAGTAGCGTTATTTCTAAGACTTTGAAAAAGCTTTATAACTTAGGCACTTTTCTCCCAATTAATGTTAGGAAATATGTGGCAATATATTTGTGTTTTCCAATGTTTACATATGGAACTGAAATATTTTCTGGTATGTCGCAGCAAAATATTAATAAATTTAGGCTTTGTTTTAATATCGTCGTTTTATATATCGTCTCCCTTATAGAGAACATATTTCAGCATATGTATTTCTTACATTAGGTTCGGACTTGCAGAGCTTTATTGATCAACGGCAATTTTAAAAAATAATTAAGTATAACAAGCCTTCATATCTTTCCGAAAAATTTAACTTTGGTCGTTCTACCAGAACAAATTTGCTGATCTGTCCAAATGACTCCTCTTTTTCATGAGTAGATCTTTTATTGTAAAAGTATCAAGAATTTGGAATAATTTGCTTCCTTATGAAGTTCTGCATTTCGGAAAGTCTATTTACGAATTAAAAAATATTTTGAAAAGATACTTATGAGGTAATTTACTGTTACTGTTACTTTTAACAAACTTCAGCATTGGTGCAAAGCGGGTACATGTATTTTATTCTTTACATAATGTAGTTAATAAATATTAATATTCTATACAATTGTTATTGCCATTTGTAATACTGAATTATTTGGCCTATTAGGGCGTGTGTGAAATGGAAGCAAAATACCATGGTTAAATAAATTTTTTCTATGGGGAAAAAATTAAGTATTACGCTACGTTTACATTAGAAAATGCTGTCATGACAATAAAATAATACACATTAGTTGTCAAAAATGCTGACAATTGCACATTCTCGGAAAATTTTAAATAGCTTTAGAGTTTCTTCCTCTTATTTTTTCATTTCTATTGTTATATGCAAAGAAAATTTTAGCAATTAAAATAATAATTTAATTAAAATTTCATTTAGTTAAAGCAATTATAACAAATTTGTCGACATACGTCAAATCACTGTCTTGTTTACTGTCTTCAAAATATTCAAGACAGTAATTCACACAATTGAAATGTGTATATGTATTAGTGCAAAACTGTGCATGTATTGCTATTGTCATGACAGCATTGTCTAATGTAAACAGGGGGTAACTGCTGTGTGAAATGATATTTTTGTTGGCAATATAAAATTTTGACGTTTCTATAGAAAAAAAGAAAAGTTTATATTTTTGAAAATGAATTGGGAATGATATCGTCGTAATTACGTAAAAACCTATATACATACACACATTGTATGTATGTATGTTCATTAATTTTCAAAAGTTACAATTTTATTTTTAAGAAAATTATATTTTTACATTTTCACAAAAGTATTAAAATTTTTTATGTCATAAATTTATAGGCTTTTGTCAAATATTCTACTAGCCCTCAGGCAAGGCGAATTAATACAGGTGACCGCACGGCTACAACAATCCAACAACACAAAAAACAACAGGCAATTTGTTACTAAAAATTATGTATGTTGTCAAAAAAAATATTTTAAAAACAAACAAAATAAAAAAATATATTTGATGAAAAAAAGTGGTTGTAATTTTCAGAATAAAAAAATTATAAAAATTAAGTTACATAAAAATAAAAATACAGGCAAAGTGACCAAAATTCTTTTGTACCACTAGTTTGCCCAAATCACATGCATCGTTCCATTCTTGCACGTTGACCATTTGAAGACTAACATAATCTTCCACAAAAAACCAAGAAATTATAAATGTGTTAATAATAATATTACTATCTTTTTACGCATATTTTGATTATACACATCAGGAACTGCAAATACGGTTCCATGTTGTGGTAGTTTTCTCTAGGAATTTCAATTGTTTGTTTTCTATTAGCAATCAAAAAAAATTAAATTAAAAAAAATTTAACAAATTTTTTTGACAACTGTAATGTTTACAGCTGATGGGCTTTTTCGCCCGTGCGTTCACCTGTATTATTTCGCCATGCCCTCAGGGCAAGGCAAATTGAATACTAGGTAAAACCAATAGAGCAGGTGATCGAATTCGCTTTACACATTTTTTCGAACAAACGTCTAAGTTTGTTTACATTTTGTTGACGCGCCATTTTAAAAACTTAAAAAATTTTTAATATTAAAATTGGAAATATATTTTTAAATAATTAATTTGTTTATAAAATAGTGAAAGTGCGAAAAAGCCGTTGTGTTGAAAGTAAAAAGAATGTGTGTGCCCAAGTAGTGCAGCTAAAATATAAAGTAAAACAAAAGAAAAACACATTTAAAGAAGAAAAAGAGTCTTTTAGAAACATTTTTCAAAATGTTTTATTTTTTCAACAAAATAAATTTGAATACATATGAAGAAATATTAATCCGGTTTGCAAAAAAAGACGAGAGCGGGAGTAAAACTTTGTTTGATATGCTAAAATACTAAAGGAAAAGAAATTAAATGAAGTAGCATTTGTTTATAAATTTCTTTTTCTTCTGAGTTTTTTTTTATATTATTCGTCACTGCTTATTGACATATACACTTAAAATTTACACTAACAAAATACACGCGTTTTTTGTTTTTGTCCTCATGCGATTACCTAGTATTCAATTTGCCTTATCTCACGGCTAGTGAAATTTTATTCACCTCAGAACTGTCAAAATTTGACTTATAGGTGCACTTTACTACCTTTTCACACACGCCCTTCGGCTTAAAATTCATTGGAAATTAATAAATAAATAAATACTAAATAAAACGTGTGGCAGGGTTATGTACATTTGTTTACGAATACTAGTGCCATACAATAAAATCTCCTTCGGTTGGTGCATCAGCAGACATCTTCTCCATTATATCAACAATATCCTTACTTCGTCTTGGTTATCAACTGAGAGCAAAATCTTACGGTATCGTATGGCATATATCAAGTATTTTATGGCGGAATGAAACAATATGAGTATTATTGTGTCAGCCCCAAATATTTCACTTTATGTTTTTGCTTAAATTTCCATTTTATACACCTTAAACAATTTTTTTTTTAATTTTGCAAACGCAATGATAACAAATTCAAGTTGTGGAAATAATTCTTCACGTGTAATTCCCGATACCAATTTTCTGTTCGGGTGGAATAAAAATAATAAAACTAAAAATAAAAAACGTGAACAAAAATAAACGTTGCCTAAAAATTCTCTATTTGGGAACTAAAATTTGTCATTAGCCAATTGCCATCTCTGTAATTTAATTTGGCAACTTTGGTTTCTTTCGATAATAGAGCCATAATTCTTCTTGTAATTTGATTTGACATTATTTACATGTCGCAAACAAATTGTGTCTCTTAATGGTGTGACACCGTTATTAAAACAATTCAGATTTAATGTACAAGAGGCTTTAAAATGTGACTTATCTACAATGATAATAAATTAGCTTCATATTCTCTCGTTGCCAGTTTTTGCTATTTAAATTACTGAGTAGACCTATTGCCAATAAACTAACTTGCACATTCAGTTCAGTAAGCGCAATCAATAGACGCTACTTTAGGAAACCTCGCGTTATAATATAAATGTGTAATCCTTAATATATGTATGTATTAGAGACTACTTATCTTGTGCTTGCTTCACTTTTATTTATTTATTTATATTTTTTTTTATTTATTATACTGTGTTGATTTAATTATTTATAGTTTCTGATATTTAATTTTACTAAATCAGCGCTTACAGTACATATCAACTTGCATTTTTGGTTTGATTTTTAAAAGGTTTATTAATCAGCTTTTGTATTTAAACTGGTTTAATAAACCTTTTATTAACTAAAAGGGTCTTTTAAGGTATGACAGTAATTTCAGTAAATTAATGAAGTTGTGATTAACATTTATCTGTGTCTACTTTTAAATTAATTCGCTGTGTGGTTGGTGCATTAAAAATTTTGTGTTCATATTCATTTCATGCATTTAGATTTGATACATTTTTCGAACTGGGATAGTAATTTAACTTTCATCGTGTAGGCGTTATTAATGTGTTTTTTGATTTCGTGTTGTCCCTTTATCTTTGAACTGATTTATGACCTGCAATTCAAGTTCTAAGCTTTAATTTACTTCCAATCATTTTTTTAATTTCTTTTGAGAATTCCACTTTCTGTATTTTATCTTTTATTTTTTCATATGTTCAATTGTTTTGGTACATAATTTGACGATTAAAATTTTAAATCTTATTATGTTTCTAAATTCATTCTTAATATACAAATATAGCTTAGTGCAGTAGCTCTAATGAGAAAATAAGCATTAGGGGGCGATAAATAACACAGCTTTACAAATTTTTAAAATTTTTAGTAAGCCTACCTATTAAAACAGCCCCGAATATAGTGTGTGATCAATGAAAATGAAAATATTGTCGTTCCACAAAATCATTAATAAAAACTTTATTTTTGATCCGTTTTTTCCAAACTGCGCTTAAAATAATGGTAATAAATAAACTATTTGGTAAAAGAATATAACATTCCAGATCTTTACTATAACGTAGAGAAAAAACCAAATAAAAATAATAAATTTTGAAAAAAAAAACGTAAAAATAGGCAAATTTTGAAATTTAAGGTGCCATAACTCAGAAGCTTCTTGGCAGATAGAAAGTTGCAGCTTATCGGCAGAAAAGGTTTTTAATTACCTTCCAACGGTGTGCCATTTATCTCGATCGGACTTGGGCTCCACAAAGGTTTGAGTTGGGACCACACACAAAAAAAAAAAAAAAAAAGTACCGTTATCTAAAAAACAGTACTTAGAAAAAAATAATTACAGCGTTTTTCGTGTTCAGAAGGTCTTAATTAACTTATCTAGCCATGTGGTATTCTTGGTATTTTTTGGCTGTAAACCAGTGTAATTAAAAAATAAGAAAAGAAAAAATCACGTGAAAAATTTGGCGCTCGGCCATAATTTCCTAGTTATGGCCTCCGAACTTTTTACAGGAAAGTACGATTGTGCACCATATTTTTTAAGATATCAATATCAGTATCATTAAAGGGCGGTTTGTGGGATCGTCTAAACAAAATACGTAATGAATCTGCACAAATTGAGAGCAAATACGAATGAAAATGGTGTCCCCCAAGACTCCATTCTGGGTTCCCTTTTATTTATGATGTACATGAATGACTTCATTTCGTCTCTCAATTTGCCCACATCGGACATTTTTCTATATGCTGATGATATAAATTTAGTATTTTTTGGTGAAAGGCAATTTCTTGACTTATGAGCTTTAGTTTACAAAATAAGTCACTGCTTAAATTAAATGTGCATGACATAGATGTTGAATTGGTGGATCATATGTATTGCTTGGGTATTATTCTGGACGAGATATTTACCTTTGATAAACACATTAACCTTTTAAAAGCTAAGGTATGCCTTGTTTTATAGTTTACGACTCAATCTTCCTACTGCTATTGTACTTGCTAAATCATTACTTCTTTCAATTGTTAATTACGGTATTGAAATTTATTTGTCAACTAATCGCACAACTCTAAAAGTAGTCAATAAAATAGTCAACAGGATTGTAAGGTATATCTATAGATTGAGGATAAGAGATCACGTATCGTCTTATGTCGAACGTTTCTTTCTTGGTTTATTTTTTGCCAAGTATGTCAGGTAGTGTTTTATAAGGTTATTTCTTTAATGGAACCCAGTTATTTGTACAACAGCTTTGTCTTTTTGCATTCAGTTCGTGCACCTCAGATTTTAATAAATAGGATTCATAAGTCTACTTATGAGCATTCGTGTGTTGTGAAAATTGCACGAATCTCGAATACCCTCCCAACCAATCTGAAGGTTTTTTTCTTTTTCTATACCCAAAGCGAAATTTATTTTCCGCGAGTTTTTTGCATCTCAGTAATTTGGTGTTCCTTGTTACAACTGGTTTCTGTTTTTTTTTCTCAATTAGCTATATAAACAAGTTTACTTTTAATTTTTATTATCTTGTGCATTTTTCCCCTGTAAATACTTTTAACCATATATGGCCCACAAGGGCTCGGTTAAATTTTTAAATAAATAAATAGATTTGACAGTCGTATGGCTCCCTTGGTTTTTTGGAAATTTTTAAAAGACAATTAGGTATTATTAGATCAGGAATGCATTTTTCTGCAAAGCGCTATTTTAGTTTTGGTATGTTTTACCTATACCAATTGTTTAAACGCAAAAATAATCTGTCGTAAGATTTTTACTCTCAGTTTTAAAATACGGATGGAATTTTATATTATTTTCTCTTGGATTTTTACGTACGTAAAGTCGTACCGTCTAGACCCCTTTAAAAGCTTCTGAAGAGAGCTTCAGAAAATATTAAAATAATTAAAAATTATAAATAAATCGAAATTATTTTGGCTTTAATTCAATTATTATAATTTCTAAAAATCTTTTTTAGAAAGAAAATGCTGAACTTTCTGGACCACTACATCCTTCATCAGCATTCTTCGCATATATCTACCTTAGTTGTCTAATTATAAACATCGTCTATTTAACCAACTAACTATGTAAATAAGAATACTAGTAATAATTTTTCTTGTTTTCTTTGGAAAACGTACGCATACATTTGTAAAATAAATTCTCTTATAAAATAAATGAAAATAAAATTAAGTCTTAAAAAATCAAAGTTTCTTCTCTTAATAAATAATAACGCAATTCACAAGTGTAAAACTGAGTATTGTACAACATTTTCGTTGAACTCGTAAAAATATTTATTAGCCCAATTCACAATCTTGTGCAAAAATTGTGTAGCATATTTTTAGTCTACACCAAAAAATATATAGTAATGAATAAAATATGCTACACAATTTTGCAAATGCTATGATGCAAGACCATTTGCACAAGATTGTGAATTAGGCTATTGTCTTTTCAATTATTGCACAACATACAGCGATCAAAAAAAGTATTCGACATCTATATAAAATTTTATTTGTGTTTCAATAAAAAATAATTAGATTTTGTTAAGTGGTAAAACTCACATAAAATTTTATTTATTAAGGAACAAAGAATATAATTCAGTAAAAAAAAATAGATCTTTACAACTGCTAAAACAAACGTTCGACTTAAGCTAAAAAATAGGAACAAAAAAAGTACTCGACATATCAAAAACTATTATAAAATTAAACTCTTATTGACATTCTAGTAACGAGTTACTCTTCCTTTGCGCCGTATAACCTTTTTTCAACGTTAGGGCATAGACTTTACTAATGACATTGTATATCCTGGCTCAATTTTATACCATTCGTCCTGCAATATTGCCCTCATTTGGTTTCTATTTGTAAATGCACGAGATCTAATTTTTTTCTCCAGATGACCCCAAAGTTGTTTAATTGGATTAAGATCTGGAGATTTTGGCGGCGTTTTTATTACTTGCGGCCAGTTGTACAAACGCCATAGTCTCGTATTCATTGCAGAATGTTTTGAATCATTTTGAATCTTGATAGAATTTAAATTTGCCTGCAAGTCCTAATTTTTCTGCGCTAGGATGCAAATTTTCCTTCAAAAGGTAAATATATTTCAAATGATCCATTATTCTATCAATGAATGGTTAATTGCCAACTCCTGATGCTGCCATACATCCCCAGACCATAACACCACCTCTACCGTGTTTAACCGTTGGCACCATATTTCTTTCCTCCAACACTGTATTTGCTTTTAGATATACTAGAACCACATCATCCAAGAAGATTATATTTGCTTTCGTCAGCAAAAATTACATTCATCTATTATTCTTCTGGCTCATTTACACACTTTTTTAGCAAACTCTAATCGCATAATTCGATTTTTCTTTGAGGTGTGAGGTTTTTCCTAGCTGATCGTGCATGAAATTGATGCTTTTTTAAAACATTTCTAATTGTTTGGGGAGTAACTTTAGTGCCTACGTATTCCTTGGTATTTTTGGCTTATGTTGATGCATTGACTCTGAGATTTTTTGACTTCGCGCAGTATTTGTCGCTCATGTACCTCTGTAAGTTTCCGTGGACGACCACACCTGGGCTTATTTTCAACTGTTTTTGCAGCTTTGTGTTGTTTTATTATATAATGGACAGTAGTTCGTGGCCTTCCAACGATTTCTGAAATATAATTTCCCGATTTGCCTAATTCAAAATGGTGGATTATTAAATTTCTTATTTAAATAGTGGTTTCACGTCCTTTGCGCCCCATTTTTGTAACCACGTGAAACTAAATGAAAACAGTGCATGAAAAAAGATTTGAACTAAACTCCTAACAGTATTAAAAATAACAACAACAAGCATAGTCAACATATTAACGCAAAGGCGACAAAAAATAAGTGATGTCGAATACTTTTTTTGCTTTGAAATTTAAGCGTTTGTTATAAAATACACTCAATTATCTCACATTCTCAAATATTATTAATCTTTGTAACTTTTAATAAGAAATTACCTCCACTGTAATAAAAAATTACAGCTAAATGATTCAAATTCTTGTCCGCATGTAACACAATAAATGATTTGTAAAAATAAGATTTCATGTCGAATACTTTTTTTGACCGCTGTACTTATGTCTGCTCGTTTATTTTTTCTCCTATGTTTACTATGCAGTAAATTTTTTCTACAGCTACAGTCAATATTCCCTTTTGAAAAGAGACAATATTGTACACTTTTATATGGCTTACGCTCATCTTTAGTGTTTTCATTACCGTTTTAATAAGGTTGAAAATTATCAATTGTATTCTCTCATATCATACAGAACAAATTATCTGAATACACTGCGCCCCAGTTGAATAGATACCTTGTGTTGTTACGCTATAACCTTTAGCAATTTTTCATGTTTTTATTTCTTCTTCAAGCAAACAAAAAAAAAAAAAAACAAAAAGTAAGTCCAAAAATATTAACCGTTTTATATTTTTTTTTTTGTGGTACTTGGCACAAGTATTGCAAAATTAATTCTTACATAATGGATACTCTTTTTCTCTTATTCACTGTTGTCAAAATAATACTTACCTAATTTGAAGATTAACGATCCTAGGTCCGCAAATCTGAAACACTTGTGATTAGAATGATGTCTGGCTTAACTTATGTATAACACCTAAGGTTTTCGTGATTTATTTATATACACTTTTTTTCGCTATAAAATTACAAATATTTTGTTCATACAAATTTATAAGTTTGGTTTTTTTTAAAGTTTGCCGTAAAACTAAACTTCGAGTGGGTCTCCATCAAATATAAAGGCTTATAAATACGTATACTTTTCATTATGCGATAGAAAATTTTACAACGATTTTTTTATGTGAATAGATTTTTTCAATATTTTCTTCATTTTATGACCAAATAACCAAAACCTGACTCAGGTCTGCACTATTTTTGATGAAATTTTTTATAATGAAACCCAAGAAAGTACGCAAATCGATTATTTTCACTTTGTAGGTGTCACTGAAGAATATATTTTACCGAATAATCGCATAAAACTTTAAAGCGTATTTGTTTAAGATTTGTTAAAGTATAAAATAATTATACTACCAAACCCCCATATATTTAGTGGGTGCTCTAATATAAAAAAAAAAAAAATAAAAAACGCAGTGGAGAGAACTATTTTTTATGTAATAGAAATATTGAAAATCTTCAATTATTTAAACATTTTAAATTTTTTTTCATTGTATGCACGCACAAATGCTTTTTTTCATAACTAAATAATTACACTGTTGCATTTTGAAGGACCTTTTTGCCATGTGTCATCACAGTGAAAAAAAGAGTAAAAAATTTAATTCAATATTTCTAATTTATGTTGATTTAGTTATATTTAGTAAACGAAATTTAATTTACTTAGGAATCATTGATAAAATAAATTTATTGTAAAAGTAGCAATATTACAAAAAATTTACAACTGCGGCTAAATAGTTTGTTAGTTCACGTAAGTACATTATGGTCATCAAAAAAATATTTTCAGATTTACTGTTGTCATATCCATCGGTGAAGACCATCGTCACTGGCTGTTTGTTTTTTACGTTTGGTGAGCGCCTTCGATGTATGAACGTGACAAAAAAACGGGTTAATATTATAATATTTTCTGGCGGAACAAACTCAATTAACTTAATACCATATGAACTTTTCTGTATAATGATTTTAGTGGTACAGTATTATTTTACTTTATGCTTAATTGGATTTCCAGAAATATGATACTATGGAAACAAAACTCACGATGTACTCGCTTATATTTAGGCAACTTTTTGCATTGCTGGCAACACCAATCTTGGACTTTTGGAGTATGTTGTTTATAAAGCTCTTTCTATGCTTGTGTTTGTAATCTCCTTTAGAGAAAGATAATTTTTTAGTCTCCTGAAATTGGATGATTTTAAATGAATTAATTTAAAAATACCTGTGTTTTGTCAGCCTTAAAAACAAGCTTCTACTTGTATCTATTAAAATCCTGTTCAATTGTAGTCTTGTCTTAAACTTTACAATGCCAGAGGCTGCTTTCCATATTGATGAATTATTTACAAGGAAAATGGCTGACTTTTCATTAAAGAATGACCCCGGAAGAGTCAATAGCACTGTTTCTACTTTTCAGATTTCTTATCGTGTACGTCTGTGCAGTGATGAAGTTAATGAAGTTGGTAATATTGTTAATGAGATATTTAATCATTTTAAACAACGGGATTTTTTTTTTAATTATATTAATTTTCAAAAATTCTTTTTTTTCGTGCTATTTTCCCGATTTATTATTTAAATCACCGATATTGATTATTGAGGGTCAAAGCAAACTCTTCCTGAAGTGAAGAGTTAAGTAAACGATAACGAAATGGCCATCGAGACGTGCTTTGACCCTCAATAATCAATATCGGTGATTTAAATAATAAATCGGGAAAATAGCACGAAAAAAAAGAATTTTTGAAGATATTTAATCATTTTTCCTAAAACTTTTTATTTCCCGGTATAATTGGTTTGATTAACGGGATTCATATAAAAATTATTTCGCCATCTTCCAATAAAGAGCACGTTTATTACTGGAGAAAGAGAAGACTTTCGGTCAGTGTTCTGTTGCTACTGTAATTATTTAAATTTCATACGGGACACCGGCTTTGCTCTTCAGTCTTGAGTCTGAAAGGAAAGCACGCGATGTATGGTTGAAAGTTGTATTTTAAAAAGCAAATAAAAAGTTAATATTGAAAACAATAATGAAACTTAAATAAAGTATAATTTAAGAACATAAATTTAATTGAATCTTTTCTATCTCAAGATTTTCCTTTAAATCTGAATTGCGTTTTCTTGACCTTCTACTATTAAATTTTATCTTTTTCGTTAACTTTCTAAAAATTCAGCTTCATAATCATTATTTCATAACTTCTTTTTTTTCTTCGTAGCAATTTTTTCAGTAAAATATTTTGACGTAGGTTTCCATTATAACTTTCAAAATAATTCACTCCCGCCGTTGCGAACTCACAAATTAGTGATCACCTCCAGACCTTTCTTATCTTTTCATTCATATTGACATTCTTATAAGTTAATTGTAGCGTAAAGTCGATCTTTGATAATAAATTAATAATAATTCGTCGCATGTATTAATCTTTGTTTACATTTGCATTGGGTTTTCAACGTTATAATAATCAGCATTTTTGGTTTACTATTTTATTCGTGATGATTTTCTTTACCATTTTTTATCATTTGATTTATTATTTTTTAATCAAATATTATAAATATTTATTAACGGCTGTTTTCGCCTCAAAAAAAAAAAAAATATTTTTGAACGTTATCAAAACGACAATTTACTTCTTTTTTACTTTTTAATAAAGTTTAATTTAGTTTCTTTTTTCTTTAAGGTGCAGAAACTTTCTCAATTTTATTTTACAGTTCCTAATTTACTTTGTTGCATCTGTCATACTTGGGAAATTTATCTTTGTGATTTCTCAAGCACATACTGATTGGCCCGTATTCTAACTTTTTGTTTATTACATTAAATGTACGTAACAAACTAAGAATGCCACTTTGAACCAATATTGATATAAACAATTTGTTTTTATCAAGATTGGCCATAAATTTTGTTTTTTTTTTTTTTTTTTTTTATATAAAATATGTAGATTTAACAAAATTTTGTTTTATATCCGTATAAAGTCTAGAGCATATTCTGGAGGATTGTGATGCTTTATGGCACAATTGGTATAACTAGCTGAGCAAACATCATCTGGTGGTTAAGGATCAAAATCAATCCTTGGATTAAACAAAAGGATAGGGTCTGGATAAGGTGCTTTATCACCTAGTAGGGCGACACAATCAATCATCTTAGTCGCAGTATAATGTTGCTACACATTTTATGATTATTTAATTGTTATGGTTGACTGCAATTTAGGCTGACTTTCAAAACGTTAATTGCTTTGTATTGAAACACAGCATTGTGTTTTATAATGTGGCAGTACAAAACATTGACAATGTATGACATTTTAAAATGCCGTCGACAAGCATTAGCAACGCGTTCAAAAAACAATCAGGGCATCAGTTTTAACGTTGATGCTCTGTTTCGCAAGTTTGCATACGTACATGATTTAACCTCGGTAGCAGCATTGTATACAAAATTTGTTTAGTACAGTGGTTTCCCTTATATGGAGAAGCGGTCAAAATCTATGTCTCCTAAGATTGCGCTTTTGCCAGCTGATAGCATGCCCGAAAAATTTGAAGTTTGCATATTTTTAGGAATAAATGTTAAAAACTATACCAATTTGATCTTTGAAAGTTAAATTAGCTAATAAATTTGTTTTAAGTTTTTTTTTTTTTTTTTTTTTAATAAAGCATTTCAATATAGTTTAGTCATATGTAGACATACGTACAGAAAACAATGGAAAATACATTCTTGTTGGAGACTTTAACAGCAGACATCAGACATGGGATTGCATCAGGGCAAACTGTTGGGCTAATATTCTATCAGAAAGCTAGATTCGTATGACATATAATTGACTTTTTCCTAACAATCAGAATTAAGATCATATCCACAGCAGCCGTTATTAATGATTTACCAATTACCAGTAAGAATTGCAGTATCTAGTAACGTCAAAATACTATCCCTATAAAAGTTTGACCTTAATAAGGAAGACTATATGATGGAAAATTTTAAAAATATAAACCTAAGTATCAACGCAAGTGTGCCAAAAATTACACTATCCTACCCAAGGAAACCATTACCTCAGTACCTATGGAGATTAATATAGCAAAGAAACGAAGAAATTGGCAAAGATTTAGAGACCCACATGATTTACACGAAATTAAAATATTTAATGAAATAATAAGGGAAGAAATTAATAAGTTAAGAAAGAGATCATGGGATCAACTGCTATTAACTTTAGATACAGGATCTTCTTTGTTCTGGAATCTTTCAAAAAACTTTAAGAAAGAGGAGCAAAAACCAGTGTTTAAATTGCTCGCATACAAATGGCAACAGCACTGAAATCTTTGCCTTGCTTATATGTTTGTCAGTAAATAAAAAAACTAAAAGTCTTAGCATTTACAAAACATTTTATTATAAACAAAGTAATAGTAAAAAGCAAATGAAAAAAAAGAGAACGCAACGCATTTGCTTCAGCTGACTATGCGTTTCTATTTGCAACAAAGCAATCAGCAAAGCATATATTTTGAAAACTTTTGCTGTTGTTTCAGTAATAAGTTGATGTTGTTTCTTCTTTTGCTGTTGCTTTTTAAGAAAGAAAAAAAACACAATTTAATGGTGTAATAAAAATATCGTTTGTATTTGTATTCTGTGTATTTATTGTGTGTATTTTCTTACGTATTGTAAGTAATAAGTACATAAATACGTTTCCAATGTTAAAAGGGATGAAAAGCAGCGAATTCCAGGAATCGAGCGAGAATAGCAATCGTAATCAGCCACAACTTAGTAGCAAAGAGTTAAGCAAAAATAAAAATAAAGAAAAACTGATTGCTGAAGCAACAGCAAACGTTTTTAAAGTAATTGCTATGCTGCAGAAAGAAACACATATGCATTAAAAATAGTCAAGCATTTTTAATCACTGGCAAAAACATTCCCACTCGATAGTCAATAATACACTTCTATCTTTCCAGTCGCAGTTTGGATATTTCTTGTGTTATGAAAAATCTAAAACAAAGAAAGTCGGCAGGACTTGATGGTATCAATAACAGATGTTTGAAAGCTCTCCCTAGGAAAGGAGTCAAATTTTAAAGGTTTATTATTAAAGCATATTTAAAACTGTGCTATTTCCCAAATAAGTTTATAAAGTCTAAAAATATTTCTGTTAAAAAGCCTCACAAACCAGCTGGTAATCCTTCTTCATACCGGCCAATTAGTCTTCTGTCTTTCATTAGCAAAATCCTTAGAAAATTATCAAGGGAAATTTAATAAATTTTATTGACTCCCACAATATTATAAATCCTCATCAATTTAAGTTGATTAAAATCTTACAAGCTTTTCTTTCTTCTCGTACTTTTAAAGTTCACATTGGCTCTCTTAGCTCCGAACGTTATAATGTCTTTGCTGGCTGCCCACAGGGGTCATGTCTCTCGCCCATACTTTACAATATAAACACATATGACTTCTTTGTAGATGACACTGCAATTCTCTGTTCTGAAATACCTGCTATAGACATTATTGGTAATCTATTGATAAGCTACACCCCGAATATTAACATATTTAAATAATTGTAAAATACTGTCAAACAGCGACAAAACACACGGAAAGAAAACCTTGCTTTGTTCTCCAAACAAGCATTGATCTAAACAATTATTTAACTTAAATATGTGGAAGCTATTAGTTATATTTAGGCGTTATACTCGATTCCAAATTTATATTTTCAGACCACATATCATAAGTTACAAATTAAATAAATATTTCAATTCGTCTATTGTACGCTTTTATAAATAGAAATTCAGGGCTAAATATTACAAACAAAAAGATTTTACTGAAATCGATTTTTCATGCAGTCATGTTTTACGCAGCCCCTGTCTGGGAAAATAGCACGAAATGTCACATAGCAAAACTCCAAATTGCACAGCATAAATTATTAAAGATGATTTGCAGTCTTCCTTGGCATTTTTCTACCCGCAGACTTCATGATATTGCAAATATAGAATTAGTGGAAGCCAAATTAGATGGACTTTTGCATAACTTTTATTTCCGTTGCTTAAACTCAGATTATGAGCATATCAATGGCTCCAACCCAGGCAGTAATTAAGTTATAGAGTAAGTTTTAAGAATCTTCAAAAACGTTTTTGTTAAAATTTTTCTCCAATCTGTATATTTATATCTATTGATTAAAGAATATATTTTATAAATTACATTTAATAATTAAGCAGAAAAAGACATATTCTTGAACTCTTTGTAGATATGTATGTATGTAAATACTATTTGACAGACATAAATTGAATTGAAAGTATTTTAATATGAAAATGGAACACGTAAATGCTTATTCCATATTAATTCATTCCAAATAATCACTGAAAAAAGAAAAAATTAAAAATTATAAAGAAATGTAATGCAATATATGTAATAACATAAGAAAATAAGGAATTTGTAGCAATGCAATATATTTGTCGTGTTTTATATCCTTATTTTTCGAACAAGCTGTTTCCTCCGGTAATTCACCTATCGACACTAGTTAATTGCTTGATCACTTCAGCTCCATGGATCAGAATTTTGTGTACTGATGGAGGGAGTTAGTATAGGGATATTCCTCAACAAGTTTTATGGCTGTCTCTACAGCATATTCATCAAACTTTTTGGCATCTATTTTAAATCCAAAATTTATAGCTTGAATAATTGTGGGAACATCTTTATGAAAATCCTTATCGATTACTGTTACTAGTGATGAAAGATTAACATTTTGAAAAAAAATCTTAAAATGAAATCGTACAAAACAAGGTGTGATTTATTTTTATTTTTCATCGAATGACTATGTAAATCACATCCATATGCGTAAAATATGCCAAAAACTCTCGGCCACAATATTTTTATACCCTTCACCACAAAAATTAGAAAAAGGGTATAACTAACTTTGTCATTCCGTTTGTAATTTCTACATTATCCATTTCCGACCCCATAAAGTATATATATTCTGCCTTCTTATGCATAGCGATTGAGCGATGTCCGTCCGTATTAGTGTTGAAATTTAGTTTGCCAAGGCACTAGATCAGCTAGAGAAAATTAAAAAAAAAACAAATATATGGGGCTATAGAGAATTAAAAACATTTATGAAAAAAATTGGCGCTGGCCCATACTTTCCGAACTTCTGAACTTTTCATCGAAAAGTTCGATTGTGCACTATATTTTTTAAGATATCAATATGGATATAATTTAAAAGCTTTTGAAGAAAAGATGCTACAATATAAAAAAATATACCAATATAATCTTTGTTACCCGTACTACTCTTGTCTGTATTAATTTTGATTTATTTGAGTTATATCAGATAATATGTTGTTTTGAAGTTTTTATGCTTAAAGGAAATGTTTTTGGATTTTCTAAAAATTCGAATAAAGGTTTCCTGATGCGCTGGCTTTAGCAACCGGAGAAATACGTATAGATACCTGCTATTCCTAACCAACAAATAAATTGATTTTTTTTTTTTAATATTTTATGGGATATTAGCATGATATAATAAATAATATTAAAAATATTTTCAAAATAATTTTACAAATATAAATTTAAAAGTTGTTTCTCAGGTCTATTTTGTACTTGAAAAGTAACAATTATTTTCAAGTTTTTTTTATTGAAAAATTACAACTCATGTTAGTGTGAGTAAAGCGTTTTCTGCTATAACATTAATATTGACTGATTTACGGTAAAAATTATGTCCACAGTCCATACAAAAGCACTTATTTTTTGAAATAAATTAAAAACAATGGACTTCCAAGTAAAAACGAAACTTGAAAATTACTTTTATTTTTTTTACAAAAAAAAAAAAAAAAAAAAAAAACTTTAAAAAATAACTATTTTTTTTCAAACAAGAAATACAACAGAAATAACAACTATTTTCCAAATAAAAATATGAATATAAAAATTATAAAATAATCTTAAAAAACTTCGATCCCTGAAATAAAAATATTAAAATCTCTAAAACCTTAAACGTATAAAAATATTATGTATTATAGTTCTCACAGGCACTTGGTTTAAGTAGAGGTCAAGTTTGCAAGAATACTACAAGGATTTGAGTTGACTTTTTATTATTTTTTTGTGGGTAACCACAAATTTTCAACAATAATCTTTAAGTTTCCAATAATGCCACAATACGTTTTAAGTTTAAGGCGGGCAGCTAAATTGTTTTAATAAGAATAAAATTAAATTGTGATAACTAAACAGAGGGTTCATTAAACAGAGGGTTCATTATTTATTTAGCTACAGCGAGCGATATTAAATTAACTACATGCTAAAATTCGTGCATTATCGCAATCGAATTAAACCGATTTATCATTTAAGAATTATATCTGAAAACATTTTTTCTTTGGTTAATGCAACGAAAGTAGATTTATTTATACACATCTACAAAAAGCCTATTCTCAGTATTTGATTGCTTTACACAGAAATCCTTACATAATTTTTTTCTCTTTAAAAACGAACTTAAGCCGAATAAATATTGTTTATTTGTTATGATACTAAAATAGTCCGGCTTATAATTTTAACGTTTGAATAATCGTCGTTTTTATTTGCGCCTAAATAAAACTCTCTCACTGTAATAATGGAAGCAAATCCAGTTTTCATTACGTATACACTTTTGATTTAATATAAAAGGCATTTTGGTTGATCGTTTACATTTTTATCAGTTTCATTTTTGAATTAGTGTTAGTAATCTTCAACGTGTCCTGTATACTTAGCCACACACTAGTAGATGCTCCTGGTTATAGTAGTTTTGAGTACGTTAAATCCAAAGCGTTGCTACAATCAGTTTGTTAAGTTCTCGACACATTGTTTTAATTTTAAAAATAATTTTCAATAATTTAGTATTAGAAGTATTCTCTCTTGGTGTTTAGTCCGACTTTTTTGTTAACAGTGACATAGAATTATTAAAAGTGCTTTGGAGTAAAAAAAACAATTTATATATCACTAGCGATTTTAATAAAGCAAATTTCACTTTCTGCTTTAAACTATTTGTAGGCATTTAAAAGGCCCAAAAATTGTTAAACTCTTGAATAAAAACAACCCTGATTTTCATTTCTATCCTTCCTCTTAAAAAACATGGTTGAAATAAAGTTTGATGAGGTTAAATCGTGTTCCTTAAAGCACCTTAGAACTTTTTCACTTTAAAGGGTAAATATTAGGTTGCACAGGCTGTCGGCGCGAGGAAACCGACTCACTTGGGTCCTTAACGACTTTGTGTTAAGTAATGGAAACTTTTAAAACCAAAATGTTAAGGTTAGAATCTCGTAAGAGCAAACAACGAATGAAACAATAAGTGGAAAAATCGGTTTCTTTTTTTGTAACACTGTCTGGTACAAAAACTTTTGTTGTAGATAATTTAATAAATACAATTTGGAATGCTGTTATCTAATTCTTATAAAAGACATATTTTTTTTCTTTTGAATCACTTGGTTGGAAAACACTTTTAAGGGAACAAGTTTAAATCTAATGAGCTATTTTTATTTTGAAAAGTAAAAGCTATTTGACCTATGGGAGGGTCGAAAATTCGTCTGCTCTCCTACACGGCTTATTCTCCAAATGCTGCTGCCTGGATTCAGAATAATAAACAATCGTACGATTTATTCGCACAAAAATCCTACACATGGTTTTAATATTCTCTTGTTTGTTTTCTCCTCATCCTAAAAGAATCTGTCATCACCTAAAGAAAACAAAGTCTGTACTCACATCATAATTTTTGAGCACTGCAATTTTTGATGGATCGTACGACTAAAGGCCCAACTATAATGTGCATTAAATAACTTAAGCAAACTTAAACAACTATGCAAATACATTTAGTTATATGTGGTAAACTATAATGTACATAAGATAACTTTTCGTCAAGTTTCGTTAAATTTCATTTCTTTAAGCAAGGTACGAAACTGATCGCACTTTCCGTACGAAAACAGCTAACTGTGCTTTGTGTTATATATTTATAAAGAAAATTGTAATTAAGATCTACAGTGTTAAATTTTTAGTTTTAAATTTATACAAAATGTAGAAAACAAAAAAAAAACATTTTTGGTTCTGGAAAATTTTTACCAAATACAATAAATTTAAATTAAATTTTTATTTATACACACATATGTATACGATATAAGCGATTTTTTGGTATGGTTGGCCACAAAAAACTAAACAGAAAATAACTTGTAATATTTTTTATGAAAATTTATCTTAGAACATGAACCAAAAAATGTAAACGTGCATATGAATGATATTAAATATATAAAATATCTTCTTAATATAGAAATTAATTTGGCAAAAGTACGAATTAAACATAAATGTGCAACCGTGGCAAATAAGTTACTAATTTTTTGTAAGCACATTGTAGTCACCTAAATTTCCTTAATACCTAATACCATGTTTCCACGGCTACTTAAAACACTTGTTTTGCTCTCTATTCATGTTTTAGAGACCAAACTACTGCCAAATAACATGTTTCGCCATACAAAATATTGAGAGCAAAACAACTCAATTTATCTTGTTTTATTTTTAAATACCTCACGAAACAAGAAAAAACTACTATCATCTCTAATATTTATCGACCGTTCATCCACACTAGTTGTCAAAAACAAAAATATAAACAAACAAAAGTATAAATTTTTATTGTGCCAATCTGCTCCCATTTACTTGCACGTTTTCTGATCTCTTAAAATGAAAAGTATTATAATATAATAACCTTTAGTATTCTTACATACCTTTTTTTTCATTTTAAGCTAAAAACAATCGTATACGCGCGCAATTTGTTATTATGTACATAAATAAATATGTATGCATGTATGATTCTAAACAGTGCCGTCAAATCGAAACAGGAATGTGTCGTATAAACAGCATTATTCGCAATCTTGTTTAAGAGAGCGAAACAAGTGTTTCAAGTAGCCGTGGAAACATGGTATAAGCATTTAACAGGCTTTTTGTTGGATTTTTGACACAAGCTAAAGCTACATATTTTTGCACTTTATAGTTGGGTCTTACGTATGATAGTGAATGGTGGCCTTAAAGAATGCTGCCAGAAAATAACAGAAAAACTAGTAGCAAGCAATCGACAAGGCGTGGTATTTACTATGCTCCCGAATACATATAAAAAACTCATTCATAATTTAAGATTTTTAGTAGATCTAATCTACATAATTAAAAATATAATTTGAAATGTTGAGGTTTTGAAAATATATGTTTTTCTCCTGTGTTGGACACCGCGGCCATTATTGTGAAAAATTAGTAACATTGAAAACTGAATAACCTTCGAAATGTTGTATTTTAGTTAAGATTAGTATTTAAGTATGATGCCGCATTGTAGAGGTATTCAGTCTCAAGTGGTGTGTTTTAAAATGGGAACCATAAACTGCATGGAAATGATTATGTGTGCCTCTTAGAAAGCAAATCGAAGAAGTTCACAATCCAGAGTGACCACAAAAAAATTTTGGAATTTCAGTTCCTGAACATTTACACTTAAACTAAAACGTTTAAATTAAACATTTACTGCCGTATTCATTAAATATTAAACTAGATTTGAAATGTATTTTAGGACGAATTTGTATGGAAAATTTGCCATAAAACATATTTGAAAGTTATTTTATTTTGTATGAATATGAGAATAAAAATATTTAAATGTCTTTCATTGGAAAAATATCTTCATTTGTAGAAACAAAGTTTATTTTCATAAAATTAAAATTATTATAAAGAAAACAAAATTTACAAATCAATGTATGCAAAAGACACAAATAAAACACAAGTAGAATGAAACATGTAAAGCAAAATTGTAAGTAACTAAAAATATTACGTGTTCTCATAACCTCTTGAGGCCTTTTCCAAACCATACGCGCGTATGCGTCAGAGATCAAATCGATTTGGTTTCGTTATTCAGCATTATTTTGCGTCTTTTGCTGATTATGGTGGCAACAGATCGAAGATCTTAATCCCAGCATCAAGATGTGCGTACAAACGACTACATCCCAACAACAAATTTTTGAAAAGGTAATCGAGTGTGAAATTAAGAATTTTTGGCGGCAGTACTTCCCAAATAGATTTCCAACCTAATGATTTTATCAAGGCATGAGACTTTTATAATCAATTACTGAGGATTGATTACATTAATTATTGTAGAAAATAGTACGTATTTAAAGACATTCTCTTTTAATATAAAGAAAAAGTTCCATTATTACTTCTTTTTTTTGGGAACTAATGTACTGTATTTTGTAAGCGAGTAACAAAATACGACAATCACAAAAGTAAGTCATTATATGGCAAGTACTTTTTAAGGTAATGTCTAATTTTTTGCTGGGATAGTGTGAACATTTCGCTACAAAATTATTATATTATTTTTTTATAATTTTATTTCATTTCTTCCCAGCACGTCTGTCTGGTAATCAGTTTACAAACAAATAGTAAGACATTGTGTATTTGAAGTTAAAAAATAAAACAATTTATATTGTTTTAACACATGTCAACATCTTATTAGGAAATGAATGAATAAGAAGTATAAGAATAAAATCAAGTCATTGAACTAAATTTTCGTGCTAGGGATTAAATATTTAAATTCTGCTTTAAATGAAAATAATAAACATTTTGCGAAAAAAATATATATAAATTTTAAACTGCACAATAGTAGTCATTCTTACGTTTGCTTTTAATTATACGATTGCGTTAATCGCATGTGTTCCTTTATGTTTATCTAGCGCCCTAACGGAATGCGGTCTGACATAGTGGTCACTTAATTGACCTTCACATATGGATGTTTATTAACCGTCTAAATTGCAAGAATTGTTTATAAAACACGGGACGATGGCAAATAGTACGAATTTATTGTATAATGCACGTTAAAAACAAAATGTTTTGGGAACTTTCTTGCTCGATTCCAAAACGAGGATTGAAAAATATATATCATATCTTTAATTGTGTTTAGTTTCGAAATGAGTACAGGGCCGTCAGTAACTGGTAGTAGCTTTCTGGTAATGCACATTTTGGAGTTTTTTTTTTGTAATCAACGTTCTATAACTTATTAGAAATAATATAAAATACTTAACCATTATATATTATTTTTAATCAAAGTATGGTTAAAAGCAACAGAATAATGTTTGCGCTAAAAAATATTTTGTTGTAGTTCTTGACAGTTTAAAAATTTTTCTGTTAACTAAAATTGGAAATTGTGTTTTATTGTTTGAAAAAGTGAATAAAATAAATAATTAAAATTAATCTGCAAATAATTAAATCAAATAAAAATAAAACCAAAACATTTAAAAAAAAGTTGAAATAAATATGCATGTATGTATTGTAAGCTTTTAAATCTTTTTATTTTTTATTTGGGCTTATAAACTATATTTTTATATAACTGATTCTTGCAGCCTATGATCTAAGCGTTATTATAAGAAAATAATTGAATTTTTTGTGATTTTATGTTTTTAAATAATTTTTATGACAAATCACCAATAATAACTAAGTCTTTTACATCAGGAAAATTTTGCACTTACGAGACTATATTATAAGTGAATTATATAACATGACATATTATGATATTTTAATTTAACCAATGTTTATATTATGTTTATACTTTAGAATGTTATTGTTTTGCTAGACAACAATATGGTTGCAAATATAAAATACTATGTTTGATTAGCAACCAATAATGCAAAAAAAAAAAAAATAGTCCGAAGTTAGAGCACATCTTGTAGACATTTTATGGCCTTTCTTTCTAATGTTATTGAGTACTGTATTTAATAACTTATATTACGATATTAATATTGGCTTGTACAGAAATATTATTAGGGTAGATATTTAAAATAGAACAGTTCTTATAATTTGGCTGCTTTTGATTCTTTAATCGATGGAAGAGATTTAAACTTTGATAAATTGCATGCTGTAGGAGATATTTCACTGAAAAAATAATTTTCGGTTTTGTCTCTCGAGACGTAACTTCAATAAAAAAAACAAATATTTGGGGAGGTAGAGAATTAAAAAATAAGAAAAAGACATAAAGTGTAAAAATTGGTGCTCGCCCATTTTTTGCAAGTTATAGACCTTTGAACTTTTCATAGAAAAGGACGATTGTGCACCACATTTTTTAAGATATCAATATAGATATCATTTAAAAGCTTTTAAAGAGACCTTCGAGGAAATACTTAAATTTTTAAAAATTACTAAATCCAAAAAGAGCCGATGACTTTTTATGTTTAATTTTATATGGCCATTTCTCCAATGTCGAATGTGACATTCGTACGGATTGAAAGTAAAAAAAAAAAAACTAAAACTTTTATTTGTATTTCCATTTTCTGTTTGATTTCAAAAATACTTTGTTTAAAAATGTTATTACATTTAAATGAATCATATGAATTCTGATACAAAAATAGAAGATAAATAAAAAATATCAAGTGCAGTTGAGTGTATATTTACCATGTATATGTCATTAGAATATATTTTAAAGATGGTGGATAAGACCTGTTAACACACTCCGTTAAGGGTTAGAGTATTATTGACAAAAGCCTATCTAATTACAAGTCTTATGTACATATGGCTGTGAGTTGTTTTCAAATTGTGATTACTCGTCTATAAAGAAACTTCAAACTTTATAACACAATATAATAAGATACGTTTATAATCTTAAACTGCATGATCATGTATCTATCTGCTCAAAAAGCTTGTATAATATGATATTTCAAAAGCTTTAAAAAATAAAAAAAAACACTAATGTTTTTGTAGAAAAAATTAACTTACCTCAAAGAGCCAAATTATCTGCTTCAAAAGATTCTTTTTTCTAGATCAACGCGAGGCAAAAGAATTATAGTTCCAAAATTCGGACGTCTTGCCTCAGAGTGGAAATTTATTTATTTATTTATTGAGTTTTAAAATTTGTTTGTTTAATTAGTTATTTTTAATAACTTGAAACTTCTTAATATGCATGTAGTAATTCGGTTAATGTTTTTTATTGAAAAGAAAGTAAAATGATTTTAATACAATTAGTTTTCTTGTATAATCAATATCCTTGTACTGGAATTATAAGACATAGTATTGTTGTTGGAAATAAATAAATAAAATGAAATAAAATAAAATACAAAACATTTCAAGGGACTCAATGCAACCTGCATGCAGGTTCCTTAAATTTTGTGTTATTTTCATATTCATTTACATGTTTTTTTTATTTTAATTCTTTAAATTGTTTTATTTTAAGTGCAATAAAGTATATGTGTTATTATAGTGAATTCAAATGCTTACAAAAAATAATTACATATTTGTGGAAATGTCTGGCAACATTGTTAGGAGAGTGAGAGACTAAATGTAGGCAATAGTAAAAATCGCAAGAAAATAAAATATTTTTTTAGCGTATTGTCTATGAAAGTTAATTTATATCAATTTTTTATGGAAATGGTTTATATCGTGTGTTGTGTTCCTACACTTGGTCGATAAAAACCGCAACCAATTTTGAAAATTATTGTATGGCAACTCATCTTATACTCATACTGATTTTAATAGAAATATTTGATAATGATAGACGATGACGTCTTGCTATCTACCTGACAAAGTTTTTATTTCTTTTACTTCTAATTCTTTAAAATAAATTGATCACGTTTGTTACGTTTCAATTTTTATTATCTTATCATTTGTTCAGTAATAATGTTTCATTTATCATTGTTTTTATACCCTACAGACATTAGGCTTTTTAAAGGAGTTTTATTGTAATTATAGAAAAACGTGACACCTCAATTTTTGTTAAACTTTTGACAACGAAATATATAATTAATTAAATTAGGAAAAGTAAACAATTTAAATTGGAAAAGATATAATCTTAAATATACCGTTTTTTGTGAATACACTACCAGCAAAATAAAATATATTTCATAATAAAATTTTTTTCTTATTCATTTAGCGATATATTTTTCTCCCTGTTTAAATTAGAATGAAAGAACTCTCGCTTTTACTGATCTGTCTAGAAAAGAACAGAATCAGTATATTTTTTTTAATAATTGAGTAGTGTTCTGTGATAAGGCGTTAAGGCAGGTGTGATACGTAATTAAATAACAGAAACCCCTTTTTCTCATTAACCAAAATTTAAAGAATATAACAGCTAATAATCATCATTGAACTTCTAATGTCAGCATTAATATTTATTACACAGCTTTACAAATTTTTAACTTGGAAAAATACCAAGAACACCGCATGGCTAGATAAGTTAATTGGGACCTCCTGAACACGAAAAACGCTGTAATTATATTTTTTTCTATGTACCGCTCTTTAGATAACGGTACTTTTGTGTTTTTCGGTGTATGGTCTCACCCAAACCCTTGTTACATCGTTGGAAAGGTAATTTAATGCCTTTTGCGTCGATATGATGCAACTTTCTATCTGCCAAGAAACTTCTGAGTTATGGCACCTTAAAGTTCAAAATTTGCCCATTTTTTAAGTTTTTTTTTTAATTTTTTTATTTTCATTTGGTTTTTTTTTTTTCTATGTTATAGTAAAGATCTGGAATGTTTTATTCTTTTATCAAATAGTTTATTTTATTACCAATATTTTAAGCGTAATTTGGAAAAAAAAATGGATGAAACATAAAGTTTGGGTTTGAGTGGGACCATACACCGAAAAACACAAAGGTACCGTTATCTAATTAACGGTGCTTGGAAAAAATTAATTACAGCGTTTTTCGTGTTCAGGAGGTCTTAATTAACTTATCTCGTCATGTAGTGTCCTTGGTATTTCTTGGCTGTAAACCAGTGTTATGAATTAAATATAATCTTGACATATTCTTAATAGTAGAACAACAACTGTTATGGAAGTTCATCTGATTTATTCATTTAATTAGAAGATGCAATCACACGCAAAGAAAAAACTTAGTTGAGGTAACCATATTCTAAGAGCAACATACTATGGTTGTATTATATGGTTGTTTGATAACAATTGTATTGTTACATTTAATAATAATATAGTTGATCTTGCAAATATATTGTTGTCTAGGTTAACAATAACATGATAAAATATAAACATAATTATGTTTAAATATAAACATTAAACGGTTACATAAAAATATCATAATATAGTTGAAAATGTCTTGCTTTATAATTGAGGGCAAAGATTTTCTGATGTATCTGACATATTGTATAACAGTAAATAACTGTTTCATTTGTTGTCACAAAAATTATTTAAAAACATAAATTCACAAAAAATTATTTATTTGTATGTTTTAGGTGAGCAATAATTATTAGGCTTTGACGCATAGGCTATAAGAATCATTTATACAAGAAATATAGTTAATAATGGCATCTTATTTTCTTACTTATGGAGTAAACGTTATTTCTCGTAATCAAGATACGTAATGGTAATTAAAACTGACTACACATTTTTCCAGAGCTTTTAACAAGTTAATTTGGAGTCTGCGGTGATATATTTTGTCACATAATAGCAATTATTGTTGATGTATTATATAAAAGCTTAAATTGAAAATACATAAATTGTTTCACAATTATGCACAAATATAAAGAATTATATTTACGTATTTCAACTGCTTTGAATGTTTTGCTTACATTTTTATTTGTTTTCATATTTTGTATATATGTATTATTACATATTTTAATTTATTATTTATGTGGGGAAAGCATATTCATATGGCCATTTCACTACTGCTTTTGATATAAGACTTTAAAGTTTTTTATAGAAATTTTGGGTAAAATCCACAGCTATGAGCAGTAGTAAAATGGCCATATGGATATGCTTTCCCCGCTGTAATACATTCCAATTTGTAGTTTTAAATAAAAAATATTTCATAAGAATATCATGAAATATTTATATTTGATGGAATCAAGCACGATCAAAGTATGTAAATTAAAATCAAAAAGATTCCGAATAACAAATTTTCATATTGACATTTTTATTATATATTTTGTACAAACATGTTTATTTTTTTCTTTAAAAGTAAAAAACATTTTCAAGTTTAAGCTAACAAAAAAAAAAAATACTAAACTGATAAAGAAAAGCATTCTGTCAAGACCTAGAACAAAATATTTTTAAACGCCAACATTATTTTGTTTGCTTTTATCATACTTTGATTAAAGATATTACATTATGGTTTAATATTTTATATTATTTTTAATAAGTAATAAAACTTTGGTTGTGGTTCGAATTTTTTAAAGTTTAAATCAACCATATTGCAATATTGTGCACTGTAACCATATGATGGTTAAACATTAGCAAAAAAGTGTTTGTCGTTACTGAAGTTTTGTTGAAAACAACTATAATTTGTTCTTCGCAACTATACATTGTTACAAAGAAATTAACTCGATTGAGTGATGTCCGTCTGTCCGTCCGTGTTTGTGTTGAAATCAAGTTTGCCGGGGCGGAAGAGAATTAAAAAGTAAGAAAAAAACATCAAGTCAAAAAATTTTCAAGTTACGGGGCTCTGAAATTTTCAAATTTTTTAAAATACCAATATGGGTATCATTTTAAGATTATAAAGAGATCTCTAAGGAAATGCCAAATTTTTTTTTTTAATGCTTAACCAATTAAGTGCCGATGTCATTTTTATGTAAAATTATATATATGCAGTAGCAAATTTTTTTCCAATCCAATATTTTATTTTTTGGAGTTACTTCACTAAACTAGATTTACATACATGGTGAAGGGTATATAAGATTCGGCATAGCCAAATATAGCACTCTTACTTGTTCTTTTTTAAATTTTCAAAATATTATTTTTGTTATTTGTTTTTATATTTAACATCTAGCTTTTCTTGAGTAATTTTAAACGAAAATCAAAATAATTACGAATGGCAACAGAATTTAAGTATCGTTGTTATAATTAGGAAAATATGGGTTGTAAATGTAACTTACTGTGCAATTTGGAACGAAACAGAAAATGGTCGATCTGAAAATGATATTGCTATTACTCTAATTTTTGAAAACATTTTTCATAAGACTCTTGTGTACCGAAAAATAAGAATAAAATATTGTCGTCTGCTCTCCTTAAACTTTTTGTCTAAAGAAAATAATTTTAAAAAATAACTCAAAAATTTTTTGAGCCAGGGCCAGAAAAGTAACTTTAAAAATTGTAGATAAGCTTTCGAATGATTTAAAGAGATTATTCCTACTTAGCAAGTCAATAACATTTTCGAAATATTCCGTTCACCAAAATATAGATATAAAATGTAATAAGTTCAACCTCTTATCTCTACAATTTAAATCATCTGCAAGTGAAGACGAAAGACAAAATAAAATATATTGAAAGTTTATAGCTCATCTTCCACAAAGTGATATAAAACTCTTTTTGTATTTGAAAGACTTTTAAATTGTTATTTAATTTAATTGAAATAAAGTGTATTTAAGCAAAACAGACAAACATTCCCTAAGAATAAAGGAAACTTCCTTTTATATAAATACAAAATTATCATTAAAGATTAGTACAAAAAAGTTCGCGATAAAGAACAAAAACATACAAAAAGATAACTTCTTAATATTTCCCTGAACATACGTAAAGATAACCCAAGTTTTTTTTCATAACAAAACTCTATATAATTTTTACAGTATGTCCATAATAATGTTTCGTACGTTAATATAACACATTAAAATTTTAATTTTATTAATAGTGGATTAACAATAAAATATTTTTTTCGCATCTCAAAAAAAAGACCTGGGGATTGCGTAGATCGTTAGATCTATAAAATGTACAACATGATTTTGAAGATAACTTTGTAATAACGAAATGTTTTTTTTCTTGGTTTGAAAACGTTTGATGGCAGACTTTTCGCAAGAGCTTGAAGTCTATAAGAGGGTCTTGAAATAATCAATTCATTTGCAAACACTATCTGTTTGATGGCTTAACACTTCGATAGAGTCAAGGCGATATGTTACTTGGTAATCGAAAAGGAAACTTGCAACATTATAATGGACTTATTAAAAGCAGTTGTGTAATACCTTTAAAAATAAATATGTGGGCATTTAGTTAAAAGGTAAAGGCTTTTTGGCTTCAAAGAAGCAAAGTTTTGGTTTCAGTCGCATCGATCCAGATCTTCAACCACTAATTGCCATCGATACATTTAATGTCCTTCACTAATAATTTGATTGATCAAATCAGACGTATAGCGATCAGCTGTAAAATGATATATTCATTTATTGTCACACTGCGATATAACATTGCCTTATGCAATGCGTTATATATTTACAAGGCTATTTTATATATTTAAACGATTTTTATTTATCTATATTTGAAAATTCCTGGTCCATATTTTTCGACTCGAGAATTAGACACTGTCCGAAAGATGATTAATGTACTACTTCGCAAAACGTTGTGAATCTCAGGACGTGCCCTAGGTATTTTTTTTTAGTAATTAATGACTGTTCTGTTTGACGTTTCTTGTCTGTTAAAACACAAAAAAAAAAACTTAGAAATAGTAATTAATGCCTAAAAATGAACGTATTGACGCCTTCTTTTAAGATCTTACGCAACTCGTTCTATGCTAAACTTTTTACTTTTCATTTGTTTATTTTGTTGTGCACATATTTTTAAATCATTAGTCTGCGATGGGAAATTTGTTTTTGTATTTTTTTTTTACATAATTTACGTTGATTACAATGTACAAGTAACTAAATGATTGATTTCAAAAAATTAAGTTCACTAAAAGTCTTACTCGTGCCGCAAAAAACAGAACACAAATATTAACGCCTATAATTATCTTCTTGCACAATTGAATACTTTAATGTAATACAGCCAATAAAGACTAAGGAATTCTTGTTTTTAATGATAAGTAGAATTAATGGCAAAGTGCCAATTTTAACAGTTGCGAAAATTATTTAAAACCACATTTTTTAAATCTGGAATTATTCGTACATAAACATATTTTCTGAATATTATTACGAATGGTATTTTTTATAAAACACATTGCGCTCTAATGTTTAAGAAGAAGTATGATTTTTACCTCTTTTTAACCAAAAGAAGGAGGTTATCACTTCGTCTGAATGTGTTTTTTTTCTATGTTTCTGTCTGCAGAACTCAACCATTTCTGAACCGATTAAAAAAATTATTCTGTTATTTGAAAAGTTATGCTTAGAGATTGTTCCCGTTTTAAAAACGGTAAATAATTTAAATAATTCTTGTGAAAAAAAACCGACTTCAAAACAGATTATCTGTCTGCCTATAACAGCTCAAGTGTATGGCCATATAAATTAGGTAACATTAACTATTGGGACTCACTTATATCTCCAAACTTTATATTTTTTCAACTCATCAATAGTTTGACAATATACATCAAATTGCAGCAACTGTAGGGTCACTCTTTAATTTCCAAATTCAAATTATATACTTGCTGTTGTAGTAGATTTAGCAATCAGGTTCTGTGTAAATTTCAGCCGTCTGTTTGTAAGGGCTCAACAGTTTGCTCATATACATTAGATTATATCAACTATTTAACATACTTTCCAACATATACGACAATCAATATATCAACGAAATAATGGATATTGCAAAGACGATATTAAAACAAAACTACTTTAGATTCAACAATAACTTCTATAAACTACCTGATGGACTCGGCATGGGAAACCCAACATCCGCAATCTTCACAGAGATTTTCATGCAACACTTAGAACAACTACACATCAAAAAACTGATGGAAAAACATAAAATATCCCATTACTACAGATACGTAGATGACATTATATGCATCCTAGAAAGAGACAACGCCGAACAAATTCTTATAGACTTAAACATAATACACAATAAAATCACATACACAATGGAAAAAGAGCAAAACAGAACTCTACATTATCTCGACATATCAATAATACGAGGAATTGATACATTAAACTTTGACATTTATAGAAAACCAACCATGACAGACACAACTATCCACAGCTCCTCAAACCATCCTACTCAACATAAACTCGCAGCGTTTAGACACATGATTCACAGACTTAAAATAGTCCCACTCGCTCCAGATAAATACAACAAAGAACTCGATACAATTTACACTATAGCTAAAAATAACGGTTACAACAACACAACCATCGACAAACTACTCAGACAATACAACAACAAAAACAAGAAGAAAGAAGACAAGGAAACAATCGACACAACACGACGACACATCTTTACTTACACAGGACCAGAAATATATAGATTAACCAACCTTTTCCGAAAAGAAGGTTTACACACAACATTAAAAACAAGCAACACTCTACGTAACAATCTTAAGACATCAATAGAAACAACGGATAAATTTAGCACCAGCGGAGTATACAGACTTATTTGTACTTGCAACCATACATACATCGGACAAACTGGACGAACATTAAAAACAAGGTTTACAGAACACATACGATCATACAAAAGGAAAAGGGAAGACTCCAATTTCGCAAAACACCTTAACACACATGGACACGAACCAAAGGAAATAGATGAATGTATGACAGTATTACACCCAAGTAAAAAAGGACGAAGACTAGACATTCTTGAAAACATGGAAATTTACAAAACACGAACGTTTAACAGAGACATTATTAACGAACAGGTAAACACAACCTCTGACACGATTTTTACACCACTAAAATTACTAAAACACTCTTACAAACGAAAAACACCCACAGACGGTCACACTTACCTATCCCATAATAAAAGACCCAAATATTAACTATTTACCCCAATAAACAAGACAGATATCAGGCAATCTACCTGCATAATACTATTTAAACGGACAAAAATTACCTAAACCCACCACCTTTTATTCTTCACACTATCTATTTTTTACACTATCTCTTCAGTTTTAACATAAACGCGGCTTGAAAATGATGTTATCACATCGAAAGCGCTCGCCGAACATCCAAAGTACACAGCCAGTGACGACGGTTATTACCGAAAATTATAACAACAACTATTTAATTTATAATATAACATCCCTGCCGACAAATGAGTAGCTAACTACAAAAAAAAATAAAAATATTTTTATACTTCTTATTATACCAAATAAAGTAGTGGACATTCTGTCTAAAATAAAGGTGTTTGTATACAACGGGTCAAAAAATACGGCCATATAGAACAAATTACTTTAATTTTACACTTATTATTATAGAGAGTTAGTAAGACAGGTTTTTTGTAATTTTAATCGTCTGTCTACAACTGTTTAAAATTATAGCCATATACCAAATTAAATGAACTATTGGTGCACCCTTTAATTTATAATTTAAAATATTATCAGCTGTTACTATAACGGCCATAGCAATCGACATTGCGTCAAATTTACAAGCGTTTGTCTATAACGGTTCAAAAGTACGGCCACACACTGGAATTACATCAACAATTGTAACACCCTTTAACTTCCAAATCCATATTTTATACTTGTTGTTGTAGCGGACTTACCAATACAGGTTCGTTGTAAATTCCAAGCGTCTGTCTACAACTATTCAAAAGTATGGCCATATACATCAAATTTAATGAACTATTGGTGCACCGTTTAATTTATAATTTGTAATATTAATACTTGTTACTATAACGGCCATAGCAATCGACGTTCTGTCCAATTTGGAAGCGTTTGTCTATATAAAAGATGGGCCCATAACTAAATTTACATCAATTATAGGGCACCCTTTAATTTTAAAATTTATTTTTGTATAATTTTTTGTTTTTGGCAGCTATAGTAATACGCAGTCATTTTAAATTTTACAGATTGGCCCATTACAATTCATAATACACGTAAAAAATATGTGTGTTGTATGGGGACACCCTTTATTTTTTAAGATTATGAACTGTTTTTAAAACGGGACCAATCTGTAAGCATTGTCTATTATATTACCAAAAATTTTAAAAATCGGATCAAAAATGACTGAGTTCTTAAGGCACAAATCTAAAAAAAGCAAGATTCAGTCGAATTGTAAACCTCCTTCTTTGTTTGAAGTCGGTTAAAACAGTAGAGGGTATCGCCATACAATATACGTTTTTTATAAACCGTGAAGGGCGCCACATAATTAAATCTTAAAATTTAAGAGTGTCCCCGTAGGTGGTATGAACATTCAAAATTATAAATTAAAGGGTGCCCAATAGTTCATTCAATTAGATGTATATGGCCATACTATTGAACAGTCTTAGATAGACGGTTAACATTTCCAAACAACCTGTATTGCTTAGTCCGCTATAACAACAAGTAAAAAATTTTGATTTGGAAATTAAAGGGTGTCCCAATAGTTGATGTAATTTGATGTATATGGCCAAACTGTTAAACAGTTGTAAACACAGCGTTGAAATTTGCAGAGAAACTGTATTGTTAAGTCCGCTTTAATAACATGTATAAAATTTGAGTTTGGAAATTATAGGGTGTCCCAATAGTTAATGTAATTTGATGAATGTAGACAAACAGCTGAAATCTGTTTTGAAATTGGTTTTTTTTAGCAAGAATTATTGTTTATCTCGTTATCGACTTAATATTTAATCACAGTAAAACTTTCATTACTTTAACTTTAATTTCTTCTTATTTTAAAATATTCCTTAGGTATTTGCTTCGAAATTTGTCCAAAAAATTATGGTTTTTAATTATACAGAAAAAATGGGTCTTTTTCTTAAGCAATTGACCTTGATATTTGCAAGTAAAATTAAATTACAATTCTCGTCGTGTGTTTTTTAACTAACTTCTTAAGCTGTCTTGCCATTACTTGGTGAACATAATATTAGTGTCTGGATGTACATATCTATTTTATTGAAAAACAACAAAAAAAGAAAAATCAAAACAAAGAAAAACAAAACTAATGCTCATTTATTCCTGCGTGCAGATTCAGTTCATTATCCCTTTTTCAGTGTTTTAATATTAAATTTTCTCTCTTGTTTTAATGTCGTGCAAGGTGGTTTTTGTTTTTTCATCTCAGAGTGAAGAAACGTTTTGAAGGTCACAAGTAAATACGTATTTGCCATTTTAAACTGCTGTTGATTCAACGCCCCCTTATAGAAACAACAAAAGCCTTCCAATGTAAGATGATGCCCAAAATTTAACAAAAATACTAAATCTTTTCTCGTTTTTACCTGTTTGTTTTATTGCGCACTCTACAAATATTAACAAGGACGTCTCTAGAAATAAAAGCCAATAAAGACTACAACGCAAAAGATTTCAAGCACATCCTTTGAAACCGTATATTTTTATTCTTTTCCTTTGTTTTTTCATACGAAATTTGTTTGTTTTCATGTTGTTATTGTTATTGTTGTTGGCATTATTGTTAGCTCTTTTTTTAAAAGGTTATTGTAAAAACCCTTGAATTGTTTACGTCTTTGTTTATCCTACTGTTGTTTGAAAATTATAAGAACGCTGCTTAGGCATTCTCTAAGGAGTGCCAGCCAAACTGTTGAGCAGCAAAAACAGACAAAATAAAAAAAATCGCTATATTTTACTGCCAGACTGTCAGTGAATTAATGAACATTAAAGTATTTATGCAAAGAAAAAATGTTAAAGATTTTTGCACTTTTACTAAAGGTCAAGGTCACATTTATGTGTCATACAGATTTAAACGTTAGTCAAAAAATGTTGGTTGCACACAAAAAATAAAATTGCAAAGAAATTTTATTTTCAAGTTGTTCTTAAATCTGAATACATATGGTAAGTAATTCCAAGGCTGTCTTAAATTTACCTCTTTTAGTGCAATGAGTGACACTTTTTCAACAGCCTTGTTTAAAAGCGTAAATCTATAAAATAAGTTTTTTACTTATTATTCGTACTTTTTTAAGTTGACCATTTTATAGTTTCACAATAGTTTTTGAAAACATAATATAATTGAAAGCAAACATAGCATGATTATTTGAAACCATATTTTAGACGATAAAAAAGAGAAGACATTAATACGGGAACTATTACATGTCCCTCAGTAAAACTACTAGAAATTTGAAACCAAGTAGCTCTCTTAAAGCTATTTAATTTCGCAAGGCGACTTGAGAATAAAAAAATATCCTGCCATTTGGTCTTTTTTTATTAATCGTTAAGAAAACTTTTTCTATTTTTGAAAAATGCTATATAATGAATTTGGTTTTTGTCGTCAAAAATTATTAAACTCACCATGTCAATCATATTTGGCAGAAATATGACTTTTGGTCATGTCCTGTTAATAAAAAAAATCGGACCTAGAAAAAAAGTTCTCCTTAGAATAACTTATCCTACCTGTTGTTCGATACTTTTGTTTAGCAAAAGCGACTTTTAAGGTCAACGAAAGTTCAGAAACCTAAACTTGGACACAGAACACTCTTAAATTCCATTTTCTCCCGCCCCCTTTTGTGGGCAGTGAAATAAAGGATTAATTTAAAAATAATGTAAATATTAAATTTAAGTTTTTTAGTTTTTATTTATTTTATATTATTTTTGGTAAATTCCAAAAAGCTTTTATGTTGAGGTTGCCTAACCAGCCAGAATTATTAATAAAAATAAATATGTTGTTATAATTTTTGGTAATAACCGTCGTTACTGGCTGTGTACTTTGGATGTTCGGCGAGCGCTTTCGATGTGATAACATCATTTTCAAGCCGCGTTTTTTTACACTATCTCTTCAGTTTAAACAAAAACGCGGCTTGAAAATGATGTTATCACATCGAAAGCGCTCGCCGAACATCCAAAGTACACAGCCAGTGACGACGGTTATTACCGAAAATTATAACAACAGTTTATTATATACTGGCGGAATCAACCCAATTAATTTAATAAAAATAAATATTTTAATTTACTTTATTCATGCTTGATTCCTTCAAATATAAATAGTTCATGATATTCTCATGAAATATTTTTTTTATTTAAAACTACAAATTGAAATGTATTGCTGCGGGGAAAGCATGTGCATGAATAAAGTAAAATAAAATAAGATTCCGAATAATAAATTTTCATATTAAAAATAAATATTTATAATTTAATTTGAAAATCTGTAATTAATTTATTTATAATAAAAGATTTATAATAGAAGCGATAAATTAAATTTAAAACAACTTTCCTTTTGCACTACGATGATGATAAGTGGCATTGTTCCTTTCTTCTTCATCATTTGTTTCTTCTTCTAAATCTGAGACCGCTTCTTCTGATAACAGCCCAATGCCATGTATTAAAATCTTGAGCATTGTAGGGGTCATATAATGCTACTCATGTATAGTAACGTAAACTCTTCATTTTGTGACCCTTGATATTACTTTAATAAATAAATAAATTCAATTCCAGTTATTTCTGCAGCTAATCCGTGTTACCGTGTTACCATCGTTCGTGTTTCCAAGTCTAGTTTGCGGTACATCCATTATTAGCCCTAATTTACTTCGCAGTCTTCTTTCTTTGCACTTTCTTACGCCATGTTGTATGCTGTCCATCTATTTGGAGAGGATTAAGCGGAGAATATTCAATTATTAAAAACCACAACATTTTAAAAATGACAAAAGGGTATTGAATTTAAATTTGCAAAAGAATAATCGAAAAAAAAAAAAAATTGCGCGATAATGTGCAACGTTTTTTCTACAGTATAATAGTAAAAATCTAAAATTTTATAGCGATATAAAACAGTTTTAGGATCGTGTCTGCCTAACTCTCAAAAAACTTTTTTTTTTTGTAAGAAAAATAAGCATTTGTGTTGTTACAGTGACTTGAAAAAATTAATATAGAAAAAAATGGAATTAACTCGTGAACATTTTCGTGCCATCATTTTTCACAACTTTCGACGTGGATTATCACGACAAGAGTGCATTGATGAACTTAAATCTTTGTATGGCGATGAAGCACCATCCTATAGCACTGTGAAAAATTAGTATAATGAATTTAATCGCGCTTTTGACCGGCCAGAACGTCGAATTAATGGGTTATCCGCCGTACAGCCCTGACTTGGCACCTAATGAATTCTTCTTGTTTCCGCACATCAAGAAAAAATGCGTGGTCAACGATTTTCGTCGCCAGAAGAAGCTGGTGAAGTGTTCAAAAACCATGTTTTAGAGGTGTCTCAATCGGAGTGGAAAAAGTGCTTCGACAACTGGTTTGAGCGCATGCCAAAGTGTATAAATCATGCTGGAGAATACTTTGAAAAACAATAAAACCATTTTTGATTATAAATATTCGCATTTTCACTATTAGGCCAGAAATATATAGAGCAGCCCTCGTACTGTTATATAACTTTGCATATTTCTAAGTAAGTCAAACTATTAATAAAAATATGTAAACCTTTAATTCTTTTCGTACATTTTTTTGATCTGCTCATAAACAATTTTTTTTTTCTTTTTCAGAATTATTCTGCTCTTCCAATTAATTTTACCAAATGTGATTCAGTGTTAAACAGAAATAATAACGTTTAAAAGTTTTATTTTATAAAAAATTTACATAATTTCTTTTAATAATTGAAAAATGTCTTAAACACTAAATTTTTCATAAAAAAAATATAAAAAAAATATTAAAACTAGATTTTTTAAATGTATGTATGTATAATTTGAGTTGTAAAAAACATACTCGTTGCTTTTTAAATATGTTAAAAAGTATTAAAAAGTGTTTTCAAAGAATTAATAATTAATTTAAATAAGTGAAACAAATTAAAAAAATTGATTTTTTCTATAACACATCAGCTGATAAAAATTTATAACTAAATTAAACTTAAACCTCCAAAAAGTGATTTGTAAATAAAAATATTGTTCAACAAATGTAATTTTCTAACCTTGGCTACGTAAACATTGAACTGAATTTTCCTCTTTATGGTGAGTTTTTTATATATATTTTTAACTTTGCTTTTATTCATTAAAGGAAAATAATTTTGTTAAATTGTGATAAGATTACGATTAAGATTACAAAAATATACGGCCCTGTTCTGTAAAACGAACCCGAGTAAATTTCTCGTTTTAAAACGAATTCACATTTTCTTGGAGTCCTCTAAACCGAATTCACACTATTTTACTCATTTTAAAATCGAGTAAACAAATCTGGTCGAAAGTAAATCGAATGCTAAATTATTCTTAAAAATTACTAAAAACACAAGTAAAGAACCATTGGAATAAAAAATTTAGTCTTTATTATTAATCTTAGTTAAATTAAATACATTTTAATATACTTTATATTATAAAAAAGTTAGTTGAAAAACACTATTAAATTGCTTCATATTCTTGCCTCAAGCTTGGTGAAAATTAGGTGCATGAATAAAAACACTTTTTTTGTTAAAATTTTAAACGCACTTACGAATTATCTTTTGTAAACACAAATTAACAAAAAAAGTTCAATTTTAACAAATCTAATTTAAAAACAAATTTTTCACCAAATCACAAAATTCTGCAAATTTTTAATATGGCGATCACAGTTTATTTATATTATTTATAATTGTAACTTAATACAAATGCTCCGGCCATTTTCAATTCTTGCCTTAAAATAATAAATTTGTTTACTTTTTCAATCAACAGCTGGCTTTGGCGTTTAAGTAAAAGTTCGAACTTAATTTCGAATAATGCCAAAGCGAGTCATTTGCAGAACACCAAATAGTAATTTCTTCGGTTTTGAAAATCGCTCGTTTTTTAATACGATTCGGTTTACAGAACAGAGCCGATAATCTCTTAGAGGAGTTTTATTTTCGTTTCTTAAACTAATTTTTCTAAAGTCTTGTTCTCGTTACAAGAAACTCTTCCGGCTAAAATCTATTTTGTTTTGTCCACTGTATAGAATTTAGGCAGATGGCCATAACAACACAAATTTTTATTTATAAAAAATCGCCGAAAAAAATAAATAAAATAAAACCATTTCACAAATGATTTTCTAGTCGCACGACCTAAACCAATGCTGAGTTGCAACAACATCTAATAGTTAGACACGTAAATAAAATGAATGCAGTGAGAGATAGAGTACTCTAAATGAGCTATTAACTTTTAAATCTAGAATTCTCTTTCTAGTACAAACATTTCAAATTGAGTTACACTTTCAATACACTGCAGCTAATTGCTAGACTGGAATAATACAAGCTGGGGATATTACTCAGTTCCTTTCCTATAGTAACAACGGGATTATTTTTAAGACTTCAACTCAGCCTCTGTTTGATAGCAATTAAATAATGTCAATCAGCACCTTCTTTTTTAGTTGCTCTGAGATTTGAAATCAATAAAATTTAGCTATCAGCGACTTTTGAATTTCATGATGTTATTTCATCCATGAATATTTTTAGAATTAATTTTTAATTACATCGCATATAAAATAACATTTTTAAGAATTAAAAAAACATTTGTAATGCTTGTCAATGTTTACTAGTTGTAAAACAGACAACCTTCTTCTATATGACGGACTTTTAAAAGATATGCTTTTAATAGCACTTTGTACGATCCCTATTTAAGTAATCATTTTATGATTACCATGCTATACGTTGATGGTACATGGTAACCATACACGTTGTTTATAATTTTTGATACTTTATTTATTTGATACTGGAACTTTAGTTCGTTATCAAGAACCAAATCAAGGCAATTTAATATCTATACAATTTAATATCTATACAGACTGATATGTTATTCATATAATATGAATTACCAAAAGACATAGTAAGTCTAATTTTATCAGCATTGATGATTAAATAATTTTCATCTATCCAATCTACTATTTGATTAACATAGTTAATATTTGCCTGAAAAGCATCAAAAAAATAATTACACAATATTACTGGCTGTAAATTATCAGCAAAGTCCTCGTCCACACTTTGCAACTTTTGTTACGCAATTCTTGAGTTTGTCGGTGATAGAGAAAACACGAGTAGAAACGGGTACACTATTTCATGTACTTGCAATTCGCTTTTGTTTTGTCATTCGTCTAAGCAATCGAGATCGAAATTGCAGAAACAATATTTGAATGTGTGGACACAAATGCAATTCTGTAAGAGAAATTACAAAAATTGCAGAAACAAAAATTGCATGTCTGGACGGGGACAAAGGCATATGATATAATTGCAGAACAATCATACATTTGTAACAGATCATTAACACACATTACGAAAAAATATGGCCCTAAAATTTACCCTTGCTGCACTCCAGATACTACAATTAAAACAGAACTAGACTTACCGTTTAGTGATTCATATTTACAAAGATCTTATATATTAGAGGATAATAGCCTACAAGCACTAGTTAAAAATCAAATTAAATTAAAAATGAGCCAATTTTTCAAAATGCTTAGCATATGGAATAGTATAAAAAGCTCTCCTCAGATCAAGTGATTGATATTGCTGATTCTCCATGAATTAAGGCATTTCAGTCATTTTGAGCGAAAGATGGGTAGAACTACGTTCACGACTGAAAACATACTGACTATCATGCAGCTTCTACTGATATGCAAGTATTCACTTATTTGATTTTTCATCAAAATTTCAACTACCTTAGCTAATATAGTCAAACTTGAAATGGGTCGGAGATTGCTAATATAATTCGATGCCCCATTTTTTTAAATGTTTATAAAGAAAGGAAATACTATTTTTGTAAGTTTTTAAGAAAATCGATCACAGCCAGTAGAAACATTTCTAATTGACCCACAAGAAATGATGAGTTCTTCAATGGTAACACATCTCAAAAAGTTGTTGATACCCCCAACATCTATGGTTCGAATTTCATTAGCATTGTCAGTTAAACCAAAATTATGTAGTTTGTGCCATAGCTGTTTCATGTTAAGAATATTAAATAGATTATAGTTATATTTATTTATTTTTTTTTGTTATTTCTCATTATCGATTTTGCCCTGATGCAGGTTTTACAAACAATTTTCTGGTTATCATCTGATTTTTTATTTATGTAAGCTTTATGTGCGAAATCATAACGATAAATAGTATTTTACTTCAGGGTAATCTATCCAGTTTGTTTTACAATTATCAATTGCCTCCTTGGCCAACGGAACTATAGAATGTACCTCATCGAGAAAAACAATCAAAATATTAACTTGTTCATCTACGTTGCTTGTTGTATACAATGTTTAAAAATCGCAAGAACTTACAGCCTTTAACAGTTCTTCACTATTGATATCATTGTAATCATAGTACTGCATATAATTTTGAAATATTCTAATAGAAAGAGTAATTCCTATTAAAATTAATGAATGACGTGAAATACCTGGGCACTGTACTCGTCCAAGTTAACTGACCAATGGTGTATCAAAAACAGTAAAAAATCAAATAAGGAAGTTGATTAAAATCTGACTTTTCGAACTAACCCGCTGTATGGTGGTTAAAGCAAAAAGACTTATTTTCGCTATTGAGTACGAATTAAAACCTTCTCGCAATATAAGTATGTCTCTTGTTTGCATTAGATAACACAGTATGAGTGCAGCCTTTTATATTTTTTTTGTATGAGGGCTCATTGGAAAAAACGATGTTATAGATAGATAGGCCAATATCCTTGCAGACTTTGATTTTGCCCATTTTAACTTTAGATAGTGTTTTGCATCGAACTATTATCATAAAATGTTTATATAAAACAAATATATATAACGGACTTGTTACCTTCAATAATGACGTAAATTTTGTTGATATGTCCTATTCAAGTCACAAAAAACCAAAAAAAAAAAAAATATATATATATATAAATTATATAACTTTTCAGTTTAACGAACAGTGCTGACAGAGTAATGGCTCGTTAAACCAGAAAACTACTGTAGTTAATTTTTGATAATATCATAAAAATCCGTCAAACTTATTTAGTTTAAAGCACGGTGGCGTGAATGAATTGATCAGCTCATTTTTATACCCTTCACCACAGAAAGTGAAAAATGGGTATAACTAAGTTTGTCATTCCGTATGTAATTTCTACAATATCCATTTTCGACCCCATAAAGTCTTTATCTTCTGACTTCTTATGATTATCTATTAAGCTGGTCAGTCTAGCAATCGGTCAGATAAAGTGTCGAAAGAAATGCAGCAGGCAGCAGGCAAAACACCACGCCTACCTTTTAATTTTTTAAGTCATCTGGAACAATAAAGTAACTTCAATCAAAAAAAAAAATATGTGGGGCGATAGAGATTTAAAAAATAAGTCAAGTGAAAAAAATGGCGCTGACCCATGATTTCCGAGTTACAGGGCTCTGAAATTTTCAAATTTTATAAAATATCAATAAGGGTGTCATTTTAAAGCTTTTGAAGAGATCTTTAAGGAAACGCTTAATTTTTTTAAAAATGCTTAACCCATTAAGAGCCGATGGCATTTTTATTTAAATATATATACGAGGGCTGCTATATATATTTCTGGCCTGGCAACACTGAGTGCTGCCAAGTGCAATCTGACATTTCCATTGGAAAGTTTGTCATTTTCAAGCATAATCGTACTCAAAACGTTTTGACGTACGACCATTATTTGTGTTGTTTACAGTGACTTGAAAAAATTAATATAGAAAAAAATGGTATTAACTCGTGAACATTTTCGTGCTATCATTTTTCAAAACTTTCGTCGTGGATTATCACGTCAAGAGTGCATTGATGAACTTAAATCTTTGTATGGCGATGAAGCACCATCCTGTAGCACTGTGAAAAATTGGTATAATGAATTTAATCGTGGCCGAAGCTCGCTCAAAGACGAATTCCGTGAAAGTCGTCCAAAAACGGCTGTTAAGCCAGAGAACATTGATGCCGTGCGTGAACTCATAATGCAAGATCGACATGCGACATACCGAGAGATAGAGACATCCTTGGACATTTCTTCCACCAGCATACATTCGATACTACATGAACACCTGGCCGTTCTCGTTGGATCACGCACAATTTGAAAGTAGCTCAAAAAAAGGCTCATGTCGATTGGTGCAAAGAAATGTTGCAAAAATACGATTGCGGTGCTTCAAAAGACGTTTATAAGATCTTCACAGGTGACGAAACATGGATCTATGCGTATGAGCCCGAAACGAAACAACAATCGAACATGTGGGTCTTCAAAGACGAGCAAAATCCAACGAAAGTTGTTCGTGGAAGAAGCACTTTGAAGCAAATGGTCGCCTGTTTCTTCGGCAAAACTGGTCATGCGACGACTGTTCCGCTTAAGCAACGTAGGACGGTCACTTCTGAGTGGTACACTGCAATTTGTTTGCCTGAAGTCATCGGAGAAATTCGAAAAACCCACAAGAGAAGAAACCAGAGCGTTTTTGACCGGCCAAAACGTCGAATTAATGGGTCATCCGCCGTACAGCCCTGACTTAGCACCTAATGACTTCTTCTAGTTTCCGCACATCAAGAAAAAACTGCGTGGTCAACGATTTTCGTCGCCAGAAGAAGCTGTTGAAGTGTTCAAAAACCATGTTTTAGAGGTGTCTCAATCGGAGTGGAAAAAGTGCTTCATGCAAAAGTGTATAAATCATGCTGGAGAATACTTTGAAAAACAATAAAACCATTTTTGATTATAAATATTTGCATTTTCACTATTAGGCCAGAAATATATAGAGCAGCCCTCGTAAATGCAGTACTTAATTTTTTTCTTATTTTTTAATTCTCTGTCACCCCAATATTTGCTTTTTTGATTGGAGTTACCTCACTAAACTTGATTTACATAGATAGTGAAGGGTATAAAAGATCCGCCATAGCCGAACATAGCACCCTTAATTGTTTTTTCCTAAAACGGTTTACCATAATTTAAACATTGAATAAAAATTATTTAAATTATTTTTCTAATAAAAAAATTAAAAATTTACAAACACCAACGAAATAAAATTAATGAGATTTTTTGTGATTTAGTTTTTTTAATCCATTAAAATATTAATCGATTTTGCACCTTTCACAAAAAATAATAATAAAAAACATAAAAATGTGTAAAATTTAGCCCTTTACATATTAATTTATCCATATTTACCCTAACAAATATAATTAATAGAATTACACACAATCATTAATCACAAAATTCTATTGTCTTAAGACAAAACAAGTTTTTGCTTTATTCTTCCAGTCGTGATCAAAATTATTGCCAACTGAAAACTATTTCGATAGCATACATATTTTGGATGATGTAACTCAAGACAAAATGAGTAACGAAATCAATATCTTCTTTGGTCATGTAAAACTTAAATAACTATTTAGTAAATGAACTCTAGAGTATTAAAAAACAAGGTTAGAAATACACGTGCTTAAAAATAAAAAGAAGTAAATTTAATCGATTATGTTTTTAAAATAAATAGGAAAAGTGTTTTGCAAATATTTAAGCAATAAACAAAAATTTAATTATCTGAAAAACTAGAAATTTATTTAAGTAGCAGAAACTTTGTGGTGAAACAAATTTAAATCAAATATAATTTGAGATGAATTTGAAAAATTTGAAAATTGTTAAAACTTGAGCCAGAAATGTGGTACGGGTATAAGTTCATTTTCGAACAAAATGTAACTTAAGCTTGACTGACTTACATAAGTTCACTTGTAAAAGTCTATGCTGTTAAGAAACCTGAACAAGTCGTTCTTATGGTGATGGCGTTCAATGTCGTCAAAGTGTAGAGACTAGTTCTACAACGCTCTGCTCTGCTTCCATTGATTGCTATTTTCGTAGTACAATATTAAGCCAAAATATAAAATTCTCATTATTGTATCAAATGCATTAACATTAATTCAAATAAAATTCCAATACATGGCAAACGAATATTACCTTCGTAGTACATCATTATATTAAGAAACATTTAGGAAATATTTGATAGCAATGATTTATTGGTAGTAAACCATACCACAGAAGAACTTAATTTCGTCAACATTTAATTTACGACACTAAAAACTATTTAATGCCTGCTTTACTGAAGTCCTGAAATAATTGCAAATTGCGGCAACACAAATTGTGATCAGATTTTGACTGACAAACAATTGTACAACCCGATATGTATTCAATCCAAGTTTAAAAAGTCTTCGTACTAATTTTAGTTATATATGTACACTTACCAAAAATGTACCACAATTTTTTAAAGCGGGTAGATACAAATTTGATTATTATATATCGTCCAAACTCGTTACTCAATTGCTTTTTTAAAGCGACTTGAAAAAAAGAAGGTTATCATTTCGTCTGAATGTAGTTTTTTTACGTTTGTGGCAGCAGAACTTAGCCATTGCTAAACAATTCATAATTTTAAAAATTAAAGGGTGTTCCCATACAGCATTCATATTTTTTACGTGTATTATGAAGCGTAAAGGGAACCACTTCAAAAACTGCTTATTACTATAGCACTAAATAGCAAAAAGTAATAAAAAATAACTCTTAAAATTAGGCGACGTAATTTCAACCTATATGGGCCTATAGTTTGAACCGTAATAGACAAGCGTTTGAAAATTAGACAAAATTACTATGACCGTTATAACAAGTATAAATTTTGTAAATTATAAATTTAAAGGTGCCCCAACAGTTCATTTAATTTGAAATAAAGTTACTTATAAACTTTATTAAAAATTCCGCTGTAAGAGCAATTTAAAAATTTGGAGTTGTAAATTAAAGGGTGTCCCAATGGTTAATGCAATTTGATGTATATGATCAAACTTTTGAACGGGTACAGGAAGGCAACTAAAATGTACAGGGAAGTGAACCTGTATTGTTACGTCCGCTGTAACGACAAGTCAAAATTTCAATTAAGAAATTAAAGGGTGTTCCCATGTCGCTAATGTGCCCTAATCGTTGATGTAATTTGATGTATATGGTCATGCCTGGGCAAAATATTGATTTACTGTGTCAGAAATAATAAGTCCATGTTCATAATGATTATTTAGTACAAGCAAGCGTCGTAGGATAAATTTATTTACAGGGATTTAAAAGCAACTGACGAAAAATCGTGGAAATATAGCTTCTGTTAATTGATCTGCAAATAAAGGCTTCTGAAGGCCCACTGTATGACCTTTTGAAGATGTCATTGTGGGGTCTTTTTAGAGACTAGCGGAATGAATTATCGATGCAGACCATTAACATTATTGGTCTCATTTTGGCACCCCTTGTTCCTCGAAGATTTCTGGTACCAGGTTTGTAATTTCAAATTATATTAATTGCCCAACTTTTAATTTGGTTTTAGTTGTTGTAGACTGTCGACCATTTTTCTCTTAAAATAGTCTCGTGACTTCAAACAATTGTTATTGATTAGTGTCTTAGCATATCTGCCAGCCCATGATCCTAAGCCTAATGCTCAGGAGCATATTTATTCACAATTAGCGCTGCCGTCACAGTCTCTGTGACGCAGTCTGCAGAAAATTTTTTTGATCAAATAAGACAAGACCAAACTTTTACTCTGTTGCAGGTAGCCTCTACGAGGAGGTAAAGGTCGAACTTAACTTCTTTAATGTCAAAAATTTCAACTAATCTTTCTTATAAACAACATTTAAAAAAAAAGAAAAAATTGAAAATCATTTTTTTTACCAAACCCTGTTGTGAAATGTATTTTTTTGTTTTAATTTAATTTTGATAAATAAGAAAAATTTTAAAAAAAGTATTTTCATGTTTCTAAATTCTTGGTTTCTAATTTCGAAGGTACTAAAATAAACAGACGTCAGGCACAGACATAAACAAACAAAAAAAAAAAAAAAAATACACGGGCAAATACAAGTAGTATTAAAATAAAATTCTGGTAAAGATATAAAAACAAAAATAAAAAACCTTAACCTACAACACATGAAACTTAATTAACTAACGTTAACACAATAATATAGACTCTAGACCAGAAAAAAAAGAAACGTAATAATATCAATGACGTACGTAATAGACAGATGTAGTCGCAAACAGAATTGCAAATAAATATTATTTGTACAGAGTGCAATGTTTTAATTATTTGGGTTTTTGCTACCAGACTATTAATAGCGATGTGATCATCGACGTGGTAGATGGTAATCACTTCTGATCATTAAATATCTATTTATTTTTCGAAAATTACAACGATCGTTTGAGTAAATTTGAATTAAATATAATTCGTAAGTTAATTTACTTTAATCGAGCTTGATATTCTTCATAAAATATTTATTATTGGATTCTATCCAAATTTTGTACTTACTTCTTTGAGCATTGAAAACGGCGTAACGGTAACTGTGAATGGGCAGCGATACGTGATATGATTAAAAACTTTTTAACATCACATCTGCATGCTTTGGGCTTGATTAAAGTGTAGTATCAGAAAGACGATGACACATCGCACACAGTCTGGACTACAGTGGAATTGCTGCAGACTTCCTTCCGCAATAAGTCATTTCAAGAAATGTTGATGGTTGATTGGCCTCCAAGGTCGCCTGATTTAACTGTTCCCGAATTCTTTTGATGGAGATATCTGAAAAGCAAGGTTCATGAAAACAAACTAGAAACGCTTAAGTAACTCAAACAAAATATTTGTGATGATATGAATAAAATACCGCGTAAAATGTGTGAGAATGCAAGGCAAACAGAGGTGGACATTTATCTAATTTGGTATTCCACACATAATTGCCGACATTTAATAAAACATTTATCAATGTAGGATCCGTTCTCTTTTATTTAGTCAAAAATGATAAACAAACGGACACCCTGTAGAACTTTCAGGGAATATCAACCATATATTACCAGGTACGAGGTATCTATATAACTTCTGATGTGACAAACAAGAATGGATTGGATCATTCGGCTAATTTGGAAAAAGTAGCCACTACAACTTACACTATCGCGGATCGTATAGTTCACCAACACATCTCCTTTATCATAACTTTTATCTGTGCTATCTGATACCTGTCCTACTGCAAATTTTTTCATAACCCTATTTCTTTATCGAAGTTGGTTGCAAAAAATGGCTGTTGAAGCTTGAATGCTAGGAAAAAGATATTCGCATTAGGTTTCGACTGGTACGAACAGTTTCTATTACGTTCTTCTCTTGTATAATATGTTGCAAGTCGTTCAACACCACTTTCACACCAGTCATTCTCAGTATCAACACTTTAAATTTTACACTGCATTTAACATAAATTGCAAAAAATTCAGAAATACTAAAACTTGGTTAGTAGGCTTATTAATTACTAATATATATTTTAATAAAAACAGACTAAACAAGTAAGAGTGCTACATTCGGTTATACCAAATCTTTTATACCCTTCACCATACATGTAAATCTATTTTAGTAAAGTAACTCCAATCAAAAAGCCAGATATTGGTGTGACAGAGAACTAAAAATATGACAAATACTAATTTAACATAAAAATGTCATCGGCTCTTAATGGATTAGGCGTTAAGGATCTCTTTAAAAGCATTTAATTGATACCCATTATCTGGTCTTGGCATAAAAAATAATGCCGGCGATATAAAAACTAGAAAAACTGACAGCGGCACCTGAAAGCCAATATTTAAAAAAAATTTTATATTTTGAACTGGTTGCAAAAATAATTGTTCAAGCTTATAGGTCTTATTTTATTTTTTACTTTTTAGTTCGATTAATTATTTTAGGGACATAAAAAAAAAGCTGAAAGAAAATTACAAATGAAAATTTAAAAAAAAAGTTTTTAATTTACGATTTTCAGTTTGGTTTTTTTTTATATATCTGTACGTAGAAAGCAATATGTACCAACTAAGTCATTAGCCGAGAACTGCTGAGCCGACTTTTGTCAAATGAAAGCATTCGTTAGCGGCTCGTAGTCAAAAATCTTGAACCTTTGTTTATAGCGCACAAGTTTATGTATTTTTAATACGCGAAGATTATTTTAGTGGCACATAATTTTTGTTTACAAAACCTAATGCATACTTAAAATAATTTATCTTTTTTAAACACCTAACTGCAAACCCTAAATATTTTACGACAGCAGAAAAAATACATTCATTCAAATAATCGTACCCTACTTATTATGTAGTCAATTGTGTGTGTGAATCGCTGTGCAAACGATTCTAGGTGAAACTTTGTACTGCTGAATTATATGGGCAGATATGATGATGCGATTGGTCACACATTTATTTTTTTTCTTTTATTTAATCATTTTGTTTTACAAATATTTCTAATTTGTAGTAAAAAAAAACTAAAAATATTAACTAAGTTTTGTTGCTCTGTTATAAACAGCACATTGCCGAACCTTTTGTGCGCTACAGGCGCTGCTGGCCATACGAGTATTTTTATTTAATTGTTTTTAGGAACACAATTTTAGTTATCGAGTTGTGCGTTGGACGATCCCTTGTGATTAAAATCGTATTATGTTTGGCACATTCTTAAACACAAGTCTGAAAAGCACAGAAAAAACTGGTGATTAAATCATTAATTTTGAGATCAGCAGGCTTGTTCTGTAATTCTCTTAGCTAAATCTAAATCTCGATCCCTAAAAAGCTTAAAATAAATTACGGCCAAAATTTTATCTGTATCTTCAAATTTGTATTCTAAATATTTAATCGCTTAGTTAAAATTGTATATTTTTGCCGTGGCTAATTTGCTCTTAAAATAAACAATGAAATGTAATTTTTAAAAGTTATTTTAAAATGCACACTAAAGTTTTCTCTATTTAACCGACTTCAAAAAAGAAGGAGCTTATCAATTCGACTGAATGTTGCATAAGTGTCCATATCCTTTTCAAAATTTTTCAGAGCTCCTCCCAAGCTGTTAAGTCTTATCGCTAAGGTGTCCTATTTCTCACTAAAATTTTTTGAGTCCGGTGGAATTTACAAATTAACTCTTTTTTTCTATGTGACTTCAATGAAATATGGTTTCATACCTGTCATGGGAAAATTCTCTATGCTCCTTCAAATATTGAATGAGCACAAAAATGTTTCTGGCGCTTTGTAAACCATTTGGTCGTTGTTTCCATGTAAATGGGCTCATCCCCTAGAGAAATACAAATTTTAAAAGTGCCCAAAACCCGTCCCAACTCGCGCTGTTTAATATTCCAAGTATGGAGAACTATAGAAGGACATCTCGCAAATAAATTCTATTCATTTTGGTTTTGGCATCTTTCGTTATTTGCATGAAATTTGGATTTTGGATGCATAAACCGAATTTTTATTCCTTTAACAGGGCTAAGTTATCTTTTTAACAGAGCTCTGTTAAATTAAAAGATTTGTGTAAAAGTGTCATCGAAATGCAATGGAATTGATAGTGGTCTTCAGTTTAGATCAAATAGCAAAAAAATTCTTTAGACTGAAAATTGTAAAATTTCCTAATTCATTGTTCAAGATTAATTAGCGGATGCTGATCATGGAAAAATTAATCATTTTTAACACTTCGGCAATTGACCAGCTGATGTTCGTTAATATTTTTTGAAAAATATAGTTGTCTTTAAAGCACTATCCAAGGTCAAGGGCATATTCATTCAAAATCACTTTTTTCTCGTTTTAAAGACCATTAAATGACGCGTAAAATGATCGAAGTTTAATTTTTTGGCCTTTCAGAAGATTTATACAACTTCGTAATTTACTTAATTATTCTTTTAGTTTTCAATTTTTTTTTTTACATTTTGCAACAATATCGCACAATAGCATTTATATTTAGTATTAAATATGTAATTTAAAACAAACAAATGTTTCTTTTTTGTCTATTTTGTTATAGATTTCCATTTGGAAAATAAATACATTTTGTTTGTTTTTTTTTCTTTTTGTATTTTAATACTAACAGATAAACAATATTCGGTAACATAAAGATTTTTGGCATTTCCGCTCTGTAGCTAGCAACATATAATTCGCCTTAAACCTTCTTTTAATATCTAAAAATTAAAATTTTCAAAAGTCGTAAGTTCGGTAAAATATAGGTTAATTTTCAATTGCTAATTTCATTATTTATAATATTTGTAATAAATAAAACAACATCAACTTTGAATTGAATCAGATGATGCTAATGGACCTAAAGCATGCTACCGGTTTGCTTCAGCGTCCCCTAAATTTGATAATATACAAATCACTTCTGCAAATGCAATAATAAGCAAAAGTGACATAATAGATGCTAGCATTTTTATTATTTCGTTTATCTCAATTTTAATAAAATTTAGTTTAAAAAATAAAATTCTATCAAATAACAACAAATTTTTACTTAAATTTTTAATTTTTTTCCAATCAGGATGTGAACCATAGATCTTATAAATGAATGAAAAATGACTTATTTTCGGCTTTTTGGTTCATTTTTAATTTAATTTCTAAACATTTTTAGAAAGAAAAATTATTTACAAATGTATGCGGACGTTTTATAAAGAAAACAAGAAAAATTAGACGCTAGGCAGAATGAAATGCAGCATTTTCTGGACCGCCACATCATTCATCAACATTGTTCGCATCTATCTACCTTATGTTATGTACGTTGTAAACATCATCTATTTCACCAACTAATCTTAATATTAATTTGGTAAGACGAAGTCCACACACAACTTAAAGCATTTCTTTGTCGTTCTCTTTGTAATATTTTTAATATTTTTTTTTTGTTTTCAGAAAATCGTCTCTAATTGTTTTCATTATTTTTACAAAGAATCTTATTAAAATTATTTAGAATTATATTTAATTTTTTTTTAAATATTGGAAAAATTTATGCATAGATTTGCAAAATTTGTTTTACGCACTACCGCATTGAAAAACAGAAACTTTCTTTTATTTCAACAAATTTAGATTTTCATTGTTTTTTTGATTATTCTGTTTATTGTATAAATTAAAAAGCTTTTAATACACACAAACGATATTTTCTTTATTTAACCAAGTCAGCACCCTTGATTTTGGGGTCATTGTTGTTACTGTATATAATGAATAGCTATGAGTTACTTAAATTTAACATTAAGGCGATACTTTTGGAGCCTACACAAACTTTATTCAAATGAGAAAAATATGTAAAAATGCCATCAAAAAACCGACCAAGTTTATATAGGGAATATTTAATTCTCTATTAAATTTAATAAACTAACACTTATTATTTTTGTTTATTAATTTGTATATAAAAATAAATATCAAGTGCAATGAAACCAAAAAAAAATACAATAATAATTAAACAATTACGCAATGCGCGCATTTCAATTTGCAACAAAAGAGAAACCAATAAACGCACCAAAACTAATGAAAATACTTTTAATTAAATTTAGTATAAGAAACGTAATAATAAAATATTCAATTGCGGTAGTACCCTACAATATTTGAGAACAATAAAACTGTTAAAATTCTAAATGACAACTGTTGCACGTTCATTATTCATTATTCTTTATAGAAAAGCAATATTTTAAAATAAAATCAAAGAGTGGTAAAGAATAATAAACCGAAAGAGTTGCTATAAATTGTGCATCAAAATAATAAGGTCAAGTATTTTCGAGTAGTTTATTCAAGACGACTTTACCGTAAGCTCTATTTGTCCAAAGAGTTTAAATTATTGGAAAATTTATTTAAAAGAAACCAACAAAACGGAGTGGTTCAATACCTTGACAACTCTACAAGCCTTGTAGGCAGGGGTTAGGTTATTGGAAAATCACCTTCCACAAAACCTTGGTGTCAAATTTCACCTTTTTGCTAGAAACACATTTCGTTCATATTATTACAAAAACAGTATTTGGCAACCATATACATTCAGTGCAAAACTGACTGCTTAAACCTCTATGACACTGGTACAATTAGGCTTCACTATAGATTCTACAACAAGATATTGCTCCTATACACAAATGCCAAAGTTGTAAAAGAATTTATTTCAAATCAAAATAATCGTCATTTTAATTGGAGACCATATTTTTCTGACCTAAACATAACTGAAAATGTTTGACGTAGACCTTCCTGCAAGGGTCCTGAAGGACAATCCAAAAATTTTCAATCAGTAATTCTAGCAATTTAGGACCCCGGAAAGCGATTTTTTTTTTTTGATCATTCGAAGTCAAGTCAGTTCTGAAGTTATTTTTATCAAGGTAGTTAGCACGCGCTATTAAAATGTCAAAATTATATAAATAAATTTAAAACAAATTGTTCTCATTATTAAATAACAAAATTTGTGAAGCATTTTTAATTAAAATAAGTTAAATGGTTTTAATATTATGGATAATTTTTTTATTGTATTTTTTGTTTATACACGCAAAGAAAAAATATGGTTGAGGTAACCATAATCTAAGTGCAACATATTATAGTTGTATTATATGGTTATTAACAAAACATAGTATTGTAACATTTAATAAAAATAAAGCTGGTCTTGCCATCATATTGTGGTTTAGCATTACAATAACATGGTAAAATATAAAAATGATTATGTCTAAATATAAACATTAAATGGTTAAATTAAAACATCATAATATGGTTGAAAATATAATGTTATATAATTGAATTATAATATAGTCTCGTAAGTGAAAATATTTACTAATACATATAAAAGACTTAGTTTTTTATTGTTTAATTTATTATTGATTTATCACTTTGTTTTGAAAAACATAAATTCACAAAAAAGGCAATTATTTGCTTATTTTATATAAGTAATAATTAAACGGCTTTACCACATAGGCTACAAGAATCATTTATACAAAAAATATTATCTGTAAGCCCACATAACTGCATCTTATCTTCATACATTCCTACGGGAACATACATTTATGGAGTAAACGTTATATTCTCGTATTGAAGATATACGGTACGAAATGGTAATTCGGAACTGACTTCACATTTATCCAAGAATTCTAACACGTTAAACTGGCATCTGCGGTTGTTACATAATATCAATTATTGTTAGTGTATAATGTGACAGCTTTAAATAAAAAATATGTAAATGGTTTTACAATTGTGCTTAAAACATACATATATGTACATGTTTCATTTATTTTTAAAATGTTTTGCTTACCTTTTTATTTGTTTTCATATTTTGTATATTATTTTTAATTTTTTATTTTAAACATAAATTTTTATTTTTTCCATTTTCTCTAACAATAAAAATAAAAACAATTTAAACTTTAAGCTAACAAAAACTTACTAAACTGATAGAAAAGCATTCTGTAAAGACCTATTTTATTTTTATTTTTTAACGCAAACATTATTTTGCTTGCTTTTAATCAAACTCTGATTAATAAAAATATATTATGGTTATTATAATAAGTTTTAAAACTTTGGTTGTTGTTCAAATTTTTACGTTAAGCCAACCATGTTGTATTTTTTTGCACAGTAACCACAAATTGTGACTGAAGTATTGTTGAGAACAACTATAATTTGTATTTATAAGATCATTTTGGGAATTTTTATAATATTATTTATTATATTATGTTAATATACCATAACATTTTCAAATAAAAATGCAATTTATGATGATGAATTGGAGTTCATGCTGTCACAAGTAGGGGCCGTTCCTACAGAAATAAAGAAGATCACAGAATTAAAAAAAAAAACACCTGTATAAATACGCCTTGAAACACCGCTTTTGTTTACTAAATTTAACGTTTAAAGAAAAACAATTTTAAACTATATATTAAATATCAGCAATGGCGTTTATAGTGTCAGCACCGTTAATTTAACTGGCCGAGGAGCATATAAGTGAACATTTTAGAATAAATCTACAGAATTTGCAATTTTAACCCCGTCCACATGTGCGTACATTCTTGATATTTTTCCTACAGCCTCCTCTTGTTTTGATATATATATATATATATATATATATATATATATATATATATATATATATTTGGTTGTATGGAGCACCACCTGTTGCAAGAGCTTCTTTTTTTAATTGGTGTAAAATATATTCACATTATAAATAGAACATTTTTTTTAAGTTGCACATTTCCAACCACTTATGTCGTGTACGAGGACTGCACTATATATTTCTGGCCTAATAGTGAAAATGCGAATATTTATAATCAAAAATGGTTTTATTGTTTTTCAAAGTATTCTCCAGCATGATTTATAAACTTTTGTATGCGCGCAAACCAGTTGTCGAAGCACTTTTTCAACTCCGATTGAGACACCTCTAAAACATGGTTTTTGAACACTTCAACAGCTTCTTCTGGCGACGAAAATCGTTGACCACGCATTTTTTTCTTGATCTGCGGAAACAAGAAGAAGTCATTAGTTGCCAAGTCAGGGCTGTACGGCGGATGACCTATTAATTCGTCGTTTTGGCCGGTCAAAAACGCTCTGGTTTGAGCCGATGTGTGAGAGAGCTCGCATTGTCATGGTGAACAATGATTCGTCTTCTCTTGTTGGTTTTTCGAATTTTTCCGATGACTTCAGGCAAACAAATTGTAGTGTACCACTCAGAAGTGACCGTCCTACGTTGCTCAAGCGGAACAGTCGCCACATGACCAGTTTTGCCGAAGAAACAGGCGACCATTTGCTTCGAAGTGCTTCTTCAACGAACAACTTTCGTTGGATTTTGCTCGTCTTTGAAGACCCACACGGTCGATTGTTGTTTCGTTTCGGGCTCATACGCATAGATCCATGATTTGTCACCTGTGACGATCTTATAAACGTCTTTTGAAGCACCGCAATCGTATTTTTGCAACATTTCCTTGCACCAATCGACACGAGCTTTTTTTTTAGCGACTTTCAAATTGTGCGGGATCCAACGAGAATAAACCTTTTTTACGTCCAGGTGATCATGCAGTATCGAATGTATGCTGGTGGAAGAAATGTGCAAGGATGTCTCTATCTCTCGGTATGTCGCATGTCGATCTTGCATTATGAGTTCACGCACGGCATCAATGTTCTCTGGCACAACAGCCGTTTTTGGAAGACCTTTACGGAATTCGTCTTTGAGCGAGCTTCGGCCACGATTAAATTCATTATACCAATTTTTCACAGTGCTATAGGATGGTGCTTCATCGCCATACAAAGATTTAAGTTCATCAATGCACTCTTGTCATGATAATCCACGTCGAAAGTTTCCATTTTTTTCTATATTAATTTTTTCAAGTCACTGATACAAACACAAATAATGGTCGTACGTCAAAACGTTTTGAGTACGATTATGCTTAAAAATGGCAAACTTTCCAATGGAAATGTCAGATTGCACTTGGCAGCACTCAGTGTTGCCAGGCCAGAAATATATATAGTAGCCCTCGTATTGGGGAACCCAAGCTATTTAGTTCAGTAATTAAATCCTTTCATTGAGTTTCTACATAAGTCTTATCACCTCTTGTGAATCCTTTGACTATATCCCAATGAGTTTGCATAAACTCAATAAGCGCATCGTCCTGTCGTGAGTTTTTATGTTTTCCCTTAAAGCAGACTTTTTTTAAGTTATTCAAAATTTTTAGAATTAAAATTATATTTTTATTTTTTTAACTGAAAATTAAGGAAATAAAGACATTAAGCCATGTTGTTTTGAAAGCAATTTGAAACTGATATTATCGTTTTTCATCACACAGCAAAATCATAATTTCTTCTTTGATACAAATCGGAATTTCAAATTGATATGACAAAACGATTCAAAAAAATACATCACATCTTTTATCGTTTTCAAATCGCTTTTGTTTTTCATCACATACCTGAATAAATTTAAAATTTTAAAATTTTTAGCTGTCAACACTTTAAAGAATATATCACCTCAAATTTAAATCTTGCGTTATTTATGAAATAACCTTTATGTATTTAAAAATTTATATCAAAAACCACTTTTAATACACGAACAACAGAATCAAAATACTTTGAAAATACATCAAACAGTTGTAAAGAGCCAAATTTACAAAATTTAGCACGAGCATACAGAGGAGTATGTAGCTGATCTTAACTTTTGAAGCTGGATCCTATCTATTATCCAGCGATGGCGCTATCTGGCCTTAACGTTGGGTACCTCGCACCTAAAAATTTACCTAACATTAGAATTTCTTTAATTTTTGTCTGATTTTTTAAAGTTATACATAATCTTAAAGGCCACATCAATTCCTGCAAAATGTTGCTTATCTACATATTTGTGTTTAAAACTAAAATTTTTTATTTTTAGATACTCTGATCCAGTTTTTTTTAATTTTGGATACAATTTTCAGTGGGTAAATTACTGCATTCGATATCGATCGAAATTTACACTTAAATTCTATTGAAATTTGTTTAAATTTTTACAGTAGTTACCGAGAAAATTTTAACATTTTTCTGCCATGATAATTTTTCGATGTTCAATCTAAAAAAATCCAAAATTATGACATTTTTGTGTATTGGGCCACCAATCTATTTTTTTTAGATAGAAAAAGAGTATATAAAATTCTTTATTTTTGTTTTCTTATAAAAGATAGGAGTACTTAAATTTGACATCAAAATTTTGAATTTACCCTAAATTTTCTAAATATTAAAATCTTGTTCCATTATTTTATTTTTTATGCATATGAATAAAAAAGTTCGTAAAAAAGCAATTATACCTGAAAAAAGACTTAAAAATCCAACTGCTCCAACATAACTAAAGGAATATCAGTCCGATCACACTGAATTTTGAGATATTGTGTTCTTTTTTTTTTTTGGACTGATACTGCAAAGGCCATGCACAAACTGCATATGAATCCAAAGTTGAAAATTGTTTGATAAAAAAAAAATTAAATCAATGCTCGCAAACAAAAATGAATTTAAAATTAATTATTTTACTTGGATGGATACCGTTGCTGAATTCTCAACCTACAGCGCATTAGATGAAGCTCCTTGCAAATCTTATGTTGGTTTATGTTTGAAGTTCAAGAAAAAAACGTTGGCCAAAAAACTTTCCTCAGTTTTGAAAGATGAAGTTTTCGAAACGTTTAAAGAATTGCTTAAAAAAAAAGAAAATCGACCTGTCAAGGCAGCACGCATCACCAATAGTCTTCCTAGCGCATCACCAATAGTCTTCCTAGCTCATGGAGAGATATAACGATCACAGTACATCAAGTATTTTGTCATAGTCAAATTGGAAATTCTTCTCCTTGGAGAATTAACAGAAGAAGCATAAGAAGCAAGAAACAGCGATTTTAAGTACATTCAAATATTGAGTTCTAAAAAATGTTCTTGGCAGTCACAAAATTCAGACACTTTCTTAAGCCTATTGTTATCTGCCGATCTTCTACTCTCATCAATGAGAAAACGTTGAATTAATTATGAGGCTTCTTCATCTTCTAACAAAAAATATATCACATAATATCACAGTTTATTTTATAGAAAATAGATAATACTTTGCGAAAAATAGGTGATACTTTCAAGAAACTGTCGTAAATAGAAAATAAACGAAAAAACTCGTTTTCATTTAAAGTTTTTAATACTGATTGTTAATTTTAGATATGCCTCTTGGTGAACCCTTTTGTTTACGTAGAATTGTTTTTTACAAACATTTCTACATTTATTATTATTTATTTATCACATATTGGAACACTTATATTCAAGACTGCATAGTTTTGCACGTAAGAATGATATTGAGGAGAATTTTGTTTTGGTTTAATAGCAGTTGGTTTATCTATACTCATAAAAAATCAAGTGAGAGTGCTATATTGTATCTGCCGAATCTTATATACCCTTCTCCATCTATGTAAATCTAGTTTAGTAAAGTAACTCTAATCAAAAAAGCAAATATTGGGATGACAGCGAATTAAAAAATAAAAACAATTGGTTCTGCATATATATAATTTTACATAAAAATTCCATCGGCTCTTAATGGATTAAGCGTTTTTAAGAAATTTTAGTATTTCCTTAAAGATCTCTGCAAAAGCTTGAAAATAATACCCATATTGGTATTTAAAAATTTTTGAAAATTTCAGAAGCCCGTAACTCGGAAAGTATGGGCGAGCGCAAATTTTTTCTCTTAATGTTTTTTTCTTTTTTTTTAATTCTCTATCACCCCATGTATTTTTTTTTTTTTTTTGATCGGAGTTAGGCGTGGTGTCTTGCACGCTGTGTCTAAGGACATGACCCGATCTTGCTGTTCTCCAATATCACCTCTATCGACTCTAAGTCTGATCGATTGGTGTATTTAAATTTTTGCCGAAATCAAATTTGCAACGGCACTAACACGGACGCACAGACGGACATCGCCCTTCGACTTTGCTATGCATAAGAAGTCAGAATATATATACCTTATGGGGTGGGTAATGGATACTATAGGAATTACACTTTTTGTTGTAAAGGGTTTAATAAAATAATATAACAAAATCTCAATATTTTTGGCTGACCTCCAACGTTAACTTAAATCTAATGAAAAAATATGCAACATTAAGTTAAAGGAAATCCTACGATTCTCAAAATAAAAACAAAAAAACATCAAATTGGAATTTTGTGCTCTTTTGCCCATAAAGTCTACATATGGACCAGGGCTTTTCTGTCTAAAAAATTAGATTAGTGTCCCTTTTTCAGCTAAAACACACAAAAATTCAATAATTTTGGATTTTCTGAATTGAAAGTCGTATAATTTTTAAGCCAAAAAAAATTATAAATTTTAATTTTAACCCTCTAGTGCGCAAGAAAACCAAATTAAATAAAATACTACTTAAACGAAAGGAAATGGTTTAAAAACAAACTTTTGTTCTAGCAGTTTGTAAAATTTTCATTTATAAGGGCGCAGGAGGCGAAAAATCCTTTGATGCAAATTTGCATCATTGCGCATTTAGCGCAAAGTACTTACCATAAAAAAACAATACACACTATAATATTGTAATAAAAAAAGAGTGTAACTTATGTAAAAATCACAACTGTTTATAAACCTGTTGAACTTAGTTAAATTTTAAGGTCAGAAAAACACACTGTTTCCTCTACGCACAACAAACGAATGAGCAGGCACTTCAAAATTGCACAATAATTCAATGGTGATACAACGGTACTTCAAAAGCAGAGAAAACGACGTCTATTAAATGGAGACAACATATACCGAACATTTACATAAAACTGTTTTCAAATTTTAAAGCTACAGAGGGATATTCGGTATGATTCAAATTTGCATCACTGCGCACTAGAGGGTTAAAATACTTAAAATTTGATTATTTTTAAACACAAATGTGGAGATCAAAACACCATGTTGTAAGTATTGACAAGGCCTTTAGGACCATGTATAGTTTTTGAAAATCAAAAGAAGAAATTCCAAGCATTACAAAAATTTGAGACCGCTAAGCGTCATTCCTGGAAAGTGGATGTACCCAGCATAAAAACGTGAGCTCAAATAGTCCGTTGCTATCCTCATGCCAAATTTTGGATCGATTGGCATAGCCTTTAAAAATGGCTGAATTATTTCCAAAATATTTCGATTCTGCACCACTGTGCCATGGATTGATGGTAAGCCAAATTAAAAAGAGGCATTCTATAGCCTTAATCAAATCCAAATAAAAATCCGTGTGCACAATTCGCTTAAAAGAATATTTTATGTAACTATGATAGTACGATATTTCTTTAACTTAAAAAAAAAAAAACAATAAATCGAGTTAAATAGAGACTGATCATACGAAATATTTTCAGAAAATTAGTAACCATTTTAACAAATATTCTCTTATAACCCTTAAACACGTTTGACAATTCTTGTTGTAGGTTTTTATTTGCATTGTTATTTCAAATTACTTTATTCATTTTATTTGCAACAGCTGGCATTAATTCGTTAAATAAAATTTTCATTTATTATTTATATATTTTTTTCAAACAAAGATTCAACAATTTAAATTATAAATTTAAACAGGTAAAAAATATTTGTTTTTTAATTATTTATTAATTAAATATTTCGATTAAGCTTTTTTGTTAGTACAATTGCTTTTTTCAAATGTATGTTTTAATAAATTAATATAACCAGGTCTTTTAAAAGTTAGAATAAAAAAATTCTGCGCCGAAGAAAAAGAATTAAACTTAGCTCCTCTTTGGTCGGTAAGCTGGTACATATTTACTGGGAAATCTGATCAGAAGGTGGCATATATTTTAAAGTGCTTACTCCTTTCTAGCAGCAAAATGAGTTTGTATAATATTATGTGCAATGGTGATTTGGCCCAAATACTACAATAAAAAACCATACACATTTTATTTGTGTCAAAAATATGAATGCATTTGCCTTAAAAAGCATAATTTTATTGCAATATCTTACGTTGAGGTGTTTAAATAGGTATAATTTATATTAAAAAATACCTAAATTATTGAAACACAAATTAACAGTGTAAATTGTTTTATTCAGAATAAAAATGAAAACGTAACGAAGCAAATCCCCTGTAGAGCTTAAAAAAACTACAATATTTTTCCTTCACATTCAAGTTCAATTAACTTAACTGCATTCCAAAACATTATAAAACTTACCTGTGAGCAACTATTAACATCACAGTTGTGGGGGGTTTGGTATTGCGTTATAAATAAAATAAATAGCAAACAAATTGAAATGTCACAAAAGCTGCTTGCTACGCTATTTAATAAAAATTTTTTTTAATGCTATAAAAAAAACTACTGTATATTTTCTCAAATTTCTTTTTTTATTTGAAAGTACAATCCTTCCGGTTAATATGGAAAATAATTTCATTCAAATGGTTGCCTCGACTGGCCATGCAGAAGCCTACACGATCGGTCCAATTTTTAAGCACATATCGATTGTGTGCAGCTGTATTTCACCGATGGCTTCACGAATATTGTCCTTTAAAGCGGGCTACGTAAGTTCGTTACAATGCACCGCTACAAAGTAAGAAAAAGAAATAATAGAAAGTAATAAAAGTGCATCAATTCTTTATTTATTTTATAATTTATTCCATTACTATACAGGTACCGTGAAATAACTCCTAAATGAAATAACTTCCAATGCAAAACCTGTCAATGAAGTAAGTCCCAACAAAAATGAAATAACTGCCAAATTAAAAAAAGAAAGCAAATAACTCCCAACGCCAAAATGAAATAAGACCCGAAAACTTAATCGTAAATTCAAAATAAAAATATTAAAAAAATTGAAATTACTTCCAAATGAAATAAGTCCCAACAAAAATGAAATAACGCCCAATACAAATTATATTTGCAACCGGGCACTGTTTAACTGTTTTAACCTCTACCTCCCGATGAATGAGGTCCTTAACTTTGATATCATACCATATATCATAGATATATGACCAAAGCCCGGCTATACAGATAACCACCCTTATTCTGTTTGGCGTCGTCAACATTGTCGTCAATTTTGAGACAACATCAACTTAACACAACATCTATACTAATTTGGCATTTCCTAACAAACTAATGACGACATTGACTTTTTATCGATAATATAAAAAAATAAAACACACATATTTAATATTTGAGTCAATTAACTCAATTTGTTTTCTATTGTGTTGTGTTGTGGAAAATTTTAATTTTGTAATAAAATACCAACAAACAATAAAATAAGCAAAATTATTACAACTTGCCGTTAGTTAAAGGTAAGATTTTGTCTGCCTGATAAATAGCTCTGTGTTATTAAAACTTCCAATTATTATCAATAATAATAGCCCCTATTCTAGTTGTCGACGTCTTCACATATCAACGTTTATATGTGTCGACGCATTAGATTTGTTATTCTACTTGTCGTTATTGACCCTTATCGATTACTGCTCAAAGATTTTTTGTGTTCTATAACAAATGTGAAGACAATACTGTATTGAAGTGACTTTGCTTTTTGTCGACGCCTTTTGCATAACGACTGGAAGTGATTTAAACCAAGCATAACATTGAACATGTAAAAAAGTGAAGGTAGGTGGAAGAATTGTAGAAGAATCACTCTCTTGCACCGGGTTTTCGCAGAGGCACTGCTCCATGCAATTTTAAGGAAAAAAGGGAAGAAATTGGAAGAATTTTAAATGCTCTTGATCCGCCTAGAAGATTAGCAGATGGATAGCAAAAGGTAAGAAAATAAAGAATAGAAAAGGAATCTATAAAAAAGGTTGTAAAAATTACTTTTAAGGTATGACGAAATTTAAAATTCAAAGTGAAAAAAAGATGGTTGATAATAAAGCCGCTGGTAGCGGATTGTTTAAACAATTTTAACTTAGTCCGCTAGAGGAAGCTGTGTCAAATCTTCTTAAAGAAAATGGCCATGCAACAATCAAACTGATTTTTTGCAGAAACACAGCCAGGAACAGGCAAAACATATGTACATACTTGCGATCCAGGAAATTAAAAATATTGCAATTTTGCCAAAAAGTTTTCTTTCCAACACAAACTTATATTTTTTCGAGCTTTCATCATCAATTAAATCAAAATTTTCTTCACCTATAGAAAACATTTTGCCATAAAAGTTTTAAACACAAATAAAATTTAACAAAAAACTTATGGATGTGCATTTTCATTTTATAAAAATCGATAAGCCGTCGACGTCGTCACAGGAATGTTATATATTGGAAATTTTTTATTGAATTGACATTGATAATAGTGATATTGACTAGAATAAGGGTGAATAATACATATTTAATTAATAATAAGTGAAGTTTTTATAATGCAAATCCATTTATCGGTCCGAGAAAATCCTGCCTTTTTTTCATTGGGATGGATTCTTTCTAACTCTTCCACTAATTTTTCAAATTGGCAAAAGTTGGTAATTTTAGTTTTTTTCCATTTCTTTTTTTTTTTATTTTGTATATTTCGTATTTTGTTATTTTAATTTTGCTGTGTACTTTTTTATATTTTAAAAATTTTCCTTTGCACACACACAACACAACTCAACATCAAAAATGGCGACGACAAACTAAACGGCAACATCAATCGTTCTTAGAAAATACCAAACATATGTCGACAGTCATTGATTAATGACAATATTGACAACGGGAATACTGATTTACAACAAACGAAGAAAAACGACGTTGTCTTGTGTTGACGACGCCAAACAAAATATGGATGAATATTTTGTTAACGAAGCCGCTGTTCCATATGCCATATAGAGATCATTGAGCTATCCCGTCCTGTGTAGCCGGCCTGCGGCCGGATGGAAGTGTTCAACCTCTCCGGCTCCGCTCGCCAAAAGTTTCCTACTAGCCAGCTGGGTGGAAGGATTTTATTCTCTATGGTATAACAAACACCCGCTTCGCTGACTAAAAGTTTTCTGTGTAGCTAGAATAATGGAATAAGTCCTAATTAAATAGTTTCCAATAAGTGACTCCTAGTAATAGTTCTTTGTTTAATTTAAATGAAATAACTTCTATACCATACCTGCAGGTTGAAGGAAGCCGGTGTTCGAAATACCATAGACGGGAAAATCGGTCAGCCCTGCTATACAGAAAAATTTTGTAAGCAAAACCGATGCTCAATATACAATGGAGGAGAAATTAAAAAAAAATAAACAAATGAAATAACTCCCAATATAAATGAAATAACTACCAATTATCAAAATAAATTAAATAACTCCCAATAGAATCCAGTTAGAAGTTTCATAATGAAATAACTTAAAAAAAATTGGGAGTTATATTATTCTGAAATGACTAAAAATTTGTATGGGATTTTTAAATTTTTTGTTGGAAGTTATTTCATTATTTTTTTGGAGTCATTTCATTTGGGAGTTATTTCACGGTACCTAATATACATAGTAAAAATTTTAAGATCAAGAAAAAAACAAGTGAGAGTGCTATATTGTATCTGCCGAATCGTATATACCCTTCAACGTCTATGTAAATTTTGTTAAGTAAAGTAACTCTAATCAAAGAGAAAATATTAGGGTGACAGGGAATTAAAAAATAAAAGAGAATTTGTTACTTAATATATATATAATTTTACCTAAAATTTACATCGCCTCTTAATATGTTAAGCATTTTTTTTAATTTGTATATTTCCTTAAAGATCACTTCAAAATATGGGCGAGCGCCAATTTCTTCACTTTCTGTTTTTCTCTTATTTTTTTAATTCTCTTTCGCCCCATATATTTATTTTTTATTTTTTTATTGGAGTTACTTTATTGTTCCAAATGAAGTGAAAAAATTGAGATTGCTGCCTTGAATGACATGGACCGATCATGCAGATTTCCAATAGCACCTCTTTCGACAGTATATTTGATCAATCGACATTATATTTTTTTTTTTGAGAAATCAAGTTTTCCGAGGCAAAGTAACAAACAAGTACTTAGCTATGCCGAGTCTTATACACCCTTCACCATATTAATAAATCTATTTTAGTGAAGTAATCCAATAAAAGATAAAAAACAAACATTGGGGTGACAAAGAATTTAAAAATAAAAATATATAAGTATAATATATATAATTTTACATAAAATGTCATCGACTCTTAAAGGATTAAGCATATTTTAAAATATTTTAGTAGTTCCTCAAAGATCTCTTCAAAAGCTTTTAAATGATACTCATATTGATTTGTTAAAAAATATCGTGCCTTCATAAAAATCATACATATGGCCCAAATTTATTTTTATCTTTTTTGGACCACTTACAAACTAAAAATGAAAAAAGTGTTTAAAAGGGGCAATACTCGTAGTAAATACTGTCCATAAGGTGGTATTGCATGAAGTAAAGTACATTTTCATACACGGATACAGATGAGGAAGAAATATCTCGTAGTTTAGGATTTACCAAAGCAAATTTTCAAGTTTTTTATGCTGCATCTTCTTTATTATGATCGCATTCATTGGTAGTTGATTGGACAGAAGATCGCAAAACGCATTTCGGAGAGTAAATTTGTAAAAAGATTTTTCCTGACGCTTTCAGCACCAACCAACCAACCAACCTGGTATTCTTGCAGTAAGCTTTTTTTAGTTCTTCTCTCTACATTCTACTGAAACAACTTACCTAAATCTGAATAACTTAACAGACAACCCTATATTTTATGTTTTAAAGACCTCGTTTCCTACAAACATAATGACGAACAGTGGTAACCAAATATCTGCATCGCTTTAATCATAAAAAAATGTTTCAAAACAATTTATAACTTGAGGTAGGTTGTCAATACACAAATCAATACCCTCATACGCAAACATACATACATTTTTATATACTTATGTATATTTAGGTTCATAATATATGAACAAGTAAAAATGTCCACTTCGTAGATACATACATATATACATACATACATACATACATACATACATACATACATACATACATAAATACATACATATGTATATGTAACTTGTAGTTAATATGTTTGTAAATAGAGTAGTCCTTGTTTCAAATAGCCAGACAAACGAACAATTCATTAGCATAGTTAAAAAAATAAACAAAGTGGTGGTCATTTGAGTGCAATGACCTTTTTATAAAAATTTAAGAACCCTTTTTGTGGTTCTGTGTTCAAAAATCAATTACATGCATACATATGTGTGAATGTACATATGTGTACACATTAGTAAATAAAAATCCAAAGGGCATTTTTGTTTGTGCGCCTTTTCGATAACAGGTTTAACAATCAACATTTTTTATAATGATTTTTTTCTAGAGACAACTGCAAAAAGAAACAAAAAGATTTTTATAACAGTGCGGGTAGTATCTGGTTAGTTTTGTTGCTGGTATAATACAAAGGCTTAAAACAATATATTTACACACTCACAAAATCAATGGGTTTGCTTAATAAAAATATGCCAAAGGATAACAAAGACCTAAAAACTTTTGTTATTGCAAAATACAGAAAACGCTATTGTTTTATTTAACAGGTTCTCTTATTCTTGTAAGAGAAATACAACAACACTTTAATTAAATGCAACAGTATTTACTCAAGTTAACGGTAAATATTTGATGTGTTTCTGTTTGTTTGTTGTTTATTTTGCGCAGTGCCATTTAGGGATGAGCGATCCTGCAACTTATGAAAACGTCGCACAGTGGCATGAAATACAAAAAAATGGAATAAAACTCTAGACCTTGTAAACTTTTTACCCGATTTTCATTAAACCTACTTGGATTTATAGAAGAGAACATAAGCTTTTCGTCTACTGCATTTGGATACACCCGGTTTCAGTACAGGGTAGTACCACAACGCTTCAAAGATGGCAAACTCGAATTTGAAAAATGTTTCAGAGCCTATAACTTTATCAAAAGTGAACCGATTTCATTATATTTTTTTATTTATATATTTATTTTTAGTAATCTACATAAATAGATATGTAAAGGTAAAACGTGCCTATAGTTTGTATGGTATCTTTTATACTTTGAAAGCAATTCGACTTTTAAATTTAAAATACATAATTTTTGCCTTGGCATTTTTTGGCTCTTCGCGTGTAGGTTTTTTTTAATACAAGATAGAACTATTTTAAAAACAGACTTAAAACGCTAATACTATATATATTTGATATAACTTGTAAACATTTTTTTTGTTTTTCTTCATTAGTTAATTTAAAATTTCATAAAAAGAAGTGTAATTTTTATTAAAAAGTACTTTCTATACTATTCTAATTTCTAAAACAATCAAAGGCTCCAGAAATGTTTGAAAAGTGAAGCCAAAGAAATAGTCTTAAACAATTAAAATTTCGTTGTGAAAGGCGAGAACAACTCATTCTCTGCCAACTGAAAAAAGTAAAAGTTGTTTTCGTTTATATAATTTATTGAGTGATTAAGTCAAGTGGCAAATTTTATATGCATATTTCAAAATGTTAATAATGAGCCAAAGCGGCAAGTGCAACATGCAAATGAAAAATATCAAAATATCCCTCCCTGTCTGTAAAGAAAGTCATAAAATTTATGATTGCCGCAAATTTTAGAAATTCACAGTAGACGAACGTTCGGATATGGTGAAGAAGATCCATGCTTGCTTTTCGTATCCAAATATTGAAAATTCAATAAGAGACTACCGTAAAAAGAAAACATTCCCAATGAAGGGATTTCAACGTAGACATATAAGTTGTTACACGATGACAGTCATAACGCTAATAACCCTTCGGAGTCAGACTCTAGTGGGGAAAATGAAATTAATCAAAATGTTTTAAGCTGTTGTAATGATGATAAGGAGGTGCTGTTTCGTGTACTTCCTGTTACGCTTTATGGAGAAAAACGCAACATGGATGTATATGCGTTATTTTATGAAGGTTGCCGATTGCATTGGCTTACGAGGAAAAAGTGATAATTTTAACATCCAATCGTTTGGTGATCGCTCTGCAAAATTACCTTCAAATTCAAGGTAAGTGGTGTCGGAAAGAAGTAGCGTCATTTATAAAAAACATTTATGCCGTATCAAACCTAAATTTACCCATGCAAAGTCTAAGTATCAACCAAATTAAAGAACCATTGGCGTGTAATATAGAGTTGGGATGGGTCGGCTTTGGCCCATGTACATCGTGTCTTTTCGTAAATGTTGAGGAAGAACAAAAAATGGTTGAACACTTTTTTAATATTGAAAGCATGGGTGTAAAAGCACTTCCTCCAGTAGAAAGCGAAAGCAACTCAAGAGCAAAAAAAAATCTACTTGAATCTACAAAACGCGTAGGAGAAAGATTTCAGACGGGACGCTAATGGAAAAGCGATAAAGTACAGTTACCATATAGTTACACGATGGCTCTGAACGACTTGGTGAAAATTTGTTTTTTGCCTATAATAACGTAATACACAACTACATGCACTCAAAGTACAGGACGCAGATATCCACTTAGTTTCCAATAAAATGTGCTATTTGTTGTTGGGGTTATAAATCACAACAAAGAAAAGGCAAAATTCAGATTGGCTTTTGATGCCGCTGTTAAAGTCAAAGGAACATCATTAAATGATTATTTGCTCAAAGGGCGTCAATCATGCTTTACAGTTTTAAGAGTAGAAAAATTGACGTCACCACAGATATTTGTGAAATATTTCATCTAATTATTATACAGCCGAGTGATAGAATGGTTGTTATGACCTTTGGAGCTATCTGCTCCCCATGTTCTGCACTGCTTGTCATAAAAAAAAATGCAAAAGAGCACACAGACTGTCATCTAAGAGCAATAGAATCAATTTTAGAACATGATTATATGGACGATTTTATTGATAGCTTTGGCACCTTTGAAGAAGGCATTGAATTTTACAGCAAGTTAAAAAATTTCACAAAAACGGAGGATCTAATTTAAGAGGATTCAAAACTCAAACTCTCATCAGTTTTAAAAGTGATCTATCTCAGCACATGATAGTATAGAAAAGGTACTATGGCTATTTTGGGTTTCAATCTTAGGCACATTTATGTTTAACCTTAAATTTAAAAATATGGATCAAGACGTAATATATGAAAGCGCGCAGTTCGGTGATGACACGATACCAGATGATATCAATGCATTGTGGACAAATGGCGCAAACAATTGACTAATGTTTTTAGTTTTCGTGTTCCTCGGTTTTCTTTAAAAAATGATAAACCTAAGCAAATTCAACTACACGTGTTTGTTGACGCTTGTGAAGAAGCCCTTGCAGGCAGCATTAGCGTCAGTTTTATATGTTCAAAAACTAAATGCGCGCTTCTTAACAAAATTTCAATTCTCCGCTTAGAATTGCAGGCAGCAGTACTAGGAACTAGAATTAAGCAAAACATTTTAAGTGAGCATAAAATAACGCCATATTCAACAGTAAGGTGGAGCGACTCCAAAACAGTTTTCAAATAGATCTCAGGCAGCCATAGAAATTATAAGCAATACGTTGCACATAGAATAGCTGAAATACTTGCCTCAACTACTATTGAGAGTTTGAAATGGATCGATTCTATAATAATATTGATTTTTTTGTCATGTACGTGGTTAAATGGACCCACTTTTCTGAAACAGCATGAGGATAATTGGCCGATCAGTGACAACAACAACCATCATCATGAAGAACGGGATGAAGAGAAGGTACAACCTAAAATAACACTTTTAATCCAGAAGATTGTTTTTAAAAATTTTGAACGTTTTTCATCTTATAGCCGATTAACAGCTAAGAACATAGAAAAGCAAAAAAAATTTGTGTCAAAATAATCAAAGAATCATTTGCCGAAAATAGCCAGTCAGTCTCAAAAGCGAATAATTTAAAAAAATTAATGCCAAGGAAAAAAAACTTCACTGGTCCAAATCAAGAAGCCAAAAGATTTGAAGAATTTTCGAAGCTGATCAAATTTAGCATGTTTTATCTTCCAAGGGCATTGAGTGGATATTTAACTGCCCTGCAAATCTGTCCGTGGGCGGAGAATGGGAAAAAATGGTTCTTTGCGTAAAACGAGTCCTGCGCACAATGAAAGTCACTTCTGAAAATATAGTTAAAATTCACGGCCTTTGACCCATCTACCGATTTCTCAGCAGGAAGAAGAGCCAGACACAAGTGGTGAGCGTTCGTGGCAGCAATATATTTGTGCGAAAAAAGCAGTGGCGCATGACGAATGCTTTAAGGGATAGATTCTGAACGCGTTGGGTGTTGAAATATTTGCCAACTTTAACAAGAAGAGCAAAATGTTGAACGCCTACCAAGCCAATGAAAGAGGGAGATGTTGTGTTTGTTTGTGATCCTAATATTCCACGAAACCAATGGCGGCGAGGTTTGGTTACTCGTTTGTATACTGGATCTGATGTCATCATTAGGAAAGCGGTTATTAAAACTGCATGTGGAGACTACAACGAGCTGTTTCAAAATTGGCTGTCCTGGACTAAGATAATGGTGAAGCTAATCGATCAACGGGGTTAAAAGTTTTACAGAGCACCCTATATTCTACTTAAACATCTTTAGAGTAACAATTTGTTTTGTAAACCGCGTTATTAAATTTTCCTTTGTTCTCTTTATTCTCTTGTAAACATAATTTACGACACATTTTAGTGGGATAATTGAAATTTCCATAACTTTATTATTTTATTCTAATTTCTACCGTTGAACAAGAAGGTGCAAAACTGAGTTATGTATTGTATTTTGTATTGTGATATCTTTTAATAAATTTAATTTATAGAAATGAATAATCAACGTTAATAAAGCAAACTCCTGTTTCAATTTGAGGATTTTAATATATTTATTTTCTGTGAAAATTTCCAATTTCTATTTATTAGGGTCTACCTGTGATAGGCGAACAGACATTATATAGGGTTAGGTTTTTACCCTATGCGTACGGAACCCTAATAATTAATTATCTGTACTTCTTAAATCTTGTGTACACCCCTTGAGTTAATTAAATGCTTCTTATTATCGTAATATTGAAAAAAAGTTAGTCATTTTGTATAGACAGTGCCACTTAAAAAATATTTATTACGCCTTTAAACTTCGTCAAAAAACCATATAACTTTAAAATCGGCGGAGACACCAAAAGGCCTTGGCTTCATTCTTGCAAAAAATTGACAGTGCGTCAGTAACTCTGAATTTTTATTCTGTTTTAAAGTTTCCCAAGGGCGACTTCGCTTTAAATGGAAATTTCAATTTTCGTTTGCACTATTGTAAATTTCGTAGACCTTTCATGTTTTTTTCATTTTGGTTGTCAAAAATTATCCAACAAAAAATTCTTTATGACTTCAATTAGTTTTTAAATTCCTATTCGAAATATTTAAAAAGATTTAAATAAAAATTACAAAAACATAAAATAAAATTTGCAATAACAATTTATTGTTTAAAAACAAGTGGTATGTACAGAGCTGGACAAAATTATTCACACAGGCACCAACTTTATACTTAATCTTCTATATTTTCAAAGTAATAAGGCACAGACTGATAAGTTTCTAACAAGATAATGGAAAATAAAAAAATCTTGTAATTATCACGCTGTATAGCGAAGTTATAAAGCGAAATTGAATTCTATTCACACAGCAAAATACGTTTGGTAAAATGTAAAAAATGATGTAAAATCATATTAAAAATTGTTTAATACTTTTTAATGTATAATTTTTCTCTTGTCCGTCCGGCAATTGTGGTTGATGTTGTAGAATGCCGGCAACATAATAAATAGTACATATTCTTACATCATTGGCAGAGTGTTACAGATCACTCTCTTGTTAAAAGTAAAAATTGTGCTCAAGAGCCGACACTTTGACTTATGGTTTCGTTAAAAATGAGTAAAGAAATTTATCTAAAAACTTTACGAGGTACCTTCTATTATGCTGGTTACAGCTCTCAAATAAAGCTCCATTAAAATTAACAAGTCAGGCGTTTTAGCTTTAGAAAGGCAAACGATGACTTTTGAGACGGTGTAGTATTTAAAGTAAGTAAATTTTATATTTTCTTATCGAACGGAATGATTGAAGTTTGTAGGATGTCAAAACAGAAGTAAAAAAAACATTATTAGTGCTATTATATATGGCGGTGTATGGGTCATAGTATGGGGATGAACGGCTGCAGCAGTAGTAGGAGAATTAATTTTCACAAAGTGTACTATTTATGAAAGTGTTTGCCGAAGTAATGGCAAAGAAAATTCATTTTATACTTTCGGGAATGTAGGTATTTTTGATAATATTTACTTTTAACAAGATGGTGACCAGAAATACTCTACCAATGATGTTGGAATATGTACTGTTTATCATGTTTTCCGCATCCTACCCCGTCAACCGCAATTGCCTGACATGCAACACATTTAACATCTTTGAGGACGAGAGAAAAGCTATTATTTTTTAAGTACGGGCCATCTCAAGAAAATCCTGTTACAAGGCGGGCATAGTAGTGGGAGTGAGGTAGAAGAAAACTAGTTCGTTTATTACCAACAGTATTAAAAGAAGTAATAATAAAAAAGAAAGGATACGTTAAAAAGTATTAAACAATTTTAAATATGACTTTACATCCAAACACATTGTACCGTGTGAATAGTTTTGTCCACTTGAATTTAATTTTGCTTTATAACTTCGCTATACAGCATAATAATTACAAGTTTTTTTATTTTTGAATAAAAAACATGTTATTCAGTTATCTTGTTAGAAACTTATCAGTCTGTGCGTTATTAATTTAAAAATGTAAAAGATTAAGGATAAAGTTGGTGCCTGTGTGAATAATTTTGTATAGCTCTGTATATACGAAATTTTTACAGAACTAGTTCTATAGGTGTTATAAAAAAAGTGAAGCAGAATAATCGAGACTTAAGTTTAATTTTTAGGCTTACGAAGGTAATTTTAAATTGTAAAAAATTAATAATTTATTTTTTGTCAAATTTTTGCCTTGTTAACATTTTTTGTTTATTTAAAATATTGTATTTCTTCATCATGCTTTTTACACATGAGCCCCCCAATTTTTTTTTTTTTATCTTTTTGCTTCTTCGTTTTTGTCTACTGTCTAAACAAAAATTGCAGTTTTTGCAAAAAAGATTAAAAAAAGTCGAATTATTTTTAGCAGACTTTATGAACACACACACACTTATATTTTATTTTGTTTTGATTTGATTCAATTTAATATGAATATGTGTCTGTACAATTTAAAATATTTTTAAATAAAAAGCCCGCGCGAATTTCGTAAAAACTGTTTGTTTGGGAATTTTAAAAGTACGTAGTGTCTAATTTGTTCTTTCTCTTTCTAAAAATGTGTTCGTTGTCTACAACAAGAAGATATAAAAAATTAAACAAGTTTGTGTTAAAAGTCGGTTATGGTTACGAATAAGAAAAGGAAGTTTTTATTATTGATTTCATGTGGCTAAATTATTTTTATCGGTGGTCAAAATTGCAAGAGGTGTCAAGAACTTTTAGTATGTAAGTTTTCCGAAAAAGAAAGATAATTGTCAAGAACCTGTCAGTAGTATTATATACAATCTATTAGTTAACACAACTGTCGTTTTTTTATTCTAGTAGACAGTCAATGACAAAACTGTACCAACAGTTAAGACTAATTTTAATTATGAAAAGAGATTTTAAATTGGTCAAACATTATAAAGAACTCTCTCGTTAAGGCAATTACTGTTTTTAAAATCATGAAGATAATCCGCCGAATTCTTTTACATGACTTATGAATAAAATCTTTGAACTAAGAACTCGGGTATCCTAAAATAAATGGACAAGTTTAAAGTTTTTCTTTATAGAAATGAGGAAGGAAAATATACGAACGAAAATGTTAAAAATTGAAAGAAAAAAAATTCATTTATAAAAAACACAAATTAAAAAAAATCGTTCATGGATAAAACCAAAAATTCACGAAGAAAATTTATAATTTACAAAAAGAGAACTCGACAGCGAATTAAATTTTTTAAAGAAAAATCGCATAAGAAATTATTAAAATAAAAAAAAAAAAAAAAAAAAAAAATGAAAACTAACTGGATTATAAATAAACCACCAAATTTTCACATAAATAATATCATACAAAAATTTTAAATCATTAAGAAATTTCAGTTTTACCAAAAATCTAGATTTTATTACGTGTTGGTAGCCTTTGTTTGTTGCCTCCCATCTTGTTTTATCTGACATTCACTTTTTATTAAAAGTAACCATTACAAAATATAAAGGTTAGATATAGATACAGATTATGTGTCCATAATTATGAAAGTGGTCTAAGTCATATATTTCTTGTTTCGAGATATTTAATGAATTGCATTTGAATAAATTGAAAAATATTTTTACATTATGCGACAACCACAATTTTTTAAAAATTACATTGAATAAATTTAGTTTAAAATAATGTGGTATGAAGATAACTGCTAAATTCATTTTTTTTTTTTTTAATTTTGACTTAGACCACTTTCACAATTATGGGCTCATATTAGATAATTATTATAATTATGGAATGTCTTACCATTGTAGGTCTCCAGAAAACGCAAAAATAAACATTTAGCAAAAGCATATCGTTGGTCTCAAGTAGGAAGGCCCTATGTGGGATTTTTTTCGAAAAATATTTGTAATACATTTCAGACAAATACATCTCGTCACATACATATATAGCATTACAAGTAAGAATGCTATATTCGGCTACTATATACCCTTCAGCACCTATGTAAATCTAGTTTAGTGTACTAACTCGAATCAAAAAAGCAAATATTGGGGTGACAGAAATTTAAAAAATAAAAAAAAAATGGTACTGCATATAAATAATTTTACATACTATATATATATATATATATATATAATTTTACATTCTTAAAGATCTCTTCAAAAGCTTTAAAATAATAGCCATATTGGTATTTAAAAAAATTTGAAAATTCAGAGCCCCGTAAATCGGAAAATATGGGCGAGGGCCAATTTTTTAATTCTCTATCGCCCCATATACTTATTAATTTTTTTATTTGAGTTACTTTACTGTTCCAAACTACATAAAAAAATTAGAGGTAGGCGTGGTGGTTGCCTGCTGCCTCGAAGAACGTGCTTATTTCCAATAGCACCTCTTTCGACACTATATCTGATCGATTGACATATTTATTTATTCTTCTTTTTTTGTGAAATCAAGTTTGCCTCGGCGCACTTACACAAACGGACAGACGGACATCGCCTAATCGACTTCGCTATGCATAACAAGTCAGAATATATATACTTTATGGGGTCGGAAATGGATATTGTAGAAATTACAAACGGTATGACAAACTATTATGCACTATTTTTCCGCTTTTTGTGGTAAAGAGTATAATAAGTACTATATATAATTTTACATAACAATGTCATCGTCATTTTTAGAAAATTTTAATATTTCTTGAAAGATGCCTTCAAGAGCTTTTAAATGATATCCATATTGATATCTTAAATAATTTATGCACAATGGTACTTTTCTATAAAAGGTTCAGAGGCCCATAACTCGAAAAATATGGGTGATCGCTAATTTTTTTACGTGATGGTTTTTTTTTTCTTTTTTTATGTTTTTTTTTTTTTATTTGAGTTAATTTTCTAAACAAGATTTGTTCCAAATGATATGAAATAATAAGAAGCAGTAGAGTTATTTTGCCCGCTGCCTCAAAGGGCATGGACCGATCTTGCTGATTTTCAGTAGCAAAATTTTAGCTCATCTAAAGTTGATTTCAACCTGAACATGAACGGACAGACATACATCTCTCAATCGACTTCGCTACGCATAAGAACTCAGAATATATATGTACCTGCGTCATACTTTGTCATGAGATTTCGATCGTTGTTTTATAGAATTAAATTCGAAATATCGACCAAATTAAATGTAAAAAATTTGCTAATAATTTGCTGGAGATAGAAGATACCTACATAATATACCATGTACTTAGGTACTTAAGCGGAATACCTTAATGATTGTACAGAAAAAACTTATTCGAATCTAACAACAAAACGTAAACAAATGATTAAACGTTTATTTAATTTTAATCAAATAGCATGCATGTGATTTGAAAAATTATTTTTTGTTGTTATTTCTATTTTACTTAACTCATGAAATTCACGTAATCTCCACAAAGCTTTTATATTTGTTACACCAGTCTTTACAATATTTCACAAAATTTTGCAATAAACAAGAATTATATATATTTTGTTATTTCATGTAAAATTGAAAAAGTTGAGCTTTTTTTGTTATTAGAGAATATTTTAAAATACTATAACTACCTAGTAAATTTGTACGAAGAGAGTTCCCAGATCTTTTTCGAGTGGTATCTCCAATTCGATAAATTTTATCCCCATGAAATTCTCCAAAAACCAAAATCAACTATCCCCAAAAATCCCCACTACATATAATAATATTTATTATTAAATTTAATATAACTAGTGGCGTTCATTAAAAAAATCGAAAAGTTCTGAATCAAAACGATTCATTTCGTTGTCTAAAGCAGTGTTTTGGTACAAATTTTTGGAGTTAAACACTTGAAGCTTTTGTGAAAATAAAATAAAAGTGTCACAACAAATTATATATATATATATTTAATTTGTATTAATTTGCGATAAAGATTCAAGCCCCTGGTATTGCATTTTATTTCTTATTTTAGTTCTTATTGAGTTCATTGTTGAAAAATTACGAATTCATTTTTCAAATTAATAGAGAGACTTACATGTAATAACCAAAATTAAATAATAAAAGTATTAAAAAAATAGCTTTTTCAGAGATCCGACATTCAGTGTTAAAACCAAAAAGTTAAGATATTCCTTCAAAGTAATTTAGATTTGGCATTTTAAAAGGACTTTTTAAGATATCCATGGAATTATCTAAGTTGAATGAAAAATTTTTCCTCCTTTATAGTTAAGCAAGTTTTATTTGCTATAAATTTCTATTGTTTTTTATTTATTTTTGTAACTTAATTATTTTTTTACCATCGTGACTGTAAATCTGTTAACATATGCTGTCTACCCTGTCAGCAGTGAATTCAGCATTAAGCGAAACCAAAGCAAAATTATACCTAACAAAGAAATGGAATAACGAACTTTTTGCCTTTTACGAGTATTTAGTACAACGAATAAGCATATATATTTTCGAATGAGTAAATATCTGGCATTCCTCAACCAATATTTATATTTTTTACTGTTTTTGTTTCACATTTATAGTAACTAAGAAGGTGTTGCCAGGGAAAGACAGGAAAAAGTTACGGTTTTCCTTGGAAATTAGTCATGATTATAGTCATGAGGATTTAAATTAATGCTCAATGCTAATATTTCGTTATGGAAAAGTACACGCTATCTCCACTCGATAGTTAAAGTAGGATTTTTTTTTAATGTAAGAATGTTATATCTTATATTAAAATCGAATTGATATTTTAAGGACAACGGCTATCAGAGAGGTTCTTGCCTCAAAAATTAAAACAAGTTCTTTTTCAGTAATATTACTTTATTTGGTGTCTGTACCAAAAGTTACCTTTAAAAGTTTCAAAAAATGTAAATTATGTAACCAAACGGCAACACTGTAGATAATACATGTTCATTTCAATGATGTAAAAACCATGGTTGCAAATTAAGCCATTTTCCGTCTAGATTTAGTGACTTTTTTTCATCTAGCAAAAAATAAATGCAATCCATATAGTTTGTTTAACCTTTTTACTATTAAAGTATCCAAATTTCTTGTTATGAAAAATACAACTGTGTTTTATGAATTAAAATCTTAATATACTCAATGATTATTGTAAAAGTGAAGACATAAAAGAAAAAACTGTTCACCAGTATAATAACAAAAACTTAATAAAATGGGTTCATATTGATAATATTGTTGGGTTTTGGACAGAGGTTTCTAAATATAAGGATGCAGCAGGCAATAAGCCATTTCGTAAAATATCATGTTTAGCAATTGAACTGTATCTATACCGTGGTCGAACGCAGATGTCGAAAGACTTTTCAGTCAAATGAATTTAATCAAGACCAAATTAAGAAATCGTATACAAAGCGATATAGTCGATGCAATATTACAAGTTCAGTTTTAAAAATTTTTAAATTGTAAAGAAATTTATTTTTAGTTATAGATTAAAATTTAAAAGCAAATGCTGTCATAATTATAAACCAAATATGAAATGTTAAAAAATAGGTTCATATGCTTTATATGATAAGGTTGAACCAAATAAAGAAAACTGGGTTGATATACCTTTTAGCTGATTTATTTGATCTCATTCAATTATTTAATTTAATCATTAATTGAACAAATAAACGATCAACAATTCCGCTAAACAAAAAATTAAAGTAATTAATTAATTAATTATTACTTCCTACTTTATTTTTAATACATATTTATTTAAAAAAGATGCGGATGTTTAATAAATATCAAATAACTCAAAATTTAAGGCTCAGAAGTTTAGCGATTTTTAGCCATTTTTTAATCTTAACCTCGCCATTTCATACCCTGGAAAGTTGGCAACCTTGGTTCAAACACCTTTCCTTACATAAAGAAGAGAAATAATTGAGAAATAAGTTTCTCCCATATTAAGAGCAAATTTTGAGTGGTTTATTAGCTTAGTTGTAAACTTTAGTAGCATATTCAAATTTAAATCTGCTACTATTTAAATATTAGACAATACAAGCTTTTCATCTGCATTCATTTATAGATATGTGATGAAATGAAATTTTTGATACCATCGGCTTCTTTTAATTCACTTTAAATTTCATATTCGCTATTGTAGTTGCTTATGTGTAGCGCAGATGCATGTTTGCTTTCGCCACTGCCATGCAATTAGATTCATGGAAAAATTTTATAGCGTAAATTGGCTCTTACAACTCTTAATATTATTAAAATAAATTGTTTATTTATGTTCGCAGTATATAAGCAAGGATTAATTTTTTTAGCTTTAAATACCTGCTGGCATTACGAAAGCTTAAAAACACAGAAAAAAGTGATTTTAAATTTTTAATAAATTGACATACTTTTTAAGTTTGAATTTTTTAGCTTATGAATCTTAAAATTTTTAGCTTTAAGGTTATTTACTATTGTGCATATTACGATTAAACATTTTTACTTGTTGTTACACACACGAGGGTTCCAAAAACTTTTTAATTGTGTTCTCTCAAATTATCCTATTTTATTTAATTATTTTAATCGATATTATAATTGTGTTGCACATTTCCTAACTTTCCATTCCAAATTTTAAACCACGTTGCAACGCTTCTTTTACTTTTTTGTTATTTTAAAAACTTCGTTTTTTTCATTTTTGTGGGTGTGGTTTTAGCATATTTAAATTTTTTTTTTGTTTTTTTTAATTGTAGAAAAAAGCCTATCAAAATTCTGATAAGTTGATAAGGTCAAACAATTCTTTTCTTTTTGGATTTTGTTCCAAGAGAAACAGAAAAAGCAATGTTTCAAAAAACCGCATGGTTTGTTAAATGTTTTTAATGTATAAACAAAAAATAAGCCAGCAAATTTTAAGTGACGAAATTAAATTTAAAGATATATTTTTAAAAATATATTAAAAAAATACATAATAATGTCATATTTACATTTTATAAAGGAGTAAATTAATGCAAGTATATGTTTTGATTGAAAAGCTTTAGCTAGAATGATTTATAGAGGAGATTACGATTTAGTTGGGAAATCTATTTTTCCTTTTGAATGCTCTTAAAAAGAATCGTTAGCTGCTTAACGCAACTTTTTATTTTGTGGCATTGTACATATGTACATTGGTGCTCCGTTTAATAATACAACATCTAGGTATAATCTTTCGACTTCAATATTCATTCTTTAATGCGATAACTGTATGCTTCAAAAGCCTTCTATTCTAACTTTTTCTCTAAAACAAAGAGAATGTTAACTGATACAAATTACAAGGTGAAGTTTTCAATTAAGTCTAGGTACATTGGTGAATTTTTTGCGGTTTTTAAATGTATTATTTGTAAACAACCTGTAAAATGCTGCATAACCTCTCCATGAACTTTATGAATATGTATACCTATATTTTTTATCTTGTCACAGCTGAAGTAAATTAATAATTTTGCTACAATGGTCACACTGGTCTTGTAAGTGAACAATATACTTTTGTTTTGAGATTAGATTCAAATAAAAGTGAAATTTCTTATGAAATTATAAACAAAGATGTACACATACATATATAAATATATGTCTGATATCCTCATACCTAGCTCTACACAGATATAAACTTATAAATATTTAATTAAATATTGGATTTTTTAGTAAGCCTTGCCAAATAAAAAGCTTTTTTAAAAGCAATTTTTAAACTCTATGAACACTATGTCTGCGTATATATTTTTGATTTACATAAATTTTTTAAATCTTCTTAAATTGATAGATACTATTTTCCGTAGACGAAAAAGACTCAAAGCTAAAATTCTCTTGTGCATTATTATCTGTATGATTTACTCATTAAATTTTGAGTTAAATTAAAAAAAAAAATAAATAAATAAAAGTATTACATTCCGTTACTCTCTGCCCATGAATCAAGATTCTTGATACATTCTCTCTGTCAAATAAAAATAAATCTCTTTATGCGGCTTATTTTTCACTCATTTGCAGCGTTGCCACACAAGAAATTGACTTCCTACCAATAATTTTCAAAAATCCTACCAAAATGGTTCACAGCCTACCAAAAATTTAAAAATGCATTTCTTGCACATAAACCCTGTTATACTCACTTGTTTTTTCCCGTAATTGTTGAGATGGAAGTTTGTCTTTTGGTGATTTTAAAATGGGTGTTATGATTTAAAATAGTTATAGAGCATACTATGCAGAATGAACACCCATCCCTTTCCCGGAGCTAATCAATTTCACTCAACCATTCGGTTCTAAATTTTCTTTTGACTGTTTCTTTACAATGTTCACTAATAGTATTATATAATTTAAAAATGTCGTCTTCTGAAATTATATTATTTTCATTTAATTTTGGAGTTTTTGATTAAAATCTAAAAAAAAAGTACATGCATACATACATAGTAAATATTTATGTAATTATTAGGTATATATTTACAATTAAAAAAGTATTTTACTTTTCCATTTTGTCTGTTAATTTTTTTAATACATACACTTGAAAATAAACCTTCACTCAAAAATATTGTTAATTTCAATTTAATAATATTGTTCGCGTTTCCTAAACCAGAGATGGCAGAGATGTTTTTTATTACATCTAAAACAGTTTTTGAAAACAGTGGTAACACTATTCAAAGTTATTGTTTTTTTAATTCAAAGTTACATTTTTATTTATTTTATGTTCTGAATTTTTAGGGTGAAAAATTTACTATTGCTAAAAAATTGCTGAAGGAGGAAAACCTACCAAAAACTTAAAAAAATGCAACAAACCAACCAAACTACCAAACTGTTTTTTAAAAACGAAAAACTACCAAGTTTGGTCCGATTGGACCAAAGCGGCAACGCTGCTCATTTGTTCTCTTTCCTAACCGGCATTTTATATACTTTATTACGAAAAATAAACTATATTGATAAGCACACAAATGAAATAGTAACGAAAAGGATGGAAAAAACAGAAATTTTTTTGATTCTGTTGTGCTCTGCTATTGTGGCTTTCGTCGTTTCGTTTTGTGTATGGTTATCAGCGTTGCCGCTTTGGTCCAATCGGACCAAACTTGGTAGTTTTTCGTTTTTAAAAAACAGTTTGGTAGTTTGGTTGGTTTGTTGCATTTTTTTACATTTTTGGTAGGTTTTCCTCCTGTAGCAATTTTTTAGCAATAGTAAATTTTTCACCTTATAAATTCAGAAGATAAAATAAAAAAATGTAACTTTGAATTAAATAAACAATTAAATAAAGTGTTTTAAAAAACTGTTTTAGGTGTAATAGAAAACATCTCTGCTTTTTTGCACAGAGATGATTAAAGCACAGATAAATAAAGCTATAACCACCTCTGGTTTAAGAAACGCGAACAATATTATGAAATTGAAATTACCAATATTTTTGAGTGAAGGTTTATTTTCAAGTGTATGTATTAAAAAAATTAACAGACAAAATGGAAAAGTAAAATACTTTTTTAATTGTAAATACATATGTACTTATTAATTACATAAATATTTACTAATATTGCATGCATTTTTTTCAGATTTTAATCAAAAACTCCAAAATTAAATGAAAATAATATAACTTTAGAAGACGATATTCCCTCAACTATGTTTTTGTTTTAAAACATTTTTAAATAATATAATACTTTTAGTGAACATTGTAAAGAAACAGTCAAAAGAAAATTTAGAACAGAACATGGTTGAGCGAATTTGATTAGCTCCAGGAAAGGGATGGGTGTTCATTCTGCATACGAGTAGTATGCTCTAAAACTATTTTAAATCATAACACCCATCTTAAAAATCACCAAAAGACAAACTTCCATCTCTACAATTACAGAAAAAAAAACAAGTGAGTATAACAGGGTTTATGTGCAAGAAATGCATTTCTAAATTTTTGGTAGGCTGTGAACGATTTTGGTAGGATTTTTGAAAATTATTGGTAGGAAGTCAATTTCTTGTGTGGCAACGCTGATGGTTATGTATAAGAGTAAATACTTGTGATTGAGTGTATGTATATAATTATTTAATTTGCTTTCTTTTATCAAGTACACTATAGTCGGACTTTATTAGATTCTCATGTTTACACAGTGTTGTCGAGACGTTTGGCTATAGACAATTTTTGGCGCGTTCATTTAAGCACTTCTCTTTGGGACTTTCATGTGAACGGTCGTGTGTGGTTTGAAAACTGGGAATTTCGAGATAAAATTTATACAAAGCTGTAAAAATTCAATACGTTTTATATATATAAAAAAGAAATTTTTGTAGTTACTTCAGTTATAATAATACGCGCGCTCAGAGCTCAAATATAAATTTAAAAGGAATTTTAAAATACAACAGCAGAACGAAAACTGTTTTTTTTTTTGTGAAAAGAACAAAATAATGAATTTTTAAATTGTTTAGTTTTTTAATTAAGCAAGAACAAAAAAAATTTTGAAACATTTATAACAAAAACCAGTAATTTTTAAAAGGAATCCCAAAGAAATCATTTCCTTTTCGAACGCAAAACTAATCGCACAGCCGTCAGCGCAATAAAGTGTTCGGTTGGATTTATGTGAAATATTGTTAAATAAAAATAATTAAAATATATTCAAAACAATCTATCGATCGGGAAAATTCTTCAATAAAATTGATAAAAGTGTAAGACAAAAAAATTTTTGAAACAAGTTGGTCATGAAGTTTTTGGACAAAAATATTCTTAAAACTTACGATACTGGAAATTTATTGCAATTGACAAGCAATAGTAATAATTTGCAACATGTTGATAAAAATGTTAAAAAGTCGGAAGTTATTTTCAATAAACAACTAAGAATATTTTAACAATAAAAAAAAAATTAATTGAACACAAACTGATATTTTTCGGAACAAAAGATAAAATTAAAAAAAGGATATTTTTTTCAAGTGTAAATATTTGCTAAATTTGTAATTGTCTAAATTTACCGTTAATACAACTGAAAAAAAAAACTAAATAATAAATCTCCAAATAAAGAAGAATTTCTTACATAAAGCAAAGCAGCTAGAGAGAGCATTAAAAAGGATTAGGAAAATATTTAAGTGCCTGGTTCTTTTTTATTATTGAGCAGGCAAACTGCTACTGAAAATTTTATGAATAAAAATAAATATTGTAAAAAGACAGTGTATGAACGAGCGTCTTTTAAAGGAATAAATTCACAAAAAATTAATTTTAAGAATAACAAAAATATATTTGACAAAAAAACTTTAGATTTCTACATTTTTAAATAAATTTAAGGAGTAATATATTTGGATTAAAAAGTAAAAACATTAACACAGAAGGTAAATATATTTTTTATCATAGGAATTTATTAATTTTAATTAGGTATTAAGGTTTAGATTTAGGTAATTAAAAAAAAACATTAAACATATAATTATCTTATAGCCAAATCTCGTGTGTATTGAAAAAAATACACCTCTAAAATGAAATTAAATTTAGTTTTAAATTTTTACTTTGTAGCTTAAATTTTTCTGGTAATATGAATGTGGCGCTTAGACCTTATGTCCGGACCTGGACGTAGAATTTGTAGCCATAGAGGTCGGGCTTCATATAGAGAACTATTATTTTTATTACTGGTTTGTTTGTGATGGCTTCGACCTACATATGTCAAGACTGATTTTTGTAAGGTGTAGGCACTAAATTTAATTTATTCTGCGTATGTACCTACATATATTTAATAGGATATTTAATACATATTAACGTTTGGATTTTTTTTAATTTCTGTTTACTTTTTTTCATTTTTTTTATGCTATTACCTTTGTTCTCTGCAACGCTCATAAAAATTACGCTTAAATCTAGTTTACGGGCACCGCTCCAAAATAAAAAAAAAGTTGCCTGTAGGGTGCAAAATGCAATTCTAAGCAAAAAATGTAAAGTAAAAAATTTGGCGGCAACCCTTATTTTCGGAGTTACGGCCCTCCAAAGTTTTTATATATGATATGGCATTTATCGAGTAGTTGATGGCGGAATGGGACAATATGAGTATCATTGGAAAGGGAATATAAGAGGCTATTTATTGAAGCACGAAAAAAATTGAAAAAATAAATAAATAAAAAAAATCTGGTGAGAAAAAACATTTTTTTACAAAATAAATTAAGTTATTCGGAAACCTTTAGAAAGCGAAGCCGCTATTGGTTATACCATATAGGAGAAAATCCTTTCGTCCGGCCGAAGGCCGGCTACGCAGAAAACCTTTAGAAAGCGAAGCCGGTGTTGGTTATACCATAGAGTAGAAAATCCTTTCGTCCGGCCGAAGGCCGGCTACGCAGGAAACCTTTAGAAAGCAAAGCCGGTGTTGGTTATACCATAGAGGAGAAAATCTTTGCGCCCGGCCGAAGGCCGGCTACGCAAGAAACCTTTAGAAAGCGAAGCCGCTGTTGGTTATACTATTGAGGAGAAAATTCTTTCGTTTTTGAGTAAAGTTATGTTTATATGGAAAAATAGTTTTGTTGGAGCCTTACTTGATTTTTTATTTTATTTTTACTTTTTTTCTATTTAATTGAATAGGCCCTTAAATTCCCTTTCCAATGATACCCATATTGTCCCATTCTACCATCGAATACTCGATATATGCCTTATTAGATAAAAAAAACATCGGAGGTCCGTAACTCTGAAACTAAGGGTTGCCGCCAATTTTTTCACTTAATATTTTTTGCTTAAAATTGCATTTTGCACCCCGTAGGCAACTTTTTTTTATTTTGGTGCGGTGCCAGTAAAATAGATTTGTTCCAAAAATTAAAATCAAAATACCTAAGTATGTAGGTACCTATAATAAAAAAGTTATTGTAGGAAGTTTTAATATTTGTTTTTAATTGTAGGTAGATTTATATGTTTAAATAGTTACCTATTCCTTAGAACTAGGTCATACATATAAATGAATGAATAAAAAAAAAAAAAACAAATAAATAGCCACCATCGATCTATACATATTTTGCAAAAGTTATTACAGGTAGGTTTTTACGTTCTTGTGATTTTTAAAGTATGTCTGTATGTCTCCGGTTAAGCAAGTTCGGCTACTTGGCATTTTAATAGACTAGAAAAGAATTACAAAAATATTATACTTTCAAATAGCGTTTCCTAAATCATTTTAAAAACAGTTAGATGCCATTAAAAATTTTCCTATCGCGTTAATAATAAGTGGTTGGGATTTTAAAATCTTTAAAGTATAGGTATTACGTTATTGAAGTCTCAGATATATAGAAATAGGTATTATTAAGAAAATGTGATTACTACCTACTTATATGATGTTGTGCACAAATATATTAAACTCTTAAGGCTGGTTCACCGGCAAAAATTTTGTTCCGAAACATTTTTTTTTTATATGTAGTTTCTCTCTCTCTCAAAAAATAAAATGTCAAACTACATATAAAAAGAAATGTTTCGGAACAAAATTTTTGCCGGTGAACCAGCCTTTAGTGACAAATTCTATAATTTTAAAATTATAGGATATTATCTTTCGTACCTACCTAACTAGAGCAAAATTTATGTAATTTTTAACAAAGTGAATACCTAAATAGAATAAGTAGTTTAATTTTTTTTAATGAAAAATTATGTTAAATTTCTAAATATATAAAGAAATTGTTCTTACATGTTATTGGTCTCAAACCACTGTGCGTACATGAAAACCCAGCTTATTTATTGTAACGGTATTAAATAAAATATTAACTTCACAACACCATCGAAATAAAATAAGAAGTTTCTTATTTTTTATTTTGAGAGTTGAAACTCTCTTCGGTTATGTTTTGCATTGCATATGCATAATTCAAAATCTTTCATCTAGTCTAGTCATCAGAAGTCTATAGAAATGTTTACATAATTAAAATTAACAAAAGTGAATTTGGCATACTTTGCGACCACTGGACGGTCAATGTCATCTTCAGTTGTTTGTTTAATTTTTTAATTGGTGAATTATTTAAAGCGTTAATTACTTTTAAGTTTTCGAAATAGGTAGTAATCAAAATTTTTTGAACACAAAAACAAATAGTGAATGTGAAATATAAGGTTATATTATTTAGAATATTAAAATATGTAGGTACCTATGCTCAAACTGATGTTGAGAAAATGTTTTTCTTACCGTCACATGATTTAAGTATTGTTTGATTATATTGAAGGTAGTAGATTGGTACCTACTTACTAAATGGTAAATATCAATTTTTAAGACTTAAGTCAAGGCGAATCAATTATCAGGTGGCAGCGTTAGAAAATTTATTATTTTTTGCTGGTGAAACGAATGTCAAACTTCATATAAAAAAAATGGTAAACAGATTTTTTATATATGGAGTTTGACAGTAGTGTACACGGCGAAAATTAATGAATTCGCCTACGCTGCCACCTGGTAATTGATTCGCCTTGACTTAGTACAAAATTTAATTACCTACCTACCTACCTATAACGGGATTTTAAAATTTCAATTTTATGTGTGTCTTCTTCAGCCTACTAAATACCTATAAACAAACTTTTTCATTCGCTCCCATTAACTATTTTGTTTACAATTTCCTTATTTTGAATTGTTGCTATAAAAAGTGAACTTTTTTCGTAATTGCATATATATAATGTATGTGTATGCATACACGCATACTATGCCACAAACACATATGCTTTCATAGCTAAATAAATGCAAAAACAACAGTCCTCTTGCCTAATTGTACTCTTAACTTTTTGCATATATACTTAGAGTGCGCAAGTTACTTAACTCTCTTAAGCTGTGCAAAGATGGCGAAAAAGTTGTAATGAAGGAAAATAAAAGCATTCTTTACAAAACGAATTATATACTGCTGTACATGTATATATGTATGTATATATATAAATAGAATGCATGAGTACAATAAGTTGATACATACATGGCCAATAGTTTGTAATAAAAACCAAAAAGAAGTAATTACGAAAACCTGTTTTATTTAGGATAAAAGCTTACCGGCATTTTCTGTAAATTTGAAAATTTTATTTTAAGAGTTGAATTGTTTTATTTATTTTGAATTCTTTTCGCTAGTTCATCGTTTTTAAAATTTGCTTTTATATGATGAATTTATATACCTAAATTCAAGAGCATATGACAACCGCAAAGTCATGTCTGAAGTACATTATTAACCAGTGATACCGTTTAGTTACATTTTTATATTTCTTGTTACTTTTCTGTTATACCCATCTACCCTATTTGGCGAAAACAATTTAACTTTTGGTACAGACATGCAGCAAAATAATGCCTATGAATAGTAACTGAAAAAGTAAGTGTTTCCTTATTTGAGATATTTACCTTTACGACAGAACTTGCTAGTGGTACCTATCTTATTGCCCTGAAGAAGTGCCGAAGTAATGAGAATCATCGGGCAGAAACCTATATTTTTTGTGTGTCTAAACTCTTTTTACATAGGCTTACTTGGTTTTTTAGTTTTATAGCGTTGTATAGTGTAAATGTAGCAGTAGTCGGCAGTTTAAAATTTTTTTGTGTTTGAACTGGTGCTGTTATGAGTGTAAACCATGTATTGGTGTATCAACTATTTATTACTATCCAAAAATTACTTAGTTTTATGCTCAATTAACAGTTTTTAAATATATTTGTATTAAGTTTGAGTAATTTATGTAAGTGTTTTGTCAAATATACCATTTGTGCCTATAGTCGGCATACATTTCCCTAAATCCGGCATTTGCTGTCCCTATTGTCGGCATGTTATTTTTTATAAGAGAAAGAAAATAACCCGTTCAAAAATTGTACTTTTTATTTATAATAATAGCTGTTTAAATTTCTCCGTGTAAAAAAAAAAAGATTTAAAGAAGTAATTTTTAATTTAATTGATGAGACAATAGTCGTTTGGTTTAGATCTAGATGAGTAGGTACATAGCTGGTATGGAACTTGAGCAAATTGAAGGCTTAAGGGATATTTCAATGCTAATATTTTCTTAATCCAGAAATGTCATTAAGAATATTCGTTGCTACATCTCATTTTCATTTAAACACAACTTCCTGCCGATTTCAGAACACTTTATTTCATAGTCGGCAAGTCCTAAAATACTCAATTAAACGTGTTCCGATTACTGGTAAACTCATTTTAAACTTATTTTCTTTATAACTAATGCCAAGAGAGCTGAGCAACAAATAATATTGTAGAATTTGAGTTTAATATGAGAAAACACTTTTTTTACAAGTCGACACCCCCATGCCGACTATAGAAAAACAAAGCAGGTTTTGTTCCTAATGTCGGCAGCCACAAAAAGATTTTTTTTCTTTTAAATAGCACTTTACAATCAAAAATTTGAATCGTGCTAAATAGGAAAAAAATGACGTAAAATAATATAAAATATTTGCTAAAGCATCTTTAATTATAACCATGTAAAAACAGAATTAGGTGTAGCTATTTGCTTTTTAATTTTATAGGTACATATGTAGATACGTGTGTATAGTAGCATGTTGTTGTGAACCTATTAAATTTACGGTTTCAATAAATTTATCAAGTTTTGCTAATTACAAATTCTAGTGTTTTTTTTTCTTTTAATAACTATTTGGTTGCTTTAATAAGTTTATCTTAACTGTTTGATAAAGAATTTTTTTACAAGTAAAAATGACAAATAGCTATTTTAACTTTAAGATTGTTTAATTTTATGTAACTAAATTTGTCTTTCTAATATGTATTGCAAAAACCAACTTGTTCTTCTGTTCCAAAATGTGATTTGATTCCTAATTTATGTTACAAACATTTTTTATGTTTTGCTTTTTTACATTTCATTTAGTATGGCGCCAAAATCAACAAATCAGCAAAAATTATAATTATAATAGTTATTTTAAATGAAATGCCACTAGACGCCCACAAAACGTAAACAGCACACACATGTGCAGTCATGCAAACATACATACGTACAAACAGATGTATGTAAACAAGAAATAAAAGACTGAAACAGCGTTGCCACACAAGAAATTGACTTCCTACCAACAATTTTCAAAAATCCTACCAAAATCGTTCACAGCCTACCAAAAATTTAAAAATGCATTTCTTGCACATAAACTTTGTTATACTCACTTGGTTTTTTTCCTTAATTGTTGAGATGGATGTTTATCTTTTGGTGATTTTTAAGATGGGTGTTATGATTTGAAATAGTTTTAGAGCATACTATGCAGAATGAACACCCATCCCTTTCCTGGTTCTAAATTTTCTTTTGACTGTTTCTTTACAATGTTCGCTAAACGTATTACATTATTTAAAAATGTTTTAAAAAAAATTTTAAGAGTGGTTCTACCTGGTCTTCTGTAATTATATTATTTTCATTTAATTTTGAAGTTTTTGATGAAAATCTTAAAAAAAATACATGCAATATTAGTAGATATTCATGTAATTAATAGGTACATATTTACAATTAAAATAGTTTACTTACTTTTCCATTTTGTCTGTTAATTTTTTAATACATACACTAAAAAATAAACCTCTACTCAAAAATATTGTTGATTTCAATTTCATAATATTTTTCGCGTTTCTTAAATCAGAGATGGTTATAGCTTTAATCATCTCTACGCAAGAAATCAGAGATGTTTTTTATTGCACCTAAAACAGTTTTTGAAAACAGTGGTAGCACTGTTCACAGTTATTGTTTATTTAATTCAAAGTTACATTTTTTTATTTTATGTTCTGAATTTTTAAGGTGAAAATATTTACTATTGCTAAAAAATTGCTACAGGAGGAAAACCTACCAAAAATTTAAAAAAATGCAACAAACCAACCAAACTACCAAACTGTTTTTTAAAAACGAAAAACTACCAAGTTTGGTCCGATTGGACCAAAGCGGCAACGCTGGACTGAAATCAAAATATTATATTCTATTCAGTAATTGTGTGTGTGTGTGTGTATGTATGTTATTTAGGAGAGAAATTTACTAAGTTCTCTCTCTCTATAATTAGATGATATCGGGTGGCAAACTTAGCAAACTAAAAATTTCCTAACCCATCGAACTATGACATTATCAGTGGTAGTACTGAGCCAAAGTTTATCAATTGTAAAATAAACTTTTACCCTCGCAGGTATGTACACCGGCAGAAAGAAAAAGAAGAAAAAAAAAAAACAAACACTTTTACACGAACAGCCGGTAAAGTGTTGCATTTAATTAAATTGATTCAAGAAAAATGAAACAACGTATAATTGAATAAGATCTCGGCTTTACTTACAAACGTCGCTCTCATTTGACTGCATTTACACATCATATATGTAAGTGGCAATGTTTATTGTTTTTTTCTACTGTTCTTCTTTTTCTTTTCTTTCTAATGCAAGTGAGTTTTGTGTGTAAATGTACACACACTTTTCAACGCAATTCTCTTGTTTAGTCTACTGAATTTGAAGCAAATAGCCTTCATATGCTGTTATGTTACGAATTTATGCATCTTAAAGTGTATTAGTTCACTAGGTGTTAAATGGCATAAGGATGAGAAATTTGTCAATAAGTAGTATTGTAAGTTCGTATGTAGTCGTTAAGATTTTTTTGTTTTGCACTAAAATATCTTAAAGCCCCATAAATAATTATTTGCTTTTTTTCTTTACAGTTTATTGACTAAACTTCCCAACATTTAGTAAAACGTCTGGCATCTATTTTAAAAACAAGAACAAAAATTAAATCTGATATATCGGACGTTATTGAACAACCGGACACAATGGCAAAATTATGCAGTCCCTATGGGACGTCGCCTGTTAGCTCTTTCTTCAGTGAATTAACGCCCAATGCTTTTGCTGACGATTTCCATCAAATACAACCAGATCCTTTTGATCTATTTGAGGACTTACCTTCTATCTGCAGTGATATACAAAAACTTGAATCAGATGCATTTTCACCCTTTGGTTGTTCTATGGACTTGGACTTGGATATGAAACCAGAAGTGCGTAATACAGATTTAATGTGGTGGACAGCACCGCCTACAACAATGCTTTCAACATCAGCCTCATCTACATCGAGTGATATCAACACAGGTGTATCGTTGGCCACTGTAATGGGCGACTCAACTATTCCACAAATCGCTAGCTTAAAAATTAAAGTAGAAAAGGAAGAAATACTACCACCTACAGTAGTTACAGCCAAGAAAATAAACCCTATAACCTTTAAACAGGACATTGCTCATATTAAGCAAGAACCCCATGATGATGTCGAACAACAGTTGGCTCATTACAACATACCAAATAGTAAAACGACGATTGCATCAGCAATAGCAACGACGTTACAGCCACATTTAACTTTACAGAGCAATGGGACAAAAACAAATACAAGCATGAAAAATATACCACCAGGTACCTCCTTGTTACGCAAATCCCAACAACCGACGCAACAAAAGAAATCACTACAAGAAACGCGTAATGCAATGCATATTGTAAGACGGGGTGATCAGTTATTGCCAGCTGCTAATACCATCAACATCACCGCAGCCTCTGTAGACTTTAATGCATCTTTCAGTTCATCTGTTACCAGCAGTCCAAATACATCTTTATTGTATCAGCGCCCGGATACACCACACAGTTTAGATGACGATTGTTCTACACCAGAGTTCAGACATAACGTGGATTTAAGAGCCTGCGTAATGGGCAGCAATAATATTTCTCTAACCACAGATCAAGACTTTATCAAAAGTGTCACCCGAGAATTACAAGACACCAGTAAAAAGCAAATTGATACACGCCTTGTTAGTGGTTGCTCGTTGGCCGATGTTTTAGATGTCATAAATAGTTCGTCCAACGCCCAGGACCTTTTAAATTTTAAAAGCACATCGTCCGCATTAACACCAAGTACGACGTGCAGAAGTGACTTCAGTTATCATTCAGTTAATACAAGCGGTTCAATGCGCTCCTCCGAATCCGATTCTGATGAAGAATCTACAATGGGTTCTAGTTCGTGTTCCCTTTTAGATCATGACATAACTTTTAATGCCGGTGGTGTATCACCAGTATCAAGTCAGACGTCAAATACTGGCAGCATGCAACATTATATGCAACATCGGGATCACAGTTATACACGCTGTAAAGATGGCATGGATGATTTGAGCACAAATTTAGAAACACCCTCGGATTCTGGTGAGTTGGTCAAGTCAAAAAATATTTTCTACTTTTTTTTATTTATTTAATTTAATGGAATTTTAAAAAAGACCCTAAGCAAAAAAAAAAAAACAAAGCTTTTTAAATTATATATTTGAAACACCTAAATAATTATGTTTTTAATTAATATCAGTATAACAATTTTTAAATAAACGATAGACTTTTCAACAATAGACACAGAAAATTAGTAGTTGACTATAAAATTGTTAAAAAAAAATACTTTGCACTATAAATGTTTCTGTTTGAGCGTTTGTTCTTATCGCCTTTTGTATTTAAGCGATTCCATTTTTTTTTTTTGCTTTGTGATGTTACAAAACATTGTGAAATAAAAATGAAATTTAAAAGTCATCCACTAGAACAACTTTTGCCCCCTCCCTGTATATATGCAACATATTTTACGTTTTGTTGACAAATCGCAAATGTTAAAATTCCATATTGTGGCGTAGGAGAAAAAGCAACGTTGTTGTGAAATTCTTAAAGTGATTTAGAAAAAACTTCTAAAAAAAATAAACATTTGGCGCCTTATTCTTGGTTTTATGAAATAGTTTATATACGGCATATTACTAGGCGTTTTCTCTATTGGGTGAGGATAAGGCGACGCATACTACTACTATATTGCCATCTTGAATTGTTATACAAACAAAAAAAATATATATGAGAGAGTAGTAAATAGTGCGCAGGTTTTGAGTCTGATTTTAAACTCAATTTAATTTTTACTACGCCTTAAAGTATGTATTTTTTGGGTGAGCATGAAAGCTTATTCTGAAATGTGTTCTTCGATTACACCCAAACCTAAAGAAATAATTTTTTACTAACGTGCTAATAATTATATAATTTTCATTATTATATTATTTTGAATGCAGTTCGAAACATTTGCTATAAAAAAATTTTTACGCTTTATATTTTTGCTTCTATTATCTACCTTTTTGTTTCTTGTTATTAAACCTTTAGATGTATCAGTTTTGTACATCAATGAAAACCTAGGCCATTTACCTCTACTTTACTACCCTACCACAACCCATGCCGGTTTAGACTTTAGTAACTCGTTTTTCTCTTTGTGCGTGCCTCTCTCTCTCTTTATTTTTAGGTTTTATAAAAAAAAAAACCTGTTTTCAGACTTGCGCATTTGCCAATAATTAAGGCGTAGGTTTAATTCCATTGATACCGAATAGGTATACTCATAATAAAAAGATAGAAGCAGAACAATTTTTTATCTATGTGTAATTTTTTTTATTCTAAAGAGCTTTGGTACGCTAGTTTTTTTTTTTAATTTTTTATTTATTTATTTTTTTTTTTAATGATAAAACGAAGCAACAGAGTTTCAAACATAAAAGAAAAGTTTGAAAGAAGGAAATCTCTATTTTCTTCAATAAAAATTTTATAAAAACTCAAGTAATTTTATTGCTAATATTTTCTTTTTGAAATATCAACTGATGCTCAAAACTTTAAAGTATATAACGAAACTAAAAAACCTTTTATTTCGTTTCACAGACAAATATAAAATAAATGTGCAACTGTTTAAAGACTTTTTCATAAAATAGTAGTTAAAACCACTTTCAAAGCCATTGAAAGATATGAGAAAATTTAGATTCGGGCAGCGCTGATTGGGCAAATAGTTGTAGTTTTTTTTAGATATTGAAATGTATTCTTAATGTTCAGTAGTTATTTTGGCGCGAACTCTTTTATTGTTTTTGTTAATCTAACTAAAATGATATAAACTCAGGGTTCAATTGCTCGATACGTCACAGTGTTTGCTCTCTCTGTTTTTTAACAAAATGCATTCTCTTTAAATGCAGTTTGTTTGGGTTTTATTTTGTTATTGTATTTTTTTTTTTTTTTTTTTTTTTTTTTTTTGTAGACTATTTAACTGTATAGTATTTAAGTTCTGTCGCACCCAGTCAGCCACCCAGCCACGTTGCAAACATTTAATAAATTTTTATACTATTTATATTTTCGCATTCTGTACACACAAATATACATGAGTAAAAACTGAAATGTTTTTTATGGTAAAAAAAATCTTACTCGTATTTGCTTGTGCGGCTTTTTTACGTTGTTTATATTTTATTTTGCCGGTGTTTTTTATTCGTCATGGGTGTTGTCGTTTCTTTCATTTTTAATTATCGAAATTCTTTGTCATTTTGTTGCTAAGTGCTCTACATTATTCTGAAATCTTGTGTTTATGTTGTGAAACATAATTTTTGTCAAATATTTTTAAAGAAAACTTTAGAATTAAAATTTTTAATTTTTTTTTTATATTAACTCTGTATGTACATAGAAAATACAAAAAAAAAAAAACATAATAAACCAGTTTACGTTTTAATCCAGCATTTAACAGCATAGAGTAGTTAAATAAACACTTTAAAAATAATTTTTTTTTGTTAATTTACAACATACCTTACGATAGCCGAACTGACAGAGTCTGGAAATTTTAGTGTTTTGTATGGAAATTTTTCATAATAAATATTAAAAATAAAAAGGTGTATTAAAAAATTTGTGCAATCGAGAAGTACACTTTTGGAACTATGATATTTTTATAGTTAACATTTATTACTTCAGGCAAATTATATGGCCTATAAAATCTATCTTGCAAATTTATTATTATTAAATAAATAAATGCCCTAACAATTGTAACAGACATTAATTTAAAAATTTGCCTAAAACCGAAATAGATTTTAAGTATTGAATTCATCTAAAGTATAAAGAAAATTGTTTCGTTTATGAATCCAATTTTGATTTATGTTTTTAAGTTACTCTAAAAACAGAAACCAAAATTTTCAAAACAAATTTGATTTTTAAGATATTAATAATAGAAAATTCTTCTACTTGTTGAAAGTAGTTTTTTGGCTACAACAATTATAGCATTCTTTTTACCGCTGCTTCAATTCTCTTATGCTTCCTTACAATTTGAAAAAAAAAAAAACAATACTCATACTCCGAAAAAATTTAGCCGGCCGGTCGTCTGGTACTACTTTTACAAGTACATTTATATACATAAATAGGTATAAAATATTAATGTATGTATTTTGCTGCATCAGAAAATGGTAAAGGAAATAAAAGACGGAAGTATAGATTTGATTCAAGTGGCCATCTCAAACAAAACTCAGACATACTACAAGCAGAAAAAACCTATAGCAACATTTAATGGAAATTTAAGCGGAAATATCACTGCATAATAATAAACGTTAAAAACAACAACAACAAAAATACGCACATTTAAACAGACCTTAAGAGTAAAACATTATCACAACCAAAATTTGTATGGGTGTGTCTGCTATACTTTAATCAAGTGAAAACGACTACAAATTTAAACAGAATAAAAACTCAATATTATTCATTTAAATTTTAAAACCAGTTAAAGTTAAGTTCGAATTCTATGCCACTTGAAGATTTTTATATCTTAAATTCAATTTTAGAACCTTAAATTATAAAAAAACAACAATTTTCTTAATCAAAGATTTAATTTAAACAAAAAAAGTTGCTTCTCAAATAAATAAATGGAAAACTCAAAAACAGTATTTATCCAGACATTTTTCTCTCTTTTTTTTTAGTATAAAAAAAGCTTCATTTTTCTGTATACAACAACAAAAAAAAAGCTGCATTTAAAACTCCTTTAATATTCATTACGCAGGGTTAAAGTAAAAATATATTGTCATCATAAGAAATATAATACTCGTGTATGTACTTATAACGTTTTACTCTATTAGAACTACTACAACTACGAAAAACAACAATAAAGCTTATAACATTAATAAAATCAAAAACAAAAACAACAAGAGGATTGTTATCGTAGGCAACGTACGACCTTGAGTATTTTTGTGTACTAAAAAATTACTACACGTGTACGAAAATCAGGGTTGGGATATTTAGTTCTATAGTAATTCTTAAGTTCTCGGTTTAGAAAAATGGCATTGGGCATTAGTTCGTTTTGGCTCCACACAATTCAGTCAAGCTAAAAAAACAAATAAAAATTGTTATAGAAAAAAGTGGAAAAAAATATTATAAGTTTAAAATTTCACTTAGGTTTTAATTAAATCAACTCAAAGGTTTCCATCTCTGCTACAAGTAAATGCTTTAATGATGAGTTGAAAACGTTAAACGATACAGTATGAACAATTAAAAAAAATGTTTTAATTATTCATACATAAATGATAAAGACGGTTGGCAACATCAACAATTACACAGCAATTTTTACTACCGCAACTTTTTCCACAAGTCTAAAAAGAGAGGCCATTATCACATACTTTCTCTCTGTTTACTTAAAGCTTTAAGGAATGAGAGAAATAAAGCAATATGTATAGAAAAAGGACAATAATTTTTATATTTTATTCGCTGATTTTAACAACCGACGTAACTACTTAATTTTGGCGCCATTTAAGGAGAAGAGAGCACGCTTAGAGTACATGTCTGCCCAAAATTAAGCTAAAAAGAGAATATATTGGAAATTTAACATTTAACAAAAATAACCCTTAAACTATATATTTTTTCAATTTGAAATAAAATAAAAAACAAGTTCAATCAACTTTAGCTGAATACAGACAGAAAATTTTGCTTTTATCACAAATTTTTAAGGAAGCTTATGCTTAGGTGTTAGGCTCCTAAACAACAATTTAGTTTTTACATCAATTTTTCATTTGTCTGTTTTTTTTCAATAACGAAGACAACGCCTTTTAATTTAAAGTTCTTAACATTTCCCTTTTTGGTATCTCTGTTTAAAAGCCTTTACCAGCTTTGCGTTATACTTTTTTCGCTTTTGCCATCGTTCATTTGTAGTATGGATTATTATTTCTTCTATTTTTGCATCATTTTTTCATAAGCTTTTAAAATAAAATAAACGCCTGGAATGTCTGCTGCTCTTTTCTTGATTTATTTTTAGTTGATAATAAAGCAAGTAAAGGACTCTTTTATGTATTTTTTTTTATATGTAAGTATATAATGCCTGCCAGTTAGTGTTTTTAACAGTCCAACTTTTTGTTGCCTCCTTCTTGCAAAATTGCCATTTATCATTATTATTCTGCTTTTTTGTCAACGAGCTAGGAATTCACTTTAATTACTGCGTCACATTATGTTTTACGACAGTTACATATTATGGATAGATTTTTAAAGAACATTTTATTACACGTTATGGCTCATAAAAATTCAAATTTTTAAGTTTGTTTCTTATATTTTGCAAGATTTTTTTTAATAAGTTATAAACTATACAAACTTAACCATTTGAGTTTGTTTTCTTTTATTTAGAAGTGTTTTTTTTAATGTAAGAATTTTTTAATTAAATACCCTTAAGAAAGTCAAGAAAGAATTGACGAACTGTTGGGAGACGAATGGCACACGCTTATATTGAGGGTGATTGAAAAAAATGCGTTCTATTTAAGTTTTACTATTTTGAGTTGAACTTTGTGTTGTTAATATTAGTCATCTTTAAAAATTCTTTATATGTTCGTAGTTTGTTTATTATTCTTGTACATATTTAATTTTTTGCTCCTCGTTGTTAATAAAATTATTCATCTTCATCATACATTTTTAAACTTTTTTATCTCAAATAATTGTTCGAAAAACATACACTCTCTTTATCAATGAAAAAATATAACTTAAGAATTATATTTTGTATCGCATTTTTTTTATTAGTAAAACAAAACTTATATTTTCCCACACTTTTAAAAGAAGTTAAAGTTTAAGTGAACATCATTAAATTCTCCCCCTTTTTGCGTTTTCTTTTGCATTCTGAATTATTGCGAAAATATATAATAAGAAATTCTCCCACAGCTTCTCTAAACTGTTGCTGTGCATTGTTCCCTATTTGTTTCCTCATCGTTTATGTATTGGTTTTCCAACGTTAATGTCATCTTTTTTTGTGTTGTTCTTTATTATGATTATTATGATCTTCATCTTCATTTTTACCACTGTGATGATGTTGATCTTGGTTTAAAGGTTAAATAATGTATGGTTGGCTTTTAATGTTTTTGTCGCTGCAGTTAAAAATTTTGCACATGAGCAACTTGTCAATTCTGTATATTCATAACTGAAAATGTAAACAAGACTTACTCGTAATTCTTGTAATTTATATATGTTTTACATTACAAGAATTTTTGGAATGAATTTATGTCTTTTTACTTCCTGTATTTAACAAAAAAAATTTTTTTTGGTGTTTTGCTTGACTTGTGGTACAAGTGTTTATGGCCAATTTTTTTCTTTGTCCTCGACTTGGTATTATATAGAGCTGTGTCATTCGCGAACGAACGAGTTAAATTGACCGAATCAATCAAGTGAACGAAATGATCCGGTCATTTAAATCCGGTCTTTTCGTTCAATAGTGTACGGGATAATTTGAACGGATGACTTAATTGAACGAAATGAGCCAGATATTTAACCGGCTCCTTTCGTTCAAATTGACCGATTGAACGAATTGAACGAACGAATCAGTTTTGATAGTTGACCGAAAAAGACCGGTCACTGAAACGAACGTCCGGGCACATGTCTAGTATTATATCTCTTTCTATCTATATATTTAAAAAATTGTGGCTCTAAGTTCAAGCAGATTTATAATGATTTTGAAAAGAAATTATAAAATAAGTTTACTGTCTTTATAAACTTTCACTTCTCAATTTTACGATTAAATAATACAAATCTATGAGAATTTCATTTATGTAAAAGCTTCCTTCCATATTTATTTTCCTGTAATTATAATTTCAATTTCAAAAAGTGTGTGAGAATGTATTTTTTCCACTTGTACTGTTTACATTTTACTCGTGTGAAATTAAATTGCTTGAAATTCACAACATGTGTAAGCAATATTATTATTATTATTTCCTTTCTGTGGTTTAAAAGAAACAAGACGTTGTGATTTTTTATCAGTTTCACTTTAAATAATTCAATTTTTTTATGCTAAATTTCCAACATGTGTTTTTTTTTTTAAATATATGTATATAAAAATCACCACACAAGTGCCAAAGATGTTGTATCAAAAATTTTAAGACGCGAACTAGAACTCGGAATGTATTTCTTTAATGATTTTGTTTTTTTTTTTTACTACCACAACTATTTAAATATAAAAGTAATAACTTTTTTCAGCTTTATCAAAAAAGTTCTTTTGAAACATAATGTTAACTAAAATTGTATAAACATTAAATATTTCTAATGCATCAGCAGTTAAAAAGTGTCTGAAAAAAACAATGTAGATATTTATTATTATTATTATTTGATTTGCCAAGAATTATTTTGTTATATATATTTTTTTGAATGCACGAAAATGAAAAAATGAAAAACCTTCCTTAATCTAGGAAATCAATTAACAAATGTAGTAGAAAAAAATTAAAAAAAAACACTATAGCAAATTTTACAATGAAAATATTTATAGGCCCCATAGGAAGTCATAATAAAGGAAATTAACAACATTTATTAGTTTCATTATTATTATGACTCACCTCATCTCATCTACATGATGTAGTAATGTATATTTGTCCCATTGTGTCACTTGTGTACGCTTATTGAATTTGGTTTCATGTTATTTCAACTAGTCATTAAATGCGTTAAAGATGCTTTGCTGAAGTTTGTGTAGGTGTTCCTCAATACTTCTCTACAGGCTTAAAAGTTAGTAGGCCAACATTTTCATATGACGTAAGATTTAAAACTACAGTAGAAACGCACTACTACTGCGCCTTCTGTTCCCTATTTATTTTTCTTTTTGCAGCAGCATCTTTGGACTTTCAATGAAACAAAAAAATAAAAAGAATAAAAAAAACTACACCCACATAAAACTAGTTTCACACTACAGAACTTGTGTTTGTTTGCTGCATATGAGCCATGCAGTTAAAAAAAAAGAAAAAAAAACATGTAAACATATTCAGCCTTTGTAAGCTATCTATTTAGTCTGGAGTTTGCGTCATATTCGCGGCAACCACTTGTTGAGTGCAATTTTATTTAAATTATTTTATTAATCGAATTTCTATTTTCATTTTTATGAACACGTAAGCAATGGTTGTTTTTTTCAGTGACGTTTTAGCAGTAACTGCTTAAAGAACCCTGCGTAGGCACAAGTTCCTCAAACCGCAAGTATGTGCATACTGTGACGTACTAATGCATATGGTAACAATTGAATTTCCAGTTGAAAATCGAATTACCGTCTTGGGACTTAAAAATGTTCTTTTCTTAGAACTATTTTAGACGACGGCATTTTGCATGAAACTAGTTTCATGAAATTTTTGTTTGCTGGAAAGAGGTGTAGAGACGCAAACGGGGTAGTAGACAAAATTGCTGCATGGCTTGAATATTGAGGGAATTTTTTTACACTTGCTTTGTGTACATTCGCTGCAAATGTTTTGTTGTTTGTGTATTATTTGATATAGCACAAACAACTATAGTAACGAATATCAAATTAAATGTATAAATTTCGATGCCACGAAAAATTTCATAGTATATGGACGCGATGAAACTCGCTGAAAGTTTTAAACAGAATTGAAAAATGGCATGAAGTAATTGCATTGTGTAAATCTAAACGTACACATGCGATTATTTCATGCCATTTTTTCAAATCTGAACTTACACGTGTCATTTTTTTTTCAATTCTGTTTAAAAGTTTCACCGAGTTTCATTGCGTCGCTGTACTATGAAATTTTTCATGGCATCGGAAAAATTTCAGGAAACGAGTTTCATGCAAAGTCCCGTCGTCCAAAATGGCTTTAAGTCTGGTCTTGGAACCTGATCGTTAAAATTTTCTTTTCATTTACAAAAATTTCAATTATATGTGTTTTTCAAATTGATATTCCGTTATTTTACTCGTTTTGATATCGAAAGTAAAACGAATAACTTTTTTGCTAACCAATCAACACAAAAAAATTCAAATCTTGCTTTGAAAAGTTTAAATAAATTTGGTGAGTAATGGAATATATTCGTTGTTAAAGCGACTTTTGTTTTTACATTTTTGATGCTCAAAAATATTTCTCCGAACTTTAAACAGTGATTAAATTAAACTTCGCTCAGACTATCCGTTCGAAAAGTTGCTGTAGAAAGATCGGTGGTCGGACACGTTGTAATCCCTTTTCTTAATTAATTTACAAATTAAGGGATGGATGTAGGAACAAGTTGTGCTTTAATATTATTATTTTTGCTATTTAAATTTTCCAAGTGTGTTTTTGCCTTATAATGAAAAATGTTAGAATTAGTTTGGTATTTATTTGGTTCATTTATAACTTTTATAACTTTTTATAAAAAACTCGTTTTTTGCAGCCCTGACATTGTTTTTCTTCTTTTTATTTAAACGATTTTTAAAAATATTTTTGAAAGATCAATATAAATTTAAAGTTAATTTATTGTCATTGTATCTAGCCCACAAACAATAACTTTTGTTTAACCAGTATGTTATTATTTTTTTATTAAAATAAATAAAAAATGGGCAAAAATCGATAAAAGTGCATACATTTCATACATTCCCATCGTAAACTTTAGCAGTATCTTTTTGAGCAAGCACAACAAAATCTTCTGCCAAGACAGTCATGCCATTTAGCCAGTCAAACAACAACCTACAACCAATATTGTTTACAATTGTTGCTGGCAAAATCTGTACATATTTATTTTAACCTTGCACAAGAAATTTTTTTGTATTGAATTTTTTATTTAAAGTGTTGGGCATGCTAAAAGTTTTTCATCTCATTTTTGTATATCCACGATTTTACATACTTTTAATGTTACTGTTTGCTATTGATCTTGGCTTAATTACTTGGTAACAAACATTATTTCACTTTAGACTTGCTAGGCAAGTATTTGTTTAGCCGACTCAGCAGTAAAGGCTCAGCAACCTTACAGTCATTGGCTTTATATTGAGAGTATGTATTGTGATCTCTCAGTGACTTTTTGCTTATGAAGAAAACTAGTTTTTTTTAATTTTTTTTTTTTCAAATAAATCTAAATTTTATTATTTCTTGTCGCATTTTTTCAAAATCACCAGCACCTCATCATCTACAACATTGTTCAACTTTTTTGTTTAATGTTTTACTTAAGCATTTTTTGTTTCTTAAATAGTTTCGAAACTTTGTTAAACTCTGTTGACTGACTGACTATCTGTCGTTCTATCTGTCGGTTATTGCAAAGAGATTCTCTTATTTAGTTTTAGCTGTATCAAATAATAACAACAAATTAAATTCATTATTAAATTCATAGTAATTATGCAAATTATTTATTAACCAAAAATTGTTTTTTAATGTGTTAGTTAGTTATTCTTATTCTCGAGAAGTTTTTATGAAAAAATAAAATAATAAATGAAATCTAGAATTTGAAAAACGCTGTATTGATTTCAAAGAATTTTTTTGTCATGAATGAATTAAAACCACAAGCTCCGTTTCCGTAGCTGAATGAATTTCGTTTTAAAGGTCACAGTTATTTATTGAATAGATTTTAAATACCTACTTATAGTGAAAGCAAAATCCCAATATTCAAATGCGTTGCTAACTTGATGTTTTTTTTTTAACTTGTGATAAAGTCGTGCTTTTGTATAAGAATTATTAGCAAATGTATTCTAATCTGTTGAATTTTATTCGCAGAAAAAATTTTTTAAACTTCGAACAGAACAGCAAGTGCTTTAGACTGTGTTAAAAATAATCTAGAATTAAATAAAAATAAAAATAAAAAAACATTTAAACATCGTGAAGGCGTTCTACAGGCAGTGAGGGTGTGAAAATTATTTCAAACTTTTTCAAAAATCTTATTTTTCGTGTTAAAAAGTTTTCCGTTTTCTTTTTTTTTTTTTTAAGTGACCTCCAAAACTATGTGCAGCTTTGCAACATTTGTTGTAGCAAATCTTGCAAGTAATACTTTTCAAATTGCAATCAAAAGCTATTTTTTGCCACAGCAGCTAAAAAATACTTGCATTCACTTATTATATTTTCACGTGTTTGTGCTGCCTATATTTTGCTTGTGCATTGGAATGTAGGTCTGTGGTGTGGGGAGATAGCAAAAATCGTTGCTGGTGCAGTTTACAGAAAAACCGGAATATGATAGGAGGACATAACTTGCTATCTACTGCCTGGTTGTTTGCTAACACATAGCAACAATCGCTAACATTTTTTCACATTTGCGGTATTATGTTTTGAAAGCAAGCAAAAGCAAAACAAACAAAAAAAAAACAATTTAATAGCAACCATACAAATAATGGCATTAAATTCAAATAGACGAGACAAGACAACAAGTCTAGAGTATGTGAGGCAAAAACCCACAAAACCAGATACCATGTACAAAAAACTTATACAGGAAAAGAGGGACTAGACTTGTGAGCATTCCCAATATTTTTTTTTTTTAATTGCATTTAAAAATTTATTACTCAGCTTAAAACGAAGCTAGCGTAAACGATTTTTTTTTGTTTGCAGTGGAAACTTAAATTGTATACATACTTATTAAAAGCAGCAGTTCAACAACATTAACATGCGCTTATCTAGAAATAAAAAAAGAGTTCTTCTATGCCAGCCTTTCACATGATTAATTTTTGAGCTATACGTAGGGTTTAGAAGCGAAAATTCGTTTGGGGGAATTTTTCGGGAAAAACTAAAAATGCATCTGATCGTATCATTTTTAAACCATTCGGATTAAATTTTTGTATAATTAATAATTTAAAAATTATGTAAATATATTTACTGAAACTTGTTAGAGAGCAAGGTCCACCCAAATTTAAAAAATTTAAATATTTCTCTTTTCTAAACGTTTTTAATTTTGTGTGGAAAATATTCAAATTATAACCAAAATATTAAGAAATTTGTGTCGCACATTGCTGATGACTGGCTTGTGACTCGAGAGTCAAAATGCCATGTGACAGAAAACGTCACAAAAAAATAAAAAATGTTTGATAAAAAAAAATTAATGTAATTATTTTTAAATGCTAATTAATGTTGCTACTCAATATACATTTATAACTACTACGTTTTCCGGCAAATACTGCTAATTGATTTTTCCCTGTTTCCGGAAGTCAAAGAGACATTTATTCCAAACTCTTGCTGATTACATGGCGCATTACTTATTTAATGCATGTATTCATCTCTTCTCAAACCTAAAACTGTAAAAAATAAGCCAAACAAGTTATAAATATAAATTTATGATACTTACCGTAGATGAAAAAATCTCATCATATTTACCTCGTTTACCTCCCAATTCACAAATTCATCTCTAGCAACTTGCATTCATTGTTCAATGCAGTCATCATTTTATAGTGAAAACTGTAGTTGCTAATGTAGTAATTGTAAATTTTTTATGATTGACTGACTGGCTGACGAGTTTTTGTTAGTAGCTGTGGTATGTGCATTATTTTATATATTTAACTGCAGCAAAAAGAAAAACTTGAAATATTTAAAAAATGTCAGAAGAGAAAGGATTTTTATTATAAAAGAAAAGAAAAGAAAAATATACAACGAGACAAAGTAATTACTGGTTTTATTTTCTTTTTATGGGAGACATTTAAGTAAACTTTTACAATTCTAATCGTTTGTAAATATGTTTGTAACGTAAAATAGAAAAAAATATTTGTAAAAGTTTATTAAGAAAAATATTTTTTAAATGTTTTAAAAACAACATTTAAAATTATTTGATTTAAGGGAAATACAAATTCAGAAACATTACAAATAGTTATTTACGTTGTGTATTTGTGCGTGTATTATACGCGATCAACTCAAATGAAAAACCTCTATGAAACGCGCCCAGCAGCTTTTTCAATTATTTCTGTACGAATTTTAACACAAATTGATCGCTTGTAATTAATACAGAAACAGAACATACGTCCTACTGTCTAAAAAACGCATATCCCTTAAAAAAGGTGTTCTGTCAAACGAAAACGCCAGAAATTAGATCTGATTTATTTTATATAAACTGAATATTGAAGAGAAATTTAAATAATACACAGATTAAATTGAATGTGTTTTCTTGTTATTTGAATGAAAACTGATAATTTTTTTACGTTTTTAACAAAAAATTGCAATTTAAAAATTTTCTTAGGAATTTTTTAACTGTCTGTCTCAATTGTTTACTTTTGAATTGGCGATTTTTACAAACATAATTTATTTTTATTGTAGCTTTTGTAAAGCTAAAGTTTTCCAAAATTATTGTTTTTAATATTACTACTTCTTAATATGTATATAACAAATATTTGATTTAGCAATTAATTTTTTGAAATAGTAAAATTATTTTTAAATAACAAAAAGAATTATTCATTGCAAATACATACTTTCCACTTGTAAATATTAATAATTTTGATTTAAAATCTATGGAGAATAAATGGACTAAGTTACACAATCAAAGCGAAATAAACGTGTTTTTTGTTTTCATGCTTCTCTTCCAGTCACGCTGTTAATGCAAAAATACCTTTTCAATTAACTTTAATTAAATGTTGTAGCTTTCATTAAATATAAAACTGGCATAGATTACCACTTAAATAGTCAAATAAAAACTTTAAACATATTTGCAGCAAAAAAAAAGTGCAAGGAAGAAACATTTGCTCGAACGCAAGTCACAGTATGCATTGCTCTCTCTATTGGTGAACATTTTCTGCATGCCAATTTCTTTTGTTGCTATGCAGTAAAAAGGAACTATAGAGTCACACATACAAACTTTAGCGCAAATTTTCATGCTTGAATATTTATTGATTTTTCTAAACTTCTGTTTCAGCTTGTTACAGTTTTAAATTCAGTAACATATAGATTTAATATTCGTCTGCCGGACTAGGCGTAACGTAAATAACTAATAATTGCTTAGTTTTTCAACTAAAATTTCCTTGTATTACAGAAATAATCAAGAATTAATATACATCAAGGTTTCTGATCTTTAACATTTAACATTTACTGTCAATTCTAAGAACATTAATAACATACAATTATTAATTTTAGAGATTTTAACACCTATTTTTTAACACTGTCATATTAAATAAAAATGTTTATTATAAAAGAAATAAATTAATTAAATTATTCTAAAAAGCAACCTTTCAAACCTAAGTGTGTTGTAAAACATAATTACGTTTATAGTACACAAAAGTTTTTTTTTTTTTTTTTTTTTTTTTTTTTTTTTTTGACCACTAGTAAGTCAGTAGTCAGTATTGCGTTTAATTAAGTCACGCAAAGCAGAACAGGGTGGTGGGAGATAAACCACAAATCGATTAGTAAACGACACGTGCTAAAAAAAACATATTTAAACAAATATATTTCAAAAATCCAATGCATATCTGTAGCTATAAAATCATACAATATTAAAGCAAACACTTAAATAATATAAAACAAATAAGGCAACTTAAACTTACGTCGAACACACGATTTTAATTTAAGAAGACTTTAATTTGTTTTAAATATGATCTATGTACAATCTTAAAATTGTTGTAAATTCTTGTAACTTAGAACTAGAAAATTTTTAATCTGAATACAAGAAAATACATCAACATAAGCAGGCAGATAGGGTGGTTGAATTTCTTTCAATATTACTCGATTCGTTTTTTTTTCTTATTTAGTTTTTGTTGTCAAGTGTGTTATTGATACAGTGTGTCGCAAGCAATTAATTTGTGTTTTGGTTGGGCTGTGAGAGGGATTACTTTTGTGCGTTAGTAGTGTTTTAATTAAGTAAGTATTTGCCATTAAAAGCCTTTTGAAATTATAGGCTATCAACACAATAGTATTTTGCGTGTAAATGTTTCCGTTTTATTTTAAATTTTACTGTATGTTAAAAGTTTATTTATTTATAACCAAAAAAAATTTTATTTCTCTTGAGAGACTAAGCAAACAGTGCATTAGTTTACAGGACATACATATGTATTTGATATGTTAATTAAATTTAATAAAAAAAATTTACAAAAAAAAAAAAGAACTAAAAGAAGAAATTACATTTAATGTGAATTTAATGCCTGTCTTCCTAGCAACTATTTATTAATTTTGTTTCCTTAAAAAAGCAATGAAAACTTAATTTTGTTGTACAGGTACATGTTTTGTCTGTGTTATTCGTTGCTACGTTGTTTTATGGGCTCATTTTACGATTAGAACACGAATACTTAAATTTTTTTTATTTAGTTTTCATGTTTAGTATACCTAAATGTATTCAATGATTATAAAATTCCTTTGTATTGTGTGTTCTAGGCGGATGATTTTGTTGGAAGTATGTTCTTTGTTTCTGTTGTCGTTAAAGCACTGTAGACAATGAATGGTGACTTCTCGATTTATATGCCTAAAACCCATTGCACCAGTTTAAAAGTATTAACTTGGACAGCCCAAAAATTGAATTATCGTATTATCTTAACAATAAGTTAAACAAAAAACTTTGGATATCTTGTTGATTTTGGAAAAACAAAATGCGATAATTAATAAGAGGGCTTAAAAAAGCTTCGTATGTCTAATTCCTATACAAGAAGCTCCCCTGACAAAGTAATAACAAACACGACGAAAAAACTGCATAGATAAAAATATAAAAATAATGTCTTGACTTTAAAAGAGGTGTGTAAGTCTATTTAAAATCATGAAAAGCATAAATTAATTTTAACTCATACGTTAAAACTGGCCGCGTTATAAAACTTAATCAATTTAATTTCATTAAAATTTTTGAAACAATTTAATTTGAAACCCTCAAAATATTTTTTCTTTTAATATAAAAAAGAAGGAGACGGCTATTTCTACTAGCACTGCAGTCAGACAACTTCCAAACAAACACCCGAGAATTCCAATCATTAAAATAGCTGAATTTATATCCTAATTAATATTTACATATATGATGAGAGTTCAAAGTTTTATCATTTATGCTATGTTGCCTAAAAAAACCAAATTGTTGCATTAAAAAAACCAAATTTCTTAAAACAACAAATCATTTATTAAACATTTCAGTCTTTCAATTAAATATCACCTACACCAGTGATTAAAAATACTTGACTATTTTTAATGCATATGTAGTTGCTGTGGAAAAATGTGCTGCAAATGCAAAAAAAAAAAGAAAAAAGAATCGGATTTGGTTTAGCTGACTATGTGTTTCTTTCTGCAGCAAAGCAATCGGCAAAGCAATTACTTTGAAAACGTCTTCTGTGGCTTAAGTAGTCAGTTGTTCTTTATTTTTATTTTTGCTAGTGCATAACTCTTTACTTTAAAGTTGTTGCTAACTACGATTGCTTTTTCTTGCTCGCACTTGCTGAACTCGCTGCTTTTCATCCCTTTTAACATTGCAAACGTATTTATGTATTTATTACTTACAATACATAAGAAAAAACATTTCAAAAACATTGTTTTTATTACACCATTAAATGGTGTTTTTTTCTTTAAAAGCAACAGCAAACGTTTTCAAAATAAATGTTTTGCTTAAGCATATGCGGTTCTTCCTTTTTTTGCATTTAATTTTTGCTTCGTTTATAATGATATGTTTTGTAAATGCTGAGACATTTAGTTTTTTTATTTGCTAAAAAACATGTAAGCAAAGCAAGATTTTAGTGCTGCTGCTATTTTTAAGCAAACAATTTAAACCCTGACCTGCAGTAGGATTTGAACGTACAACTTTTTAATTCAGAGATATCAAAAAGTGCTATTATTGCAATTGTTACACGCGAAAAGTAGTGTTTTGCAGAAAAGGGCATTAATTACTTTGTGGAACATTTTGTAAATTGAATTAATTAAAAGTGCTAAAAAATGCTAAATAAAGAGTTGGTAAGTGCTAAATCGATAATTTTGCTGCTAAATCAACAAAAGTAGTGCTGAATCTAGCACCGAAAGTGCTAAAATGGTCACGCTGCGTACGGCTCGTCGCAAAAAATGTTTCATTAACTTTTTCTTGAACTATTGTTCAGTAAATTTGAAGCTTAAAAAACACTAATGTGCTGTTTCAATATTACAGGCGATCAACTCGTCTGAAAAATTTATATGGAAATAACTCAAAAAACTGAGTGCTTTTCATATAAATTTTTCAGACGAGTTGATCGCCTGTAATACAGAAACAGCACATAAGACTACAAACATATATCATATATGTATATTATTTATCTTGGCAGTGTTTTATGTTTCTTTTATTCTGACTGTTTTCTTTTTACGCTACAACCAATTTTTGTCCCACTCTCCCTTGCTCGCTCTCATACACGCACATTCTGCTAACACATTTACTCTAAATAAAATTTTGACTTGTGCACCATTTTAACAAAAAAAAAGTTTTTATTGCTGTCTTCTAGGATTTATGGCCTTTAACTGATTTTATTATACCAGCCTTAAAAATAAATCGTCTAACTGGCGCCAAAAATATATTATGTGTTATATTTAACTTTTTTTTTTTTTGAATAGCAGTTGTGGGTTTTATGTTTTTGTTTTGTTTTGCTATTTTGCAAAATTTTTCAACCAACATGACTTGCATTAGACAAACAACCGATATACTCAGATCAATGACTTTTGTTAGATTTTTCTTGCAATTTGTTTATATTTTTGTTTACAACTAAGAAAAAAAGGAAAAAATAAAACAAAAAACGAGAACATTTCTTTTCTCTTTATAATCGGCTTAAAAAGTCATTGCATTTTTCCCATCCATATTTCTACTTCAATGGTCTTTAATAGTGTCGTACAGGTTTCTCAATGGCGACCAACATTTTTAAACATGTGCTCCAAGAAAACTCTGAGGGCACACACAGTTATGTAAGTTAAATGTGTGTAGAGGTTTGGTACTTAAAGCTTTCAATGAATGTATAATTGCTTAAAGTGTGTATGAACTTAAAATATGTTATGGTGTGCCTGTCTGTATGCTACACCAGGCAAATGAAAACGATTGGGGTTGAAGTAGGATTAAATTGTGAAGTGGGTGGGCCTGGCATGGCAAAGATGGTTTTGTCAGGTCTGATTGTGTGATATGGTGCTCCGTGGAGCATAAGATGACGAAATATTTTTTCTGACGTTGTTTCATTTGAGACTTCAACAAAAAGTAGGATGATGACATAATATGCAGCACTTATTTAATTTTCGTTTCCTAAAGTATAGACTTTAGTAAGTCAATTTGCTTGTAATATGCTTGAAGTGCAGTTTATTGTCTGCCTACATACCTCTTCTTACAACAAAACGCAAAAACAAGACGAGGCATTGACTTTGTAACAAAATATTTTTAATATTTCTTTTTTTATTATTTTGGCAGCATAAATTTTGTTTGTTAAAGCTAAATAATAAATTTCATTTCAAACTTGCTCTTCGATAAATTTGACTCTTGGCTTGAACTTGTTATTTTCTCTAAGTAAATGTAAAGAGGACAGGAAAAGTCCGGTTATCTACCACCTACAAAAATTATCTATTCAACCAACAATTTAAGAAAAATGAAATATACGAAACTTTTATTTTTATTATTATTTTTTTTTTTTAATGGTTCAGAACTTATTATTTACACACACCACCACTACACATTTCACCGATTTTTTTTTATTTTCACCCCTATCGCAAATTATTTTCCACATGAAATTTTTTCACATTTCACTGAAAACCAAATTCCCCTTATCACGAATGTTTTCTTTTTGCATGAAATGTGGAATTTTTTCATTGTTTTGTTCACTTTGATTTTGAAAGTGGAATTCATATATAAGTAAATAAATCTCATCTAATAAGACGTTTTAGCTTGATAAAAAGTAATTTTAGGGTAAAATCGGCAAATAAATTTTAAATTGACATTCTTCTTAACAAGATGCAAGGCAACAGGTCAACCTCGATATATGCCATATTATACATACAAGCTTTGGAGTTCCATAACGCCGAATCTAAGGGTCAGCCCAAAATTTTTAACCTTACAATTTTTGCTTAAATTTGCATTTTATACCCCGCTAACAAGTTTTTTCTTCATTTCTGCAAATGTAATAATAACAATATTCAAGTTGCGGAAAAAATTGTTCACGTGAAATTCCCGATACCAATTACGTAAACAATTTCACGTGAACAAAATGTTCACCTTTTACTCACGATAGGCGTGATTACTTTTTACTATCACCATAGCATTTATTTCACTGTAATTTATTTTAATAATGGTGAAAGTTTTAATACCAGTGCAATGCCCTGCACTCTCTAAATGAATTAAAATATTAAGTCAGACTTGGGTTCTTTTTAATATATTATTCCATTCAAAAGCAAACTTGATCTTCTTCTTAAAATAAGTAAAAAAAAAAACAATTTTCTTTTTTGTTTTGTAATTGCAGAAGAAGAAATAGATGTTGTTTCTATAAATGACAAGAAATTACCAACAAATCCCTCAGACAAAGATCGTCGCGCTCTGCAAACAAAAGTTGCTCATAAATTTAATGCCGCACGCATTGTTAAAAACCCAAATGGTATACGCACTATACCACCACGACGCGCTTCATATGAGTTTCCCTACACACCAGCTAGCAGTAGTCCGGTGAAATCAGTCAATAATTCACGTTTTCCCTCACCGGCCGTAACACCCTATAACAATCAATATACCACTAAATATGTACAACAACAACAACAAATGATGACTGTAGTTGTTACCGATACATCCACAGGGGTACCAATTAACATCTTAAGTTCTGCAGATAAATCGCGTAAACGTTTATTGGCCAATGGCAGCAATAATTCCAATCTAGTGAACATCAGTGATTTAAGTGGATCCGTTACTTCAGTGGTTAGTATGCCGCCTACAAAAAAACATCGTGGTAAAAAGGCCAAGCATTTCGTTCCCGCTGGCCAGTTATCTAATGGCATCTTGAAGCGTCACTATAGTGTCGACGAAACAGCTGATACTATTGAAAAGCGAAATTTGCATAATGACATGGAACGTCAGCGTCGCATTGGATTGAAAAACCTCTTTGAAGCATTGAAGAAGCAAATACCCAGCATAAAGGACAAAGAGCGAGCACCCAAGGTAAATATTCTGCGTGAGGCGGCCAAATTGTGTGAAGCTCTGACACGTGAAGATCAACAATTAATCGAGCAAAAAGCCAAACTTAAGGAGGAGCTAAAACGAAAACAAGAGCTTTTCGCTCAGTTGAAAGCTGTGCATCAAAAAGATTGATAATAAGGTTTGATATTTTTATTTATCAAAAACAAATGACGTATAAAAAGAACACAATAAGCTTTCGTAAAAGCGTCTGGAACGCTTTTAAAGCTTTCTTATAACAAAGCTATAATTTTTTTATTATTATGATTATAGAATTGTTTTCCTTTTTTTTTTTTTTTTTTTTTTTGTTGGATTTATAGAAATTTATTGAGTTTTTTCAAACTTATTTGTAGCATGTAAGGAAACTGTTCTCAACTTAAATATGAAATAAATTTTTGACATGTAGTTTAGTTACGCATTCTTTTTATTATATTAATATTTTGCTTAGTAATAATTTTTAATGTTAATGATTTGTGATAAACTTGTAACAAAAACGAAACAAAAAATGAAATAGAAATAATTTGATTTAATGTTATAAAATTAATTAGAACTTTGAAAATTTTGTACATTTGACATATTAAAGCCAGCTACTAAAAAAAGCTTTAAGCTAAAGTGAGTGCAGAACATAACAACAGATAGAAATCAAAACAACGATACGCAGGAATGTTAAGTGAAATGTTAAGAAGTCAGTAAACAACGAGCGTCACAAGAATGGGGTAGTGATATTTTTTTTAAATAACAATGTAATAAGAGAATTAAAATTTGAGCCTGAGAGTAAACGGTAATGCGCGTATTGTATAAGAAAATATATATAATAAACAATTTGTTTTTAAGGGCTTTAATTATTTTTAACAAAAATCTTCCTAAATATTAAAAATATCTTTATTTAAAACTGGAATAAAATTTCTGTTTTTCGGTCAAAAATTGATTTTTTTTTCATTATACAAATATTTAATAGCGAAAAAATTTTGCTTAGCATTTTTTTTATATTTTAACTTTTAATGTTAGAAGACTACACGTTTTTATAATTAGTTTTTCATTAGTGTTTTAATTGAATTGATTTTTGAATATATAATTGAATATATATGTATGTATAAATAACTATTAATAAAATTAAAACTTATTTTTTTAATAATCTACTTTAAAATTTATAAAAAATTCTTAATTGAAGTAACGTTAAATGCAAAAGTAAACTTGGTTATAGAATAGGTATATTGACGAAATATGTTAAGTTTGAGGTCTTGCTTAATGAGACAAATAAAAAAAAATATGGTGAAAAATATATTAAGAAAATTCTAAACAGCTTCAGCTTATTTTCAACTAGTTTAAGTCATTTTAATTTAAAATGCAAAAGGCACTACGTTTTATATTGAGTTTAGTAAATGAATTTCAGGTTTAAATTGACAACTAAGCGTTTTCAAGAAAATTGTTCTTTATTTTTTTTTTGTACTTTTTTACTTGATTTAATATTAAGCAAACAAAAACGAGGTTGGGCGTTGTTACACCCAGCTGATTAACTGTCGATGTTTTTGCTAATAAGTTTTTTTTGTTTCTTTTCTTTTAAATATAATTATATACATATGTACATATATTTAAATTTTTAAATTAAATATATTTTAAAATTCTTAAGCATATTTAATATATTATTTATTATAATTAAAAATTTATACTAAACTATTGAAAGGATTTCAAAAAAATACATTAGATTTTAACTAAACATAAAAAGAACCTTCACAAATTCCTATTCTCTCATACAACTAATAACTGCAAGTGAATTAAAAATAGTTGAGATTAATAGGAGTTTAAAATTAATAATTTTTTTGCTTTTTAAAGTTAAAATGTAAATAAACATTAGCATTTATTTTTTTTTTCGAACTATTTCTAAAGCTTAAATAAAAAATAAAAAAATGAAATATTTTATATAAATTATTAATATTTTTTTTTGTTTGTTTTTTCAACAAACACATGTACATAGAAATCTCGGTTTATATTTCCTAATAGCAATTCTAAAAAATAAACATCATAAGAATAATATTTTAAATATTAAACAAGAAAATATTTTTGTTACAAATTGCAACCAAAAAATACAACAACGTTTATATATAAAACAAGTTATATATAAAAACAATCCTCGCACTTTTTTTATATAAATATTTTTTTTACAATATTTTTACAACAAAAACAAAAAACAAATTCCCACAAATCTACAATATTCCAAAATAACTAGAAAAAATTCATACCCAAAATAAAATCGCAAAAAATATATAGATAATAATTATCAAAAAATTTATCCAAATAAGTGAAAATAGTTAATGAATTGAAAACAACCTTTAAACTTACCTCCAACCAAAAGAATAAATGAAAATTTTAACAAAATTTTATAATTATAAATATGGAATATTTTTTTTATCATTTAACCACTTTATATCTATTACTATAATTACATTGTTAATAATGATTTTTTAACTAAAACTTAATAAGACCTTTTTTGCTGTTAATCTTATTTTTTTTATTATATTTTTATTATTAATTAATTTAATTTAACGTATAATTATTATAAAAGAAAAAAAAAACAAAAACAAAAAAAAAAAAAGAAAAAAAGCAATGTTTATGTTTTATAAATCTTCATCCGCACATTCTAATCATACAAATCTTACCAGTCCAGCACCAAAAATGTAATTTTCAAAAGCAACATTATCATTGGTCAATTTTATTTAATCAGCTCTTTGAATAATTAATATAGTTTAAAACGATGTTTCAAATTCGTTCGTGTTTGATGCGAAGTGTGCCAGATATCAGCTGTCTGTGAATTTTAGGTTTTTATCTTTATCATTATTTTTTTGCTGGAAATTAGCACCAAATATACCCCCACCCCCGTTTTTTAAATTTAAAACATAAAACCACAACTAACCAAAACAACACAAAGATACATTTTTACATTATTTTTGTTTTGTTCAAAGACTGTGTAACCGCTACAAAAAGAAACTAAATATTTTTACAATAGTTTAATTTTTTTCTGATTTTTTTCTCTAAAAAAACAAAGAAATAGTGACATACAAATTTATAAGAAAAACATTGATTTTTTTAATTTATAATATTTTTTTGTTTTAAATAATTATACATTATTAAATAAACTTTTAAATATACTTTATAATATATACATTAATTTACTTATTTTACTGTAATCATAAAAAACTAATAAAAAGCAAATGAAACAGAAAATTAAATTTGTTGTTAAATAATATTACAAATACAAACATTGCAAAATAATTATAATACAATAATAATTTTCCCATTATAAAATGCTAATATTAACAAAATATATACATAAATATAAAATTTAATGAATGATGAATGGATGATTTAAATAAACAAAGAATATATGAATTTTTGAAATTGCATAATTGGACTTTCATTTGAAAAGAAAAAATAGGATAAAATATTTTTTACTGAGGGCAACTGTAACTTGAAATTGCATCATCGACAGCGGTAAGGTAGCACTGAGAAGGTTATAATTTTGTGAAATTACAAAAATTACTATTGGTGTCATTTGACACCAATAGAAACTGTTTAATTTTTCCGAAGTTTGGCTGTTCTGTTGGAAGATTTTGAATGACCGAAGTTAAAAATGGAGTAAGGCAAGATAATTACTTTACAAAACCAAACATCATTTCGAATTTATATTAATTACTCTATTAAGAAACTACCAAAATCATGGGTAAATTCACAAAATTATATTCGCACGAAAACGGTTATCTGAATGTATAATTTGGCCTGTGTTTATATGTCACTCAGTGACATACTTGAAAATCATAACATCATAAATGTCTAAAGCTAAAAATACAACGAAAAAACATATTTTGTGGGTTGATCCTTTTTGACAATATATATTATTTTATTACAATGTACTTGTTCCTTCATACGATTCATATAGATACTTTCTGAACTTTGTTATGTCCTCCACGTAGTAAGATTTAAAGAGGGCTGAAAGCACGGCTGACGGATTGCCTGACTATAAACTGACACCACTAAATTTAAAGACAAAAAGACAGTTCCGTAATTGCAGGACCCCATTTATAAAATGTCAGAACACCAAACCTCACTAAAAATCTTGCAAATGTCAACGCATTTAGTTGCCCAGGAATCTGCTTCCCGACAGAAAAGACGAAGCATTCGCAAGAAGGTGGAAACTGAGCCCTTTCTCTGCCCTTGCAGCTGCGGCAATGATTGTTGAATGGAAGGGCGAGTCCACATGCAGCGTTCAGAACTGCCTGCAACCTCGATATATCCTTCCGATTTTGTTTTTTAAGCCTTATATTAAAAGAGGATTACGTTAATCTGACAACCCTCCAGATTAAGCTATTTCATTTCAGCATTTTAAAGAATTACCTAAAGATCCTACATCAAACAATTCCTAGCAAATTGGCGACTGACAACATTTTAGTAATATTCAAGACTGATCCCGGCCGTTCATTACCAAATGCACATGCGTAGGAAACAACAAAATTTTGACCCAGACTTGACAAGTCTATCTCTCTCTTTCCCTCTTACATTGGCTGATTAGCATGGCTATATGTCGAAGGCTTTTTTCAATGCAGGCAATTGTCGCCATTTTGTGAAGTTCAGTGCTTATAAATGACTAGTCCGAAGTGCACGCAGATCTCTAAACACCGCACATTTTTCAGTCTCTTCACGTTGGTGATTTTTATGTTGATAAATCCTTTTAGGCATCTGCTATTAAATCGCCTATTAAAGCCTTACAGTCTCCTCAAAAGGTATTGGCTGGTCTGGTAGCATTACATACCTCTTCTAGAAGGTATCTTCTTTCTGAGGGGTTACGCTAATTCCTCGTGAACGCACATTAAAGGTTTCGAATAAATCGTCGTCAGTGCTGGCGCAGGAATCGTCCTTAAAGAGCTCATAAAAAAAATAATCTCATTTATATTTTCGCATTATTAATTAAGTTTTGCCGCCACATGAAAAAGTATAATAAATAACTTTATAAAACTTGCTTTCATTTTGCGGCATTATCAGGTATGTTATACCTGTATGTTTCTTTAAAATAACATATTTCCAATTACGAATTAAAGTCAAACAAAAACTCTTCAAAAATCCACTATGTATTATTATTAAAATGACATCGTTATTAAAACTAATTTATTTTAATGCAATCTCTTAAATTTTTTAAAATTTGAATTTGTATTAAAGTTAATTTTGTATAAAATTTTTCAGTTCGCAAATAATTTTTAAAATCGGTAATCCCTCATGTTAGGGGTTTTTATTTTTACTATTTTTTACAATTTTAGCGTTTTTGATTAAAAAACAAGTTACAATATAGAAATTTAAAGAAAAAAATTGATACAATGTCAAAGTACAAAATAACATTTAATATATATATATATATATATATATATATATATATATATATGTTTTCAAAAATCTATAGGGTTCGAAACTGTATTTATATACAGTTTTTAAATTGCTTGCTTAAAAATAGCAACAGCACTAAAATCTTTGCTTTGCTTACATGTTTTTCAGCAAAAAAAAAACTAAATGTCTGCATTTACAAAACATTTTATTATGCCCTTCAACGTCTATGTAAATCTAGTGAGTCGCCAACTAGAGATGTGCCCGGCCGTTCGTTTCAGTGAGCAGCCTTTATCGGTCATTTATCAAAGACTGATCCGTTCGTTCAATCGTTCAATTTAAACGCATTTTAACAACAGTAAGGAATATTGTTTGTGATTTTTTTGTCTTTTTCTTAAAACCACTAGTATGCACCATTATTGCTTGTGTCTTAACACACTAAATATTACAAAAATTTAGAAAAAACATATTCATGGAACCTAGCCTAGCGTTAACTGTAAATGTTCAATCGCTTCTCTTATTCGAAGACGACAAACTGAAACAATAGAGAAGTATGTTGCAACAAGGTGTCCTTATTTATGGTGTATTCGGCAAGACGACATTTGCACAGTGTCGTCGGTAAAGTTTGCCTCGCTAAAACTGTCTGATTCTGTAATCAATCAGTCCCGAAATAACAAAAGAATCGATGTTATAAAAAACTGGTATGTTAAAAAATTTAAACTAATTTGTTTATTTTCACAGCTTTTAGCACCAGTCGGTCTATACGTTGTATTTTTCTAAAGAAAGAGAAAGCAAGCTTGTAGAATATTGTATGCCGCTTAAAAGCTATTGATCTGCTGATGCTGAGATTCCAGTAGATCTACCTGTAAGGCTTAAAGAGTTTTTGCAAAAATTACATTTTCCCCAATTTTCTCCATCCTCTGTAAAATGCAACCGAATTTCGCTTCTTTCTCTCTGTTTCATTTCTTTAGTTTATTTAAAATCATTGTTTTTATTAATTTTAATATTGCAACTTTTCCATTAAAAAAGAAACACTATACAAAAAAACTAAATTTTTGGAAAAAAGACAATACAATTTTCAAAGATATTCAATTCAATTTCATTCAAATAAAAATGAAATATGTACTTACATACATACACATATATATATATATATATATATATATATATATATATATATATATATATATATATATATATATATATATATATATATATATATATATATATATATATATATATATATATATATATATATATATATATATATATATATATATATATATACATGTACAACAAATTCTTTTTATACACAAAAAATCAACTGAAATAAATAAAGAACTTGACATAAAATAATGAGAACAAACACCTGAACAAAAGTAAACCATACACCATATTATAATCCGTAGACTGTTGAACGAAAGGAGCCGGTTAAATGTTTGATTCATTCCGTTCACTCAAGTCATTCGTTCAATTTCACCCGTACTCTATTGAACGAAAAGACTTCAGTTAAATGACTGGATCATTCCGTTCAATTGAGCGTTTCGTGTTTAACCCGTTCGTTTGCGAACACTACAGCTTTATCGCCAACAGTTATTCGCAGTGCAAAAACAAGCCCTTATGGATACAAATGTATTTTACTGAACTTAAATTTAAAGATATATAAAGCTAAGTGTGAAAAAACAGTATTCCACCAACTTCTCATCAAGAACACCTTGGGTTCAAACAATCTAATACGATGAGAGATGTTCTGAATATTACAAATGAGAAAAATGAATAATAAAAAAGCAAATAATTTAAAATTTTAATTTTGTTTAAATGAATAAATATTGTTAAAAATACAGCTTTAAAATAAATTAACCGATTTAAAATTTTTCGTATGTAAATATATACACCATGTATGTATTACAAAAGTAAATTTTAAAGTTGAAATTAAAATTTTAAGTTGATAATAATTAAACGAAAGTATCACATTTAATTATTAGCTGGTTAAAATAACGATCGCCAAACTAACGTAAGTGGTGGAAAATTTTTTGTAAATGATCAAAAACACTTTTGTAAATAGAAAATAAATAATAATATAAATCTAAAATAATCATAACAATATTTACAGACTATTGTAAAAATTTTGCAAAAAAAAAAAACTAAAACTACCCAGCAAAAAAATTTTTCAAAAAGGTAATCGAGTGAGGAATTAAGCATTTTTGGCAGAAGTACTTCCCAACTAGATTGCCAACTTAATGATTTTAACACGGCATTAGACTTTAAAATCAATTACTGAGAATCGAATACATTTATTATTATAGGAAATAATCAGTACCATTAGTACGGTAGTCCCTTTAAACATAAAGAACTAGTTCCATTACTACTTCCTTTTTTTGGAAACTAATGTAATGTGTTTTGTAAGCGAGTAACAAAATATGGCAATCACAAAAGTAAGTCGTTATATGGCAAGTAGGGATGAGCGATCCTGTGATTTTTGAGAAACATTGTTACCAGTGAACGTGATTTTCAAATCACCATTCTTGCAATCCTTTTTTACACTAAATAATATTTTATGCAAACAGCAATAATAAGGAAAAAGATATTTTAATCTCAACATTAAAAGCAGGTGTAATTAAATTTGCCCAGGAATGTAGAATTTGGAACACTAATTTATCTTAGGTTGAATTAAAAAAAGCACAGAACATTTTTTTTTCCTACATATGTATGTATGTGTGAAAAGAATAGTTGCTGTTAATAATTAGAAGCAAGAAAAGGCTACACAGCAAAGAAGCTGCTTTGATATACATATAAAAGAATTAAAGAGTCAAAAGTACTTATATTTCTCTTTCACAAAGTAAAATTAAATTTAAATTTGTATGTGTGCAAATATAAAAGAACGTTCTTACGCGAAGCTATTATTTGATCAACTCAGTCCCTGTAGTGACCAGTGATTTTTTTAATCACAGTGATTTAATCACTGGTACCAAAATATCGCTCATCTCTAATGGCAAGTCCTTTTTAAGGTAATGTCTAATTTTTTGCTTTGTAGCGCTGAGTAATATTTCAGCACCTGTGATTTAATCACTATGATTTAAATATCACAAACCGTATTTTAATTTTTTTTAATTTTTACCCTGACCAGGATTCGAACCACCGATTTTATAAATTAATGAAATTTAACTTTATTTTCGGCTTTTTGGTTCTTTTAAATAATTTTCTAAACATTCTTAGAAAGAAAAATTATTTACAAATGTATGCGGACGTTTTCCAAAGAAAACAAGAAAAATTAGACGCTAGCAGAATGAAATGCAGCATTTTCTGGACCGCCACATCCTTCATCAGCATTCTTTGCATCTATCTACCTTATGTTATGTACATCGTAAACATCATCTATTTAACCAACTAAGCTTAATGTTAATTTGGTGAGACGAAGTTCACATACAACTTAAAGCTTTTTTTTTTCTTTGCCGTTCTCTTTGTAACTCGTCTTTAACATTTGTTGTTGTTTTTTGTGCTAGCAATTTGATAGCCACAAATGCAACTTTTTATTATTTTTTTTTTTATTTTTTATTATTATTTTTAATTAATTTTTCTTTCTAAAAATGTTTAGAAAATTAATTAAAAAGAACCAAAAAGCCGAAAATAAAGTTAAACTTCATTAATTTATTAAACCGTATTTTTAGTATTTTTACCAGTGTTGTTATATACGTAGTATAATTTATTCTTTTTTTAAGTTTTTCGAGATGCTAAAAAGGTTTAATTTTTAGTTTTTTTTTTAAGTTTTTTTTTTCGAAAATTTACACAAACACACTAAATGGAATTTCAAATATTAAACGAATGTTGTTTCCAAAGGTTTGACAGATTTAAATTAATAACAGATTTTTATTATTATTTTTTTGGGATGGTGTTTACTTCATGACTGAAAAATAAGTGTCAAAGTAGTTTTTTACAACAAAAACCGAATGCAGTATTTCATGCATTTAAGTGGATTTACCTATTTGCAAATTCAACATTTTTGTTATCTATTTTTAACCCCTTTTACCTGTGCTTTGCATAAATCTTTATATGTATAGACGGTCAAACCGAATTCGATTAAATTTTTAAAGCTTTCGATTTTTGTACTAGAAAATTCCTTATGCATATCCATTGTTGAGAGAAACTGGGAGCAAATTACGGCAAAATTTACATTTAAATTCTACTTAAATTTCGATCTTTATCGATTGCCGTAATTTGCCCCCTGAATTAGAAACTGAACCTGAAAAAAAATCAGTTATTTATACTTTAAAAAAAAGTTTATTTCGGTAGAAAAGTTTTTTAAGAATTTAAAGAACTATTTTTTTAAATCTGATTTTATAATGACAGCGCCAGGGTATCCAACAAGTTTTCATATATAAGCAGTCTCCAGGAACTGCATATCGATCTATACCTTTGTATAGGAAGTGGTAAATACTAGAGCTGTGTCGTTCGCGAACGAACGGGTTGAATTGACCGAAACAATCAAGTGAACGAAATGATCCGGTCATTTACATCCGGTCTTTTCGTTCAATAGTGTACGGGTTAATTTGAACGGATGACTTAATTGAACAAAATGAGCCAATACATTTAATCGGCTCCTTTCGTTCAAATTGACCGATTGAACGAACGAATCAGTCTTTGATAATTGACCGAAAAAGACCGGTCACTGAAACGAACGACCGGGCATATGTCTAGTAAATACTGAAGTATTAATGATAATATATATATTTTTTTAATATTTGTTAAAACGATTTCTTTTTTATAAAAGCCAGTGAGAAAAAACGTGCGAGTTGCGTCTTTAATTATAACCTCACTTTTTTTGAAAAAGGAAAATCTGCTCGCACGCAGATGCTCTCTCTTCGAGATAAAGTAATAAACTGTTTCAAGAATTAAAATATTTTTGAGGAAAATAAATGTTGTTGTACTTCGTTTTATGAAATAAAAAACATTTTAGCCCTGTTTTGCGTTCTCTTTTGTTCTCCTAACTAATAAGCGATTGATACTTGGAAACTCGATAATAGACGTTGTCGTTTTGGTTACTAAGAAAATACAGATTTTACTGAACATTCTTAATCCTAAAATTTATAAAAAAATAAAGTTGATTTTAAAAATAGTCTTTTACCTGTCAACAAAACACTGCTTTTATGTTGTACAAAAAATTGTTGGATTAAATGTAGTCAAATCAACCAAATGTATTTCTTAGCTTAAGAGATTTTAAAATGACGTTAACAACAACAATGGGAACAACAAAACTGCATTTATCCGAAATAAATAAATGTGTATGTGCGTGTGTGTATAATATAGTAAAGAATAAAATATTTTTATTTAGAATGCATGACACACCGTTTTTATGCCGGTAGGAATTTTTTATACCCTTCACCAAAAAAGTGGAAAAAGGGTATATCTAAGTTTGTCGTTCCGTGTGTAATTTGCACAATATGCATTTCCGACCGCATTAAGTATACATGTTCTGAATTCTTATGCATAGCGAAGTTGATTGAGCGATGTCAAATTGCCGAGGCAAACTTGATTTCACAAAAAAAGTGTCTATCGTTCAGATATAGTGTCGAATGAGGAAGTCAGCATGATCGGTCCATGTACTTCGAGGCAGCAGGCAAAATACTAACATTTTTTAAAAATGCTTAATCCATTAAGAGCCGATGGTATTTTTATGTAAAATTGTACACATGCAGTATCAACATTTTTTTTATTTCTCTACAATATTTGCTTTTTTGATTGGAGTTACTTCACTAAAATAGATTTACATAGATGGTGAAGGGTATATAAAATTCGACTTGTTGTATTCTTGTTTTTTTAGTTCAAATGCATAAAATTAAAAATCGACCATTCATTTAAACATGTTGTGTAACATTTCTTATATGTTGCCACGTATTTCTTCTCTACTTCCCTAAAATCGATAAAAAAAACCAATGAAATTAAGTTGTATTCAACTAAAATAATCAATTTTCTTTTGTAATTTCAAAAACAATGAACATGAATTTTATATTTAAAAATTAAAAATTTGTCGATCATAAATGAAACCAATTGTATCAACAAAACAGTATCAACTCAAAATAAAACCAAATTTAAATGAAACTATTTGATTATTTCAATTTTAAAAACATTTTTAGTATCAATTTCAAGTAAATTAAAACACTTCACGTTAAATAAATAATGGTAACTTGTTGTTTACATTTTCTAAAAATTTTGGTAGAAAATTTTTCTACTCAGTGGCAGCCGTGATCACAATATGAAATACATAAAAACACATATTCTGCTGAGTAAAACTACAATATGGTGTGTTAGGATTCGGTGCAGTGCAATCATATATCCGTTAAAATAAATTTTTCATTTTACGTCAGGAAAGTCTAAATGATTTAAGGCCCAACTATAATGTGCATAACACAACTTATGCAAGCTTATACAACTGTGTAAATACATTAAATTGTATGTCGTAAACTATAATGTACATAAGATAACTTTTCGTCAAGTTTCGTTAAATTTCATTTCTTTATGCAAGGTACGAAACTGATCGCACTTTCCGTACGGAAACAGCTGATTGTGCTTTGTGTTATACATTGATAAGGAAAAACTTTAACTAAGACCTAAATTGTTAAATTTTTAATTCAATAGAAAATATAGAAAAAACAATATTTTCCTTTATAGCTAATTTTTTACAGATTTAAATTAAATTTGTATTTATACACACATATGTATACGATATAAGCGATGAACATCGTTGAATTTTTTAGTACGGTTGGCCACAAACACAAAAAAGAAAATAACTTGTAACAATTTTTTTTTTTAACTTTTTCTTAGAACATGAACCAAAATATGTAAATGTGTATGTAAATGTTATTAAATATATAATATATCTTCTTTAAAGCCTTTAAGTTTTAAAATTTTGTTAATTTATATTGAAATTATTTTTGGCAAAAGTACGAATTAAACATAAATGTGCAATTGTGGCAAATAAGTTACTAAATTTATGTAGGTACCTTATAGCCACATATATTTCTTTAATAAGTTACCTAAGCATTTGACAGGCTTTTCGTTGTATTTTTAGGCCCAACTATAATGTGCATATACTAGCTTATGCCAACTTATACAACTGTGCAAATACATTAAATTATATGTGATAAACTATAATGTGAATAAGATAACTTTTCGTCAAGTTTCGTTAATTTCATTTCTTTATGCAAGGTACGAAACTGATCGCACTTTCCGTACGGAAACAGCTGATTGTGCTTTGGTTTATACATAAATAAAGAAGTATTCTAATTAAGACCTAAATTGGTAAATTTTTTAGTTTTTAATTTAATAAAAAATGTTAGAAAAAATAACATTTTTCTTTATGGCTAATTTTTTACAATTATAATTTATTTTTAATTAAACTTGTATTTATACACACATATGTATACCATATAAACGACTAACATCGTTGCATTTTTTAGTACGGTTGGCCACAAACACAAAACAGAAAATAATTTGTAAAAATTTTTTTTATATTTTCTTAGAACATAAACCAAACAATGTAAATGTGTTTGTGAATGTTATTAAATATATAAAATATTTTCTTTAAAGCCTTTTAGTTTTAAAATTTTGTTGATTTATATAGAAATTATTTTGGCAAAAGTACGAAATAAACATATATGTGCAACTGTGGCAAAGAAGTTACTAAATTTATATAAGTAATTGTAGCCACATAAATTTCTTTGATAAGTTACCTAACTGACATCCCTAAATTAGGGCGTAAGACGCAAAGCAATGAAATTCATAGCTTTTGCGCTAGAATGTCATCCCTAAATAACAGCGTCAACCTTGTGTCTTTAACAGTAATGTTAACTAATTTTATTTTATAAAACCCGCTGTATAAAAATAAAAACAGAGATAAAACCGCTAGATTGCCTTAAAAATAACTAAATTGTCACTACTTTTCAGCCATAACAAAACAAAACAAAGCAACGAGCAGCCAACTTCACTTCCACGCACTGTCAAAATTGGATTTTCCAATTGCTAAGCGTTGACGCCGTGCTATTTAGGGATGCTTCATACATTTTGTATGAACATGAGAAATTTTGACAGTTATCTTGCGCTTTACGCGCTAATTTAGGGATGGCAGTAAGCATTTGACAGGCTTTTCGTTGAATTTTTGACATAAGCTAAAGCTAGCTTATGCATATTATAGTTGGGCCTTTAGTGTGTTGTGTTCGAAAGTCTATTTAAAGAATTACTAAACGTTTCCGTATTTTCATTGCTTCTGATAAAAAAACAAAGCGACAAAATTGTGGCACGCGATTAAAAGTTCACAAAAATAAAAAGGCAAAATCTATTATTAAATGCAGTTAATTAAAGCTATTATGATAAAAATTCCGAATAAAATAAAATTTTACTAAAACTGTAATTTGCACAAAATATTCTAATGAGTATGAATTGATTTTTATAACCAACCAACAAAAGAATTTTAGAATAATAGTATTAATTGTAAAAGCACTCTAAACTGTGGTATCTTTTGTTTGCTATTGCTTTAAGTATCTCAGATCTGAATAACGACTTAAACAGAATCTACATTAAGGCTAGTGCAAACGGTCTCTGTTTGAATTTGGGGAAATCTAAATGCCTCTAATATGTAAAAAACGCATAAGTCCGACCATTTCTGAAGACATTGTCTTAAATGGAGAGGAAATTGAAATTGTTAGCACGGCAAAAAATCATGGAATTACTTTCAATAGTAACTTGACATGGAATGATCATATAAACTCACTGGTGGGTCAAAATTATGCAAAACTAAGAGCTGTCTGGGACACACAATATTTCACTCCTTTTATGATGAGGGCATTATTTGCTAAAACATTCTTGATTCCTTCCCTTCTGTATGGGTGCGAAGTATTCGGAAATTGCGACACAGTTAGTAAGCGGAAATTCAATTTATTGTTTAATAATATAAGATATGTGTATGGATTAAGAAGGTTTAACATGTCTCCTCTGTTTCTAATACTCTGTACGGAGTTTCTCTTAAAAATTCGAACTCTTACTTTCTTGCATAAAATAATAAATAGTCAAAACCAGATATATATTTAAAAAAATAAGTTTTTCTCAATCGAGTCGAAACCGAAATATTATAATACATTGAGATCAATGGCTTGTATCTAAGTGGCAGTTTTATGTACATGCCGCGCGTCTTTGGAACAATCTTCCACCAATTCAACAAGCAAGTAGTTTCAAAAAATTTTATTAAATTTTTATTTTTATTAATAAGGAAACTTAATCAATTATCTTCACAAATAATAAAATTTTCATTATATACTTACATATATATTAAGTTTATGATGTTAATCATCAAATATTGTAACATAATGCGTTCCTATACTGTAAATATAAGAACTGGTCTTATTGGGCAGAAAATAGGATTATTTGAAGAAAAAAAAAAATAAATAAATAAATAAACAATTTTTCACGCTTTAATTTTAACCACCTTGAAAATTGCAATAAAAACTTCACATCTTCTTCGGTTAATCTTATTCACTGCTCCTCACACATGTTTAAATGAATGGATCGTTTTATTGTAGAAAAGCCTGCTCGTTCTTCTGCTATAATTTCTTCCATTTACTTGAAGGCGCCTGGAGGAGCATAGTTGGGTGGTTCATCCGTATTAATACTTCTGATCAGCGTGACCATTTTAGCACTTTCGGTGCTAGATTTAGCACTTCTTGTGTTGATTTAGCAGCAAAATTACCGATTTAGCACTTAGCACTATTTTTAGCACTTACCAACTCTTTATTTAGCATTTTTTAGCACTTTTAATTAATTCAATTTACAAAATGTTCCACAAAGTAATTAATGTCCTTTCCTGCAAAACACTACTTTTCGCGTGTAACAATTGCAATAATAGCACTTTTTGATATCTCTGAATTTAAAAGTTGTATGTTCAAATCCTACTGCGGATACCTAGAGTAAATTTGGCTATGTACATAATATACGCGTATGTATGTACACATGTGTATGTCAGGGTTTAAAAATAGCAACAGCACTAAAATCGTTGCTTTGCTTACATGTTGTTTAGCAAATAAAAAAACTAAATGTCTCAGCATTTACAAAACATTTCATTATAAACGAAGCAAAAATTAAATGCAAAAAAAGGAACAACCGCATATGCTTAAGCTGACTATGAGTTGTTTTTCTGCAGCAAATCAATCAGCAAAGCATTTATTTTCAAAACGGTTGCTGTTGCTTAAGCAATAACTTGATGTTTGTTTCTTCGTTTGCTGTTGCTTTAAAAAAAAAAAAAAACAACAAAACACTATTTAATGGTGTAATAAAAACAACGTTTTTGAAATGTTTTTTCTTATGTATTGTAAGTAATAAATATATAAATACGTTTCCAATGTTAAAAGGGATGAAAAGCAGCGAGTTCAGCAAGTACGAGCAAGAAAAAGCAATCGTAGTTAGCAACGACTTCATAGTAAAGAGTTAAGAACTAGCAAAAATAAAAATAAAGAACAACTGACTGCTTAAGCCACAGAAGACGTTTTCAAAGTAATTGCTTTGCTGATTGATTTGCTGCAGAAAGAAACACATAGCCATATAAAGCAAATGCGATTCTTTCTTTTTTTTTTTTGCATTTGCTTTTGCTGCACATTTTTCCACAGCAACAGTTAAGCAACTACATATGCATTAAAAATAGTCAAGTATTTTTAATCACTGGTGTAGGTGATATTTAATTAAAAGACTGAAATTTTATTTTTATTATGTTTTTAAGACTCTTTATGTTTAATAAATGATTTATTGTTTTAAGAAATTTGGTTTTTTTTAATGCAAATAAATATTTCTAAGGCAACATAAGCATAAATGATAAAACTTTGAAGTCTACAAGATAATATTTGCTTAAAACTAAGACATTTAAATTTTGGCACTATGTTTTAGCACTTAAAACAAATTTTTAGCACTTTTTTGGTACCAATTTAGCTCCAAAACTTTTTAAATCTGGTCACACTGCATGACAATCAATTAATTCTCTCATTAGATTTTCATGTTTTTTGTTTCATTTTGCTTCATTATTTTATTCTACTTATTACAAATTTTATATCTCCTTTAAATAATGAGAAAATAAGAATCAAATAATAACATTACCCATTACCATTAATATCCTTCTTTAAAAGTGTATAAATTGAAGAAACCACAAAAAGATATAATTCTGTTACTGTTAAACCTAGAATTTTTACAATTTATTACGTTTATGCTTCTTAAAAATATATTATTCCAGTTTCATTCTGGATTTCCAGATTTCAGACAGTATTAAAAGTGTATGAGGAATGCACCCAAAATGCACTGGACTTTGCTTTTATTATTTTTGGTTTCAGCTAACCCCTCGTTATTTTTTCTCAACAATAATAATAATAATAATATGATAACAATATCAATACAAATACAAAAGCAACATCAATAACATTTTATTTAAGAGTTCATTTTATTTATGGGTGAAGGTCATGTTATTGTTGACGTTTTTATTTTCTCTTTTATATCACGCACACATTACAATCATTCATTTATTCATTCATTCATTTTTGTTTGAAAATGTGAGTTAAATTTCTGTTTATTTATTTTTTTTTTCGTTGCTTTATTATTTTCAATTAGATTTGTTGGTACTTTTTTATATAAACAAATCGTTAATTCGAATCGTCATGCAAAGTGCATTTGGTTTTTTAAAAATAGATTTATTTTCAATTTTTGCTTTTTGTTTTGCTTCTTTTTGTTTGGTTGTAAAAAAGCAATTAAGAAATAAGAAACCTAGTGAATATTATTTATTATATGTATTTATTTTTTAGATTGATAGAGTTAAATTTTTTAAGCTTTTTTTTACTTTTTAATAAAGGAAATGTGTTTGATATTTTTTTAGAATAGTATGCATAATTGCCGTATAGTCCTGAAATTACGTTTTCCGAATATAACAAGCTGGGGTGTAAAGAAACTTGTGTAAAATATATAAAACATTTGCAGTTTTTTGACGCAGAAATAAATATAATAATAATCGCTAAAAATTTTAAAAGGGCAAATAAATAAAATGAAAACGATTAAATGAAAAAAAGAAACACAACACAACAACAAAATTAAAGTGACTAAAAGAAAAGTTGAACTAAATTCAACATTGCCGCTCGGCCGCTTTTGACGGCATTGCCAAGTTTAATTAAACGCAACGTGTTAAAAATTTTGTATGAGTATTTTTATTAACAAACTTATTTTTTTCAAAAAAGGTAGCACTAAACTAAAAATAAAGCTTTTGGTTCCCATTTAGAAGATGGGATTTTGTAGTACATAAGGTTTTTTGTCGAAAATTAATATGCAAAATTTTGAAACTTGTGCAAATTAAGTAAAATAAAAATTAAATGGAGCCACATAGAAGACGCGGATTTAACGTATATGGCTTTATATTTGAATTCTTTTTTTTTACAATCACTAACTTAATCCACTTATCAAATATTGGACGAAAAATGTTGGCCTGTATAACAATTTAATAAATTTTCTACTTTTACTTAATACCTTGAAATTTTCTTATTTATCTGCAAGGCAGTAAGTAGTTGCAAACTTTTATCCGATTTTGAAGAAATGTGGTACAGAAAATTTAAAATATTTAAATATTTAGGAACTAACTATTTACACCGATATATGAAGATAAAGTAATTGTAATCAAATACCGGGAGCTAGAAGTGGGTCTTGGTCATTATATGTTCTGGGAAAAACAAGTGCTTTAAAAGCAAATGTAAATATTTATATTTAGGAATGAATTTAAATATAATAAATAACTAATTTGTCCTTGTTTGATATTTGGCACTAACACTTGCAATGAAATATTTATATAATGAAGTAAAATAAATTTTTTTGTAACTCCAATCTTTTTGTCAAAGCAATAAGTTGCGAAGGTAGCCAAGACAAATTTATATAAATTCGACTACCCTTGCTTTTTATTTTCATGTTCTGAGATAAACAAAATAAATAAAATTCAGAAGCTTTCGCTAGTTTTTGATTTTTATGCCCGTTTCCACAAAAGTAAAAAAAGGGTATATCTAATAGCGTTTTCTTTTCTAAAAATAAATATTACCCAACAATCACATAAAATGTTTTGCATATTGCCTAAACCCCGAGAAATTGCTACACATTTTATAGCCACATTAGAACGAAAACTGTTATTGAATTATTCTAACTACCTTAACATGTCGGTAATGTTTAACAAGCGTTTCAAACGTAAATTTATATATCAGTGGGCTTAGCAGAACTACTAAACAAACTTAAGGGTAAGATTGGTAACATTTTTTACACTTTTCCGTGCAACATATTTTCAAATGAACATACTTTTAATTTACACTCTCGAACTTTTTTTTAGAAACGAACACAAAGATGTAAAAAGTGTTGAGCTTATGCAACATTTTTGTTAGAAAAGAAAACTCCATAAGTTTGTCATTCCGCTTGTAATTTCTATAATATCCATTTCCGACCCCATAAAGTGTACATATATTCTAAGTTCTTATGCACAGCGAAGTCGATTTAGCGATGTCGGTCTGTATTCGGATTGAAATCAACTTTAAGACACTAGATGAGATAGAGAAAATCTAAATACGCCAATCAATATAGTTTCGAAAATTTTTGCCAGTGAAAATCATCAAGATCGGTCTATGTCCTTCGAGGCGTCGGGCAAAACATCAAACAAATCTAGTTTAGTGAAGTAACTCCAATCAAAAAAACAAATATTTAAGGCGATATAGAATTAAAAAATAAGGAAAAAATATACATAAATTGCAAACATTGAAGTTATTGGTTTTTTATAGAAAATTACGATTGTGCACCATATTTTTTAAGATATGAATACGAATATCGTTTAAAAGCTTTTAAAGAGCTCTTTAAGAAATTAATTTTTTTTAAATGCTTAACCCATTAAGAGCCGATGAGATTTTTATGTAAAATCATATATGGTACTTGATTTGTTTTCTTATATTTTAATTTATTACCCCGACTACGGCTTCTTGGGATTCACATAAAATATCCTCCATTGGCTACTTGGTAAAAGAAAAACGGATTATATACCGATTTTGGAGCATTAATCAGGGCATTAAAAGGGCTTTTAGGGACGATACAACGGTTATGCTATTTTTGAAAGCAAAAATATTTTGGTTGAGGTATTTTAGTTGTAGCACATACCTTTCCTTTACCAAACTTGCCTCAAGTGAGGCAAGGAGATAATTTCAGCCCCGAAAGGCTATTTTAAGGGACCTTAAAAAAAATTCGGAGAAGATTATAAAGCTAGCAAGAGACTTTTTTTTTAATAAAAAAGCATTAACTAGAAAGATGCGTTTTGAAAATTTTTGTTTCAGGCCTTTTGACTCTCCCTCGTATGCAGGTACAAACAAACAAATTGTCAGACATTGAAGTTAATATTAATGAATTAGGGTCATCGTACGAAGATTAATGTAACTCTTAACACATTATAATTATAAATATTTACATGCTGAATTATCTACATATTTACTTTTAATTTTATTTTACCAAATTGAATTAAAAAGTGGCTGTTAAACTCATGTCAATTCAATCAAATGTTTTATGTCAGTACATTCAACACGTAAAACGATGACTTCAATAAAACAATTGTTTAAATATTTATGTTTATTATAGAGTTGAAATACCTATGATCATTTCACAGACACAAAAACAGCGGGCCGGTAGGATAGACGTTTGCACATTATGTATGTTCCCCTATTAATACCTGCATTAACTGGCTCGTGCAAGTTCAATGGGGTATTTTTTTATTTTCTTTAATAAAGCACGCGTTTTTATTAGCTGTATTTATTGGAATGTACAAGTGTCGAGCAATACGTTGCTATTTGTTTTTCAGTTTAAACATTTTCATGCTAAACGTACTTGTACTTTTGTTTTACTCTACGACTATTTTAATAAGCGATGTTGATTTTTACATGCAACTAGCAGTAGTTTAAATGTAATTTTTCTTTTAAATAATTATATATATATATATATATATATATATATATATATATTAGATATGGAAAATTAAGTTATTTTTCAATGTTTTGTAATGAGTGTACAATGCATTAGTGGCATTATTAGCTGACTCCGTTATTATTCGCTTAGTTTTAATTTTCCTCATTCAAAATTTTAAGAAAGCAAAGCCGTAAACATATTCATGTTGCACTATTTCATACATATAAATTTCATGAGCACTTCATTGCTTAATAAAAATTTTAAGAAAGCAAGCTTTTTTCTCTTTTATCCAAACTTCACGTAAGTTGGTTAATTAGTTTATTTCAATAATCTTCAGTGTGACTATTTATGCCGAGAAACTAAACCGTTTAATTACCAAGTTATAGTTCGGCTGTGTATTAACAAAACGAATTTCTTAAAGTATATGGTTTTTCTTAGAAAACTTTTAAATTGTTGACAGTTGTTTACTTACTTACACGCAAGGCGAATTAATACAGGTGACCGCACGGCTACAACAATCCAACAACACAAAAAACAACAGGCAATTTGTTGCTACAAAATTATGTATGTTGTCAAAAAAATATTGTAAAAAAACAAACAAAATAAAAAAATATATTTGATGCAAAAAAGTGGTTGTTATTATCAGAATAAGAAAATTATAAAAATTAAGTTACATAAAAATAAAAATACAGGAAAAGTGACCAAAATTCTTTTGTACCACTAGTTTGCCCAAATCACATGCATCGTTCCATTCTTGCACGTTGACTATTTGAAGACTAACATAATCTTCCACAAAAAACCAAGAAATTATAAATGTGTTAACAATAATTGCACTATCTTTTTACGCATATTTTGATTATACACATCAGGAACTGCAAGTACGGTTCCATGTTGTGGTAGTTTTCTCTAGGAATTTCAATAGTTTGTTTTCTATTAGCAATCAAAAAAAATTAAATTTAAAAAAATTTAAATAATTATTTATTTTTGACAAATTTTTTTGACAACTGTAATGTATACAGCTGATGGGCTTTTTCGCCCGTGCGTTCACCTGTATTATTTCACCATGCTTACACGTAAAGTTTTCTGGAAAAATTAATTTATTTTGTGAACTCTTCGTTAAAATAAATGTCTTGGTAAACTTTTAATCGTTTAGTGAAATTCAATTTTATATTTTTTTTATTGAAAATGCCAATATTTTATATCATATATAATTTTTTTTTAGAGTTTTGTATCTTTGGAGAAATGTAGGTGAAAATTGAACATTTTGTGTATATTTGGATGCAGTTTTTTTTTCGTATTTTTGAAACTTTGATTTTCAATAAAACAAAGAAAAAAACAACAATAATAAACAAAGAAAGCCCAATTAAATGAGAAAAACGTAAGAAATATAGAAGCGCTTGCCTTTTTCTTCACCATTAATGGACTGATGTTGCTCACTGTTATTCAATAGCACCTCTTTCGAAACCATCTCTGAGAGTTTGGTGGTCATAAATTTTTGGTAGATCATTTAGAGACGTGACAAAACTGATTTCAACAACATTACAGACAGATAGACAGACATTGCTAAGTCAACTCCTCTATGTAAAACAATCACGAAATAAATATTGTAGAAATTACAAATGTACATACATTTATCCTTTTTACATCGCATAAATCTAAAGTTTAAACAGTAATTTTTATTGCCCGACAGTGTTGCGGGTTACTCTTTATTCCGTTAATACTAAACCATTAACTTTATTGATAATTATCAATAATATTCGATGAAACTGTTTCAGCGAGATTCGTCTTTGCCAATGTATGGCCGGGCTTTAATTCATTTACGTAATCATTGTTAGTTTTAAATGGAGTTTTGGTTGGATTTCCTATTTATTCGTTTAAATTTTTTGTAAAAGGTTTTTGGTAAAAGAAATATAGATTTATTGCTGGATTCAAAAGCAATTTTTTCCAATCTCTCTCAAGAACTCCTTCAGCCAATTAATAATACTAATTATATGCAGATAAAAAAAAGAGCTTATAATTTAATTATAAGTTGAAATGATTAAAGGATCGAATATAATTCTTGCAAAAAAAAAACTTACTTCAAAACAGATTTTAGCTGTTTGTCTATAACGGTTTACAATTATGGCCACATACATCAAATAACATTAACTATAGAGTCACCCTTGCTTGTAAATTTCAACCGTCTGTCTACAACTGTTCAAAAGTATGGCCATATACATCAAATTAAATGAACTATTGGGTATTCCTTTAATTTATAATTTTTATTCTTAATACTTGTTACTTAAACAGTCATAGCAATTGTCATTTTGTCTAACTTGCAAGCCTTTGTCTATAACCGTTCAAAAAATAGGCCCATATAGGTCAATATACGTGACCGAAGGGGACATCCTTTAATTTTTAGATTTATTTTTATATTACTTTTTGTCATTGGGATCTGTAATAATGCGCAGTTTTTTTTTTTTTTTTTTTTTTTTTTTTTTAATTTTAAAGTGGTGTACTTCCCGGTTCGTAATACTAGTAAAAACATGTATGTTCAATGGTTACACCCTTTAATTTATAAGATAATGAACTGTTTTTAGAACAGGACTAGTCTGTATTTCTAAAAAAAAAACTACTTGGTACACTGACAAAAATTCAGTTTTATCTGTTAAGTTCGAACGGAATTCATTAGAATCGATTACTCAAAAGTTGATATAGCAATTGGTGTTATGAAATTTAGAGCACATTATTGCAAAAATATCTATAGATATATTGACGATAGAACTGGCATCATCAAGTAAATAGTTTTAGTTATTTCAAAACGCTTCTTAAATGTAATAAATTAATTTTCATGTCATACAGTAAATATTTCAGATTTTACAATTTATATTTCAGAATTCATTTACTCGTTATTCTGATTCTTTTATTAAAACTTCCGTACTTTCTTCATCTTTTCTTCTTTGGATAAAATAATATTATCACTTTTATTTCTGCAGAAGGCATTAAATTACGTTTTATGAAAATTCTTTGTTTGACTTACACCACTTTTTTTATTTTTTAAATGAGACCAAAGTTTTTGCTGCATCAACATGCGTTTTTTATATTTACAAGTTAACTTAGGGGAAATTGAAATTGAATTTTTATTTATAAAGGTATATAGGTTGCAATTAACTCAGCAGTCATCGATATAATTGCAACCTCTAGCTATAAAGTAACTTAAAAATACAGGCTGATAAACAGATAAATATGTAGATGTTTGGTCGAATATTAACTTAATTGCATATGAGCTCGTACGTGTAAATTGTTATTTGAATGGTCAGATTAGAGTGATAAACATAGTGCAAGTATGCACTTATTTATAAACTTACATTTGATGTTAAATGGACTCACGAACCGTATTTTGCAAATAGACAAGTGCATTATCAAGTCCCCTCTGCGTTGAGAACCTATAATTCAAAACATAAAAAGGTATTTTCGTTTCTGGTTGTAAAATATTAACTTCATTGAGTTTTATTTTATTAAATAAAAATTGTAACGAATTGTTTAGGGTTAAACGCAACGCAACGCACGCATTGAATTGAATTTTGTGTTTTGTGTTTTTTGTTTTTGTTTTTAATTTTTATTTTAAATTATTTCTCCTGCTGTTAATGTTGTTGCAATTATTGTTGGCTTTTATTTACAAACACATAATTACAGAGTATAATTATGTGTATTACACACAAGAGCTAACTTTGTAGAGCACAGTGGGATAACATGAGGGCAAAGAATTAAATTAAAGTCAATCGTGTGAAAACCTATAAGAAACCACACTCTTGTTTAAGTTAGTTTAAGCTGTTGCTTATTTAACTCTCTGTCTTCCAGATTAATAAGACAGGAAGTTTTATACAAATTTTTATATCAGGTGTAAATAAACACAGTTGTTTGAATTTTGTAAATTATGGCCACACATTAACACCGGATTGCCAGAGATAATATTGTAAAAAAAATATTCAATGTTTATTCAAATTAGACTCAAACAGTCTGATTTGCTTTAATTACTGCTTTTTTTGTCATGCCTCAAATTGCCTTCTGGTCAGCTAAGTTTTAATGTTTTCACAGAAAATAAAATGTCATTACATGGAGGGAGGTATTTAACTATGGATAGGTATTTAACTTTAAGACGACTTTTTTAGAAAATGAAAGTAAGCGCAATTAGCGTAGATATTCAGTTTGATAGTTGATATATAACAGATTGCTAAATTCACGTTTACGATGTTTATGTTTTTCAGCAACGATTGGCAACACTTAAGATATGATTTTTCATTTTGTAAATTGTAACGAACGTTTTACCATTCTCAATCTTCAATACATGATTTAAAATTATTAGGCAAAATAATCGTTGTGGAATTCTACAGGCATTCTGATACGTAGTAGTTACGTGTCTCCACAAAATGAATGAATCAAAAATTGCGTTTTACTGACAAGGTTTGTCCCAAATTTTAAAAATCCAAAATTAGGCCGTAACGTGTCTCTGCTAATTCATCCGAAGCATTTGCTTCTGTAAATCTTTTGTCAACAGGCAGTTTTTTCTTACATTGAATGTTGAATTTTCTATACTCAACGCAACTTGATTGCAAAATCAACAAGTAAGAGTACTATATACGGCTATGCCGAATCTTATATTCCCTTCGTCATTAGAGCTGTGTCGTTCGCGAACGAGCGGATTAAATTGACCGAATCAATCAAGTCAACGGAATGATCCGGTCATTTAAATCCGGCCTTTTTGTTCAATAGTGTACGGGTTAAATTGAACGGATGACTTATTTGAACGAAATGAGCCAGATATTTAACGGCTTCTTTCGTTCGAACGGTGTATAATATGGTGTACGGATCACTTTCGTTAAGTTTTTTCTTTTCTTTTTTTCCATGCCCTTTAATTTCAGTTGATTTTTTTTTTGTATTAAAATGAGTAACTGTATATGTATATATATACGTATATAAGTACATATTTCATTTTTGTTTGAATTTACAGTCTTTAAATTTTTTTTTGTTATAATGTTCATTTTTTTATGGAAAATTGGTAATAAAAAAATGTGATTTAAAATGAACTAAAGAAATAGCACAGAGAAAAAGAAGCTGGAATTATCTCGTAAAGTCACAGATTGTCAAATTTTTAAGCAATTTAATACTTAAGTTTTTTATTTTTACGAATAATATTTTTTTTTTGTGGAAAAGAAACTTTTTGTGCTTTCTTTTTTCTTTTTAAATATCTAGTTTATGTTTTGTTTGTTTTTCCTTTTTTCATAATTAAAAAACACTATATATGTATGTCTCTTCCGAACCTATAGAAAACCTGATTATATAAAATCAAAACCTTTCAAAGCAAAACTTAGGTGTCTACATCGGGTGTCTGATAAAAAGACAAAAAAATCACATACAATAAGGATTGTTGTTTAAATTTGTTCAATCGTTTAAATTGACCGATTGAAAGAATTGAACGAACGGATCAGCCTTTGATAATTGACCGAAAAAGACCGGTCACTGAAACGAACTACAGGGCACGAGTCTATTCACCATACATGAATGCATATCTGGTCCAGTGAAGTTACCCCAATCCAAAAAATAAAAAATGGGGTGATAGAGAATTAAAAAATTTCAGTTTTTCTTTAAAGATCTCTTCAAAAGTTTTTAAATGATACCCATATTGATGTTTTAAAAAGTATGGTGCACAATTATAATTTTCTATGAAAAGGTCGGAGGCCCATAACTCGGTCAATTTTTTTACTTGATTTTTTTTCTTATTTTTTTAATTCTCTATATTTACATAGATATTTGTTTTTGTTTTAATTGGAGTTACTTCACCGCCAAATAAAATGGTATAGTTAGAGGCAGGCGTGGCGTTTTGCCTGCTGCTCGAAGGAAATGGACCGAACTTGCTGATTTCAATAGCAACTCTTTTAAAACTATGTCTGATCGATTGTCGTGTATAAATTTTTTCTAACTAATCTAGAGCCTTGGCAAACTTGATTTCAACACTAACACGGACGGACAGACAGTTATTACTCCGTCGACTTCGCTATGCATAAGAACTCAGAATACTTTATGGGGCCGTGAATGGTTATTGTAGAAATTACAAACGGAATAACAATATTAGATATAACATTTTTCAAAAGCCGTCAACTTATAATATTATTTGTATGTTTTTATGGAGGCTATTTTCCAAATCAATAATTTAGTTTGGTTTTATAATTTAGCATATAAGACTGTTAGTTAACACAGCATTTACTTTGCAGTACAAACTAATTGTGCAAGTATTTCTTCACATTTTTAACCTCCCACCCACTGTTCCTTATTGCAATTAGTATCGACAGATGGTAGAAAATGGAAAATTTATCGGAAGTAAAGTTATAAAAATATACATGTGTTAGACAAAATTAATAGTGTATTATTTCTAGTTCGAAAAAAGGTTTTTGCATGAGTGCCGACATTATTATTAAAAATTGTGTTTTTTTAAAACATTGTCGTTGCTAATTGTAGAGAACTAAATAACTCAATGAACACACACACATGTTAATGACCATAATTATCAAAAAATAGAAACACTTGTTTGATTTGAAATGAAAGCTAAAGCAAAATGTAGAGATAATATTAATTTAATAAAAGCCGGTTTGTAAAAGTTTTATAATTTTTAAATATGTAAGTAAGAAAAGGTGACAAGTAAGCAGGTTACAATAAAAACAGGGTTTAAAATACAAGAACTGCAAATTTTACAGCAAAACCAATGAAACAATTTCCGTGTTTACACACCATTCGACTGCATACACTGAGAGTCAGCCGGTTAGCACAAACACCTTCACCATAATGATTTGGTATCAATTTCAAACAATCGTAAAGCATTAAAATTTAAATCTTGATTTTTGCACCACCTATTAGTTCTCAATATAATATAATATAATACAAAATATTAATTTATAATTTAGAAAAAGACATCTATGATTTTTAATTACTAAAAATATGAAAATTAATTGTATTTTTGTCATTAGATTAGGACATACGGATTATTTTACTTTGATGTTTTCTTTCTGAGCCAGTTATATTCAAGATTAAATTTTAAAGTGGTTTAGTCTTTCATTATTAAGAATGACCTCTTATCGTTGGCTTAGAAGCGATTCATAAACTTGCCATACATAATTTAAAAAAAATTTCTGACACGACAATTAGGTCTATTTAATTGCAATTTTATCTTCCAGAGTCGCTCCCTATACATTTTCTATTATGTTGATGACTGGCGAGTACTAGTCGCTGCAATACACTGATATTTTAGCTCTTGGTTCATGAGTTATTAACCCGGATGGTATGGATAGGAGTATTATAGTGTTGAAAATGCCAAGGAAGCTCCAGAACGTTTTAGTAAAAAACTGTAGCTGGCCTCATTACACCCTCTTACCCGACTATAAAGGTGATGTAAATGGTACTCCTTTTTAACGAAGATCGTGGATCTAATAACTGTTTTATCTAAAAGGATAACTTTGAGCCAATCTGAGGTCTTTGCTCTAATCAATTTCGCAAAATTTATACTAATTTCATTTCACATTGTGTGAGGTTTTTTCATAAATGTATTTGTTTTTAAGGAAAAATATTTATCATAAGTTCTTCAACTCTTTTAGATTTGGTTTAAAAACATGTTTGTATAAAATCTTCAAAATTGAGTTTATTAAGAAGCATTTCATCCTAAGAATATACGATTTCAGACAATATCGATATCATATAGGAAGGTAAAGTTTAAGACAAAACGATTTTTATCGTTTGACATTTTATTTGAAACGAAGATGATTTTTCGAATCAAAATAGAATCCCCTTCAATTGAAATTTGTCATATTATTTTTATATATACATATATTTCAAATCAGCAATATTTCAAATAAGAGTTACATACGAGGGCTGCTCTATATATTTCTGGCCTAATAGTGAAAATGCGAATATTTATAATCAAAAATGGTTTTATTGTTTTTCAAAGTATGTTCCAGCATGATGTATACACTTTTGCATGCGCTCAAACCAGTTGTCGAAGCACTTTTTCCACTCCGATTGAGACACCTCTAAAACATGGTTTTTGAACACTTCAACAGCTTCTTCTGGCGACGAAAATCGTTGACCACGCATTTTTTTTTTGATGTGCGAAAACAAGAAGAAGTCATTAGGTGCCAAGTCAGGGCTGTACGGCGGATGACCCATTAATTCGACGTTTTGGCCGGTCAAAAACGCTCTGGTTTGAGCCGATGTGTGAGAGCTCGCATTGTCATGGTGAACAATGATTCGTCTTCTCTTGTTGGTTTTTCGAATTTCTCCGATGACTTCAGGCAAACAAATTGTAGTGTACCACTCAGAAGTGACCGTCCTACGTTGCTCAAGCGGAAAAGTCGCCACATGACCAGTTTTGCCGAAGAAACAGGCGACAATTTGCTTCGAAGTGCTTCTTCCACGAACAACTTTCGTTGGATTTTGCTCGTCTTTACAGACCCATACGGTCGATTGTTGTTTCGTTTCGGGCTCATACGCATAGATCCATGATTCGCCACCTGTTGCAACATTTCTTTGCACCAATCGACACGAGCCTTTTTGAGCGACTTTAAAATTGTGCGGGATCCAACGAGAACAAACCTTTTTTACGGCCAGGTATTCATGCAGTATCGAATGTATGCTGGTGGAAGAAATGACCAAGGATGTCTCTATCTCTCGGTATGTCGCATGTCGATCTTGCATTATGAGTTCCCGCACGGCATCAATGTTCTCTGGCACAACAACCGTTTTTGGACGACCTTCACGGAATTCGTCTTTGTGCGAGCTTCGGCCACGAATTAATTCATTATACCAATTTTTCACAGTGCTATAGGATGGTGCTTCATCGCCATACAAAGATTTAAGTTCATCAATGCACTCTTGTCGTGATAATCCACGTCGAAAGTTGTGAAAAATGATGGCACGAAAATGTTCACGAGTTAATTCCATTTTTTTCTATATTAATTTTTTCAAGTCACTGTTAACAACACAAATAATGGTCGTACGTCAAAACGTTTTGGTACGATTATGCTTAAAAATGACAAACTTTCCAATGGAAATGTCAGATTGCACTTGGCAGCACTCAGTTTTGCCAGGCCAGAAATATATATAGCAGCCCTCGTATGTATAAATTTTGAGATGGGAGCTATAAAACTCTTTAACAAACATTTTAAACTTTTGATAATCTAATAGACAGTTTTTTTAACACCGGCCTTTGTATTGTCGTTTATAAAACTCTGACAACAGTTTTGTAAATTCAGATTGGCTGTTTGTAACCTGGATCGAATTCGAATTAGTTAGTGCAAGTAAAGTTAATTGATGAAATCAAAATTTTTATTTGTAAAATCAATTTACGTTTATTAATTAGGCCAGCATTTTTATGTCTAGGGATTTTAGATATTTGTTTTTTTTTTGACTAAAAAACTAAAAAATGAGGATATTGTATCACATGAAATAAAGAATAAAAGTACAATAGTAAAGGGTAATTAGAAATGATAAATAGGTCAATTTAAGTCAAGACGTTTCTGATTGCTAACAAGCATTTGCTATTAAGTCTAAAATACAAATTTAAATAAACCACAATAGTGAATTTTCTTTACAACTTCTTAGGCTTTTTTACTTATCAAAAAACAACAAGAAACCACTTAATGTCATTAAACAATAAAAATGGTTTTAACCCAATAGTGTTATGTTTTGATGAACTGAAGTCGGTATAATAAATACATGTGAAAAAGGAAAATAAAAAGGGAACTTTTTGTTTCGTGTTACGGGGACAAAACAACTTAAAAGTTGTATATTTTATAAACACAATTCAACAGGTGCTTTCGGGAAATAAAGGCGAATAGCAAGTGTAAGAAGAGACAAAAGACAAAAGCGTGACCCAAGAATTTGAAACGAACATAATTAAAAAAATTAACCGTTGGTGAGTAAATTGTAAAATAAATTGTTTGAATTGCCTTCACAGGCACCTTTTGCGCTTATAAGTCAACGAAACTTTTTCAAAAATTGCGACTTACGCTTAATATGAAAAGATAAATGACCTGTATTGAAGGGGTTAAATAAATTGTAGTGTTTTTTTGTTGTTTATTTTTCTACCTTTAAAAAATAATAAGACAACATACAACATACGACAGACATTTTTTGTATTTAAAGATGGGGTTAATTTTTAACGCAGTGTTGGTGCACTGAAAAATACCTTTTTACAAATAACGTCCACAATGACTGCAATTTTTGATGTAAATTTGTTATGAGAGGTAAGCAATTTCTTCACAATTTCTCTTTAAAGAGCTTTAAAAAATCATGAGACAAACTAAAAGCGTCTCTTTACCAAATTTATTTTTACATTATTAAATTAATTTTTACAATAAACTTGCATATATTTAGTGACTTTATACTTAATAAGTTTAATTAAACTTAATACTTTTATTATTATTAATTTTTTTAATTTTTTAAATCTATTCATACTATAATTTATGCAAAATTAATGAATTAAGTGTTTTTGTATTTAACTTAGCCTAAAAAATATGAGCTTTGATGAGCTTGCGTGCTAAGCATTTAAGAGCTAAAAGAGGGTCTCAATTAACATGAACAATTGTTAATGCGCACAAAACACAAGTCTTAGTAGTTCTATAAAAAATATATAAGCTCATGAACTAAAGTCAGGTATGATTAAATTTAAATAAAATAAGTTCTTTAAGTCTAATTTAATTAGCCTACCTCTGAAGCGGCTTTTACAACACTATAAGCCATTGTTAGCTAACAAAAAACCTATTGTCTATATTAATTCGTTTTGTAAATTACCTTAGAAATTTTCGTTTTAAATATTCGGTACTTTTTCATTATGATTTGGCCAGATCGATTGTAACCGTTCTATTTTCTGTTCTGTTTTAATGGCCAATACAAGCATGATAATTGGTTTTATTTTTATGTCCTTCACCACAGGTGAAAAAGGGTACATCTAAGTTTATTTTTTCCTTTATAATTTCTACATAAGATGTTTGTTCGTACGTCCATGTTAGTGTTGAAATCAACTTTTCGAAGGCACTAAATAAGCTAGAGAAAATTATAATACTCCAATCGATCAGACAGTTTCGAAAAGCCGAATTTTATGCATTTCATCATCTATGTTAATTTAATTCAGTGAAGAAACTCCAATCAAAAAAGCAAATATTGGGGTGACAGAGAATTAAAAAAAAAATTGGTAGTGCATATACATATATAATTTTACATCAAAACGACATCGGCTCTTAAGAGGTTAAGCATTTTTAAAATATTTAACTATTTTCTTAAAGATGTCTTCAAAGTCTTAAAAATGATATCCATATTGATATATTAAAAAATTTTTAAATTTCAGAGCCACGTAACTCGGAAAATATGGGCGAGCGCCCATATTTTTAATTCTCTATCGCCCTATGTATTTATTTTTTTATTGAACTTACTTCATTTTTCCAAACGACATGAAAAAAATTACCGATAGACTTGGTGTTTTGCCTGCTGCCTTGAACGATATGGACCGATCAAACTGATATCCAGTAACACCCCTTTCGACATTATATTTGATCGATTGACATATTTTTTATTTTTCATTTCATTTATTTTTTTTTTGTTATAATCGAGCCATAGGCCATATTATGATTATTTGTGTTTGAAATCAAGTTTGCGCCGGTAATCTTGATTTCAACACTAACACGAACGGACAGACGCACATGGCTCAATTGACTTCGCAATGCATAAGAAGTCAGAATAAATACTTTATAGGGAAGGAAACGGATATTGTAAAAATTACACACGGAATGACAAACTTGTAGTAAAAAGTCAATGTAACCGGTATGCGGACGCGGGCGGCAATCAGCTGTTCTTTTTGCTGCTTGAATTTATTACGTGCGCCAAGATAGCGTCGAAGAAATAGCGTCGATTTTGGGAATTAAAAGCCGGGAAAAAACCGGGAAGTAAAATTCCCCGGGATTGGGTATTTTGAATAAAAAAATTAAATTAGAATAAATTTTGGCATCTAAAAGAAGAAAAATTTATTTAAATTATAAATTAATAAACAAAATATTTGTGTATTGAGAAAATAATTATAAAAAAGCGATTTTAATGATCACAAAAAACCTTTTCTGACTTTTCCCTTGGAAACTATTATACACTCGCCCCAAATGGCCATACATTATTAAAATATAGACCTTAACGAACAAAATTAGCCAACCGTGCAAGAAATCCGCCGAGCCGTTTTCGAGAAAAGTGGCTTCATCCTAAGTGGGCACAAAAAGCGTTGTTAATGTTTTCCATGGAAACTATAACACTCTCGCCCCAAATGGCCATACATTATTAAAATAGAGATATTAATGAACAAAAATTGCCAACCGTGCAACAATTCCGCCGAGCCGTTTTCGAGAAAAGTGGCTTCATCCTGAGTGGGCACAAAAAGCGTTGTTAATGTTTTCCATGGAAACTATAACACTCTCGCCCCAAATGGCCATACATTATTAAAATAGAGATATTAATGAACAAAAATTGCCAACCGTGCAACAATTCCGCCGAGCCGTTTTCGAGAAAAGTGGCTTCATCCTGAGTGGGCACAAAAAGCGTTGTTAATGTTTTCCATGGAAACTATAACACTCTCGCCCCAAATGGCCATACATTATTAAAATAGAGATATTAATGAACAAAAATTGCCAACCGTGCAACAATTCCGCCGAGCCGTTTTCGAGAAAAGTGGCTTCATCCTGAGTGGGCACAAAATGCGTTGCTAATGTCACTCAGGATGATGCCACTTTTCTCGAAAACGGCTCGGCGGAATTCTTGCACGGTTGGCTAATTTTGTTCGTTAAGGTCTATATTTTAATAATGTATGGCCATTTGGGGCGAGTGTATAATAGTTTCCAAGGGAAAAGTCAGAAACGGTTTTTTGTGATCATTAAAATCGCTTTTTTATAATTATTTTCTCAATACACAAATGTTTTGTTTATTAATTTATAATTTAAATCAATTTTTCTTCTTTTAGATGCCAAAATTTATTCTAATTTATTTTTTTAATTCAAAATACCCAATCCCGGGAAATTTTACTTCCCGGTTTTTTCCCGGCTTTTAATTCCCAAAATCGATGCTATTTCTTCGACGCTATCTTAGCGCACGTGAATTTATTTGACATAGGCAAATGAACGAACGAAACGTAAAACTTTTTTTAGTTTTGGAGGCAGAAATAAAAATATTTAATTGTTAAATATTTTAAAAGGAACAATGAATAAAATGAACAGCGATTTAGCGAGGAAAAGAAAAACGAGAAGAATACTACGGATGATTTGACAAATTAAAGCGGCAAAACAAAAAGTTAAACTAAACTCTTAATTAAATTCTAATTTTATGAATATTTTATTAACAAACTAATTTTTTTTCAAATAGGTAAAATAAAGTGTTCAAACAAACTTATGGTATGCCAATAGGCAATCTGTCACCAACTAAAGCATAAAGGATCTAACGTTCGTATAAAAATTATAACTAAATATGTTCACGACTTATTGTCTATTATTAAGCAAAAGGACCAAGATTTTGAATTAAAAACGTTTACCAGTTACCACATCAATCTAAAATTCACAATAGAAAAAGAGGTTCACAGATCGATTACATACCTTGACATAAAAATTTACATAGAACAAAATAAATTAACAACATATTGGTATATGAAATCTATTGCTTCTGGACGTTAATAAAATTTTAATTCTACAATGCCGCTGAAATATAAGATTAATAGGGCAAACAAGTCATAAATGAAAAACGTAGAAGAGAAGAGTAAAAACATGTGCATTCAAAAGAGGTAAATACATGTGTTTGATTCTTAAATGTTAATTTACACACATGAATACGTATTTTCTAAAATGCATGTACGGAGTATTACAAAAAGAAAAGCATAATAATTATTTTCGTTGTAGAGTTGCCATTACCTCTTCTTAAATACGTTAAAGACATATGTTTTATGTGCAATTTTTGTTTTAAAATTAAGTGTGTGGATATTTACTTAGTTAAACAAGTTTATTTGATATAAATAAAATGAAAACAAACTGTATTTATTTTGTGTTCGAATATGTAAGTATGTTTTTTTGTTTATGCTTCTAGGTATGTATGAATGCACATGTTGTGCGTGCGGCAATCATTTTGTTGACAGATTTAACAACTCAAAAATTATGGTGAAAGGCCAATGCAAGCGGCATGCAGCAACAGTTTTACTATTTAAAAAAAAATAGTTTGTTAATAAAAATTACAAAAGTTTTAACACGTTGAACGTAATTTACCCTCCCAATGCCGATATAAGCGGCCGAGCGGTAATGTAGAATATACAGTACTTTTCGTTTATAGTCCATTCCGCTTAAAGGCCAAAAACGGATGTAAGCCAAAACAGTCCTATTTACTTGCAGGTTTTTTCGAATTTCATACAAATTATTTGTTCTTAAGTCCACTTCGACTATAGTCCATTTTCGTTTAAAGGCCAAATTTTCTTTGCATACATAGCTAATACTGTATAGAAAAAAACTTTCATATAGTCCAACCTGTTCTTTTAATACTTTTTTATTTATTTATTCATTACCAACAAACCAAAAATGCTTTAAAAGAAGTATTAGATTCCGTTAAAATTATAAGAACATTTTGTACTGACAACGAAATTGAGCAAAACTTATTTTTTGAAAAAAAAGAATCATTTATTGTAAATTCTTTGAAAAAGAAACAATCTAAGATTACAGAATTCTTTTAAAAATGTTCAATAATTCGCAATTAAATTTCTATATGAAATATTATATAGAAATTTATATCTATCTTGTGTGTTATTTGGTCATCCAAAGAATTAAAATGGATCTCATATTTTAAGTTTTTTGTTTTTTATTACAATAAGCTTTTAAAGCATTTGACTTACAATAAATAATAATATGTAAAGGTTTTTGTTTAAACTATTGATTTTATTTAAATCAATATTTGCTTACATTTTAAATAAACTTTTATTTTGTGATAAAAGTGGTTTTATTGAAGCAATTGCATACTTTATATATAGTCCAAAATGTGTATTAAATCTAGATTCAGTTATAGTCCATAAAGTGGCTTAAAAATAAATTCGGTTATAGTCCTAATTCGCTTATAGTCCACAAAAATTGTGCAACTGTAGTTGTGGACTATAAGCGCAAACTACTATAGTTTAACTTTTTGTTTTGCCACTTTAAATAATCAAATCATTAATAGTCTTTTTTTTCGTGTGTCTTTTCTTCACTAAATCGTTGTACATTTTATATATTTTTCTTGTTAAAATTTTAATTTATTTCTGCGTCAAAAAACTAAAACTGTTTTATATTTTTTACACAAGCTTCTAATTTAATAAGCCGCGTTCATTTGCCTATGTAAAATTGCCGCCCGCGTCCGCATGCCACTAACCATATCAGCTGGTTTTTAACAATACCGAATGTAGTTAAAAGTTTTAGTCAATAACAAAATCGACAATTTTATTGTTAGACCAATTTAATCAATCGATAATCGTTAAAAACGAATAGTGGATCGCACTACTGGGACGTTACCTGAAAGATAAATATTTATTAACATTAAAATACAAAGGGTACCTCAAGAGGTATTGTGGTGTGCGAAAATCTTTCAAATTCCTTTAAAGCCAATCAACAACTTATTAATGTGATTTCTACTTCGGCTGCATTAAAAATTTTAACTACAGTTTTTTTTCTACTTCTTATTTAAGCTTAACCAACCAAAAAATTGTTTTTGTGGGCAAAATAACTATAAGAAGTAGAGAAAATATAAACAAAAAGGGTATAGTTAGTTAGTTAGTTAGAAAAATATTAACAAATGATTTTAATGACTAGACTAAATGTGATTATCTTGTAGATGGTAAATATCTTACAATCTTTTATTGAAAGAATATTTTCATAGACAGCCGCTTTTTGAAAGATCTACCACAGTGTTTGTGCAAGAAGATGTGGCCAACTGAATTTTATGTACATATATAGATATAAAATCGTAGTTACAATTAATTGCAAAACTTATATCATGGCTCTTCAATCCTGCTACACTGATGGCAAATTAAGCTTCACTTTTGGGTGGAAGCTACTTGATTAAGAAAAGAATATTTAATAGAAGAATAGAGCTTTTAAATAAGAAATACTTCTTTTAATCTTAAAGTTTTCCATTTTGTTGTTTGTGTTGTATAATTTTACATTTTTAATCTTGTATAAATCAGTACACCTATATAAAAATTTATTATTTGGAATCTTTATCAATTTACTTTAATTAAAGAAGTCAAGCGCAATAATATAAATTAGTAGCTTAAAGAGTTCTTGAAAAAACATCTAAATATGATCAATTTGAGTCGAGATTTAGATGTTACACTGGCAAAATGTGAGTCAATAGAATATTGTGAAAAAGCCACTTTCAGTACTGACATAAGGCCCAACTATAATTTGCATAAGATAACTTTAGCAACTGTGCAAAAATATTTATTTATATGTGGCAAGCTATAATGTTCTTAAGAACACTTTTCGCCAAGTTTCGTCAAATGTCATTTCTTTAAGTAAAGTACAAAACTGAGCGCACTTTCCGTACAGAAACAGCTGATTGTGCTTTCTGTTATATATTCATAAAGAAAAACTGCAATGAAGACCTACAGTGTTAAGTTTTAAGTCTGTATTTAAATAGAAAATTTAGAAAAAAAGAACATTTTTATTTCTGGCCAATTTTCAACAAACACAATAAAAATTAAATTTTTTATTGTACTACATACATTTGATTTAAGCGATGAACACTGTTGCATTTTTTACAAAAACAGAAAAAACTTGTTATATTTTTTATGAAAATTTATCTTAGAACATGAACCAAAAAATGTAAATGTGTAGTTGAATGTTATAAAATATACAAAATATGTTCTTTAAATGCCTTTTCGTTTTAAAATTTTTCTTATTTAAAAAAAAAAATATTTTTGGCAAAAGTACGAATTTAACATAAGTGTGCAACTGTGGTAAATTAGTTACTAAATTTAAGTAAGTCCATTGTAGTCACCTACATTTTTTAATATAGTACCTAAGCAATTGATATGCTTTTCGTTGGATTTTTGAGATCAGCTAAAGCTAGCTTATGCACATTACAGTTGGGCCTATACTCTTATAAGAGAATACAGACGGACTCAATTACTTAAGGTCCATTGAAACTATTATACAAGTTTATGACTTGCATTAGATTGTGTAAGAAAGAAATCTAATGAGAATTATTGTGATTGTCAAAATATCCAACGTAACATACATTTTGTTTCTACACTATCAACTTCAAGTCAAATGAAAGTTCCCAGCAAACCATAAGAATACGAAAGGAAACTTTACTAACTTATTTCTCGTAGCATTTGCGTTCGTGAAGAGTACAAAAAAGATATTAATATTTGGGTATCATATAGGAGTCATAGAGTGAGTCATTTTAAGGTATGCTCTGAAATATCTTACTAGTTGGGTTCTTCTAAAAGTCTTTTTTCGGAGTGTTAACTGTGTTATAAGCAGTAAAACAATCCTGATAAAATGAAAAATCACAATTTTTCATAATACTTAGGTATTTGAGAAATCTTTATACTCAGTATTATAATGTGAAACGGGCTTTATTAAGGAGTAAGACAGACACATTTGTGTTTGACATAAAATTTAACAGGCAACATCATTACTATATCACAATAATTAAAAAAAAAAAAACTGAACATCTAAAATTAATTTCCTAGCACTGATTTATACGCGGTTTAACAATGTCCTCCTTAAATCGTAAGTCAGCAAACTGACACTTGCGATGGTTTTTGTTAGAAGGAATTTGATTTATTTGCGGCATTAACTTACTACCGGATAATGAGTTTAGCGCCCTGTTAAGCAAGCAATATGTTTTTCAAATGAGATCAAAATAATTTTGCCTTTAAAGCGTAAAATTTAATAAAATGAAAATTTTCTCAAATGTCAGCAGCATTATTCTTAACAATCATAGTAAGTTAGGAAATAAATCATACTCGTATGCAGGTTTCATATGAGAATCGAGTTTATTTTATTGTCCACCATATAACGATATCTTAATGTGTTGGTCTCATTGTTCTCAAGAAATGAAAAATGTAATGTAAATTAGGAAATCACGTAAAAAGCGTTCTTAAGTAAAAAAAAGTACACTAAATTAACGCCAACACTTTGATATTATTCCGACATTAAGATTTAGGAGTATAACCATCGCCACCACATTCAGACATTGTCTAAAGTATTAGCACCTACAATACCACCAAAACATCAGTATTATCATCACTAGATACCTTATACTACGTGAACTTTTATTTGGACGTTTGCAGTAAGCATCAACAATCATAAACACCACATCAACGGAAGTAACTTTTAAAGCGTGTAAAACTATTTAGTAAAATAAAATATGCAGAGACAGAGACTCCTACTCAAACTTATAAACTTTTTTGTAAAGGTACTACACTTGCTGCTTTTGTTTTTGTTTTTGACTTTTAGTTTCATTCATATTTAGACTTGTAATAAATATATTGTGTTAACGTTTTTCTTTGATAGAAAACGAAAGCACCCACAACAAAAAATAAAAAATAAATAAAAAAAATACATACAAAGATACATACCCATATATGTATGTATACACATACACATATTGTACGCATGGAAGTAGTAAAAAATTAAGCACGTGATGAATATTACACACGCTAATTTTTTAAATTTATTAAGGCAAGGGTGGTCAACCTCAATTAGATAGAAACAAACCAGATACAAAGTGGCTGTAGTGTCTTGTGACTAGAGCGATGTTGTTCATGAACGTATGGTTAAAATTGAATGATTCACTTAACTGAATAAACTGAATTCATCATTTTTTGAGCGCTTTCGGCTGAGCAGTGCATCGTTCAAAACCGTTTAATTTTTATCAAATTTTATTCTTCGAGCTCTTTTGTTTTAGTTGTTAACGTAAATTTAGAGCTGTATTTCAGAGTGTTTTTAAAAAATATATTTAACCCTTTGACACGGGAATTAATTTCGACCGTTGAAAAATTCTATATATGGTTTGTATAGCTTAAAAAGGCTTCAAAGAACATGTGTAAAAAATTATGGGGACAAATTTTTATTGTAAGGCGGGTTTTGAAGCTGTACATTTTAATATAAAATCTGGTTCAATCTAAAAACTTTTTCAATTTATTTTATTTTTTTTATTGGTTTTCAATTTCTTTAACCCATATGTACATAAATTAAAGAAACATTTAAAAATTCATCAAAAAAATAAGCGAGAAAATCCATTTTTTCTTTTTTAATTTGAAAATAAATTTTGACATATTATTGGCTGCGTCGATGATGAGTAGACAAAATATATAAAAATGATCTCAAGTTGTCTTGAAATCTTACAGCCTCTTTAGAATTTAAAAAACAACATCACAACGAACCTATAACTGCAAATTAATTGCATGTATGCTAAAATTTGAACAAGAGACGGGTTGATAAAATCGATGTACATTATAATGTACGCCACTCGTCAAAGGGTTAAGAATTAATTTCATACATTCACTGCTGCTGGAATTAGTTAAATGTAAGGTCTTGAGAAAAAAATTAAACAACACACACGTTGACACAGACATATTTTTAATTTAATCAGTAATATCCGTCAAAAGGTTCTTCATAGAATGCAGTAGTTAAAACGGAAAATCGCCTACTGACATTTTAAAACTATTGTAAGACCAATGCTTAGTGTGTTGTCCAATGATTGAACAGGCGCAAACAAGTGTAGTGCATATATGCCCTACCCGTACCGTGAAGTGCTGGATATTTAACTTTTGAAAACAGTTATATGGCAGGTGTAGGATTTGATAAATCTAGAATTATAAATTTTATAAGGAGAGGTCTACTCTATAAAACATATATAACGAAACGTTTTCTTAAATTTACTAAACATTTTGAGCCCCTTAAATTATTTAACAATTAAACTTATGTATGTGCTTCTGCTGTCATATCTTAAATAATACTTTTTTGCAGCTTTTTGACTTATTGTACTATTGTTAAGTGATTAGTTTATTTATTTCCGGTTTTCATATATTGGATGTGATGTAGAAAATAAATGTTTTGAAAGTAGGACTAAAGCTCAGAAACTTACTGAAGAATATTTTGGTTGTTGACTTAAAATTTTTATAGAAATAAATATGTACGTGCATATATACACTATTGGTAAACAATAAACTATTGAAGGCGGAATTCTGATTTTGAATTCTTTTTGCATGTTATTTTTAAACGTTCTAATCGACGACAAAAAGCTTAATTAATTAAGAACATAAAATAAAAAGAAAAAGTTAAATAAATTCCAATATGAGCGAGAGTTGAATGAAACTTAAACAAAAGCCTACGCAAAATTTGACAGACAACAACAAAAAAAAAAAAAAAAACCAAAAACGTTTGATGACATCATAATGATTTATTTAAACTTTTCTTGGCGGGGAATGTGAACAATAAATTGAGACAATATTAGTCATTTTGTTAACGTTCAAAAGCTTCATCAACTATCAAACTATTAAAGTTGAACAAACTAATACTTTGCACCTCCGCAACTTTTCATTCAGTGTAGCGACAATAATATTGTATAAGAGAAAACGGGGTTAAAATCACAACAATTGACAACAATGAAAGACTTTAAATAATTTAATCGATCTAATAAGAAAATAATAATAATAATCATTTTCCTCGCCGTCAATGTAATCATCTTCAGCATAAGTTAATGGAGATGGTTGTACAGTGTTTGTGTGCCCGTTTCTTTGTTTTTTAGTGGTGCAAAATATATGGCAGAACATATTTTTTGGTTTCAGTAATGCTCAACTTAGAAGTCGGTGGGAACTAGGCATTGAAAAAGTGGACTTTAGTACAGCGATTTGGACAAAAGTAATGAAACCAAAAGAGTAAAACTTGGCAGCTAGTCATTCAATTAATACCTAAAGAAGGTTCCGGTTTCAAAGAAATATTATTTAGAAGAAATATTATTTAATAAATTAGTTTTAATTCATGAAAGCGTTTTATTCCCTATACGACCAAGAGTATCGAAAATCATTTACACAAAAAAATATTTCTTCAAAAAATTTTATGCACAAACATATTGTGATCCGCTATGAAAAGTTTTATTAAAGTTAAGCTATGCGGTTTCTGCCAAATCTAGTGTTGATCTTTAATTACTGATTTTTGTATAAGTTTCAGGATCTCGTTCATGTCTTCGTTATAATTTAAACAGGTTAGTACTATTAGACTCGGACTCGCACTTGAAAGTAGTAAGACATGCGTTTAGTGCATTTGCTTTAGCTGACGATGTGTTTCTTTTTGCTGTTGCTAAACTCTTTACCATGAAATTGTGGCTGACTACGATGGCTTTTTCTTGCTGTTACTTGCTGTAACTCGATGCTTTTCATCCCTTTTAACGTTAGAAACGTATATATGTATGTATTTATTACTTACAATACTTAAGAAAATACATTTTAAAAGCTTTGTTTTTATTACACCATTAAATGGTATTTTTTTTAAAGCAACAGCAAAAGAAGAAACAAACATCAACTTATTGCTTAAGCAACAGCAAATGTTTTAAAAATAAATGCTTTGCTGCAGAAAAAAAACACATCGTCAGCTTCAGCATATGCGTTTCTTTCTCTTTTTTGCATTTGCTTTATGCTGTTGCGTCGTATATAATGAAATGTTTTGTAAATGCTAAGACATATAGCTTTTTTTTATTTTCTAAAAAACATGTAAGCAAAGCAAAGATTTTAGGGTGTTGGTATTTTTAAGCAAGCAATTTAAGTCCTTATTCTTAAGAATTCCTACTATTTCTCTGCTAATAATTTATTTAAATATAAACGATTTCCGTAAAAAAAAGTTTATAAAATTTTGCTAGATCAAGGGAACTTAAAGATCTGAGACAAAACTGATGTGTACATATGCCAAATGCTTGTGTAGTTAGAGTTATTTCTAAAATTAAATCAATTCAGAGTAACACAAGAAGCAAAAGTTAGGTACACCTATTTTTTTGATTGAATTGATTTAAATGAAGATAGCATTACTTTCAGGGAATTGTTCTGATGGGGCTATAGGTATCTCTTGAAAATCATTTTTAAAGAAGTTGAACTATCTCAAATAGTTATTAGTTTACAGTCTATTAACAATTTAATTTAAGTGCCAAATCAATTTACCACTTTTATTGGATTGACGACTTACAAAACATTTAACTCCTGCGTGTTTTTACAAACATTTGAAAGTTTGGAAAAGAATAATGTTTTTCCAATATATATACACGTACATTATTTGCAAACGAGTGTTGCTTGAACATTACTGAAGACAACAAAAAACAAGTAAGAGTTATATTCGGTTATGCCGAATCTTATATACACTTCACCACTTTACAAACAAATATTGGGGTACAGAAAATTAAAAATAAGAAAAAAATTTAAGTACTATAGATAGTTTAAAAATTCTTTTGTATTTCCCTAAAGATGACTTTAAATGCCTTTAAAGGATAATATATATTTTATGGTGCACAATCGTACGTTTCTATGAAAAGTTCAGAGGCCCATAACTCGGAAAATATGGGCGAGCACTAATTTTTGCACTTGAATTTTTATTTTTATTTTTGAATTTTATATCTTCCCATAAATATGTTTTGGAGTTATTTCATTGTTCCAAATGATATGGAAAAATTAGAGACAGGCGTGGTGTTTTCCTCGCTGCCTCAAGGGACATGGACCGAACTTGCTGATTTTCAATTGCAACTCTTTCGAAACTATGCTTGATCGATTGCGGTATTTAAACTTTCTCTAAAAAATCTAGTGCCTTGGCAAACTTGATTTCAACACTAACAAGAACATAGAATATATATTCTTTATGGGGTCGGAAATTGATATTGTAGAAATTGCAAACGGAATAACAAACTTAGATATACACTTTTTCCACTTTTTGTGGTAAAGGGTAACAAATTATTATTTTAAATTTTCTTTACTTTTACCAAAGAAAAAACTTAGACGCTGCTTTAGACAAATTAAAGTTTTTAATTCTTTAACATAAGATTATTCGTTTCTAGTTTCAACTCTTATAATATTGTAAATCTCTTTGTAAGTTTGTTTATTTGTTTGTTTGTGTGCGCATCAATCACGGCTAAGCGAATGACCGAATTTTAATAAAATTTGCAACGCGGGTAGATATTTATAGTCATTTTATTATGATTGTGTTCAAATTTTTAGCTTCTTTTAATTTCTTAGAAGTAATTGACAATTGTTTTCTTTCTGTATGCTTACAGAACCTCGTATTATAGATTTAATAGTCTTAAATATATATTTAAATAGGCAAACACAAAATTTAGGGGTCCTTTTTCTCTTCTGTTTGCTTATTCTTTTACATACATATTTTATTTTAAACGGTTAAGTATTTAAAAAATAAATTGCCCCTTAAGTTGCTACTAATTCAACAATTTACTTGGTAAAAATTTGACCTCAAGGCAGAATCTAGTGAATGATGTTTAACTTAAATTTGCTTATTAAAACTTTTAATAATACAGTATAAAATTAGAATTTACCCTCAAAAACGCTGAACTTGCAAAACTTTTCATCGTAAAAATCAAAGCAGTGGTTTGGTCTCTAAATCAAGAGCTATTTATTAATAAAATATCGACACATACGAGTATATGAATTGATTATTTTTATACTTTTATTATGTTATATAACTTATACGGTAATTAAGATATGACATTATTGTATCACATAATTAAACATTTAGTACTTTATTACTTTCTTATCTTTAGCCAACAAATACAATGGTCATTATGTACTTTATAAACAATATGATCTGTTCTAATAACTAAAGTTAAAATATTATTTAGATGGGCGACAGAAAGTTGTTTGAATTATTAATTAATACAAGGACATGTTGGTATGTGGAGTTGTAGAATAAAAAACCAAGATGAAAAACTGTGCATGAAAAAATATACCTTTAATGACAGAGCAAAAATATGATACAAAAAAAACTTATAATTGCTTAGAAAAAAAGCGTAATACTATTTTTGTACGTGGAAATCCAATCGAACATTGTGTTGCGTACCTTTGGTCACACAATTGATAGCTTGGATCTGATAGGTGAAGCCTCTTCTGAGATTTGTAATATGTTATCTCCGAAATTACTCTTTGGACTACAACAACCGTAGTAAAAAGACATTTGAAAAAAAATTTTTCTAGAAAATTCTATGTAACATTTGTGAGAAGAAAAAAATTCTAAAGCTAATAACAATTTCACTGTTCTCTTTACAATTATTTACATTAATAATAAACTTTTTTAAAAGTGAAATTGAAAATAAAAATATATAAAATATTTACTTATGAAAATTCTGAACTACTTAAGAACAATTATGTGCGGTTTCTGTATTGCAAGCGAGCGACTCGTCTAGAAAATTTGTATAGGAATCACAAAAAAAATTGAGTGCTTTTCATACAAGTTTTCTTGACGAGTCGCCCGCTTGGAATACAGGAACCGCACATTAATTTCTTAGTTTTAAATAATACAAATTCTATTAGAATATTATATATTTGTATGACTTGAATAAAATTTCCCTGTATGTATTTAATTACTAGAAATTATAAGATAAAAACCTGCAACTTCAATACGAATAATAACCTCCACTTTCAAAAAATTTAACAAAAATCCCACAAACGAAATTTTTGTATTGTGGGCAAGTTTAAATGTGGCTTAGTTTTCTTCTATACAAAAAGATTTAGTGTACTTTTCTGTTCTGGTTTGAAAACCATTATTTTTGACCTCAGAAAATATACTTCCTTGATATTTTTATTTGTTTAAATATACGACCAACATTGTTTAGACAGTGTACTCAATATTAAAAAGACCAAAACAGAATATTAAAGAGTTTAATGTTATGTTGAGGGTCTCTATAAGCATTTAAAAAGCACATTCAATTTTTAAATACCCTACTTCGAGATCACTATGCGATGTTCCTTATCAGTACATATGATTAGACATTATAGAAAAATTCTTGAAACCCATGGAGACTTAAGGCTTCACCGTAATATTCCACTTCAGAAACGGTTACTAAGGCAATTCTAAGTTTTATAATTATTTCTTTAAAATTCGTTATCAAAATTACATAAAGTTTTTTTTTATTGTTGAAATATTGCAGCTGGCGTTGCTGATGTTGGGCTGCCTTAAGAATTATGATGTTTTACTTAATTTTTTATTGACACTATATATATACGAGGGCTGCTATATATATTTCTGGCCTGGCAACACTGAGTGCTGCCAAGTACAATCTGAAATTTCCATTGGAAAGTTTGTTATTTTTAAGCATAATCGTACGCAAAACGTTTTGACGTAAGACCATTATTTGTGTTGTTAACAGTGACTTGAAAAAATTAATATAGAAAAAAATGGAATTAACTCGTGAACATTTTCGTGCCATCATTTTTCATAACTTTCGACGTGGATTATCACGACAAGAGTGCATTAATGAACTTAAATCTTTGTATGGCGATGAAGCACCATCCTATAGCACTCTGAAAAATTGGTATAATGAATTTAATCGTGGCCGAAGCTCGCTCAAAGACGAATTCCGTGAAGGTCGTCCAAAAACGGCTGTTGTGCCAGAGAACATTGATGCCGTGCGTGAACTCATAATGCAAGATCGACATGCGACATACCGAGAGATATAGACATCCTTGGACATTTCTTCCACCAGCATACATTCGATACTGCATGAAGACCTGGCCGTAAAAAAGCTTTGTTCTCGTTGGATCCCGCACAAATTGAAAGTCGCTCAAAAAAAGGCTCGTGTCGATTGGTGCAAAGAAATGTTGCAAAAATACGATTGTGGTGCTTCAAAAGACGTTTATAAGATCGTCACAGTTGACGAATCATGGATCTATGCGTATGAGCCCGAAACGAAACAACAATCGACCGTGTGGGTCTTCAAAGACGAGCATAATCCATCGAAAAATATTCGTGGAAGAATCACTTCGAAGTAAATGGTCGCCTGTTTCTTCGGCAAAACTGGTCATGTGGCAACTGTTCCGCTTTAGCAACGTGGGACGGTCACTTCTGAGTGGTACACTACAATTTGTTTGCCTGAAGTCATCGGAGAAATTCGAAAAACCAATAAGAGAAGACGAATCATTATTCACCATGACAATGCGAGCTCTCACACGTCGGCTCAAAGCATAGCGTTTTTGACCGGCCAAAACGTCGAATTAAAGGGTCATCCGCCGTACAGCGCTGACTTGGCACCTAATGACTTCTTCTTGTTTCCGCACATCAAGAAAAAAATGCGTGGTCAACGATTTTCGTCGCCAAAAGAAGCTGTTGAAGTGTTCAAAAACCATGTTTTAGAGGTGTCTCAATCGGAGTGGATAAAGTGCTTCGACAACTGGGTTGAGCACATGCAAAAGTATATAAATCATGCTGGAGAATACTTTGAAAAACAATAAAACCATTTTTGGTTATAAATATTCACATTTTCACTATTTGGCCAGAAATATATAGAGCAGCCCTCGTAGTATACCAAAGTTAGAAATTCAATTTTTTGCTGGAAAACAAGATAAAATAGTATTATTGTTAATTTAATACGAAAGCATGAGGAATAAAATAATGAATGTTGCGTTATCTAAAAATTTTATGATTTTTCTTGTGAAGACCTTATAATATTTTTGAAAAGATTAAAAACGTGTTATAAGATAAAATAAAATAGTGTGAAGTAAGTTTGTTAGATAAGTATGTATTTCAAGATTTGAAAAAAAAAAACTTTATGTATGTATTTGTTTTCCCTGTACATACATATACTTTTACTCTTATTGAAAGACAGACAGACGGTTCTCTTTAATTTAATTTTTAAATAACTCTTTTTACATTGAAAACGCATTACTATTAATTTCCTTCCGTTTGCTGTGTTAAATTAATGACATGTGTAAATGAATTAAGGCAAAAATAAATAAAACGAAATGAGCAATTGTCTGAATATGTGGCTGCTTGACTGTGTTGCAGAGTATGTATTAGACAATAATGACAACCAAATTAGAAAATGTAAAAATAATTTTAAATGCTGAATACACACATTCCACAGGCAGAGAAAGAGACAGGCATACATATTAATGTATATACGTAAATGGAATGTAATAGATAATTTCATTTAAAAACGATGAGTAGATTCTTTTTGGCCACTTAGACACGTGTTGAAATTATTAAAAATAAGTCAGAGAGCTACATTCGGCTATGCCGAATCTTATACAATTTTCACCATTTACGTATATCTAGTTGAGTGAAGTATCTCCAGTGAAAAAAAAACAACAAATATTGGGGCGACAGAGAAAAGTATGAAAAAATTTAAGTACTATATACAATATTAAATAAAAACGTTTCCAGCTCTTAATGGGTTAAGCATTTTAAAAATTTTTTTTACATTTCCTTAAAAAGGAAAAGTTATTGTTTTTTTCTTATTTTTTTTTTTTTTATTGGATTACTTTATTGTTCCAAATGATATGTAAAAATTGAAGGCAGGCGTGGTCTTATGTCCGCTGCCTCGAGGAAATGGACCAATCTTGCTGATTTTCAATAGCAAAATTTTCGAAACAATGTCTGCTGCGAAGATGATCCAAGCCGAACACGAACCGACAGACAGACATAGCTCAATCGACTTTGCTATGCATAAGATCGGAAATCTATGTTGTAGAAATAACACACGGAATGACAAACTTAGATATACCCTTTTTCCAATTTTTGTGGTGAAGAGTATCATAAAGCATAATTGATTGTTGGTGAAGCTTTTGACCGGGTAAGAGGTATTTTTTCACATCCCAAAGCTTATGTGTGTTGTGAAGTCAGTATTTACTTAATGCAGCTCAACAGCAAGATGTTTTATCAATAAACAATTATATCATTGGGCTCTATTCTTAAGCAACTATTTAGAATAATTGTTCTAAAAGAAGTAATTTTTACAGATTTTATATATGTTAACATACGCATGACTAGTATTAAATATTATTAAGTCAAATTGCGTATCATACGTTAAGTTTATTAAAGTGTCCGGAATTTTCTACACAGGTAATATAAATCTATACTTATAATTAAACATACCTGTTTATTTAGTAACTTTTTATTTTTTTAGTAACTTTTTAATAAAAATAACAAATAAGAGTGCTATATTCCTCTGTGTCGAATCTTATATACCCTTCACCATTCATTTATAATCACGTAAACCATACTGCGGATTTTCCGTTAACTAGAATATAAAAAGTTCTTTTCTACCATAAAGCCTTTTTTTTTCCAATATTCCACGTTTTGCTTAGGGTTGTTTTCCCAATTTAGCAAATGAAAAGGTTGGTGTATAAAGTGAACGCTCACCAATTTTTTATCATAAACAACAATCACCTGCAGGAATACAAACGAAAATTTAAAAAAAATATATGGAAAAATTAGAGGTAATCATGATGTTTTGCCCGCCGATTTTGCTGATTCTCAATAACAAAATTTTTGAAACTATGTGTGATCGATTGGCGTATAAAAATTTTCTTTAGCTCATCTAGTGCCTTGAAAAAGTTGATTTTATCACGAACACGAACGAACAGACGGACATCGTTCAATTGACTTCATGGGGTCAGAAATAGATGTTGTAGAAATTACAAACTGATTGAAGAACTTAGATATAGACTTTTTCACTTGTGGTGAAGGGTATAAAAATGTTCAATCAGCTCAAATTTTATTTGTTTGAGGGCTTAATGAACTTTAACAACTATGTAATTTGAAAAAAATATTAACAACTATACATACATGCATAGAAATAAAAAAGCACTAATAGTTAAAACGAGAATAATAAAAGTATAACTAAGATAAAGTTGTTTAATTAAATAACATAGCAAGAGGTATTTAACTGTAATAAACTTCTAGTTTAAAGGTTTAATTTGTTCTCTAAACAACGTTTACTATTATGCTGTAAAAATAATTTGAATAGCTGTTAAATATTGACATAAAAAATGTTAAGTAGCATAAGTTGGTGCTAGTAGAAATTAATAGGGTCAGTAGTACTCGTTCATCATTTTACATTCTAGTTAGAGATGGCCAAAGCCCACTTTCTTAGGTTGAATCACTCGCAATCACGCATAAATTTGATTAATTTTTAGTTTTGTTCACTTGAGCGCAAATGAACACGATCATACAAAATAATCAATGTAAAATTTATGTGCGATTAGACATCACTTTTTTGTCTTTTGTATTAAAAAAAAAAAAACATAAATCACATTTTTGTTTATTTAGAATTGCCAACATTGTTTTTTCTCTAAAACAATACTTTAGTAACGATTCAAATTAATTATCATCCTGGGTTTTAAGTCATACTCAGAACAAGTTATATTGTTAAGAGTTTTTTAATTTTTTCGTAATTCGGTTGTATTTTGGAAGATTAAACTTTCTGTTACAGAATTTAAAAATTTTGTTTTTACAAGTTTATTATGGCTTTTCAGGTTTGGCTATTGTTAAGCGACGTAATAATTTATTTAAAAATTTTTAAAAGTTATCATTTATACTAGTTTTAAAGTCATTTGCAGAACATGTTCGACAATTTGATATTGAAGAAGTATAACAAACTTTAGTTTTCTCTAGATTATGATTTGTTTATGAAAATTACTAGTGGAATCAAAAAATATTTCAAAACAAACCAACGCTTTTATTAAAAATTATGTGATTTGTGCTCATGGAACTAAAGATGTTCTTTTTTAACGGATAAGGATTTGACGTCGTATATAAATTTTATATACGGAAACATGACAAGTCGGAGAATTAATACATGTGATGTAATGCTAGCACAAGATTTGCGTTACAATAATGCTTATTAATTTTTTAATTTATAAGTGGTCATATGCTTTCAGCCCTCATAGGCAAAATATTTCGCTAAATTTATTGCAAACTCCAACTTGTTTTTTTTTTTAATTTAGCTTGAAATTATTGAATACATGTACTGCTCCTAAATTAATTCTAGAGCGGTTTTTTGTGTATTAATTAAAACAACATAAAATTTTCATATATACTTTTATTTAAAAAAAGTAAGAGTGCTATATCTTATATACCCTTCACCATGCATGTACAACCACGCATGTATATTCCATACTGAATATTTGACATAAAAAATTCTTTACTACCATAAAGTTTGTCTATTAAAAAAGCTTTTTTTGCGAAAATTTTAAAATTTTGCTTAGAGTCGTTGACCCAACTTACTTTCATTAATTTTTTATAATAAACAGAAGTACAAACGAAAGTTGAAAAAGAAGGCGTTGTCTTTTACCCGCCGCCTCGAAGGAAACGGGCCGTTCTTGCTAATTTGCAATAGCAAACACAAATACGGAAGGACAGACGTACATCGCTCAATCGACTTCGGTATGCATAAGAACTCATATGGGGTCAGAATTCAATATTGTAGAAATTGCAAACGGAATGCAAAACTGAATTATGCCTTCTCAACCTGTGTTGAAGGGTATAATTAATGCAGAAATATGATAGCATTTAAACATTTACATTATTCAAATCATTTAATTGCGTCTTCCTATTTCCTTCCGAATTCTATTGTGTAATAAAATTTCATTTCATCTTATTCCTAATATTGTATTCATATTTTTTATTATGCCCACTAATTTTCAACAACTTTTCGTTTTTAGAAGATTTGGGTTTGGGTTTTAGAGGTAGTGTGCTTAATTATGTATCAAAAAACTGAAAGCGTCCTTCCTTTTAATCTGTGAAATGTATAAATTCATGCATGTTTGTGTATCAGATTCCTTTTTATATACACAGATGTGTAATTGCTTTTAGGAATTTCTTTCATTAGAAAAAAAAAAACAATGAAAACATTACAATTAAATACAATATATTGTACGAAACAATATAAAAAAATATTTTTTTGTTTATTATTATTATTATTATATTTTAATTATCCCGTTTTTATTGCTTTATGTCAGTTAGAACTCGTTTATTTAAGCCAACAGATTTTCTTAGAAATTAAATTTAATTTTATTGTACGAACGAACAGTGATAATTAAAGCTTGCTTTTGGTATAAAAATGTTAAATATAATTAAAACTATACATTCAAACATTAATTAACACTCAGATACATAATTATTGTTTGATTGCTTGATCAATATCAGTTTCATTTTAATCTTACATATTTTTTAATGTGTGTATATATGGTCTGTAATTTAAAAAAAAAAATATTGAATATTAAGTTTAAAGTTCACTTTCGATAAATTTAAGTATTAGTAAAATGAAAGTGAATCAAAAAAAATTTTAAATAAACTCTAGGCCGGCTTCAAGCCCAATTATTTATGAATTTATTTGAAAGAATTCTGTCCAAATAAATTATATCCTTCATTTTAGTAATTTGGAATTTTTAGCAGTTGAAAAAAAGCTATCTACATATTATTTTATATGTAAAATAAAATTGACTATATATATTTTGTTTCTCTTGTAACCCTGGCTGTATACCATGTGGGACCGTCTTGTTGATACAACATATTAATCAAGCCCAAGGCATGCAGTTGTGGCGATAAAAATTTTCAATCGTATCACGATATCGCTCCCCATTTACAGTCACTCCATCCTCGTCACTCATTATGAATTTTTCATGAAAATCGGGGTAAATGGTCTTGTGGAAGAGCAACAGTAATATTTTCAGGCAATCTGACTGTATGTTGTGGTTCATGCTTGGTCTTATCACCTACAAACCTTCTTTCTTCGAAATCATTCACTATACGATAAATAGTGCGTTTTGTTGGAACGTTGTTTCTCCCAAAAGTTTTACGTTACTTTCTTATCGTCACAGTAATCGATGATTAATTTTGATAAAATGTTTTAACGATTAAAACACATTGGTTTATTAAGTACTTTCCACAATAAATTTATCACGTAATAGTACTTCACGACTGCTAAATATGAACTGTCAAGATTAATGTTTACCAAAATGGCGGCAGAAAGTACTATACCTTCCCGGCGGTGCAATTTTAATTAAATTCGAAGAAGAGGTGAAATATGCCTTTATAGTATAAAAATAAAGTTATTAATGATTTTTCCTTCCTTAAGGCAAAAATGATCATTTGATTGTACTCCAATGGTTAAAAAAAAGCTGATTGTGGAATGACTTAAAAATAACTTAATAATTATGCTATCGAAACTGCATATTAATAAAAAAAATCTTTATATATATTTATATATATGCATATATATATATATATATATATATATATATATATAATCAGTTACACTCTTTTATTTACCTCATTTATTTACCTAAAACCAGGTTCAGACGTGCCTGTAAGTAAAAGTATTAGTATTTGATGACAACAAAAAAAATTTGTTCCATTTTGAAAAGCAATAAAATTTGTTTGAATCAAGTATAACTGAATGACAGATTCTCTTAACAATTTTCGAGTTTCCACAGTCTTCAGAAGTTTTTTTTGTTGTAATAAATTCTAAGTACTTTTTAGATTAACATTAGACAAATACAATAAGAAATGAATAAAAGAGGATTAAATTCATTAATTTCAATTGACATTTACAACATATTACTGAAAGATGAAGATGACAATTACACAAATCAATCAAACGTTCATTTTTCACACTTCAACAAACAACTTTTGAGTTGACATTAACAAGAAGTTAAAAAACTAAAAACGGACACATGGATTTTTTTGTTATCTAACACTGACATCCATACAAAAATACACAAATACCAAACATAGTATGCAGTAAAGTGAAATAATACACTCGATGTTGTTATACTACCTGAAAAATACCATATTAAAAATCTGTTCAATAGTCTAATAATTTGTTAGAATAACAATTGGAATTAAATTAATTTACGGGATTAAACACTAAGAGGCCAAGTGTCTCAATCGTTTGTTCAGTTGCTGATAGTTCGCTGGACATAATCAACACCATCTACTTAAATGCCATTAGATTGTACGCAATTTGAAAGTGGCAAAATATGTATACAGTCCAATTGTTTTAATAGGAGTTATTGTAAAGTGACTTCAATAGTTTCTTTTCAACCGACTTATTAATTCGACTGAATGTTTCTGGTTCTGTTTTGTATTTTTTGTTTTATTGGAAAAGTTGTGCTTACGTGTTTTTTACGTGTATTATAAACCGTAGAGAGTACCACTTAAAAATAAAAAAAAAACTGCATTTACTATAGCTCCCAATGGCAAAAAGTTATACAAAAGTAAATCTAAAAATTAAAAGGTGTCCCCATAGGCGATGTAAATTGACCTACATATGCCTATCTTTTGAACTGTTATAGACAAGCGCTTTCAAATTGGACAGAATGTCGAATGGTATGACAATAATAGTAAGCAGTATTAATATTCAAAATTATGAATTAAAAGGTGCCCCAATAGTTCTTTTAATTTGATGGATGTGGCCAAACTTGTGAACAGTTGTAGACGAACGAATGAAATTTACAAAGAACCTGATTGCTAAGTACACTACAACAGCAAGTATAATATTCGAATTCGAAAATTAAAGAGTGTCCCTATAGTTGCTGTAATTTGATGTATATTGCCAAACTGTTGAGAAGTTGCAGACAGACGGTTGATATTAATTAATATGGAGCTGTAGTGTGAAGTCTGCTATAATAAATATAAATTTTGGATGCGGAATATAAGGGTGGCCCAATAGCAATTGTAACATGATCTATATGATCAAAGTTCTGAACCATTATAGACAGATAGATAAAATCTGTTTTGAAATCGTTTTTTGTTTACAAGAATTATTTATTATATATTTTTTGGTTTTTGTTTTTTGCATAAGAAAAGTTTTAGCAATTGCGTACATTTATATTTAGTGAAGTTTTTAAGCAAGAAAGCCATGAAAAATCTAGATACAATATTTCAAATTCCACACAGCATGATTTGCTTAGAAATGTAATATGAGTAGAAATACATATAAAAATATATCATTGTCGTCTCTTTATACGACACAATGATGTTATCCTTGAAGACTAATCATTTGTTATTTATTCAAAAAGCAATCAATGAAACGATCTCAAAATTTGCGAGACCTTTCTGTTAAAGGATTCGTAATCTTTTGGGTTTTTTTTCAATTTCCTTTCAAAATACTATTCTATCTTTTGTTATCTAATTCGCCATGAGTTACATCCTATTTAAAGGTGTTGCAAATTTTATGTAAATTTGAATGCAGTAGTCGAAAGGAAAAGCAGATGTAGCAGATGCTAACAGCAGCACTCTGAATTTTTTTCTTCGATGCAAGCTGCTGCAACCATTTTGGTTTTTGTTGAAGGGCAGGTGTAAAAAATTGTGATAGTAAAGTTCTTCGTAGTGTGTGTAAAATTTTCGTTGTCTATCATTTGTGATAGTTAATACTGTCTTTTTAGAAACTGGAGCTGGTATCTAACTCTAACTGTTCTTTTTTTTAAATTAATAATGAACTACAGTCAAACTGAGAAATAATGATTCATAATTCATCGCTATTTGGCATACTGAGCGATAAAATCCGATTTTAAAACAGATCTAATGTAAAGAGTTACATGATAAGATTATAAGATTTGTAAGTATAAGTTTTCCAAAAACATGGAAGTATATACATTGCTTAAATTTCAAAACTATGCCTCATACGTGTGAAAAGAAAAGCTCAATAAAATAATTTTTTAATTTTTTATTCTTGTTGTCATTACTGATTTTGTAATGCGTCATCTACAATCATATTTTTCAATTGCTTTTTGTTATTAGAGTCCATTGCGATACACACTCCACGAAAATTTTTATTGTCGTATAATCACGCTTTAACAGATACCTAATTTTAAATTTATTTCTATTCACAATAGGACTAACCATTTTTTCAAAATCGATATACAGATAAGGGAATACTAAAGTAGGAAATGTTAGAGCAAACACACATAGAAGAAAACGTTGGGTTATAAAGTTTCATGTGATTTCTTCCTGCTTCCTTGCAATACAAACCTATTTAGCAAATTTTGTAACAGCTTCCTTTTGGCTTATTTTATTATTATTTGTTTATATCATAAAACTAAGAGTATAATAGCTTTAAAAGAAATAAAATAATTCCATATCTTAAAAAAATATTATAAATTTTCAACCTGACACAGTTGGATGATGACTTTTATGATTTTGAGAGGCTTGCAATATATATATATATATATATATATATATATATATATATATATATATATATATATATATATATATATATATATATTTGTGGTTTAATAATTTTTCGGAACCAATTAAAGCAAAATATAAAAGTAATGTCAGGTTTAATTCCCAAATATACTATATACGAGGGCTGCTATATATATTTCTGGCCTGGCAACACTGAGTGCTGCCAAGTGCAATCTGACATTTCCATTGGAAAGTTTGTAATTTTTAAGCATAATCGTACTCAAAACGTTTTGACGTACGACCATTATTTGTGTTGTTTACAATGACTTGAAAAAATTAATATAGAAAAAAAATGGAATTAACTCGTGCACATTTTCGTGCCATCATTTTTCACAACTTTCGACGTGGATTATCACGACAAGAGTGCATTAATGAACTTAAATCTTTGTATGGCGATGAAGCACCATCCTATAGCACTGTGAAAAATTGGTATAATGAATTTAATCGTGGCCGAAGCTCGCTCAAAGACGAATTCCGTGAAGGTCGTCCAAAAACGGCTGTTGTGCCAGAGAACATTGATGCCGTGCGTGAACTCATAATGCAAGATCGACATGCGACATACCGAGAGATAGAGACATCCTTGGATATTTCTTCCACCACCATACATTCGATACTGCATGAACACCTGGTCGTAAAAAAGGTTTGTTCTCGTTGGATCCCGCACTATTTGAAATTCGCTCAAAAAAAGGCTCGTGTCGATTGGTGCAAAGAAATGTTGCAAAAATACGATTGCGGTGCTTCAAAAGACATTTATAAGATCGTCACAGGTGACGAATCATGGATCTATGCGTATGAACCCGAAACGAAATAACAATCGACCGTGTGGGTCTTCAAAGACGAGCAAAATCCAACGAAAGTTGTTCGTGGAATAAGCACTTCGAAGCAAATGGTCGCCTGTTTCTTCGGTAAAACTGGTCATGTGGCGACTGTTCCGCTTGAGCAACGTAGGACGGTCACTTCTGAGTGGTGCACTACAATTTGTTTGCCTGAAGTCATCGGAGAAATTCGAAAAACCAACAAGAGAGGACGAATCATTATTCACCATGACAATGCGAGCTCTCACACATCGGCTCAAACCAGAGCGTTTTTGACCTGCCAAAACGTCGAATTAATAGGTCATCCGTCGTACAGCCCTGACTTGGCACCTTATGACTTCTTCTTGTTTCTGCACATCAAGAAAAAAATGCGTGGTCAACGATTTTCATCGCCAGAAGAAGCTGTTGAAGTGTTCAAAAACCATGTTTTAGAGGTGTCTCAATCGGAGTGGAAAAAGTGCTTCGACAACTGGTTTGAGCGCATGCAAAAGTGTATAAATCATGCTGGAGAATACTTTGAAAAACAATAAAACCATTTTTGATTATAAATATTCGTATTCATTATTAGGCCAGAAATATATAGAGCAGCCCTCGTATAATACCCCTATGTGCGTAGTTTAAAATTATTAAAGCTTTATGTTTTAAAACTCTCTATTAATTATAGCTAGTTATAAAGGAATTAAGTAAAAATAATATTGTTCATTTAGATAATTTTTCGAAAATAAATAAATTTCCTGGAAGATATCATTATGTAAGTATTTAATACATTTTTCTAAAATGGCTTTTTATTTATTACTGTGATGTTATTGAATACTGTTGAGTGATTTATTTTAATTTTTGTTAAAAAAGAAAAAAAAGCAAAGACAAAAAATCAAATTGTCATTGTTGTAACGTGTATCGTTATTAATCTTTGGCAGGTACGAAATACAACAATTTTCTTTAAGGATTTTTTTAAAAAAGTGTGTGTGTAGAAGAGTTTGACAAAGACAAAATATGTTTTCAACTCAAGCCGCTTATTATTATGTTTGTATTAGCTACGTGTACAAATGTAATCTTGAGTTTGTTCATTCTCGGCTTTTAACCTGATCGGATTCGGAATTCTGAAAACCTCTTTCCTGAAATCCATAGTTTTTTCGGTATCTTTAAAATCCTAAAAAACTCACGCAGTTACCATGCTTTTCGGATTTCTGAATATTAGAATTTCTTTCTTCAATATATAATTGACTGCTAAGTATTCTACAAATCAATCGATATAATACATGAAGTATTAGAAAATTATTTTATATCAAAAAAATTAAACTTTTCAAATTTCATTAATACCATGCATGATCATGTTTATTGTTAAAGACAATTTACCAATAATTTTTTCAATATTGTACCTACAATTAAATTGATATTTTATATTATTAAATCGGATGCTTATCACGATAAAGTGATTGTTGTAATAACCACGTTTTTTCTTTACGCACCTTATAATTTAATTCCTTAAAAAGATCATATTTAGGTAGCATGTCATAGTGTTGCTTTGAAAAACATGATTTTGTCCATGGGCATTGTGTCGTTTTTAGTATGAACATAGTGTCACTAATGAAGGTGTCATTTCCTGCATAGAAGGCCTTCGGCGAAGCTGGTGCTGGTATAAGTTTTGGTTGGTATAAATGTTGGTCAAAAATTTTATAAAGTGATTGGATATTGGGCAGAACGCTATAAAACTTTGATTTTTAATTTTTTTACGTCTACGTCACTAGCTGGCTTTTTGCTTCTGGTTTATGACATCATAGAAAAAATTTGTAAAATGTACATTGTCTTTACTTTATATTTAGATGTACAACTTTGCTATGATGGCTAAAAATACTTTCGTTTATATTAGAATTAAAAATTTTGGCTTTGGATTATAAAAATTTCAGAATTTTCTTTGTACAACTACACACACAATCTAAACAAATAAATGGAAATAAAAAACAACAACAAGACTAAATGTATGTGTATGGATGTAGGCACAATTTTCTTCATTCCCATGATAATTTATTTGTTTATATTTTTATATCTGTGTGCAGGTTTGAATCATTTCAATATTTTGTATACAAATTTCGTGTCTGAGTTTATTTTTCCGGGTTGCGTGTTTTAATTGTATTCTAAATATTTTGTTTCTGATTTTTGTTTGCGAATTTCATGATTGTTCATATTTTTTATTTCTATTTTTATGCAAAAAGACGTTTTATTTTGTGTTAACAACTGGGTCAGTATATTTCACATGTCTTCGTCTTAAATTAAAGGATTTTCTTTAACTTGTTCACTTATCAAATGAGAATCAGCACACAAACTTATTTCTTAATGCGGAACATTATTTATTTTATAATATATAATTTTAGAGAAGTGAATTTTATTTTTAACCGACTCACAGAGGAGTATTTGACCCAAAAAGCTGGCCAAAAAGGTAAAAATTAATTTGATGAAATCCTAAGAAAAAATTACGCAAATCGATAGAGAACAAAATTCTACATCATATCGTGCAATTTAAAAGGTGTAAGTTAAGATTTGTAGTTGTGGGACGCTGTTAAAGCCAGGAAAGTGAAGAAAATTGCATGCGTTTTTATTGAATTTTTTCGATTTCAAGATATTTATATGATATTTTTTTATGGCTAAACGAATAGAGGTATTACATTGATTTTTTTTTTTTTTTGCCTGAAAGATTTCATCAGCAGCTATTTTCAATATTTAAAAAGAAAAAATTATCTTAAATATTTATTTTTTAAATTTTATTTATAAAAAAAAACTATGCATTTAAATATATTAATTCTTACCAAAAACAAAAAAGGAAAAGCTTTTTGAAAGTGAAGGTAGCTGTTGTACAAATAATGTTATATACCACAATAAAATATGAAATCTCTAATTTAAGAAAAAAGAAAAAAAGTTTGCGCAAGTTTGCGCCAATATTTTTGGTGATTTTTTGAAAATTTTACCTTTTTTCTATTTTTACTGATAAGGCACTTTTTCTTATACTTTATTGTCGTCATAAACTTTTGTGTTTTTCGAATTATTGCTGTAAAATATTATTTAATCACTTTTAGCAACTACCAACATGATGAATTACCTGCCCTTAAAAAAGGAATTTCTTTCAATTCAGTTTTTACTTTATAAATTCAAATTTACGAACTGTAAGTTAACCCACGCATACACACCTATTAAACTGTTTTTATTTATATGCGGTCTATATAACACTTCATCGTCTTCAGGACTCTTTATTTCTTTTGAAAATATAGTTAGCTATAAACATACCTAATTTATAAGGGTTACAAATCAAAATTACATTTAAAAACGGTGCAGGTATATAAAAAATGCACCCAAGTATCAGGTTATTAACTAAGTAAAAGAAAAATGCACTTTGAGAAATATACATATATGGCTTATTGCGCAAAATTCTTATTATAAGAGTTTTGCAACTTTGAGAGATAACATGGAAAAAATTTACACAAGATTTGAGTTATTCCATATAGTACAGGAATCTAATGCTAGAATCATTGACGAATAGTTGCAGTTTTTAGCTAGTAAATAACACTTACCCAATAATAATCTGCCACTACCTTTTTTTTATCAAACTAAAGCTAAAACTATCAAAAAAATTAAACTTTTAAAACAAAAACCACGCTTAATAATTTTGGTATTTGGGTCAAATACTCCTCTGTGCGACTTCAAAAAAGCAGGAGTTTATCAATTCGTGTGAATGTTACTTTTTAATGTTTGCGCTTGCAGATTTCAAAAAAAAAAAACAGTTCAGAATCTTAAAAACTAAAGGGTGTCCCTATACAAAATACATATTTTTTACGTGTACTGTGAACTGTAAAGGGCACTTCTTTAAAATTCAAAATTACTGCGTATTTCAATAGCTCCCAATAACGAAAATTAAAAAAAAAATAAGTTTTAATATTAAAGGGTGTCCCCATAGGTGACGTTAATTGACTTATATGGATTTTCTTCTGAACCGTTATAGACAAACGCTTGCAAATTGGGCAGAACGTCGATTGCTATGGCTGTAATGGCTACAAGTATTAATATTCAAAATTATAAATTAAAGGCCACCCCAATAGTTCATTTCATTTGATGTAAATATATGACCATACTTTTGAACAGTTGTAGATCAACGCTTGAAATCTACAACGAACCTGTATTTCTTACTCCGCTATAACAACAAAAGTAAAATTTACATTAAATTAGAAATTAGATAGAATGTCCACTAGTTTGTTTGGTACTATAAAAAGTATAAATATTTTAAATTATAAATTAAAGGGTTTTACAATAGTTGATGTAATCTGATGTATATGGCCAAACTGTGAAACCATTACAGACGGTTGCGATTTACTAAGAACTTGATTTCTAAGTCTACTAAAACAGCAAAATACTTAAGGGGTGCCCCTATAGTTGCTGTAATTAGATGTTATTGCTAAACTGATGTACAGTTAAACAAGTATAAAGTTTGGAGATGAAATGTAAGAGTGTCCCAATAGTTAATGTAATTTTATGTATGTGGCCATACTCTTGAACCGTGTTATAAAATCTGTCTTAAAGTTGTTTTTTTTTTTGCAAGAATTATTGTTATTTGAAAATTAACTTAAAAAATGTTTTGTAACACGTAAAAGGAACGATCGCGAAATGAAACTCTAGTTTGCGAGGTGACGGACCGCTTAGTGGACTAACTCCCAAAAATTGCATTACTTAGACTCTTTTCTATGTCCAAATACAAAATATTAATATCGAAAAATCTAATAGATGATAATAAATCTAATTTTGAGGAAAATTATAAAAAATATATTATTATTATTATTATATATTATTATATTATTATACTAAGGCTTTAATCCTCTAAAAAATATTAATCTGTGCAGCACATTTGTATATAATTTTCTAATATTCCTAAAACCTAAATAGTTAGACCTAAACATTGCTTTCAAGAGAACTCCTTTTTTATACTAAAACTGGATGAGTATGGAGGGTTCAAATGCTTAAGAATAAGGGGCGTGGAAAATATGAAAGTGATTACATTATATATTCCACCATAACAGAGCGGTGTGTCCGATATGTATAGATACAAACCCAAAACCTACAGGATAGAATTACCTTCAAGTTTTTCGAACGCAATACTTTATAGATTTGCTTCTTAAAAGTTTGTAATTTAAAATGCCAATAATTTACTTTTTGTCATCTTACCTAAAAGTACATGCTTTTTGCCATCGTTATGATTATATTCATAAGATTGTAAAATTAAAGTTATTTTTACTCACACATTTATAGTTCGAAAAATGCCACAGCAAAAAGTCGTGTGAAAAGTAGGTAAAGAAAATAACGCATTTGCGCCAAAGTGCAAAAGTAAAAGAAGGGAATCTTTGTAGGTCCACTAAACGACAAATTATGAAGGACATGGTCATTAAAATGAAGAAGAAAAAAAATGATCTAAAACTACTAGAAATCTTTGAAATGTTCCGTGTCATTCAAACTTAAGTAATGGAACTCACATTTATGTTTTTTCCTAAAAATCTTGCAGTATCAGATAAACAATCATTACAAAAAAATCTTAAAATATGCCAACAATTCTTTTTTAAAATATCGAAAATGGTAAGTACATACGTAGGAAACATCTTATTGCTGATATTGATAAAATATTTTTTTATTGTTGTTTTAGCATCAGAATTCACTGTCATACTCAGTCGTGCGATCTGTCAAAAATTGTACAGGGTCCGCTATCTAACGTTTTTTTAACTAGTGTTTATTTCATAAATGGTAACACTTAGCTCATGTCTGATTTAACAGATAATTAGTTTGGTCTTTCCGCTGAACGTATGTGTACGCTTGAACAACGCTGGGAAATATTGCGACATTGAGATGCCGATTTTGCCAAAAAATCATGTTTTCAGATGAAGCCCATTTTGATCTTGGCGGGTATATAAATAAGAAAAATTGTCGCATTTGGTGCACAGAAAACCCGCACGCATACATTGAAAACCCGGTGCACCCAAAACGAGTCATCGTTTGTTGCGGATTTTGGTCCAGAGGCATAATTGCAGGCCGTTAAAGTCAATGGCGATCGTTATCGGGCCATATTTAACGAAATTATTTTCACAAAAAATGAAGAGGAGGATATTGGCAACATTTAGTTTCAACAGGACGACGCTACGTGCCCCACAGCTAAAGCTACACTGTTTCTGTTGCATTTACAAAAAAAAAAAAAAAAAAAAATTATTAAGCGGACCCAATATGTGTGCTCAAAAACTATTATAGTGTGGATTATCAGTGTATGTGTGTGAAAGACATTTTCGCAGATCTGTACGATTTTATAATCTTTTTCAAAAATACATAATTTTTTTTTGCTATACGATCAGAGTTGATAGTTTAGGTCAGAAGAAAAAAACAACAACTACAACCATATCTTTGTTGTATAATAGTGTGGCAGTTACAACGCCATTTTAAAACGATTTTTAAAGTAGGACAGAATTCTGTCAGACCTTTGTGTGATTAAATTGTACGATTGTGTATGATTACTTGATAGTGAATCTTGGCCTTTATTGCCAATTCACTAATAATTCTAAAATAAAAACAAGCTGTGCATTACGAAACATTTTAAAACATTTTGAGAAATATGTAATCAATAAATAAGTTCCTATGCTGGGCGATAAATAATGTATGCTGAACCATCACATAGATTTCAGAAAATACCAAAGCACTACCGAAAAAACACACAAGATAATAAATGCGGTAAAGAATATCAGCAAAAGTGATTTATTTCATCGATTTATTTACCTTCTAGAGTTCCATAATAGTTTTTTTATCTTCAGTTTATTCACCTGCAATTGTATGTTGAATCCCCAAGAACTCTTATCACCGATTATACTTTAAGCGACCACAAACTGGATGAAATAAAGAACATATCAACCGCTAAGAGCACCAAAACACGTGGAGTTGTGCCTAGCTAACGTTGTTAATAATCTTAAATTAGCTGCCTAACATGCAACAACAAGCCGACAACAAACAGGATGCAATCTGTAAATGAAAAACGGACGTTGACTGAAAAAAAGAGTGGTAGAAAAGGGGGGGAAACGTAGAGATCTTCTCAAATATAGAACAGACTATAAGTTTGCAGAAACGGAAAATTACTTAGGAGACCTGCACGAAACTTCACAATCAGATTATTCATTATTAGTTCACGACTTGGTATGCGTGTCATATCTAATTAATATTTATTCCACAGTTTTGTAGACAGTGTTAAAAATGTTCATTAATTTTTTCTTGCAACAAAAACCGACTTCAACACAGATTTTATCTGTCGGTCTAAAACGGTTCAAGAGTATGGCCACATACATCAGATTACATTAACCCTTGAATTATCAAATTCAAATTATATACTTTCTGTTGTAGAAGCCTCACTAATCAGGTTCTTTGCAAATTTCAACAACCTGTCTATAACGGTTCAAGAGTTTGGCTATATATATCAGATTACATCAGCTATTGTAAACCCCTTTAATTTATTATTTAAAATATTTATACTTCTTACGAGGGCTGCTCTATATATTTCTGGCCTAATAGTGAAAATGCGAATATTTATAATCAATATTTTTTTTCAAAGTATTTTCCAGCATGATTTATACACTTTTGCATGCGCTCAAACCAGTTGTCGAAGCGCTTTTTCCACTCCGATTGAGACACCTCTAAAACATGGTTGTTGAACACTTCAACAGCTTCTTCTGGCGACGAAAATCGTTGACCACACATTTTTTTCGTGATGTGCGGAAACAAGAAGAAGTCATTAGGTGCCAAGTCAGGGCTGTACGGTGGATGACCCATTAATTCGACGTTTTGGCCGGTCAAAAATGCTCTGGTTTGAGCCGATGTGTGAGAGCTCGCATTGTCATGGTGAACAATGATTCGTCTTCTCTTGTTGGTTTTTCGAATTTCTCCGATGACTTCAGGCAAACAAATTGTAGTGTACCACTCAGAAGTGACCGTCCTACGTTGCTCAAGCGGAACAGTCGCCACATGATCAGTTTTGCCGAAGAAACTGGCGACCATTTGCTTCGGCGTGCTTCTTCCACGAACAACTTTTGTTGGATTTTGGACCCACACGGTCGATTGTTGTTTCGTTTAGGGCTCATACGCATAGATCCATGATTCGTCACCTGTGACAATCTTATAAATGTCTTTTGAAGCACCGCAGTCGTATTTTTGCAACATTTCTTTGCACCAATCGACACGAGCCTTTTTTTGAGCGACTTTCCAATTGTGCGGGATCCAACGAGAACAAACGTATTTTACGGCCAGGTGTTCATACAGTATCGAATGTATGCTGGTGGAAGAAATGTCCAAGGATGTCTCTATCTCTCGGTATGTCGCATGTCGATCTTGCATTATTAGTTCACGCACGGCATCAATGTTCTCTGGCACAACAACCGTTTTTAGACGACCTTCACGGAATTCGTCTTTGAGCGAGCTTCGGCCACGATTAAATTCATTATACCAATTTTTCACAGTGCTATAGGATGGTGCTTCATCGCCATACAAAGATTTAAGTTCATCAATGCACTCTTGTCGTGATAATCCACGTCGAAAGTTGTGAAAAATGATGGCACGAAAATAATCACGAGTTAATTCCATTTTTTTCTATATTAATTTTTTCAAGTCACTGTAAACAACACAAATAATGGTCGTACGTCAAAACGTTTTGAGTACAAACTTTTCAATGGAAATGTCAGATTGCACTTGGCAGCACTCAGTGTTGCCAGGCCAGAAATATATATAGCAGCCATCGTATAATACTAATTTGTGTTTGTATATAACGGCCATATAGGTCAAAATACATTAATTTCGGACCCTTAGTTAAGCATTTTTTAAAAATTTTAGTATTTCTTTAAAGATACTCTTAAAAGCTTAAAAATTATACCCAATGGATATTTCAAAAAATTTGAAAATTTCAGAGCCCGAAACTGGGAAAATATGGGTGAGCGCCAATTTTTTTACTTGATGTTTTTTTTTTATTATTTTGTGATTCTCTCTAGTCCCATATATTTATTATTTATTATTATTATTTTTTTTTTTTTTTGAGTAACTTTATTGTTTCAAATTACATGAAAAACTTAGAGCGAGGCATGCTGTTTTGCCTGCTGCCTCGAAGGACACTATATCTGATCGATTGACATTTTTATTTTTTTTTATAAATATTTTTTTAGCATGTAAAGAAGTATCGCAAGAAGGCTAAACACATACCTATGGCAAATAATTCTATGTGCAAAAATAATTTTTCTTCTTTTAACTCAAAAACTAACGGTATCTTAATTTCGCAGGAAATTATTTTTGCCTTCCGGGGCCGGTGCTTCAAAGACTATGAAATCAGGGAACTTGTTCCTGAAACCCGTAATTTTACATGTGCAATACAATCTTCAGCAAGAGCTCATCCTGTTTTTTAAATTCAATTGTGTGTGTGTTTTTTTTTTTGTATTTTATAGTATTTCAGATAATTGTACAAATTATTAAATAAATATAAATAAATATTAAATATTGGTTTCAGTTTTGTTTTTATTCATGTTTTCTTTTTGAATATAAGTTTTTATATGTTTATGCTTTTTTTTAATATTAATTTCGTGAAGCCATTCGGCTTGTCTGTTGAATTACATATATAATTAAATAAAAAGTAGAAGAAAATATAGATTTTAAAAAATTTCTATTAACCAATTTAACAACTAATTGAATTTTTATATTAAAATAAGTTCATGTAAAATAGATACTTTTCATTGTGCATTTCTTCTGTGGAGTTCCTTTGGTGCCTATTTTATGAAACCTTTAAAAGTGGACGGTCAATAGTGAAAGCAAATGCCATAAATTATTTTTTTAATTTGTCATTGGAAAATTGAAAATTTTGAATGAAATTTGCAATGAAAGTTGTAAAACTGAGTACATAAAAAACATCTATTAAATAAAGAACATAACAATTTAAAACTTTATTAAGGACTTAAGGAAAAATCAAAAAATCTATAAAATTTATTGAACTTATTACACACTCTTTATTGAAGGTCAGCATTACCAAAATTTGCTGAGAATTGAATTGAATTTATAATAAGCTACAAGCTTGGACCATTTTTAGTCATAGTTTTTGTGTCTGATTTGTAAAATTAAAAAAAAAAAAACTTTATAATTAAAATATTTAACAACAAGAAAACAATTTATGACATGTAAGACAATAATAACATTTTTCCAACAAAACCATCATTGATAATTAAGTTTTGTACTGTATTGCAGGGAACGAATAGATAACACTAATAAAAAAAATTACTTTAAACCGCAAATAACTGCACAATAATTAAAAATATATTTATTGTTATTTAAATGAATTTTCCAAGGATATATATATACATACGAGTATTTCGAATAATTGATTTTGTTGTTACAATTTTGACGAACTAGAGAAGACTACGATGTTATCAACAATTAGGTTTATATTTTTTGGGAAACACAGACGAAACGTAGAACATTTGAATGTAGAATAATACATTATACAGCTTCTTTTTGATTCTACGGTGTTGTGAATCCTATGGACTCGTATTTACTAAACATACGATTTTATTACAAATGCAGCCAGCCACGCTACACTACTTTGTTACTCCGGCGAGACATGAACTACTCGATGACTTGTTTAATAACCTTAACCATCGACAGACAACTCCACTACGCCTTTTATCCAAGCTAGTCATCTCCTTTATCTAATAGCCACGTCTGCCACACACTGTTGTTATGCTGTTACACTTCACTGTACTAACCGCTTCCGTTCTTATTTTTTTTAATAAAGGGCGTCTTAACCATTATCTCTTACTCTTATATTAAATTAGACATCTCCACTAAATTATCTGCATAGCTTCAAACAATAATTGTCTTTTGCTTCTCTTAATTTTTAATTGCAATATAACAATTATTACTTTCTGTTGTACGTATGTCTGAAGGTGGGCTCGAAATCACGATCTTCTGTTTTACAGCAAGCAACTCTACCAACGCAGCCTTTGAGTTGCTCAGCTTTTGTTAGCTAATTGTGGTATTATTCTATACAAACACCATTAGCGGAAGTAACTTATTTACCACGCTCATATAGACAACAACAATAGAGGTTGCAAGATCTTATATTCGTAACATTATCCCTCACTCAAGCCTGATCGTCCTGAGTAGGCACCATTTTTATTCTTTAGTATAATTGCTTGTCCGTTTTTTAAATGTTCACAACTAGTGTACAGCTTTCATTTGTGGTTTTATTTTTGCAATCCCAATTTTGACACCAGCTGTTACGTTTTTCCCTTTTACAACAAACATACGGATTCTTTTGATTGCAAATTCAATTGTGGCTCATTATAAATTCTGTACTCTTATTTTATGGCTTTCTGTGGCTATGCTTCTTGATCCTACTGGACTTGTGAATCCCATGGTCTCATATTTACTAAACATGTGTTATTATTACAAACGCAGCCATCCACGCTACACTACTGTGTTACTCCGACGAGACATGAACTACTCGATGACTTGTTTAATACCCTTAACCATCCACAGACAACTCCACTACACCTTTTATCCAAGCTACTCATCCTCTTTAATCCAATAGCCACAACACATGTCTGCCATACACTGTTGCTATGCTGTTACACTTCCCTACGCTAACTGCTACCGTTCTTACTTTTTATTATAAAAGGCTTCTTGACAATTATCTGTTACTCTTATATTCTAAATTAAACGTCTCCACGAAATTATCTGCCATGGCTTCACACAATAATTATATTTTGCTTCTCGGGAGGTTTGTACTGCTGCTTTTTAATTTTAAATTGCATTATAACAATTATTGTTTTCCGTCCTACGTATATCCGTGGGCTCGAACTAACGATCTTCTGTTTTACAGCAAGCACCTCTACCAACGCAGCCAATGAGGTTGTTCAGGTTTTGTTAGCTAATTGTGATATTATTTTATACACACACCATAAGCGGAAAAAACTTATTCACCACGCTCATACGAACAAAAACAACAGGGGTTGCCAGATCTAATTTTCGTAACAATATTATAAAAGTGTCTCACTAAAGATGTAAAGTTAACATTTTATAATAATTAAAATATTTCTATATTTGAGAATCATCTTCATAATATCGTTAGTTTGGGTTAATATCTTCTGCTTGTATTGATTTATTTTAAGGATTTATTTAAGTTAACCTTTCTTTTGTGTCCTAAGATTATACAAAAAAAATTATTAAGTCGTGATGCGTTCATAAAACTTAAAACACCGAATGTTTCAGAAAAATATCAAGTTGCAAAAGACCATTATAAAGCTTAAAAAAAAAAAACATGCTACGCTTCAGTCGACGTGCTCAACATTATTTAAAGTATGGTATATTAATTTCTATCTTGGTTAAGCAACAAATATGGTTTATAGAAACTAAACGCAAATATACATTTCTCAAATTTCATGTTTTACATACATACCCAGAAGCATAGCTAGCAATAATATTACCCGATATACAAGAGATATTTGTGCGTTTAAGAAGCAGCATATTTAAAAAGCTAAGTGTTATTTTACTTCAGCTTTGGAAAAGTGTGGATCAGTGAGATAAATTTTAAGATATTTTTGAATTTAGGAATATGCTTAAAAATTTAGTAATTTTAACAGGTGGAAAAAGGGTATATTTAAGATTGTCATTCGGTTTGAAATTTGAATAATAACCATTTCCGACCCATAAAGCATATATATACTGAGTTCTTATGTATAGCGAAGTCGATTGAACGATGTCCGTCTGTCCGTCCGTGTTCGGGTTGAAATCAACTTTGCCAAATCACTAGATGAGCTTGAGAAAATTTTAATACGCCAATCGATCAGACATAGTTTCGAAAGTTTTACTATAGAAAATCAGCAAGATCAGTTCACGTCCTTCGAGGCAGTGTGCAAAACATCACGTCTGTTTAGTACAGCAACTTCATTAAAAAAAGGTAAAAACCATCAAGTGAAAAAAATTGCCGCTCTCCTATATTTTTCGAGTTGTGGGTCTCTGATCTTTTCATATCAATATGGGTATCATTTAGAAGCTTTTGAAGAGATCTATATTGTAATGTTAAAATTTTTTAAAAGATGCTTAACCCTTAAGAGTCGATGACATTTTTATGTAAAATTATATATAAATATTACTTAATGTTTTTAATTTCTTATTTTTAATTCTCTGTCACCCCAATATTTGCTCTTTTGATTGGAGTTACTTAACTAAACAAGACTTACAAGTATAGTGAAGGGTATAAAAGACTCGGTAGATCCGAACATAACACTCTTATTTTTTTATTTTTATAGCATTAAAAATTTATTTTAATAAATTAACATTTAATGAAAATATGCTTTTGTGCTTTTATGTAGTTTTAAAAGCTGTTTGTCTTATCAATTTTAAGCAAGACTGAACTCTCCAAAAGTATTGAAAACCCTGCTTAACATTTTTATAACTGCAAACTTGTGTTTCATAAATTCGATTGAATTTAAATATTCCAATTTTATGTTTATGGTTTTTGTTTGTAACCATATTTTCATCCATATGAAAACAGTTTTATCTTGATTGCTTTCAAAAAACCACAAAAATATTTTTTTCCCAATGTTAATAATTTGCTTTGGAAATCTTGAGGGTAATATTAAATATAAAAAGTAATTTCAGAAACTGTGGCTTATCATTGTATTATATTATTATTATTTCTTTAATTGACGTAATTACAGTGTTGCAAGTAACAAAATAACTGGAGATTTCAATGCGGGTTTTAAATATTATTGATTGAATTGTTTGCAATTTATACAGAAAAAAGTATCTAATAAATACATAGTAAATTAGAACATGGATTTTCAAGAAGAGCTTCTTAATATTTTAAATTAATTTACTTTAATTTGGTTGATTCCTTCAAATGATATTCTCATGAAATATTTTTATTTTAAACTAAACTAAACTAAAAAATGAAATGTATTACCGAGGGGAAAGCATATCCATATGGCCATTTCGCTACTGCTAATATATAGCTCATCAGTGGATTCTACCAACATTTTGTAAAGAAAACCTCAGCCATACCTAAAGCCAAATTGATTAAATGTCAAGAAAACTAAGGATTTTTACTAGATTCTCTTCTTGAAAGGTTTTCTTCTTGATTCTGTTGGGCTTTCTCTTTGTTTTTTTAAGTTTTTCTTTTTATAATTATTAGGTTACCTTTTTATTCTTTTACAAAAAGTGTATCTTCTTGTTTTTATTAGGCATTCTTTTTATTTTTTTTTCTTTTTATTTTATTAAGCTTTCTTTATGTTTTTTTTAATTTTATAAGAATATCTCTTTATTTTTTAAATAATTCTCTTTAATAGAACTGACATTTTGTATCTCAGTAATGAATTTTCTACTTGTTTTGCTTCAGAAAGAAAGAATCTGATTCCATGGACTGCAATTGTGCTACAATCAGCACTTTTGCTTAAAATATTTATCTTTGAAAAAGAAAGATGTTTAAAGATGTACCGATATCAATTTAAGAAATTATTAGAAATATTCACACCGTTATGATAATCTTTAAAAGATTCGTCCGCTGTGACAGGATCGAATTTTTCTTTTTTAAGATTATTTCAACGAGAAAATAATTTTCCTGTAGGATTTTTTCTGTTTAGTCTTTTGATCTGTCATTATTCAATTATTATTTTTTTCTTTTATTTTTTTTTGAATTATAATAACTAATTTTTTTATTTTATTTCAGTTTAATTTGTTTTATTTTATTTCTCTGTTTAAGAAGAAATATTTTTATTAGTTTTTTCCACTTGTTCGCTTGTTTACTTTTAACTAAAAGTTTGATTTTAGTATGTGATATTAATATGCAATGAATTTGAGGTATTCGCGGCAACATTTGTACAAACTTACAAAAAAAAAAAAAAAAAAAAAAAAAAAAATACAACAGTACAAAAAAGACCATAAATTTTGTCTCTATGTTAGTTTGTATGCATTCGTGATATGACAAGCCAGCTAATATAACCAAGAAGTTATTCTTGTTAACAAATTTATAAGATAATTTGCACATAATCAAACAGAAACCTCATGAAAATAAAAAGGCATACTCCTAAAAAAATTATTAAGTACCCTAATGAAATCAATAAGCATTCATTTTTTTCTCTGTGTAGAAACAAACTTTTTTGAAAACATTCTTGTACGTGAGAGTTTTAAACCGTTACGATAAATGCAACCAATACCTTCATAATTTTCACACAAACGTTATTGATGAAAAAAAAAATTTAAATTACTTACTTCAAATAATTCGCGGTGGACTATCTGGGGAGGGCTAAGCCCTATTTACAACAACACACAAAGTTTTTCGTGCAGAATTGAAGGACTTTAGTTTTTTTTAATCAGGATATGACCCCTACTTATGCAACGCATTGTGCGATAACTGGAAAATTAGGTTATGGGAGCGAGACAGAAAGGGTAGGCTTGCGGACATTTGATTTGAATCTTTGCACACTGAAAATAAAAGAAAGACCTTCGCAGGGAGTTTATTCCACATACAAACTGTTCAGCCAAAAAACGAATTTTCTCTGCAATGCGTAGTGGGATTCAGTGGCCAGTCGACCACAAAGGATGCGCTCTTGAAACAGAGTGCGTTGCACGTACGAAATTACGGTTTTTAGCAACAATTCCCTTAATTTCATAAGAGTATATTCCGTTGTAGTAACGATAAAACAGTGAAACACACCCTACATCTCGTCGATGCTCCAGTGAATCAATAGAGCTGGATATCCTTCTTCTTCTGCAAGCGGTCGAGTAATTCCAAAATAGTCTTTGAAGCACCGGCCCATACATGAGAACTGTATTCCATTTTCGGTATGATAAAGGTGACATAGATAGCGAGGAGTTCAGATGGAGTGAAGTATATCTTACACCATTTCAGAAAACCAAGGCACTTGAATGCTTCTTTTGTAACCTGAAAAATATGCTTGTTTCACCGAACATCACATTGAATCTTAATGCCAAAAACACATAAACACATCATCCATGATTGCAGATGAGGAAGCATATTCAGCCGTACGCCTGTGCGAAAGCACACATTACTGAGTTTTACGAGCGTTAAATTGAACCGTTTTCCCAATTTGCACAATATAAAATATTTAATTAAATTATAGTACGGGGATATTAAACTAAATTAGTTAACTTAAAGACACGTGGTTTGGCCTTCAATAATCAATATCGGTAAATAATTTAATCGGGATAATTTAAAAATTAGCACAGTGTTTTATGGAAACTTAATTATTTAATTTTGAAATTAATTTAACCGGGGGAAAATTACCCGCTATATTTAAAAAATACCTAATTAAATAAAATATTTAATTCGTAAGGGTTAAATTTACAGAGTGTCTACACTAAGTTTAAAGATATTAGATTTAAAATACTATAAATTTTAGTTCAAAACAACTCCTAGTAGGAAATTTCGTAACTAAAATAGAAAGAAATTTTAGTTTAAAAAGGAATACATGATTACAGACTCGTGCGATTATAGAAGATGTGTATTCGAGCTACAGTTTAAAAACTTAGGACTTATGGTTTTAAAGAGATCGATATTAAAATACCACCTGTATATTAATTTTCCTGATTTAGTTATATAACTAAACACTTCTTCATCATATGCGTTGTAGCTTAAAGCTCAATAATTCTGTATGCTAAAATTAATTTGCATTTTATTTATTAAAGATATAAATTTTAAACTTATATTACATTTAAAAATTTTAAATATAATTTCGTTTTATAAAACTTTTTTATAGAACTCAACTTGGGAAATCGATAATATTTAATATTTAATCAATTAAAGCACGCTTTGCTAATAAAATTCTTGAGTATTTATAAGAACATTGACCTTTCGCCCAAGAGCTGTGGGCGGGGGTGCAATATGTTTTTGATAAGAAATTGGCTTATTTAGAAGAATAAATCGGCTTGCTTTATCGGCAATTTAATTTTAAATTATCGTAAAAAAATCGGCAAGCTTAAAATACCACTTTTTCAATATATTTTTTATTAACGAACAGTCGCAATATTTTAAAAAAAAAAATCAGCACATTTACAAAAAATCGTCTTTATCGGCAATTTGATTTTAAAATATAGACAAAAAATCCGCAAATATAAAATAACACCACATAAATAAAAACAACCGTTTTACAAATAAATTGCTTTCTTTTATGATCCATTGGTCTTAATTAATAAAATTAATCCAATATTACCATTTATTTTGGTCAGTAGTCACTTTAAGCAGTTTTATAAAACATCTTATAAGCTTATTTTTCTGGTATCTTTTCTATTAGATTTGGAGCAGTATTTTTCATTTTTTTTTAATATTGAATTTTTTGTTAGAATAAAATTCTGCTGCGACATTCGTCGAATTTTTAATCAATTCATAAAAATGGTTATGATTTTATATTTTGTTCCTAATAATTCAAAATCAGTGGCATTACGTAGAAAGGTCATTTTAATGTATTTGACGGTCTTTAATAACTTATAAACTCAATTTTAAAATTTTTTTCGCTTAAAGAATTTTCATAAATGGTTTATTTTTAATGATATCTAAAAATCACATGAAACTAATTTGGTTTAAGCAGTGTGGTGTGAAGGAAGTGATTAGCTCATTTTTCATTTTTACTTACATCATTTTCATTATTAAGAATACTATTTTCAAAAACCAAACCAAATTCATTAAAGATATTTTCATAATGTAACAAACATTGTAGTGATGTTAAAAAATAAAATTTATACTAAAACGAACAAGGTTGCCGTTATTGAAAAAATTGGCTCTTTGATAATTTGGAGGTAAAAAATCAGCAAATATGGCAGGGCTCTTTCTTCTCTTACTAAAATGTTGTATATGTTTAACAATTTGAGAGGGTAAATCAAAAGATCTTGCAACCCTTCTTGTTGTTAACAGTATGAACGTGGTGAATACGATACTTTTACTAATGGTGTGTGTATAAAATAATACCACAATTAGCTAACAAAAGCTGAGCAACCTCAATGGTTGCGTTGGTAGAGGTGCGTGCTGTAACAGAAGATCTTGAGTTCAGAAAATAATAATGGTTATAATGCAATTAAAAGTTAAGAAATCAGCAGTACAAACCTCCTGAGAGGCAAAAGACAATTACTGTGTGAAGCCATGGCAGTGAAAGACGTGAAGGCGTCCAATTTAATATAAGAGTAACAGATAATTGTCAAGGCGATCTTTATAACAATAAATAGTAAGAACGGTAACAGTAAGCGCAGGGAAGTTTAACAGCATAACAACAGTGTATGGCAGACGTGTGTTGTGGCTATTGGCTGGCTTGGAGAAGTCCATATGGTAAGAATACAGAATTTAAAATGAGCCACATTGTTATTTGCAATCAAAAGAATCCGTACGTTTGTTCTAATTATTCTTGTGAAAAAAACCGACTTCAAAACAGTTTTCATCTGTCTGTCTATAATAACTCAAGTGTATGGCCACATAAACTAGGTTACATTAACTATTGGGACACACTTATATCTCCAAACTTTACACTTTTTCAATTGTTCAGTAGTTTGGCACTATACATGAAATTCCAGCAACTATAGGGTCACTCTTTAATTTACAAATTTAAATTATATACTTGCTGGTGTAGTTGATTTAGCAATCAGGTTCTGTGTAAATTTCAATCGCCTGTCTGTAACGGTTCAACAGTTTGCCCATATACATCAGGTTATATCAACTATTTAATTTATAAAATAACATTTTTATACTTCTAATTATACCAAATAAAGTGGTGGACATTCTGTCTAAAATTAGGGTGTTTGTATACAACGGTCACATACACCACATTATATCAACTATTGGGACACCCGTTTATTTCCAAATCCAAATTTTAAGCTTCTTGTTATAGCGGAATAGTTGTTATAGAGGAGCTAGTAATGCAGGTTCTTTTTTAATTTCAATCGTCTGTCTACAACTGTTTTAAAGTATAGCCATATACCAAATTAAAAGAGTTATTAGTGCACCCTTTAATTCATAATTTTAAATATTATCAGCTGTTACTATAACGGCCATGGCAATCTATGTAAGTAAATTTGCAGTAAGTATGGGACACCCTTTAATTTCTAAATTCAAATTATAAACTCGCTGATATAGCGGACTTAGAAATACAGGTCCCTTTTAAGTTTCGGTGTTCTGTCTATAACGGTTCAAAAGATAGGCCCATATAAGTAAATTTACATCAATTATAGGGGGACCCTTTAATTTTTAGATTTATTTTTGTATAATTTTTTGTTTTAGGGAGCTATAGTAATAAGCAGTCATTTTAAAAATTACAGAAGTGCCCTTTACAATTCATAATACACGTTAAAAATATGTATGTTGTATGGGGACACCCAGATTATGAACTGTTTTTTAAAACGGCACCGGACCAATCTGTAAGCATAATCTATCATATTATTAAAAATTTTCAAAATCGGATCAGAAATTACTGAGTTCTGGAGGCACAAATATAAAAAAAGCAATATTCGGCCGAATTGTAAACCTCCTTCTTTTTTTGAAGTCGGTTAAAAGAGAAAAACTTAAAAACATGTTACATTTTTTTAGAAAGTAAATGATGTTAACTTTTATTGCCATAGACATAAGAGCGTATATAAAATCTGAAGAAGTGTTGAATGTGGCTTTATGTTTAAAAAACATTACCGATGTGTGCAGGCTATTGACAATAAAAAAACAGTTTTTGTTCTATTTTTAACATAACAGGTGTTTTGCAAGATTTATATTTAGCAAAAAAAAAATACCCAATTAGTCTGTTAAATTGCCTATAGTGCGTCATCTGATTGAAAAAATTTCTGAATATCAATTAAGCTTATTTTACTTCATTTCACAGGTTTCACTTATGTAAAATTTTAAAAATATCTTGATAACTTTACGTAAATTATTATTAAAATTTAACCACGTGCATAATTAATGATAGTTTTTAAGTTATATGTAGATCATAATTTTAAAAATGTTCAACGTAAGAAATTAGCATATTTCAATTTAATTTATGTCAACGCAACTTTGTATTTAGAAAACTAAATTTGTAATAAAGTTGAAAGACTATATTCCAATATAAGGTGTGTCTGCCAAATATTTAGACCACTAAAAACAAAAGAATATTTAACAGATAAAAACTATTTTTAAAAATAAGCACAAGGCAAGAATTGCTTTAAGAATACATTAGAACGGTTTATTGAACTTGAGAAAAATAACAAACGCAATAAATAAGATGATGATTATTATCTTAATCGAAACTAAATATTATTTGTAATTGAACTCAAATTATTTTACAAATGTGTGCGGAAGTTTTCTAAAGACAACAACAAAAATTAGACGCTAGCAGAATGTAATGCTGCACTTTCTAGACCGCTACATCCTTCATTAGCATTCTTCGCATCTATCTACCTTATTTGTGCAATTGTTAACATCATTTATTTAACCAACTAACTTTGTAAATAAGAATACGAGTAGTATTTATATCATATCACATTTGTATCGAAGTTTTACACACAAACCAAAGTATTTCATCACTGTTCTCTCTGTATTTCGTCTTGTACACTTGTTTATCGCTTTTGTACCAACCATCGATTGGACACGAAAGCAATTTTAATTTTTTATTAATTTTTATTTGTTTACTCACAACCTTACAGATGCTGTTTCAGTATAACATAAATGTAATATTTCACGATACCCATGAATGTAGATGCGCTGTGCCGTGCGTTTTTATAATTTATTTTTACTTAATTAATACTTCGTCTAACCAAATTAATATTGATTTTAATACTACTCGTATTCTTATTTAAACAGTTAGTGCCATGGGTAAAATAGATGATGTTTACAACTAAAAAACTAAGGTAGATGCGAAGAATGCTGATCAAGGAAGTAGCGGTCTACAAAGTCCAGCATTACATCTACTGTTGTAGTTACAGTTGTAGTTACAAACCCTTTTGTAAAATTTTCTATGGATCTCCGTTACGCTTCAACAGGCATTTATCTTGCATTAATTTGCAGATTATGAAGTTGTTTTTAATTGGGACAATAAAAACAAAAAATCTAAATCGGTTCAGAAAAGACTCGCATATGCTTGAAGTCGGTTTAAAAACAATAATATTTTATTTAAAATTATCTAAACTTTTTTATAACAAAAATATTATAATTTTAAAGGTATGAGTCGTGTGAAAAACACTCAGAAACATCTCACCTTTGCGATTGACCTTCAAATTTACTTTCAAGATTTCTTAATCTTATCAAAAGTTGTTGAACTTTTTTGTCAAATTACATAGGTATGTAAACAAGTTTAATTTCTGCATGATACCGTGTAGAACTATAAAAGCATTAAATTAAATACCCACCATTATATATGTGTGTTTTGTAATTCGGTTTTTTACGCACTTATCAATGACATTGAAATTTTTTAATTTATTTTTTTTTTTTATAAAAAAATGTAATAAACTTTTTGAAAACGCGCCAAATAGCCAAAGAACATAAAGAGCTAAATTACAAAAAACCGTATATTAAATAAAAATTGTTATTATCAACGTCAGTGATAAGCGTATATGTTATTGCGTATTACAGCAGTTTGTTTCGACAAGACAACTTAACAATTCTAACTTTTTACATTATTAAAGAAAGCTTAAAAAAATATCTGTTTAAATTACGTATATTTTGCATTAGTTCCAAGAACAAAAATGCTCGCATCTAATAATATACAAAAGATCCAAACTCGCCTTATTTATTATTATATTTGGATATTAAGGAAAAATTTCGTAACGCAAACGATCAGTTATGGAAGAAAATTGAATTGTTTTGTTTTAAATATAATTCGGAAAAGGAACGAAATCTTGAGGCATTGTGGAGCAGGGAGTAGATGTTAAATAATCTACGTTGTAATATATAATTTCTAAATGGGATCGTGCGAATGGGGTTTATTTAAGCATCTATGAAATACTTGGAAACATATAAAAATCGGGAGCCTGTTCCTGATGTCCAGCCGGTTTGTGCTAAATTTGCACTTCATTAAGAGCTTGGCTATTCGGCCCATTGGTAAATGCATCACACAATGTTGCAAAGGTTGAATTCGTTTATTAAACAAAAGCTTTAATCCATTTTCCGCAAAAAAAAATACTCGCTTCACTCCTCTTTACACACCATGTTTTCATAGTTACTTCAGAATACATTGCTTAAGTGGAGGATATCCCACTAGTGATCAATTTAAATAAACATCAAGCAAGATAAGAAACTAGTTCGGAATTTGAGAGATCAGAAAAGGTTTTCTGAACGCGACAGCTATGAAAATTAACAGCTTTTCCTAGGAGAAAGAAATGGTTATGAGCTTTTGTTGCTCTCTGCAAGGCAGAAATCAATACCCACCATACAGTTTTGGGTAAAGATGCGGTTATTTACAAAAAACTTGTTTAGACAAAAAAATAAGCGCGTAAAACGCAATCAATGTAATTCATAGCTTTTCCGCTAGAATGTTATCCTTAAATAAGAGCGTCAACTTTGTGTCTTTAACAGTAATGTTTACTCATTTTATTTTATAAAATCCGCTGTGTAAGAAGGGATAAAACCGCTAGATTGCCTTGAAAGTAACTAAATTGTCATTACTTTTCAACTATAACAAAACAAAACAAACCAACAAGTAGCCAACTTCACTTCCTAACGCACTGTCAAAATTGGATTTTCCAATTGCTAAGCGTTGACGCCGTGCTATTTAGGAATGCTTCATACATTTTGTATGTACATGAGAAATTTTGACAGATATCTGCGCTTTACGCGCTAATTTAGGGATGGCAGTTTGAGTGTGTGACGTTGATTTTATTAGGGAGTTGAGGACGACAGCTAATGGTCAACAACCTAAAATCACTATAGCCCTAAATAAAAGATAGGTAGCTACCACGTATCAATCTGAAGTTCTTAAAGAATAAAAGGAAAATTTAATTTAATTTAAACATTCGAATATAGGAAAGAAAGCTAAAACAAGTCTAAGTAATCTTTGTGGCTCTAACAAGAACCACTGTGCGTTATCATTATTCCTCCTCTATTTATGTTTTACAAGATTGTTGGCGACGAGCGAGGAGAGGAAATATAATTTATAGCGGTGGTGTTAAACAAGTAATGAAATAAGTTTATCAGTATTAAAGTGATAACGTTTAACAATAGTAAAAATATTGTGTTTTGAGTATAAAAGTAATTTAAGAGTTACATGTGTTAATAGACGAAAAATTACGTATTATAAAACAAGGGGTTAAAATCATGCCTTAAACGCGTAAAAAATTTACCCTTCAACTCGGGGTGATTTTAATGCCATGTACTCATTCAATTTGCTAGTAACAAAAATTCTCATATTTTTACGAAAATAATTCTTCCAAAAAAACCGACTTCAAAACGGATTTCATCTGTCTTTCTATAACGGTTAAAAAGTATGACCACATAAATTAGTTTACATTAACTATTGGGACACTCTTATATCTCCAAACATTATACTTGTTCAACTGTTCAATAGTTTATAACGGATCATTAGTTCGCCCATACACATTATATTATATTAACTATTGTTAAACGCTTTAATTTTTAATTTAAAATTTTTATACTTCTTATTATACCAAACAAAGTACATAATGGGTAAAAAAAAAATACGGCCATGTAGAACAAATTACATTATTTTGGGAACACCCTTTAATTTCTAAATGCAAATTCTATTTTTCTTGATACAGCGGACTTAGCAAATCAGGTCCCTTGTAAATTTCAGCTGTCTGTCTATAACGGTTCAAACTTTCGGCCACATACACCAAATTACACAACTATTGGGACACCCGTTTAATACCAAAACCAAATTTTATACTTGTTGTTGTAGCGGAGTTAGTAATACAGGTTCTTTGTAAATTTCAATCGTCTGTGTAAAACTTTTTAAAATTATGGCCATATACATAATTAAATGAACTATTGGCACACCTATACTATAACGGCCATATCAATCGACATTTTGTCAAATTTGCAAATGTTTGTCTATAACGGTTCAAAAGATAGGAACATATAAGTAAATCTACATCAATTATGGGACCCCTTTAATTTCTAAATTAAAATTAAAAATACAGGTCTCCTTTAAATTTCAACATTCTGTCTATAACGGATTAAAAGTTAAGCCACATACTTGTAATTACATCAAATATCGGGACAACCTTAAACTTTCAAATCGAAATTTTATATTTGATTTTATAGCAGACTTAATCATTCAGGTTCGTTGTAAATTTCAAGCGTCTGTCTCCAACTGTTGAAAAGTATGGCCATACACATTAAATTAAATTAACTATTAGCGCACCCTTTAATTTAATATTAATACTTGTTACTATAACGGCCATAGCAATCGCCATTCTTTCCAATTTACAAGCATTTGTATATAACGGTTCAAAAGATAGGCCGATATAAATAAATCTACATTAATTATGGAACACCCTTTTAATTATAAATTCAAATTATATACTCGTTCATATAGCGGACTTAGCAATGCAGGTCCTTTTAAGTTTTAGCATTCTATTGTTAACGGTTCAAGAGTTTGGTCACATACTTGAAATTACATCAACTATTGGGACACCCTTTAACTTTTAAATCCAATTTAATACACTTTGTTATAGCGGACTTAGCAATACAGGTTGGGTGTAAATTTCATGCGTCTGTCTACAACTGTTCAAAAGTATGGCCATACACATCAATTGAATAAACTATTGGCGCACCCTTTAATTTATATTTTTTAATATAAACACTTGTTACTCTAACGACCATATCAATCAACATTATGACAAATTTCCAATAGTTTGTCTATAACGGCCCATAGAAGTAAACTAATATCAATTATGGCGGCACTCTTTAATTTTTAGATTTATTTTTGTATAACTTTTTGTTATTGGGAGCTATAGTAGGGGGGACACCCTTTTATTTTTAAGATTATGATTAAACGGGACCAATCTGTTAGCATAATCTACCATACTACCAAAAATTTTCAAAATCGGTTCAGAAATGACTGAGTTCTGCAGGCACAAATATAAAAAAGGCAACATTTAGTCGAATAGATAACATCCTTCTTGTTTTGAAGTCGGTTTAAAAAAAATAAATAAATAAATAAAGATAAACATTAAAAGAACAAAATCCAGGATTTTGTGGACTTATTTGTTTGTTGGCGTACAGATTGCACTACCCTTAAAGCCAATCTGAGTACGACCTTATGGCAGCTAATAGCTGCGCTGGCCTGCGAATACAAGAAGAATTTTCGATTCGCAGTGGACCAGAAGAAGAGGAGCATGGCTAAGTAAAATTAGGGTTTGCGGACTAAGGGCAGCAGGCTACACTCTATTTGTGCCAGCTACAAGGGACAAGGTTTGAATTTGCTCGATCGCCAAAATTGAATTTAACTTAAAACTTCAAAATTTTCTAAGTAGCGCTGATGTGACGGTAGTTGTTGGAGTTCTTTCACTAGCTTTGGACTATATGCCCTTTAAGGTTGCAGACCATGCGCTCATATGTGCAACATAAGTATGCAAGCTTGATTTCGACGCTTCTCTAAGACTAGCGAGGAAGTCGTAGATATCATAATGACATACAATTGATATCTAATATTAGATTCTGTGGACTGCTCCTTTTCAGGTCTAAATAGAATGTTCTTAAATTTGTGAAACTAAAGCGTGACCCTTAATTATTTGTATATGTTAGGTTATTGGGCACTTCAATGTGTGGTCAGTCATAAGAGGAAGTAGATAAGATTGTGGAGAGAATCACAAAGGCTTTAAGGGAGAAAATTGTAACGATTGTAAGATCTGTTGTAACGTATTGATGTGATGTCTGATAGGAGACTTTGAGCGCAAAGTCTTATAAGAAAACTCTTGCTAAGGTCAAGAAATGCGTTTCGGTCCGTATCAACTGGTACGATAATATATGGTCAGAAGTACACCTCAGGACTGATCGGAACAGCGGCAAGGACTTTGTGAGACTTTTTCAATCAGAGTCGTTGGGGTTGCACTCACGAAAATCCTGCATAAGGTCTGTTTCAAATATCTACTGGACCAATGGGATTTTGTAAACGTAGTACTTTTTATTCCTAAACTTCTTAATAACTTTTCAAGACATTTAACTCGTTTTTAGAAGTTACCAACATCAAAAATTAATGTGGTTTAAATGAGTCATAGCCTTTAAACCATAAAAAAAATTTAAATCGTTTTTCAACTGACAAAAATGCTTGTGAGCAGTATTATACCCTTCACTACAAAATTTAAAAAAATGGTATATCTAAGTTGTTCGTTCTGTTTGTAACCCCATTAAGTATATAAATTTTGAGTTCTTATGCATACCGAGATCGATTGAGCGATGTCAGTCTGTTCGGCCATGTTAGTGTTGAAATTAACTTTGCCAAGACACTAGATGAGCTAGAGAAAATTAAAATACACCAACCGCCAATACAGACATAGTTTGAAGTTGGCTATTGTAAATCAACAAGATCGGTCCATGTTCTTAGAGATAGCTGGCAAAACACCACGCCTGCCTCTAATTTGTCCATATCAGTTGGCATAATGAAGTAACTCCAATCAAAAACACAAATATATACGGCGATCGAGAATAAAAAATAAGAAAAAAATTTAAGTAAAGAGTTAGCGCTCTCCATTATATTTTTCAAGTTATGGGACACTGAACTCTTCACTCAAAATCTTTTGAAGAGGTCATTAAAGAAATACCTAAATTTTAAAAAAATGCTTAACCCATTAAGAGCTAATGACATTGTTTTTAATTATATATAGAACTTAACTTTTTCCTTATTTTTTAATATTTGTCTTTTTGATTGAAGTTACTTACTGAACTAGATTTACATTAACGGTGAGGGGTATATAAGATTCGGCATAGCCGAATATTTCACTCTTACTTGTTTGAGAGCGGTTTTTAAAATATTGCAACAGTGACTCGTAATGGCTTAGCAAGTTTATACATTTTGTACTTTACCTAAAAGTTTAAGACGGCACATAATGAGTTCCCAACAAAACCTTTCGTAACCTGTAATTCGTAACTAATACAGTCAGGGTAGATGTAATTGTTTTGCTGCAACGGTGCTGAATATTGAATTAAGTAAACATATATGTATATAGCTAAAATGAAATAGCATGTAAAACTAATTTTTATTCTTGATGTCAAGAATTTGGGACATAAAACTCAAGAAAAAAACAAATTTAGATTTTTTTAGTTACAAGGTATTTTATTTTAGCTGACGAAATGCAGATTTTTGGTAGACTTAAGGTACGGTCACATTAGTCAAACATTTGACTGAAATCGGCAAATATTTATTTGCCATAGTCTGACCACAAAATATTTATTAGAAGCAAATAACACAACAGCTGATTACGGGCAAACAAAATTATTTGCCAGTAAACAAAAATGCTTCTAATGTGAACATAGTGTGACCACTCGACGACAAATATTTGACTCATTTTAAGGAAAATAAATATTTGTTCTTACAAAGTTTTTGTAAGAACAAACAGAGACAAATAGCAGCTGTATCAACAATGTTGCCCAGTATTTAAACTAAATTATTAAGTATCGGAAAAACTCGCTGATCAATTATCAAACTTATATGTGTATTAAAAAAAAAATACAGTAAGCAATTAAAAACAAAATTGTAGATAAAAATAATAAAGTGCAAGTTTTGGAAGAAATAGCAAATTAAAAAAAATTGTCGGGGCACAAATTTTTCGAGTTATATATCATCAAAGTATTTTACATATAATTTGGTATATTTCGACATTTTTGCTTTAGAATGGTGCAAAGTTTCGAAATTGTATATAAAAAAGATATTATTGGAGATTATTAAATGTTCTTTTATAAATTTTTAGTTAAGTATTGATTTAAAGTAAAGTCGCCAGAAATTATATAACTTGAAAAATATGCGTTGGCGCTAAATTATTTACTCAACATTTTGTTCTTGAAATAGTCATTCCTACAACGTAAGTAACTTTTGTTTTCATTTTGGAATTTTATATTAAACTAGACTGGAGCAAATATATCTTTACTTATGCTGAGGGCAAGTAATATTGCCGGAAGCTATAATTCGGGAATTATAGAATTTTAAAGTTACAAATTATAAACTATTAAGTATCTGAACATAAGCCCATGATAAGGTTGAGATGCATTTTGTTTTAAAATGCTTATAGATAACTTTTAAATGAAGTTATATATGACAACAAGCAACATGCTTTCACTTCAAGAATCAATATCAATTAATTTATATTAAACAAGACTTAAGCACGCTTAAATTTAACCAACATAAATTAAACTTTAATTAAGATTTGCATAGTGCCCACGCATTTTAGCGGCTTAAAGAGGCGAAAAAAGTCGGCTATGTGCAGAACAAAACCAAAATAATTCTTCAGCCCCACTCGAAGCGTCTGAATAGAGCTAAGAGTCATTAGTGAATATCCATTTTAAGCACCTAAAGTGTTCTTTCATAACTTTTGATTTGCAATCAAAAGAGATATGTTCTATAAGTACTAAGCTGAAAGATTATTTTTGCAGTTAATGTAAACTGTTTTTTTTTCATTATAAATATATTCGTTTGACGGTATGTTATAATGTAAAAATTTTTAAAAACTATATATGTACAAGAGTTTTTCCTCTATTTTCCGAAATCTGAAACATTAAAATTTCTTTAAAATTGTAGAACTTTGTATCCCAATTAAAATCTTGCATATTTGCAGTTTGATTCTTTGCGAAATTTGCTTTTTAATTTAAGCGACTTTTTACTTCAACATATAATTTGTCTACACTTATATCAAGTAAACAAATAAACAACTGTAGTTTGAAAAATATATGAAATAAATTAAAAGTTTTTAGAAATTTTAACCAAACAAATGTAATGAATGATTATTAAAATTTGTTGTTAAGAAGTGGGATGAAAAAATGTTGCTTGGCTTTGTTCATTTGTAACTTTCATACATGGGAGTTATTCATTATAAACTTTCATCTCACATTGCCATTATGTGTAGTAGTTATTTTAATGGAATCTGTATTCACAATACATGCGGGTACATAGATATAATATTAGCCATCATTATTTGACCAACTTTTATAGTCTATGGCTATCAGCGGTGGATATTTTATTTTTATATTAAAACCTGGGATTTAAATTCTCGTACAAGGTATAGGAAAAGTATATTATAGGAAGAGAATAAAAACTTAATTAGAGACTTTTAAAAAGATGCGCCTAGAGTCTGCCTAGATGAAAAAAATTTTTCTACAGTTGTATATTTTTGTTCCATCTACAAATGGTTTGCTTTGAACTTATGTATGTATATTATACTGCAATTAAATATTTAAGAGTAGCAACTATTTTTCATCATTTATAATTAGCATTTAATAATATTTTAAACATTTTCTTTGCAATTACTTCGAAATAATGCCGAAGAAATTGAATGGCAATAAAGACATCCTATGCGCAGCAGTTTGTGAGCAAATAAATTTACGTTTTTTTACAGTTTGATCAAATATTTTTTAAGGAAAATATTATTTTAAATGTGACCGCACATAAAACATGTTTGTCAGTATTTTATTTCACATTATTTCATAGCTGTTTGAACAAATAAAAATAGGCAAATAAATGTGCGTAGTGTGACCACAAAACAAATTTTGTATTGCTTTGAAAAAATTTAAGACAAACAAGAGCAAACAAATTTTAGGCAAATATTTGTCATATGTGACCGTACCTTTAGTTTATTTAAGTTGATTGAAAATTGATCAATATATCAGGCATATCACGAAATTTTGATCGGAATGGTTTTAATTCCGTATTAACAGTTCCGGTCGATTTTGTTTTACCTTCTTCAGATCCTGATCGATTTTGCTCATTTCTAAAAAATGCTTAATATCCACCATTTTATTTAAATGGGGCAATATTGCGCACACCTAAGTAAATAAGAATGCATAATTAAACTTAATTTAAAAATCGCAAATAACAAAATTTCAAAGAAACTTAATTCCAGTTTAGAATTTAAAAGTGGTTTCATTCCAAAAAAAAAAATTTTTCGTTTTTCGGATTCTGAAGAACCAATTCGCGGAATTGAAACCACTTTCGATCGGAATTGAGTTCTGTGACCTACCTGATTTTTATATTATTCGTTTTATCAAAAGGCAATAAAAGTTCGATTATGAAAGCTAGTTTTTAAATAATTATTTACACACTGTATAAAAAAATAATTGTGATAAGAAAGTTGTTGGTTTTCAAGACTTAGAACAGAAGAAGTCTGCAAACTTTAGATCTGGCGATCTAGATGGTCATGTGATAGATTGCTCAGTTGGTCTTTCAACAATGTCCAAGACATATATTACGGTTACGATAGTTCAACATTATCAGTTATGTTAGTAATTTTAAAAGAAATATTTGTTACGAATTTTCCTGGTAAAAGAATCACTTTTATTTTTGTTATCAACGTTTATTACTCTTGTTACATGTATATATGTATGTATGTATAAATGTATGTATGTAAGTAGATATGTATTTGATGAATGATAAAAAAATTAATAAAAATAAAAAATACAATTTTACGAGTATTTTGCGTTTTTGCGTCTTATTTATTATGAATAGTTCTAGTCTGGTTTCTAATAAAAATGCTGAACAAATCTGTTCATATTTAATTACCCTGTTTAATATGATTTAAATTAAAATTTCCAAAGTAGAGAGAGACATAGTAAATTAACGTCCATGTTATTTTCGGAACGCAGGCGTTTTTGAAGTCTTTTTTTCTCTATACAACATTTGCATATAAAGTTTTTTTTAAGAAAAAAAAAAAAACATTTTTAATATTTTAATGCAAATAAATTTAAGTGGATGCTATTTTGCGCATTTCTAAATTGTTTCGTTTTTTTAGTTTTTATGCGTCAGATCTGGTTTTTCTAGAAAAAAGAAGAAAATGCAAAAAGTCAGCGAAAATTTTTTTAGGAATAGATATATATTTTTTATAAAGACCTCAATGCAAAAGTTTTTTGTTTTTGCAAATTTGATTTTTTTCGCCAAAACGCAACAGTTTTATGCTGATAAAAAAAAAAAATAAAAAACAAAATTTATTATATATATTTTATACGAGGGCTGCTATATATATTTCTGGCCTGGCAACACTGAGTGCTGCCAAGTGCAATCTGACATTTCCATTGGAAAGTTTGTCATTTTTAAGCATAATCGTACTCAAAACGTTTTGACGTACGACCATTATTTGTGTTGTTTACATTGACTTGAAAAAATTAATATAGAAAAAAATGGAATTAACTCGTGAACATTTTCGTGCCATCATTTTTCACAATTTTCGACGTGGATTATCACGACAAGAGTGCATTGATGAACTTAAATCTTTGTATGGCGATGAAGCACCATTCTATAGCACTGTGAAAAATTGGTATAAGGAATTTAATCGTTGCCGAAGCTAGCTCAAAGACAAATTCCGTGAAGCTCGTCCAAAAACGGCTGTTGTGCCAGAGAACATTGATGCCGTGCGTGAACTCATAATGCAAGATCGTCATGCGACATACCCAGAGATAGAGACATCCTTGGACATTTCTTCCACCAGCATACATTCGATACTGCATTAAAACCTGGCCGTAAAAAAGGTTTGTTCTCGTTAGATCCCGCACAATTTGAAAGTGGCTCAAAAAAGGCTTGTGTCGATTGGTGCAAAGAAATGTTGCAAAACTACGATTGCGTTGCTTCAAGAGACGTTTATAAGATTCTCACAGGTGGCGAATCATGAATCTATGCGTATGAGCCCGAAACGAAACAACAATCGACCGTGTGGGTCTTCAAAGACGAGCAAAATCCAACGAAAGTTGTTCGTGGAAGAAGCACTTCGAAGCAAATGGTCGCCTGTTTCTTCGGCAAAACTGGTCATGTGGCGACTGTTCCGCTTGAGCAGCGTAGGACGGTCACTTCTGAGTGGTACACTACAATTTGTTTGCCTGAAGTCATCGGAGAAATTCGAAAAACCAACAAGAGAAGACGAATCATTGTTCACCATGACAATGCGAGCTCTCACACATCGGATCAAACCAGAGCGTTTTTGACCGGCCAAAACGTCGAATTAATGGGTCATCCGCCGTACAGCCCTGACTTGGCACTTAATGACTTCTTCTTGTTTTCGCACATCAAGAAAAAAATGCGTGGTCAACGATTTTCGTCGCCAGAAGAAGCTGTTGAAGTGTTCAAAAACCATGTTTTAGAGGTGTCTCAATCGGAGTGGAAAAAGTGCTTCGACAACTGGTTTGAGCGCATGCAAAAGTGTATAAATCATGCTGGAGAATACTTTGAAAAACAATAAAACCATTTTTGATTATAAATATTCGCATTTTCACTATTAGGCCAGAAATATATAGAGCAGCCCTCGTAGTATGTATATTGACTATAAATAAAAAGTAAAGCACTAAATATTTAAATTCATATATGTATACGTACAGACAGAAATGTATTAAATTTAAAAATAATCAAAATCATTAATTCTATACATATTTAAATCGAATTTAATTTTTAACTTTTACGACGAAAATATATTATTTCGTTATAGTGAGACGTAAAAAATTTCTCTTATTGTAATGAAATTAAAAAATTTGAAAATGAATACACATATGTATGTTCGAGGGGAAGTGTGTATAGGTCTTTACAAAAACGCAAAATAGCACGTTATAAGTTAATTCATGTTCATATTTTAAAGTAAAAGTAAAATCTGAAGGAATGTCTGCTATATTCCAACAAAATCCTTTTATACCCTTCACCACAAAAAGTGGAAAAAGGGTATATATTCTGACGTCTTATACATAGAGAAATCTATTGAGCGATGTCTGTCTGTCCGTCCGTTAAATATAATAATTGACCAGATATAGAAAGAGGTGCTTTGGAAATCAGCACGATCGGTCCATGTCCTTCGAGGCTGCAGGGAAATTATTACGCTTACCTCTAAATTTTTCAATGTCATTCGGAACAATAAAGTATGCTTAATCAAAAAAATAAATATATGGGGCGATAGAGAATTAAAATATGAGAAAAAACATCAAGTGCAAAAATTGACGCTCGCCCATATTTACCGAGTTGCTTAACCCAATGCTTAACCCATTAAGAGCCGATTTGATTTTTATGTGAAGGGTATATAAGATTCGGCATAGCCGAATATAGCACTATTAGTTGTTTATCCTGCAGTCAAAGCTCGATTATTGAATGTACCTTTTGAGGTTGGCGCCAGTACCGAATATCGCAATTTTTATTTATTATCAATTGTTTTAAAAATTTATCCATTTTATTTACACATATTCAAAATCGATTAAGAATTGGTTACACAGCTATTGTTTGAATTGACAGAACTTGGGTTCTTTGCTTTTACGTATTATTGTAGATAGCCAAGTTTTTGCTTAGTAAGTCAGAAATGTCTTTAGGGTCCATCGCCTTGTCCATTTTCTTAAATTATAATATGCATTCCATATTTCTTCGGTTATCTTATTGTTGATTTATGTGAATGAAAAGTACTTGCCAAAACAAATACTTCGGTAGATTCATAAAATATTGCACTCTGGTAACATTGTGCTGTCGCAGCAGTCATTAGAGTGATGCCATACCCCATAAAAATTGGCATTGGCCTTAAATATGAAAATAACAATTTTATTTATATATCGACCAAAGATTTTGTTGTTGTATTTTAATATCCACCTGATCATGTTTGTTAACACTTTCAATTTATAATTTGTACATTTATAACACATTTTACCAACGTTTCTTATTAAATGATGACATTCAAATTAAGGTAGAACAATGATCGTCATATCAACTAGTAAACTAATGGATATTTTTTAAACTACTTATTGAAATAAAATCATGAAATAAAGTTTAAAAACCAATAATATTACAATACAGATCATATTAAAAAAGCCAGTTATTAAATAAGTGTTAATTATTCAATACCTGTTCATTATATTTGAAAAAAACGCATTTTTTCGTAATAATAAAGTTAACATTTGCAAAGTTTACATCGTTATCTGTAAGAATGAGATATCAAAACAAAGTGGAGGTAAATGGACTACAAATTAATAGTATAGCCAAACTTACAAATATAACAAAAAACAACAGATACAAAAAGAAATAAATAAATAAATACGGCTTATTAACACAAGACAATACGATATAAAATAATTTTATTTTTTGTATTACTTTTACAAACAAAGATAATCTTTGATTTGAAAATATCTATGATTGCTTAGAGCAAATTTTTTAATTTTTTGTAACAGTTTAATTTAAGTTCAATTGTAAATCTTAAAATACACGACTAAAAAAGCCTCATTTAAGGAAAAAAAAAAAACAAATCTTATTAAGAATTGTGCACAAAAAAAATTAAATAAACACATTAAAGTTTGAAAACTAAATCTCATAACTCTGCATAAAAATCCTAAACGGATATTGCTTATTCAAGTTTCAAAATTTCACTACCTGCCTACCATCCTTGTGATATTATCCTATTATAAGAAAAATTGGCAGACAACAAAATTTTTTTTTTTATCGGCTGGAATGGTTTGGAGAACAAATTTGTCAAGGTGATTTTACCCGTCAGCTAATTGTCTACCGATTTAAAATCAGTTCCTTATTTTTATGTGTTTTTTGGTTAGAATTGAAAATAAAATAATTAAATAGTTTTGCTATTGAAATAGTATTAGTTTTATACCCAAAAGCACTTAAATTTTTATGTGTTTGAATTTGAGTTGAATTGAATTTTTTAATGCTGCCAGAATAACTTAATTTTACAATTAAAATGTATAATAATTGATGTCACAAAAAACCAAAATTTCGTCTTTAACAATGTAAACTTTAATTAACTTTAACTACTTCATATTTCGTTTTTTAAAAAAGGTTGACAGAATAACGGAAATAAATTGTTGATATTTATTATCGGATTACTCAGGAGGTACACATTTCAAATCTTAAAATAATAAAAAAAATTTATTTGCATAATTTTTAATACTTTTTTTTCACATTAAAAGTTTTCCGCACAGCATTTTAAACCCATTAAAAAACAAAGAAATACAAAAAATATTTTGGCATACGTATGTATGATTTGTTTGAATGTTTTTTAGTATAATTTGTTGACAGTTCACATCATAAAAAATATGTTTTAATTTTATGAACTTTTTTTATATTTTTTTTATAACTTTTAAAGTGACGAACTACTATATGTATATAGTCTTCACGATCCATTTTGATATCCAGTCATCCAACAATTTATGGTTAAAAAAGTATTGTCAGAACATTTGCTTGCACAAAGGTTCCACATTTTAATCTCAATTCGTAATTTGAATTTTAACCCGACTTCAAAAAAGGAAGGAGGTTATCAATTTTTCTGAATGTTGCATTTTTTTCTATGTTTGTGCTTGCAAAACTCAGTAATTTCTGAACCGATTTTGAAAAGGTTTTCTTTATTTGAAAGTTTAAGCTTACAGATTGGTCGCGTTTTAAAAATTTAAGGGTGGTCACCCCCTTTTAAATTGCACAGAATGTCGATTAGTATGATCGTTGTAATATCAGGAATATAGTAGATATTCATAATTATAAATTTAAATTGAAATTTACAAAGAACGAACATTGCTTAGTCCGCTATAACAACAAGTATAAAATTTGGATTTGAAAATTGAAAGGTGTTCCCATAATTGATTTTATTTATTTATTTGGCCAAACTTTAAACCGTTATAGCTGAAATTTACAAGAAATCTGTGGTGCTATGTCCGCTATAATAAGAAGAAGACAATTTGAATTATTTGCAATTGCAATATACAAATGCCAAAAATCAGTAAAAATTTCCGCTACTTTTTCTGCTATTACAAGAAGTATAAATATTTAAAATTATAAACTAAAGGGTGTTATAATAGTTTATGTAATTTGATGTTTATGGCCAAACTGTTGAACAGTTGTAGACAGACAAACAGCAGAAATCTATTTTTAAGTCGGGTATTTTTCGCAAGAATTATATTCTCAAGCAACTGCGTCTACTGCTTGACCATACACTGTTCTGCAAAAATATTACATCTATAAAAATAGGACGAAATCAAAAGATCTTAGGATGTGAGATTGAGAAGTGTGAAATCGATTTGAATAAATATAACGCGGGATAATATTTATCTTGATACTTTAATTTTTCAGTTTTGCGTTTCTGACTTCTCTTCAATGTTTTAAACTTTTAACAACCAACCTTTAATTTCTGTTGAAAACATGCGTTACTTATGTTAATTAAAAAGAATGGTCGTCTGGTGGCAGCCACAACAGAAGTAACTCGTCGTTTCTGGCTTCTGCATTGTCAGAAGTTCTGTAAGGTCTTTTCTTTGCTGGGAGTCTGGCGAAATAAGTTGAGCGAAGAAAAGCCAAAATTCTCTTAGGCCAGTTGGTTTCTATGGAAGCGATAGTTGGGCTAAAAACGTAGTCTTGTGTGAAACTGGTCTTATAAAAATTTAATGCGTGGCCAAAAGGGTGCTTGATCTCAAGTATGCGAACTTTTGATACCAGTCGAAGATGCAGACTTACCCGTGCATATGGAGCTCTTTGGGGGTAAAAATCATTTCATTCATTAATCGTAGTTATTAAATAGATACTAATTTTAAAATATAAACTCGAAGAAGCGGAAAGGTTAATTTCTCAGTGAAATCCGCTCTTAACTGGTGAAGAAAAGAATTCAAGGAGTGATCAGGTCAATCTCTAAGGAAACTCCTAAGGCGTAGAACTATGTGGATAAATCAGCCTGGTTAGAGGTAGAGGGTTTATTCCTTCAAGGATCTCCGGCTGTTATTGGCCAATGGAGGATTTCGTTAGAGGAGGACAAGAAAGGGTAGACGCGTCAGGCTTTGTAGATACACTTAAAGAAATGGAGATTACTGTAGATAATTAGGAAACATCTTCGCTTGTGGGCTGTAGTGAGTCCATTTCAAGCTCATTATCATCACACCATCCCTTTAAAGTTGAGCAGAAGTCTCTACAGCTTATGATTTAAAGTGAGAAGCACAGGCAGAATAGGAAAATGAAAAGGAAAAGAAAATCCATTGATAAGAGCACAAATTGGATTAATAGTCTTTTAAGTGAGGAAACATTTCTGGAAGTTAGAAAACGTGGTGAAATGTTTAAGGTTTTTAACCCTAAAATATCAATATCAAGCTCTGACCAAAAGATGCTGAACTTAATGTTGAATAAGTGCACGATAACTGTGAAGCCGAAGTGCGGATATTGCGTTGTAACATAATCTCTAAATTGTTCACAACAATTGGTATGTTTTAACAGACCGCCAATCTGTATGACTTAGATACTGATGGTAAATTAAGGTCATGTGTCCTGATGTGTCATGACATACAGATGGTACCCATGTATTCAAAATTTATCATATCTTTCTTATGAGACATCATGCGATTTGCTGGTACTATAAGGGTGTATAACCCACCCTTGTTGATTTATGAAGCCCAGAGGTGATCGATATCACTATAAAATTTGCATGTGCATGTTGCTTTTTTGATATATATATATTAATGGTTTTCAATAGCAGCCCTAATGTAGAATAATGAAAGAAAACTTTTAAAGGGTTTTCAATAGTTAATGTGCTTTGGCCTAGAAGGTTTTTAAAATTATGTCCTCTTTTTACCTTGTTCCAAGGCACATTAATTTTACAGGCAATAGCAGTTCTAAAACAACTATAACAACAGGTAAACAACATATATTTTGTTTTGTAAAATATATTTTCAGATGTCCAATCAACTGACGCACAGTGGTTTGAAAAAGTTTGAACAAAATTCCGAATCTTATGAACCAGAGGTGTTTCTCAGTGCGGACGGTCAGACCCCTAGGGTGAAGGGGGGGCTACTGGGTAGGGCACCAAATTTGGGTAACTCTTACATATAATTTCTTGAAAATTTCATAAAAAGTTTATATTTAACTTAGGGCGTATGTAAAACGGTAGCAAAGTGCTCTTGTAAGTAAAATTTTTACAGTTCTGAGGTAAATAAAATTTCGCTAGCCCTGAGAGCTAGTAAAATTTTTGACAAAAGCATAGAAATTTGTGACACAAAAAAATTTAATATTTTTTCGAAAATGTAGAAAAAATTTCTTAAAAATAATATTGTAACTTCTGAAAATTAATGAACATAAATACGATGAAAAATAAAATATTAAATAACTGCGACGATGTAATTTCCAAAAGAATTGAAATAAGCAACAAAAAAAAATTTAAGTCAATTCATTTTTAAAAATATAAACTTTTCTTTTTTCTATAGAAACGTTAAATTTTATATTGCCAACAAAAATATCATTTAACACAGCAGTAATATAAAATTTTCCCCAATAGAAAAAATTTATTTAACCATGGTACTTTGCTACCGTTTCACACATGCCCTCAAATGTTAAATTTTTTTAAATTCAATCAGACCTTGAAAATATCTATAAAAATTTTTGGGAAATTCTTTCCCCGTTCGGAGAATTTATTGGTTAAAACAAAAAATTTAAAGTTTATTTGCCCATTTGATTAAAAACTCGATGCGTTAAGATTTTTTACAATATTATTAATCTAGTTGTCATATGCTTTCCTTTGGTGATACTTACATGTATATCGAGCAATTATTTAAGATAGAGGAGATTTCTAAACTTCGCCTTCTCGTGATTTTGTTGTAAAACCCAAAAATGTGTATTAACACATTTTGTACCAAACTGAAAAACACAAACTTCTAACAAAATGTGTTTTTACACATTTTTGGTTTTTACAAACAAATCATGAGAGGGCCAGGCCTACAATTTTTAAATAAAATGCAGTTTCAAAAAGTGTTTTAAACTTTTTTGTTTTATGAAAATTTTAAATGTATTTCCACAAGAAATAAATATTACCAAATAAATTTTAATTATTTGATACGTACAGGATTCGTAGAATGGTAACAAATACCATTGTTAAAAATTATGACTGGTAAGTCTCTTTGTAAAATTAAAAAATGATTTTTTTTTCAGCAATGAACTCAATGAAAATCAAAATAAGAAAGAACGCAACTTGAGCTCAGGATGGATTTACATAAAATTTTGCGAAAAGTTTGCTCAGAACCTTGTTCAAATATAGAATACTTTTTTTCCCCAAAAATATGTAATTTCATCCAAAAACAAATACGATAGAACACAATGCTATTAAAACAGGTGTCAACACAATTTATTTTTATAGATGACAAATTTTTAACTCTACAATTAATGCTTAAAAAACATTTTTCATAAAAAAAAATTCTTAAATTTGACGAAGTCGTGGGCAGTGCTAGTATATAATTTATATAGCTCATATAATTTGTGGTAGTTCTATTGAACAAATTTTTTTTTTTCGGGGAAATTGTGGTGAAAAAATTTATCTACTTGGGAATACTAAACGAGGGAAATCTGGGAACCTTGGTGAGAAATAAATATTTGATTATTCCAAAGGGTAAAATTGCATATAAATTGTGCAAAGGGAGCTATTAGAAAAGCATAAAAAAGTGGATCAAGTCTTCTAAAAAAGGGTTTGACCAAACGTGTTTGTCCCATGCCGCAGTATCCAGCAATTCTATTATAGAAAAGGCAAAACAATGTGCCATTTGACTAAAAGAAGAGGAAGTTTATTCTCTTCTAAGCATAAAAGATTTTAACACTTCTCGAATGAAGTCACCAAAAGATCGCATTACAATTTACTTTTATGCAATGCAGCAAGATACTTTAAATAAATGTTTGCCATAGGTGAACGGTGTTTTTAAAATAAAGAACTATATATAAAATATTTGTTTGCGGTAAAAGGTTTGGATGGCAAAAGACAATTGAAAACTATTCATTAGATAAGCATTTTGTCGAAGAAATGGTAAAATAAAAACGCAAGGTTATCTGCTGAGTGGATAATTCATTCTTTTAAGGCGTACTATAGAAAAATACGTAAATAAATGTCTTTTTTGGAAGTAGGAAGAAGAATTGAAGATTTAAAAAAACTGTAAGCATTTAATTGTATTAAGGTGTGCCGTATTTGCCAATGTATTGGCATTTTGCCGATTTTTTGCTTCAAAACTATCAAGGAAACGATTTTAGTTTTGATATAAAAATGTCGACTTTTCGATAAACTCTTAAAACAAGGTAATTTTGTTTACATAAAAAAAATAATTCTTTTGGATGTCACTACAATACTTGTTACATTTAACAAAAAATTTCTAAAATAATTTCGTTGTTCCCTGAAAAATTGTATCCTTAACAACGAAACTAATTAAAGTAAAATAAAAACATGAGCTAATTAATTCGTTTACACCACATTGATTTAAAGTAAATAGCTTAAATAAAAATGCTGTAAGCTAAGAAAATTTTAAAATTTAGTTAATAATGAAAAAAAAAATAATTTCTTATGTAATCCTGGCCATAACTATGAATTTATTGAACAGAGCAGTGAAAGAAATATTTTTTCTTACAACGAGTGTCGCAGAAGAATTTTATTCCAACAATAACAAGAAGAGTGAAAAATAGCGCTGGCCAATTTGTCTCCAAGTCCAATGGAATAATATATTCCGAAGTACGCGTGCATAGAAAAAGAAAAATAAATAAATTATTGTAATTTTGTGATATTTTATTTTTCATCATCTTTTAGCTGTACAAAAGTAAAGAAAATAAAATTATTGTGGATTATTGTTGTTTTCTTTTTGCTTAGACTCTGATTTTTTTCTTTTCTTTATTGCTTGGACATAAATATTTAGTTTATTTAACATATTCGTGAGAAGTTACTTAAAGAGTTAAGTACGCGGTGGCGAAATGGTGGCGAAATAATTAATATCGGTGATTTAATAATTCAATTGGGTATAAATAAAATTTGCACGATATTTTTTAAAAATGAACCAATTAAAGAGATTTAAAAAATATTAATACAAATATGCCGATTTATTATCAAAATCATTAGGCACCCCTGACTGTATTACATATAGCCAAGGATGGGTTGAGAAATTTCAAACATTTGAACAATTAATTTTTTTAAATGCTGCGCATTTTGGCGCAAGAATTAAAGAATGCTGTAACTGACAGAACATAATATATTCACCAGAGGAAAAAAACCTATATGAAAGTAAAAAAAAAATCATATCACCAAAACTATACAACTTAGGAATATTATTTTAAAAACTTATTTTTATTTTTTCGTACTTTATATATTGGGTGTATACATTTTCTCTCAAGTGCTGCTATAAAGTGCTGTAACTAAAATGTTTTTTTTTATAAAAAGAAAATTTTAGATTTTTAAAATGCTTTAAGTGACACCTCTGTTTTTTTCAAGTAAAACTTAAAAGCTGAAAGTTAAAGTGAATAAATAAAGTGGAAAAAATATTTTTTGTACAAAACGCAAAGATTTGGGTACATTTATTTAATAATCTAGAACTAAATACATTTATTTAATCATTTTTAACTAAATATATACATATATCAACAGGATAAGCTTTTTTATTCTAAAATATTCAGTTTTCTTCATCGGTTTGTGGTAGGCAATCTGCTCCTTTATTGTTATGGTACATTTCCAGAAATTCTTTTGCGCAGTTATTTGGAATAATTTTCTTTTTTAGAAGACTTTTTAAATCATTGTATTTTTGGTAAGAAATCGGTAACTTTCTCACTTCTGTCTACATGTATAGTTCTGAAATTTATTTTGTTTTTGTTTTACCCTTTTCAATACTTATAGTCTCAGGTTCACTTCCTGCAAAAACATTTTTTAACATTTTTGTCTCCCGTTACACTAGACTCATCTTCTAATTCATTTAGTCATAAACTGTCTTCAGAATTTTCTTCATCTATAGAGTCCAAGTAAGATATGTTGAAATCTGATTTGCGTTTTAATTCTGTCCGTTGCGATCTTCTGGATGATTCAATTTTGTCACTACTGTAAGACTGAGACTGTATTATAACGTTGTTATATTGGTTCCTACTTCCAGATATTGGAGAATTGTATTTTATGGAGTAATATGAAATACTTCGAGAATTAACTGGTACATCTTTTAAATGGGTGACACTCACACCCACACTCATATATTTAACAGATACATTGTCGGCATTATCTATTATACGAGATGGACGCTAATTTTCTTTTGTTTGATGCATCTTGCCTGAAAATAATTTCACTCTTAATCTCAGCAGGCTTATTCTTTAACTCTAAGCCATATTTAATTTTCATAAAAAAAACTCCATTCTATTTTTCTACTTCATTATCCTGATTTAATTAATTACCGATATTAATTATTGAGGGTCAAAGCACGTCTCGATGGCCATGTCGCTTTTTTATGAAAATTAAATATTTAAAATATATTCCCGTGTCTTGAATTAAATAATTTGCAAAGTGCCTGTGCATAGAAATAAATAACCGTAGTGTTTTCATCTTTCAACTGTACAAAAGAGCCGAAAAAAAGTCAGCCGTATACAGTAGAGACAGGAAAATAGAATTAGGGTTGGTTATTGTTGTTTTTGCTTAAACTTTGATTTTTGTCTTTGCTTTATTGTTTGGACAAAAATCTTTAGTTTATTTAAAATGATTGTCAAAACTTTCCTGAAGAGTTAAATAAGCGGTAACGAAATGGCCATTAAGATGAGCTTTGACCCTCAATAATCAAGATCGGTAATTAATTTATTTGGGATAATTAAATAGAAAATAGCACGAAGTTTTTTTTATGAAAATTAGATACTTATTTACTTTGTTATGCTTAAAATCAAATTCGCGTTAAGGATATTTTTATATAAAACAAATCTATTGTACTGCAAATAAAAACAGACTGAATTTAATGTACTAATTTTTTTTCTTTGTTTTTAGCTAAAAAATTTTTTTGAGGTTCTGTTTATTTCCTTCAGCTTTTTTTTTATTTGCGTTTATTTTTATAGCAGTCTTGGTGCATGTAATCGAGTTTGGATAAATGCATTTCTCACTCATAAGCACAAAATAAGAACTGATATTCTTACACGTATTAGGAGTAACAACTTGAACTTCTAAGAGAACACATAGAAACTAATGGTTAGTTAACCCTTTCGGGACGGAGTTTTATTTTGCAAACCAAATTATGTTTGGTAAATTTTTTTTCATATTCTAAAAGGTATGATAAAAGTATTATGTTCTCCATACTTAAAAATTTTAAATTCGTCCTTTTATCGTGGGACATATAATCCCAACAAGTATTTTCATTGGGCATAAAATCCCAATCAGTGTTCTCGAAGAGCGATTCGAAATTAAAAAGATAAATAAAATATAAATATTATTAGATTTAGATAAAAGTTTACATTTATTTTTAACATTTTAAGAATGCAATTAGGTATTTATTTGTGGAATGGCCCAAAACACTTGTAACATAAGGCGTTGTTACAACCTGAGCATATCATCTTTGTTCGCTTTTCTATGCCAAGTGAAGAACAGCGGACACAGCGATAACGCTTCTCTTGCTCTAGTGGCAAGTGGTCTCCAATATTGATGCTATCCGTTTTTGGACGTTTGGGAGTTCTACCTCCTTGCGGTGAAAATAAAGAAAAAAGACAGTTTAAAAATTGCTGATTTAAATAGGATTTGGCGCTCCTACTGTTAAACTGTTTCAAAGCTTATTTCATAAGAAGAGCTTTTGTGTTCAATTCAACGGTAATTTATGACAGTTTGAGATTGTTAGTTACGGTGTGCCTCAGGGTTCCATACTAGCACCACGTCTTTAAAATATTTTTATGGTTGATTTTTCTAATGTCATGCTCTGTTATTTGCTGATGATTATTCCTATAATGATTCGCCTACTGAGACCTTTAAGCAAGTCCTCAATTATCTCAATGTGCTAAAACGTGATTGGGGGGTAAAAATAACAACTTCTTAATCTGAAGCTATCTGCCTTCGTAATGTCTCTAAAAAATATAAATATTTTGTTGTACCTGGAAATGAAAGACTAAAACTTATACTTAATGGAATTGAAATTCCCTTTACTACAAATTTAAAATATCTTGGAGATCATTTTAACAATTTTATGAAGTTTAACAATCATGATAGAAATGTATTGAGTAAATCTTTTAAAATATTAGGATCCTTTGCAAACTAAACTTTTATTATACAAAACAAGTATAAGGCAATGTTTTCTTCATGGCTTTCCGATTTGGTTTAGTATTTCGTCAAGCATAATTAAAGAAATGGAAATACAAGAACTAAAAGTTTTGAGATATTCTAAATATGGCATTTGAAAGAATTAAGCACAATTAAAGTAGATTAACATTCCAAAGCTTTCAAATAATAAATTTTCATACTGATTATTATTGTTTTTTCAGTTAAAAATTAAAAAGACATCTTAGAATTAAGTATGTATTGTTGTTTGCTCTTTTTACACTCTATAACCGTTCAAACTACAACTGCAAACTGATTTTTTTTATAGAGAAATTAATGTTTCAAAAGAATAAATAAAAATATTAAAATTATTCATATCGTTTTTATTCGAAATGGTTGCATAAATAGAACAATTTACAACTGACAATTGAATTTGATATAGATGTCAAGAATGGTTGCAGCGGACCAGAAAGTGCACTTCATTCTGCTTCTATTTATATTTTACTGATCGCTTAACAATTTGTCACAATCAGTTATTCATTTATAAAAACAATTCAAACAAAATACAATCTTAATGTTGCAACCTTTTTTACGCGTTTTCTATAGATAATAATTTTTTCTTCTTCAAAATTCTTTTTTGAATCGAAAATAGCTTTAAAAAAAAGTAGCATTATAATAGGTTTATGTTTAGTATTGGGAATAAAACCATCGACATTAAATTAGATTGCATTAATTTACTTAAGATCAGTTGAGTATGTATCAAAACTGCGTTTTTTGAAGTGACGACATGTTGAACCAAAATACTTATTATAAAAAACAAAAACAGCTGTGAAGGCAAGTCCTTATAGTAACAAACAAAACTAACATTTTTGATTGATTCCCTTTATCCTGTTCGTGTGACTAGTTACATTGATTCGCTTGAAAAGTGCGGACATGTCTTTATTCCTTGCGATACTAATTACTTAGAGCAATAAATAATATAAGAAATAAAAAAGCTTCGTTAACTAGAGTTCTTGTTGTATTTTCGGCCGATCGCATAGTTTAGTAAATTACGTCTTATTCGTTTAATGATATTTCGCCTGTAATACAGACAAATTCTTTGCGTCTTCTTAAAATTTTTTAAAAACTTAAACAAATATGAACTTAACCAAAATTAATTTCAATATATTTGCTATAATACACAATGTGCTATTATTTTTCAACTTCAAAATTTTGAGCCAATTTAGATCCCCAAAATCTAAAAGCTTAGGATAGTAGAAGAAAAATCCTAGCTGGGTTTTAATTATAAGCTACGATTTTTTTAATTCACTTTGGATTTTTTAGACAAGGAGGAGGTTTATAGCAGAGAACTGCAAGAGTGTCTGTTTTTAATACTCTAAGTATACTCATCTTAAATGCGGTTGCGGTGTGATCGCCACCGCATGTCTTTTGTGCGAGTATTTACTATACCCATTCCGCTTGAGTATTGATGAGTTTGAGTCTTTAGCATACTCAAGTAAAATGTTTGCGATGCTGGCTTTACTTTATTCGTACTCATACTCACAACAAACACCAAGAGAGAGATTTTAACGTGTGTAGTGAGAGGAAAACAGAGTTATCAGATCAGAATTATTAAATCAAACACAATATCAAAAGTCGCCAATTTCTAAATTAGCTAACATACATACTTCTTTGAAATTATGAAAGTTTATTTATTATATAACAGAAACTAAATTAAATAGAACCCGTAAAATTCGACATATTTTCATTTATTAAAAACGCAACAAAAGTTTACTAATAACTCAAGAATAGTTCATTGTTTATTATATTACGTTTTTGTTAGGGTTTTTTTTTAAGTCACACAGGAGAGAAATTTAAAAATTCCATTCGTTAAGCAAATGGATTTTTAAAATTAATAAATAGCAATAATTATATTTAACAAAATAAAATATGTAAACTAAAAACTTTATTTTATTTATTATTATTTATGAGGTCTAATGACATTCAACAAGGCGCATAAACTGAAAATATTTGTTCATAAAAAATAGCAACAAAATAAGTATACCTGCTTTAAATAGTGTACAAAAGCTGTAACTTTAAGCGGTTTTTATTGCATTTTATTCATTAAATATGTGTTGTATTTCATACGTATGAAAACGGTTGTTGCCTGTTTTTCTGCTTATAATGTTTAAGCAATAGATTTGATCAATTTTGTTTTTTTTTTATTGTTTATAAATAGATCTGCATACAATGCAGTATTTCATAAAACGGCAGTAAAAAGCTTTAATAGGGTAAAAATGTGGCAACGTTGCTTACAAATAAAGAGAAAAAATTCTCGCGTACGAGTATAAAAAATACTTAAAATTCTGATTGCGATATTTTTGATACTCGTTTTTACAAGAATGGGTAAAACAAACACCGCAACCAGCGTTGCCAAAATGATGATTTTATCATATTTTTGATGATTTTTGAACCAAAATATGATTTGATGATTTATTTTCTTAAATTATGATTTCTAATTTATAAAAACTATGATTTTTGTATTTCAAGTGCGTAGTACTGTCATTGTAATTGTACTGCGTAGTGAAGTTAAGTTTTGTATCAGCTTGTTGTAAAAAAAATAAAAATTTTTCAAAGCTCATCCTGTCAAATACATAGAATGTATGAGAAAATTTTTGACAATTTTATACAAACAGAATCTGTGAACATGAATATCAATAACGATCTTGACTTTGAAAACAAATGTCTATTTCTACACAAGGAAAAAGTCTATCTGGGTGTTTTTGTTAAACAAAAGATTTCTAGCTTAAAGCTCACTGCAAATGACAAAAAAGAATTTATTGAAAATTTTATGACATTTTACATTGAGTTATGTGAACAAATATTAAAACGTTTTGATTTTAACGATACGTTTTTAAAAGAGCTCTCATGTCTTGACCCTTTGAAATTTATAAATAGAAATATTAATTCTCTGAGAGGTCAATTTTCCAAATTTAATTAGTGAAAAGGATATTCAAAATTTAGATAACGAATTTAGAGAACTCCGTTTATAAAATTCAGTGATGATTTTTTAATTCTATATAATCTTAGCTGCTAGGAATTTTGGTCAAAAGCTTAAAAAATAATTCGTGCTGAACACCTTCCAGCTTTTCCGATGTTGTCAAAATTTTTTCAAAACTTAATAAGTCTTCCCATTTCTTCAGCAAATGTCGAACGAATATTCTCAACAGTCAATTTAAACCAAACTAAATATAGAAATAGATTAGATAACAGCACTCTTAAAGGTTTCTTATACGCAAAAAATTACTTAGCAATAAGAAACTGTTCCTGCTATAATTTAAAAATTAACCAAGAAATTATAAAAAATATGAAACTCTGTATATATTATAGTAAAACTTCGTACACTCTTACGAGTAACAATAACATTTTTAATATATAAAACGTATGTTAATATATGTATTTTAATTATAATTTTTAAATAATATTTTGTATAGAAAAATTATGATTTTTTTCTATAAAATATGATTTTATTTTCTGCATATGATGATTTTCTTCCCAAAGCTTCTGGCAACGCTGACCGCAACTTTTGATTGCGGTGTTTAAAATACTCGAGTATGAAAAGTATAGAGTAAGTATGCGGTGTACTCATGGTTGCGGTGTACTCGTGCAGTTCTCTGGTTTAAAGCTCATTTTTCAGGGAACATGTGCTGATTCGTAAGTCTATGTCTCGCAAACTATTCGAAATATTGCTGTCTCTCTTCAGCAAATTTTCACCTCATAATTAGATCTAAAAATTTTGCCTTGTAATGATTCCTTCACAAAGTTATATTCCCACAAATTTATCAAAAATTCCATATAGTAGCAATAAATCACTTTCACCTGTATATTTATAGAAATTAAAAATGCTATGTTTGATGCAAAATAACGACATGTCAAAAACTTTACATTGTTTTGGTTGCACGTTCGAATTAAATTAATTTGGGGAATTTAAATATTGCAGCATACATTGCAGGAAGAAAAAGTTGATATCGAAAAGTGTTGGAAGCTGAACTTGTTTTGTTACGATTGTATATGTTTGAACCCAAACGTTAAATGAAAAAACAAAAAATAAATATTACAGGTGAATTTAGGAAAAGGTACCAGTGGGACTTATTCGATTGTTCATGGACACCAGATGTAATATGCAGACCTAGTTTTTGTTACATATTTAACTGGATAAATAGAAAACACAGCCCACTCACTGCCTTATGCAGCACTAGTAATATGGACTGCTCCAAAGGGACACGATCAACATACATGCTTCGAAAAAAATGTAAAATGTTGTGTACTTTCCTGATCCTTATACTTCTCTGCTACAAGAACATTCTAAAGCCAACCCTGCCAATAAGACCATCGAGTCCAGATAGAGCAACTGATTCCCCGCTAAGATTTAGAAGTGTCTTTATATTTTCCATTATCAACAATAAAAATCAATGAAAAATTTTACGTTTTTTTTACAGTTTTGCTGTTTTGAGTAAGATGTTGTTGTTTTTTTTTTAATTTTATCTCAAGGTAAAATTTTAAGATATTTAAGATCTTGAAGATGTGGCGAATAGTTCACGAGATATAGGCTTCAGTACATATTTTTTAAAAATGGTACTAAAATCCTCCCCCAAGTCGAAAATTCCAAAACCAATTTAAAAAAATAAACCTCAGCTAATAATTCAAAATCCAGCTAGGGTTTTTCTTCAACCATCATAAGCTTTCAGATTTTGTGAGTCTTAATTAGTTCAAGACTTTAATGCTACACTGTGATTTCAAACAGTTCAACTAATAATTTCAAGTTATTGTCTTTTTCTATAAACATTAAATTTATAAATTATTGTTCTTATTATCAATGTTTAAAAATGTTCGTAGGAAGTATTTGACAAACTAATTCCCCATTAGATGTTAAATCGGTAAAAAATTAAAAACTGTTGCTGATAGTTTAGTGTCTTTATAAAAGTCTCAATCAAAGTAATTTTATCTCTCGTTTTGTTTTGATAACTATAAACAAAATTATTCACTTAAAAAATAATTAATAATCGGTTTAAACACAAAATGACAATTAAATCATATCTAAGGCTTTTAAATAAGTTAAGAGGTAAACGTACGTGAACGTGAATGTGAATATTTATTTCAGTTCAATAACATTTTTAACACAAATACGTAACATTGTTGCTTTATAAATGCATGACGCAGTGTGCAACGAAAAAAATTGTAATCTATTTGAAAAGTCCGGTCTTGCAAGTCCCCATTAGTTTTAATACTTGACAAAATTCCATTATTTTTAATTGGTATATCTGTTCTATTCTTTACTTTAATATTGAAGCAGCGATTATGATAAAAATTGTACCATTTTAAAAATATTTATTGGACATGTGGCTAGTGTACACATATTTCAAACAAATTGGCTTACAAATTTTGGTCATATCAATAAATATGTTTACTAAATATTTTTTGAAATATTCATGTGAAATTAAATTCATAGCAGATTAAATTCGCCGTCATTTGTGCAGTAAAAGTTTAAAGTTTAGCGTAAGTTATAATCGGGCTACCTTTTTTTGCGTACACTATTTGTGCACTCTTTTTCCAGAAGTCTCTTTATACCCTTCACCACGAAAAGTGGAAAAAAGGGTATATATATCTAAGTTTGTCATTTCGTTTGTAATTTCCATTTCCGACGCCATAAAGTATATATATTCTGACTTCTTATTCAAAGCAAAGTCGATTTAACGATGTCCGTATGTCCCTCCGTTTTAGTGTTGAAATCTAATTTGACAAAGTAACTAAATCAGCTTGAGATATTTAAAATACGCCAATCAATCAGACATGGTGTGAAAACGGGTGCTATTGAAAATCAGCCATATCGGTCTATGTCCTTCAAAGCATCGGGCAAAACCCCACGTCTGCCTCTAATTTTCCCATATTATTAAAAACAATGAAGCAAGAAATAAATATGTGGCGCTCGCCCATATTTTTCGAGTTTTGGGCCTCTGAACTTTTCAAATTTTTTAAAATATCAATATAGGTATCAGGTACTAGATTTACATAAATGGTGAAGGTTATATAAGATTCGGCATAGCCGAATATAGTACTCTTACTTGTTTTTGGTTCGTTTCTTTAAATATTTCCACATTATTAAAAACATCAAGCGGCAATGATATTAATATATTTAAAATCAAAATTAGTTAAACGTTGTGACAAAGTATTTTTACCACTTAATTTGTCTGAACTAATGGAACGACTCTTTAAGAGAAAATGAAGAATTTCCGCGCATACCTTTAAATATAAGTCCATTATGGGATTCAGTTGAAAATTGTTGATTAAATTTTCAAGAATTAGATAATATGATATCTTTGACAAATTTGCTTGCGTTAAGAAGTACCTAAAACACCGAGAAACTAGAGATAAGAAAAATTCTGTAGTAATTGTGATTAAAAATGTGTTGAACTGTTTAAAGTTTTCGAACAAAAAAAGTTTTTCTAACTAAAACCTTTTGATGTCTTACGACTTCTATTAGATTTTGTAAGAAAGATATTTAATGAGAATTGTTGTGATTGTCAAAAAATCCAACGTAACATACATTTTGCTTCTACACTATCACACTTCAAGTAGAATGAATATTCCCAGCAAACTATAAGAATCCGAAAAAAAAACTTTACCAGCTTATTTTTCGTGTCCTTTGCGTCTATGAAAAGTACAAAAAATAATCATTTATCATCCAAAAACTTGCCGAAATTAGGGATTTTTTGTTCTAAACTGGTTCAGATCAATTTATTTTAAAAACGGCTAGGTATTTTTTATAGCTTTTTTGTCTCTTAAATTTATAGCTCTAAGATACACATATTTGGGTGTCATAGTCCCTAGTTGGGTTCTTCTAAGAGTCTTTTTTCGAAGTGTTCATTTAATGATTGGCTGGGTTATGAGCAGCAAAACAAACCTGATAAAATGAAAAATCATAGTGTTTAAAAATTTTTTTTAAAATGAATATGTAAAATGCCTGGCATATACATTATATTTTCTATCACGCTATCACACTTTATATATAATACTTAGGTATTCGACAAATCTTTATACTCAGTATTATAATGTGAAACGGGCTAAAGATGTTATTTATTTTGCCCTGCCTGCATGTAGCTTGCCAACAGAATGTATTTCATTTGGTCTTCCAAAAAATTAAGTAAAAAAAAAGTAAAAAATTAAACTTTGGAATCGTATTAATAATAGAATGCAAATTTGAATTAAATTTTTCCAAATTTAAAACATTATTTATTGAATAGGCCTGATGTTTAAAAAAATATATACTTTCAGTGGATACGTATTAGATGAAGGTAGTGTTAACTGAATATTGTAGTTATTCTTAGCTAATTATTTGAATACCCTTGTTTAAAATAAACGCTGCAGGGGAAATTGGTCATCCTATACACGAGGCACTTCCTGGTCATACAATCACTCAATTTTTTGTGATTAAAATTGTCCGTCACTATACATAATTTTTTTCAAAGAGCTTTAAAAATCATTATATTTTTAAACAAAATTTAATACCAATAACATCTGACTTTGGAAACAAGTTTAATTACAAACATTTTATAAGCTGCATTATGAACTTTGATAAACGAATACCTGTAACACCAATAATTGGTTTTAGTCCATCAAAAAATTACATTTTAATTTAGTACCAAAAGCGCTACTAAGGCTCTTTAACATAAAATTATTGCTGCTAGAAAACATGTGGCGGCAAAATATAAAATTGCATTACTCAAATGATTATTTGGCTATGCAAAATATTTTAGATTAAACTTAAAACTACGAAAAAGTTTTTTTAGTGACACGATTTTTCTTTAGCATTCAAGCAAAAAAAAAAAAAAAATTATAATTTTTAGCACTATTTTGACATCTATTAAGCTCTGTGATTTTTTTAAACCGCTTGCAGTGGTAACAAAATAATTCGTACTTCTGGCACAAAACATTGTTTGAGTAGAGGTCATCCCCTGAGTGGTGGTCCGAAATAAAAAAGTACCAAAAATCACTACGTATTTTTAGGAGAGACTCAGCTTTAAAAGTTTTATAACTTCTTTTAAAATTTTCCCAATCTTTAAAAATGAAACAAAAAATAAAAAAAATGCTTTCACGCCATGCGTATATATTTTTTACAAGTGCATATTTTTTGCCTCTTACGATTTTGTTGAATAGTTTTTTAACTTCTTTGAATTTAAAAATTTGCCATTTAAGTTATCAAAAACCTTAAAGTTTTTCTTGGATAAGAGTTAAATAATCATTCTACAAGGTGTCTATACCTAGTACTTTTAATTTCGACTACTTTTGTTGTTTTAGGTTACTAGATCAAACTTTTCTTTTCATTTTGTTGTGTACTGTAATTTGATAAATAACAATTTTGGATGTTATCAAAATGAGAATTTTTTGTATATTCATTACATTTCGGAAAGGTTTTTTATTCATTCACATTCTTTCCCAGAATTGTAAGTTATATTAAAGTATGCCCACTACCAAACACACACAAGCATACACACGTGCGTACATACCCAGCAAGCAAGTATTGAGATGGTAATGCCCATACAAATCTATTGCAATATGATTCTAATGTTGTATTCAAGTGAGAGTTTTGATGAAGATAATATTATTGTTTGTTCTTCGTTAATTTTTTTTAAATTTAATTTTAAAATCTCTCCAATCCTACAAATACGACACATTTTAAAATTTATACTTTGAAGAACTCTTTGTCCTTATTTTTGCCGTCCATCGCTGTTTCTAATTTCTGCTTCAATAGAATTCAGCTTCGTCTTGATTTGTTCACATTCCTCTTTCAAATCATCACCACTAGGGCACCTAGGAAATTCTTTGGCCAAACTGGGATTACTTTCAATCCGTTGTATTAGCAATTAAATTGTTTTTTGGTGGTAACTTTAATTTCTTTCCATTTTTTGCATCCAGTCGTTAACAAACAATAGTGCCGTTTTTTGTCCATGTTAATACCAAAATATTATCGGTTGCTATCAAAGGTTGGCAATATTGTCAACAGCAATGCGATGTCAAATTATCTTAAAAATATAAGTTTTAGTCCCAATGTTGAACTATACATAATCTTAAATTAAGAATTAAACAAGAAAGAGTACTATATTCGGCTATGCAGAGCCTTATATTCCCTTCACCATCTAGCTTAGTAAAGTACTGCATATATATAATTTAACATAAAATGACATCGGCTCTTAATGGCTTAAGCATTTTTTAAAAATGTTTGTATTTTCTTAAGTACCTCATCAGAAGCTTTTAAATGATACCCATATTGATATTTAAAAAAATTGGAGTAACTTTAAAAGTAGAGGTAGGCGTTGTGTTTTGCCTGCTGCCTCGAAGGACATGGACCGATCATGCTGACTGCCAATAGCACCTATTTCCTCACTATATCTGTTCGGTTGACACATTTGCCGAGGAAAACTTGATTTCAACACAACACGGACCGACAGTTAGACTGACAGAGGGTCATCGCTCTTTCGACTTTGCTATGCATAAGAAGTCAGAATATATATAATGAAAAGGTTAGTTATACCCTTTTTCCACTTTTTGTGGTGAAAGTTATAAAAATGGTTTTAAAATTTAAAAAGTTAATGGAAAACAAGCATTTATTTTAAATGTTTGTTGGGTACACATACAAATATTGTATTCACAAAAATTAAAACGAAAAAAAAAAATATTTCTGCGCGTGAGCTATGGTGTAAATGTATGAGTTCGTACTTTAAGTATAAAAAGTTCATAATTATGTTCGAAATGGATAATATGCTTGTTCTTTTATTTTAAAATATTTCATTTCGACGTTTAAATGTACATTAAAAAAAGTTAAAACATATAAAAAGTTTAGCTGTGTCGAATCCTAAATACCCTATTTTAAGAAAACAAAAATATAAATTTGTAGTCAACAGTCACATGGTAATTAATACTAAGAACATAACATTAACTTGTTTTGCTTTTAATAACAGTAACGATTTAGAAAGGCTAATGGATATCACTTATTTATATTTACCTGCGTTATTTGTGCTTCTTGCCGCTCTCATAAAAACAATTAAAAATAAACTAATATGTATTTTACACGACGGCTTTTTGCATGAAACTAGTTTTTTGAAATTTTTCTTTGTTGGCAAGAGGTGTGAAGACATAAGCGGGTGGACAAAATGGCATGGTTTGAATTTTGAGGGGATTTTTCTGCACTTGCTTTATGTACGTTCGCTGCGTATGGTATGAAAGTAAAAGCAAAATGTGAAATTTCTGATTCCATGAAAAAATTTAATAGCATAAGGTCACGATGAAACTCGCTAAAACTTTTAAACAGAACTGGAAAAAATGGCATGAAATAATCGCATGTGTAAATTTAGACTAAATAGGTATTATTTGACACTTCTCTTAAAAAAAAACTTATATTTTTGTTGCAGTTTTGCGTTTTTTGTTGTTGTTAATTTACGCTATGTACCAGCATTGGCGTAGATAGGCTTGTTTATTTTTGTATTTATGAAGAAACTAGACTTCTAGAAATATATTGAAATAATGAGATCCTTCTTAAGACTCCTTAGATTGCAAGCATATAGCCAACCGAATGTTATTATGTTAGAAAATAAGCCCATAATGCGCAACGCAAAGTAACACATAACTGACATGACATAGCTAAATAAAAGCGCCACCTTTAGGTTTTGACCAGTAATGTTAACTCATTTTATTTTATTAAACCTACTGTGGAGAAATATAATTCTTGCAGCCTAAATTCGAGGCTGCCGTAGTCTAAGTGGTAAACACGTTGACTACAAACCAGCTGCCCTGGGTTCAATCCTTGCGGTAGTCAAAAAATAAAAATGTTTTCTTCTGTTTAATGGTATATATACATATTCAGTTCTAAAATTAAAAACATGCAGCCTCCTTCGTCGGTACTTCTCTATAGCATATTCGCCGGCGAATATCATCTATCCCTTTCCTAAAAGAATGTAGCACGGTTGCGAACTAAGTAGGTATTGATGCCTGAAGTGCTACTTCTCTTTAAAAAAAAAAAAAAATTTGCTTGTACGAAAAAAAAACCATTATAAGCATCTGGAACGGAATTAAATTTTGGCATGATTAATTGTTATTTCTTTCCTTTATTTGAGTGATAATGAAACTAAATCGGACCTGTTTGTTGTGTTACAAACTGAATGCAGAGGCACAATGCTCACTGCGCATTTTATACTGTTAGTTTAAAAAGCTCAAAAAATAAAACGCACAAAACTTTATAAATATTCTACTACACACATACATATTTACGTTAATTTAACCAAACGTCGGTTTGTTGCCCTTTGCGTAAATTTTTAATGGTGGGAACGTCAAAGAGTCGGTGGTTTGTTTTATTTTATTATGTTTTTAGTTTTAATTTGTTGTTGCTGTTTTATTATACATTTCTTAGTTAGACATTCATTTCTTAAATGAGCGATTTTTTTTACAAACTTTTCCCTGTTTTTTTTTCAGAGAGTGCGTGTTTTTATGTATAAGAAAAAGCATTGTATTATTAATGTATGTGTTTGTGTGTTTATTGTTATAGTTTTGTTGTAAATAATATATTGTTTTTGTTGTCTGGCTTTTTTGTTGGCTTAGGCTTGGAGAGTTCGTTCTTTTATTGTTGTTTGTGTAGATGTAGTTGTAACTGAATGATGTACATATATTTGGGTATGTTGTTGTTGGTTCAATAACCGCCAAAATTTTTGAAGGCCAAAATAATACAAGATTTTTTTTTTCAATTCACTAAGGCATAGTATAACTTGCTTGTGTTTAGCACTCTATACCACACTATACTGGCTACCATGAGAATAACAATGATAAAAATGTAAGACATTTCTGACATTTATAAAAAAAATTGTTCATTTCATTTTTTCTTTAAAGAACTTAAATGTTTTAAATTAATAAAAAAAAATTTATCTTTTCTTGGTTGTTGTACGCTTTTGTATCGATAAGTAAATAGGTCTTTGGTTTCGGTATTAATTTAAGAGGCGTGTGATAAATCCTCCAGATTATATCCATAACTGTTGTTTGAATCCAATATCATTTGTTAAGGTAAATAACCGGGTTGTGCGTCATTTTATGGTACAATATATTTTGATCTAAGCAATATACTATACATATATATATATATATATATATATATATATATATATATATATATATATATATATATATATATATATACATATATACATATATATGTAGTTCAAAAACTCTTCTTGTCATTGGTTTTTTAGATTATTAACTGTAGCCCAGTTAGGTTTTAAGTACATAGTTCTTATTGCTATAGGTATGTCAATCTGGATCACTGATCATACCTTTTTGAAGGTAGGAACCTGTAGGAACCTGTTGCTGTTTCACTTATTTTAAAGCACTGAAGTCAAAATTTCTCGAGGTTTTTTGCTTTCAATTTAACAGTGGCCTATCTACAGGACGTAATACGTACATAAATACGCATATAAAGAGTATTTTTTACGCATAAAAGACCTTCAAGTTATAAAAAATAACACTCAAAATTAAATGTTTTCGTATTATTTTCAGTGAACTCTGGCACATCATTATGAATATTCAACGCTATCAAATCATCCAAGTTTACTTTGAAAATCAGTCATCAATTCGAGCAACTCATAGACGACTTCGTGATTTTTATGGTGCATATACTCGTGCTTCTGAACAAGCCATCCGTCGAACTGTGAACTGTAAGCCTGAACCGACTTTATCGAGGTTTCGGCTAAACGATTTTAATCGAATTTGTAACTTTAATAGGTCCTCATCATATCTGTTTTCGGAGGTAGGGCATAGATGAAGACAAAGAGAAAAGGCAGACATTTAGATATTTATATTAAGGATAGAATTTTCTATGTTTTAAGTCTTAAATAAGAAGGAATTGGAAAGGGTAGTGGAGGAGAAGACACATGAGCTCTTTTATTTTAACCGATCTAAAAAAATCAGTTTGAAAAATAGTGATCTCCTGATATATAGATTTGATGTATTTACACAAGTTCGAAGTAGATTTTAATAGTAAATTACGCAGTGCCTACAAAGGCCCTAAAATTAGACCTAGGCAACGCCGGGTCTATAGACTAATTTTTGATATATCAAAGCAACGATTATTCTTTTTTAACGCACGTACACATTTTTTGAAGGACCTGTACTCTTTTGTGACTAGACCACAAATGCAATAGATATAATTTTTTGTTTTTTTTTCATTGCATTTCGTATATCTTACGAGTAGTGGTCAAGAAATCTTCACAGCACTACGTGTAGTTGGAGGTGTGGCGTTGTTCTCAATTGCTTTTCTTGACTAACCTTGCACTCTTTTTAGCGCAACCACTTTAATTGTGTGTTTCATATCATTTCTATATTAATTAATTCCGAATTTATATCCCGTACTAGAGTTTACAACCCAGGCGTTACGCTAATGCAGGTGTAAAACAAAGTGTTTCATGTGCGTACAAAGATTCAGTTTTCTTTTTTCACAAAAAGCAAATGTTGTCTCAAGCAACTTGTTATTGACTGTCGGAGTATTGAAAAATTCTACGTTGTTACTTGAAACATGGGATGTTTGTCGTTCTTATTGCTCCTTGATTGATTTTGTTAAATCATATTGACATTATTTCAGCTTAACCTAAATATGCGCTTGAAGCGAAATGCAATCTGGCGCATAGCTTTTGCTCTGATTTGTCATACCTAAATAATAGCGTCGAGTTTGTGTTTTGAACTGTTGTGTTAACTCATGTTATTTTTTAAAACCCACTACATAGAAACATAAAAAAAATTTGATAAACCCGCTAGATTGCCATGAAAATAACTAAGTTGCCATTACTTGTCAACAATGAAAAAACAAAACAACAAAAAAAGCAGCCAGTTTCATTTCCTAACGCATTGTGTTTAAGCCGCGATTGCGCTCTACGTACTAATTTAGGATTGGCTCAATGCGAATTAATTATAAGTTGGCCGCACGGCTACAAAAACAAAAATCGTATGTAATTTTGTAGTTGCAGAGCACCTCATTTTGACAATATGGTTGAACTTAAGCAAAAATCAGTTGGGCTACTAAGACCACCTGTTAATTAATTTGCCTTGGTTTAGCTGTTTCATTAAAAATTATATTTGATATCAGGTATCGTGCTTAATGATTTTATTCTTGTTGCTGGTGGGCCATAATTCTTAGTCTATTTGATGATACGCAATTGTTATGCTAGTGGTTTGACATGGGAATAGAAAAAGGTCTGAAACGCTTTTGCCTATGTTTTCTACTAGTTCTTACACTTTCGGTTTTTTGTATTGCGCTATCCTATTGTGCCATTGTACTTAATAGTCTTTAAGGCGTGGTGCCATAAGGGCTTTTCTTTCTTAGCTTTGTTTTAAAGGGTATAATTAGGAGTGTAAGTGTGTAGGTTTCTTTGTTTTCATTAATACTTTGACTGTTTTAAACGAAATATTTATACATTTTGGTCGTGCTATTCCACAAATAGGTGTCTAAATGAAATGATAAATAGCTGAGAAAATTATTTTAATAGACGTATTGACGCGATACATTTAGAGTAGACCATACTGTATGATTTGTATAGTTCATTCACACTTAAGAAGTAACTTGTTGGTATTTAAATTTGGAGTATAATTAATTAAATAAATAATAAATGCTTTGATTGCTTTTTTACGCACTTTTTAAGCTTTTGCTTTCGTTCTTTATAGTTTTTATGTTTAAAAGAATTACATGTACATGTGCTTTAATGGGGTTCTTTATCTTTTGAATTTGTTTTCAGTTGTTTCTAGTTAGTTTTTATGATTACCTTCTGTCATATAAATTTTTCAGGTTTTAAAAGTTTTTTATTTCTATATTTTATTTTCAATTTTTACTTTTAAGCGAAATTTACATACATATTTAAGTTTAAAGTTATCAAATATTTAGTTGATTTTTTATGGGCTTTTTAAAACCCTTTAATTAAAATTATTTTGCGTTTTTTCAATGTACATGGTATTACAATTGTCGTTCTTTTTTGTTTCTGCTACGCTGTAAAATAAGGTAACACAATGTGATAATGTTTTATGTCAACAACAATTTTACTTGTCTCTTTGTTTCACATTTAATATCGTTTTTTTTTAACGATCGTTAAATTTAAATCACTTTTTAATCAGTAAAAAGTAAAATTAAAAACTGAGACCACAAATTGTCTCAGCAATAAAGAAATCTTACGATGTGAATAAAAATTCTTGTGTAATTAAATTATGCTACAACGTAAAAATTACTTAATTTAAATCTGAAGGCTAAGACCGACAAATATATAAGTGTTCCTACAATAAACAAAAAAAATTTTTTTTAGAATTTAAATGTCAAGGTCGAGCTAGATTCTGGTAAAAAAGCATAATCGCGCATTTAACCTGGAAAAATAAAACGGCTCCAATAAGAACTTTGGTATTATACAAGTCCTGTAAACCACTTGAAACTTTTGTTTAAAAGGAGGTCAGGACTTCAAGAGAACTAAATACAATTAAAAATTATCTAATAAAACAGTGTCGTACTAAAAATAGGATGTAATTACTATAAATAAGTTAAAGTAAATAGATTGACTTTTTCGAAAAGAAAGCATTTTTTCATCATAATAATGTTCAATCGTATCGACAGAAAACACCAAACATGAGCAAATTTTAAACCACAAAGTTGTAATTTGCCCTCGTAAGAAACAAAAATATCACGTATATAAAATATATGGTTGTACAGTATCAACATATCATTATGTCAAGCAAATTATAAATTTCTTAAAAATATATTTAATTATGGTAATTAATATTTGCCATACTCATAAAATATTATCCCAGATTTGAAATTTATTTCAGGACAAATTTGTATGGAAAATTTGTAATAAAACACATTTCAAAATTATTTTAATTTTTATGAATATGACAGTATAGTGGCATGCCATAGTGTCCAAGGACATAATGTTATCAAGCAATTATGTTTTTAGTTTTAATTATTTCATTTGTGTAGCATCATCAGGAAAAAACATATGTTTTTCATCTATGTAAATCTAGTTTTGTGACAAAAACCAAATATTAGGATGACAGCGAATTAAAAATAAAAAAAAAAAAATGGTGCTGAATATATATAATTTTACATAAAAATGCTATCGGCACTTATTGGGTTAAGCACTTTTAAAAAATTTTAGTTGATTGATGTTTTTATATATTTGATAATTTTAAAGCCCCTTAACTAGGAATATATGGGCGAGCGCCAATTTTTTCACTTGATGTTTTTCATTTATTTTTTAATTCTTTATCGATCCACATATTTTAGAATAAGATCGCTACATCCCTCAGCAGCATTCTTAGCATCTACATATCTACCTTAGTTTGTGTACATTGTAAACATTATCTATTACACAACTAACTTTATAAAGATGAACATGAGGAGTAGTCCTATGAAGCCAAAATATTTCTTTGCTGTTTCCTGTTACAATTGTTGTTACTTTGTACCAACCTTCTGTAAGTCGCAAATAAAATAAAAATTTTATTTTAAATCATTCTTACTTGTTTTCTCACAACATTAAAGATGCTGTTTAAGTATTATATTAAAAATATTTAGAAAGTAAAATGGAATTCAGGCTAAAATTAATTTATTTAGTTTTTTTTATAATTAAGAAATTTTAAACACACCGGAATATTAAAAATTTTTTTTTAATATATTAAAGTTATAGTTTCTGCTTATCCGATTTATGTATTTATGAAAAACAAAATAAAGTATTGAAAAAGAAATTCAAGATCCTGTGGGTTTTGCCATTTTTTTAAGTAAAGCTTTTATTCTCTGTCATGTAATTGGGAAGGTGCAACAAGTGTATGTCTGTTTCATATTTCTTGTGGAAGCTGCTCGTAATCTTCAGTTATATATTTTTTTGAAATATATATTTTCAGTTGGATTGTATACGATAGTACGGATCATATGGATTGATTGAAATAATTTGTGAAATTTTGAACTTGTAACTTCATTTAATAATATGCGTATTCCATTGCGGTATAAGCTTCAAATAGTAGACTACACTCAGATTTAGCGTTTTCAATATCGTTTTCTTTCCTTTTTTGTAATAAAAGCGTCAATGTTGATCGCAGAAGTGTATTTTTCCAACACATGTAGTTTAGTAGCATTAATAATAATTAACAACAAACTTGATTTTTATTTTTATTTGTTAGTTACGCATTTTTGCATTTTAGCTAACGATATATATGCAACAATATCTCAAAAAGATTATTTGAGTTATTTAATTTATAATTATGTTTAACAAATTTAAACCCAAAACTTCGACATTTTTACTTCGGTCGTCGGAATAGCGATTATAAAAATAAACTTGTATGTGTTTTATAAAGATAATTATAATAAATTAAGGAATTTTTATAAATTGAAAATAAATACACGAAGGTATTATATTTTATTATTATTTCGTTCATATCTTTTGCAATGCGTTACGCTTTACAGATAATTAATTTACTTAGAATTTATATTTCTCGTGTGTAGTTTTAAACTAAAAGAATTAATTTTAAAATAGAAACTTTTTATTATAAAAGTTATTATTGCTGTTAAAACTAAGGGAATAATAGTTTTTTTTTTAGAACAGGTACATCGTAACGTTTTGTGATTAAGAATCGTATAAAATCATTGAATGGCAGCAAAGTTTTTCAAAGTTAGTTTCCAGAATGTGTGAGTGCGTGTGTTTCATAATACATAATTGATTAAATCTTAGAAACTCTATTGGAAAATAAGTCACGCTCAGTACCCCAGTAAATTTACAGAAAGAATGTAATAATCGCTTTAAGCTGCGTAAATTCACATCTATTAAGTCATTAAAATATTCAAACCACATTTTACATGTGCCCTTAACAAAACAAGTTATTACTCTACTAACAAAAAAACATTTAGTAACAAAATGTTGTTAACGACCATGCGAAATATGTAAAATAAAGGGCGTATGTTGGCTGTAATATGAAATAGATTTTATTTTAAACTATTGTTAAATATTAATTCGATAGACGGCAAATATAGAGATGCACAAATAAGGCGAAAAATTATTGTTAAAAATAGTTTTTTAATACTAGAATACATCAATAATTTGATTGAAACACAAGAAGAGCATAAACCTTAAATCCACAGAAAACCACCGCTAAGGACGCCAGAATATCTGTTTATGGCTGTTATTGATACAAATTAAAAACTTGCTGCAAAATATTCCACAAAAACTCAATGACGTTTTAAATTACCTCAACTTACAAATAGGCTAAGCAAATGTATGATATCGAAACCGTACACACAGAAAAAAGATTGGTGAAAATTCGCTTGATATGTTAAAAATTCAATTACTAATATAATAATTTGATTTTTATTATTAATATTTTATAATCTTGATTAATTTTTTATATTAGGAGCTAACAAATGATATTTTCCTCTAAATGTCAGTTGTAACAGCTCTTATAAAAGTTAGCCTGACCGATTTGTGTCTTTTCTAAAATTTATTCTATTAAATGGAAGATGCAACTAAACTTATTCAGAACCATTACTACTGAAAACCAAATTTAGGTAGTGAGAATCAAAAAACTCGATGGTATATTCTGAAATCGGAAAATGTTCGACATAATAAAAATAAAATTTGTACATATGATACAAAAAATCAACAATATTTCAGTTGAAAATGTACAAAGATTTATTAGAAGTGGTGAAAACTTCTGCAATACTGTTGAAAAGTAACTAGAAAATTATCTCAGAAGGACATTTGTAATTAAAAATAATTTTTAATTGCTTAATACACTTTGCAGCGGCAACACGTGCGGTATGGGATGGCAAGTTGAAGAAACTATGTGGAAAAGGAGAAATCAAGATGTAAAGCAAGGAGAAAGCTTAATTCAATGGTTCGAATCATGAAATTTATAATCTTATTTTTATAATTTATTTTTAAAATAAAAGTAAATATTAAAATATTTTATTGATTTATTTAATTCACAATAATATTTCATAGTCACCCAAGAATCATTTTTTTAAATAGTTGTGAGTGCCACATTCATTCAGTTATTACAACCGAATTAAAGACAATACATACAGCCGACAAAATTCGATTGAAAACAAATTCGGTTCTTATAACGAATTTCTTTTCTCTGTGTAGTAGTTACAGGGGGAGGCGAGAAACGGCTAATTTTACACCGCTCAACTGGTTTGGACACAAGTAAACTGTTACTAAATTTATACACGTTATTATGCGCAGGTTCTTAACAAACTTTTACGAAACTTTATTGAGGGAAATTGGGGTGGACAAAGAAATTAAAGGGTTATATTTTTACAAATAAAATGAAAAGTAACATTTTTGATTTGTTATTTATTTTTTGTACCCTGTCGATACAAACCAGTGAAGTAGCGAATATCGAAAATAAATATTTTTTATGTTTTAATAAATGGAAAAGTATTAAAAAGCATTATTCAAAAGATTTCAATTAAGAGAACATAAAATTCTTAAAAAAAAAAAAACTTGATTTGCAGTAAAGAAGAGAAAACGTTTGTTAATAAAAATCATTGATTAAGGCTAAAAAGAAAAATTGGCATCAATTCAATATTTCGTATATTGATGTAGCGATCTAGGATACGCTGCATTACATTTTACTAGTGTCTAATTCTTTCTGTTTTCTTTAAAAATCAACGCAAAAAATTCTTAATAGTTTGCCTTTCTTAATCAATTTTTTTTAATGAAAATATAAGTAGAGTTAACGCGTAATAATAATTTGTCATTTGCCTGCGTAACTAAAATAGTACCACAGATAATTAATTTACTAAATTAAAAATATTTAAATTCGTACTAAATTTTTTTTTTTTTTTTTTTTTTTTTTTTTTATAAAGAGAAGTAGCACTTCAGGCATCAATAAATACCTACTTAGTTCGCAACCGTACTACATTCTTTACGAAAGGGATAGATGAGAGAGAAGAAAGGTGGTGAAAGGAGATAGATATAGCCATTTTATTAATTATTTTACTTCGCCGGCGAATATGCTATAGAGAAGTACCGACGAAGGAGGCTGCATGTTTTTAATTTTAGATCTGAATATGTATATATACCATTAAACAGAAAATAACATTTTTATTTTTTGACTTACCGCAAGGATTGAACCCAGGGCAGCTGGTTTGTAGTCAACGTGTTTACCACTTAGTACTACAACAGCAAATAAATTATTAATATGTTTTTAAATATGAATTGAGTCCCATTAAGACTGTCTTAGATTTCCAAACGAAATTCCTATTAAAAAGGAATTAAAATAAAAGCAAATTCAAATCATCAAAATAAAAAAAATGTACCCTTCTGTTTCTAATGATGTCTCTAGGATTGTATCTATATGTTGCTTTCCTATTTGAAGTTGTTTTTGTTATTGCTTTTTTTTATTCGTTTCATTTTTTATTTAATTTTTCCTTGAATGTCTGGTGTTCTTTTACATTTGTTGCTGCATCCCTATCATTTAATCTTTGTAAGTTTGAGAAATTTGTCTGCTTTTGTAGACAGATTTTCACCACATACTCTTGAACTTTGCACCCAAAAACATTCCACTAACCACTCAGAAATCATTTTTAAACTTAAAACAACTGCCGAAGGGAAAAAGTTTTATTGTGTTCGGTTTGCCACAATGTTTTTGTTACAATTCTGTTTGCGAAATACTATTCAACCGCAAAGGATTCTCTATACTTGAGCTTGAGTTGCTCTGATTTTCGAAATAAATGAAGAAGAAAAAAATATAAAAATAAACGAAAAGAAGACGCCCATGTCGCATTGTCGTCTGACTAAAAAAATTTCTGCTTGTTTCAAGGAGTAACTGCAGCAACTTGTACAACTTCGATTCATAAGATTTGATTTGGCGCAATATTTGTTAGATTGACGATGCACTTTTTAATTACAACTTCCTTTTGAATAATCTGTAAGATAGTTTTATCGATACTAACTATACTTATTTGTCCTCTATTCGTTACAGTTTTGTCCCATATTCGACTCTACTTTTGTTATACCCTTCTCGACAAAAAGTGGAAAAAGGTTATATGTAAGTTTTTCATTCCGTTTCTAATTTTTACAATATCCATTTACGACGCCATAAAGCGTAAATATTCTGAGTTCTTACGCATAGCGAAGTCGATTGAGCGATGTTGGTCTGTCAGTCCGTGTTAGTATTAAAATTAAGTTTGCCAAGGTACTACATTAGGTAGAGAAATTTTAAATACGCCAATCGATCAGACATAGGGTCGAAAGAGGTGCTATTGTAAATATTGTAAAATTTGGAAGAATACAGTAACTCAAAATAAAAATATATGGGGCTATAAAGAATTAAAAAATAAGAAAAAAAGATTAAGTGAAAAAATTGGCGCTAGCCCATATTTTACGGGTTACAGGCCTCTGAAATTTTCAAATATTTAAAAAAGCGATATGGGCATCATTCAAAAGCTTCTTAAGAGATTTTTAAGGAAACACTAAAGTTTTTTAAAAATGCTTAACCCGTTAAGAGCCGATGACATTTTTATGTAAAATTATATATTTTCTCGTATGGAGTACTTGGTTTTTTAATAAAGTTTTTATTTGTCCTTTTTAATTAATTATATTTGATTTAATTTTAAAGTAATAGGTCTTTTATTTTTTATATATATTTTCGATATTTTGCTACTCCATTCTGTAGCATCATCAGGAAAACAAATATTTATTTAAATATCATAAAACAACAACAAAAATGTAATAAAAGTTTTTTAATGTGTTAGTTTGACTTAAAATCTTTTTCAATCTTATTTTGATTAAAAAATGGCTGGCAAAATAGAAGAATATTGAGAAGCAGTAAAACGATCTAAGATACGAGGGCTGCTCTATATATTTCTGGCTTAATAGTAAAAATGCGAATATTTATAATCAAAAATGGTTTTATTGTTTTTTAAAGTATTCTCCAGCATGATTTATACACTTTTGCATGCGCTCAAACCAGTTGTCGAAGCACTTTTTCCACTCCGATTGAGACATCTCTAAAACATGGTTTTTGAACACTTCAATAGCTTCTTCTGGCGACGAAAATCGTTGACCACGCATTTTTTTCTTGATGTGCAGAAAGAAGAAGAAGTCATTAGGTGCTAAGTAAGGGCTGTACGGCGGATGACCCATTAATTCGACGTTTTGGCCGGTCAAAAACGCTCTGGTTTGAGCCGATGTGTGAGAGCTCGCATTGTCATGGTGAACAATGATTCGTCTTCTCTTGTTGGTTTTTCGAATTTCTCCGATGACTTCAGGCAAACAAATTGTAGTGTACCACTCAGAAGTGACCGTCCTACGTTGCTCAAGCGGAACAGTTGCCACATGACCAGTTTTGCCGAAGAAACAGGCGACCATTTGCTTCGAAGTGCGAACAACTGCGAACAACTTTCGTTGGATTTTGCTCGTCTGTGAAGATCCATACGGTCGATTGTTGTTTCGTTTCGGGCTCATACGCATAGATCCATGATTCGTCACCTGTGACGATCTTATAAACGTCTTTTGAAGCACCACAATCGTATTTTTGCAACATTTCTTTGCACCAATCGACACGAGCCTTTTTTTGAGCGACTTTCAAATTGTGCGGAATTCAACGAGAACAAACCTTTTTTACGGCCAGGTGTTCATGCAGTATCGAATGTATGCTGGTGGAAGAAATGTCCAAGGATGTCTTTATCTCTCGGTATGTCGTATGTCGATCTTGCATTATGAGTTCACGCACGGCATCAGTGTTCTCTGGCACAACAGCCGTTTTTGGACGACCTTCACGGAATTCGTCTTTGAGCGAGCTTCGGCCACGATTAAATTCATTATACCAATTTTTCACAGTGCTATAGGATGGTGCTTCATCGCCATATAAAGATTTAAGTTCATCAATGCACTCTTGTCGTGATAATCCACGTCGAAAGTTGTGAAAAATGATGGCACGAAAATGTTCACGAGTTAATTCCATTTTTTTCTATATAAATTTTTTAAGTCACTGTAAACAACACAAATATTGGTCGTACGTCAAAACGTTTTGAGTAAGATTATGCTTAAAAATGACAAACTTTCCAATGGAAATGTCAGATTGCACTTGGCACCACTCAGTGTGGGCAGGCCAGAAATATATATAGCAGCCCCCGTATGCTTATTGCTCTTGTGGTCATTACATTGCAAACATTTTTATTAAAACTTTAAATTATCCTTGTGTAGACTTTCTAAAAATATAATAAGAACAAAATAGAATAACTATAAATCCGGCTCAAGTTCGCATTCATTTTACTTTTAATAGTAACTAACTTTCCTGCTTTCTTTATACACAAGCACAAACATTTTTTTAAGATATTGTTTCTTTAATAATAAATTTAGAAATTTAAATATAGTACGTAAACCTAAGCCGAATTAATTATTATTTATTTCTTTATAACAATTTTTGCACTAATAAAACTTTAAATTTTCCTTAGTCTTATTGTACGCTCTTAGAAAAGAAAGATAGACCAGAAAACCTAGATTAACTCTTGATATTATTTTGTAACAATGGAGACTCCATACGTTTGTAAAAGCAAATCTCAAGTACACAATGTTTTTGAAAATGTACGTTGTAATTTCGCTAATGAATTTAGCTTCTGCTTATGAATTTCCGTTAAAAAAAATGACGAAAAAGATAGTTACACCATTGACTTCAAAAACGCCTTAATAATGGTTTTAATATTTACGGCCGTATATGTACATAACACAAACTTAGCAGTAGGTTAGCATAAGTGAAGAAACTGAACAGAGTCCTTCCAAGGTTCTCCACGCAATTTGATACCGAAAATAGTCATAAAATATAATTATGTGTATCGAGTTCCAGGATGTACAGCAAAACTTACCGGGAGGCTTATAAATTTCTTCATTCATGCCAAACTCAATCTAAGTTTTTGTTATGCATGTGGCTGTTAATGTGCAATGCATAGTGGGGCAGAATCAAAATATTTTGGAAATAACTTATCCATATGTAAAAGGCTGTGCTGCCTGATCCAGTATTTTTCATTATAATATTTCATGATTTCTGAGCTTAATTTCTGGGGCTTGGTACCATAAACTTTTTTGGAGTGGCGCTATGTGGTCTCAAATTTGGATATCCCGCACCTGCATAGTTTTTTAATACTTGTAGTTTCTAAAAATTTTTTTATGATCGAATTATACGCTTTTTGAAATTCAAACTTTTGGTTATTCGATACGCTGGTCCAGTTTTTTCAAAATATTGAGTACAATTTTCAGATATATTAAAAACATTTTAGAAAAATTTTAATATTAGATCTTTTCTGACTATATATAAATGTTTTTTTGACCTTTTTAAATAGTTTTTCTTTTCTAATTTATAAAACTGACCTAGTGCTTAATAAATTAGAAAAGAAAAATCTTTTCTGACTTTTAAGTTTTTAAACCAGATGATTTTTAGTGTAAAATATCCAAAATAAAAAAAAAATTTCCTAAAAAATATACTAAAATTTTATATCTTTGTGTTCGCCAACTATATCTGATTACGTTTAAATCAAATTTCGTATAAAATTGATCAAATTTGTAAAAGATGGAGGTTCTTAATTTGATTTGTTTTGCATCGGAATTTCGACATTAGTGTATATTTTCTAAAAATAAGACTGCTGTAAGAAATCTATATGTATTCCGAATTGTTTCCAAAATAAATTGAACTTTTATAAACATATTTATTAGAAAATCTTTTAATTAAAGATTCATGATTTTTCCGCATGCATTCCCGTACTACATGTCGTTCAAAAATCTCCATTCTATTCATAACAGTTTTCGAAATGCTAAACCATACTTGAAATGCATAAAGAAGAATAGGTCTAATGCACACTTTGCACAATAGCAGCTTTGGCAAAACTTTACTATTTAATAAATGACTAAAGGCTCCTTTAACCTGATTCACCTTCTACAAATTGTAACCAACGTGTTTATTAAATTTCATGAGCTTAATAAAATGGACTCTAAGGTACATAGTGCTATCTTTAAAAATAATCTCATTTCCGTTCAACGTTAACTTTAGATTCTTACTTTCCGGTACAACCGTATATTTACACTTACCGGTAGGAAAAGAACGATACCACTAGCGTATCGATATTTTGACTCGATACAGTATCGATCGAAAAATATCGATACGTACTCAATATCGAACAAAAGGTATCGATACCTACTCGTATCGGTCGACTATTTCATAAAATTAAAGCAAAGAAAAATAAAAACTCATATCGCTGGTCTCATCTAGAAAGGTTCGAATTTTTACGAAATTTAGTTTTTTCAAGATTCCAATACATTTCACGAATATGCACCTCATAGTTTCTATTATGTTTTTACCTCCCGCTGTAAAATCACGATATGTAGCTCCAGGTACGTTATTATAACTTTTTCCAAAAAAAAAGACAATTCTATGTATATAATTTTAATTCAATTTATTAAAGAAAACAATCAACAAACATAACAATATTTCTTTAAAACAAGTAAGAGTGCTATGTTCGGCTATGCCAAATCTTATATACCCTTTACCATCTATGTAAATCTAGTTTAGTACAGTAACTCTAATCAAAGAAGCAAATATTGGGGCAAGAGAGAATTAAATTCTATCATTCCGAATCTTTTACTTCATTTACCCAATAGTTTTGTTTATAATTGTGTGACGCATTCAAGCGTTGATGAAATGTTTTGACGTGAGATAATTTATCATTGTTATAATTTTTAACAGTGCTACATAGTTTTTTCCTGAAAACTCCTTGATGACAAACTCGAATGGTTTTAACAGCTGGACATTTTGTTTTAAAATTTTGGGTTCGATTCCGCTGACCATTTTAGAACTACCTGTAGTACTTTTAAGCAGAAGTACGGAAGCTATCTTTTACATGGCTTTGTATATTTCCAGCATGTAGTAAAGTGAATCCCAGCGTGTCTTCACATCTAAAATAAAATTCTTTGTGCGTCATTCTGGAACTCCCACATCAGTTTGTATTTTTCTAAATTTATCTGATTGAACTACACTATTTTTGACCAACTTTACTATTTATCTGATTTTTTTTTTAAATTTCAGCAACTGGGGACGTGCAAGTACTAATTAATGAATCTACCATTGAATTAATAGTATGAAAAAAACATGGCAAATGTCTAGAATCGCCAAGAGTCTTTTTTACTGCTGAAATTATGTTAGCACCATTGTCTGTTATAACGCAAGTAACCTTCTGTGGTGGAATTCCCCAATCTCTTAAAATATCATTTAAAACAGAAGAAATATTGTATGCTGTATGGTTTGAATTTAATTCCTTCGTGGCAATATTAGCGCTTGTAATGGTTGTTTTTTCTAGAGAAAGTATATTTACCCCAAAAAGTTTTTTCATTCATTGTCTCTGTCCGAATGTCAAGGGTGGCACAAAATGAAATTGCCGTACAAATTCATAAAGCAAACTCTATCTTCACACTGTCACATTTCTGCCAAAGCATCTTTTTAAAATGCGTTGAAGAAGGTACTTTGTAACTAAGTGCCAATTCTGTCATTAATTTAAAAAAAACCCCTGCTCCTTTGACGACATTGAAGGGCCTGATATCTTTACAGATACAATATAAAACACATAAATTTATATTGTTATATTTTGTCCACCTCTTAAAACAATGAAATATACATAGTTTTAGTGTAATAGTTCTCTTAAGATTGTAACAAATTTCCTACCTTTTGTTGAAGCTATTTTTGCGAATGCAAACCTTATTGTATTGTTAAGATTCGAAGTGTTTTGGGCAGACTTCGTTGATGTCGGTGGGACTAGGCTGTCTCATTATTTTCAGGCTTTTTTGGTTCCTTGAAAAACGATGCATTGTCGATACCACTATCATTCTCCTTCTGGCTTTTCCTACAAATTTTGTTAATAAATATTTAAATTAAGCGCTATATTAAAAAAATGTTGTGCTATTTCTAAAACTTCAAGTCAATATGCAACGAATATATTTGACCGATACGAGTACTTTTGTACCGATACCTATTCGGTACTCTGTGGTTAAGTATCGATACTAAAAGTACTCGGTATCGAGAGCAGAGTATCGAATATGTACTTGTATTTACTCGTATCGTTTCATCTCTACTTACCGGCATTACGCAAACATATAGCTAAGCTCTTTGCTAAAAAAAAAATAAAACTCGTCAACCTTTTTAAGGTATACTTTGGGAGAGACCAAAAACATGAGGGAAATACTATACAGGTGAGGTGCCAACACAGAACCTTGTGGTACTCCACAAGAAACTTCTCCGTAACTTGATAATCTACCAGAAGTCTAAACACAAAACTTTCTACCAATGGAAAAACTTTAAAAATTTTCACAATACTGCCATATACCTAGGCTTGCCAGATCCCAAAACCCTGAAAACTGAAAAACGTAAAATTTGCGCCTGGATTTTAGAAAAAAAACTGAACCTGTTTAAAATGCACTTGTTGTTCCAAAAAGTAAAATTTTATCAAAAATTAAACAAAAAAAAAAACACGTTAACATAATTTTATTCATTACTTTATTTTAAGTACATATTTATGCATAGGTACATAGTATATGTCTTTTGCCACATATATATTGAATTTTTTTTTACAGAATTTACTAACTTTTTGCTTTATTAGTATGCAAAAAAGTTTGAAAATTTTTGCAACTTTCATCAAAGTTTTATCTTATTAGCCTTTATTAAGTCGAAAGACATTCTATGTCTCTCCTGTGAGTATATATTGTTTAAAATACTAAAGGTTCTTTAGCAAAAAGCATTGCTTATTGGAATGGAAAGAACGAATGAGACCAATTTATACAGATTTTGTACTTTCTTTTTATCACAATTATCAAATATCCCTCGCATGCAGCAGAAGTAAAATGGTACTAATTGGAGCTAGAAAAACATAAAATCTAAACATTTGCAAATATACTTGTAATTTTATTGTATTTAGAATGCAATTTTTCTGTACAAAATATTAATTTCGTTATAAAAGAATATAAAATATGAAAAACTGGACTGATTGCATTTTTCCTGAAAACTGGACCAGACATAAAAAACTGGAAAATTCAGTCGAATCCAGGCCATCTGGCAAGCCTACATATACCGCATGCAACGGCGCTCTCTAAAATTTTGAATTACATCCGTGTGAAACTTAGCAGAGCATGAACAGTAGAGTGTTCTTTTTTAAACCCGAATTGCCTTTCTGAAATATAATCACTACTGATAGAAATATTCATTTTGTTCAAACAACCTTCTCAAACACTTTTCCTAAATTAGAAAGCAGCGATATTAGTCGCAAATTATTAATATCATTGTTACCTTTCACTTTGTTAATCGAAACAAATTTTGCAATTTTTCAAGCAAATGGAAAATATCAATTATTAAATAAGTTGTTAAATAATATTGTTAAGTATTCGAACGCCTTAACAGGAAACCTTTTTATGAGGAAATTAGATATTTCATCCAAACTAGAAGATTTTTTCCGTTTAAAGATTTAGATATGTTTAAAAGATAGTTCAAATCTGTAAATTTCAAGCTGTTGAACTCATTTAATGATGTATTATTTTCACTAAACGTAATACAAGAAGCCTGAAGGACTATATTCTTGATGCTTTCATTAATGCCGGAAACATCCCAACGAGGTGGTGTATTTTGAAACAAATTAGCGAATTTAATTGCCTCATTATCAGAAATTGAAATGCCATTGACAAAAATATCTTTGCTACCTGATCGACTTTGTTACCAATAATTTTGAAAATTTCCTTAAAAGCCCTGGGCCCTGGACGTATACCTTTTAATATAGTATTAAAAAATTTTACCTGTTCCAACTCAATTTGCTCCTTTATTCAAATCTTTAACAAAGCAATTTGTTTAAAAATCAACAAATATCGAGGATCTTGCCTATTAAAGTTTCAGAGAATATTAATTTTAAATCTTTCTGCCAATAACATTTTATTTGCAACACCTTTTGCAATTTATCCGATGCAATAAACTTTCTGTTCTTACATTCAACCCTAGAAGAAGAACTAAAACTTTCTAAAAACATGTTTATCTTATCATTGGGCAAGTTCCTATTGTTTGGACGTAAAAAGATTGAGAATTGCATTTTCTACATCACTTTTATATAAATTCCAAACGGTATCTTTATAGGAAATGTAATGGTCTGGAATCCTTAAAACAAAGTTGAAGTCAGACTATGATACGCTCAAGACTACGGGATTGTGATCCGAAAATGTTGGAGTGTTCTCGTCCCTATAAACTTTCGTACCCGAGGGCAATTGCAATTCCTGCAAAAAAGCAATATCAATTTTGAATTTATTTAAAATAATATTAAGTTCGGTTCTCCTTCATAATCGGACAAGAGAACCAACATCAAAAGCTACAAAATTTATAGAATCACGGCCCATATGCATCATTAACATCTTTCATTTAATTCAAGCACTCTTTTCTTGCCTGATCCTCTGCTAAACTTCAATAGTTTTCCAAAAAGTTTTGAATTCTATATTCTGACGAAGGTGAATCGGAAGAACATAACATCTTCGTCACTTGGTAGCAGTGAGAGTACTTCTTTTTGCAGCCTGAAGTTGTGCCTTTTTCCTGAAAGTTAAATATTTTTTTATAGGCTGGACAGTCCCTGTAATTGGAAGTGTGTCCCATTTCGCAGCAATTCACATAAAAAGGTAATACAGAACCAACTGTCACCAGGGAGCATTCACCAAGCTTATGTTTCTAATCACACTTCAGGCAAGCAGGTTGACGACAGGCACTTTCGCGAGTAATGACCCCACCTCCAATATTGTGGAAGTTTTGCACTTGAATTTGGCCTCTCCCATAACCTGATTCAAAATTAATTTGAAACCTAACAACTCACTCACCTTTCGACCTGGCTTAAGTACCACAAGAAACAAACCCGTATCTGTTGTGTTTTCCTCGAGAATTCTGTCGAAAACCTTGAAACCGATTCAATTGTATCGGAAATAAGATTATATAACTCCATTTTAATTTAGTTCAAATCTGACTTGAAATTTAAGCCCCTGCAAATAACACCTTGACGTTTCAACTCCCTGGGAGCAAATCCACCATTTTCAAATGACCTGACAGTTCCCTTAAGTACAATTCGCTCTCGATTTGTTTTTGATTTAAGTTGGATTTAAGTTTTTAGATTATAGTGCCTTTACATCAACATTCTCAATAAATATTGGAGGGCAATAAGAAGTCTTAGAATTAAACTATGAATGTGCGTTTTCTGTTACATTTCTAACCGTATTACTTAAAAAAGTCCTGTTAATCGGCATATCCGCCATTATATTCAAGTCTTCTAATAGACTAAATCTGTTGTTGCGGTTAACTTTCTCATCTTGTTTGTTATTTTCATCAACTAGACCAACAACTACATAACCTTGGAACCTTTTTTTCTTTTCTTAACCATCTTGAACTGACTATCCACCGAGGAAAGTCACGATGCATTTTGCTCTACATAATGTGTGCCTTCCGAAATTATAAAAGATTCAGCGCTCATCTCTCTCAAGGTACTGCTAGCAATAGTTTGATTTCTTGCAGGCGGTTGATCCAACACTACCCTAAATAACTCGGTACCAAGCTGTGACTCACCTCACCCTTTGCTTCATTTTCAATGGATATTTGGCTCAATCCATTCTTCATTGATAAATTTCGTCCCTTAACACAACTCGAATCCATTTCTCTCTCCTTTAGGGATTTCTCAGCTGAGGTACTTGGAGGCCCCCAGTGACCTCAGCCTCCGAATTGCATAGGTAATGAATGTGCATAACATAATTTGGAGATTAAGGTGCCATTGAAAAAAAGGCTTAGCATTAAAAATATTTCCGGGTGCGAAGTGCTTATTTTTGATGCCACATAGCGCCACTCCTGGAAAATGGATGGTAGTCTGCTTCAATACTTAGCTCAGCCATCGCCAGCTATACTCGTGTCAAATATTGTATCAATCGTTCTACCCCTTTAAAAATTAATGAATTTAAAGTAATTTGTTTACATGTTACATTTTTCTAAAATCATTTTGAAAATATCAATTTCTTTTGTCTTTTGTTTAAGGGCAACGAGGAATTTCCAAAAATATTCGAAATTCTGTAAATTTGCTGGTCTTAAAACTAAAAATATAAAAAATTCCCAAAAAAAAAAAAAATAATAATAATAATCCTACGAGAGGATAAAAAGTTCTTAGTTGTGAAAAGTTTTTTTCTGACTTACAAGCACGACTCGTTTTATTTATATAAAAAAAAAAAAACAAATAGGTCTATAATAAAATTCCACATGGATATAATGGATGATTAATTTGACTGATATTTAACTAATATGAAAATGGTACAAAATCATTAAACGAGCAAGACAAAACCTCAAAAGAAATAGATCATAAACATGGTTGTTTTAAACAAAAACATTATAAAAAGAACAAGTAAGAGTACTATATTCGGCTTTGCTAAATCTTGTATACAATTTCACCATCTATGTAAATCTAGTTTAGTAAAGTAACTCAAAAAGCAGGCAGAGAATTAAAAAGTAAAAATAAAAATTTGGTACTGCATATATTTAATTATACATAAAAATAACATCGGCTCTTATTGGGTTAAGTATTTTTTAGTATTTCTTTAAAGTTCTCTTCAAAAGCTTTAAAATGATACCCACATTGATATTTTAAAAATTTGTAAATTTCAGAGCCCCGTAACTCAGAAAATATGGACGAGCACCAGTTTTTTCACTTGATTTTTTTATTTTTTTATTTTTTAATTCTCTATCGCCCCATATATTTATATTTTTGATTGGAGTTACTTTATTGTGACAGGAAAAAATTAGAGGTAGGCGTGGTGTTTTGCTGCTTCAAAAAGCATGGACCGAACATGCTGGTTTCCAATAGCATCTCTTTCGACACTAGATATATTTGATTTACATACTTATTTTTTTTGTGAAGGGTATAAAAATAAAAATAAAACATAATGATTTGCTTATAATCTCGCAATTTTACATATTTAATAAAGAAAAAGACCCAATTAAATTGAATGAATACCCTTAAAAAAACAAAAACGACTTGTTGCTTTTGTCAATAAATAGAGATATAAAGCAAAGAGGCCAGGGATGGTAATTCTGGATTCGTATTATTATATTTTTTTAATATCAGAAGTGTAAAAGCAGTAGCCTAATCATTAATAAGCGCACCTCGGCAAAAACACTAAATTAATTAATCTAAACATTTGATTAAAAAAAACTTTTTTTCACGTTTTAAATTATATGCCCGAGGTACCTAACTTTTCAAACCACTTTGTGTTCCTTCATATAACCATAATAAAAAATTTCGAACTTGGTAGCACCAGTTAGTATTTACCATTTTAATTAAAACATTTAGTAACGCCCCTGTTTACTTTCTTCCTTTAGCTATACAGCGTCTAGCTTGGTAAAGTAGGCAAAACTCCCAGAAAAATTAAGGATTCTAATTTCCTGAGTTTAAGTAACCGAACTATATTATTTGATTTATTGAAATTTTTAGTACAATTTTTATACGTAAGTATAAATTTGTGTTTATCCATGCCTGAAACACACTTATAATAATACTGACCAAAAATTAAAGTTATTCATTGAGATAAAATGAACAAAAACACGGCTTGAAAATAGTTGCCCTGTTTTATAAAGGCTGTACTTAAAATCAAACCAAACAAAACTTTTAAATGCTAAAAGACAAAATTAAAAAGAATCACACATAAAATAAAAATAAAAAGTTGAAAGAATAAACCTGCCAAAATTCTACAGAAAAATAACAAAAACAGCCAACAAAATTAATTTAATATCCGCGAGAAACTTTTACAATTATGTTCTTCTGTATATGGAGTTTTTTCAATTGCAAATATTTTTAAGTTATTTTTTAAGCTGAAGTGCGAGTCTCATAATTTATTTTAGTTTGAAAACTATTCGTTATTTAATTAAAAAGTTTTGATTTTTTCTTAGGATTAATGTGACAAAAGCAATGAAGAAGAAACAAAATAACCTAACAAATTTGCTTAAGATCAAAACTTGTATAATTTATTGGAGATAATAACATATTAAACAGAGATAAAAACAAAAGAAAAATTCAAAAAGATGTAACAAACACATAGTCTGAATAAAGTCTTTAATTTTTCTCCGCTTTTGTCTTGTATACAATCCTAAGAATTTTTTCACAGATAGCAACAGAATTTGTTAGTCATATGTAATGTATCAGTACTGTGCATTGCAAATGAAGCCCACGAGATAAAATCTAATAAAACGATAAGTGCAAATATTTTTTATATGCGCAAAAGCTGATTTAGATATTCGAAAAAGCCATTGCTTTTTACTGATATTGACTACTGAGGGTCGTTGGCCATTTCGCTACCGCTTACTAAGTCCTTTAGGAAACTTCTCACAAACTTTTTGAATAAACTAAAAATTTTTGTCTAAACAATTAAGTAAAGACAAAAACTATAGTTTAAGCAAAAACAACAATAACCAACGATAATTATATTTTCCTTTCTCCACCGTATGCGACTGACTTTTTTTCTGCTCTTTCATACAGTTGAAATTGGGTTTTGAAAACTCAATTATAAATAATTTTAGTATTATAAAATCATCTATTACTTTAAACGAAAGAACTTTCTTACTCACTGGGACAGCTAACTAAAATGCAGTTCTGACGAATATGTTTGTGATTTCGATATATTCTGCAAATTTATAAGTGACATAATGATTTACCAAATTCTTTATTTAAAGCTTAACAGATTAATTGTCTATTATTTATACAAATAAAAATAAGCAAGAGTGCTACGTTCGGCTAGTTTAGTGAAGTAACTCCAATCAAAAGACAAATATTGGGGTGACAGGATATTACAAAATAAGAAAAAAAAAAATAAGTAGTATATACAACATTAAAATTAAATGTCATTTAAAAAAAATTAATATTTCCTGACAGATCTCTTTAAAAACTTTTAAAACATAATCATATTGATATGTTAAAAAATATGGTACACAATCGTACTTTTGAATGACAAGTTTCGAGAACCATAACTCGGAAAATAAAGACGAGCGCTGAATTTTTTTTTTTTACTTTTTTAATTGCTGTCGCCCCATATAGTTGTTTTTTTAACTAAACAAGATGTGTTTTAAATTATATAGATAAATTAGAGGCAGGTGTGGTATTTTGCCCGCTGCCTCGAACGACACGTTGATTTTCAATAGCAAAACTACTATGTCTCATCTATTGGCATATTTAAATTTTCTTTAGCTCGTCTAGTGCCCTGGCAAAGTTGATTTCAAACCGAACACGGACGGACAGACGTACATTGCTCAATCGACTTCTCTATGCATAAAAACTCAGAATATACATTCTTTATGGGATCGGAAATGGATATTTTAGAAATTTTCAAATTTTTTCACTTTTTGTGGACGATTATTTTTTACGAAATTTTTTAAATCTTATGACGATTTTGACGGTTTAGTTTCGATTTTTTCATGATTTTTCTAAAAAAATATCTAATAATAATTTGTGCCCAATGCTTTCTCGATTTTGCGTACAAAAACCTATTTTATTTTGCGCAATCTTTCTTTTTGAAATTCATTCAGGTTAATTAGAACATTTTAACCATCTCTTTAGTCTGTTTTTTTTTAGTTACACATTGCAACCTAAAATTATTTTTACAAAGGCTGTAAGCTGAGCTTTCGAGCTTCTGATATTTTTAAATTTCAAAATAATTGCACTGGTAAATTAAATTGATATATAATTTTTGCTTTGAAAGAAATAAAAGTTCTTTTTATTTCTATAATACAGCAGTTTTAAGTTTCATGTCTAGACGTACTAATATCATTTTTATGTCCTTAAAACACGAGACATAAAATATTATATTATTCAAGCAATAAAAAAATTAATAATAATAAACAGATAGATAAAAATGGAAGATTTTACTATACCATTTATAAATCTCTTTTTCTTAATCTTTGTCAAATGTCTTGAGACAGAATTTTCCATTTAAAAGTGATATATTTTTTATTTGGTTTTTTATCTTTTAAAGAAAAGCCAACAAATAAATAATAAATACAATTAAAGATGCTAACGATTTATTGAAAGTGTATTATTGTTTTATTAAAAATTTAACAACATGACACTACGTATTTTTACATTATTTAAAATAAAGCAAGTTTTTTTCTCATTTGATAAATGCGTTTCAAATTACTTTGTCTTTAAATTGAGTTATATTGCCAACTTTTGATTTCAAGTATATTTGTTATATTGATTTCCTTGTAAGATTTATTTATATTTTAGATTTTTGGTACTTATTTGTTTATTTTTTTGTTTTTTTATGTTGTTATGAGTGTTTGTGTGTCGTGTTAAGAACTTTTTTCACAGTTGTGATTTTTTTATTTGCTTAAAGTTGAATTAAAAGTGATGACGCATAGCAAACTATTTTTTTTTATTTCCTTAATAATAATAAGAAGTCTACTTAGCACAGAATTGTTCTTGACTTAATTTTATAGTCACTATATGTTGTGAAGAAATTACTATTGATTTAGTAACAGTTAAATATTTTTAAATATTGTTATGTTCTTACTATTTTAGACATAAGGACTCATTTAATTGCAAATGTATGTTATTTTTTATTTTATTCTTCTGCGGCACTTTTTTTATTTTTAATCAGAGCCTATAACTTACTTATAAAGAGCAAAAATCCACGCTTGATTTCACCGACAAGAATTCAACTAATTAATGAATTGTTAAGCAAACTTGTGCCGTTAACCACCAAGGCTATCCAGAGCCCACTTCCTTTGACTCCGGTAGAACCTGTACCTAACGATCCCATGTTTTGTAGCTTTTCATGCTCGCAAAGGTCCTTCTTATTTTATAATGCGGGTGCCCTGGCCTTGACCATCTTAACTATTATCCTCGTTACAGATACTTGCTTTAACTCGTCTATAGTGGCTACATAATAATTATTTACTTTGTTCTTATCACCTTCATCATAATATGCTTTTTCTTTTGTGATCTAGACGCCGTGAGTTTATTTCTGTTTATTCGCTGTTCTTATATTTAAAAATTGTAGGGTGTACGCATACAACATTCATGCTTTTTATGTGTAATATAAATCGAAAAGGGCACCACTCTTAAATGACAATAAACTAAGTATCACTATAGCTCCCACTAGCAAGCAGTAATTGAAAAATAAATCTAAAAATTAAAGAGTTTCGCAATAGGTAACGTAAATTGACCTGTACGGGCCTATCTTTTGAACCGTTATAGACAAGTGCTTGAGAAATTGAACTTAATGCCGATTACTATGAAAATAACAAGTATAAATTTTTTAAATTATAAATTAATTGTGCCTCAATAGTTCATTTGTTTTGATGTATATGGCCATACTTTTGAACAGGTCTAGAGAGAAGGATGAAACTTACAAAGTCCGCTATTACAACAAGTATAAAGTTTGGAATTGAAAATTAAAAGGTGTGCTAATAGTTTATATAATTTGACCAAACGTTTAAACCGTTCTAGACAGACAGTTGAAATTAACAAGGCTATGTCTGCTATAACAGCAAGTATAAAATTTAAATTTATAAATTAATTGATTTAAGTTGACCTATATGGCTCTCGTTAAATCTGAAAATTAGACAAATGGATGTTATTTCTTGTACTATTTTATTTTACCATTGGTTGCTATAATTTGATTTGCCATGTCAAACTTTGAAACAGTTATAGACAGATAGCTGAAATTTATAAGTAACCTATATAACAAGGTTCGCTATAAGAATAAGTATACAATTTGGGTGTTCCCATAATTGATGTAATTGAACTATATGGGCCGTTATAAATAAAAGCTTTAAAATTTGGAAACATGTCCACTACTTCGTCTGGTATAATAAGAAGTATAAATATTTAAAATCATAAATTAAAGAGTTTTACATTAGTTGATGTTAGTTGATGTATGTATATGGCCAAACAGTAAAACAATTGTAGAGAGACAACAAAGAAACTAACAAAATTTGGATTTGTTATTTAAAGGTGCTCCTAAAGTTGATATGATTTGATGTATATGGCCGCTGAACAGTTGTAGAAGGACTGCTGAACTTTACTAAGAAATTGTATTGCTGAAACTCATATAACAAATATAAAATTTGGATTTGAAAATAAATAGTGTTCCAACAGTTAATGTAATTTGATAACTTTTGAACCTGTATTGATATGTCTGCCAAAACAACAACTGTGAGATTGTACCTGTAAATTAAAGGATGTCCCAACAGTTGATATAATTTGATGTATGCGACCAAACTTTTGAAGCGTTATAGACAGAGAGTTAAAAGTTGCCAAGCCCGCGATAGAAACAAGTTATAATTTAAAATCGAAAGGGATTCCCATAATTGATGTAATTTGACCTGTACGGGCCTATCTTCTGAACTGTTATATAAAATTAGCTAAAAATTGGAAAAGTTGAAATTGACAAAGAAACTATAACAATAAGTATAAAATTTGGATTTGGAAATTAGGGGGCACCTGTAGTTTATGAAATTTGATGCCTGCTTCTAAACTTTTAAACCGTCTAAACAGAGACAGCTAAAATCTGTTTTAAAGTCGGTTTTTTGCAAAATTTATCTTTAAACTTAGGTCGCTGGTAGGAGTTGGACAATGTCTTCTGTTCTTAACAAGCAGGTAAACAGCATTCTACATATGATAGCTAGCCCTTCTATATATACTATTAAACTAACTTTTTGTTAGTGGTGTAAATAATAACGATCTTAACTTCTTGTTGTTACAGATATGAAAATATTAACAAATTTTATTTTCGTAACATGTTGGACGATAAAACACTAAAAGAGAGAAGCAGCCTGTAAGTTTTAGACCAATTTAATTTTACTTCCACAATAGAAATTTGTAGAAGTTGTGAACTTGGAAAATTAAGCAAAATTTCTTATATTTATATTAAATATTTATTTATGTGATAAATGTACACATTTTCTATGAAGCCGATTTTTGACAAACAGTAGAAACTGAAACTGTTATTACGTACAAGGTATACAATAATTACGATTTTTGCTTGTTTTTGCTTTCTTAACTGCAGAAACCATAACTTTTAAGGGGATTTTAATTTTATTTCCACTAATTGTTAAGGTATCCCACACTCTGTTTTAATAAGGCTTTATTATGCCTACGTCAAATTTAATGATGACCCATTTTGTGTGTAAGATGAAGTATCATTATATTTTAATATATGTTTTACAAGATACATATGTATTTTGTTAGAATTTTTTTCTCAGCCACTGTATTTACCGCAATAGCCCCTCGACAAGTTTCTTTTGTTCCTACCACTATCACGAAATAACAACTTTCGTGAAGGGGATAATTGAACAAAAAAGAAATGTTAATCTAAATATTATTTCCAAATATTTAAAGTGTAAATTTATTTTTAACACATTTTTATTATAATAAAACATTTTGCTGAAATCATGCTTTTAAAAAAATCAAGATATTTAAAGTGATTTGAAATATTATATCATAAATATCTTATTGAGCCACAATTTAAATTAATTTATAATTAAACATACACATGTTGTGTATAATGATATCACTATAAATATAGTATTCCAAAACATATATAAAACATAAAAACAAATCCGTTCTTTCATTTTTACAAACGATCATTTACACTAGGAAAACAAACGGTTGAATTTTTTAATTACATTTTGACTTTGAAAACAATTCACACATTTAATTAGGGTGCTAAAATAATTAATATCATTCATATTATTGATGTTTAAATAAGAAAAAGGGTGCTCCCTGTAATTATGTGTTTGAGGTTTCTTAAAGGGTAATTTAAGTTCCAAAAGCCAATAATACAGATACACAATGCAAATGAAGTGATAGTTTTCAGTATAAAAGAAAGATTCTCCAGCGATAAATTTAACTAAATTTACAGTTTTTTTTAACAACACCAGGTGTCGAACTGAATGCAAAACAATACTTATGTCAATAAAACATTTATGTATCTGTCATTTGACAGTTAAAGCTTTACGAACGATGAGCATTCGTACAACGAATTTCATAGACTTAGGGCTAGTTTTTAACTTCGCATTTAAATGTCATTTATATTTAAGTTCTATTTAAGTAAAAAATTCAGCTTTTGCACACTTAAATGAAACTTAAATGACCAATCTTACGCATTTAAAGCACATTTAAATAATACAGTTTTACCATATGGATATGGCATTTTTTGTTGTTGTTTCGCAAAACTAAACAAAAGAAAAACATTTAGCCATCGATAGAACAGTAATTTATGTTTTGCATACATTTCTTAATGAAATTATTTATTAAAAAGTTCAATTAATAAATAAAATAAGTTTAGGTGGTTAATACATGAGTATCGCTGACTTTCTTTAATATATTTAAAATATTTTTCACAAAATTTGCAATTCGTTGTGTTTGTTAGCAGCTGGAGATTTATGTTGATATTTCGTAATGCTGCCATATTTTTATCATAGTTAAATAAGAATGATCATAAATGACTGAAAAACTGAAACTGTATTTAAATACTACTTAAATTTAAATGCAAATTAATTAAATGCGTATTTAAATATGAAGTTAAAAACTGGCCATTAACAACCTTTTATTAACCTTTTATTTTTTTGGTTCAACAAAATAGAACCACCCTCTAATTGCTCTATAAATCATAATCTTTGGATGTTTTTCCCGATCATTCATTTTTTTTTAATTAAAGATGTGTTGGTTATATCCTGATATAACAAAATAACAAGACAAACCTAAAATAAAAAAACTAAAATTTAAAAGTAATAAATTTTAGACCCATGCTTCTTCTCTAAAAATTCAAATACTCAATTATTACTATTGAACTTATGCGACTCGTAGTTTTGAAGGTCTTTATTATTTTTCCAGGCAGTTGTTTTATTAGTATTCAACTGGGTAAGATAACCACTATTTATAAGTTTCAGTAACTAAATATTTTTTCCACTTATCTATTGGAAAATGGAAGTTTAAAATAAAACCTTGACGTATAAATTTTAGTTTTTGAGCATTTAAGTCAGAACTCAACCTAAATATTCTGTAATTGGCAGTGCATGCTCGCTCCATACAATAAAATTAGTTAAGAAAATATTGTCAGTAATTTTATGTTGAAGTTTTAAAGCAAATAAGACTCAAGTTTTATATTTTATTTAATTTTTAAGCAATAGGGCTTTTTTGTTTTTTATATATATTTTCGATATTTCGCTACTCCATTGTGTAGCATCATCAGGAAAACAAATATTTATTTAACTAGCAAAAAACAACAACAAAATGTAACAAAATTTTTTTCAAACTAACATATTTCAAAAAACAAAAAATTATTTAATCTTTAAAAGAAAGAGATTTTGCCCGATTTTTTAACTTTCACTTCTTTTAAATTTAATGTGACGTTTTGCGGAATTGTGAAAACAGCCGACAATATTTCATATTTCAAGGCAATAAAACGAAAGCTCTCTTCTAGACGTATTACTGGCGTCACTAGTAAGTTGGAAGTTCACACACGTAATGTGTGTAGTTCATATTTTTTTTTGGCAATTAGAAAACATTGTTGCCAGAAACATTTTGCTGTTATTAAACAGAAAGCAAAAAAATCGTAACTTTTCACAAATTAAAAAAATTCAGAAACAGTTTTTTTGTTTATTTTAAAGTATTTTTTAAAATAGAATTGAGACATCTTTTGTAAATTTTGTTGGTTATATTAAGAGAAACGGCTAACAGAGACGGGTATTTCTTGTCTCAAATAATGAAATAAGTATTTTTTAGCAATAATACTTTATTTTGTGGCTGTGTCTTAAAAAGTTATGAAAAATTTTGCCAAATATTAAACACTTATACATGTTACGTGGACCCTTCAAAAGTTGGGGAAAATGTAACCAATCGGCAACACTGTTTGGAACAAAAGAAACAGATTTTTAAGATAAAATACAAAGAGAACAGTAAAAAAATACTTTGGTTTGTGTGTAAACTTCGACGAACTAAATTAATATTGATATGAATGTTACTAGTATTCTTATTTACAAAACTAGTTGGTTAAATAGATGATGTTCACAATTACTCAGCTAAGTTAGATAGATGCGAAGAATGCTGATGAAGGATATAGCGGTCGAGAAAATGCGGCGTTACATTTTGCTGTTGTCTAATTTTTCTTGTTTTCTTTAAAAAAGTCCGCACATATTTGTAAAATAGTTTGAAGTTATGCCAAAATCAATTTCCATTCAATTCATTTATTATATCGTATTCACAGTTCAAATCCTAATTAAATTAAAATAAAAAAATATTTAATTATATAAGGATAAAAATCATAAAATTAACATATTTTGGTTTTTATTTTTCGCACAATATTAGACACTTATTTGTACCGAAGTCTAGCAGGTTCGTTTTAATTCCGCTAGATCTTCTTCTTTTAGTAGAATCTACTGTGTTATGTTACTTTTTAAATTCATTATTTAACAAATAACAATAACGCAGCTGATTTGTATGAACATATTTTATAGAATTATTAATATTTATTAAATAGATATATGTTTGTTAAATAATTTGTTAAGTTCTTAGTGTAAATAAACAAATTAATTTTAGTAGACTTTTATTCGTTGAATCAGCAACGATTTAAGTTAACATCGGCAAGGTATTTTTTTTTAAATAGTTTTTATTTTCTGAGCTCAACGTTTAGCCGACCCAATACTTTGAGGATAATATGGTGATGATTTTTCTAAAGTAATATTTATCTATACAAAAAAAGTATTTGTTACAAAATAACACAAATCCAAATGGACTCTTTCGAAAGGCAACATAGAAGATATCTACTTGCTGGTAGTATTTTCTTTAGGTACTCTTTGTGTAGGTTGATATAAAAAACATTTTAAAACGCATTCTTCAATACTTCTATCAATTTTTGGCCACAAAACTGAACTTTGCGCAAGCATTTTTAACCTTTCGATGAAGTCATTATCTGTAGTTAAACATTTACGGTACTTGTGACGATGTGACGATAATTTTAATGGTCAGCTGCTCTTTAAATAACAAAAAACGTTACTTAACCCAGATAAGCCTACTGTCCTATATTTAGGACAGTAGAAATAAAAAAAAATATCAGAATACCCTCTTTATCTAAGATTATTTAGTCTTATGATTTGCAGTAAGAAACGTGTCAGCTTTATTAGAAAAAATAAAAAGACAGTTATTTTAACAGTTTTTACTTTATATTTTACCTTATAAGTGTGTAATAAAAGTGCGTTGCTGACATAGCAAATGACAGGTATGTATAAAAATCATAAATGGTCTTTTATTTCCTCTTATTATCCTACTGTCCTACATATAGGACGGCTGTTTCCCTGAAAGCCTTACACTTAATTTTTTTTATGTTGCATAAGATCTAATAAACTAAATAATGTAACTTTTTCAAAATTTTCAGAAAATTTTAGTTTCAGGCTTATCTGGGTTAAGATTAAATCCTTTTGAGTGTGCTCCATTACTTTTTCAAAATTTTTAGGTCACTCAATTAGATTTGAAAGATTATTTACCATTTCTATTTCTGTTTTATTCTAAAATGGCCTTACATCGGCGGATGCATTATTTTTTACAAGACGATATTTAATATCATATTCATAAATTGAGAGCATTACAGCCCATCTTTGTAAATTCGATGCAGTCATTCTTGACGTATACGTATTTTTTTTTATCTGAGTGTATGAAAAAAATCCTTAAATACTGATATACATACATATGGTTTTTTACAATTTAAAACATTAAATTAAATTACTAAAAATTACATTTACATTAACTTTTTAAAACCAATATTATATTGCGTTTAAAATTGTTTACCTTTAAAGAAAATTCAATAAAACTTTAAAGATTGTTACAATCGTAACAAATTCTTCTAAAGGCGTCATCATTGGCATAATTTTGGCCAATAAATTGAATGTCGATTGGTTTAAAATTTATGGTTGGACGTACAGGAATATTGAAGTATAAGTTTCCCATAAGGAACTCCGATCAAACATCTTCAGTAATAAAATTAAACAAAAACGTAACATTAATCAAAGTTCTTCGGCTTTGTTGAGACGGTAGCGCAGTTTTAGCAAGTCTGCTTTTATATGACGGTAAATTGGAAAAATTATTTGGGTACATATTTCGTAAGCAAAATAACAGACTCAATTTTATTACTATGCACGATATACTATTGGTCCCAAACAACGGACCCATACTCTAAAATTGGCCTTACTAAAGATGTATAAAGCTGCTTCGTGATGTGAATATCAGTGAATTCCTTGGCCCATCATTCGATAAAAGCAAGTACCCCTCGAGATTTATTTGATATTACAACAATATGTTGAATAAAGTTTAATTTGGCATCTAGTAACATACCCAAATCTAGGATCGAATCAACAATTTCCAACTGATAACCCTCAAAAAAGAACGGATTGTATGTATCAATTCTTCTTGAAAAGTGCATATGTTTGCACTTGTTTAAATTTAACTCCATTAAGTTCATCCTGCACCAAACAAAAAGCTGTATAGATCCTGTTGAAGGGAATTGTGGTTGTCAAAGTTGTTGTAATTATGAAATATTTTTATATCATATTAGAACATTTGAAAACTTGATAGCAGTTGGTAAATCATTAAAGAAAAGTGTAAATAAAATTGGATCAAGATGGCTAACTTGAGGAACACCCGAATTCAAAATAATATATTTAGATATTGAAGTTTTGAAGCACACCTGTTGGGGTCTGTTAGATATGAGCTTATCCAGTTCAAACAATTTTTCGTGAAACCCAATAAATGGAGTTTTTTTTAATAATATAATATAATTACCTTTGTTGAACGCTTTTCTTAAATTAGTGTAAATGACAAAAAAATGTTGACCAAAAGTGAATCCTCAGATAACTTCGCTTGTAAGTTGTAGCAGATTTGTTGTTGTTAAGCATCCTTTACGAAAGCCATGTTGACAGGGAGTCATCAGTGTTGAAACTTGATGACACAAGGCATGAGTAAGACATTTTTCGAATAGCTTGGGAATAGCACTTAATTTTACAATTCCTCTGTAGTTCACATGATTGACTTATTTCCTTATTTAATTAATGGAATAATGTAAGACTCTTTCCATAAATCGGGAAAAAATCGTATTTAGGTGAAATGTTAAACATAATAGTTAACGGCGTCTCCAAAGCATGTGCACAATTAATTAATAAGCTGCTAGGAATACCATCAGGACCAGAGCTGAATGAAGGCTTGAAATTTTTTAAATTGTTTATGATATCAGCTGTGTGTATAGGTGGAAATGATATTGGCTGGATTTGAGTTATGGGAAAAGGATAAACACTTGAGTTATCGTGTTGAACATTAGAGTAAGTGTTGCTGAAGAAATCAGCAAACATATTACTTATGACGTAATCGTCGGCAGAATCATTATTTATTTGGATAATAGATCTCCCTAAGAGCTTCATTATCACTATATAATATAAATTCGTGTCCATGTATATACTTAAGAAATTTTTTTTCCAAATATAAAAGCTAATGTCTCACGATTACTTTGTGAGCAATTTTTTTCTAAAGGACATAAAGAATTTGAAGCAAAGACACCATTAACTAAATAAGCCAAAACACCTCCAACTTCATAAGGACTGGCGTCAGTGGTTACTATTGTTGGTTTGTTTTGATCGTGAAGTTCTAATAAACTGCTGCTGTAGTCAATGTGCTGACTACAAACCGGCTGCCCGGGATTCAACCCTTGCGGCAGTCAAAAAATAAAAATGCTTTTTTCTGTTTAATGGTATATATACGTATTCAGATTAAAATTAAAACGTGCAGCCTCCTTCATCGGTACTTCTTGATAGCTTATTCGCCGGCGAAGTAACATAATTAATAAAATGGCTATATTTATCTCCTTTCACCACCTGTCTTCTCTCTCATCTATCCCTTTCAAACTAAGTAGATATTTAATGCCTGAAGTGCTACTACTCTTTAAAAAAAAGAATATTATTTAAAATTAATTTCTTTGATTGTTCAAACAACTTTTAGCATTTTTTGTCCATACAAATTTGTTATCTTTTTTAAGCATATTATAAAACTCTTAATTGTGAACACAAATTTGGAAAAAAAAACTTGCTATACTAATTTAACATGCCCACAAAACATTGTTACTCAGATAAATTTTTCGGACAAGGAGCATTTACAAAAGCTTTTACTGTCTCACTGCTCGGTTTTAATCCATGCTACGACATGGTATGTTCTAAATAATTTATTTCGGTTTCAAAAAAAAAAAATACATTTTTCCTAAATAAACCTTAATATTAAACTCATTTGCTCAAAACTTGGAATATTCTGTTTTTTGTTTGTTTTAAACTAGAACCCCAAGCAATATATCGTCTATGTAACATGATGTAACCGTAATTCCCAAGATAATCTGATCCATAATGGATTGAAAAATGGACGGTAAACTAGCAACATCAAAAGGAAGTCTATCATACTGGTACAACCGTTTATGAGTGTTCTCTTGATGAGCTAGAAAGTTGACTTACTATAATCTGCCTAACTCTTTTTTTGCTTGCGGCCTAAGTTTATAGGCTCTTTTAAAAATTGGTACAGTACAGATTTCAAAACGATATGCGCTGTATATTTCTCAATACAATGTTTTGGGTTTCTTTTAATAATGCGAGGAAATTTACTTTTTCTAGACTTATAAAATCATTTTGATTTACGTCATTTATATTTTTTTATTCCACTATTTAAGAATTGTCTCTAATTTGGATACAATACATTTAACCAACCTCTACTCATTAGAGTTTTAAAATTCCTTTCCGTTTCAATCACAAAGACTTCTAAGCTAAATTCATTTTTACAATCAATTTGCGCAAAGCGCAGATTACTTTTCACCAATTTTTGCTAATTTAAATTGCAATACAAATACCTACATATTTTTTTACTAATATTTCATGCCTATTGTACAAATAACTCCTTTTTCATTGTCGCACGCGACATCGAAATACACTGTAAAGGAAAGAAAAAATTTACCGTAATTGACAATAACATGGTTCCTTCTTTATTTTTCTTTACTCTTTATATAGAAACAAAATATTTAAATGTCAATGTCACTTAGAAGGAATATTAATTAAAACAAAACGAGAAGTGTTCAAAACGGAACTTGCACTTGTTCGACCTTGCATTTGAATATCTCAAAATATGTTATGAATAAATATAATTTTTTTTTCTATTAGGTAAATTTGGAAGATCTTCTATATGCGACTGTGGTGTTCGATATTTTCAGAAAGGTGTTAATCGTTACGTTGTACAGAAAAATGGATAAAACTTCTACTAACCGTTTGTCCCTTATGACCACTTAAGTTGTTTCTCTAGCCCAATCATGATTATTCTCACGGAAAAAAAATTTATCGAGAAAAGATTACTCCCATTATGAATTCCGTAGGAACAAACTATTAAAAAAGTGGCTTCGTCGTAATTTGAAGGGAGTTATTTTGTTTTTTTACATAAAATTTTTCTCTTATAATTCATAATACCCGAATTTGTTTCACTTTCCGCGGTCAATCACAAGGGAATTAAACTTGAGATGAACTATAGCCTAAATAAACACAATCCGTTCAATGTTATAAAATATCCTTTCAATATCCATGATGCGATTATTTTGATTTTAAATTAAAGTAATTTTATGCTCTACAACTAAATATATACTGATTGATTCAATATATAATTTGTAAAATTTTAGGTAATCTCAAAGAAAAAATGTTACATCAATTTTACATTAAAGATTTCATTGATAAATTTTTTGTTTTTTGCTCTTTAACAATGTATCATTAGAAGTACTATGGAGATAAGGTTTTTCTTTCAATCATAAAAAAAAATCTAAAAAAAAACATCTTATTTTAAAACAAACCTGCATTGTCAGCCAATAACAATGCAGTTGCTTCGTCTAGTAATTGTTCTCACACAAAATGTCAAACTATAATTCTTTGTCATAAACTGTCAAAATTTTGTTAAAGATCAATGTCGTTAAGATGGCAATGTTGCTCTTAAGTTTAAGTTTGCCATGTCGTCTGTTCTTAAAAGCTTCGTAATACTAAAGTCAAGTACGCAGACACACGTCTTTCAAATGACGGTGCAGAATGATGGGAAAAAACTTAGTTAATTTTTGTATTTCTGTGCTTTTTTTCTGCAGAGAAATAAAAATGTAAAAACCAACATTGTTCTTTTGAACAAATATGGTTATTAGTGTCAACGTAACGAAACAAAAAAAAAAAAAACATATAAAAGTAAATTCAGTATTTATTTAGTGTGTATAATCAGATATGTCCAATCAAACTAAAAGAGGTCATTCAAACTTAAAGAGATATACATATCATTTGTTTTTTTGGGTTCTGATTAAGTCAGCATGAAAGAAATTTTAATTATCTGGAAAAAAAAATGCAAAATAATTTTTGCATTTATTTGCAATGAATAAAAAAGTTCCATATAATCAAAGTCGACCATATTGTATACAATCCGTGATAAGAGTGTATTTCGAGGAAAACCTTATTTCTAATAGTACAACAAAATAAAACTTTTTTAAGTAACAATGTTCCGCCACCTATATCTTGGAAAGGGGAATTAAACATATATATACAGACATGTAGCGGTGTTTTAAAAGTTTACATCTGAAACTGACTTTACCGCCTATTTAAAGTTGCGCCCTGTGTAGTAAAGAATTTTGTTATAAATTGTGCTCAAAAGATTTACTTATAATACTACAAGCAACATTTTACTGGTGTGCATTAAACTTCTAACAGTCTTATTCACAAAAGTTTAGAACTGCTTAATAAGAGGTTAATAACAAAAACTCGCTTAAGTAGTATTCTATTACTATTACGCTGTTATTCAACATTAATAAATTTCAAATATTTAATGTAGCAGTTACCTTTCTATAAACCTTTAATAAGTTTTGAAAAACATTTTTCCTGTCAAATTTTTTACTGAAAAAGTGTGAAAAACTATTAATAAAAAATACAACGAATATAATAAATTTAATTTCTACAATAGGTAAGTTTTTAAAACATACTTAAATATAAATGCAAGTATTTCATAAAATGGAAAATTATTGCAGATACTTTTGCCCAGGTTTAATAAGGAAACGGCTCAAAAAATTATAAACCTGGCCAAGGATGAGATAGTATTGGATAAAAGAGGATGGATTTACAATTAGTTTTTCAAATGCAAAAAAAATTATTTATCACTTTATCTGATTTGCACAATATTGGCATTTATAATCTGGAAACGATATGTTTCCAGGTAATAAATATCAAATTAACTATTAATATTTGGGAAAAATATGTTTAGAATAGAGAAAATATCATAATTTAATTAATTGTTCTTTCAACATTAAAGCATTGTATTTTATTGACTGGAAAATAAAAAAAAAAAATAGTTCACATTTTTGTATCATAAATAAACAAAATAATATAGTGATATACAAACAGATAATTTTTTGTACTCGTTCAGTAAATCATTTTATAAAAATAAAGGTTTAATACCATTATTTTAAAAATTTTTGTCTGATACAAAACAATAAATAATAATAAAATAATGATAATTGAAATGAAAAATGAAAATTGACATATAATATGACATGATATTGCCAACATAAAACTACAATACTTTTAAAATCGTTTAATAGTTAATTTTGCGTTATTAAACGTTTGTGAATAAATTTTCTTATTAATGGTTAATAAAACAAAGAGTGTTTAATAACTAAAGTACACATTAAGCTTACAATAAGAAATTTTTGTGAATAAGACTGTTATAATATGAAATGATATATGAAATATTTTTTGTTTTCTAATTAAAGTTAACTGATTTCTATTCTTTACTAACGAGACAAATGTTACCTATTTCAGTCCATTGGAAGATTTTTATATAAAGAATATTGAAAAAGCAAACATTAGTTTAGTTATGTAAAACATTCAGTAGACAAATCAGATGCCGTCGACGCCAAAATGAACAATGAAAATTGCAATTACTAGCACTTGTAGTTTTTTAACTAAATGTATGACTACCTCTTGAACGTAATTTTCATCTTCGGTTTTTTACTTAAGTTTAGTCGTTTTCTACGTAACTAATAGTTTATATCGGGCACATGATTATCTTTGCAATTTTATTGCCAACAAAATATGCAACACTATGAAAACAAATATGTGACGACATAAATGTCATTTATAGCAAAAGACCAAATTAATATTGCCAATTTTGTTACTCATAATGTCTTGCAAATCTGCTAACTTCGGCTTTAGTGCATTTTTAGGTCTAACAGTCTTTATTAAAACGGAACTGATTTAGCGGCACTTAATTAAGTGTTCAGTTTATTATCATTTAAATATTTGAAAAAAAATTTTAATAGTAACAGTTTCGCTAGTGCCGTTTTAAACACTTAACTTCTACACTTTTATTTACATAAAATGCATGTTCATAGAAACAAGTTTTATCTTGAGACCAAGATAAAGAAAATAGAAAAAATAACACTTTTTTGCATCAGGCTGAAAAATATCATGTAAATGCTTACATTGCGAATAGTTATGTACGTTTTGGTTTTGTTTTAAAAAGCAGCATGACTCATTTACTACTTTTGTTTCTTAAAAAATTGAATACTTCAAAGTCTAGTTGAGATTAGAATATATTTTACATCAGCATATGAGCAAAACATACTTTGGTTTTTTTTCATTACCATTAAAATTTCATTCGCATTGTTTAAAATAATGACAATTAAAATTTAACTACCGATTTTATTTTAATTATATTTTTTTTTTGCTACTGATAATGAAATTTTATTGAAATGGTTTAATTTTTAAATACAACTGAATCAAAAATAATTGTTTTATGAAACGCAAGCTTTTAATCGCAGAAACTTAAAAAAACGATGCACAAAATAAATCTGACACCCTTGTAGATAGATCTGAATTTGAATCTAAAGTCACATAACACCCCAGCTAGCAAATCACTAATTAATTAATCTCATGTATGAAACATAGTAATTTTCAACAGAAACCAATAAACACATCAAATTGGTTCGCTAATTATTATGCTGGCCCGGAATTAGATTCAAACAAATGTTCGAAAGCGATAACCTAAAAGATAAGAACCGGTGTTAGGTAGCACTAGACACACACGTCGTGTTTCTCTTAATATTCCCATGAATCTAAATATTTCAACGCATTCTTGGTTAAATCTTGTTTTTTCCTCTAAGCTGAGCACACTTTATCAAGTGATTAAAGTACCTTAGTAACTCCTCTCTAAGCAAGGTTTTCGAATGGTTCCTTCGTCGGTACTTCTCCATAGCATAGTCGCCGGCAAAGTAAAATAATAAATAAAATGGCTATATCTATCTGCTTTCACCACCTTTCTTCTCTCTCATCTATCCCTTTCCTAAAGAATGTGGTACGGTTACGAACTAAGTAGGTATTAATGCCTGAAGTGCTACTTCTCTTTATAAAAAAAAAAGCTTTCTATCGCACAGTTAAACTCCTAATATATAAATTTTTTTTTGATCAATCAAATTTGAAAACAGACTCTCATAGATTTTGATGTTGCTTTAATTTTTCGGGTACATGCGCCTTACTGAATTCAGCCACTGCGATAATGCAAGGCTCCGGTGTGGTATCAAGAGTTGTTTACTTCTACAAGGCCTTAATAACTTATCCATCGTGGCAACTCAACAACATTTAATGTTCTTTTCCGTTTAGGCTTTGTTGTGTTTATACACTCGATCTTCTTTTTTTTAACCAACCAGGCAGGCATGCAACTCTTGAGACCTAATATATTCTATAAAAGGCTAAAAAAGGGCTTAACTAATAAATTCTAAATTATAAAAATGTTGTTTTGAAAAGCAATACAAAAGAGTTTTTATAAAAAATAATTTGCTGGATATTATTTTAACGAAGGTTTTTTTTTGTTCTCCTTCTTTTATATATCCGCTGTATTTCGTATGCGTGCGTGTATGTATTTACGAATATTACTTGGCGATTTGTCTTTTACTTTTGATGAATTTTAGTTATTGCGGTTAAATTTATAAAAAAATTAATTTTTATTTTCTAATTTATTAAGCACTAGGTCAGTTTTATAAATAATAAAAATTTTTTTTTATTTATATTTTCAAAAAACAAAAAAAAAAAAAAAAAAAAAAAATGTTTATTATTTATAAAACTGACCTAGTGCTTAATAAATTAGAAAAGAAAAATTATTTAAAAAGGTCAAAGAAACATTTACATAAAAAAATTAATTATGATTATTTTCTGAAAAAATGATCAAAGATCCTGTTGACGGTTTTTAAAATTGATTGTGGTAAATTCGGTGAAAAGATCGTTCAACTCTGTTCCTAATGTCTGATTAGGCCATACTATTTGCCACGGAGTGTACAATAAATGCAGACTGCTTCTAAATCACTTTCGGTTTTATCAATTTTTTAAAAAACGGGCCTATCCCCCATATTTTGCGATATGTTTTTGTATCCCTCTTTTTTAAAAAAATGTCACAACACATTGTTTTAAAGACTCATAAGCAGCAATTGCCAGAACAAAGTCAAGAAATGGCAAACAGACCAAAATGAGCTGGGTGGAAAACCTTTGAACGCAGCACGGCAAATTCTTCATTAGAGAAGCCATTGTCAAATTTACAAAACTATAAAAAATACTTTTTTTCATAGTTTTTTTTTATAATTTTATAACTTACGGTTCTGTCAGATTGGTCAAACAGAGCTTTACCACTATTTTTAGAAATGTTTATTCAATCTTTCCTGACACTTATCATTACGAATGAATATTTAAAATATAATAAATGTGATATCTTACCTTTTATATTAAAAATATTTGAGAAGGACAATTTTTCCCATAATTTATTGGTTTAGTCGTTTTGGTCAAATTTAAGACTAACCGCACAATACCTTTACTAATACGACGTATAACAATATTAAAAGAAGACTTATGTTTTTTTTTCTTCAGAATGTTTGCACAAACTACGTACGTATATACAACAAGATTTTTTCCGATCAAATTCGTTGTTAAGTCCCGCTATAGATTAGATGATATATACCGTAATATTTTCAACTTTGCAGGTCCCCCACCCTTGGGCAAAAATTGTTCCATGAAAAAAGAAATTTAAAAAATATATAGTGGCACCATTGAAATACAAAAGCACGCTTGTAACAACTGTTATACTATGCAGCTGTCGTATGCATAACTATTCAATATTGCCGACAGTAGCGATTATAGTCGTGTAGTCCGCTGTCATCTACATAAAAATGAAGGTTTTTCAAATTGCGAAAAGCATAGAAAAATTATCAGAGAAAGTGTGAAACAAATACCATCTCTAGACATCAAAATGGATCAGGATTTCTATTTAGAGTTGTTGAAATATTTAATTGAAAAATTAGCGGCAAATGTATTTTACATATGTACACATGTAAGTATGAGCGTTAAGAGATACTCAATATGGTTTTGTAGGCCCAGTCAATGAAACAAAAATTAAATTTATTAAAAAAAAAAATTATAATAATAAATGTTCAATATTCTTGCTTTATACTCTTAAGCTTTTATTTGTCATAATATTTTTCTTATAAAGTTTGTTAATTTTCAGCCCAGTATTCAAACACTGTCAGTCAAAGGCAAAGCATTTTTTATACAAAAAAACTATCTGGCCAATGTTAACACAACTTATCGCTTTTTGTAGGCAATTTATGTTGTTCAGCATTTTTAACGTTGACAGAGCATTAGTCATGGACAATTGGTTTTATAGCAAAATTTAAATCCGTGAAGGAAATATTCAAATTATATAATTGTTAACAATTTAGCAGCAACAACGCCTAACAACTATTCGTCAGCAACATAAATGTATTGCCGCAAATTTATTTTCAAAACACGCCTATGAATTTTACACCAAATTTATGGGGTCAGTTACGAACTGTTCACCTCATAACGGGTTCGCATAAGGTTGCTCATATAATGCAGTAAAATTAAGCGGGATTTTTTATGCGTCAATTAAAAAATTTTAACAAGTCTCGGCTAATTGATTTGAATAAAATTTAAAACATAAATTTCTTTTCATCTATAACCGATTTTAGAGCTTGGCACTAGATGAGAGAAAAAGGGGAAATAAGTGCTTTCTTAACGATCTATAAGATCCAAGCTGATAAGATAGATTTCTCGTGTGTTCGGAGTAAAGCCCCATAACAAATTATGTTATAATATATTATACAGTGCCTAGAAAGGCCTTCAATTAGACTTAGGTAGAGATGGGTTTAGACCTGGACATTTAACCAACGCTGGGTATTTACCTATTTATATCCACTTTCATACCCGGGTATTTATCTAGTTTCGGGAAAATACTTATTTGCATAACAAATACTCGCTGTTACGTAGAGTAAGAGAAATGTACCCATTTTTTAATTTATTTTGAACATATTTTGTTTAAGTGTGTTTGGTGCATGTGTATTTTGTTCATTAATTTCTTGATGCGTTTTGCTCAGATAAGGCACTTTTGACTGCATCAAACACAACAACAATTCTTAATAAGAGTCGCTAATCAGCGTGGTTATGACCATTCAATGATTAAATTTAAAAATTATTTCATTTGTTATAAAAAATTAAATTCTTTTAATTTATATAAATTTTTCTTTATTCTGATTTATACTCACATTTTGGGTAAATACCTAGGTGTTTAGGTAACTACCTGGGTATTTATATTTAAATACCCAATTTACCATTTGGGTAGTTACCTTTGTTCCATCACTAGACTTAGGCTACGCCGGGTGCAATAATCTAATATTACATAAGCATTATTAAAAATAAATATGTATGTATCTTTGCGAAAAAGAAAAGAAAAATATAGATGTTTAAAAATATATTTCACACTCGAATATGTAGGCATATTATGATTTATCCGGTTAAAGGGCGTAAAAATAACAACAGCACCAAATGACTCAATTTTTCTGTTGCATATTAGTTAAAAGTTCTGTAGTTTCTTTACAAATAAAAGTCAAGTTAACACATCATTGCCTGAAATATCGTTTTCTTAGTTCAAATAGATGGGCTTGAACACTTCCGGCACAGTGTACAGTTTTTTTCAGAGCTAGCACAGTATCAGTTCCATGTTTTTCCTATACGTCGGCGACGATACTTTTGTGTATTTCAATGAAAATTTATCGCTTTTTTTGCTCAAAACTTATAAATAGTACACAAGATTTTTACGGTCCGCGTTAATTTGAGTGCGTACGTCTTTTAAACAGACAGTTTTGAAAAGAACCCTAAAAGTAAAACACATCTTGTGTTGAAAATGTGGCCCTTGCTGTTGAAGTTTCGTATATTATCGCTCAATTTTAAACAACATTAATAAAGTAACAAAAAATATTAAGAATATATACAACTCATAGCTTTCTTTAGTCACATATGAAAATTCCAGTAAAATCGCTGCGGTATGGAGTCCAGCTATATATGCCTAAAAAAAACTAAATATCCTGACATCGCCTTCCAAGGATCTAAAATTTAAACATGGTTTTGTATGGATTTATTTATTAACAAGTTGAGTTTCTATATGATTATAGCTTTACTATTGCAGTTTTAATCCGGTTTGTCTGAATATTTAAATAATTATGTTTGTGTGTATACATGTCAGACCTGGGGGGATTCAATTACATTTCAATTACAATTACAATTACACGTAATGCGTAATTGAATATTTTCAATTACAAATTACAAGTAATTGTAATTGAAATCAGGGACTAAAATCAATTACAAATTTATGTAATTGTAATTGAAAATTTTTCAATTACAATTACAAATTACAAGTAATTGTAATTGTAATTAGGCAATAATCATTACTTGCAATTAAACAAAATTCAATAATATTCCTAAAAATAATAAGTATAACCAAAAATTCTAAAAATGAACTTCTTAAACACTTCGGATAATTTCAACAATTTTATTAATATTTTTATTGAAGCTTAGAAGAATATTAAACATACTTTTTTATGTGTAATTTCCAAAAGATTTTATTTCAGAACTATTTCTTGTATATTATACAATATACCTATACAATATATATTATACATAGTATGTACATACATATGTGTTCGCAAAATACTTTTATTTATAAAATCAATGGCGCATTGAAATTTCAATAATTTAATGAAGTAAAATTTTTTCATATACATTTTTCAAGTTCTAAACGCTGTAGAAGCTTATTAAGGCATAATAGTGTACCTGTTTGGAATATTGAATATTAAAGAAATTTTGTTGAATTTATTCAAATAAATTTTAAGAAAAACCGTTTTATTTTGTAAAATATGGATTTACTTTCGCAGACAACCACCACAACAAGTTCGACATGTGAAAGTGAAAAAATAATGCTCTTTTAAGTGAAATATTTGAAATAAAATAAGTCAAATTTAATTTATAAGAAGTGATTATTTTCATAAACAACACAAGTTTATATTTGCATTCACGATAAACTTCCTTGCAATAAAAACTCTTGTTTTTAAAACTTTATTTACAATTCTGATGATAACTCATCATTGTCTGAATCAAATATTAAACAAATATATGCAAAGTGCTTATTATGTATAAACAAGACAACTATAATAAAAGGGTTAATAGGAGTGACTTCAAATTTTATAACTCATCTTAAAAAAAAACATCCTTCAGACTATGACAATTATTTAGAAAAAAGAAAAAATAGTTCAACGGAGAAGAGGGCCGAAACTAAACAAGAATTATTTAACGCAGATGTTCTTAACTTCATAGTCCAAACGGCAACACCTTTTTCAATAGTAGACAATCTTTATTTTCGACGGCTTTTTGAACAGCGCGTATGTCTTAACATCCCAAGCGGCAGAATTATTTTCAGTGATTTAAAGCAACGTTTTGATACTTTTAAATTCCAAATAAAAAAAGTATGAAAGAAGCTAAATATTTTTGCACGACAGCGGATATCTGGTCAAATAAACAAGGGAGCTTTTTTGGATATACATGCCATTGGTTAGATAAAGATTTTAAAAAAATATCTGCAGCCTTAGCGTGTAAAAGATTTAAAGGAAGCCACACCTTTGATCGAATTGCGGATTTAATTCAAGAAATAAACAACGATTTTGAATTAAATTCATTTAATACAGTTGCAACAATAACCGACAATGGTTCAAATTTTGTCAAAGCTTTTAAAAAGTACGGAGTAAGAACTTATACATTTAATGAAACAGGCGCATCAACAGAATCGGACAATGATATATTAGAATCTGTTGAAGACAGAAATGATTACGAAGAAATAGAATATGCTAATTTTAATGCTTTAGCTGAAGAAACTTTTCTACCGAAACATTATGCTGTGGTAGTCACACTATAAACTTAATTGCAAGTACTGATTTCAGCGCTGCTATTAAAACGGATAAAAATGCCTTCACTGCACACTCACAGGTACATACACATCTCAAAAAGTAATTCCCTATATATGTTAATTTTTATTTCAACATATATTTTATTATTATAACCTCGAATTTATCTGCCTTAACTAAAGCAGAAAACAAGATAGTTTACTTAATTTTCTCAAAATAGAAAACGAACTAAAGCCAATAGAAAAATAATCAATTTCAAAAATCTTGCACAAAAATTTAATTATAACCTTCTTACCTTTATTTAAAATAAAACAATATACATAAATGAATCTACTTCTTAGGCTTTCTCAAAATGTGATGCTCTTTGGAAAAACACAAACAGGCCAAAATCATCAGAGACAATAAAAAATATTCTGGGATTTTGTCTAAAAACCCCATGCGTTACACGATGGAATTCTTTGTACGATTCCATCCAACATATTTCACTTAAAAAATCTCTTTTAAACGACCTCTGCACGGAATTGCAAATAAAGAAATTTACGGTAGCGGATTTGAATTATTTAGAGGAATATTTCAAAGTCATGAAGCCTTTTGCAGAAATTTTAGATTTTTTACAAGGCGAAAACAACGTATTTTATGGAATGTTAATCCCTTCATTGGTTACTCTTAAAGTCAAAACCGATAAATTAATAAATGGACACCTAACATTTTTACAACAAGCTACAAAATCGCTTCAAGAAAGTCTTTTTAAACGATTTCAGCAATTTTTCAATTTAACTGAAGAAGGTATGGAGGGCATTTTTATTGAGTACTGCAAAAAGTTTAAATTAGTTTCACCTAACAGTATTGTTCTAACAAGCAATTCAAAAACTGCTTCCATTTTCGATTACGGTGAGGACGTTAATGAAGGTAATAATCGCTTACGGAAAATTAAAAACTTTGAGTTCGTTTATATATTTCTTTATTTTATATTTATAGTCATTAACACATCCGATTGTGAAGAAGAAAGTAGTTTAAAATTTGAACTTAACCTTTACTTGCGTGATCTGAATTCATCTCTTAGGTGCCTCAAGAATTATCCTACAATATTAAAGGCTTTTCTAAGATCAAATACTCCCTTGACATCTTCAGCGCCAGTTGAAAGGTTGTTTTCATTCGCTAGTATTATTTTAACACCTAGGCGACAAAGCTTAACAGATGAAAATTTTGAAAAAATGGTTTTATTTAAAGCAAATAAAAATTTTGTTTAAATTTGCACTTTTTTAGTATGTTATGTATATACATATCGCACTTGATCAACAATAGGGTATTAACTCAAAATTTTTGAAATATCACTTTTTTCAAGAAATCAGCTAACAACATCAATAACTATCAACTGTAAAAATTTCAACGTATTCCGTTAACTCTTTCATCTCGAAAACCACTTTTGAGACCATATTCATGATAATGTAGTGATTACCTTTATTTCAACAAAAAGGTATTATTTTGAGTTAATACAAAAGTTGAAAAAGGTATGAGTCGTATATTTTCATAAAAAATGTATTATTTTGATTTGAGCCTTTATTTATGTTAAAAATAATCAAACTGTTTTATTTATATTTGGTTGTATTTCGAGTTACTACCTTTTTGTTGAAAAAAAAATATTTTTAAATTTTATTAAAATTTCAACTAAAGCGTCATAATTCAAAATAATACCAAAAAAAATATCGACAAATTTCAAAAAAATGGTATTAACTCAAAAAATTTAGTTTTTTTGCAATGATTGGTAAAATTTAAAACAAAAACAATGTATATATATTTTCAAATGGAATTTGCTTCTTATGGTATATTTGAATTTTTAAATTCTGTTAAAATGTGGCTACAAACAGTTTTTTGACTCTACTGAAAATTTAAAAATTTTGAGTTAATACCCTCTTGTTGATCAAGTGCGATATGTATGTGTTATATCTTCCTTTGTATTATTTGCTTCATTGTGTTTTTCCGTTTTTAAATATAACCCTTAATTTATTTTTTTTAAATAAGGTTGTTATTATTTTTTGCATGTATTATGTGTATGTAATTGATGATTTTTGTAATTAAATATTTTTTGACTAAAAATAATTAAAAAAGTATTCATTACACAATTTTGTTTCAATTACGTAATTATGTAATTGAATTTTTCAATTACAATTACATGTAATTTGTAATTGGATTTTTTCAATTAAAAAACGATTTCAATTACAAATATGAAATGTAATTAAGTAATTGCATGTGTAATTAATTACAAAATGTAATTGACATCCCCCAGGTCTGATACATGTATTAGTTTGAAAATTGTTATGTAGATAATAAGTTTACCCCTTTAAATCTAGATAAATGTAAAAAATATATCCTTCAGCTTTGATTGAGTTTTATGCACACTGCAATAATTTTAATGTTTTTGAATTATAAAAAAAATACAAAAAAACATATTTTTCAATATTAAAAGTGAATTAATTTATTTACCTCTAAAAACTTTTTTTAAATTCAACCTCGATTATGATAAGCAATACGTACTTTTACTTTATTTAGCAAAATTCAGGTGGTTAAACTTTAACAAATATTTTTTGCTGCTATTTTTCAATTAGGCTACTGTTGATTATAAAAAAAATTGACATGATTATAATTGTTGTTTCATGTACATATAAATATCATTTAAACACCGATTATTTGCTAAACACAATTATGAGTTTAATTGTCGTCGTTGTGTCAGCATTAAATAAAAAACAATAATTAAATAAAACAACAAACTAAAAAAGCCTAAATGCTTGGAATGCTTGCTATGCAACAAATTTTAAATGTGCTGATTTTAAAGCAAAAATTAATATAAAAAATTTTGTAGGCACACATGTACATACATATGTATTTAGTATGTACATCCATTCATACTTATGTTTGTAGAGGCACACACTTACATGTCAAAGAAGTTTAGCCCGAAAATTTTGTTGACGATTGGCTAACAGAAAATGAATAAAAAATTCTTCCATTATAAATCGTATTTATTTTAAAATTTCGTTTTCCTTGGTATTACAAAAACAAGACATGAGCCTAGAAAAACTAATTTTGTAATTATACCAAAACGTAGCATTGCTCAGCCTGGATTTTTTGCTTTTAATTTTGTTACATAGTCCCAGTTTATACGGGCGAACAATTGGAAGAAAAACATTTCGAATTCTCTTTTGTTTTTTCATTCGCGTTCACACAGGCGAACAATTTGTCGGAAACATTTCATTAGTGTTGTTATTGTTCGCTTTAAAATGTATGCAAAGAAAATGTCTACAAAGCGTATCGCCGAGTACCGAACACAAAAACGATTCTCTCTTCCCCACCCGTAATTTGCTATCAAACTAAATGTTTCCCTTCCAAATGTTTCCACGTACAAACGGCGACATACATATATGTTTACTTCTGCCACTAAAATAAAACAAGTCATGATCAATCTTATACCCTGGGAGCAAATTACGGCATTCGATATCGATCGAAATTTATATTTAAATTCTATAGAAATTTCGATCGAAAACGAATGCTGCAATTTGCCCCCCCTGTTCAGAATGTTTTCTTAATGGACTTAATATAATTTCAATTGCGCAATTTAATTTTGTATTTACACATGCTCAATTAAGCTTATTAAATTAGCATTTGACAGCTAAAAAAAAAACGTTTTTTTTTATTGTAATCGCGAAAATTTTTTGTTTGTACGTTGTAGTTTACAATAGAAATATTGACCATTGCAGCTAGTGCGATAAAGTTTTGTATTCAAGGTATATGTGTTAAAAAAAACAAAAGAATTTAATAATACTGAAAAATTTAAGGCAATAACAGCTACAGCTTGAAATATTAAACCAGAACACAAATCAAAGATTATTTTTTGTAGATTAAATTGCAATAATTTTCTTTATATTAGTGAAAGTTTTAAATTAACATTATCGCCAATCTGTATTTTGGGAAGTCATTTGCAACTGCAATGATGATCAGTTTTTTAAGAGTCTTTTTCGTATACCCGCCAACCTCTTCCTCGTCAATTTTTTGATTTAAAACACATTGGGTTCACCAATGAAGCACACAAATATTGCTTACTTTTTATAAAAAATATTTTATTTTAAAAATTAAATGACTGAACAAAACGAATTTTACTACTAAATTTTAACAAGTTGAATCGCCACAATTATAATAAAATAAAATATAATTTTAATTTGTTTTAAATTTTTATTAACTTACCTTCGCTTGTCATTTTCTTTTTATTTATTTGTTTATATTTTTACTTACGGCTTGTCAATTTTATAAATTTTTTTCTTCCCACTGAACATACTTCCCAATAAACATACTTGCTAACAGGGTTGTATTTCCTATTTTATTAAATTAGTGGTGCAGTTAAGTATTAATTGCTCAATTTAGTAACTGACTTCTTGTATGGTAAATTGAGCTCAATGAAGGCCTTAATTACGTAAATTTCTTAATTGCGCAATAAAATCATACAAACAGGGTATTATATGATTGAAAAATGAAAATGAGTTTCATATCGTTTGTTTTGGTTTCTGCTTACGGCAGTTCCAGTCAAAGAAAAATCTGTAAATAATGTATGAACCAGTGTTGCCGTTTGGTTAAAATATTTTCAATTTTTGTAACTTTTGAAGGCTGCACGTAACATGTATAATTTTGTTATATAAGGTTTGTTTTGGTACAGACACGAAATAAAATAATATCACTAAAAAGTACTTGTTCCATTATTAGAGGCGAGAATCTCTCTCAACATATCAACCTGTCTTAATATATCAAATAGATTTTAATAAACAAGGTTACCTGCAAATGCAATCAAAATCCATTTAAAAAATTTGTTTAAAATAAAAAAATAAAAAAAAACATTGCTGAAGTTTTACTCTGTTCACTTCGTAAGAAATCACGAAATACTTCTTGCGTCATGTTTAGAAACAGCATATTGTTTCTGGCAACAATTCTTTCCAACTATGAAATATCACATATGAGCTGCATTTCGTGAGGAAAACTAAGCATTCTGTTTAATTCAGTTATTCAGTTTGAAAAGTTTTACAACCGTCCCAATACCTCGATTTGGAAGAGAGTTTAAATAATTTAAATATCACTAAAAAGTACTTGTTCCATTATTAGAGGCGAGAATCCCTCTCAACATATCAACCTGTCTTAATATATCAAATAGATTTTAATAAACAAGGTTACCTGCAAATGCAATCAAAATCCATTTAAAAAATTAGTTTAAAATAAAAAATTAAAAAAAACATTGCTGAAGTTTTACTCTGTTCACTTCGTAAGAAATCACGAAATACTTCTTGCGTCATGTTTAGAAACAGCAAATTGTTTCTGGCAACAATTCTTTCCAACTATGAAATATCACATATGAGCTGCATTTCGTGAGGAAAACTAAGCATTCTGTTTAATTCAGTTATTCCGTTTGAAAAGTTTTACAACCGTCCCAATACCTCGATTTGGAAGAGAGTTGTGTTTTAATTTCCTTCAGCAAGTGCCAGATAATATTATAGATTATATATTATAATATAGTATTATATACCCTTCATCATTTATAGATACAGAATTATTGGTTTATTTTCAACAGTTAAAAACTGTAAGGAATGAAAAGTAAAAATTAACGATTTTTGCTGCTTAGACTTAAACATTGCTTAAGAACCTTATACTGAATAGTGGAAGTGTAAACTTATTAGCATACAACTACTGAACTACTAGCGAGTTTTTTTTATTGAAAATCAAAATTAATTTGATGGCCGAACATAAAAAATCATTCTTTTCTTGTAACTTTCAAAGGTATGAATAATGTTAGAAAAAAAATGTCTGAAATATAAAATGATTGCATACTAGTAATTCCTGGTGCGCTTTGCGACGCCAATGGGAATAATCGTAGCACGACATATCTTCCAAACCAGCCACTTTTTGATTTGATTATGCACAATAATATAGAAGTTATTTGTACGAAATCTTAAGACCCTTCCTCTTACAGTTCCTTAGGTAAACGTCTACAACTTTTTGCTTTGTATGGGAGGTGCCAAGCATATGTAAATCAGGGATCGCAAATAACGATTATTTATGAAATATGAATATAAAGATTTGTACCAACGTATTCGTTGTTCCCTGGACTACCTTTGCCAGCGTTGATGTTTATTAATTTGCGTTTTCTTAAAACATTAATTATAAAGTTATTTTCCAAGTTTTATATTTTGCTTAAAAAATATAAGTTAGTGCTTAAAGTCTAGTTTTCATTTGCAAAGTAACAGTTATGTTTCAAGTTTTAATTTTTTATTGAAAAATAACAGTCATATTTCGGGTTGAATATCTTTCTTGAAAATTTGCAACTGTAAAGAAAGAGCACAAAAATTGAATTAAAAATGTTTTTATTGATAAAACTTCAAGACGTTACGATCCTTAATTTATATTGAGCAAATGTTTATATTTTGTTTTTGTGTTGAAAGTTAGTTCCAATGTTCCCAATGTCATTGCTTCACGTTAACGAAATTTGTTTTAAATACATATCTATTTTATTTTCTACGAATTTCAAATCAGTCACAGTTAAAAAGATGCCATAAAAATTTTTTTTATTGCTTATGTAATTTGATGTCTAAAAATTAAGTTTTTTTATTACATTTTAATTTGTCCTTTATGATACCAAAAATTGTATTCTTCTTTTCCTGGTTTTTATTAAATGGTATTTTAGTATAACTGATAACAACAGTGTCAATTTAATAATCATAAAATTATTTAAATACTCACAATCCTGTTTTATTTTATTATTTTTTTTTTTTTTTTTGATTGAGCCAACAAATATGAAATATAAATTTTTCATTTTATTGTAATTTTTTTTTTTTTTGCAAATTAAACTTTTCTTGGGAAAAATCTTAGCCTTAGCATAATCCGTATAACATACTTTAATGAAACCATTGGGGCAATGCAGAGTTTGCTACTCAAAAAGTGCCGCCAGTTTTTAATTTATGTAGTTTATGAGTGTGAACTTAATGCTTGTAGCGGCGCGTACATATTCAGGATGTTTTTGCTGTCAACCTAATACCATCTTTATAGTGAGCCAGAAATCTTTAAGTAGAAAGACATTTTAACTTAAAAAAGATAGGTCGTTAAAAACAAGACAAAAAACAAAAACAACAAAAAACATTTTACGAAAATTCAACGAAAAAAAAGATAATGGCTTTTAAGCACAAGTCCTATAACAAAAACAAAATTGGAGTTAACTAAGCGAAACTGAAATGAAATTCTCAACGTTAAGTCTTACGTCGCCATGTGAGTGTTGGGCAGTTTGGTCTCAAAATTTTTATTTAAAAGAACAGCAAATTATAAAAGACTGTTTGCATAATGAGACCAACAATATTTTTTGTTTTAGCTTAAATGAGATCTTACTCATGTTAGAAAAAATTGAAAAGTAGTTTTAGAAAAGTATTCTTTCAATTATAGTGTAACGTACAAATTGAGCAAACGCTTTCTGGGTTTGAAAACAAATACAAAAAAGGTTATTAATAACAATTTTGTATTTTCTTTAACTTTAACATGTTTCATTTAATCAGAATCACTAATATTGTAGAAATAAAAAATTATAGTAAAAAATGGTCGAACGAATAAATATTTGATTCACCAAAAAATTATATATATTTCGTATATTAAAATGAAAGTTTTAATGGTTTTTGGTTTGCAAGAGACTATTTCATATTATTTTGTTTAAAAACAATAGGACATGAATGCCGATTTCAGAAATATTTGCCCAAATCACAAAGAATTCATGTAAACAATAAGCTTAAGAAGAGCCAAAGAATGTACGGTTGTCTAAAATTAGATAGCAACAAAATATTGAAACTAGATTACATTATTTTTAATTTAATGGCTAAAAATAAAAATGAACATATGTTTTGTGAGAATACACTTCTGCAGCACCCAAGAGCTGTCAAAAGTTGTTAAAAAGCGTAATTTTTTAAATTAAGAATTGGTCTGGTAGATTTCTTTTATGAATATAAAAGTTGTTATAAAACTTTCTTTGTGAATATTATGTCTTTACTGCCCAACATACAAAATTAATTTGGTTTTTTTTTTCTCTTGATGATTTTTGTTAAATTTTCTTTAGAATTTTTAACTTTTTAATGCTTGAATGCATGTGCTGTAGTTGGTTCCTTTTATCATAACCCTCAACTAATCAAGAGATGCTTTTTGTTATCTCGTCTGTTTTGTATGAATCCAGAAAAATTTAAAAGAAACTTGTTTCCTTTAAAGTTTTAAATGTGAAATTTATTTTGAATTTAATTTATTTGTACCTTTTTTATTTTTTGTTTGATGGCTGATGTCCTCTGTCCTTTAAACCTGTTTGTGTTTTTTTTTTTTTTTGTTTTGAAAAAAGGTTTCACACATAACTCTTATTGCATGCGCCATACCGTTTCAAGATATTTATGCTCTTAATTTTGTTGAATGCAATTTTTTGTTGTTTTCTGTTTTTATTAAGAAAAATTTAAGTAGGATTTGTTGTTGTTTTTTTTTTTTTTGTTTTGTCAAACCTCATTAGGCGCTACGATTTCAGGTAGTAGTGTTAGCTCACTTGCCTTTATTAAGAAAACACAAGCGAAATTTTTACAAAGAAGTAAATAGACAAAAAAAACCAAATGTAATAACACAAGGTGGTCGCAATGGCGAATTCATTAATTTTCGCCGCAAACGTTAAATGTCAAACACCATATATAAATAAAATTATACTTTTTTTATATATGCAGTTTGACATTTAGCGTTTACGGCGAAAGTAATGAATTGGCCTTCGAGACCACCTGTATTATTTCGCCATGCCAAAAAAAACATACAAAAAAATTTTTTTCTGACTACTTTTTCTTCCACTTGTAATAAAAATCAAGTTGAAGTCGTAGTCTTTGGATTTTTACTCTATAAAGTTTTTTTTCGTAAGCTCTCACCCATATTTGGAAGATAAACAATATTAAATTTTTTTATTTATTTTTATATAACGATTTTACAGTCAAATGCTGAGTTAATATGTTGCACTCAGTTTATGGTTTTTGCTTGTCAGAATATGTATAAATATGTATGTATGTATGGCTCTGTTTATAAGTACGTTATGATGTAGAACTCTGTTAAGTGCCCAGTATAAATTATATTTGATTTTTTTTTAATTTGACCGGAATTGCGCCAGAAATGTTATCCTGATTATGTTGAACATTTTAAGTTGGGTTGTGCTATTTCTTTACTTTTTGTTCTTTTTATATTTCTTAACATTTAGTTTCTTCTTTATATTGCAGCATTGTTTGGTACAGCTTTATGGAGGAAGAACTCGAAATGCATTTTGTAATAAATTTATTGGTTGGATAATTGTGGTGGCAAGTCGATGATAATAAACTTTTCCCATTTTATTACTAATAAATTTTGTACTTATGCCAAGTATTATTTTTTTAATTTTAAAATTTTTATAAAATTAGGAGTTTAACTGCGAATATTGTAAATTGATTGAAATTGGCCGCTACAACCTTCATCAGCATTCTTCGCAACTATCTACATTAGGTTGCGTAATTGTAAACATTATCTAATTAACCAACTAACTTTGTAAATAAGAAAACGAGGAGTATTCATATCTATATTAATTTGGTTAGACGAAATCAGACAATTACACGTAATGTGTACTTAAATATTTTCAATTACAAATTACAAGTAATTGTTATTGAAATCAGGGACTAAAGTCAATAATAATTATATGTAATTGCAATTGAAAAAATTTTCAATTACAAGTAACTGTAATTGTAATTAAGCAATAATCGCTAGTTTTAATTAAACAAAATTAAATTATATTCCTAAAAATATTAAGTGTAACAAAAATTCCCAAAAAGAACTTCTGAAATGCTTTATATAATTTCAACATTTTTATATAAATTTGTATTAAAGCTCAGAAGAATATTGAACATCCTCTTTACTTAAAAAATCTCTTTTTAACGACCTTTGCACGAAATTGCAAATAAAGAAGAAGGAAGAAATTTACGATAGCTGATTTGATTTATTTAGAGGAATATCGCAAAATCATGAAGCCGTTTGCAGAATTTTTAGATTTTTTACGAGACGAAAATAACGTATTTTACGCAATGTTAATCCCTTCATTGGTTACTCTTAAAGTCAAAACCGATAAAGCAATAAATGGATACCTAACATTTTTACAACAAGCTACAAAATTGCTTCAAGAAAGCCTTTTTAAACGATTTCAAAAATTTTTTAATTTAACTGAAGAAGGTCACGATACAATTGTTGCTTCAATGTCTCATCCAAACGTGAAATTAAAATGGGTTAAAGCGATTTGTTGTATATCAAATAATACTAAAAAAAATATGTAAAGCATTTTTATTGATTACTGCCAAAAGTTTAAATTAGTTACACCAACAAGCAATTAAAAAACTGCTTCCATTTGCGATTATGGTGAGGACGTTAATAAAGGTAATAATCGCTTAGGAAAAATGAAAAACTGAGTTCGTTTAGATATTTTTTCATTTTATATTCCATAGTCATTAATGCGCCCGATCGCGAAGAAAAAAGTAGTTTAAAATTTGAACTTAACCTTTGCTTGCGTGATCTGAATTCATCTCTTAAGTTCCTTAAGAATTATCCTACAATACTTAAGGCTTTGTTTACGACCAAATACTCCCTTAACATCTTCAGCTCCAGTTGCAAGTTTGTTTTTATTCGCAAGAGCTTAACACATGAAGATTTTGAAAAAATGGTTTTATTTAAAACAAATAAAAATTTTGTTTAAATTTGCACTTTTTTGATATGTTACGAAATCTACACACAAACCAAAGTATTTCTTCGCTGTTTTCTCTATAACTTGTCTTGTACATTTGCTTTTAATATATTATTACTGGTAGAGAAGATTTTTTGAATTGCTTCTTTAGTTTTATAAAAGACTTTACAAATATTACTGAAAACATCATTTCCGGGAAAATTATTGTTAAATTTTTCTCTTTTGACAACTGCACAGTCCTTTTAATTGCAAATACTAGCGCATTACAATTTCTCTATTTCTGACACTGTGGTGTTCTTCTCGCTATGCTTGATAGTACGGTCTGTTAGTAACTAACAATTTAATATTCTAAACTTAGCCAGCCATCCATCTCCGGCGAGGCACGAACTACAACTCGATGCCTCAGAAGTAAACTAAACTACTTACGCTGATGTCCTGGCAGAGACTCATCTTATAACCCTCCTATTCTTGTTAACATCCAATCTGTTCTCGTGTTAAGCTTACTTAAACATATCTGCCACACATCGTTGTTATGTTTTTTACTTTCCTAACACTAACAACTGGACTTTTTTCTCTAGTTATAAAGGGCTAGTCACTTGGCTTCGAACAATATTTGTGTTTTTACTTACTGCTATTTTTGGCTTAACTGCCTTTATATTACAATACATTTTTTTTTTTTTTCGATGGTAAAGACTCGAACTCCATAAACTTTGCATTCTCTGTCTTACAATATATATTCTATATTCCAGTTTAGCAACTAAGTAAGTGTACCTAATAAAGAAAATCCTGGAGTGGAATCCTTACATCTGTGATCGTGTCGAAAATCGTATAAAAAAGAATTATGTGATACGTTAATTATATGAGCTAACTGGCATCATGACATACGATTGCAAACAGATCGTAATCTTTTGTTTGATTCACGTTAGTTTTCAAATTAAACAATTCTAGAGCTAGAGCTAAAATATTTCAAATTTCGTTGTTTCTAAAAGCCAAAACCGATTCATAGCCTGTAACGCTTGATTCAAGAGTCTCGGCCAGCCGCAGTGTTCGAATATTTAATAAAAAATTATTTTATTTGCTTAACCAACACTAAGCATTAAATAAATATATGTATGTTATTTTTTGTTCTTTCAAATCATAAATTACTAATTAATTTTTTTGAAATCTTTACATCTTTACATATCTTTTTCTTATTTTTTTCTTCTTTGTTTTTAACAGAACTGAAATAAACTCTTAATAAATTTGCTTATTCGTGTATTAATATGTCTTCATTTTAAACGCTACTTTTTACATAAAATTTATTTTAATAGAGCTTATGTCTATAAAAATATGGACTTAAATTTTCTCCTGTTTTTATTCCTTCCAAAATGTTATTTTTGAAAATGGTATCAGTTCATGTGAAGCCAAAAACTTGGTTATTTTTCAAATAATTTTAGTAATTATTATTTAAAAATAAAATTTTAAGGGGTATAATATAAAAAAGATCACTCGAATTCATTAAAGTTTGCCAACATTTTTAAATTGATTTAAACGTGTTCGAAAACTTCTTTATACCCCTGTGTTTAATAACCGTATTGTACGATGCTCTTTAATTTTTCCTCATAACGTTATTATCAGTCTTTTTTGTACAGAAGTATCATTCAGTCGATTATCAATAGATCTTAGTTACATACATAAGTTGAATAAAAGTGAACTTAATTTAAAGTATTTGGTTTTAATTCAAAGATTATTTTGGACCGATTTTTTAAGAACATTTTTTGGTGCTTCGAGCCGGATCGGTCCTTAGTATATTTCTATAAAAAATAATAAAAAATTTAATTTTAACTTATGGATGTGTTTTATCCTATGGATATGTGGCAGTTCATCATTCACCTAACGAAGTGCATTGCTGTGTAATATTCCAAAGAAGAAATGAGCAAAAGGAGCCGTTTGTTAATCTCTTTGAACATTTGGTGTCACCTACGTACATATTTGCAAAATATACATATGTAGATATTCTTGCTAAATTATATTAAAAAAAATCAATATTGCTTTGAACATTTTGTTCAATAAAAATTCTTGCTGCTTACGGTATTTTTAATTATGCTGCCTTTGTTCGATGCTCAATCTCTGTCGACAATCTGCTCAATCTTCTGTGCTGCTTACGTTCGCTGCATGCTGTAATTATTTAAACATCATTCTGAATATAGTTAACATTCGCAGCATACACTCTTACATCGACAAAATAACTAGTTATCGCTGCTTGTGCATCATCATAAAAAAAATAAAGAATTTGAACAACAACTGAAAAGGTGTATATAATAATTTCCAAAAAATTAATAAAATGAGCGAAAGCCAGGAATCAGTACTCCTCAGTTTGGAGTTGACTTTCTCGTACATAGAATCAGCCTTTACAAATTTTAAAGTACTTTCTAAAGAGGATTGTACCAAGGCTCAAGTGGAAACTCGACTATCAACATTAGATGCCAACTGGACTAAATTTAAAAATCTGCACGATAAGCTAATGCGTACGAGAATTTCCGAGGAGGTAAAGAAAAACAAATATTTTACTGATGACACCTACTCTAAATGTGAAGAAGCATACGTAAATGCACGGTCAATAATGCTTACTTGCTTAGAAGAAATACGAAGTAATACCGTAGTGGATACTACAATCATGGATCATTCGCAAAATCATTCTTCTCATTTGCGCTCTTTACCAAAAATAACCCTACCAAAATTTTCTGGAAATTATCATGATTGGAGACCTTTTCACGATTTGTTCACCTCCATGATTCAATCAAATAGCGAATTATCAGCAGTTGAAAAGTTTTATTATCTAAAGAGCAGTCTCAGCGGAGAAGCGTTGAAATGTATATCAAATCTACCAGTCTCATCAGAAAATTTTGCACCCGCCTGGAATCTTTTGTGCACACAATACGAAAACACATGAATGCTTATCAACTCTCACCTAGATGCTATATTCGAACTACCACGTCTTCAGCGAAAGTCCTCATCTGAGTTAAAAAATCTTTTAGCAGTAGTGAAAGAGTCCCTCGGTGCACTTGACGCCTTGGGCTCACCAGTGCAGCAATGGGATCATATAATTGTTTATATGATTGTACGACGTTTGGATTCATCATCACACGAAGCATGGGAGCTTTGCCGAAGCTCATCCAAAAGGCCCGCAACATTTGCCGAGTTAGAAGTTTTTCTCAGTGGCCGTATCCAAGCACTAGAAAGTGTTGAATCAAGAACAAATCTACCAAGAGTACCAAAGAAATCAACAGCCAGCTCTCTTGTGACGACAGCAAATAAAAAGTGTTCTGTTGAGGTTTCAAATAAAATACCAACCCAACAAAATAATATCTCTTGTTCTCTTTGCAGCTCAAATCATTACATTTCAAGTTGTAGCGATTACAACAACAAGACCCTCGAACAGAAACACGCTGTTCTAACATCAAAAAATCTTTGCTTTAATTGCCTTGGTCATCATAAGGTATCTCAATGCCTAAGTTTAAAATGTTGTAGACAATGCAACGGACGTCATCATTCATCCATTCACGGTTATCAATTTCGATCTGAATCTTCAACTGCTCCCATTCAATCTGCTGGCAAAAATAATTTATCAGCTGTCAGTAATCATGCATCTTCGGGAGACGTCAACTGCCCTTCTCAAATTCTGCTAGCTACAGCTCTAGTACGTATAGTATCACCTCAAGGAAATTTTGTTGTTGCGCGCGCGTTACTTGATCAAGGTTCAGAAATAACGCTCATTAGTGAAGAATTGGTACAAAAACTACATCTAGAACGACATAAGGGAAATTTAAACTTGATAGGTATTGGGGCACATAAGTCGGGAGCCACTAAAGGTTTAGTTCACTTCAAGCTATGCCCTCATTTTAATTCAAATTTTGAGTGTAACGTGTCCGCTTATGTGCTATCAAAGTTAACCACTCAGTTACCATCGTTAAATATTAATTTTAATAATACAACTTTTCTTAAGGACATCCAACTTGCTGACCCTAAATTTATGATATCAAGCAAAATCGATCTTATAATTGGAGCTGATCTATACGGTTATCTTTTGCGTGGGCAAATAAAGAGTAGTGGCAAAAGCCTTCCAGTTGCTCAACTCACATCTTTGGGATGGACCTTATCAGGCAGCGTAACTCCCAATACATCCAATGAAAATTCACCTCAAAGGGTACACTCTTTCCAGTGCCGCATAGACCACAATCTTGATGAGTTGTTGCAGAGATTCTGGGCTCAAGAAGAAGGAACTTATACAAGCTCTATTTTATCTACTGAAGACAAGGAATGTGAGGAACATTTTAAAGCTACTTACAACAGAGATTCAGATGGTAAATATATAGTAAGATTACCATTTAAAATATCCCCCGTGAAGCTCGGGGACTCTCGTAGTGCCGCAGAACGAATGGCTGTTAAAATGCTTCAAAAATCTCAATCGAATCCAGAATTTTTTCAAAAGTATTCAGATTTTCTTGAACAATATCAAACATTAGGTCATATGGTTCCAACGCATGAAATTAATAGCCCAAATTTTGGATACTTTCTTCCCCATCATGGAATCATAAGGCAATCAAGCACTACAACAAAATTGCGCGTTGTATTTAATGGCTCATACAAAACTAGTAGTGGTCTTTCGCTTAATGACATTTTGCATACTGGGCCTAAACTGCAACTAGAAATTTCAGATGTTATCACAAGATGGCGCCAGCATCAATTCGTCTTTTCTGCCGATATCGAAAAAATGTTTAGGCAAGTGAAAGTCGACCCAAGGGACTGGCCTTTTCAGCAAATTCTTTGGGCGTCTAACTTATCAGAAAAATTGAGAGCTTACTACCTGACAACAGTAACTTATGGCCTTGGCCCTGCGCCCTTTCTGGCAAATCGAGTGTTAAACCAACTGGCAATAGATGAAGGAGCAAAATACCCCCTAGCAGCAGAAATTTTGCATAGTAGTACTTACGTAGATGATACTTTTGGGGGAGCAGACACCATAGAAATGGCCCAAGAAATCGTCATCCAACTTAACAAGTTGTGCATTGCAGGCGGTTTTAATTTGCAAAAGTGGACGGCAAATAATCCAAAAATTCTTTCAAGTATCTCACCTGATCGTTGCACGTTTCAAAATTGTATTCAGTTGCAAGAAAATCCATATGTTTCTGCTCTGGGTATTTATTGGCAACCAGAAAAAGACTGCTTTGTTTTCTCGTCACCATTTTCAAAAAAGTCTATAAGTAAGCCTACAAAACGTTCTATATTATCTAATATCTCTAAACTTTTTGATCCGCTTGGCTGGATTTCGCCAGTAACAATTCAATCAAAGATATTAATGCAAGATATTTGGCTCTCGAAAGTTCACTGGGACGGTGTGATAAATGAAGATTTAGCAGAGCGATGGATTAAGTTTTCAACGATTTGGAAAATATCAAAAGTATTTCCATTCCGCGGTGGATTGGTTTATCTTCAAGAATTCTTGGTTTGGAAATCCATGGCTTTTCAGATGCGTCTGAGAATGCAATGGCAGCTATCATCTATTTACGAGTAATTTCAGAGCTCGATTGTATATCAGTGCACTTAATCGAATCAAAAACTAAGGTAGCTCCAATTAAGCGAACTACTATCCTACGGCTTGAGCTAAATGCGGCTCTCATCCTCACAAAAAGGGTTGCTCACTTTCAAGCTGCCATGAATCAACAACAAATTTCAACGCACTTATGGACAGATTCTTTAGTTGCGCTAACATGGATTAAAGGTCATCCTTCGCGCTGGAAAGATTATGTGTCCAATCGTGTACAAAAAATTCAAGACACTCTACCCCTGGCAAACTGGCACCATGTTCCAGGAAAAACCAACCCGTCTGATTGTGCATCGAGAGGACTATCAGCTCAGCAGCTTTTGAATCACACTCTATGGTGGAAGGGACCAGAATGGCTATTACAACATTCGTTACGATGGCCTGCTCCAGCTTTATACACTGGCGACACAAATCTTGAAGAAAGAACCTCTTATCGTGTCATAAATATAGTACGTCGCCATCAAGAAATACCAATATGGGATCTTATAACGAAGTTTTCAAAATTATCTCGTTTGTTAAGAGTGACTGCCATCTGCCGTAGATTTTGCTCAAAAAACGGCGTCAAATCAATAGTTTATCGGCAAATTAGTCCAAAAGAACTAGACAGTGAACGTAAGTTTTGGATAAAGCTAACACAAAATTCTTATTTTCAGGCCGAAATCAAGCTTCTTATTGGGGGTCAGGATTTGCCAAGCACCCATCCTCTTAGCAAGTTCACGCCATTTGTTGACAATTGTGGTTTACTTCGTGTTGGCGGGCGGCTAAAAAACGCTCTTATTGATCCAGATGCAAAGCATCCAATTCTTTTGCCATCAAAATCTGTCATAACTAATCTTCTTATAGCGGAAGCTCATGAAAAGACTCTTCATATTGGCACACAAGTAATGTGTGTATATCTATGGCAATTTTATTGGTTACTTGGTGGACGCTCATCTATCAAATCTTTCAATCGTAAATGCGTGCGCTGTGCAAGAATGAGAGGTAAAACTGCAAAACAGCTTATGGGTCAACTTCCACGTAACCGAGCAATGCCTGCACGGCCTTTCCTTCATTCCGGCGTCGATTATGCTGGCCCATTATCTATTAAAACTTGGCGCGGCCGCGGAGCGAAACAATATAAAGGATATATTGCTCTCTTCGTTTGTTTATCTACTTCAGCCGTCCACCTCGAGGTTGCTTCAGATTACTCAGTTAGTGGGTTCCTTGCGGCTTTTAAGAGGTTCATAGCTCGACGCGGTATATGTTCTACACTGACTAGCGACTGTGGAACAAACTTTATAGGCGCTGATGCAGAACTTAAGCTCCTATTCAGTCAATCGTCTCAACAGTCCTCAGAGATTTCATCCATTTTAGCAAATGATGGAACTGAGTGGAAATTTAATCCGCCCTCCGCCCCTCATTTTGGTGGAAAATGGGAAGCGGCGGTAAAATCTGTAAAATTTCATCTTCGAAGAATTATTGGTGATACGAGCTTGACTTTTGAGGAACTGTCAACACTTTTGGCACAAATCGAGGCTGTCCTCAATTCCAGGCCTTTGTGCCCTCTTTCGGATGATCCTACTGATGTAAACGCTTTAACCCCAGCTCATTTTTTAATTGGAGGGCCCTTAAATTGTGTACCAGAGCCTTCAACGTCAGATTTGCCAGTTTCACGATTATCACGCCTACAATTTATCCAGCAAATGGTAGAAAGTTTTTGGAAGCGCTGGACAAACGAATATTTGCAACGTTTTAAGTCTATGTCAAAATGGAGGCAACAGGAAAACTCTTTGAAGAAGGGTTCTCTCGTTATTGTTTCAGATGAAAGATACCCACCTACTAAATGGCCTTTAGGTCGCATACTTGAAGTTCATCCCGGTCCTGATGGTCTCATACGAGTCGCCACGATAAAGACGGCAGCATCAATTTTGAAGCGTCCTTTAGTTAAACTTTGCCCACTGCCGGTAGACGTTAAAAACAATTAGCATGAAGCATCACCCATCAAAACATAGTAAAGAATTGCCTAACATTTTATTATATCACTAAAAATTTTAATATTTTTTTGAATTATCATATTTACGAATTATCTACACTTTTTAAATATTTTAATCATTCGTCCCCTTCGGTTACGAGGCGGGCGGAATGTTCGAAAACTTCTTTATACCCCTGTGTTTAATAACCGTATTGTACGATGCTCTTTAATTTTTCCTCATAACTTTATTATCAGTCTTTTTTGTACAGAAGTATCATTCAGTCGATTATCAATAGATCTTAGTTACATACATAAGTTGAATAAAAGTGAACTTAATTTAAAGTTTTTGATTTTAATTCAAAGATTATTTTGGACCGATTTTTTAAGAACAAAACGAAAACCCTTAAATAACTCAATATACAATGTATGAAAAAATAGACTTACACCACTTAAAAAAAACCAGCTCAAATATTTAAAATTACAAATGAAAGGCAGCTGAAAGTTACAAGGAATCTGTATTGCTAAGTCTGCTATAAAAACAGGTATAGAATTTGTATTTAGAAATTAAACGGTGATCCAATAATGGATGTGATTTGACCTATATGGACCTAGGCTCTTAACTATAATACAATACAATAACTTGAAAATTAGAAAAATGTCTACCACTTCGTCTGATATAATAAGAAGTATACATATTTGAAATTATTATTATTAATTAGATGCATGTTGCTAAACTTTTCAACGGTTATAGATAGACATCTAAGATCTGTTTTAAAGTTGTTTTTTTTAGCATTATTTTTTCTTTTCCATACAAATTTTAACGAAATGTAAAAAGTCAAATTGGAAGCTATCAATAATATAATATGAAGAAATAAATTAATACTGCAGTGCCTGAAAATGTATAAAAAAGTCAGAATATAAAGAAGAGAAATATGTAAGTTTTAGCAATTTTTGTAATCCACAATAAATGTATATATTCTTTTATATATGTTCATGGTTGTACACACTTTGTTATGTAAAAAAAGTGTTGTCTATCAGAATTTCAAGTTAATTTCGTTAAAATTATATAAAGTAAGTTGATTTGGGCAATGGGAAAATTTATGCGAAATTACGTATTTTCAAGTTTATATGGCCTAAATCACGAAACGACTTAATTTCGTGGCAGCCCGGCTATTAAGGAATCTGAAATCATTCGGTTAGTTATTAATTGCTTTTATTTTATTTTAATTTTCGAATTTCAATTATTAAAACATACGTATCTTTAAACTATGAGAGTTTTCGTTATTTTTGGACCATACACATCAACAAACGATATAATGATATATTTTTCTATTTTAAATGCCAACATGTTTAGCAAAATTATAGAAAAAATTGAAACCAACTTTCTGCGTAAAAAGGTTTAATAGAGGGCATTCATAAGTTTCTTAAATTTCTGTTTATAATTGTTAAAAATATGTTCAATAATTACAGTGGTCAATTAAGATTTTGGCCTAGAAACCTTATTGAGTAATCGTAGAACAATTTTTTAGTGCTGATTTTGAATCTGTGCTTGGATTTTCTTTTTTTACTTTTTTACTTCTAGTTTCCTCAGGACAGCTTAATGTATGTTGTTGCTGTAACGAATCTAGTTAGTAATTTATTTTATAAATTTATCGTCATTGCATGAGTAGATAAACGAAAAATCTTCCTGTCAAAAAATTATGTCCTAGGATGTATTGCCTAACATTTTGTTCAAAGCAATACCAAATCAGCTGCTACTTCTCATTTGTATATAGCACTAAATGCCGGCGTCTGCAAACGTCTTTAGAGGATATAAGAATTTTGTTGCTCTCAAGCTTAACAAAATTTTATTTTTGATTATCTCACAAAGTTAGCAAAATTTAAATATCATGTATTGATGAAATATTCACTATAGACCTCTAATTTTTCCATATCATTTGAAACAATGAAGAACCTCCAACCAAAAAAAAAAAAAAAAATATATATATATATATATATATATATGATGCGATAGAGAATTACAAATTAGGAAAAAAAAAACATCAGGTAAAAAATTTGCGTTCGGCCAAATTTTTCCCGTGTTACGGGGATCTGAAATTTTAAAATTTTTGAAATATCAATATGGTTATCATTTTAAAGCTTATAAATATTTATAAGTATTAACCAGACTGCATTCATTAACTAGCCTTTTGTCAAAAATGGGCTTATACCACTTTCAAAGAAAATGGCTTATATTTGTATGTACGATAATTTTTACATTTCTCCTTCTTTTCTTAATCTTTAATTCCACTAAAAATCTCTTTAATGAAATAAACAAATTTCACCACAAATAACAATTTAAAAAAAATTAAGTTGACCTTAATTTGTTGAGCAACAGACAGCGTCCCATACCTTAAGTTCTCGCATTTGTACACAGAAGACCTGCTGACTATAGAAACCCTGTGTACGTTTACATTTTGCAAAATTTTTAATAAACATTTCGTTTAAGATTAATATGCCATCGTTATAAATTTTTTTGCAAATGCAGTCGGCGTCTGATTTTATGCGTAACATAAGACACTGACTGCCTCAGCAACTATAAGTCGTTTATCATGTTTTATTGCAAATAATTTTTTATAAACACAAGGTATGTTCAATATTAGTAGAAACTACATTAAACATAATACATGTTTATATTTTTGTTTTATACTTTTACTCTTGCTGCGTTATTAAGCGTAACTCTACAATTAAACAATTTTACATACATATGTATTTTTTAATTGTTATTTATTTAAGTTATTTACTTTATAATAGAAGTTTTTTAAAGTAGACCGGTTGAATAAGTTTTAAGATAAGGGGTTATACAACAAAATTTATTAATCTAACAAACAATCTATTCGTATAATTAATTAATTTACTACTACTTTTCATTTACTACTACCCCCACTTTGTAGATCTTTACAACCAACAAAGCTGCCAAAAAAAAGTAGCAAGGACCCTTTTTGTATCACGTCTCTCAAATAGTCTTCTGCTTTGAAGAATTTTGTTTTTGTGACTAAGATCGGCATTTGTAAAGAAAAAATATGGTTGAGGTGAATTAAATGCTTTTACTCCAATCATACGAGTATTATTATATATTTTTCTTTTAACCTTGTTAGTTTCTCAATAAAAATGTTTGAATTGAGAAAGTCTGTAGGTAATCAATTCGTATATACATATTTATAAAAGTATATACATACATATGTATATGACCAATTGGTAGTAAAAAGTAACATGATTGATTGGCAAACATGAAAATGGTGAAAACATCATGGTTTAAAAATTTTTGTTTGTGCAGCTTAAAGTGTGTTTAGATAACGTGTACAAGTCATATGGAATGTCAAAATTGCTATCCATATATATTTAAACTTGCATATGTTACGTAACATGATTCTTGTGACAACACCACTACCATATATTTTCGCTGCGTGCAGATATAATAAAAAATTTAATAATGCAGTTTTTTTTGTCAAAGAATATCTGACGTAAGGCGAAATAAAATAAGGAAGGCCTTTTATACACTTCACCACAAAAAGTGGAAAAAGGGTATATATAAGTGTCATTCCGTGTGTAATTTCTACAATATCCATTTCCATTTATACCCCATAAAGTATATATATTCTGACTTCTTATGCATAGGGAAGTTGATTAAGTGATGTCCGTCTGTCTGTCCGTTTGCCGAGGCAAACTTGATTTCCCAAAAAAAAATTAAATATATCAATCGATCAGATATAGTGTCGAAGGAGGTGCTATTAGAAAACAGCAAGATCGGTGCATGTGCTTCGGGGCAGCAGGCAAAACACCACTCCTATCACAAATTTTTTCATGTCATTTGGAACAATAAAGTAGCTCCAATCAACAAAAAAAAAAAAAAAAAACAAAAAATAAAGAATTAAGAAATAAGAAAAAAACATCAAGTGAAAAAAGCGACGATCGCCCATATATTCTGAGTTAAGGGGCTCTGAAATTTTCAAATTTCTTAAAATATCAATGTGGGCATCATTTCAAAGAGATTTTTAAGGAAATACTAAAAGTTTTTAAAAATGCTTAACCCAATAAGAGCCGATGTCATTTTGAAAAAAAATTATATATATATGCAGCACCATTTTTTTTTTTAATTATCTGTCACCGCAATATTTGCTCGATTTACATAGATGGTGAAGGGTATGTAAGATTCGGCATATCCAAATATAGCACTCTTACGTGTTAAACTTAAGAAAGACAGATGATGCAACAATTGCGAATTGAAAATAATAGAAAACTTTGTTACTAACTTGATGCAGCGCAAAATTGTTTTAGAGTTCACTAATACCATTTATAGTCATTTGCACATGGTTTAAAAACAATCTGATTGAAATGCGTTAAAAAGTACAATTTTTCATATTAATAATGGCTCTAATGGTTTCTTAAGAAATTGCATTGTCGTTCAAGGCGCTTTCATAATATATCGAACCACTTTAATCGGATTGTTGGATCGATTGTATAAAACGAAACTTATACTTTTGGGTTGCAAGAGTAGCCTAAATTTTGAGCCAAAATGACGTTTCAAGTCTTCTTTTAATTTGCAGGCGCATATACGGTGGGGTAAATGATATTAATTTTTGTGTCTGAATATTTTCCTCAATAATTAATATTGAATCCACAGATGTTTATTGTTTGCACTCCTTGGTTTAACTTGTATTGTTGTGTCTAGTTTGTTCATACTAGTAACAGTAGTTTCAACTGGTAATTTTAATTTAATCGCATTTACACTTATTAAATTACACGATGCTGTTACACTTTCTAGGGTTAACAATGATATTTCTATTGTTAATGTTTGGAAAGCAATGGATATATATTGTTTTATAGTTTGGAGGAGTTACTCTGCCGATTAGCATAGTTGAAGCAGAAACAAATTTTTTTCAATATTAAAGGCTCGTTTCATTCTTTTTAGCTTCTGTTAGACGGCAATCTAACCTTCCACTAATAACCAGTATAATTATATTTTTAGGCAGTTTAGATTTAGAATTTATAATAACAGCTCAACAACTGCAACTTTAAAGAGTCAAATGTCAACTCCATTTCTTTCTTTTTTCCTCTTTGTTATTATTTTTTCCCATAATGCTAAAAGTTGTATTATTTATTATTATATACGAGTAATTAAAGTTTTGTCATTTAGAAACATTTTACATTATTATTAGGTGTAAGCAAGTTCGTGATCTACGTATTGGTATTTTTGGTTTAGTCTTCATTTTATTCATTACATTTTTAGAAATACGTTTAAGGTCCTTTAACGACAATAAATTTTTGACTTGTCCGATTTTATAAAATCGAATTTACTAACGTTGGTACGTGGGCTTAGTCCGCATCACAATAATGTTCGTTTTTAAACTGTGTTTTCCCTATTTATCATATCTTTAGTTAGAAAGTAAGTTAAGGAAGATTGCTCAACATCATCATATCGTATGAAGTATAGCCTCTCTTCTTTACGATCCTATGTCAGTCAACGAACTGTCTTTTTTTAAACCGAAAGTAATTTCTTTTATGCTTCGGCCCCTAAAAACACATTCCTAAATGTGCCTAAATGTGAAATAATGAGTTTTGTTTTTGCATCTGCCGTAAAAGATCGTTTAAAGTACTTGGTACTTTACTTTTGCGGCGAAAACCATCCATCGTGTGCCACAAATAATAGATCCTCTTACGTATTTCTAAATATCAAACTGCTAAAATAGGACTATAAACCTCGACTATACATCGTTAAATCTTGCTTTATTAAGATAACCAATTTTACACATAAATTAGAAATAATTAAAACAAAATTACACATCCTAGTAGCACAGGAACTATTGAGCTTCAGTCTCTGAGTTTTTGCTTTCAAATAGACAATTATTTGTTTTTGTTAGATTACAATACCTTGATAAGACATTAAATATCATGTTAAAACCGTACACTTATTATCGACTTACCTTTGAAAATAGTAAATAGTGAAATGGTCCAGGTTTTTTACAATTTTGGATAAAATTTTTAAAACATCAAACTTCCGTCCAATAAATTATTAAATATGAAATTCTAAATTCCTAATTTATAAAAATTCGGTAGGTCTTGAAATCTGCCTTTAGATTAAACTCAAATGTAAAATTTGTAGGCAAGTGCCTTTAAATCCAATCTTGGGAATTGATGCACTATTTGGGAGTTTTTGAATTCGGTATGTCTGAATCTAAAATTTCTTTAATTGTTTACTCTTATAAATATGCGTGAGCGGCAATTTTTTTACTTGATGTTTTTTTCTTATTTTTTAATTCTGTTACGCCGCATGTATTTATTATTTTTTTTTAATTGAGTTACTTTATTGTCTCAAATGACATGAAAAAATTAAGGGTAGGCGTGGTGTTTTGCCTGCTGCCTCGAAGGACATGGATGGATCATGCTGATTTTTAATAGCACCGCTTTCGACACTATATTTGATTGATTGACGTTTTTTTTGTTTTTTGTGAAATTTCAACACTTACACTGACGGAGATCAATCAACCGACTTCGCTATGCATAAGAAGATGGAATATATATATACTTTATCGGGTCGGAAATGGATATTGTATTGTTTGCTACGATCACCACAACCGAACCATTCCATTTGGGAAAACTCATAAATAGAAATTTTCAAAAAGTAAAAAAATCGCGCGGTACATTTCATAAAAATTGTCGTAAAGTGTGTTTTATTTTAACTGCTAACAATTTCAAGATAATTTCTACTTATAGTTTTGGGAATTGAAATAAATTTCAACGCCTGAATTGCCTGTGGAGAAACATATGGTATTAATTTTAATAATTACAATTATTTTAGATTTTTAAATTTAATTAATTCTAGTTTTTTGTTTTTTTTTTTAACACAGTAAATATTATTTGCTGAGTAACAAATATTTAAAAGCCGAAGAAAAAACAAATTGTGTCAAACCTTTTGTTTATTATTTAAACTTGTAAGGTTGCAAACAACAAGTAAACACTTGAATGCCACTGTAATAATTTCATTACGAAAAAAAAGTTTATTTATTTAGAGTTAGAAAAAATAAACATTAAAACTGAAAGTTTCTTGTATCTATAACTCTTTATTTTTATTTCATAATGAAAAAACCGTAAAGTCAAAAAAATATGCATAAATTACCACAAGACAGGAAAAAAGTCTAAAGCAAATAACATTTTTTTTTATTAGACAACATTCTTTTAGGGTTGAGTTCCTGATGTCTTTTTACGGCTTTTCAAATAGACTTATTAAGAATCAACAACGTAGTTTTCACTACATATCTCATAGCAGGTAATTTATACTGTGTATCACGGCTGTAACTTTCGTTATTGGTTTAGAAAAAATTTAGTTACAAAAAGAAAAACTTGCACTCGACTCTGAAAGACTTAAGTGTGTTGACTACAACAGTACACGATTGCCTACAACATTACACTTTTCCATGCAACTTTTCTCCTTAGGTTTTAAAACACGGTGTAACAAAGAAAACGTACTTAAAAACAATTTTACGCCTTCTTAGGCGGATTATTAAGCAGATTTTAGAATTTCAGAAACGTCATTAAAATCTTAAAATACTCCAAAAAACGCGTTTTTTCGTAAGTTAATATTTTATACTGATTTTTATTTCTATATAACTTCTTCTTCCTTACGCAATGTGACTAAATTTTGCATGCGATACGAGGTGGGAATTGACTTATCACAACAAAAAAATAAAAATAAAACAGTAACACTTTATGGTAGTTTTTAATTTAAAATTTATTAAATACGAGTAATTATATGCAGTTTATAAAGTATCAGGCAGCTGCTTTAAAATAAGAACTGTTACATGGTACAAGGTTGGGTTTGTGGTACCCAAGCAATACAAGCATATTTGGTGAAAGTGTTATATGCGTTGCTGGTGATACCGGACTGTAAAAATAACCCGTATCGAAAGACTTTTTACAGCCAGCAAAAAGTTGTGGTCAGATAAGTAAATTATTTGACCAAAAATTTTTATAATCAGTTTTTTCCTTACGACTCTATTTAAGACAGATGTTTCAGAGTTTCTTAAAACTGATTTGTAATCTCTTCAATAAGTCAGTAAGTAAGTAAGTGTTAAATTGTTATGTGGTACCACGATTTAAATATTTTTCCAGTTTGAGCAAAAAAAAAAAAAAACAAAATTAAGAAAAGTAATCTTCATTTCAAGGCAATTTTTTCGTATTATAAGGTCCTTCAAGCTGTTTTACTAAATTTATTTATAAATAGTCGTATTCAAACTTTTCAAGTTGACTTATGTCACCTACGTTTGGTACATTTTAGATTTACGTACGCATAGTTTCTACACAAGATACTTTATGATGACAAAATCTGGAAAAGTTAAGGGTCCAAGACATTAACAAACTGATGTAGGGTATCACGTAATCGATGTTAACCCGTTATATATTTTAACATCATGTTGTTTGTATTTAATAATTGGTAATCGATATTCATTCTTTCATTTTCGGCCTTTTTTATTTTATGAATGAACATTAATTTTGGCAAACATCCATTATTTTTTTTTATATTTAGTTTTACCTCGTAGGCCTCTTAGCAAAAAAAAAACAATATAAAATTATTATTAATATAAAATTAATGAATGAATTTTATTTTTGAACAATATTGAATGAATATTTAGTAGGCTACGTTTCTTCAGGTTATGCCATATAAGTTTTTGGCAACTCTTTAATAGAATATTTAATTCAACGAGTGCCTTATTCAAACTATTAAATCAAGTTGTTGAACTTTGTAGAAAATTGTAAATAGAATCACGAAACTATTGAAATCTAATTTTATTTAATTTTGACGGTCTAGTGGACAGAATAAAATTTAAAGTTTAAATTGTTAATATTAGTGAATAACTAACTGGCGAAAAATCTAAAATGGCAAACAATTTAGGACTATTCAAGAACTTAACATTAAAATAATGAAAACGACATTAGCGTAAAATATTTTGTGCCTCTCAACGTTTAAGAAATGTTACCTTCTTTCGAAGGAATACATTTTCGAAATTACAAATTTTTAGAAAACCTTTTGCACAAACAGTGAAGAAATATTTTTAATTTAGTTTCCTGGGGAATTAAATTTATTTTTTATTTTAATAAATTTTAATCTTACGTAATGAAATTTGGTAGTTTAACTGCAAATTATACAGCAAATGGATAAATTAAGAAAAACCAATTCTTGCAAAAAACCGGCTTCAAATCAGATTTTAGCTATCTATTTATAACGGGCTAAAAGTTTGGCAGCATGCATAAAATTATATTAACTACTGAGACACCCTTTAATTTCCAAATCGAAATACTATACTTGTTGTTATTGGGGATTTAGCAATATAGGTTCTCTGTAAATTTCAACCGTCTGTCTACAATTGTTCAACAGTTTGGCTATATACATCTTATTACATCAACAGCCTTTAATTTGCATGTTTAAATATTTATACTTCTTATTATACCAATATACAAACGAAGTAGTTGACGAAGTAGTTTTTTCTAATTTTTAAGTAATTGTATATAACGGTTTAGAAGATTGGCACATATAGCACACATTACATAAGTTATGGAAACACTGTCTGTCTACAACGGTTCAAAAGTTTGGACACATACATCAAAGTACATCAACTATTGGAACTCCCTTTAATTTTCAATTCCAATTTTTATACATGCTGTTGTAGCGGACTCAGTAATACAAGGTCTTTGTTGATAATATTCGTTTGTCTATATTAGACATCCGTCTAATTTTCATTTGTTTGTATATAACGGTTCAAACGTATATAACGGTTACCTATTGGGACACGCTGTATTTTTTAGTTTTATTTTTCCATCACCTTTTGCTGTTGGGAGCCATAGTGATACTCACCTTTTATAAATTTTATAGTGGTGTCCTTTACGTTTCATAATACACTTAAAAAACATGTGTGTTTTATGGGGACACCCTTTAATTTTTAAGATTATGAACTGTTTTAAACACGGGACCAATCTGTAAGCATAGTCTAACAACGTTACCGTTTTCCATGTTTGGGTTTTCAAAATACGAATGTCATTTTGTTTTTGTAAAAAACGTAACAAATGGCAGTTGTTTCTTGTTTATGTATCGCGCATTGTAGTGTCAGACACGTCGAAAATGAGCGAAGAAATAAAAACCATTCTGCAGGATTTAATATTGTTGGGCAAAGGCCCTCATAACACTTTCACTATAAAAACATCTATTAGTATTATACATACATTTAAATTATTGTTTATTTTTATAACTATTGTTTAAACTGTTTTATTTTCAAAAATTTCTTTTTTGCAGACAAAAGTTTTTACTTTATTGTTTGATAATTTTGTTTTGTTTATAAAACACAGATGTTTATTTTTAAGTGCCGAAACATCATCTAAGGCAGAAACAAAAAATTTATGTGAAAAAATGTTCATAGAATATATTTATTAATACATTGGAAATACTTCGATTTGACATACATTTATTTATACGAAACGTAAGTTAAACGAAAAAACCAGAACGTGTTACACGGATGCTAGTTATTACTTATTCGTCCATATGTCATCCGGTTTTGTTTAGCTCTTGACGTGTTCTATAAAAAGCTGTTACAATTCTTAAAAATAGAAATGGGATATTTCAGTTTTTTTTTTACTGTTTACTCTTATACGGAAGAGATTTAAATTGCATGGAAGGACATATTGGAGCATTTAAACCATAATATCAATATAAAAATAGTTACTGAATGCTTGCTGTGTTTTGTATAAAACATATATAAATAAATCTTTAATTTGATAAATATAAGTGATGATAACGGCCATTTCGCTACCGCTTACTAAGTTCTTTTTTGCAAATAATAAAGTAAAGACAAACATTAAAGCAAAAACAACAATAACTCCACTGCTTTCGGCTGACTTTTTTTCGGCTCATTTATACAGTTAAAAGAGGATGAAATAAATTACCGTAGTGTTTTATGATGTGTTTTATGATAATTTTAAAAATACATAAGTACATACATATTTCCTAAACTATAAAAAATAATGCATATATCTACAAAGTTTTCTTTTTGGCAAGAGCTCTAGGTAAAATCCGCGAAAAAGTATAAGCTTGACAACGGTGTTAATTTTTATATTCTCGAGGTCTGCTGGTTAAAAGCGCAGCAGTACTGACATCCTAAGCAGTATTTTCATAATTTTAAAAACTTATATTTGGAATACCATATTCTATAGTCGCGTGAAATTTCAATACAATCAGAGCATCCATTTAGAAACTATGGAATTATTTCCATATTTGTATCAAACTCAAAACTGTGCGTTCCTGGCATCATTGGACCTTATTTATTCAAAAATTAAACTTAAGCTACCGTTATGGTCGATAATGATGGTCTTGTCATGTATACACATGGAAATTTTTTTCAAATATAAAAGTAGATAGAACAAGTAAGGATGCTATATTCGACTATGCCAAATCTTATATACCCTCCAATCAAAAAAGGAAATATTAGGGTGACAGAGTATTAACAAAAAAAAAAAAACCAAATTTGGTACTGCATTTATATAACTTTATATAAAAATGACATCGCCACTTAATGGACTAAGCATTTTTTAAAAATGTTAATATTTCTCTAAAGATCTCTTCAAAAGCTTTAAAACGATACCCGCACTGATATATTAAAAAATTTTAAAATTTCTGAGCCCCCTAACTCGGAAAATATGGGTGAGCGCCAATTTTTTCATTTGATGTTTTGTTCTTATTTTTTATTTATTTATCGCCCCATATATTTATTTATTTGATTGGAATTACTTTATTGTTTCAAATGACATGAAAAAATAAGAGGTAGGCGTGGTGTTTTGCCTGCTGCCTCGAAGGACATAGAATGCTCATGCTGATTTTTTATAGCACCTCTTTTGACACTATATCTGATCTATGATATATTTATTATTTTTGTGAAATCAACACTTACACGGACGGACAGACAGACATCGCTCAATCCACTTCACTATGCATAAGAAGTCAGAATATATATACTTTATAAATGTAATTGGATATTGTAGACATTACACACGAAATGACCCTTTTTCCACTTTTTATGGAGAAGGATATAAAAAGAATGAAGGGCAAAATAACAATCTAACCGCGCAAAAAAACGATGAGATGGTATATTTGGGATAGGCTAGTTTAAGGCCAAGAAAACATAACAGTATTAGTTTTTTGCTAATTTTGCAAAAATAAAAAAGAAAAACAAATATGTCAACATAAGAAAATGAAAAGTAATTTGTCACCCGAATATAGTGTTACCACAATGAATGGTACCTAAAAATTTATTCTAAATACTCTAACCATATTTATCAAGTATCCTTTGTGTTTTATGAAATCCAAAGTACAGGAATCTGAAAAGCATAATTTTGTCCACTACAAGTAAAAATGCAAGAAATATAACAACAGATTATTAAATTACTGACATTTCTAGAAGAAAACGTCTTGCGTATGTTATTGTGATTATGAGCCGCAAGTTTTGTATGTTTTAAAAATAGTATCTTTTGTTGAAATATACATAATTAAATTAATTTTCAATTTTGTCTTCTTTTGTTATTTCGCTTTTTTCTATAAAATTTATTCTTAATTTATTCTTTACATGAAACACATTTAAATCGAATACATAATGTGACTATTTTTACACGGAATTCTTTGCCAGCGTGTTTATTATTTTCGGTTATAAATTTGAAATAATGAAAATAAAATTTAAATATTATTTTTTATAGCTACAATAGCTGTGCAAGGTGGCTTGTAATATGAATGCTCAAAAAAGTCATAATTGTAACTTGAATAAAAAAGCTGATTTGATTTCATATCGATTCATTAATATTTAATTGGCTTTAAAACTTCTTACGTTAATTTTATTTATTTAATTTATTTGTTTTACTTTACAAAAACTTTGGCGACTAAATTAATTATCACATTATCACATAAACCTGTTTCATGCCTCTATCTATTATTAGATTTAAAATTAGTAATAAATTTTAAAGGTCTTAACTACATTTTAGAAATCGTCCACAAAAATTCGCTTAAGCTTAAAAAAAAGTGTAAAAGAAAACACTTAAAGTTGTAAAATTTAGTGTCCCATTTCGGTTACATTTGCATATCTAACTATCTATCTATTCATACATGTATGTATGTAAAGCACAAAATGTGTTTGTTTGTTTGTCGGAAGCTATAGCTGCCTACACCAGCAGACCGATCTTCTTAGAATTTTCACAGTTTTCTATCAGATATGCGCTGGTTGCAATAGGATTCTTATTTTTCTAATATTTTTCATGGGTGTGGCATCTCTTTTGCAAAAGAATATTTATCATCATGTTTCTTGGTAAATTTTGTTTAAATAACTGACTTTATTATTATTACCTTCATTACAAAATGAAAAATTATCATCTTTATCTGGAGATTTTTAACACTTAGAGCTCTGAATTTTTGAAACTTTCTTATTAAAATACACTTTATGGACTGGGACAGTGGGTGTGGTAAATAACAAACCAAGTAAAAAGTTGTTGTCGTTTACTCAAGGAAATGTAAGCCGAAGGGTCTTAAAAATTCTTACAACTAAACCTAGCTGGATTCTAAGTGTGAATGTGGTAGGATTATTTTTAACGTGGTAGCGAAGCGCACCGGGTATAGCTAGTTTATTTGTAAATATTAGTCTGGTTTTTAGAAAGCTAAAAAGTTATTTCGAGGTTTTTGGAATTTTTTTTGCGTCGTAGACTACGGTGACTGCGCAAAACTAATCGTTAAAATGGTAATAAACAATAATAATAAATAATTATAATTTTTAAGTCTAGTGTAGCTTTTTCCTTCATGCTATTTTTAGCACACAAACTATCGTCCGTCGTAAATAGATGCAAAACAAATAGCAACAAAATTTGTTCAGTTCGATCAAAAATATCACTCCCAGAATGCTGAGCCATAAACAATATACTCAGTTAGGGTGTCTGAGAAAATTTTTTTAAAGTTGGTTTTTGTTTCTGAAATAGTATTTTTTTGCATCGATATATACGAAATATTACAACGGGATCAATAAACCCCACAGAACTAGTAGCCTGGTAGTAATGTGAATAATAATATTACAGGGCGTTATAATCTTTGGCAGAAACAGCAAAAGAGGCAATAGACCTCATGGGCTCCCAAACATACACACAAGATTTGATGTATTCATATTTGCCATAATAACAACTATTAACAATAAAATTAATTGTGCCCAATGTAAGATGTGGTTTTTATATACATGAGCTATTTACCTCAGAGTTCTGCGCATTCTCTAGATATGATTTTGTTTATTTTTTAGTATATTTAAGCGATATGCTTATAGATTGATTCCAATTATTTTCGTTTTCATGTCATATTTAAAGTACTTATTTTTGGCCAGATATATTGCTCTTTCAATACTTCTGTTGATAAATAATTTTATAAAATTTTATGTTTTCAATTTTCGCCAAACAAATTTTAAGAACAACGAGGAATCTTGAATTTCTAATGCAATCCCCTGGTGAACTCTGGATATGAGCAGTAGTGGGTTGGAAATATGTATATGCTTTCGAGCAGTCATACATTTCACATTTCATCTGATAACTGGATTAAACTTATGCTTTCCCCTGTAAATTTCCTAAAAAATATTATATAAAAAAACCAAATTGATTGATATTATTTGGCCGCTCCGAGTCTTAGATGCCCATCTTCTAAATTATATCATAATTCTCGCTATATTTTCCAGCTTTATGCTTACAGTTCCAATATAAAAATTATATTTTATGTATTGCAAATATGTAAGTACTTGAAAATCAAATCAATACCATAGCGAAGAAATGCTTTGTAAAAGGATTAATTAAATCGGTTTATGCTCGCCTTAATTTCTTAATTTTTTTTAACAAAGTAAAATAAAACATCTGTTACTTTAACAACTAACCTTGTAAATAAGAGTACGAAGAGTATTCATAATCAATCAATATTTAGTTGGTTAAACGAAGTCCACACACATCGCAAAGCATTTATTCGCTACTACGAAAATAATATGAACGGTATAAACTACTTTCATCTGCGAAAGAATAGAGAGAAGAGGGTTAGAAGTTTGACATAGAAGGTGTTTAAGAAAAATAAGAAATAGGGTTTGAGAAAGAACGGAATCTTAGGGTACCCCTGAATTTTAAATGTACTCGTTTGATGAGATAACAACTCGAATAGTCAATTGCTGAGAAAGTGTGATATAAATTGAAAGAAGCTATCACCGACACCAAAAGTAATTAAATTTGCTACAAGTGACCATGGTACACTTAATCAAGCTCCTTGGAAATATCTAAAGAAACCACCTTACTTTTAGCGAAATGGTAAATGGATCAACACGATTTTTTCGAAAGCAAGGCCAGTACATCACCCGTAGAGCGTCCTCTGCGGCAGCCGTACAGCCGGTCACTAAGTAAGCTTTTGGATTCCTGATATTTCATAAGATGAAAATTAGGCCTATAAGCATGTTTTGAATTTCTGTAAAAAATATTATCAATATTTTAGAACATTAAAATTGTCAGCATACTTAATTTAAACAAATTCCCTTTAATAAAGGAGAACATATTAATATAAAATAGTAAAAACATTCAAAATGTTTGTAAGCTTTTCTCACATCACAGAACGAATCTTTTTTAATTTTTTTAACAAAAAAGTGATTGCCATTAGCTTACGATATTACGCATAATTTTTGAAGCAGAAATTACTGCTGTTCCTATATGGTATATAAAGTATACTTAGTGCTTTATGTACAATTATAACTTCATTATTTTTTTTTTTTTTTTTTTTTTGGTGTTCTAGAAGGCAGAAGAAAAATTAAAATCTTTTTTAATTTGACGTTAAAATGGATTTAGAAGAACTCATTCACTTACACTGCAAGAGTAAGACAAACAGATAAGAATGCTTTATTCGTTAATGCTGAATCTTATATACCCTTCACCATATATATATATATATATATATATATATATATATAACCACATGAATCATACTGCAGATTTCCCATTGAATAGTTTAAAAAACAGTCGGCATAAGAAAATTGTTCCTACCATGAAGCTTTTCTGTTCAGTTTTCGAAAATTGTCCGCTGCCTCGAAAGGCATGAACCGATTTTGGCGATTTACGTACGATATCTCATCGGTTGTCGTATTTAAATTTTCTCTAGTTCATCTAGTGCCTTGGTAAAATTGATTTTAATAAGGACGGCCAGATAGTAGCAGTTTCAGACGGAGTGACAAACCTTTTTCTACCTGTGTTGAAGGATATAAAAACAGAAAAATTACGAAGCAACTGTTATAAAATGAGAAGGCAGAAAGTTTATGATGGCACATATAGCAGTCTTCAAAGCAAAAGTTTTTAATGGTTGATGATTTAATATTAAGCTCAAAACTCTTTTAAACATGCACTTGCGGGCATATTAAGTAACGAAATAAGAAAATATGCTTAAAAAAATTAACATGCAACACTGTTGCCGCGAATGTTGCCGTTTGGTAAGAGAACGGGTTTATTATCATATTAAAAAAAGAAAAGAAAAGATTTAAAACTAATGACCTACGTGATGATTATGTTACTGATAAAAGAAAATTTAAAGAACTTAATAAGGCGAAATCTGAGTACTTTGCTGAAAGATTCACTTCTGCTCTCACCTCGAAAAAGTCATGGCAAACCATTCGTAAAATTGGTATCGGTAAAATTATAACACAATAACGCAGCAAAATTGATGCTGATATTGTTAATGGAAAGTTTTTAAATATTCCTATGGGTGAAGCCCAACTGAGTTATTACAACAATACTCCAGCAAATCGAATTCGGTAGAAGCGGGTGGACTTAATCCAAAGTTTTTGAAAATTCCTTTACCACAACTACTTTTTTTAATAACAGTAATTTTTAATAATATAATCATCAGATTTCAGTTTCTTTTGAAATGGAAAACTGCTAAAATTGTACCTATTCCGAAATTAGGCGCCGACTACAGACCTATTGCCATAATACTACTACTATCCAAAGCATTGGAAAAAATAATGCACAATCAAATTACTCTTTTTCTCGACACTAATAAACTGCTTACCAACATTAACAGCATTGGCAGATGTTTCCGAAGGAATACGAAAGGAAGTTGATTAAGGTAAAACTGCCGTTTTAGTTCTATTAGACCACTCGAAAGCCTTCGATACTGTTGACTATGAAATCATTTGTTATAATTTAAGCAAATCTTTTAAGTTTTCATCGACGGCTGTCCAGTTATTGTCAACGTATCTTTCCAAAAGTATATTTGTTAAGAATCAAACAATTGAAATAGTGAAATCGGCTAAAAATCTTGGAATCGTTTTCAATAGTACTCTTTCATGGTTCCGTCACATAAAGTATGCTTTCTGTCGCATATTCGGTATGTTAATGTCTCTTTCGTTATTTCTATACTGCACACCTTTTAAAAAAAGAGTTCTCTTTGCAAAAACTTACTTAGTTACCATTTCACTGTACAGTTGTGAATTTTTTGCTAGATGTGACGCTGCTAGCAAAAGGAATTTTAACGTCACATTTAAGAGAACCATACGTTATGTTACGAGTCTAAAAAGGCACCCTAGAGTGTCGGATTTTTCCCCATTGTTGTTCGGTGTCAGTTTTGAAGACCTGCTTAACATAAGAATTTTAATATTTTTTCACAAAATTGTTTATTCCTGCCATCCAGAGCACCTCTACAATAGATTCTCGTATGTACCCAACTGTAGAGGAAAAGGATTATTAAAAGTATTATCCCTTAACGTTAAAAATTTGCATGCTATTGGAATTTGTACATTTTGATTTTAGTTTGATATTCGTGGTTTGTGTAATTTCAAATAAAACACAAAGAAGAAAACGTACAAAAATGAAGTGTCTACCCCACTAACTAATATATATTATAAATCTCTTTGTAAGTTTGGTAGTTTATTTGTTTGCTTGTGCGTCGCACAGTGGCGTGAAATACAAAAAAATGGAATCAAAGTCTGGCTGTAAAAAAATCCGCTAAAAACCAAAAAAAAAAAAAAACAAAAGTGAAATCTTGCGAATGAATATCTCTAAACATATAAAAGATATTAAATCAGGTTTTCATCCCATTAAAGACCAATATGTTTATAACTAAAATCAATAAAAATTTTGGCAAACAATATATTAAAACATTATTTTTTGTGTAGATAAAAAAATTTTTTTTCCGAAAATTGTAATTTTTTCTTTAATCGGATGTCTACACAATTTGGGAAACTAATGAAAATCCGCGTGCAAGTTTTTTTTTTTAGAAAAAAAAATCCATAAAAAGACATCAGATTGATTATACCAGGCCTTGTTTTAAAGAAAAGGTTAAAAATTTTATAAATTTACTGAATAACATAAGGTAGAGAGATGCAAAGAATGCTGATGAAGGATGTGGCGGTCCAGAAAATGCTGCATTTTACTCTGCTAGCGTCTAATTTTTCTTGTTTTCCGCATACATTTGTAAATAATTTTTCTTTCTAAAAATGTTTAGAAAATTAATTAAAAAGAACCAAAAAGGCGAAAATAAAGTCAATTTTCATTACTTCACTGAAAAACGGGAAAAATCTACTTAAAAAAGTGAAAGTGACTAAAATTTCAAATTTTTTTTAAACTTTTTATGAAATTTTAAATTTAAAAATTATATTACTACTAAAATAGTGTAGCCAAAGAAAAAAGATTTCCTACAAGTTATTTCTCATAGTACTGGCTTTCTTGTATTTAAAAAAAAAAAACAAATACAGGTAAAAATTTTGTATTTTAAATTTAAGTCGTATTTCTCTAAAAGTATAAAAAATACCATGCAAATTCCAAGCACGTTTTTCCTTTATCTATCTATAAACATTATTAAAAATAAAGATTTTTGAAATCGGTTCACTTTTCATAAAGTTATAAGCTCTGGAACAGTTTTCAAATTTGAGGTTACCTAATTTGACGCCCTGTGTAATGACAGAGGGTGTATCCAAATGCTTATGACTCCCTCTATAAATCGCAGTTTATTTCATGAAAATCGGCCAAGTAGTTTAGAAGTTCCAGACTTTTATTCCATTTTTTGTATTTCACGCCACTGTGCGTCGTCAATTACGGCTAAATGACTGAACCGATTAAGGCAGACCAGGAGGGGATAAAAAGGACAGGCAGGCATTTTCATACATTTGAATTAATTTTAACAAAGTCTCCGCTAATTGATTTCAATGAAATTTAAAACAGATAGGTCCAAAGGTAAGACCTAGATGAGATTTACTTACTTTTACCGATTACAATAATTTACATTTACTTTTGTACCGATTGCAATAAGTTTTTTTCTACAGTAAGGTATTAGTTAATAATAATAAATTATAAGTTTATTTTCAAGAAAAAAAGAAATAGAAGGGGAAGTGGCAAAGTGGGAAAGTGGGAAAGAGGACAAATAAACTGTTTTATAAATATTAACCGATCTTAATAAAATCAGATTCTAAAGATATTTGAATAAAGATAGTTTCTGATATATAAGATTCAAACCGATTTAATAAATTTTTCTATTTCGACTACACCCTCATAACCAACAAATCAAGAATATATTACACAGCGTCTATAAAGGCCCTAAAATTAGGTCGGGTACACTTTTGCTATTTTTTTACACTTTAAAAAGCAAAATTAAATTTGTGACGTTTGTCTGCATGTAAAAAAATCATTTCTGAGATTGAGTTTGACGCTTGTTGAGATAAATATCCCAGCTCTCGTCCCTAGTGTATGTAAATAATTCGTTGTCAACCAACATATGGCAACAGTAATAATGTGTGATGAATTTTGTAGTAAAATAAATTAAAATACAATAAGAAAAGGTTAAAATATCGCATATCCAACTTCTTCATAATTCTATATATAAAAAAAAAAATTTCAACGTACAACTGTATCTTGTTTATACATACGCTGGTATCTTTAACTGTTCGCTTTTCAATTAATCACAATTTAAATTCATTTAAATTACATAACGCATTTTTAATATTTTATTTATAAATCGGAGAAATTGTTATTAAGTATTTGGAATAATAAGAGAATTCTCGTTTGATCAAGATTGTTATTAGAATCTTGATTGTTAATACTTTATAGTTTTATTCAGTTTATTTTTTTTTATAAAACATAATTTACCTGAAAATCTTAAAGAAACCTTTTAGCTTTTAATTTTGCAAGAAATATATTTAGATTCTGAAAGATTCGAACTATTTATTTTTTAACATCCTTTTTTACAATTCTTACTTTCTCACTCGCCCCGCCGGGAGTAAAAAAAAATATATTTTAACTGAAATTTAATATTTCATGCAAATAATCATTATCAAATTTAGGTAAATCAAATGGGTTTTTTTTTTTTTGTTTCATACTTCTGGTTTTTTGTTTGTAGTCTTAATCCTTTTAGTTTTATTTAGCAACTTAATTTTATTATAAACAAAATCTACAAACACGACTGTCAAGGAACAACGAAATTTTAAAATAAACAAATAAAAAAAAAACAAATATTAAAGATTTTGAAGGAAACCTTTACAAATTTGAAAACAAAACACGCGAAAAACTCTTAGTCGTCAGGAGTACATTGAACTTGTTTACTTCCTGTGCCTAAATTTAAGCTTTTTTACATACTATAATATTTACCTGTATTTATTTTTCTCTTAAAGGAATGGGCCAGCAAAGCAACTCGAATACACATCCCAGTTGACCAACCGAATTTTAATAATTTCTGCGCAATTTGTCTTGTGTTTTTAAGATTTAAAGTGTCGTTTACTTTTGCTGCAAATATGTTATACACTTTGACTTCTTTTCTAAAAATATTAGAGATTTTAAATCAAAAGTATGTTTCTTAAAAACTATGTCGCACGAGATAATAAAACATTTTAGGTTGAGGTAATAATGTAACTCATGTTAAGAAAGATATAAGCGATATTGGTGTGTATAAAATTCTGCTAATAGAAAAAAATAGCTAAAGATTTACTCTTTGTATTAAACGAAAAAGAATGTTTTTGAAATTTTCTTGGGATTATTTTTTGGCTGCGAAACAAAAGGAATTGTTGCCACCAGCAAACAATGTTGCATAATTTAGAACGAACACGAAAATTTTCTTTCAAATCGTAAGGTAAGCACCACTAAAGATGCTGTCAGACGTACCAAATATTTATTATATTAATTAGTCAGTATTTTAGTATTTTACTTAACTCTTCTGTAGTTTTATCAACTCTTCTTTTACGTAATTTTTATTGTTAAAAATATTTTTTTGTTACGTCTGGCTGGAGAACAGCGTACTTAGCTCAACACAGCCCTTTGTTCTTTATATAAATCGAAATTGATAATTCTAAAATGTGCTTATCAAAGTGAACATGTGTGAATACTTTTTGTTTTATGTATCACATTGGCCCTTATATCGTCGACGACGACAGCCTGAAGTATGTTCAGCTGGTGATCAGAAACAAGATATTGCGGCTAATAAAGTCGTTGAGGAAAACACGGAGTAAATTTTTTTCTTTAGCAGTCGTCGACTATTAAATATAAGAAGTTTTCGCTCCAATACTCATTAGAGACATGGTCAACTGTGATATTAAATACAGACACATATACAACATATCGCATTCTTATAAATACTTTGATGTTGAAATTATAACGTGGATATACGTATGCAAATATTTTTGATATTTTTTTAGAAGAAAAAAAAATAGTCATAAAAATTTAGGTAATTTATTCGAACAGAGTATAGTTAAAGGGTGTACCACTAGCGTAGGTTAAACAAAAAAAAGTTAATTCAGGAAGAAAAATAGGATTACTTTGCTTTATTGTTTGGACAAAAATCTCTAGTTTATATAAAATGTTTGACAGAAGTTTCCTGAAGAGTTATGTGAGCGGTAACGAAATGGCCATCGAGACGTGCTTTGACCATCAATAAAAAATATCGGTAATTAATATAATCGGGATAATTAAATAAAAAATAGCACGAAGTTTTTTGTGAAAATTTAATTTATAAAAAAAGTAAAAAAAAAATAATTCAGTTTTTCCCATTATAAAAATAAAAAACCTTTTCTACTACAGCAAGCAAATTTCTTGTCCTTCGTAGTTTCTACTTTGTGCAATGGGCGAAAAGAGGCAAACTACAGGAATTAAAATCTTCAATTTCACGTAGGTCTGTACATACCATTTACAACAGCTGTACATTAATATTTTTGAATGGGAACAGGATTACTAAGTTTCACGAAGGGCTAATAGGTTATGTTGAAGTTATTATTATTATTTATTACACTTGAACTCAAAGTTTTTTTTTTCAAATTTATTATTTTCAATAGCTTCATCAGGAATAAATAAATATTTTAAATTTTTATTTAAAAAAATATTGATTCCCCTTTTTTTTACTAGAACGTTACTTCAATGTATAAAGTTGAATCACTCGTTTTAGAGAACAGCAATTGGTAAATATTTGGTTCTTTGAAATCATTGGAATTTTGAATCAAGACGATCTATAGAACGACCCTTTTATAATTAAAAAAAAAAAAATTAATACATGAAAGCAAAAAGAATCTAGTAGCAAGTAAACGACACCATAGTGGCATCTTTGGCAATAAGTAAGATGGACTGGCCAGGGTTGGATATAGTTTAAAGATCTGCAAATCATTTGGATATCTGATCTGTTTAGAAGATAATTCAAGACTGCTAGAAAACATGGTTGTTTAAAAATGTCTATAACTCTTCCTTAAATTTGATTATTTGCAATGTTTCAATAATTAATATCTTTAACATGCAAGTGCTTTTGTAATTTTGTTTTTATATCTGAAACCTTTACATATTTACAAAACTGTACAGTACGAAAGTAATGTTTTGTTTAGAACACTATTCCTGATTTAAGGTGAAATTAGATAAATTTTTTTTCTTTGCATAGACTTTCACAGCTTCATTTCCATTGAGAATATTACAGATAATATATAAATATTAGCACAAGATTACAGATATAAAGTTACACAAACAGAATCGTTCGGCAAAGTAAGTTTCCCATATAGAATTAAATTTTTTTTGATCGGACAATAGTATCAAGTGTTGTCAGTCATGCTGCTAAAAAAATGTTCACTAAAAATTTTTTAGGAGAAACTCGTGATATTTTTAATTTTGCTTTTTTAGGTATAATTTAATATTTTCGTTTTTCGTAACGTTACTTACTTTTTGGTTTGGAGGTTTTTATAAATTATATTTATGTCTGTAGCCACCTGTTGTAATACAGCTTTCTTCTTAAGAAGCCCATTTTGTTTTATATAAATTAACTTCATGAATTATAAATTATAAGAAAATCGTTAAAAAACAAAGTAGTCCTTAACTTTTAGCTCTTTTGAATATTTTCACGCTATATTTTATGGAAATGTAATTATCGTAATCATGGACGTTTGGCAAATTACCAAAAAAAAGTTTATATACACCACAATCTTTTTGCTTTTTGATTTTCGATATTATATACACTTTTGAGGTGACTAATGCCGTCCAAAATATTTTATAAATTTATTTTATACTTTTCCCCAACATGTCTTCTGTATATGTGGACGTACAAAAAAAATTAAGTGGTTCAAAAGTCATGGGTAGTTTTTTCATTGCTTATTATGCATATATTTTCAAAAATTTTTGTAATAAGTTTTTTGATTCTAGTTAAGTTGTAATTTTGAACTCAGAAAAAACTCATGAAAATTCTGTTATTAAGCACTGGGTTTAAAACTAAATAAGATAAAACAAGTAAGAGTGCAAAATTCGGCTACACCGAATATTATATAGCCTTCACCATACAGTATATAAATCTAGTTAATGAAATAATTCCAATAAAAAAAATTGTGATGGCAGCGATATAAAAAATAGGAAAAAAATTAAGTACTTTAAATATTTCTACATAAAATGACATCGGCTCTTAATGGGTTAAACATTTTTAAGAAATTTTATTATTTCCTGAAAGAACCATTCAAAGGCTTTAAACTAATACCTAAATTGATATCGTAAAAAATATGGTGCACAATCGTACTTTTTTTGACAAGTTCAGAAGCCCATAGTTCGGAAAATATAAGCGTGTTCCAATTTTTTCACAAAATGTTTTTTTATTATTTTTTAACTCTCATTTGCTCCATATATTTGTTTTTTTTTTGGGGAGTTACTTCATTGTTCAAATAATATGGAAAAATTAGAGGCAGTCGTGGGTGGTTTGTTCTTCGCTGCGTCGAGAAAATTTAAATTTATGAAACTATGTTTTCTGGATTGGCGTATTTAAATTTTCTCTAGCTCATCTATGGACAGGCGGACATCGCTTAATGGTCTTCGCTATGCCTAAGAACTCAGAATATAAATACTTTATGGGGTCGGAAATGAATATTGTAGAAATTACAAACGAAATGACAAACTTAGTCCTTATTCCACTTTTTCCACATTTTGAGGTGAAGGGTATAAAAATAATCCCTTGTTTTGCTACAATACCTTTGATTGTCTTTTTAGTTTGAGTCACTTATGGGCGGATTTTTAAATGATGTAATTAAAAATCTTATTTAATTTTTGGGGCGTTTTTATTAGCTATTATTAAAATAAATGAAAAAAATATACAGAAGAACACGCTGAAATGCAGTCAAGAATCCTATGATCGTTATAGTAACAAGTATTATTTTTTAAAATAGTTCATTTAACTTGATGCATATGGCCATACTTAAAAAAAATATTACTCTTCTTTTTAGTGTTCTTCGTTTTATTTTTGACGGAGATGCAATTCAATTTCAACTTGTATCTATTATTGCTACGCTGAAGTTAGAGAAGCACTTAATCTTTATCGCTCATAAAGTTAGTGAGTTGCACGGCAGATCTATCCATAGCAGAACAATCGAAACATTTGAACTCGCGTATAGATTTAAATATTAGTTGCGAGCGGTGTGACAGTATTAAAAAACCGTCGATAAAAAAGCTAATGAAGTAAATTGTGTGTTTTTTGTTTTTATTATTATATTAATTTCAAAGTTGGCTGGGTTGTCCTAAGCGGGCCCTTTTTATGTAATGCAGAATGTGCCTTACAGTATTAAAATAAGCGGTTCGCCGGACAGTTACGACCACAGATCGCACATTAACTTTTCAGAGGAGTCGAAAATATTTTCAAACTTTTAGTAATTAATCGTACGCATTTTTCTTCAGTCGCTTATAACACTGCGAATTTTAACATCCTTTTATAAAAATACTATTCTTGCGAAATTTATATTATTCGCATTCAATTGTTTTTAATATCATGTTAATTTTTTTCACTTTAATATTGTTTTTATTGTTATTAAGTGATTGTTGTTGTTACTGCTGCTTTTGTTGTTGATTTTATTATCCTCGACGAAGAACTTGTTTATTTAATTGTTTTGCATTTTCTGAGAGAAAAAAAGGAATAATGTTTCGTTGTTTTCTGATCACAAATCTTATAAAGAACTGAGGATGAAAGCTAAGACAACATTGTGCCATGAATTTAAAATGGTTTTTAGAAGGAAATAAATACTAAAAAAGCAGTTTAATCTATAATTATATAACGTCCTTCGTCGCTTACTCAAAGTAAGGATCAAAATAAATATTCATTAGTAAGTCTAATTACGTTACCATATTCATCTACAGTCAAATCCCTAGATTAAATGTTTATATCTCTTTTTATAAACAAAGTAATATTTCAACTTAAATCTATTAAACCATTAAAATAAGTTTACCCTTATATGTTTTGTGTAGAATTTTATTAGTAAAAATATACTAAATTTTTATATATATTCCTACGATTTGCAATTTGATTTGCGAATTCAAAAATTTCCCAGACTAAATCTTTTTCATCCTAATTTAAGTTTTATTCCTTGTATTGGTGGCAATTGCGTAAAAATCTTTCTCACTGAGCTTTGGTCGAAGTTACACAGAGTAAAGTTAACAACAGCGGCAGTTATATATTTTTATCTTAACCAATGTTATTGTTAAAAAAATCTTGTATTTAAAAGAGATAAATAATGAGAATAGTAATCAAGCTTTAATACTATTAAAAATAATGTAAAACGCAAATCCCCGAAAAATTGGTAAAACCTTTAAAATATATCAGATTTTTATTTACATTTGCAAACAAAAGTCCGCATTTTGATGATTGTTTGATTAGAGAAACGTCAAGTCTTGTTTTTCATAATATAATTTGGGATTATGCGAAAGCACATGTATGATGCTCTCAATCTTGACGTTTTGACAAGCTCCGAATGGGATCTTGGGAACAGTGTTTAATTTAACACTCAGACGTACGACTGAATGTTCTACCTCTTCTGCAATTATGTTTGATATAAATATAAAAGAATCAGAAGCTCTCGATGTTCTTTGCATGAAAAGTTTTTAATGCGATGTTCGGCAAAACAAGCATATTTATCAGGTCGCAGAAGAAGCTTTTAAGTGTCCTTATCTGATCTCCTTGTGACTACTATGTTACCTGTTGCATACGAAAAATGGAATACAACTCTTATGCAGGGGTCAGTGCTTTAAAGACTATTTCGAGTTACTTGCAGACAGCGAATTACCTCGTAGGTTACAGCTGTAGCATCGAAGCATTGTGAGATGTGTTTTAAAGTTTTATCATTACCACAACGGAATTTGCTCTGATAAAATCAATAAACTTGCGACTAAGAACCGTAATTTCGTAAGTGCAACACGTTCTTCATCAAAAGCGATCTTTTGGTAGACGATTGCCAAGTGAATTGCAATACGCATCGCCTGGAAAATTCGTTTTCTAGCCAAATAGTTCATAGCAAGTTCAGTTTTGTTTATTAATGGATTAAAGTATATTTTTGTGTTCTGCCATTTCAAACTTAATAAATACAATCAGTAGGTATTATTTTAGTTTTTACATATTATAAATTCTAATAAATAGCTTACTTTTTATTCTTTGTATTTTTCCACATGCTTCTTATTTATGAATTTTTAATAGTTAATAAGCTAGAGAACGTATAAATGTACAATTCGTAAATGAAAGGAGAATATCAACTTAATTATACCCGTCACCACAGGTGAAAAAAGGGTTTATCTAACATTGTCATTCCGTATATAATTTCTACAATATCCATTTCCGATCTCATAAAGTGTATTTATTCTGAGTTTTTATGCTGTCGATTGAGCGATGTCCGTCTGTGTTCGGGTTGAAACCAACTTTGACCAAGGCAAGATGAGCTGGAGAAAATTTAAATACGCCAATCGATAAGACATAATTTTAAAAATTTTTCTATTGAAAATCAGGTAGATCTGTCCATGTCCTTAGTGGCAGCGGGCAAAATACCACGCCTCTAATTTTTTTATATCATATGTAATAAATCAAGTTTAGTAAAGTAACTCCAATCAAAAAAAAAAAAAAAAAAAAAAAACACAAATATGTGGGGCGATAGAGAATTAAAAAATAAGAAACTACATCAGGGAAAAAATATGCGCTCACCTATATTATCCGAGTTATAGGAGTTTTCACAGAAAAGCACGATTGTGAACCATATATTCTTGAGATATCAGTATAATTATCATTTAAAAGCTTTTGAAGAGGCCTTTAAGCAAGTACTAAATTTTTTTATGCTTAACCCTTAAGGAGCTAATAATATTTTTTCTTGTTTTTTAATTCTCTGCCACCCCAAAATTTTTATTTTTTATTTGAATTACTTCATTAAACTAGATTTATATACTGTATGGTTTAGGGTATATAATATTCGACATAGCCGATTCGATTTATTTCTGTTTCCGTTTTGTACTTCTTTTAATTAAATACTTAATCTTAGATAAGGCACTCTTCCAATAAACAACAGCTTCAATACCTATCGCACAGGTAGATTTTTTTATTTGTATCTATAGAAACTACGAATTTACCTTAATTTAAAGTTAGGAAAAAATAACTAAATAAGCGCTTAAATCAAACTATTTAAATTTAATTTTAATTGGATTTACTTGTACTCTAATTAAAATAATTAACAGATCATATAAGACTTTAGCTTTGTCCCATTTTTACAAAGGATTACATAAATATTTTTGTCAAGTGTTCACTTAATGTTCAATTAAAAATTACAAGTTTTCTAAACCTTAATCATACTACTTACTTATGCTTGTAATTGAAGCTCTTCTACTTCTCAGTAAAATATCTTTTTATTTTTAATTTAAAATCGTCGATTTAATTTCAAATAATCTTACCATGGCAAAATGATCATACTTTTTTCTATTTCATGCAGATTTATAGGGTAATAAAAAATTAAAAGATACGTACTAATATTCCTAAGTTTTTAAAAATAATTAAATATAGTCTCATACACATGTACGAGTACATACGTTTAAATAAAGTTTAACGGTTGTTAGAGATTGAAAATAAAATCTAAAATGGTTAAAATTTCATTAATTAGCTTTAAAAATTTTTTAAATGCTAGACTTTGTGTCTTATTTCAATGATTATAACCAGCACCACCTTTGATGTGAATGGCATCACTTTTAACCTTGAATATATAAATATAAGAATTATTTGATGAATCGATTTTATTGTGTTCTTTAATTTTTGTGGATGCCCCTTATCAAATAACAATTTATCTACAAAGTAGATATGTAATCACAATCCTCCGTAAGTATTACTTTAAAACTCTAACGACGGTATTCATAAAAGCTTTAAGCAGGTAAGTAGACCTAAAATAGGCAAATGTTGGTTGGTAGCACTATATTAATAAACGAATAACGGTATTAGGAATAACTTTTACAACAAAAAAGCTATTAATTTGATTTTACTTCGTAGAAACAATAATAAAATATTATTTAGCTACTATGTTTAAAAGTTGTTTTGGTAGAAAATGTATAATAACAAAACCGTTGGCAATTTTAATTTTCGGAATACGGGCCCAAAGTTTTTTATTAATATATTTTATTAAACGGTTTATGGCAATACGTCAATATTAGGACAACCTTTTATTAAAAGTTTTTTTTCTATTTGTTGCTATAGCGCACATAATTTTACTGACACTGTGAAAACTTGACATATCTGAAAAAAAAATCAAAAGTTTAAAAATGTTTTTATGAATATCACGTCACTTTCAGAACACTTTTAAATGACATTGGGATAAATTCAGATAAGAAATTTTATGTTAACGAAAACTTGACACAGTCCAAATTCAGTAAACTGCGTGCTGCAATTCAGTTAAAAAAAAGCTATATGCAGTGCTTTCACTATGCGAGGTCTTGTATATATTAGAAAACAACCCCATGACAACTTCATACAGATAGATGAAATGGCGCATCTGAACCAGTTATTTCCATGCCATGATGAACAAGCTAATTTTTGCGATGTGCGAGCCGACATATCGACATTACCAAATAATTAATATTCCATTTTTTATTTATTAATATTCCATTTTTTTACATAACAGTGTATTATTATTTATCTTAGTATTAGTCTTAACTATTGTAAGGTATAATATTCAAACTTATAATAACTCAATAATCGCTTGCGTTGCCAACCTAATGTTAAATGTCATTCATAAATAATATTAATTATTCCAAAGACAGTGTTCACAACTTACTTCAGATTTTGACAAAGCAAAGAATTGGTCTAAATGTAGTACATATTAATGCACAATGTTTACACAGCAAAATAGACGAATTCAGGTATATTTTTGCATCAGCTGGCATTGATGTTATATGCGTTTCCGAAACCTGGTTTCCGTTAGACCTTATCGATGCTACGTACTATCTTGAAGGATATAAACTTTTCTGCGCAGACAGAAAAGTTATAATAAATGGAATTGAATCTAAATCTAAGGGTGGTGGAGTTGCAATTTATGTTAGATGTGGGATCAATTGTACGGTAAAGCAAAAAACGAGTATTGGAAGTGAAGTTGAGTATTTATTCGTTGAAATATCAAATAAACAAAAACGAAAACTTTTGGTGGGAAGTGTTTATAGGCCGCATAAAAACATACGTTTTGACACATATATGAGTGTTTTGGAACACATTGCTGTACAGTATGATGATATCATCATTATCGGTGATTTTAATTGTAATTTACTCAACAACAACGCCTTAATTGATCCAATGTCATCATTGAGTCTAATACCTTCACCTTACTTTTTGTTGTGCAAGGCAAAAAGTTGTTAAAAGTATTCAAAATGAGAAAAGTTTATATTATAAAAGAAGATTCTCCTCTGCTCTTGACAGCCACTCTAAATGGAAAGAAATAAGAAAAATAGGCATAGCACATTCTAGTGCCCATGAAATACATGCTGATATAAATGAATTAAATAATAAGTTTGCGAATGTTCATATACCTGAACCAACACACAATATATATGATGATCTCTCTACTGTCTCTATAAAACGTAAATTCAGTTTTCGATGCGTAAGCCAATGCGAAGTATCCTCAAGTTTTTTTTCTGTAAAGTCGGATGCTGTAGGAGTAGATCGAATTGATCCTGTTTTTTAAAGAATCCTTATGCCAAACCTTTTACCTTACATTACGCATATCTTGAATACTATCCTTACAAAATCTGAATTCCTGGAAGGTTGGAAAATGTCCAAAGTGATTCCCATTCCAAAATCAGATAACGATTTCAGACCCATATCAATTCTTTCTTTTATATCGAAAGTATTGGAAAAAATTATGAGTGGTCAAATTAATAAATATGTTAAGTATCAGAATCTCTTGACCAGCATGCAGTCTGGTTTCGTTAAAGGAATAAGCTGTATTACGGCTCTAACGGACGTGATAGAAAATATCAGAGCCAACATTGACAAAAATATGGTCTCGTTCCTTGTACTACTTGATCATAGTAAGGCCTTTGATTCGGTTGACTACAATATCATGATCAAGAAGTTTAAAAAATATTTTTATTTTTCGCAATCAGCTTGTAAGCTCATACGATCTTATCTGACGGGCCGGTCTCAGGTTGTTTGTCTCAAAGACGACATTTCAGATGCAGTTAACTTAAGCAGAGGAGTACCACAGGGATCTATACTTGGACCTTTATTATTTTGATTATACATCAATGACTTACCGGATATAATAGAACACTGTAGAATACAAATGTATGCCGATGATGTGCAAATTTACAAGAGTACTACAACATGCGATATATGTTCATGTGCAATTAATATAAATCAAGATTTATCCAGGATATGCATATGGGCCGCGAATAATGGACTATAGATTAATCCATCAAAATCTAAGTGCATTCTTATAAGTAAAGGTGGATCAGCAGTAAATGAAAATATAGAAATAAAAATAAATAATTCAATCATCGAGTTTGTTAATTCCTCAAAAAACTTGTGCGTTATATTTAACAACAAGCTAACGTGGTGTAATCATATAACATATCTTGTAAGCAGAGTATATGGTATGTTACGAAACCTATGGGCAGTCAAGTATTCGACACCTTTCAGTATACGTATGCTGCTTGCTAAAACATACATCATACCAGTCCTTCTCTACGGCTGTGAAATTTACGCTAACTGTGACAGCTCTGACTTCCGCAAGCTCAATGTTGCATATAACAGTATCGCAAGATATATTTACAATCGAGGACGCCGTGAATCAATATCTAGTTCTTCGTACCAAATTTATAAGATGAATTTGGAAATCTTCTTAAGTTTAGATGCTTGATACTAATGCACAAAATAATTAATAATGAACAACCAGACTATCTTTTTGACAAAATAAATCTTTCCAGATCTGCAAGAGGAAAGAAACTAACTCAACAAAAGTACAGAACTAAATTATCGCAAAGACAATTCTTCATATATTGCACTATATGTCTTTGGAATTTTCTTCCTAATCATATTCAAATTATAAGCAACTCAAATAAGTTTAAAGTTGAGTTATTGAAACACTTTAGTTAGATATTTTCTAGTATTATATTGTTATCTATCCTTTTTATGTATTTCTTTATTACCTTTTAAAATTGTTTAATTAATTATGTTTTAATTGTTATTTAATATTGTTTATGCTTTTGCTCTATCTTTACTTTCTCTCACTAGCACTGTAACTAATAAGATATTTTATCTTGTTGTGCTAGCCTAATAATAATAAATAAATAAATAAATAAATTTTAAGTATTTGTTGCAGCGGTTTTAGTGATAAATCTTCTATGAAAGTTTCAAGTTTTAAAGCGCTGTAGCAGACGAACAAACGAACAGACGGGCAGGCATTCTGACAAAATAAAAGAGTTTTAGTTTTCTATGCATTCATGATACTTTATGTTCTGACAAGCGTGCGTTTTTAAACCGCAAAACGCTAAAGTTATATACAATGGTTTTCGAACAATTTCGCCTTAAATTTCAATTGCAACAGTTCGCCGTAATATGTATGTATATATTGTTCTCCGTATGAGTTCAGCGCTCCATGGTGTATTAAAAACTCCCAGATTCACGAAGGCTTTAGCGTGACCCTGGTAAGAGCACGTAACATCCTCAATTTTGGCGGCCTTGCTATCATCCGAAAGCAAGACAGATGACTTTGCAGATATGGCACGCGTTGAAACACTACCTTGTTTTCTAGCGTTGGCTAGGTTCAAAAAAATTTTAGTATTAGGATATTGTAAGTTTATATTTGAAGATTTAATAAAAAAAATATATATAAATGTATATAAGAAATACTTTATGGGGTGGGAAATTAATATTTTCGCAATTACAATCGGAATGACAAATTTAGGTATAACCTTTTCCACCTGTGGTGAAGTGCACCATTATTATTAGCACTTTGATTTATTGGCATTGAATTTTATATTCAATCCCCAACTCTGCCGAGTTTTTCTTTAAGGAACTGTTAACTACTTCTCGCACTCTCTATAATAATAAAAAACTATAAACAAGTATTAGATTTAATAAATTTAAGTGTTGATTCAAATAAATTTTTTAAACTTGTGGAAATATCAAACAACATCGTTTTCAAATAATTGCTACAAGTACGAATGATATAATGACACAACATTTGCCGGCTAAGCTTAATATCAGTTCTAATAAGTAGTATTTAATTTTTTTAACTCCAATTATAAATAAAGTAAATGCGGTCAATTTATCATTTCAAGGCAGTAATACTGATCTACATATATTCTGAATATGATCTTTTAATGTTACTTTTTATGTCAATTTGTTCAAAATTTTTAAAACCACAAAATATTAAATTCGATATTGATAAAACAAACATTTAAATTAGACATTAACAAGATTTATTTTGATATCATCGACATAGATGTTGGCATATTGTCTTTTGAGGAATTGCGCTATTTACCACTTTCGGGCAAATTGATTTTAAAGAAATTTGTTAACAATACTTAACCGTACTAGCAAAAGAAATGTTTGAAAGATTCCCCGAAAATATGAAAAACTCTGAACTCTCTAAAAATTTACAGTTTAAGAATATTAAAACCGGGAATAAATTTTACTCAGTATATAAAATTTTAAAAACATTCATGGACTCAAAAGCTGCATTAGGCATTAAAAATACCATGCCCAACGACATTTTTTGGCTTTTGGGCAATAGTTTACGAATACGAAAATAATGTTGGAAATTATTTCTTTCGTAAGATCGGTGCATCTGTGTTCAATTTTCTTGATTATGCCCTAAGTAATGCATTTGTCGAAAAAATATTTTCGTGTATAAACAGTACGAAAACTAAACTGAGGAGTATGAAATGTTGGAATCACTGAAAAGAATAAAATGCCATTTAAATAATCATAAAATCTGCTGTTATAAGTTTGAAGTTCCTAAAGCAATGCTAAAAAGTTTTAAATCGGAAAATATATACAAATGAGTTGAACAAGATCACGATGAATTTTTTTTTTTTTTTAAATAAAGATTAGTATTTTAAATTGTTTCTTTTTAAGACAAAATTGGGGATTTTCGTTTAGAATCGGGGGTTTTTGGGGTTATCATTCGTCAAATTGGGGACAAGAGCCCTGAATTTTTCTGGCAACACTGTTACTGTTTGATATTAAACTAAAGTTATCTGTGTGGTCAACTACATTTTTTGTTTACTCATAAAATATATAAACTATCAGCCAGCCCACCAAGATTTCTTTTAGCTGTTTGTTTAAGTTTTATTTCTTGCCTTTTAAAATTAACTTTTTTGTTTATTAATCAGATTAAACCCCAGATAAATAAAATATAGAAAAAATATATCTTAAAATATCGCACCTAAAATATCATTCATTTGTTAACGAGAGTCAATAAAATTGTTAGCAAATAAAAATATTTTTATAACCACAATAAATTGAGCAATTTGATATACACGAGAGCAAATCAAAAAGTAAGAAGTGCTTATAATTAATTACAAAGTAGTTATTTTCGAATAACTTTAAAAAATATAAAAGATGTAATTACACACGATGTGGTAAAAAAAATTAAAATTGACTAATCATCCACATATGATAAACTTTGCGCAGAACGTCCAGTTGTAACAATTTACAGTTCTAAACAGATCTTAGATGTCTATCTATTACGGTTCAGAAATTTCGACACATGCATCATTTCACATCAAATACTGTTTAAACCATTGATTTGTCTAATTTTCAAGTGTTTGTATTTAACGGTTCAAAAGATATGGACGTATAGGTCAAATAACATCAGTTAAGGGAACAGCCTTTAAATCCTAATTTCAAATTATATACTTGTTCTTATAGCAAACTTAGCAATACATGTTCCTTGTAAATTTCAGCCGTCCGTCTAAAAATTTTCAAAAGTTTGGTCACATATGTAAATTATATTAAATTAATTATTGGGACACCCTGTTTTTTCTTTTTATTGGTTTTTAAAATTTAACCGCCTGACTACAAATCTTTAAAATTATGGCCATATACTACAAATTAAATTAACTACTGGGGCACCTTTCAATTTATGATTTGGAAGATATATAACAGTCAATCGACATTCTGACCAATTTTCAAGAGTTTGTTTATAACGGTTCAAAAGATAGTACAATATAAATCAATTTACGTCACCCTTTAATATTAAGATTTGTTTTTGCTATTGGAATCTATTAGCCTTACAGTTAAAATACACATAAGAAATATGTATCTTGCATGGGGACACCCTTTTATTTTTAAATTTATGAACTGTTTTTAAAAGGGAAACACAACTTTCCAAATAAAGAAAAAAAAAATATCAAAATGAAAATTTATTATTCGGAGTCTTTTAAAATTTAATTAATTTATTTTATTCGTGCTTGATTCCTTCAAATATAAATATTTCATGATATTCTCATGAAATATTTATTATTTTAAACTAACTACAAAATGAAATGTATTACTGTGGGGAAAGCATATCCATATGGCCATTTGTTATTGTCTTTTGTCTTATTGATTCAATAGAGTTCTCATTTAATCAATTTGACTTTTGATATAAGACTTTCTGTTTTTCTATACAAAATTTGGGTAAAATCTACTGATGAACTATTTGAGCAGTAGTGAAATGGCCATATGGATATGCTTTCCCCGCAGTAATACATTTCATTTTGTAGTTAGTTTAAAATAATAAATATTTCATGAGAATATCATGAAATATTTATATTTGAAGGAATCAAGCACGAATAAAGTAAATTAATTAAAGAAAAAAAATTTTAAACATGTTCACAAACTACCCGAACCCATAAAGTATATATATTCTGACTTCTTATGCATAGCGAAGTCGATTGAGCGAGTTTGCTGAGGCAAAAAACATAATAAGTCAATCGCTCAGATTTAGTGTTGAAAGAAGTGCTATTAAAAATTTGCATGATCGGTTCATGTCCTATGAGGCAGCAGGAAAAACACCACGCCTACATAAAATATCAATATGGGTATCACTTTAAAGCTTTTGAGGAGATATTTAAGAAAATGCTATAATTTTTTTTATATGTTTAACCCATTAAGAGCCGATGTCATTATATATATATATATATATATATATATATATGCAGAACCAATTTTTTTTTATTTTTAATTATCTGTCGCTGCAGTATTTGTTTTTTTCATTGCAATTTCTTTACTAAACTAGATTTACATAGAAGGAGAAGGGTATATAAAATTCATCATAGCCGAATATAGCACTCTTACTTGTTTTAAATCAGTTACAAGTTAATAAAATTAAAAAGGGAAATAAAATTTAAAAAGTTAATAGAGTGTAAATCGTACATATATCCCAGGTAATATTTTTAATATTCATGAAGAACTTAGGCAATTTGGAGAAACTACAGAAGGATTATTTTAATCTTAAGGGAGAATAGGTCATCATACCAAAAAGAATCAACTTAAAAGCAGTGTTTTTTTAACTCCCCTCGTATGAAAAAAGGTATTAAAAATGAAATGTCATAAAATAACCTTTTTAAGTGAAGAACTTGCTGATTGACAGTTTTTTGTTGATAAGATTATAAATGGAACAGCAGACACACAACCAACAGTTGCTTACAAAAACTTTAAATAGCTTAATTAAAGAAATACGCATTTGAAATTAATACGACAATTTTACTGTGTAAGTGCACAACAAAACTTTTGTTTGATAAAAAAAAATAAACGTTACTCAGGCATGTTTCTGAAATAAATTCAAATATTAATACATACACGTTTCAAATAATTACCTCCCACATGAAACATTTAGAATTTTTTTAAAGTGATTTTAAGTTAATAGTAGTATCAAATAACTTTTGGCTATAAGCCCTTAAAATAATTTAATAAGGTATTTTTTCATGTTACATAAAATGTAGCTTTGAGTAGTAATATCTATTTAAATTTACTACACGTAATAGTAACCTGCGAGAGTACACGAGAAAACTGTTTAAGTTATGACAAAAACAATTCATTATTAAAGTTTAATTTGAGTATTAAGATTCTTAGTCAGGCAACAAATTCCGAAACAATTTGAAATAAATTGCCTTAAAAAGAATTTATCATGTTTTAACTAAAATTTAAACATTTATAAATATTCAAGGAATAATGGTTCGTATAAAAAGTCTGCCAATCTAATTATTATACTATTCTTTCTCATATCTTGTGCAACAAGCCCCGGTTAAGACAGCAACAAAGTCATAATAAATTGTATGCATGAGCCCATTTAATAAATTGTATTGCGGAAAAAATGTAAGAACGTCGTGTGAGCAGTTATATGAAACTAAAGGCTGTTAGGAGTCTTTAAAAAAATTTTTTTTACCTAATTGGTCCAGAAGCCAAATGACAACCTCTACCTAGGCAATGAATTTCATATTTCCCACTTAGATTTGTCTACATTGAAACTGACAGAAATATAATGAGCAAATGAAATTCGTTTCATATACGAATTGTACAACTGAAACATGTTCTACCTTTCTTTAATCGACTTTTTGCTTCAAAATTATCAAAGTGCCGATTTTCGCTCCAAAATACCGATTTTTTCATTAATTCTTAAAACACAGTAATTTTGTTTTGTTTTAGTAAAAAATAATACTCTAGGGCATCACCAGAATACTTGTTACATTGAAAAAAATATCTTTAATAAATTCGTTGTGTCCTGGAAAATTGTACCCTTCATAATGAAAGTGATGTATCTCCAAATTAAAAAAAGAGCTGATCAATTCCTAAACACCACTTTGCTTTAAGCTAAAAAAGTTTAATAATATCAACAACGAACCATTTATGAAAATGCTTTAAGCTAAGAATATTAAAAATTGAGTTTATAGTCGTCAAATCAAATAATAGATCACAAATTTTTGGTATCAAGTCATATATTTCTATCTTATGGCTAATTGAAAGAAATGAAAATGAGAATACTAGAGCTGCCTATGTAGTCATGACCATTATTATAAATTAATTGGATGCAGTGAAAGAAAGGTTTTTCGTACAACGAATCTCGCAGCAGAATTGTATTTCAACAAAAGATTTGATAACAAGAAAAGTAAAAAATCCCGCTGTTAAATTTGTCTTCAAAATTAATGGAAGACATTCCAGAAAAATGTACCTTATGAGACTCTGATGACCAAAATAAATGGAAATATTGAATGTATACAAGCAATAGACCATACTCAACTTTTCTGTTAAAGGAATAAAGCACGAATAAAGTAAATTAAAATATAATAGTTTTAATTAATGGTAATAAAATTTCAGTAAAATCGTTTCATTACTATTTGCCATTGAATTAAAAATAATTTTTTCTATGCAACACAAATTTTAGATCGCACAACTTAAAAAAAACTATGCATAAAATGAATAAATATTAACACTCTTGTACATAGATCTATATTTGAAAACTTTAATAATTTATCATTTTTAAACGAACTAGGTGTAAAACTTGATGTCTGAAATCTAAAGTCACCTAAAACCACAAATAGAGATCTTATAATTTATATGAAAACAAAAATGGTTTCCAATAGTGTCTCATTTCTCCTGAGAAAATTAAAACATAAATATTTCACTAAATTTTTCTGATCTACATGTCATCTTAAAATATTGCTCTACTTTGCTTTAAGATGTGTATTTAGTGTACAAAGACAAGGAACATCTTCAGTAATGATAATGATTTTAAACAATAAAACCATAAGACAATGGTAACGATTTAATTTTTTAACTTATTATCAATGAAACCCTTTCACTAAAAAGCATTACTATTAGTAAAAATAACGATAATTCTAAAAAAAAACAGTAGCATTATTTATCGTTCAATGCTAATGAAATCCTCAATTAATTAGTCCATCTAATTAATTATTCTTATGTATGGTAGGTAGTCGTCCAACCAGGTTTCGTTCTTGTATTAATAGAAGTTTAAAATGTGATAAAGTATATAGATAATACCTGAAATCGATAAATAAAACTTAACAGTGTTCGTTATTGCCTGCTTTGTCTACAATTTTGCCTGGATGTTGGTTAATGTCATTTTTAAGGAAGTAGAACTAATTTTAAATTTAGTTAGAAATGTCTCTAATCTTTTCACAATGATTATCTCCACTATTTTTTTTTAACTAGTGGTATGGCTATGGGTCTAGAATTGTTAAAATTTTCTTTTTTATCATTTCTATATATAAAGTGGCCTAATGACAGAAGTTTTTATCAACTTCAAAACATGTGAGAAATTTTTACTTTCATTTATTAACTTGTTACAAATTTTTGTTTATGTAAATATTTTTTTTTTATGTAAATATTATTAATATGCGTATTAAACCTTATTTGAACATAAAAACTAAATACTTTTAGTCAGCATGTTAAGTATGCGATTCAGTAATAAAGTGGGGACAATGACCTAACGAACGAAACTTATTTGTTTTTGTTATTATTATATTTACACATATATATATATTATATATATATATATATATATATATATATATATATATATATATATATATATATATATATATATATATATATTTTATATTTTTTTTTTAATTTGCATTTCCAATTTGTATGTGACTAAGCAAAACAGAAAAAAATCATAATAGAATTAACTCAATACGAAAACATTACAATGAGGTGCAAAATAAATAGTTTAAAAACTAACAATAATCAAATGTAAAACATTTTATGAAATATTTTATACACGTAATGTTGAACAAATAAAAGTTTACAATTTTATAGTTTTTTGCCTTTTTACACGAAACATAAGTAGCCGCACTCACGCATAATTTATCTGTCTGTCGTTTACAAATATTTTACAAGTGTATTCAGGCTAAGTCACGCATTTTTATTAAAAAGTATTGCCGTATTCACATGCCCCCTAGTAAGTGCTAAGTGCTAACAAAATACAATGGTGCTAGCTGTGTTGTTGGTAATTTTCATGCAAACATGCGATACAACACTTAGTACTTTTTTTCATATGTTTTTCAAACGTTGTATAGTGCCTTATTTTTAATGTGATTTTTGTTTTATGTTTTTTTTTCTGTTTAAATGTTTTATAAATGAATGAATTATTATTTTTGTGTTCATGTATGAATTATATTAAATTAAATTGAATTCAAAGATATTTTTATTAGTTTTAATTATTTATTTTATTGATTTGACTGATTTATTAGAAAGTGGAATAAGTCATTTTTGTTTTATATAGTAGGAGTGGGTATATTGGAAACATATCTTAAGGTTTGTTCTCTGCCACGTTGTTCTAAATTATATTTAATAATAATGTTATGAAGAATGCAGCAAGCCATTTGTGCTGATAGCATTCTAAACTTAAGTTCTTTTAAGCTTCCAAATTTTTCCTTCAGTAATATAACTTACTTGAGTCAACCATTAATATATCGAAACTATATTTTTTTACACAAAAAATTTATTAATTTACTTTTTTCTGTTTTCTCCCCATTTGGCTTATAAATAACAAATGATGAATAGCACTTTTCTTCTTCTTATTTAGTTTTTGACGTATGAAGTACAATGTACAATGGCACATTGATACAATGGTTGTTCACAAAGAAGTAAACAAAAGGTAGTAGCAATACTAGCTACACCTTAGCAGAGCTTGTGAATACGGCATATATATTTTTTTTTATTGAAATTCATTTTAAGAAGCCATAAACCTACAATAAGTAAAATGGTTGTGAATAGTGCTCACACTCACTGGCTAATTTGTTGTTATTGTTGTCGCATTCTTTGTTTTTATTTTTTTATTACTTTTCTTTATTGGAGAAGAATGTATTTGAAATGTTCCTCTTACTCTTAGTAATTTGCGTAGTTCGTCAGGTGGCAAAATAAAGAAGTATTTTTAAAATTAACATATAAATAAAAGTTTAGTAATTGGCAGAGCCTTGAAGGAATATATTCTTGAAGAATGATCTTTATATAATACCACAATTTACTAACATATATACACATATGTGATTTATAGTACAGAAGACTTGTATAAAAAATGATTAAAAACAATGAGAATTTGACAGCGTAGACTTTTAGTTAATTTTTCTTTGATAAGGTGGTAATTTTTAAAGAAAAAAGGAAATATTTTACACTAGCGAAGCAATGGTTTTTTGCAACGCTGCATCTATCATCAGTATTCTTCGTACCTAACTTATTGTAAAGCTAGAAAGAGTCGAAAATTAAGCATTGCAGGCATTTGTCTAGTTATATTTTAGGTATTCTTACAATGTATTTAATATTCCATTTTACTATTAAATTAATTTTTATATGGTATTATTATTTTTAGTTGTGTTCATTTTAGTTTGTTTTCTATATTTAAAAATAGAGTTATAATATTTCCTATTTAAAATATCAAAATTTTAACTCATCCATCATTAAATCCACTTATAATATTTGCACATCATTTACGTAGCACACCAAATTAAAAGTTCATAACGCATGTTAGTTCAATTGGAATAATACCTTCTTGTTATTATTTTATTACAACTGTTTTGCGGCCTGCATTGCAGTCGCTACTGCTCAAGTTGTGAAACGAAAGCACTCTACCCTCACTTCATGCGGTCACTAGTCCTTAAAGGGGACCTCCAAGGGGACCATTGCATACAGGGACTTTTTGAGAGCCCCAAACCCACCTTAAAAACAAACACATAAATGCCTTTTTTTTTAACTGACAAGGGCCCTTTTGCTACCGGAGATCGGTTATGGTTAACAGAAACTGATAAGGGTAGTGTTCTAAATTATTTACCGGTCCCCAACAAACTGAAGTATTTGGAAACATTCGAACCTTTATCCTCATAACTTCTAAAGGACACCTACTTACTTTAACACATTTTTCTTTTCAAAGTTAAAAAAAGTTTATTTTAGATTTAAGATTTATTTTCCTTGAGAAAACTCGATTTAAAAATGTTATTAATTATAACAAATGAATTACCGAGTTCGTGGAAAGTTCACTTGTATTTTAGCATTTAAAATTTGAATTAAGAAAAGAAAATTATTTATTGTTTCTCTTATGCTTAATTTCAAAATTAGTTGGTTAAAAATATGATGTTCATAATATACGCAACTTAAGGTGGATTGAGGCAAAGAATGCTGATGACGGAGATAGCTATCAAAAATGATGCCTTACATTCTGCAGGTGTTACATTCTTTTTGATATCTTTTTCTTAATGAAAATTTCAAAAAAAAAAAAAAAATAATTAATATACTGTTTCTGTATTGCAAGAGAGCAACTCGTCTAGAAATTTTGTATAGGAATCACGCAAAAAATTGAGTGCTTTTCATACAAATTTTCCAGACGAGTCGCTCGCTTGTATTACAGAAACCGCACATAAAAAGCAATTTAAACCATATTATACAATACATTTGTTATAATATCAATAGGTTCAACTTATTATTAAAAAAATATTTAATTTTATTGATATAATAATTTTTGTTTTCATACTCTAAAGCTCTGGCTAAATCACATTTTAAAAATTTTCACGTAATTGTTCGTTACGGATAAAGCCATACTTGGATTATGTTTTTTGGGTGCGTTCCAATGTCTTTACCAATTAACTAACCAGTTTGAGATTTTACATTTTTTATTTTTTTATGGTTCATAAATTGTTCTATAGAAATTGCGTAATAGTTACATCAAAATATTCAAAAGCATTTACACATTTTATAGATTATTTTTGCTACTCAAATGAATGTTAAATATTTTGGCTTAGAACACAATTAGCGCTACAACATGTATATGTGTGTTTTAATAAGACAACAAAAAAGTTGTAATTTGTTTAAGTACTATTCCTTTTTAAATAGTTAAAAAACTAGGATTAAAATTTACAAAATTTATGGCCTGCAAACTTACTTAGGTAAGTAACATTTTAAAGACGCTGTTTGAAGACAAAGTCTGTTATTAATTTCAAAACGTAATTTGAAAAGAATTTCGGAAATATAAAAATTGTTATTTAAAAAAATATAAATAAATTTGAAGTCCTAGTGATTATAGTCGAACCGGTGATTTATTTCCTTAGTACTTTCTTTACCATTAGTTAACTCCCGAAATACCGTTCCTTAATTTGTATGCAGGGTCATTGTCAGGTGTAAAACAAAGTCCTGCAGATTCCAGACCAAGAAATCAACCATCGAGTTGTATAGGGCAATGGTAGGTAATGGAGTAGAAAATGGGCAATGAACATAGAGACCTTTCTATCTCAAAGTATATTCGGCCACATTAGTTACGACTATCGGTCATGTTCATAACAGTTAGGTTTCAAGGTAACAATAATTTTTAAACACATTTTGTCAAATAACTCATTTTTCAAAATTTGTTTTCAAAAACACACAAAACCAGTTTAATAGCTAATAAACGTTTTTAAGAAATTTTCCTTTTTTAACTCCTATTGTAATTATCACGAAAACTGAATAAGGTTTGCTTCTTATATTTTCTTGATTATTGGAAATACTACAAGCAGAAATACAAGAACAAATTTATGATTAATATGTTTTGTTAATTTGGGTAATGGAAAATAAAGTATTAGAATAACGAGCTCAATAGCGAGTTGTTTACGTTATATATAGTTCCCTATTCATGAGAATATTATGATATTTTTATATTTGAATAAATCAAGCACAATAAATGTAGGTTGTTCCTTATTTGTTTATTTTTTGTTTAATGGAACACAAGCGAAATAGAAAGTCTTCGGGTTGCTGAGAAAATATTTGTAACGAGAAAAAATAGAATGACAAGACTTGCAAAACCCCATATTTTTCTTGTTAGGTACCTCTTAATTTGTTACCAATAAGGTGGAATAGACCAGTACCATTATCGAAGGAAAGTAGAAAAAATATTAGCACATCGAAAGCTAGGTAAAGGTTGTTTAAGTTTTTATTAATAATTTTTTAATATTCGGACCTTGTTAAATTTGTATATAAGTACATATGCATATATTTATTCCGAAGTAACTGCTAAAACTAGGTTTAAGAGTAACTTTTTATATTTTTATAATCTTACTGGTTTATAATAGGTAAAACATTTGGTTGTGTGTGGCGCTTGATAGCAATTCTTAGAAGTCGTCCAGTACTTTGACCTATTCCACTACCAAATATTTCAGAGATTACAAAAAATGTTTAATAATTTTGATGGTCCGTAAGACCGGAAATATGGGTTGCCGGCGGTTTTTTATTTGATATTTTCTTTTTTTATTTCTTCAATTTAAAAAAATTGTTTATTCAATGTTTTTAAGACTACTAATAGTTTATGAATATATTTTTACTACCATTTGCTAATTTAAGGTTTTTAACCTGTTTTTAGTTTTTATGAATACGACCGCTATGTATAAAATCCATAGTTATTTCACCTTGTTAGTTAGGAGTGGCAGCCTCTCACGACGAAGCTCACTTGAGCACAATTGTATGGCCCGTTGTGATGCTACAAGGAAGGTGCCGCGACTCCCTCTACTCAATTGAGAACCATGTAGATTCCCGGAAGAATTTCGCTATGTTCCCTATAGAGTGAGGTGATAGCTCCGTAAGAGTCTTGAAGAAAGAGAGGTGCAGTACCGTCTCTTTATCATCCTCCGAGCCACAGCTGCGATAGATATCATTAGAGGGCAAACCCAGCATTTCAGCATGCGTGCCTATTAGACAGTGACCAGTAAGTACCGATACCGTAATACTTATGAATGTCCTATCCAGTCACAGCGATTGCCTGGTTCGCCTGAGGTCCAGTGTAGTCCACAGTTCTCTAGAGATACAGCAGGAACTTTCCTCCACCCATAATTTGTGAGCCAAATTGAGGTAATAGTTCTCTATGGCCAGTTAAACCGCAGCTTTAATGTACAATATGCATCAGCAAGCGCCCTGATTGCCGCCTGACTGTCCGAAAAAATCCGAATGCCAAGGCCAAAATGTTCGCCCCAGCACTATTTCGGATTTTTTCAGAATAGCCATTACCTCGGCGTGTTTTAATAGTTATCATAATCAATCAATCATCGAACTGTGACGATTAGAATGTTACTTGAAATATTCGCGACTAACAACGTGTCAATAAATGTACTGCTTATAGTGTGGTGAATGATTTCAAAAAAATAGGATGTGTAGGTAATAGGCCCAAGCATGGACCACAACGTACTGAAAGATCGATTGAAAACATTACTGCTGCTCAATAAAGTGTTCAAAACAATCCATCAAACTCAATTTGACGCCGTGATCAGGTATAAAATTATCTTTAATAGCAGTATAAGCCAAAATAAATAATTACAAAAATCTCCTTAAGTCGCAGAGTAAATTTAAAAAAAAATTTCTTTTATTAATAAAAAAAAACTTGCTTTCAACCCAGAAGGATGAATTGAAAAAAATCGACAAAAACCAAGACAGAAAGGTATTACAAAGATGTAATTTTTATATTAAAAACCAAATAACTCCTAAGCCATAAAAGACAATGCATATAAATAGCTTTAAAAGTGCTAGCGCCAGAATTTAAAATTCGTGGAAAACCAACTGATTTCACTTTTCGCTGAATCGAGGTGTGTTTCTTTAAAGCATCGCGGCGCTGGTCCTGTAAGTAGTATATGTCCAAAGTTTAAACCTAATCTCGTCCAAACCTTTTATATAGTCGTGTTCAGTTTCAATACTTACGGTTTAGAACGTACAGCGTTATCGCCATTTTTGGCAAAACTCCCACTGTGCGACATATTTATGTCTCATTTTAATAACAAATAAGGCAAATCCTAAAAAAATCATTAAGCGAACATATCTTTTCTCTTTTCCCCATGAATTCAGATTGTTGGTTTTGTAACAGGGGCTTAAAATATTAAAAATGCTCGGACCAAGCCGTTAGATATTCAGTTTATATTGCAAATTTTGCTCTTTAATGTTGTAATAAACTATAAATACTTCCACAAAGTATATTTTTTCTTTATAAATAATTTTGGAAAGAGTTACAAGTGGTTTTATTTTTACAGGCGTATGGACATATTCACGGCATTGCCCACATGCGACCGCATGCAAAATATCGAGGATACTTACTCAAAACGCTTCATATGTTCAAAGAAAGATCAAGTATGATCCAGGAAACTTTTGATGTTCGAACGAAGGTTCTGCGATTTTTAAAAATTACTTGCTTGAAAACTGAACTAGATAAAAGAGTTTCCCATTAATATATGCAAATTATACTCTCTAGGTACAATATATAAGTGCTATTGGAAATCAGCATGATCGGTCCATGTCCTTTGAGGCAACACTACAATAAAATAAAGCAATAGAGAATTAAAAAATAAGAAAAAACATCACGTAAAAATATTGGCGCTCTATATTTTAAGAGTTACGGAGCTCTGAAATTTTTAAATTTAAAAAAAAAAACAGATCTTTAAGGAGATCTCTTGACGAGATCTTTAAGGAAATACTATTTTTTTTAAATGCTTAACCCATTAAGAGCCGATGGCATATTCTTGAAATTATATATATTTAGTACTTAATTTTTATACTCTTCACCACAACAAGTGGAAAAAGGGTATAACTAAGTCATTCCGTTTGTAATTTTTAGAACATCCATTTCCAACCACACATTTTTTCCGAGTAACGGGCCTCTAAAATATTCAAATTTTTTAAAATATCATGAAGGATATTATTTTAAAGGTTTTACAGAGATATTTAAGAAAATACTTTGCTTTATTCACTATGAAGATACGGTAGCAGCTGCCTGGGAGACAAATGGCGGAACTGTTAATGTAGTCTCCAGCTATATGGCGCACGAATGTGAAGCACCACCACCAATGCTTCGCAAAGTAGTTAAGATGGCAGCCACACGGAACCTGCCGGTTATTATCGGGGCAGATGCCAATGCACACCATGTCGTGTGGGGCAGCTCGGATTCCAATGCAAGGGGTGAGTGTCTGTTTGATTTCATTCTTTGTAATAATTTAGACGTTGTAAACGTTGGGTCAGAACCCACTTTTGTTGTAGCGAATAGAAGGGAGGTTCTTGACGTTACGCTAGTTAGTACTAAGCATTCAGATTTGATTAGGGCATGGAGGGTCTCTAGTGACTGCTCGTTCTCTGATCATAGGTATATTGAATTCGATGTAGTGATTCGGGTATAATGGGTTACCCCCCGACGAAACAGAAGGAAAACGGATTGGGAGCGGCAACGGTCTCTCCTTTCCAATTTTCTTTCGAGTCCACCGAGAATAGAAAATCGGCGGGACATTGAAACCGCGGTGAATGCATTAACCAATGCGTTTGAGCGCGCGACTTCGGAATCTTGCAGATTAAATATCTGCCGTGGTAAGAGCAGACCACCTTGGTGGAACTCGGATATTGTGGAGGCACGGAAAGCCTCCCGTAGGCTCTTCAATGAGGCTAAGAGATCAGGAAACTGGTCTGCTTATAAGTCCTCAGTGAATAGGTTCAAGAATATGGTAAGAAATGCGAAGCAAAGGTCTTGGAGATCCTTCTGCAGTGGAGTGGAGGGTTCCTCCGAGACGAGCAGACTTCGTAAGATTCTATCGGCAACGCCCATTGTCCCTAGTTTCATTAAGAAACCATGTGGCAATTGGACTCTGAGTGCGCAAGAGACCCTTGAGGTTCTCATGGAGACTCACTTTCCGGGCTGTGCTCCCTTCAGGGGAGAAGACTCAGCCCCATTTGACTGCCGGGCATCAGTTCCCTTTCCTATAAATAGGGAGGAACTTATGTGGGCCTTGGGTAGTTTTGACCCGTTTAAATCAGCCGGTCCTGACGGCATTATACCGGCTGATTTGCAGCATAATGCGGATATTGTTATACCATGGTTAGTTCCGATATACACAGCATGTATTACATGGTCGTATATCCCTGAACCGTGGACTTTTTGCTCTGTTGTCTTCATTCCCAAGGGAGGGAAGACTTCGCACACTGAACCGAAGGACTTTAGACCTATAAGTCTATCCTCCTTCCTTTTGAAAACTCTGGAACGGATAATTGACCTTCACTTGAGAAGGACGATAAATACGGACCGACTCTCCGCCTCTCAACACGCGTATGTCAAGGGCAGATCTGTTGAGACGGCACTACATACGCTTGTGGGATGCATAGAGAAATCCCTAGAGCATAAAGAATATACATTGGTTGCCTTTCTAGACATAGAAGGGGCATTTAACAATGTGAAACCAGAGGCCATCACGGTGGCCCCGGAGGGACTGAACGTAAGTCGGTCGATTATAGGCTTTGTATGGAATCTACTGACAAATAGGGTCATTACTTCCAGCATGGGGATAGCTACCATACACAGGGTAGCTAAGCGAGGTACACCACAAGGGGGGGTATTATCTCCCCTTCTCTGGAACCTCGCCATGAACGCATTACTGACCGAAATGGACTGCAAGGGGTTCAGGACTGTGGCATATGCGGATGACGTTGCGGTTGCTGTATCGGGAAAATATCTCGACACGCTATCGCAACGTCTACAAACGGCGCTAGGCTGCGTCAGTAGGTGGTGTACTGAGAGTGGGCTTAGCGCGAACGCTCGGAAAACGGAGCTTGTGCTCTTCACGAGAAGAAACAAGATTCCGGCCTTTCCACTACCACTCCTTAATGGAGCGGAGCTTGGGTTGTCTGACAGAGCGAAGTATCTAGGTATCATCCTGGACTCCAAACTGTCGTGGACCCCAAATGTCCGCTTTAGGGCGGACAGGGCCTCAGTGGCTTTGTATGTGTGTAGGAGGGCCGTAGGCAAACACTGGGGTATTAACCCGAGGACGTCGTACTGGCTCTTTGACACGGTCATAAAACCCATACTCATGTACGGGGTTCTTGTATGGTGGCCCGCACTGGGCAAACTTGTGAACTGCAGTATGCTGAATAGAATATTGCGAACTTCGGCCTTGATGGTCACCGGGGCAATGCGCACCACTCCATCGAAGGCCCTCTTTACGATGCTGCACTGGCTACCGGTCGATCTCATGGCCAAGCGGCTGGCTATGAACTCGGCGGTTAGACTGAATGCAGCGGCGACGTGGAAGTCAGGGGACTTTGGACATGCGACCATTTTAGGCTGCTCCTCGGCCATCCCTGACAACATCGATTATTGCACGCCCACCCCCATGTCTGATATTAGTTTCGGGGTATCAACGTCGGGCACATCGAATATGCGTGGGATGCTTGATGTTTACACTGACGGATCAAAGTCGGACACGGGGGTCGGGGGGGGCGTCTTCATTCCTAGATTTCAAATCAGAATGAAGTTTAGGCTACGGGATCAGTGTAGCGTGGTACAGGCTGAGATTTCAGCCATCAGAAGGGCGGCTTGCTGGATGAGGTACCACAGGATATACGGAGAGGATATCCGGATCTGTACTGACAGCAAGGCCGCGATTAACTCCTTATCGGGTGTCTATACGACATCCAGATTGGTACGTGAATGCCGGACATCTCTTAACGAGATAGCGAGACATTCCAACCTGGAACTGTTTTGGGTACCGGCTCACTCGGGCGTACCCGGGAATATAATTGCGGACGAACTCGCCAGATTGGGAACCCGGTTGGGAGACCGGGAGACAGATCCACTGGTAGGAGTCCCATTAAGCTGCTGTAGAGCTTTACTTCAGCAGGAACTCCTGAGAACTGCACAGTCTAGATGGTCTGAGGAGGTTACCTGCAGGGTCTCGAGGACATTGTGGCCTCAGTACGATAATAGGAGAACCGCAAATCTACTGAGGTTTCCTAGGGGGCAGCTGGGCACACTGGTGGTCCTCATCATGACCACTGTAGAAGTTGTCAAGATGAGGAGGAGGAGGAAACGGTGGAGCATCTGCTCTGCCACTGCCCGGCTCTTTCTGGGAATAGAGCGGCTACTTTTGGCAGTCCGAGACTGCATGGCCTTGCAGACTTATCCGTCTGCGATGTTTCTAGGATAAACTTGTTTATCCGGTCTTCAGGGTGGTTTGGATGTGGATCTTTTGATGGTGCCGTAGGGACCTCAATCTGATCTCTGCACATCCTGTTTCCAGGCAACACAATGGGACCTTTGGGACCCAAGTGAGTCGGTCTTTCTTTTTTGCCGACGGCCTGCACAACCTAACCTAACCTAACCTTGCTTTATTCACTAAATGTAATTCTCATTTAGTCAAATAAGTTTTAGAAATAAGTATCTAAATATATATATTTTTAACAAAGTATAGGTACAATTCACTGATGATCTTTAAAAGCATAACAGTTATCAAGAAAGTTTTCCGTAAATAGCTAAAAGTTCATAAGACTTTTTAAAATATAACTACTGTGAAAAATTAAAATTGTGTTAAAAAAAATAAAAGCTACGAAAATTTTTGTAAACTCTTAATGGCTCTTAAAACGCAATAGCCCAATTGAAACCAAGATTAGCTTTCTACATACACATGTACACTCAGATATTTATGTATATTTACATTAATTTTGTAAAATATGAATGTAAAATATATTAGTAGGTATAACAACGCATTAGTTTTTAACAGACATTTTTATTCCCTTTTAAATTTTAGAATAATCAAATAAATCAAACAAAAAACATGCTAATTTGATTTTGAATAGATCTTAATATGATGAGCCTTCTCACGTGTTAAAACTGGATTTTTTCAACCGTGGATTTGAAATGATGTTTTTTTATTCTCTACACGTTTATTTCAAGTGGATAATAAAAACAAGATCATTTTTGATGTACCTATTTTATGGTGTTCATCCCCTAATAAATTAGAGCGAATTGTAAATATGTATGTATAATCTTTACATATAAAAATATATCTATACCCGTTGGTTAAGGCATGTCTTTATAAAACAGGTTTTATTCTTTGTGCATTTTCATTGAAATAATTCGGACTTGAAAAGTTGACTTTGCGGTTATAATAAATAATGATTAATATTGAAAGTGTCATCTATAGACCGTCTTTGGCAGAATAAATACGAGTACGTTTATTAACTTAATCTTTCTGTCCATTTGTTTATGCGAGATTGTCAAATTTCTATTCTATAAATTTCTTTAAAACATGAAGTGGCAACTCATTACGCACTTTGATCGCACTTGAAAAGACGAACTAGTGCTGGCCAATCTATTTGACAGCAAGACCGTTTTATAGTTAAGCTTAACATGTTCACCCAAATTTTACAATGCAAAGACAGGGTAAATTTTTTAACCATTGAATTGTTTTCACGAATTTCTTTTCTGTAATTTCTTTATTTTTAGTCATGGCAGACATACAACAAATAACAGCTACTTTAGAGCCAAGAGAGTTTATTTATGAAAATAATATTGCGTTTGAAGCCAATAGCGGAATTACAATTGAAACGAGTTTCAAATGTTTTTTGATTGGGAAAGAAATATGAACAAAGTGGATTAAGATCTTTCCACAATATCGTCAGCAAAACAAAAACCCTCAAAAAATATAATAAAGAAACTCTTTGGAATCTTTCAATTGCATCATACATATTGTGGAGGAAATATGATCTGGCAATTCACGTTGATGTTTTTCGTATGAGTGTGGTGAATACATTACTTCCATTAATGGTATGTATATAGAATAATATCACAATTAGCTAACAAAAGCTGAACAACCTTAATGGCTGCGTTGGTAGAGGTGCGTGCAGTGAAGCAGAAGGTATGAGTTCGAGCCCACCTTCGGATTTGCGTACCACGAAAACTAACAATATCTCGACGAAGTAACACAGGAGTGTAGCGTGGATGGACGCGTTTGTAATAATAACGCATGTTTAGTAAATACGATACCATAAGATCTACAAGACCGCAGGATAAAAAAGTATAACCAAATAGAGGCACAGGGTAAATAATACAGAATTTATAATATGCCACAGTGGTTACTGGAATTAAAAAAAACAGGGCGTTTTTACAAATTGTACCTGGCGTTTTTGTGTATTGTACCTGGCGTTGCCTGGGTCGAATTTTAGGACCTTTCTAGACACTGTAAAATACTTGTTCACTATATTTTGAAATCGAAAGTGAAATTTCGGAGATAACATATTAAAAACCTCAGACTAGGCATCGCCCATCAGATCCAATCAATATGGTCACAATAACCATATTATGTTGTAACATGTATAGTTGCGGAGAACTATAGTTGTTTTTACCAAAACTTTAGTCACGATAAACATTTTTTTGTTAAGTTTTAACGATTATATGGTTACTGTGCACAAAAAATGCAACATGGTTGTTTTAACTTAAAAATCCAATCCAACCAAAGTTTTATAACTTTTTAAGAATAATATAAAACATTATACCGTAATATATTATTAATCGAAGTATGGTTAAAAGCAACAGAATAATAATCGTGCTAAAAAATATTTTGTTCTAGTTCTTGACAGTTTAGTAATTTTTCTGGTAGCTAAAATTTGAAATTGTTTTTTATTGTTAGAGAAAGTGAACATAAAAAAATATAAATTTATATAGAGAATAAATAATTAAAAAATATGCAAAATATAAAATCAAAAGGCAAATCGTTAATGAACAAAACAATAATAACTAAGTCTTTTATATCAAGAATATTTTGCACTTACGAGACTATATTATAATTTAATTATATAACATGACATTTTTAGCCATATGATGATATTTTAATTTAACCATTTAATGTTTATATTTGAACATAATTATATTTATACTTTAGAATGTTATTGTTTTGCTATACAACAATATGGTTGCAAATGTAACAATACTATGTTTTGTTAGCAACCATATGATGCAACCACAATATGTCGCTCTTAGATTACGATTACCTCAACCATCTTTTTTTCTTTGGGTGTACAGATTTGATTGGATTTGCTCTTAAAAAAAAGTATCACATTTTTTTTAAGTTTTTTATGAACAAGTTAGTTGATATTGTTAGTTATATTTTTTCTGTCATTCAATCTCTGTTTGTATTTGTATTGCTCGGTTCCATTAGTTTAACTCATTTTTTTTTTTTTAATTTTATTCTGCAACTCCGAGTACAAACATGATCTAATTATAAACTATTTAGTAATTCACGCACTTAACTGTCACCCACCCAAATAGTATTTAAAGATAGGATTTTACTTTAGTTATCAGGTATTGTATAAACTCAGGTCATAGTGTTGAATCAAATTTAGAATGGCCGTTTTATTTGTTGGCCGGAGATTATAAAGTCTTCGTTTACAAGGTACTGAATGTTTTATTATGTAATATATTTAATTTCCGTCTAAGCTATAAAACATAAAAGTAAGTTAATTTTCTTCTAGAGGCATTACATTTACTTTTCCTCTGAAAATATCGAAAAAGCAGATCTTTAAATACATCTCATAAATAACTCCAAGCAATGTCGTGTAATAAAGGTATAAAAATAATCTATTTATATATGCTATATATTTTATTATTAAATGTCTCTTGATTTAAATACCAAACCACCGTTTTGTTTTTTACGATAAAAATTGTGTAACAAATCAGGTTTAAAATATAATTTATTAATTAATTATTCGCCTTTTAAGAACTCATCCACCGTAGCTACTCAACAAGAGTTACTGTTCTTTATAATAATAACGTTACACTGTGAGACAACGCCGGCAAAAAATACAAGCAGTCAATGTAGAGCTCTGAAATTTTGCACAGGTTATTTTTAAGGGAATTCCAGTAAAAAAAAAAAAAAATAAGAAAATCTGCCCACTTTGACGCCCACCTCCCATATAATCGAAAGTTGTAAAATGCCGTATTGTCCGTAATACTTTAAGTATAACTTTCAATTTTGGTACACTTGAATGTTATACTGCTACAAACATTATCGGAAAAAAATTTTGAACATCGGCCCACTTTTACCCCCTCTCCGCCAATCCCCCCATCAATATAGCCTCATAAAAAGTGCCATATTATCTAATATATTTTAGATTCAACCTTCAAATTTGATATTATTGTAATTTACAATAACCCGCCCACTATTACCCCCGCCCACTATTACCCTCACCTCCCACTAAAACGCAATAAAAAAGAACCATTTTTATTAATGTTTTTTTTTATTCTATCAATAATTTTTTAACATCATCATGGTATTCTAAATTTTTCAATTTCATTCTCATTCTAAATGAATTTATATAAAGATCTGATGATATTTGCAAATAGTGCATTACATCTTCATTCGTAGAAATACGTGAACTTTTACGAGAATGGAATAGCCTGCAGTTTCTATACTTCTTATTCATTTCTTCTTGCGCTTCTTCGGATAAAACTCCTGTAGGAACAAAATAAAGTTAATATTAAATAAAATTTAAAGAAATACTTTCAAAAATAAAAATTGCAAACAAACCTATTGGCAATATAGCCTCAGATATCATTTTGCTGCCGTGAATGCGAACTTTATAGACAGTGATAGGCATGTAATACCAGCCATAATGCTCTAAATACAATTTTGCCGTGTCCATACAATACGTATGGAATTTACCAGCATCTATATTTTTACAAGTATTTATAGTATTTAATATAATTTAAAAAAAAATAATAATGTAAATAAAATAAAATATAAACAATAAGTGAATAGTTGTAAACAATTACAATTGTAGTTTTTTGTATGTTTAAAGTACTTTTGCAAACTTTTGCTATATTTTCTTTACTTCGAATGAAAGCTGAGACTTCAACCTTTTATTTGATATAAGTATGCACCTAAGGCGAGGGTCTGCTCTATATTTCCCAGTCTATTGAAAATGCAAAATTTTTGATTTTTACACCACAATTCTGTTGTTAAAAAAAATAAAAAAAAATGTTATTTCTTTTTTTTATCTACTTATTCTACAACAAATAAATTAATTAAAAAAATACATTAAAGTTTTATTTATTATGTATTTGTTGATTAATAAGCTTTTGAATATTACATATTGAACTAACATATTTCAAGCGCATTGCCATACCTCAACTTTGACTTGCTCTAGGCGAAAAAGTAATGAAGTTATGAGGCAGGAAATTGTTACTCATTTACCTGTTACTATACTGTGAAAATTTCATCCAAATCGGACGACACGAAAAAAACATTTTTTGCTGCGGTTACTATCTGTCTCACTGTGCGTTATCAATTAACTTTGTTGTTACAGATATGTAAAGGATACCAAATTCTATTTTTGTAACAATACAAATTCTCAACTGTTCGACTTTCTTCCATCAAATGTCCTTAAAGTAAATTATTAAAAAGAAACATGAAAAGCTGAAATATTATGAATTGAATTCATTAACCTTTAGGTTAAAAAATAAGCAAAAAAAAAAGATTTTACGACCTAATGAAATTTACCATCTGTTGGAAGAATAGGTAACCAATCTTATATTGAACGAAACTTTGTTTCTTAATTTGTTAAATCTAGTGTCATATTAACTTGTTTTAAAAAGCAAAATTTGGAAAATACGTCTCTTTTTCAGGTCAGTCGGAAAAGGAATTTGACATCCTAAAGTGAAATAAATTTTTAGAAATTTTACTAAACACTTTAATTTTTCATTTTATTAGGGTTGTTTTGCTGTTTATAACCCAGCCAACCTTGAAAGAGCACTCCGAAAACAGACCCTTAAAAGAACCCACATAGAAAGTTTTTCATGAGCAATTACTCACGCCATGACTCCTATATGACACTCAAGTGTGTGCGTCTTCGAAGCAGTTTTAAAGGAAAAATCTCTCATTTCTGAAGGTTCTCGTAAAAACTTCGAGAAATGAGTAAATAAAGTTTACTTTCCAGTTCATGCGGTTTCCTGGGAATTTTCATTCTACTTAAAGTTTGATGGTGTAGAAACTAAATGTTACGTTAGATTTCTTAAAAAATTAGAAAAAAAATTAATTATAAAGGTCAAATAAACAATAATATTTAATTCAAACGATTATGATGAAATTACTAAAATGTATAGTGCGAACTTGCGAAATCGCGTAAACTTTTTCTCTTAGGAGTTATTGGGCGGTGTGAATAAAAATATAGTTCTAGCTAAAACTAGCAAATCTTAAGTTTAAGCTAGTTTTGAGGTGAATAAAATTTTCAGATAAAGCTAGTGATTTTTGTTGCCTAGTTCAAGCTAGTTTATCCAATGTTTGCTAAAAATATGTGTGAATAAAAACTAGTAAGTACTTAAAATTACTAGTTTTAACTTAAATTTTTGTAAGCATGTTATTGAGTTGCTGGAAATACATTTATTCGTCAAAAAGTGTATTGTCGTTTGTTATACCCTTCACCACAGGTGGAAAAAGGGTATATCTAAATTTGTCATTCCGTCTGTAATTTTTACAATATCCATTTCCGACCCCATAAAGTGTATACATTCTCAGTTCTTATGCACAGCGAATTCTATTAAGCAATGTCCGTCTGTCCGTCCGTGTAAGTGTTGAAATCAACTTAGCCAAGGCACTAGATGAGCTAGAAAAAATTTAAATACGACAACCAATCAGACATAGTTTCGAAAATTTTGCTATCGAAAGTCGCATAATCTATGTCCTTTGAGGCAGCGACCAAAACACCAGGCGATTTTTTTTTTGCCATATCATTTGGAACAAATCTAGTTAAGTGAAGTAATTCCAACCAAGAAAAAAATATATATAAGGCGATAGAGAATTGAAAAAAAAGAAAAAAAAAAACATCCAGTAAAGAAATTGGCGCTCGCCCATATTTTCCAAGTTAAATATAATTTTATGATTTTGGAGCATAGCAAAAATATTTGCACTATTTTTGTCACCCATTGTGATAATAAATAATCAAAACAAACTTATAGTGTTACCAAAATATTATACTACCAGTTTTGCTTAGAACTTATAAGAAAATGTGTTGTCTTGTTTTTTTTTTTTTTGTAAGAAAGGCAACTCTCAAATGTATGTATTTTCCAGTACAAGCTATCACTTTTCAGTACTAGGTACCTAGTAGTAGCAAAGAATTATTCACACTTTTGTAGTTTATACTCTTCAGCCTTGCTAGTACTAGACAGTTTAAGCTAGTGCTAGTCTAGGTACTACGTAGTATAAATTGCCTTTTTATTCACTCTACCCAATGATAAATAAATCCAGACATCTTTTTTAAAGTTTTTAGGCCGGCTTTTACAACTAGATGGCTAGGTGCCTGGCCGGGTTCCAGTTTTTAATTTAAGTGGATACAAAGCCGGCATCTGTTTGCGTATAAAAAAAATTAGCCATCCCTCCATAGAATTTAAAAGCAGTTGCTGTAGTCAAGTTGGTAAACACGTTGACAACAAATCTAGTTAGCTAAGGTTCAACCCTTGCGGCTATATGTTTAATGGTATAAATACAAATTCAGGATCAGCAGTACAACTTGCAGCCTCCTTCGTCGGTTCTTTTTCATAGTAAAACAAATAATAAAATGGCTATATCTATCTCCTTTTACCACCTGACTTCTCTCTCATCTATCCCTTTCCTAAAGAATGTAGCACGGTTACAAAATAAATAGGTACTAATGCCTGAAGAGATACTTCTCTTTATAAAAAATTGAACTTTATCAAAATAAAATGATTTCTGTAAAAGGTCCTGGGCCGCCGCTTAAAAATAAAAATACGCAATTTTACCATAATGACAAGTATTTATAAGTATTTTAATTTTTATGAAAATGGATTAAGTCGTTTAGCCGTGATTGAAGCATCGACGAAGAAATAGACAAACGAATTTAGAAAGAGATTTATAATTTTGCAAATGTGTTATTTTTCTTTTGCTCCCCACTCATTTTCTGTTATCTAGGGAATGAATAATACGATTAGCATATTCGTGATAAAAATCGTCTAATCAGTAACTCGTAAGAAAAAATGTTTTCGCAATGTAGTTATACGAGGTCTGAGCAAAAAAAGGACTTGTTTTCGTTACAAACATTTTGTTATTACTAACTTTTAGCCTAAAGAGACCGTTAGGGGTTTTTTGCGGCCCAATTCAAAGTTTGCCTTAAAATTGAAATTCGAGTGGCTCCCCATCAATTATGAAGGCTTACAAATACGTATTCTTTTCATCATGCGATAGAAAATTTTACGCAGATTTATTATGTAAATATATATTTTTTAAATATTTCCTCCATTTTATGACTGAATGTCTAACTCCTGACTGACGTCTACAATAATTTTCTTTTTATTTTCAATAATGAAACCCAAGAAAGTACGAAAATCAATTATTTTAACTTTGTAAGTTTTTGTGAGTCAGTTAGTTAGTTACTTAAGCGTAAAAAGTCAAAACAAACGTATGCAATTTGCTCAACTTTCCTGATTTTAAAAATGCCTCAAAGCTACAATTTTTAAGCAAAAAGCTTAAGAATTCACGACAGGATGCTAAATTTTCCAGTCTGTATATTTCTTAAATTAAACTTTGGGTCTAATGTCCGACTGGATTGGCAAAACATCCATACCTCTTTTCTTAGATAATTAAATACTGGGCGTGGCCGCGCTACAGTTGAGAAATGAAGTTTAAACCTCTAGATAAACGAAAGTGAGCAGGGAGTATAAAGAAGCACTTTTGCAAATCCCATATATTTCATTGGTGCTCTAATGCATATTCTGTAGATTAATGTAATCCTAAAACCAAAAACTTAAAATCGATGTGAGAGACCGAAAAATTCGAAAATATCTCACAATAATTCTTGCAAAAAACTGATTAATATGCAGGTTTTTAATTTTAAAATCGTGCACTTTGCGATTCATAATACACGTAAAAAAACTCTATGCTGTTAGGGGACACCCTTTAATTTTCAAGATTTTGAACTGTTTTAAAAATGAGAGCAAACTGTAGGCATCACTTTTCAAGTAAAGAAAAAGATTTTAAAAATCTGTTCAGAAATGACTGAGTCTGCGGGCACAAACATAAAAAGCAACATTCAGTCGAATTGATAACCTCTTTATTTTTTTTTAAGAAAAATGTGCAAAGGTGTTAATGATTTAAATATTACGACCTTTCAAGTTGAAAGAAAGTCCGCATCACGCTTTTTTTCGAGTTAATTTATTGTATACATCACATACTTTCTAAGACTTTACGCTTTTCTGCTTTTTACGTAGCAGTTTTTGTTTTCACCAGCTTTCGTGTTCAATTTTGTTGAATCTAATAAAAAATATTTTTAGCAAAAACTAGGAATTTAAGTTTATATTTATCTGCTGTATGCTGTAATTATCTTATGTAAAACTTAAACTAAATTGCTCAAATGTTGAACTGATCCAGGTACATTTTTTTTAATTAATCGATATTTGTAAGTCTAACTCAATATATAATACGGTGCTAAGTATGTATAGGGTTAAATGTTCCAATGTCGTATTTGGAGCAAAAAACCGCTTTAGTAAAATTAAATTATTTTAGAGATGGCGATTTAGCTAACTACTTACAGAATACCTCAGCTGAACTTGATTTTGGCAGTCAAATTTAAGTATAATGTTTAGCTGACTCGCTTGCATGCTGCTTATTATGTTTTCCAAAGTATCACAAGTACTTTGCTCTGTTATTCAAAAACTTAAACACTCATACTACAGTTACTCTGGTAAAATTTAAGCATTCAATCTATCTCAATTTTTTTTTATTTTAAATATACATACGTATATTTGATTTACATTGCTCCACTCTGCTACTTTAAAAATAATTTTTTCTGATAGCAAATTGTTAAACTTTTTAAACTTATCTTTTTTATGTATGGATGTAAATTCCCCCTTCTTCCTCGTTACCCCATGTATTTTTTGGGATGCTGGAGTTGTCGAAATGGCGTATTATTTATTTATTTATAACACCAAAAGTGAAGAACAACAAAAAGTGAAGAAATGTTATAACTTAGTTTGTCATTCCGTTTGTAATTTCTACAATATCCATTTCCGATTTGTTATGCATAGCGCAGTCGATTGAGTGATGTCCGCCCGTGTTAGTATTGAAATCAAGATTTCCGAGGCACTAGATCAGCTAGAGAAAATCTAAATATGCCAATAGATTAGACGTAGTTTCGAAAGACGTGCTATTGGAGTGACTCCAATAAATAAACTAATGTATGCGGGGATAGAGAATTAAAAACAAGAATTTTTTGAGTTTCAGGCCTCTGAACTTTTTAAATTTTTTAAAATATCAATATGGGTATCATTTAAAAGTTTTTAAAGAGATCTTTGAGGAAATAATAAATTAGAAAAAAAAACTTAATTTTTGTCTTATATTTTTAATTCACTGTTACCCCAATATTTGCTTCTTTGATTGGAGTTAGTTCACTAAACTGAAGGGTATATAAGATTCGACATAACCAGGTGCAGCACTATTATTTGTATTTATTTCATATGTTTAAATGGACTCTTCACAAACGGTAACATAAAAATTGATACGTAGCGACGAAGGTTTAAATGAGATTTCCATATGTATGTTCCTAAGTAAACTATACGTAGTTTCATGTACATTTGTATACAAAAATAAAAAAAAAATTCTAGATTTAAAAGAACGTAAAAACACTTCCTTTAAAACATAATCTGAAAACTTATTACAAGTATGATTATCGAAGAACAATGTAAAAAACGTACATAATTCTACAAATTGTTAAACGATGTTTTCAAATTGATGACCAGAACTAGAAAAAGAGAAAATGTGAGAATCCCAAATCACAAGTTTTCTTTCAGCTAAACTTTATACAGCTTAAAACAAAATGTTTATTGAAAAAATGCAGTTAAAACACTTAACATTGACATCGATTTTTATTTTTTTCTATGTTGTTTAAATTTTAATATGAAAATATATTTTTATTTTAATTTTTTTAATATCTCAAGGCGAATTAATTAATAATTAATTGATGTAAGTTATGACTACGGCTTAAGTTCGTCTAAGCTTCCAAAATTTTTTTAAGAAAGTAATTTTGTTCACAAAGGTTTGTTGACGTTTTCCACACAACAATCTAATTTATATTTGTAAATTTGTTTTACTGAACCGATTTTAATAAAATTTGAAACACTAATAGATATTTGTCCTCATAATAAAATGGGGTATTTATATTTTCAAGCAGCGGCCAAGGACCTTTTGCAGAAATCATTTTATTCTGATTAAATATAAATTTGTAGCTGCTTTTAAGTTCTATGCAGGGGTTGATAATTGTTTTTCTATATGCAAACATATGCAAAAATCGTAACAGAAAGTTCGGACTATAGATAATTTTATGGTTAATCGTTTAAATAATTTTAAATACTAATAACCGTTGATGAATGAAGAGCTGTTAAAAGTAGCATGAAATTATTAAAATCTGTGGTACGAATTATTAAACCATCTTAAAAATCAAAACGCTGGTTTGAAAACTAAATCAAGAGCTTTGTTAATAAAATATGCAGAAGTATATAAATAAATTATTTATATACCTTTATTTCACTACATTTCTTGGAGTTATTCTAAATATATATTTTTTTTAAGATGTGCATTTTCGATATTTTAATTTTTTATTAAACATTATGACCTGTGTTTACACAATGCCTGATAACTGAAGAAAAATCTTGTCTTAAAATATTGTTTAGGTGGATGCCAGTATATTGTGTGAATTACTGAATAGTTTATAAAAAGATCATGTTAAAATGAAAGAATCAAGCAATACAAATACCAGAGTTAATAACTTTTAATGGAGAAAAAGTACAGCTTTAATAGCAATATTCCAAATCTTATATACCCTTTACCATCTATGTAAATCTAGTTGAAGGCTGGGTGTCGCATACAGCTGAAACTGATTTTTTTTCTTTTTCGGTTCATGCTTTTTCAGTTCTGTAAAAGCAACTGAATGTTGTTGGGTTGCAACATACAGCTGAAACTGAATCAAAGGCAAATGTCGTATTCGGCATTGTTTACGTTTTTTTTTAAATTAATTCACACGCGTAATTTAAATTTCACGAAAAATGCAAAGTAAATATTCATTAAATGCGGTTAATTATGCCAATGCGATATTCGAACACGATGTTTGCATTGCCGTGCTTCTTTTGAAATTGAAAACTAAAAGGAAAAGTCCACATAGAATGAACAAACGACGTGATTCAGAAGGCGCATAAATATTTTGGTGGACAGGCATCTGATGGACGACGATACCAAGTTCAAAGCGTATATTCGTGTGAGTCTTGTGCTTTTTGCTGAAATTGTGAAAGTACTGAAACAATATCTGGATGGGACTTTCACTACTTGGAATCGGAACCCAATGAATGCACATCAAAAGCTATGCATCATGTTGCATTTCGATCTCTAGCTTTTCAATATCGTGTGCGCCGTTCAAACACTAGACGGATTGTGGACAAATGTTTTGATGGAATTATTAAAAATTTCTTGAAGAAAGTAATTCCGACTCCAACGACTGTATCATTGCAATAAAATAAACAGAATTTTTTTGCAAAATGGAATTTCCCGAATTTTTTTGGTGCTATAGATGGGAAGTACATTAGAATCAAATGTCCAGATTTTCACTCCATTGTTCTCTTGGCGATCGTCGATGCTAGTTATAAATTTGTGGAAGTGGATGTTGGTTCATATGGGAGAGAAGGTGATGCTGGTGAGTTTTGATTGAATGTACTTTGAAAATGGAATTAGATTAGAAATTTACCATTTGAATGAATTTTTTAGGAATATTCTTGAAGAGTGTAATAGGGTGGCTCATCAATAGCAGCAATCTCAACATACCATAACCTGCTGCACTTTCCAACACCGATATCGTTTTGCCGAATGTTGTTTTGGGTGATAAAGCTTTGCATTGAAAACTTCTATGATGAAACCATTTCTTAGACAACAGTCACTTTACGATGGAACGAAAACGATATACAACTATCGGCATAGTAGAGCAAGACGAACAACTGAGAATGTGTTTGGCATACTTTCATCTTATTTTAGGATTTTTCACACACCAATTTCAACGAATCCAGAGAAAATTTACAAAATCATTTTTACTTCTCGCATTCTACGCAATATGATGCGTTCTGAAAAAATTTCAAGTCCATCTAAAGCAACTTTCGACAATATCGATGACATTGTTTTACCAACGGAGAATTTGTTTCCAATGGCTAATTCAATTGCAAGACCAATGTCTGAAGGTGCGAACACTCGAGATAATTTCAGAGACTATTTTAAAGGTGTTGGAGCTGTAGGATGGCAAGACACAATGACTTGATAGTTTATTTTAAGTTGTATTCCTGAGTTTGTTTCGAATTAAAAAATATAAAAAAAGAATAATTTTAGAAATGGAATCATTCGAATATTTTTTCTTGGCATCCACTTCTGACGATGACGAAGAAAAGGTACTCCTGATTGGGATCTGATCAGCTAACAAATTCACATGTTGGGAATTTTGTTGTTTTTGTTTTGTCTCTTGCTCTTCAGGCCATTTGACTTAAAGAAATTCGTTGATTGAAAAAAAAACATACATACAAAAAATATCATTGTATCACGACAAATACTTTCATTTTGGTTCGAGCAATTGCGATATCACTGAACTTTTCAACTGTTTCGGCAAAAAACTGTGCATTTAATGAAAACTCACTATCAACATGCACTTCATACGCTAACTCAAGCCACAGCCGGTACTTCAATTCTTCATCACGAAATGCTTTGTGTCGCACATTGAACAAAACTTCGTTGTTTTTCACGAAGTCTACAATTTTTTCTTCTTCTTCGAGGGTAAATTTTGATTTTTTTTCCAAGTCGTTGCGTTAAAATTAATTATTCACAATTAAAAAGGAAACAACGCGTGTGACAGTATCGACAGCTGTCGAATTTGACATGTCAAAAATCACATGTCAGTCAGACATCGACTGAAATTAAGTCAAAAGTATTTTTTTTTTCAGTTCCGTTGCTAATGTACTGAATTTGGTTGTAATCACCAGCGACTGAAAAATCGGATTCAGCTGCTATGGAATTCAGTTTCAGTTTCAGCTGTATGCGACACCCAGCCTCAAGTAAAGTAAAAAAGCAAATATTGCGTTGACAGAGGATTAAAAACTAAAAAATTAAGTACTACATGTATATAATTTTATATAAAAATGCTATCGGCTCTTAGTGGGTTAAGTAAGGTAATTTAAGAAAATATGGGCGAGCGCCAAGTAGAGGAGTCAGAATATGTATGTATAACATGTCAGAATATGTATGTATACAATGTGTAACATTTTTAACAATATTTTTTTAGGTTAATTTGCTTAAAGAATATAAAATGTTATACAAAATGAATAATAATTTAAATTAGGAATCACTAAGCTATTTACATTTATTAACCTGCTATTCCTAATACGAAATACTGACTTCAACGGATGCCTAGGTGAGAAATAAATAAGCTTAAGCAATTTTACAAAATATGTACCATGTATGTATTTGGTTTTAAAATAACTATTAGAGTAATGTTTTAAAGGTCACTGAAGAATATTGTAAGCCATAATATTTCAAAAGTACAAATTTTATATCTGCATATACTCCAAAGACTATTACGCGTATATACGTAGAAAATATAACATAAAAAATATGCGTATATACAAACACGCGAACGCTTAATAAAAAAAAATTTCTTCAATCTTTTCACATATAGAAGACTATTAACATTGTAAATTCTCATGAATGAGCACTTGCTAGAAAGAAAAAAAATTCATCACCACATTCAAGGCGAATTAACAACAGGTGGCCTTAATGCAAGCCATACACGATGCGACCTGTTGTACAACTTTGCTAGTAACAAGTTGGGTGTTTTGCCTACAAATTATACAACTTCCGTGCAATCGCGCAGCACAACTTTATTTTATATAGAAGCTATTACAGTAAAGATGTTTTCCGATATTGTTGCGTATGTTGTAATCGATGAAGTGTTTGACCAAGAAGAAAAAGAATGCAAACAAAAGTTAGAAAACAAAATATTGTACAATCATCTTTATGTTTTTTATATTCATTTAATAGTTTATTGTAACTTTTATTGCAGATGTTTGTATTTTTATAATATTCATTTCTGCAGTTCCACAATTGCACGGATTTCATATGAATCCTGTATAGAATACATTTGCGCTGTGTTTTGCTATGTTGCTACTACGAAAATGAAAAGTAAAATGGAATAATGTTGTACGACATCTCCACTAATGTTGCGACTGAGTTGTACAACTTGCCAAAAAATCAAAACTTTTTGATCTTTCCTACAACCAACACGCAACTTCATATAACTACACCACAAACATTGCAATCTGTTGTACAACCTTCTCAAGTTGTACAACAGGTCGCAACGTGTATGGCTTGCATAACAGGCCAGGTGTCTATTGTGATTTTTCCCTCCGAAAATTGCAGTGTTGTATTTAATTTCGCCGTGAGTATATGAATTCGTTTTGATCACATTCATAAATGAAAAAACCAAATTATTTTCTAGCCTCACACATTTATGAAAAGAAGCAACAAAAACTAAAATGTCTCACTGCTCTCTCGTGTATGAGAAGTGAGAGACCATTTCGGTACTCTGTTACGCTGACATATTTTTATCATAGTTAAATAAGAACGCTTGTAGATGACTGAAAAACTGAAACTGAATTTAAGCACAACTTAAATGCAAATTAACTAAACGCGTATTTAAATATGAAGTACAAAACTTGACATAAGTGTCTCATTTTGTAAATAATGACCCATATTCATAGTTAAAATAAAGTATACTTTAAGGGAATGAAAGTCGGTTTTACTTTAGAGTCGACTCTAACTCATTCATAGACAATTTGAAATATACTCTTGGCGTTAAAGTCAACTTTAAATTCAAAACTAGCTAACGCTGTTTTTAACTCATTTGTCCATAATTTATTTATTTTATTTGGTTTAAGAACACAATACTCTATATCTGATTTTTATACCAAAGTAAACAAAATAAAAACAAGGTTACTTTTTTCCAATGTTTGTTTAGAAATTCTATGCAAACATTTATCAAACTACAGTTGAGACCCAGTGGAAGTCGGCTAGACTTAAAGTATACTTTATTCTTGACTATGAAACCAAAAAAGATAATAAGAGCCTTTTATTTTAGAGTATACTTCAGCAAGAGTCGACTTTAGTCAACTACTATGAATATGAGCCAATATATTCATTTTTCGAGCACAGATTTTATACCACGTGTTGCTGAATATTGCCAGCCAGAAGAAATGCTATTTGAAGATTTGGGACAATTATTCAAATTCATTGACATTACAATACAAGACACATTTGTTTTACTATACTTTATATTTTATATTACTCCTCTATATAGAATAAATATGCCTTGTTACAATAGATACTTTTACATTTTTTTTATACAAAATGGCTTTGTTGTCCTTTTGTACGTGTTTATTCTCATTTACTTCGATGCATGTTTATTTCTTTATTTGCTCAGTCATTGTCTGCCTTTTTATACCCTTCACCACAGAATGTGGTAAAAGGCTATATCGAAGTTTGTCATTTCGTTTGTAATTTCTACAGTAGCCATTTTCGACCCCTTAAAGTATAATATTCTGAGTTCTTATGCATAGCGAAGGCGATTGAGCGACGTTCGTCTCTCCGTCCGTGTTAGTGTTGAAAATTGCTAGAGAAAATTTCAATACGCTTATCGAAAGAGTTGCTATTGAAAATCAGCAAGATCGCTTTATGTCCTTCGAGGCAGCGGACAAAAAATCACGTCTGCCTCTAATTTTTCTATATCATCTGAAACAATGAATTAACACCAATAAAAAAATCCTTTATAGGGCGATAGAGAATTAAAAATATGAAAAAAAAAACATTAAGCGAAAAAATGGGCGCTCGTCCATATTTTTTAAGTTATGGGAACTTTTCATAGAAACGTACGATTGTGCACCATATTTTATATCAATATGGATATCATTTAAAAAATGCTTAACCCATTAAGACCGATAACATTTTTTATAAAATTATATATAATACTTAATTTTTTGGGGTGGCAGACCCAATATAAGTTTTTTCGATTGGAGTTACTTCACTAAACTAGATTTACATATATGGTGAAGGGTAAATAAGATTCTGTAATTTAAAAATACATAATTTTAAAAAACGTATATTTTCACTTCCGCAATTAAATAAATATACAGAAGCGGTTTTTTTGCAATACATTTATAATGTTTTTCTCGCAAACCCACTGTACTATTTCATATAGTGCAAAAAATAGAGTGACCATAGGTACCCTGTACCTTAGAAGTTTTATTCGAAGATATTGAGTTTAAAATGTGTATTGCAATTTTACCTAAGTTTTTTAAAACAACTTGATCTAACCAATCTAATAAATTATAAGATTTTGTAACTCAATTAACTTCTCATAGACACTCATTTACAAATTTTACGTACATATTAAAAAATACATTATCACTTGGATATTTTTTGTTGATTTAAAATAAGTTTGCTTTACCTAGACTTCATTTAAAATAATTGTTTGAAAGAAAAACAAATCTGTTGCATTCGCATAGTTCATTAACCGTATCTATCGGGATGTAATCGAAACTTCAAACAAAATGTATTTGGAGGCCTTGTACTGCAAACTATTGGTTATATTACAAGTTTTGTAATATAACATTTACAAAGAAAACGACTGAAGATATTATACATATTCTACTTATTATTTTTCTTATACTTTTTTTTGCATAGATGTTACGAAATCCCAACTTGAATTGTAATGAGACCAAAATGCATATTATGGTACAGTAATGAAAAGGCAACCTATGGTCACCTTAACCAATTCTCTTGCTACTCTCACAAACACACAGCCAACTATTTATTTTGATTATATGCTCTTCTAATATTCGTATTCAGTTCTCTTAATGATTGCGGTGTACATTGTTAAGTGTTCAACGCGAGTGATTCTTTTTCTTTTATGTTAGTATTTTTACAGAAATAGATTTTTTAAGTTTTAAACAAAAGAGTTTAGCAAAGTGTAATAAAAATTTATAAACAAATGTTGCGAAAAGTTCCGTTGATTGTAATACTCGGTTCCACAGGCACGGGTAAAACAAAATTATCATTAGAATTGGCAGAACGTTTTGGTGGTGAAATAATCAGCGCCGATTCAATGCAAGTAAGTAAAACAACAAAAAAGCATGTGTACCAGACATGGGAAATTGTGATATTGTAATTTTTTAGTTCCAACGACAACAAAAAAAAAAAATATGTTGGATGAAAATTTTTTTTTTCATAAGCAATAAAAGTCTATAAAACAATTAGTTAAACATTTCTAAAATCAATAGATTATATCATTGGACTGACCCTACTTTTGACCTATTTTAAAACTGAAACGAGTTCTAAATTTGTATATACAAGACATTGTCTTGTGGTCAATATTCAACCAACTTTATTATTGAAATTTTTTTTTTGTACTTTTGCATGTACACAGTCATTTTTTTAGTATACAAATGTGTATTTTTGCATGCGCAGTGGTGTCAATTTAAAGGGTCTTTATTTTTTAAATATTGAACCGAAAATATTGAAATAAAGACTGGATAGTGAAATGTTTTCTTTACAAAGCCATGACATGTTCAGTGCTTCCATTTTAACTTTATTTATAAATGACATTAAAATTCTCTTGTTTTTGGCAATATTCAAGGGCTTTTAGCGTTTAACTAAAAATGACTTTTAAATTTGTAGGTTGGTTGTTTTTAGTTTTATTTTTAACCATGTGTTTTAAAATAATTAAGTTTTCACTACTTAGTTTTATTTGAAATTTTCTTTGGTTTGTTGCTTTAACAATCGCAGGAAGCAACGGTAACACATTTTTTACGATTTTTCCATTATGCTATATTTTCCACCCTTGGTGTGAGTAACTTTGTTTCTTCTAAAAGTGAGAGAGAGAGAGAGGTAAAATTTAGGTGAGAAGTCAGTGTTGTTACTTAAATAATATTTATTTGAATTTGTTGACGGTAAGGATGGAAAAATATAATAATATAATATGTAATATAATTAATAAACTTAAAGATTAAAAGCAATTGTATCAGGTATGGAAACATAAAATAGGTATTAATAAAATAGTAAATGTGTTTATTTTTTGAACAATATAAATTTTAAATTAAATAATATATTATATAGTTAATGTGTGTTAATGTGTATAGCTGGAGAGAAAATTGTTTAAACCAAAACAGTAGGCGATGCACCTCCCGTAAAAATTCACAAATTATTATTGTGTATCTAAAAAACTACAACTCGTAGAGCACTGAGTTTACACTAGAAACTTCCTTATTAGTATGCATATTTCAGCGAAATACTGGATGGAGTGGGCACTGGGTGTGCTACCTTCCATTAAAAGTGGAAAGCTGTCGCTTACCAAAGGGTCCAAGAATTTGAAAGATGAAGTTGTTATTTAGGTCGTCTCTTGAAATGTTCGTTGATAATACGTACATATGTTTGCAGCTAAGCAGTATAAGCTTGTATGAATATATGACACGGTACTTGCATAGAAGTATAAGTTTCTGATTTAATGCTTTATATGTATATATCACTTGTAGAAAGAAAGTAATGTTGTGTATTTAATGTACATCCATAAATCTAACAGCTACTATAAGTTGTTCAAACACTGTTCGACTGGTCCAAAGTTCGAATAAATTTCTTTAACTAGAATCCGTGAAATAAAGCCGCAGTTCCCTTATGTAACATTTTGGATTTCAATTAATACTTGATTTATTTTTCGAATTTTTGGATGAGAACGACTGTTGGAAGACGTTGTAGTGATGTAGAAAATACCTTTCATTTCATCAGCTGGTGTCTTATATTTCCTAGTTTCTGTAGGAATTAACAAATTTTATTTTAGCTGTGTGTTGAGAAATTCTCCTGACTGAATATCACTATAAAATTTTTATACAGACTTTTCATTTAAACTACAATTCAAGCATGTATAATAGTGTTATAATACACCCCTTTTTAACTGACTTCAAAAAAAAGGAAGGAATTATACAATTCGGCTGAATGTTGCTTTTTTTTATATTTGCGCCTCCAGAACTCAGTCATTTCTGATCCGTTTTTAAAAATTTTTGGTAATATGATAGATTAATCTTACAGATTGGTCCCGTTTTACAAATAGTTTATAATCATAAAAATTAAATACATATTTTTTACTTGGTTATGAATTGTAAAGGGCAAATCCGTAAAATATAAAATAACTGCATATTACTATAGCTCCCAAAAACAAAAAATTATACAAAAACAAATCTAAAAATTAAAGGGTGCCCCCATCATTGATGTAAATTTACTAATATGGGCCTATCTTTTGAACTGTTATAGACAAACGCTTGCAAATTGGACCGAATGTCGATTGCTATGGCCGTTTTAGTAACAAGTATTAATATTAAAAATTATAAATTAAAGGGTGCGCCAATACTTCATTAAATTTGATGAATAATGCCATACTTTTGAACAGTTGTATACAGACGCTTGAAATTTACAACGAACCTGTATTGCTAAGTCCGCTATAACAACAAGTATAAAATATGGATTTGTAAGTTAAAGGGATTTGGAAGTGATGTAATTAAAGGGTGTCCCATAATTACTGTAGATTTACTTATATAGGCCGTTATAGACAAACGCTTGTAAATTTGACGCAAAGTCGATTGTTATGGCCGTTATAGTAACAGCTAATAATAAAAAAAATTATAAATTAAAGGATGCACCGATAGTTCAATTGAAATGGTATATGGCCATACTTTCAAACGGTTGTAGACAGATGATTGAAATTCACAAAGAACCTGTATCACTAAATCCTCTATAATAACAAGTAAACAATTTGGATTTGGAAAGAAATATAATATAATAATATCCCAATAGTTGATGAACCCTTATAGACAGACAGCTTAAATTTACAAGGGACATGTTTTACTAAGTCCGCTATAACAAGAAGCTTATAATTTGAATTTAGAAATTAAAGGGTGTTCCCAAAGTTAATGTAATTTGTTCTATATGGCCGTATTTTTTGAACCGTTTCATATAAACATCTTAATTTTAGACAGAACGTCCACTACTTTATTTGGTATAATAAGAAGTATAAAAATGTTATATTTCAAATTAAATAGTTGATATAATCTGATGTATATGGGCAAACTATTGAACCGTTACAAACAGACGGCTGAAATTTACACAGACTCTGATTGCTAAATCTATTACAACAGCAAGTATATAACTTGAATTTGGAAATTAAAGAGTGACCCTATAGTTGCAGCAATTTGATGTATATTGTCAAACTATTGAACAGTTGAAAAAGTATAAAGTTTGGAGATATAAGTGTGTGCCAATAGTTAATGTAACCTTATTTACGTGGCCTTACACTTGAGCTGTTATAGGCAGACAGATGAAATCTGTTTTGAAGTCGGTTTTTTTTGCAAGAATTATTTGTATTTATTTTTCTCTACATAATTTATGAAATACGTTTTTAATAAAGTTAGCATCACTGAATGTTAGCTAACATATCATAGCCGCAACAGTGGGCTATAGAGAATATTTTTTAAATCAAGAAATTATGAAGGTTCGGATTTTAAAAACGAGGGTAAAAAAAAAAAACAAAACGAATGGCTGCTGCCATAATGCAATTTCTGTCTTTGGATTGGTCAAACAAAGTGTTAAAGCGGTAATCGTAACATTTGTGGCCATAAAGGTAAATTGCAGTTGATACATGAAATTTACTTTCTTTGCTGCTTCCTTCATGACATGTAAAGCAATCGCCAGATAAAATATTGTTACCGGTTAATCAAAAACAAAAAAACAAAAAAAACGTATCTAATATTGACATATGAATATTATGACTTCTTCAGTGTTAAAGCTCATAAAAGTAAATTGCAGTATCTTGCGTAATCAAGTGTTAAGTGTTTTAGTTTTCAGTATTTTGAACAGTTTTCACCTATTTCGTCTTAAATAAATTTCTCATACATTAAATGGAGTATTCTGCATTTCAGCTATGCCAAATCTTATATACCCTTCACCATGTATGTAAATTTAGTTTACAATCAAAAAAACAAATATGTGGGTGGCAGAGAATTAAAAATAAAATATCTTGGTACTGTATATACATATATAATTTTGAATAAAAATAAAATCGGCTCTTAATGGGTTAAGCCTTTTTAAAAAATTTTAGTATTTCCTTAAAGATCTCTTCAAAAGCTTTAAAATGATACCCATATTGATACTTTAAAAAAATTTGAAAATTTCAGAGGTCCGTGACTCGAAAACTTTTTCACTTGATGCTTTTTTTCTTAATTCTCTATCGTTTTTTATTGGAGTTACTTTATTGTTGATTTCCAATACCACCTCTTTCGACGGACAGACGGACATCGCTCAATTGACTTCGCTAAGCATAAGAAGTCAGAATATACATATATACTTTATAAGGGTCAATATAAATATTTCTTAATTGATTTTAAGATATCAGGCTTTTCGTCTCTCTAATTAAAGAAACATGCATACATATATTTATTTAGTTATTGTATCCTTGAACTGTTGTAATTGTTGGTAAAAGTTGTTAAAAAACATAATAGTAATTTTAAATACAATTATACGCATTAGATTCATAAACTTGTGTTAGAGAATTCAGTTTTGTATATTCAACTTCAATAAAACACAATAAAACAATTAAAAATATTGATCATGTTTAGAAACAATAACTTTACTGTTTAATTTTAATAAACCAATGCATATGTCTGCATGAATGGACGTTGATTCGCAGCATACAATAACTACTTATGGTATATCCATCAATATCTGTTTATATCCGTTTGTGCGTTGTTACTCTCATTATTTTTTTACTCATTCGCATGCATCCAAAGAGAAAAAGTAACAATATCAACTTATATCAGAAACAGTGCTGCCACAACCAAAAAATTTTTACAACCAAAATTTGCTCTAAAAGTTACCAAATGAGTAACAAAATAACCAAATTTCAATATGTAATATTTTTATTAAATAACATTTAAAATGGATACATTATTATAATGTAACTTATTTGATTTAAATTCAGTTAATAATAATAATAACAAAAATAAAATTCTATTACCTACATACATATGTATGTATGTAATAAGTAACGATTGTACACGTATGTTTAAAAAATAAAATTTTGTTTAAAACAAAGTAAACAAAACTTGCAGTTCACAGTATAATAGTTTGAGACCATAGATTTACTTATTAATTTCATTGCATTTTGAAGTGAAATTTCACATTTAGCAAAATTAAAAGCTGTTGACAGTGTTGTAAAAGAAAAGTATTATAAGCAAGTGAGTAGCAATAAAGGCGAATTCATAACAGGTGGCTGCACTAGCGATTTTATTCACAGCTGTTTTGTTTTCAGTTGTCTTGGTAGCAATTCGAAAAATTGAAGAATATAAAAGCTTAAAAAGTATAACATAAAAAATACGTAACATGTGTATTATTATTTTAGAGAAAAAATAACCAAAATGAGAAAAATATTCACATCTCCACAATAAAGAAAAAAAATAACCACTTTTGGTTAGAAATAACCCAAAACGGCAGCCCTGATCAGAAACACAAAAGTACTCATCTATACTCACACATAAGAGTAGGCACCAGCGTTGCCCCACAAGAAATTGACTTCCTACCAATAATTTTCAAAAATCGTACCAAAATCGTTCACAGCCTACCAAAAATTTAAAAATGCATTTCTTCAATAAAATCAAAATTTTTATTTTGGCTTATATACAGGGTGTTTTTTATAGACGTATAGAACTTCGAATTGAAATAAAACACAAGAAAATCGTTTTAATGTCCATCGATTTGGCTTTATTGGAAGGATAATTTTATGCCATTAATGTTTAAATATGATTTCGGGCATGTGGCCGCCGCGGCTGGCTCGAATAAAGTCAATTCTACAGGTCCAATTTTCAACCACTTTTTTGAGCATGTGGGGCCGTATGTTGGCAATAACGCCACGAATGTTGGCTTCCAAGTCCCCTAACGTTTCTGGTTTGTTGGCGTAGACGAGCGACTTCACATATCCCCAAAGAAAATAATCCAATGGTGTCAAATCGCACGATCTTGGTGGCCAATTGACAGGTCCATTCCGCGAAATTATGCGCTCATCGAATGTTTCCTTCAATAAATCGATTGTAACGTGCGCTGTGTGGCATGTAGCGCCGTCTTGTTGGAACCACAACTCATGCACATTCATGCCATCCAATTGGGGAACAAAATAGTCGGTTATCATGGCTCTATACCGGTCTCCATTAACGGTAACTGACTCTCCAGCATTATTTCGGAAGAAGTATGGCCCAATGACTCCACCAGCCCATAGAGCACACCAAAGAGTCAGTTTTTGTGCATGAAATGGCGTTTCAAGGGTCTCATGTGGATTCCCTTCACTCAAAATGCGGCAATTTTGCTTGTTGACGTAGCCATTCAACCAAAAATGAGCCTCATCACTGAACAAAATTTTGCTATGAAAATCAGCATCGAGACCAATCTCATTTTCGGCCCATACACCAAAATCACGACGCATTGCATGGTCTCGCGGCTTTAATTCTTGCACAAGCTGGATCTTGTAAGGTCGCAAGCCAAGATCTTTGCGCAAAATCTTCCATAAAGTTGATGGACAAAGCTCTAATTGCTGTGCACGGTGGCGAATCGATTCATTCGGGTCCTCTTCAACACTTTGCTCTACAGCGGCAATTGTTTCTTCGGTGCGCACTGTTCGACGTCTCTGCGGATGCGTATTATCACATAGAGTAAACGTAGTGCGAAAACGATCCATGGTTAACCGAATTAATTGCTCTGATGGCCGATTATGTCGACCATAAAATGGACGGAGCTTGCGGTAAACTTCGCGAACTGAACCATTATTTTCGAAATAAATTTGCACGATTTGCAAGCGTTGTTCTTTTGTCAACCTATTCATGATGAAATGGCAAACCAAACTAAATATTAATCACTTGACAGCTGACAAAATGGCCGCCAGTTAAAAAAGTGATGCCAACTTAAAGTTCTATACGTCTATAAAAAACACCCTTTAGTAATAATAATAATAACAAATTCCAGTTTTTATAAAAAACAAAAATATACATAAAATAACAACATAAAAGCAATATTTCATTTAAAATAACGGAAATAACAAAATGTATACAGATAAAAAAACAAAAGGAATTTTAGATATAAAAAATATCACATATAATTCATTGGTTTTTAAGTATAATTATAAAATAACATAAAGGATAAACATAAAATCACAATTTTATAGAAAATAAACAAAAGGGTATAAAAATACAAAAAAAAAATATATCAATTCATTGGTTTCTAAGTTTAAAAAATATTTAAAATAAATAAATAACGAATATTTTTCAGTCTTTTAAATTAAGATAATTTTTTGCTGACCAAACATAATGTGGCTCAGATTTATCTATAAGTTCTTTACATAGCATAATGTTATTTATAGTATTATTTCCTAATTTATTCCTTAGCTTTGTTTTTATTAAATTCAAATCAGAAAATTTTTGTTCTGCTGCTGCTGAGCTGTGTGGAAGCGAAAGTAAATTAAAAATAAATTTGGTTAAATTGGTAAAACAGTATTCATTTAGGCCATTTTTTTGCAAGCTAACTTCTTTCCAAAATAAATTAATATTGGTTTCATTATTCAAATTATTGTCATTTAATCTTAACAAATTCCATTCAGCTATTATTTTGTCAGGATCAGATTCTACACAATTTTGAAAATTTAATATTAAGGGAAGTATATCGAATTTTTCTTTCGATAAAACGTTTTTGGGAATTATAACTTGCAGCATCTTCAAATCTTCTCTATTAAAATCAAATCTTACTTTTACTTGTTTTAAGTATTCAATATAAAATTGCAAAATTTTTGATTTAACCTCAATTAAATCCTCGTTACTTAAATTTCTTTTCATATATACCTCCGCTTTAGTTCCGACAAAAACTTTTGTTACATCTAAATGGTTTCTTTTGTCTTCAAAGTTAATGTTTTCGTCTGGTTGGTTAATAAAGTTACTTAACACTAAAAGAAAATTGGCTTTGATGTTTGAGTATAGATATGGCAGTCGAGAGCTTTCGGATTGAAATTCCTTATTTAGAATATTTATAACAGGTAAAATATAAGACAAAAACAAAAAATATGACCTGGTTTTTTGTCCCATTGCACAAGCTAATTCGGATGATAGAATACCGTTGACCTCTAACGTACATGAAATGAAATATAATCGAAGGCTTTCCCATTGTTCAATTATTCTTTGAATTACGCCTTCCATCGAAAGCCATCTTGTTTGACAAATACCTAATATTTTGTGTGGCTTTACTGAGCAATATTCTTGAAATTCAGCAACTCTTTTCGGGCTGTGTGAAAAGTAGCTGTATATGTTCCTACAAAGTTGCTCTATATCACTCGGCAGCTTTTTACACGCATAACTGCTACACAAGTGGAGGGTGTGGCATGAACACTAAATGTAAAACAAATCGGTATCAGCCTGTAATAAGGTTTTTACACCTCCAATACTTCCAGCCATGACATTTGCCCCATCTGTTGCTACCCCTATTAAATTTTTTATTGGTATGTTGTTTTTGTTGAAGAAGTCAATTATGACGTTATATATCGATAGGGAATCAGCGTTAGTTAGCTCCAACATAGCCAAAAAACAATCACGTATATCCTTAGCATTATTTACGAATCTTGCGACCAACACAAGGCACTTTTTCATAGAAACATCAGTTGTTTCATCAATAATTCAAGAAAATTTTTTTGTACGCAAGAAGTTAATAATTTTGTCGTTAGCATTTCGTGCAATAAATTCCGTCATTTATGTCGACTTTGTTCTGCCACATTTTAATGATTTGGCTATAAGAGAGTCCGGGCAACATTCCGCAATAAGAGCCGGCAAGAAATCCATTAATATGAAAGGAAGATTATGCGTAATGCAGAACATTGCTAAAGCTAGTTCAGCATGTCACACTTGCTTTTGGATTGTATCACTCTTTTTGCACATAAACTCTGTTATACTCACTTGGTTTTTTATTCCGTAATTGTTGAGATGGAAGTTTGTCTTTTGGTGATTTTTAAGATGGGTGTTATGATTTAACAGAGTTTTAGAGCATACTATGCAGAATGAACACCCATCCCTTTCCTGGAGCCAATCAAATTCGCTCAACCATTCGGTTCTAAATTTTCTTTTGGCTGTTTCTTTACAATGTTCACTAAAAGTATTATATTAATTAAAAATGTTTTAAAACAAAAGTTTTAAGAGTGCTTCTACCTGGTTGATGGAATGTCGTCTTCTGAAATTGTATTATTTTCATTTAATTTTGCAGTTTTTAATAAAAATCTGAAAAAAATACATGCAATATAAATAAATATTTATGTAATTAATAGGTACATATTTAGAATAAAAAAAGTTTACTTACTTTTCCATTTTGTCTGTCAATTTTTTTAATACATAAGTACACTTGAAAATAAACCTTCACTCAAAAATATTGTTAACTTCAATTTCATAATATTGTTCGCGTTTCTTAAACCAGAGATGGTTATAGCTTTAATCGTCTCTATGCAAAAAGGCAGAGATGTTTTTTATTACACCTAAAACAGTTTTTAAAAACAGTGGTAACACTATTAAAAGTTATTGTTTATATAATTCAAAGTGACATTTTTTTTATTTTATGTTCTGAATTTTTAAGATGAAAAATTTACTATTGCTAAAAAATTGCTACAGGAGGAAAACCTACCAAAAATTTAAAAAAATGCAATAACCCAACCAGACTACCAAACTGTTTCTTAAAAACGAAAAACTACCAAGTTTGGTCCGATTGGACCAAAGCGGCAACGCTGGTAGGCACACAAAAACTGATATAAACAGATATATCTGTGCACGTCTATATTCGAAATATTAATTTTATACTTGTTGTTATAGCGGAGTTAGTAATACAGGTGCTTTGTAAATTTCAATCATCTGTCTACAACTGTTTAAACGTATGCCCATATACATCAAATTCTATGAACTATTGGCGCACCCTTTAATTTATAATTTTGATATCAATACTTGTTACTAAAACGGCTATAGCAAACAACATTCTGACCAACTTGCAAGAGCTTATCTATAACGGTTCAAAAGATAGGCCCATATAATTAAATCTACATCATTCCATTTGTAATTTTTACAATATTAATTTCCGATTCCATAAAGTGTATATAAGTTCACTTTAAATTAAAACATTTAGAACTCTACAATATAGCAGCAAGTTAGGTTTATACAATAGCAAAATTTTCAAAACTATTCTCTAGTTGATCCAGTGCCTTGGCAAAATTTCTTTCAAATGAAATGGAAATGTGTAAATGTCAAAACTTAAAAAAAACTCAGGATTTTCCGCTTCGCATCCCTATTCAAAATGTATGACTGGTATCATTATTCAAATAAAAGAAGTAAAAATACAGCGTGCGATTTTAGAAAGCGGTATAGATTGTTCTCTAAATACGCACAGCTGGCGTTATAGCTTTTTAAAAGTTCAACTGGGTCTTTTCAGGTAAATAAATTATGATCTTAAGTTAGGATGCAGTTAATAGATTGAATTTATTTCTGTACGTCTTTATTACAAACATAACAAACAATAGAAATGTGTAAATACGGCCGGGCTAGCAAGTTGAGAACGACTACTTTACGTCCTCAGATCTGTTTGTGTTACAATATAATTATAAGATCTGTAAAATAAACATATGTGGATATTGTTACTACGAGTATAGTCTGATAGCTGTTCAGTTGCATAATCTTTATTTTCCAGTTAACGTTTTCTGATTAAAAAAGAAAGAAAACAATTATATTATTTTAAATTATTGATATGGTGATAAATTGTTAATAAAAATGTTTACCAAATAAAGGCGTTTAGAAAAAATCTCGATTGATCTTTTTAAAAATTTTATTGCATTTAATAAAGACTGACTGACGCAAGCATCTGCTGTGATTTCAGACAATTTGGCATCAATGGAATAAAAAATTCAATTTCATGCAAACAGTTCCGGCTAAAATAATAATACTCCTACATAAAATGCAATATTTAAATGAAGATTGAGTAATAATTGGTGACATTTTAAAGATTCCTATCACAAATTATATTCATTCGAGGCCAAAGTAGACACATGTTTCTTTTTATTGTTATGTTAAATTAAAACACTTGAAATTAATTTTGCAATAAGCGGTTCAGAATCATTAAAACTATAAAATCTTTAATAAATTAAAGAAATATGCAAAATTATTTGCAAGATTTTAAACCACAAAAAAAAACGAAATCTAATATCTTTTTTTTTTTTTTTTTGGATGGGCTATTAAACATCAAAATGTTTAACAAGAATGAAATAAACATTTGTAGCGAACTGCTTGAAAATAGAATGTTTGTATTTTTTGTTTAAAACAGGAAGTTTTTTATTGTATAGATAATCTGATAACCGAACTAGTTAAATTTGTTAATCAGAAATTTAGAAAAGGTTGTATTAAAACTTAGTTAACTTCAGTTTTCGTTACTAAATATTCATGATTTGATATGGCAAATGAATTTAAGATACCTCGACTTATGAGATCTCGTATCGCTGATTAGAATGCAAATATTTTCTTTAAAGTTTATGCTTTCACAAATTAAGGAAAAGATTCGATTTTAGTCCTTTAGTTCAACACTTTGTAATCTTTCAAATCTAAAACAACAAATCTGCAACATTTATTCTTTAGAATCCAATTTAGTATTCCGTGTTTGTTTTGTGCTTTTTTGTATGAGCATTCAAAAGTTTAGTGATCGGTCTCAGACAACTCTAACTAAACTACACGCAGACAACAAAACATGGTTTTATATGGTCACAATAACCATATTATATTCTTTGTAATAGTGTGCTGTGGCGGCGAACAAATTATATTTGTTTTCAAAAATATTTCAGTCACGATAAACATTTTTTGGTAACATTTAATCATTATATGGTTACTATGCAAAAGAAGCAGTATGTTTGGCTTTAACTAAAAAAAAAAAATTCCAACCTCTACCAAAGTCTTATAACTTATTAAAATTAATATAGTACATTTAACCATAATATATCTTTATTAGCAACATGCCAAAAAGAATGTACTTTTTAATTTTTTAGCTATGAATACCGAATAGTTTTTAATGCTTCGGGGGTAGAGTCAGCTACCTTAGTTGGTAATTAGAGTGTCCCTGAATTTTTCTAAACTTGAAAATTATGAATTTAACCGAATATTTATGTTAACAACTACAAAATCATGTTTTTATTTTTTGCATAGTTAGTTTGTTGCAATAATACACTCAGAGAAAAAGTTATGGCAACCACAAAACTTGAAAGCAGGAAAATACTACTGCTAACATTTAACGCGACACAAATTGCACTCAATATTATGCCTTGAAATTCAACAGAGTTGTTGATATCTATAATATCTAAAATTATGCGAAAATTTGGAAAATGTTTTAAAAAAATATTTAAGAGCATCTCTAGTAAAGTTTATTAACTGAGTAAATGCTGAGTAAATTTAACTAATTACTCTTATAGAAAACGTTTGTATAAAAAAGTCCGCGAAAGGAAAAATCTTCAGTAAAAATTTCTTAAAATTGTTACAAGTTTTTGAGTACTCGAACGGAGCTACTATCAGCAATGTATGCTATAGTGCAACGATATTAATTTGTAATTCTGTTTTTGAAGAGAACCAACTGATTAACTGAAAGAGAACCAAAACGGCCGTGGTTTTTTCTTTTTTGCGTTTGCATTTTATTAAAAAAAAAAACATTTAAAATGCATCAAATTTGTAAAGGTTCTTTAAATTGTTTATATAAAGATACTAACAGTCGTTTAAAATGGAAAACCGATTGAATAATAATAATGTGAGTTTTTTAAACTATTATTTATTATTAATGCACAGTGTACTTATGATAAATATAACATTTAACGAAAAAAGAACAGTGCTACGGAAATCTTATTACTTTAAATCGCAATGCACCAAATAGTCTAAAGAGGTCTTTTTAAAACTTCAATTTGATGTTATATGCAAAAAAGGCCATTGGCTTATAAACCGTTTTAGCAATCCTGAATTCATAGTAAAACTTAAGGAAAAATGAATCTTACGTCTAAAGAGGCAGACAAAATGTTGTAAAGTAAATAACAACATCATTAAATCAAAACAAAATGATATTGCTATCGACAAGATGTTAAAAATGGCAGTCAGTTATACTAAATTCATTGAAGTAATGCGGCTTGTTAACAGAAGTACTTCCCTTAGAAATATTTTTCAATTAAAGGATAAGTTTAATTATTTGGTTGAATTATTAAGAGCAAAAATGCTAGAGAAATTACTGAAAAATAGTAACAACTTTACTCTCCATCATAACGAGACAACTATGGGAGTGAATAAACTTTAAGCTTTTGCTTTAACAGCCATACTAGAGAACAAATTCCATGGAATCTTAATCGGAATTGAAAAAGTTTCTACGAAAGGAACAATTTCTGATAAAAATATAGGGAGGCATGCCTATTAATTATCTTATGGCTCTTCTCTTTTTCATTTGGCTATTTTTCAAGTAATTTTCCAAAAATTTTTTTAGTGAAAAGGTATTTAAATTACTTTTCAATTGCTGAATGTATTTCCTACAAATGGTTGCCGCTAGATGGCGCAAAATACATTTTTATTTAAAAATGTATCAAAACAACCAGTATTTTCAAATACTATGAGTTCATATGTTTAGCAAAAATACTCGCCAATTGATTTCTTCAAATTTGCCAAACATTATTAGCTTCAATTCTGGAAATTCAAAGTCAAAATTATGATTTTCTTCAATAACCTAAAAATAACGGTAATTTTGTAAATAACGTAATTATGAAGCCCTAAAGAACCATCTTCAACAATAAAAAAAATCTTTTTCGAAAAAAGTCCATTTTGGCATATTGCTAATCAATATTAATTAATTAAACAAATAATGTTTGCTTATAAAATGCTTTTCTATAAGTATAGTGAATATTTTGTTAGCTAACGGTTCACGCTCAACCGCTTAGGGCCAGTTTCACTATGTCGCAATCGTTCGTTCGTTCGCACAATTACATTCAAAACAAAAACAAATTCTAAAATATTGTTTTTGTTTTAAATGTAATTATGCGAACGAACGAACGATTGCGACATCGTGAAACTGGCCCTTAAAATTGAAATGTTTTTTTTTTGTTGAAGAAAATTAAAAAAAGGACGAAATAAAAATTAATATAATTTTTATTAAATAAGGATTTGAACTGTGGATATTATAAATGAATCGAAATTAATTTTGGATTTAGTTTATTTATTTGAATTTCTAAAAACTTTTTTTAGTAAGAAAAGTTATTTAACAAATGTATGAAGACGTTTTCGAAAGAAAGAAAGAAAAGTTAGTTGCCAGCATAATGTTATGCTGCACTTTCTGAACTGTTACGTCCTTCATCAGTATTCTTTGCATCTTTCTACCTTAGTTGTGTATTTTAAAAACATCATCTAACATTGTAAATAACAATACGAGATATATTCATATTAACATTATTTTGGTTAGACGAAATTTACACACAATCCACCTTTTCTTTCTGTATTTCGTCTTGTACATTCTTTTTTTGCTTTTGTTGCTGATTTCTAATAGCACCTCTTTCGACACTATATCTGATTTATTGACATATTTATTTTTTGATGAAACCAAGTTTGCCTCGGTGAGGGGTATAAAAATAAATTGTTCAAGTAATTTTCTAGCGGTTTTATCAGCATTTTTTTCGACTAGTTAGCAATTTCTAGCGTTTTTTTAAAGTAATATGTAGCGGGAATTGGTTCTACAGTTTTGGCAACACTGCGCTTCGCGAAAACTTTAGCTAAATCCATAAATTCCTTGATTATGGTATTTTGTGTACTGTTTTTATGTGTTCCCCTAAAAGTAAAAGATTAATTCAAAAATTGTTCTTTTCATAACTCAAATATTAAATTAATTTACTTACATTTCTTAAAAATATACCGCTGCAAAAAAAATTAAAGCGCGCAATAACAAAAACCGACTCAGTTAGCTGCTTGGTTTATTTCCAATAAAAAAACCGATAACATTGGTTTCTGTGACACCTAAAGCTGACACTAATTCTAGTTTCTATGACCCCAAAGCATTTTTTATTGTCGTCGGTTTTCGAACCAATTTTGACAATATTGGTTGTTCTCAAGGCATTGTTTTTGCAAAAAATTATTTTGTAGCAAAATGCTTTGGAAAAAACAAAGTGAAAATTTCATGTGGAATTCTGAACATATCTGAATATGTTTAATTCTAAATTATTTTTATTCCCTTTATATCTAAGTTTGGCATTTCGTGTGTAATTGTACAAATCCATTTCTGACTCTATAAATTATATGTATATATATATATATATATGTATATATATATATATATATATATATATATGTATATATATATATATATATATATATATATATATATATATATATATATATATATATATATATATATATATATATTCGACCTTCTTATGCATAGCGAAGTCGATTGAGCGATATCCGTCTGTGTTAGCAAACTTGATTTCACAAAAAAAAATATGTCATTGGATCAGATATACTGTCGATAGAGGTGCTATTGGAAATCAGCATGATAGGTACATGCCCTTCGAGATACCAGCAGAATCAAATACACTTTCTTAATAGCTGCAACCATCATCAGTATTCTTCATATAAATCTACAAGGTAGTTATTAATTGTAACTACTATTAAGATAAAATGAAATACAAAGTTTTATTGATATATTTATTTCTCTGTAGAGTCGCTATTTATTCTAAGTGCTGGTTGGCAGCGAAATATTTACCTGCACTAGCAAAAACAATCTTCTACTATCATAATTCCACATTTTTTCTACTTGCACTACAAAAACTAAAAAATAATAATTCATTTTTAAAAATTATTTCAAATAAAAACCATATAAAAATTATTGTTTCCTTCTTCAAATACATGGCCACTCTAGTAGCATATGTAAACAAAAATATATTTTCAAGTTATTTTAGAAATAATTTTGTCGTATTAATTGAGTTTAAGTCGACGAATTTTCCCAAAGATAGCTGAATGACGAATTGGTAGTGCTGTGCGAAATTCGTCGTTCGTCCCAGTTGTGTTTATTCCAATAAAAGAATTAAACATGTATAACTAATAAGACCGTACCCAGTTAGCACTTGGATGATTGTTTTTACAAAAATCACAAAAGTGAGTCTTTTAAGACTACCCAAGATGACTTAAAACTGATTAATCAGTTGTGCGCTTAAAAAGAGACTCGAATATAATTCGAACAAACGCAAAGAAAGCGACTTGTTTTAAAAACAAAAAGTAAAAAAAGCAAGTGCTTAAAATTCGACTGTTCTTAGATTTATTTTAGAGACATATTTAGGGCAGCCTAACGATGATTCAAATATTTTATTTTTTATTTTTCGTAAAAATGTTATTTAGTAAAGAAAATAGAGATTGAATTGTTTTTAAATATATTAAAATATATTTTACCAGAAATGTTGCAATTACAAAACTTTTATGACTGTTAGTTTTGCAAAATATAAAAATATTGAAGAAGAGGACTCGGAAAATTCCAAAATTAATGAAACAGAATTACGAAATTTTCTAGAAGGTGATGAAGAATTGTATCATGTGTTCAATGATAATAAGATATTAAAGATTCATTAATGGTACACTTGGAAGAGAAAATATATGATAATAATATCAAGTTCAAGTCAGTTCAACCGTAGATACAAACGATGATGAGAGATCATATAGGTAATATTCTTGATTTTTTGTTAATGGACCATAATTAGTGAAATACGAATTATATTTATTTTGCAGTTTTTGCAATTTTTAACCTTGTTGAAAATCTTTCAAGTTACCGCATAATTTAAAGACTCGTCAAAATACATCACTGTACAGATCTGTGCTACGAATAGAAGATCATAATTTAAATTAAGTTAATGAAATATTTTTGACATTTTTCTCATTAAACAAATTTAATTGGTCATTCTAAGGAAAAATGGAGTTTTTTTTTAAATAAAATATAAGCCAAAAGTTATTTTTCGTGTTTGATTTTGAGAAAATACAATTAAAAATGTGCGTATAATATGATTCAAAGAAGACTCGCTTACGGCTAGTAATATGATCAAAAAATGACTCGAAATTGATTATAGGTTCGATTGAAAACTGTATTGAAAACGAGTCAAAAACTCGAGTCATAAGGGATATATATTTATATCGTGTAGCAGAGTCAAAAGAGACTCGAATATGGTCAATAATTAAAAAAAATGCTAACTGGGTAGTTTGCTTAAAATAATATTTTAGAAATAAAATACAGTTTAAACGGGTTTTTGTGCTGCTATATAACTCCAAATCGAAATTTTCTTCCACACGTCAATTTCAGTTCAGTTTTTAGTTTTTGTTTGTGCTATTTAACTAGATACATATAAAAACTCATTATAATTTTTTATTACTTTTCTAAAATTGTGTTTATTTCATTTCCTAAATTCTTCTATATTTTTCTCAGAATCGTCTTCTTCGTTGCAGAACTAGCGATTTTATGACTAAGCAAAAAATTCGCTGCTTTCATTTTCATTTTGATAAAAATTATACAATCTTTTTTAACATTACCATGCGGCTTTTAAATAATTAACATTTAAAAAATCCGACAACTGCTACTCAGTGGCTTATTTGTATCTTAAATAATCTTAAATATTTATAGGGAAATACCGAATCACACCACTTACTCTATAGGTACCTTTTTTCCCTTCATTCCTCAATGATTTCGTCGGCACCTAGCTGGTAACCTTTACCTTATTCTCATTTAAACTCCTGCTGTTACTTGCCTTCCTCCTGTAGTGATATCATTGTACTCATTACAGATAACATTACCAATGAGAAATATGGTTTTGCTTTAAGTCGATGCCTGATTTTTTTAATGGCCAGAGGTGTAAAAAAGCGTCCGTAAATAAGAAAAAATTAAAAACAGAATTAAACACTTTTTTAAATAATTTTTGCTGTTATACACTTGTTTTTAGTTTGTTGTCATGTAATAATTATTTAAATCGACCAACTTTGTAATACGTGCAATAAACTATAGCAAGATAACGATCTTGATCGCCATAAGCAATAACTAATTGATTTAACAGTATCTATTACAAAACTTTCAATCCAAAATCGTGTAAATAATTTATTATAAATTATTATTGTAATATTTTTACTCAATTTATATTGTTCGGTATTTCAGTCAGCCTTTTTTAAGTAAAACTAAAATTAATTTGTTAGTTTATAAGTTGAGATCTCTCCTCAGCTTTAATTTTAATATTTAATGAAAAATTTATTGGTTTTTATTAAAAAAAATTCAAAAACAACCTGTTGTTAGAAACATTTTTGACAAACATTTATGCAGAATACAAAATTCAAAGTCACTGAACTTTGAGAAATGGATATTCCTAAAATTTATATATGTATGTATGTAGATATAAAAAACCAAAATAAAAAAATAGTAAAACGTAATATTTTTTTTAAACAAATTTATACTAACACGCAAAAAAAAAAGACGAGAACAAACTTAAATCTATAGCAGGCAGGCATACATAAAATAAAATAATATAAAATATGTTAATTAAATTATTAAAATCAATGTTATTTACAATACAATTTATTGCTTACCTCTTTTATCAGAAAACAAAGCCGCCTTTGTTTATCAATATTTGTAAAGAGCCAAGCTAATTTTGTAGAATGTTTATACATATATTCTTATTTTTGTAACAAATATAAAATTCCAATTTACTTTTAACTAAACATTCGTACAAACTATTTCCAAATTAACACTAGATATGTATGTATATTTAAATATTTTTGTAACATAAGTCCGAAGAAGTAAGCAAAACCATCTGATCAACTTTCCATACTCGTCTCGCTTAAGCTATTGAATTCCTTTTTTTGGAGTAATTGCTTGAATTGCTGTGAAATTTTCCAGCCAAGTGATTTTTCTCTGACCACATATTAATAGTTTTAGTATACCCTTCACCACAGATGGAAAAAGTGTATATCTAAGTTTGTCATTCTGTTTGTAATTTCTACAATATCCAAAATCGTCTATGCTCTGAAAAACGCATATCGATTGTTCTGATAAAGGAAAACGCTAGAAATTTTGCGCCCTCAAACCGCTAGTGTATACCGATGCGATTCGGTTTATTTTATATAAACTGCACTTTAAAGAGAAATTTAAATAATACGCAGATTAAATTGAATGTGTTTTCTTTTTATTTCAATTAAAACTGATAACTTTCTTTACGATTTTAACAAAAATTTTGCAATTTAAAAATTTCCTTAGGAGTTTTTCAACTATCTGTCTTAATTGTTTACTTTTGAATTGGCGATTTATACAAACATAAACGTCTTTTGATTGTAGCTTTTTTAAAGCCAAAATAGAAAGTAAGAACCATGGCGAAATAATACAGGTGGTCTCGATGGCAAACTCAATACTTTCGCCGTAAACGCTAAATGTCAAACTCCGTACAATAAACTGTTATACATATTTTTTATATATGGAGTTTGACATTTAGCGTTTACGGCGAAATTAATGAATTCGCCATTCCGACCACCTTGTATTATTTCGTCATGGTAAGAACGCTGGAGTCATTTGTGTTTAAAATTTTTTTATTTGTTTTGTATGTAAATGTTACTTTGACCTTTTTAAATAATTTTTCTTTTCTAATTTATTAAGCACTAGGTCAGTTTTATAAATAATAAAAATTTTTTATTTATATTTTCAATATTTCGCCACACCTTTGGGTGGCATCATCAGGAAACAGGAAACAAAAAATTAAATTTTCTTTTTTCAAAAATAACAAAAATTAAAATGAAATTATTTTTTCAAACAAAAACAGAAAAATTAAAAATCAAACGACAAAAAACTCAAATATTTAAACATTTACATTTTTATAAATTTAAAACTCAAAAAACATTCAAGTAAAATAACTCAATAATTTTAAACATTTACATTCTTATAAAAATTTTAAAAACAGAAAACATTCAAATTACTTTAAAATTTTAAAAAACTTAATACAAATACATTAACATAAACTTTCACGATAGAAATGTTACAAGCAATCATATACTCTCAAACGTTAATTAATTTTTATGCACTAAATGTCTATAACATTGCGCAACATTATCAGTATCAGCCTTAAAGTTTATTCTTTTTGTTGCTGGTATTTTAATTATTTGTAACATCTCTAACATATACCGACGCTTATAATTATTTTCTATATTTAAAACAGATGCATCTTCAAAGTTAGGATTATGATTAAATCTGGCACAATGGGAAGATAATGCAGTTTTTTGTAAATTATTAACGTCCCTGTATCTTTGATCAGACTTATGTCCAGCTATTCTAGTTTTTAGTTTATTTTTTGTCGTACCTACATATTCCTTATTACAATTCTCACTATCATTACCATTACAAGGTATTCACAAGGAGGATTTTCCTTTAAGACCCATTGTTCTTTTATAAATTCTCCATCTTATGAGTTATGTAAATATATTACAATGATTTTAAAAAAGATTACAGAAAATTCAAAATATAATGTTAAAAATTCATTTGAATTTAAAGAAAGGATAAGGAACATAAATGTTCTAAATGATGAAAAATTAGTATCTTTTGATGTAGTCTCATTATTTCCAAGTATACCTGTTGATTTGGCAGTGAATATTATTGAAGAAAAATGGAACGTAATACAGGAATATACTAGAATGGAAAAAGGCTTATTTTTACGAATTTTGAAATTTTGTATTGAAGATAACAGATACTTTCAATATAATGATAACATATATTTGCAACAAAAAGGGCTTCCAATGGGATCTCCAGCTTCCCCTGTTGTGGCAGATATTATTATGGAAAAATTATTAGACACGTGCATTAATGAAGTTAATATAAAACCAAGAATAATGACAAAATATGTTGATGATTTGTTTTGTATTATTTCTGCATCTGGTATTGAAAATATGTTAGAAACATTAAATAATTTCAATAGTTGTATAAAATTTACAATAGAAATAGAAAATAATTTTAAATTGCCCTATTTAGATACGTTAGTAGTAAGGAGAGGGAATAAACTAAAAATGGATTGGTATCAAAAGCCAACAGCTTCCGGGAGAATTATTAATTATTATTCAAAGCATAATAAAAGAATAATTATTAATACGGGAAAAAATTTGATAGGAAAAGTACTTAAGCTAAGTGATAAGGAATTTCACAAAAGCAATAAAGATAAAGTTAAAAAGATATTAATTGATAATAATTTTCCAATGAGAGTGATAAATAGTTTGTTTAAACAGTTAAGGTTTAGAAGAGCAAATAATACAAGAGATGTTACAGAAACTAAAGTTTACAAGTCTTTAATTTATGTATCAGAAATAGCAGAAAGGATTGAAAAATCAAAAATTTTTGATGGGGATAAATATAAAATGGCATACAAAACTTATAATACTTTAAATAGATTATTTAGTAAAACAAAAGATAAGATTAAAAAATGGGACATGTCAAATGTAGTTTACAAAATACCTTGTAATGGTAATGATAGTGAGAATTGTAATAAGGAATATGTAGGTACGACAAAAAATAAACTAAAAACTAGAATAGCTGGACATAAGTCTGATCAAAGATACAGGGACGTTAATAATTCACAAAAAACTGCATTATCTTCCCATTGTGCCAGATTTAATCATTATCCTAACTTTGAAGATGCATCTGTTTTAAATATAGAAAATAATTATAAGCGTCGGTATATGTCAGAGATGTTACAAATAATTAAAATACCAGCAACAAAAAGAATAAACTTTAAGGCTGATACTGATAATGTTGCGCAATGTTATAGACATTTAGTGCATAAAATATAATTAACGTTTGAGAGTATATGATTGCTTGTAACATTTCTATCGTGAAAGTTTATGTTAATGTATTTGTATTAAGGTTTTTAAAATTTTAAAGTAATTTGAATGTTTTCTGTTTTTAAAATTTTTATAAGAATGTAAATGTTTAAAATTATTGAGTTATTTTACTTGAATGTTTTTTGAGTTTTAAATTTATAAAAATGTAAATGTTTAAATACTTGAGTTTTTTGTCGTTTGATTTTTAATTTTTCTGTTTTTGTTTGAAAAAATAATTTCATTTTAATTTTTGTTATTTTTGAAAAAAGAAAATTTAATTTTTTGTTTCCTGTTTCCTGATGATGCCACCCAAAGGTGTGCCGAAATATTGAAAATATAAATAAAAAATTTTTATTATTTATAAAACTGACCTAGTGCTTAATAAATTAGAAAAGAAAAATTTATTTGTTTTGTTTTTTTTTTATGACGAAAACATATGTTTTTATTTTTTGAGCACAACTTCGAAAAAAGAAAAACGTCAGTAAATCGTAACGATTTCTGAACATGCAGAGATATGTTTTGCATTTTTCAAAACGTAAGCCAATTGAAAACACAGCTTTCTGAGTTTTCATGCATAGCGATGTCGATAGAGCGATGTCCGTCTATCCGTCCGTGCTGGTTTTGAATGGGAAATCTGCAGTATGGTACATGTGGTTATAAGAATCTATAAGATCCAACATAGCCGAATATCGCACTCTTACTTTTTTTGCTTTCGTAGTCATTTTAATTTTTTCTGTTAACCAAGAAAACAAGTTCAAAGATTACGAGTAATTGTTTAAATGTTTGAAACTTTTTTATTTTATTTATTTTTGAAGAAACAGTCTTAATGCAGAAAAAAGTATAATGAAGTTGCGAAAGAAAACTAAATTTTGACAGGTTTTTATATCATGACAACCATACAGAAATGCGAAATACATCCTCTCGAGGATCTTTTGTAGAAAAATAACAACAAGAAAATTTGAAATGCGTTGGGTAAATTCACAAGAAGAAGAAAAATCTAAATAAAATAAAAAAAAGTTGCAAAATTTGTTAAAATCACCGACCGCAAAGGAAGGTCAAATTGCGACTCTAGTCGGCGAACGATAACGGTGAGCATGATATTTTGTAATATGAATACATACATGTGTAACAAGTATTTTCGTATGTTTATGCCTTGAAAGATTAAATCCTTATTTTTTAATAGTTCTACTATTTGCGCCTCCAAAACTTATTTTTATGTGTTGTTGTATTTTTATTTTCTTGCAGGTTTATGCTAACTTAGACATTGCGACTGCCAAAGCGACCAAAGAGGAACAAGCACGAGCTAAACATCATCTATTAGATGTGGCAACGCCAAATGAACCATTTACAGTGGTGCATTTTCGCAATAAAGCACTGCCAATTGTATCCTTTTTGAAAAAAATAAAATTATGGGTTTGCATGTGAATACAGGAAGTTTAAAATAAGGGTAAGTTCCAAAACGTCAAAACACATTGCAGTGATGCGGTTTTGCTACTGTTTTAATACAAAGTAACTAACTGTGTTGTTTACTTTGTAACAAATAACTTTGCAATTTTTTTACATTTAGAAACGCTTATTTGCAATCAGTTTTTTTCAAGATGGCGATGTCAACAATAAAAATTATAATCTTTGAAAACTTGATGGGATTATTGGACGAAACACTTCAAAGCAATTATAAAATTGTTCAAAAATACATAAAAAGTCCGAGTCAATGGTTTTAATTTCCCGGAGCACCTTTTCCCATTAAACAAATTTTTTCTTTTTCTTAGAGGCAAAATCGCTTTCATTTTGCAAACGTGTTGTTAACAAAAGCTGCTTCCACTCAAAAGTCCACTTTTTGTCCCTGAAGATATAAATAAATTCTGTTTAAATAATAACTAAATTTAAAAGAAAATTTTGTTACTTTTCTTCCGCCATGATTGATGCGCTTGTAATTTATTTTGCACTAAATATCAAGAAAGCAGTAACAAAATTAGTGATGCACAGTTTGCTTTTGTTTGCGTATCAATAACATTTATTATACATTTAGGGATGCGTAACATTGTCAATGTTTTAATGGTTGCGTTTAGGAATGCATGACTTTGTTAGGTTGCATTGCAAATGACGTTTTGGAACTCACCCTAAATTATAACAACGTGACACTTAAGATATTTTTGCTTTGTTTGAATACTTAAACTCAAAGAGAAAAACAAAAAAAAAAACAAACTTATATTTTAAGTTTGAATAGGAACAAGGTTGTTGGTCCTCAAATGTGGCAATTAATTAGCGTAAATAAATCCAAGTTAAATTAATATTCACAACTTTATGTTCGGAATAAAAATGGCGTTAGTTTCATTAAGCCGTAGTTTCTCAAAAACGGTGACAACAAGAGTTGCTTTTTGTCGTACAGTTTTAGGTTACTCGTTGTTTATGTGTTACAAAGATCGTACGATAATAAGAAATTGCAAAGCAACGCAGCGTAAGGAAATTTTCTACTTAAGGAAATACATTTTTCTATTAAAGAGCATGCAGAGATGTAATGCAACTTTAAAACCAGTGGAAAAGCTTAGACTTCAGAATAAACGGAACATCTTTGTCTGTTTCTCTAGTTCCAGGTTGCAAAAATATATGTTACTTTTAAATTTTATTTTGCTGAAGATCTCACCAAAATTATTTGATAAAATAATTAAAGCCATTACTAATTTGTTTTGTTACTGAAATAAAATTATTTATAAGTATGAACAAATGTTACTGCAATTGCCAAATGTATTTTTTTTTTGTTTTTGTCTTGGTTCACTATCAGCCAATCAGGAATCTTGATTTCTTATTTAAGTTTTATGGGAATTAAGAGTAGTAATAAATATACATCTAAGTTATTCTAATTAAAAATAAGAAATAGAAACAAATCTTTAATTTTTAACGAAATTTTGTTTTAAACTCTCCAGTAACCTCTTTGCAGAGGACTTGCAGTAAGATTATTTTAGAAAATTTCTTATTATATCAAAACTTGAAGATCTATACGTAAAGGAGGTGGCAAGGTCATACTTTTTTTTTTACATATTTTGTTCTGAATGTCGTATGGTTTTCGTGAGTAAGTTATTTGAATAAATATTTCAGACATGTTCTGACACTCACATTTTTTAAATATCATGATTTTAAAAACACTTACTTTAGTTTTACATGTTCTGAAGCACGCAAGAACAAATGAACGAATTAAAAATGAAAGCTTATTATAATTCGATGGATATTCCAGTCCATTGGATGTTTATTAGTTAAAAAAAATAACATAAAGGAAGAAATATTTTGGAGGCAAATGGATTTTCTATTAGTGATATTGCATTTAAGCATCTTTGAAGTAAAAGATTTTTTATGTCGTAAGTAATCAGTAATTAATAGATATTTCTGCTTATTTTGTGAATTATAGCATACACTTTTGGAACTTAGATCGGCCTTAAAATATAAATCGCAGGCGTTACCAAGTTTAAATATTAATTCCTAAAGAGAAGCAGTCAAATTCATGTAAAAACATTAGAAAATATAATGGCGAATTATTTGTATCGGGTGGCATCGTTGAAGCAGCTGTCTAATTTTTCCTTAACTTTCCTATGTGTTGAGCAGCTGTCAAAAGTCTTATCATTTTATATTACAAATATTCTTTTATTTAAACTCTTTAAAATATAATTGCAGCAAGAGTTTTAAATCAATTAAAAAAACAAAGCTTATTGAAAACTTTATTAAAAAGGGTAAGAAAAAAATGCAGTAGTTAATTATTTTGAAGTTTCCCATTTTCTTTTTGTTGTTACATTTTTAAAGCGGCGCCCATGGCGAAATAATACAGGTGAACGCACGGGCGAAAAAGCCCATCAGCTGTATACATTACAGTTGTCAAAAAAATTTGTCAAAAAAATAATTTGTTAAATTTTTTTTCAATTTAATTTTTTTTTGATTGCTAATGGAAAACAAACAATTGAAATTCCTAGAGAAAACTACCACAAGATGGAACCTTATTTGCAGTTCCTGATGTTTATAATCAAAATATGCGTAAAAAGGTAGTGAAATTGTTGTTAACACATTTATAATTCCTTGTTTTTCTTTGTGGAAGATTATGTTAGTTTTCAAATGGTCAACGTGCAAGAATGGAACAATGCATGTGATTTGGGCAAACTAGTGGTACAAAAGAATTTTGGTCACTTTTCCTGTTTTTTTTTATTTTTATGTAACTTAATTTTTATAATTTTCTTATTCTGATAATTACAACCACTTGTTTTCATCAAATATGTATGTATATTTTTTTATTTTGTTTGTTTTTTTACAAGATTTTTTTGACAACATACATAATTTTGTAGCAACAAATTGCCTGTTGTTTTTTGTGTTGTTGGATTGTTGTAGCCGTGCGGTCACCTGTATTAATTCCCCTTGGCGGCGCCGCAACCTGGTATAAATTCGCCTTGAGAAAATATATTACAAGAAAAAAGTGTTTTATTTGAAAGCAAATCAGTTCATTACATATGTGGTTCTGTATGAAGTTAAAAATAAAGCTCATATAGATGTGGTATGTACAAGGAAGAAAATTCGCTAAAAAAAAACTGCCAAAAATTATAGTACGATTTTATTTACAGATTTATTTACTATTTAATTCCTTCGCAAATTCTACACATTTTTGCAAGAATTCTTGGTCATCTTAGTTTGCCACGAGCAATCTCAAACTGGGCTTTCGTTGCAATTTTTAGGCTTTGTAAATACATACATATGTTAAATGCTGAGAAAGTGTAAAATTAGGCAAATCATATTTTTTTAACTTATTATTTAATTATACTGTAACCTACAAAAACCCAACTACTAATATGCAGCTGTATATATTAATATTTTTTTCAATCAAACTTGTACGCCGTTGCGAATGACAATACCACAAAAACGCTGAACCCAACTAAAAATTTAGCGATTAGTTGATTTGATAATGGCAATGGGAATTTATCAACGAAGACATTCAATTCAGTATGTGCTTGCAGTTTGAAGTCGCCAAATTTCTTGCGAATGTGAACTGAAAAACATCGTTCATGCAATTTTAACTCACATCGGAAGTTTTAAGCGACTTGCGATTGTTCGAATTTGCCTCTAAATTAGCGTTTATTCGGCAAACTCTATATTTAAAATTTTTTATTTGCAAAAAAACGTACGTATAAACGTAGTATCATCATCCTCTTGTAAAATGTACTATCCTGCCATGCAGTGTCGTATGCCCTATCAAAATCTAGACTTACAGCTAAAGCCGCATATCTTCTAAAGTAAATGGCCTTTCCTGAAACCGAATGGAGAGTCGCCATCTGTAATTTGGCGATTCATCCTTGATAATATTAATCATTCCGGAGCTTTTCAAAAGATGATTACAGAATGATTGGCCTTTAACTCCCACGCATTTTTGGATCCGATCCAGTTTTAAGTATGGCTTCAACTAGACTTTGCTTTCATTTGACTGGAAAATATCCGGTACTAAGACAAAACTTGGAAATCTGAACACTGAATTTCTTATAAGCTTGGTTTTCAAAGCATAGTCAACATCGTAAGTTGTTATAACTTCATATCCCTCCCTCAGAGTGAAAGCCATCGTCGATCACAGTCCGAAAATAAGCTAACGCTGATACTTCACAAACTATAAAATTCGTATTCAGTAAAGCGTATATACTAAATATGCAAAATAGGCTAGCTCCATATGTCGTTTCAATGTTTATCATGCGTGTTTAAATAAGATCAAATTCTCTGCCTGCACCAATTTTTCTTTTACAGTGCGGGATATCTAAATTTGTCGCTGTTCGTTTTTATTTAATCACACCCAGTATTTGTACAGTATTATGTGTCTTGCTGTCTGTCTGTTAAGTTCATACGAAACATAAACATGATTGACATATGCAAATAATAAATATTAGCAAATAAAACGCATAACAAAAAACGAAAAGTCAAGACAGCTCTAACAACAACCGCAATAATAAAAATAATAAATACACAAAAGATATGGCTACAAAATTACTTACATTTTATTTCTTGCATACGTAAGCATACGCATACATACATATGTATATATGTATGCATGCAATGCACAAAAATACAACACCGTTTAGTATATACATTTACTGTTCCAATATGTATTTATGGAAATTTATATACAAAAGTCAACAAATTTCCATTCATAAAATGTACACTTCTGACAAAGTAAAAGGAAGGAGCTATGACTAATATAAATGCTCCTTTTAACACTTAACGCACAGTGGTTGGTGCAAAACAAAAAATAATTGCCGGCCCCACAATGTTAAAAGACTTCCTTCTTATTGAAAAAAAAGAAACCTTGCGACATCGCACGGGAGCCGGATAAAATAAAACTAATTATTAATTTTTAGTTTGGCATAAATTCTCTTATATGTATGATTACGCTTTACTTCAGAAAACATTTCAAGAAAAGCGAATAGTTATAAAAAAAATAATGCTTACTCTATTCTGACCAAATTGTACATAAAAAATTTAATATGTAAAAATTTTAAGCTATTTAATACCAGGTAGTCCTCTTGTTTTTCATTTTACTATGATATGGCATTCAACATTATAAGTAAAACAAAGGCGTAATTCGATAATTTAATATCCATTGTTGGAAAAATTTGTTTTAAATTTATGTAGAAAAATGGAACAAATAACAAGTAAGAGTACTTCATTCGGCTATGCAGAATCTTATATACCGTTCACAATCTATGTAAATCTTGTTTAGTGAAGTACCTTAATCATAAATGCAAATATAGCGGTAATATAGAATAAAAAAATAAAAATAAAAAATTGGTTCTGCATATATATAATTTTTTATAAAAATTACATTGGCTCTTAATGGGTTAAGCATTTTTAAAAAAAATTTAGTATTTCCTTAAAGATCTCTTCAAAAGCTTTAAAATGATACCCACATTGATATTTTAAAAAATTTGAAAATTTCACAGCCCCGTAACTCGAAAAAATCACTTGCTATTTTGTCCTAATTTTTTAATTCTCTATTGCCCTATATAATTATTTTTTTGATTGGAGTTACTTTATTGTTCCCAATGACATGAAAAAGTAAGGAATAGGGTTGGTGTTTTGCCTGCTGCCTCGAAGGATGTGGACCGATAACGCTGATTTCCAATAGCATCTCTTTCGAGACTATATCTAATGGATTGACATATTTATTTTTTTTGTGAAAACGGACGGACAGATGAACATCAAGTTATCGATTTCGCTATGCACGTTTAATGCAAATTAACATTAGAAAGACTCCGAATAATAAATTTACATATTGAAATTTGTTTTCAACAAGTTTTTTTGTTACCACTTACCAACAAAAGGAAGGAATAAATAATGTAGAATAATAAAATCATTCATATATTGACGAATTTAAGTCGTTTGCCAAAACTAAAAGGAGCTTAATTCGGGAAGCATTAAATTTTTTTACTTTAAATGTCCAAAAAGAGTGTAAAGAGTAATTAATTTCCTCTAGTTTAGTAGCTGCTTTAAATCTTAACATTTAGATAATTTAATAGTTGTACGTATGATAGTTGAGAGTAATTAAAACTTAATGGTCTGAGGCTTACCCAAAAAAAAAAAAAATCAAAATTTAAATAGTGAATAAAACTAAAAACTTAAGAGTTACATTGAATAGTATATTATCCTTGTCGGAACACATCTCAACCGCTTGTGGGAAAAATATTTTCAATACTCCGCACATAATGGCCTACACAATATTGAACGCCTTTAAGAATCAGACTTCTTGAAAAAAACATATCTGATTCCAGTTTTAACATATGGCAGAGAGCTTTTCTTAAAGTTTCTTTTAATAATAGAACAAGATATGTTTTTAGGCTCATGTCAGAGTGCACGCTATAAGCGAAGCGATGCTAGAAGCTATAATATTCATGCACATTTTTAACTATTCGAGGATGTCAAAGCACAGGGCGAATGAACACTTCTGTTATAAATTTTTCAATATCAATATCCATTATTTAATAAGTATCTTTTAGTATCAACGGAAAACTTAAACACGCACATATAAAATAGACAAATGAAAAATGTCAAACTACAATGTAAACAAACAACAAAAAGAATAACAAAGCGATGCCATGCTATAAATCATTTCACAACCTGCCTTGTCTCTTTGGCTCTCTTGCAGCTTCGCTTTGACTCTGACATCTTTCGAGCATTGACGTGAGAGAACACAAGCAGAGGTTTGTAGTGTGATATTATATCATCGCTTATAGCGCGCACTCTGACATCAGCCTTAGACTTAAGTCGTATGGAAATGAGAATCATATAAGCTTTTGTGCAAGGCAACTTTTAGGTGTCCAGTTTGACGATTTTTTGAAAATTAAAATATTAATATTCCTACATAAAATAGTAACTGGTAGTCAGACTGAAGAATTATACAAACGACTTATCTTTCGTCGCTTCGCATTTGTATGTGTTGTCATCAGCATAAGAATTGTTCATTTACTTTATTCGTGCTTGATTCCTTCAAATATAAATATTTCATTATATTCTCATGAAATATTTTTTATTTTTAACTATAAATTGAATGTATTACTGCGGGGAAAGCATATCCATATGGCCATTTCACTACTGCTCAAATAGCTCTTCAAGCTTTATCGCAAAATGGCTTCTGAAAGAATGTGTAACATAAGTTATAAAAACAAGCTGTTGTTTTAGCAACTTAAAAAAAAAAGAAATTTCTTGTAAAATCAAAATATCAGTTACATTTAAAACAGATTTGATCAATACAGTTTAAAATTCTTTCCAAAATTAGTGTTATCCATATTAAAACAAACGAATTTTGTAAATGCATATCCTCCTTTTGATCAATTCATCGCTGTTTTCTGTATTAGGTAAAATATTAGGCTTAAAAATATTTCATCCAAATGTGAGTAGTGTGGTTTAAGGTTTTTGGTGCATAATTCTTGCATACATACGAGTATAGTTAGATTGGCAATCGATATTTCATTTATAATTCTATTTATCAAGTCTATATTTATCATCACACAATTTGGGTTAAATATCTTTAGCTGGCTTATCGCTTTCAGCCGTTGATATCAAAGAAAAAGGGTACTTTACCTCTAACCACTATAACTCAATCACTGCCTTTTTATTTTAGCGTCTTTATTAATTGCCATTTATTTCATAAGTATAAGACAGATTAAGAATGTGGAAGTCAAAGAAAACTTGGTTGATTCGCCGATATACCAACATTTAAGTCGACCTTAAACATATAAATTAAAACTGCAATGTTATTTATTATAATTTTTTTAATTGCAATGTAATCGTGAAGAAAATCATGAAAAAATGCAAAAATATCGCGAGGAATCTCACCTTTCCCCATTCTAAAATTTTTATCGCTAAAAAGGATTTTTTATTGCCACGTTTGGCGAAACATAGCCATAACTGATAATGCGCACGGTTTAGCTTATCGTACTTAGTTGTGTTTAGGGGTTACTAAAGGTTTCAAACGGGAGAATTGTACAACTGTCTTTCGTCTGAGACTTTGAGGGGGCGAATCACACGGGGAAGTACTCAATAATCAGGTATGTGATGGAAATCGATAGATTTGAAAACGGTTCGTTTTGAGATATTTTTTAAATAATAATAAAGAAGTTACCCCAAAGTAATTGTAGAAATTGAAAGGAAAGTTAGTGGAAACTATATTGAATGAAAACAGCAAGCATATCGCAACCGTTTTTGGTTTTAAGTCGTTTCGAAATCGATTTCTAGCACATACCTGAATGTTTCTGGCAGAGATTTACGTTTGAGGAAAAGAAAAAGGAGTAGAATCCCAAATATGAGCTAAGATCTGAACATATAGTCTAAATGACAAAGCAAATCTCATTTTTAGTCATTTATTTATCGGAAGTATTTATACGTTACACCTAAAACTAAATAAAGTTTTGATCAATAGCTTTTTTTGGTTCTTCTAAAAAAAGTTATGTTATGTTTCAACAAACATTATGAATTGAAGTTATAATTCTCTTGGTCCGCTATCTATTTTTTTTAACGAGTGGAAATTTCGTGAATGGCAACACTTAGCTCAGGTCTGATTTGACAGATAGTTAGTTTTATCCTTCCGCAAAACGAATATGCTTGAAGAACGGTGGGAAATATTGCGACATTACTTTAAAAATTTTGCAAAAAAAATCATCTTTTCAGATGAAGCTCATTTTGATCTTGGCGGGTATGTAAACAAGCAAAATTGTCGCATTTGGGGCACAGAAACCCCGCACGGATACATTGAAAAGCCGGTGCACCCAAACCAGTCACTGTTTGGTGCGGATTTTGTTCCAGAGCCGTAATTGAGCCATTTTTCTTCAAAAATGAACGAATTTTTGTTCGCAAAAATTAAAGAGGAGGGTATTGGCAACATTTGGTTTCAACTGGACGGCACTACGTGCCACACAGCAAAGCTACACTATTTTTTTATCATTAAAAAAAAAGGGTCCCCACCCTTGATATTTAAGTAGAATTTGGTTAACATCTACAAGTTACTAGATTTATGATCTACCACTTTATGAATGAAAGAGGATTTGCACACAAATTTAACCGTTCAAGCTAAACCACTGTTCTTAAGTCTGTCTTGGACTAATGTTGTTATGTATTCCGTAGATATGTTTTGCATTTTATATCTGATTATGTGCCATACGAACTTGAGTTAAATTTTTTTTCTGCAAAAAAAATCATTGAGGAGAAAACGATAAAAAAATCAAATAAAAACTTATCGGTATGCAAGAGTTGTTATCAGTCTATGTTGACAATTTGTTTTGTTGTTTTTGATTTTTATGATTTTTTACCACAATCATTAACATCCTTATAAAAGTCATCGTCAACGTAATCAATTTAATAGTGAATGCATTAAAAATTACTATTAAAAAATGACTTGTATAAAATGAAAGTGAATCATTTGTCAAATTTTAGTGAATACATACATATGAATGTATATTAAAATATTGTAAAACAAAATTTAAAAAGATTTGATTTTCTCCTTTAAAACAAATAACTATTAATTTTCAAAATTTTTTTCTTTTCCTTCCTCATTAAGCATTGGCGTGGAGCCAACCAAGTCTCCACATCTTTTTTGGGAATTATTTTTTACGGCTCCTTAAGTACAGCCTAAAGCTTCTTGCTGTAGGTTTTAATTCATAGAAGTCTTTCTTGACATCACTCCAAAGATTTTCAATCGAGCTTAGGTCAGGCGACTGTGTATAGCATTCCACAAAGTTAATATTTTAATCTGTGAAGCGCTGACGAGCATTTTTTTTGCTCGTTTGTATGTTTATGGTCGTTGTCTTGTTGGAAGTCCAAAAAAAAAAAAATACATTTTTTCTTCTGATAAAGCATATCCACAACATTATGCTCAAACCTCCATAATTTATAATGTTGAACGTAAATTTCGGATTCTGCATTCCGAGATCCGATTTTAATCTCGCCCGTTTTCGAAATATTGTCCACTTTCTGCAACAAAAAACATCAAACAACTAATATCAGTGCTATTTTTGTTGCAGGCACAGTGTATTTTTATATCTCTTTAAAATAATCACCATATGATTTCTTTATTGACTTTAATTGTATAGAAAATTTATTCTATCGTTGTTCAACGAATTTTATGTAACGTCCTGCTTCCAAAAGACTTAATGGTACCATCTTTTCACTACTTCTGATACAGTATTGCAAGTGCTTTCCGAGTCTCTTGCAAGCAACAATTACTAGTAAAATCGACGGGTAGCGTCAGGTAGAGGCAAAAATTAATTCATTTGGTAAAGTGTGTTTTTAGTCCTTCGTAAGACTGTTTTTAGCAATGTTGGAATATGATGACCTTATCGGACGGAAGTTCGCTTTGTAAGACCGTTACCTTGTTTGAATCAACAATCTTTTCAAAGTCGTGCAGCATGCGGGATACAGTCACATAATTAACAGTTTCGGTTTAATCAGTGAGTTTCTTTTATCCAGATTTTTATAATATTTTCTTACTCTGACCCTTAATAAACTACCTTTTTAAAGTGAAGGCTTTTATTTATGTACATACATACATATGTATTTAACTTTGTGTAATGAAAACAAATATTATTCAATCTTTTATCCTATACTGGTGAAATAAACAAACAAAAGCGAATTGAATTAGAAACCAATTTTTTTTAAAAAGACGGAACCGAAAATCATATTAGTCATTGTTGCATTTATGTGCTAGATAATGAGAAAAATATAAAAAGTAGTTGTTGTGTTTTAAGTTTCTCAAGAAAATATTTCAATTGTAAATAATGTAGAAAAGCTTTTATAATTATATTGCCCACTGTAAATTAAAAAAAAAAACTGTATTTTAACTATTCTTAATTATGGTTTTAAATTGGCCAAGTATGATAAATCTTAAGGCGTCTATCGTTTAACAGTTTGGTCGGTCACTATATAAAGAAGCATCGACATCTTTGTTGTTCCTTTTATACGCTTTACCACCAAAAGTGAAAAAGGGAATATCTAAGTTTGTAATTCCGTATGTAATTTTTATATTCGAGCCAATAAAGTGTATATATTTTGACTTTTTATTCATAGCGAAGTCAACTGAGCGTTGTCCGTCGGTGTTAGTGTTGAAATCAAGTTTGCCGAAACACTAGATCAGCAAGAGAAAAATTGAATATGCCAATTGATCAGACATAGTGTAAAAAGAGGTGCTATTGGAAATCAGCATAATCGGGTCATGTTCTCGAGGCAGTGGGTGAAACACCACGCCTACCCCTAATTTTTTCATATCATTTGGAACAATAAAGTAACTCCAACCAAAGAAAAAAAACACAAATATATGGGGCCATAGAGAATTAAAAAAAGGAAAACAACTTAAAAATTTGGCGCTCTCTCTGACCACATTATTTGATTTCTTGATTGGAGTTACTTCACTAAATTAGATTTACATAGATGGTGAAGGGTATATAAGATTCGGCATAGCTAAATATAGCACTCCTGCTTGTTTCTTAGCAGATTTGTTAAGTGCTAAACGATTTTTTTTTGAGGAAAAATAACTACACATGTGTTAAACTCTACAAAAACCGCTCTACTGCTCGGATAGAAAACCAATATTAATATTAAAACTTTAACAAGAAGTTGACTTTTAAATTGCAAAGCACGAAAAATAATAACTTAAACATGCTAAAAAGTTTTAAAATAATTTGCGGTAAAAAGTGTAGTATTTGAGAATGTGTTTATGGTCCCTGTTGTTGTATTAGTTGATACTCACATGCTGTTTACAGATTTTTTTGTTTGTTATGATGTTGTGTTGCTGGAGATTTTCCTTTTTGCATAGAATATCTCGACAAACAGTGGTAATCTTCAAAACAGGTATCAACAGAAACAAATGCATAATTAAGAATAACACTTTAGACATAAGACTACTACAGCATTATGCAGCCTACATCGTCTCTTTGAAAATCATTAAGCCGACAGCTGGTTTCGCTAGATTAAGCCTATTTTATTGTTTGTCTTTAAAACAAAGTAATAAAGAAATCGTCATAGGAATTGATGGTAATGCACAGATTGTTGGGCATGAATACAGAGCTACTGCATGTGTACACTAATGATTAACAACATCAACAGGGGGGTTATTATGTATTTCTATTCGAATCGGAAAATCATCGAATTCGTAAAAATGCGATTACGTAGTACGATTTTCGGAAATTTATTTCCGAACGTTCGTAAATTGAGGTAATTTTTTAATCCCATTCGGAAACCAAAAAAATCCCTTTCGAAATTGCCATTATGTAGTACGAAAGCAAATATCAAATGTGTTATTAACGTATGTAGATTTTTCGAATGCCATTTTGATTGCGGAAACTTTATAGTTATTTTTTTACATACATAAAAGAAATTAAGAATACACATTTGAAAATGTAGTTAATAAAAAAAACGTTATTTATTATTTAAAAGGAGTTTACATACGTAGCTAAGGCAAAATTAAATAATGGTGGAATTAATGACATTGCATACAAATTTAACAAAAGGATACCTAAATGTTTCTAATGCCAAAAACAAATGCAGGGGGTTATGGCAGAGACTATCGCAAGATTAAAGTGCTGCAGATTGTAAGCAACACATAAAGTTAAAGTCTCGCCGAAAAAAAAATTGGAGGTGGACCAAGATATTATTGTTTCCTTTCACCACTAGAGCAAAAAGTTGCGGAACTGCTTGGAATTAATAATTATATTGAAGGAATCAGTAGTACGTGTAGATATGGAGCACAAATAAATATAGCGCATGTACATATTCAAAAAAGAGAAGTTTAGATTTTTCAAGAAAAAAATGGAACAATATCACGGGAAGAACGTTTGTTTGATCTGGAAAAGAGAAATTAGAATTAAATAGAAAAAATTTTTAAATTAGAACAAGAAAATTTAGTTGAGTTTTCCCTACTTCCCTTTAATTTTTTTACAATACTATTATGAATTATTTTGTGTTATGTTTATGAGTTATTTTTCTTTTTTTGTTTTGAATATGTATACAATGTACATACATATGTAATTACAAATATAAATGTTACGTAGCTCAAATGAATTAAAGTTTTTGTTCACGTTCAAAATAAATATTTATATTAGATTTATTTACAAATTTGACTTTTGTACCAAACATTGCAAAGTCCTGCCAAGTTTTTACACATAAAAAGTGAAATTATTTAAAATTTCCCTTAAAATTGCAAACACAACTCTGCAGGCCTTTCGAACGTACTACATAATACGAATTTTCTTTCGATTCGGAAATTCTTTTCGAAACTCTTTTCGATTCGAATAGAAATACATAATAACCCCCCAGTATCGTAGTTTATATTTAGGATCGTATGGATAAAAAGAATTTGGCATAAGTTATCTTGCCTACTAAATATGCGTTATCCTAAAATCTTCTACTTCATCAAGATACGAACTGCTCGATGTTTTGTTTAGCAAACCAGAACATCCACAAACCACTTTCGTTGTACATCCAACTTAGTCGTCAACTTTTATCCAATAGCCACTATACTTTTGTTATGCTGTTACTTACCTAATCTAACAATTAAAGTTTTTTTAGGAAAATAGTTAAATCTATATTCAATACTTTTGCTGACCACTGCAGAACAATGGGGCCTAAAAAGCTGGCTTTTAAGCGTGAAAATGCGTGAAGTTCAGTAGGCGTCACACTGGATTTTCATTTTATGAGTATCACAAGTTTACCACTCGATACGAAATACAACTCCTAATTACTATTCGTGGAAAAACATCACATATTTCTATGTTTTATATACTCATTGGTTTCTCTTAATTCCAAGATAAAACTTGTGACGTGTAACAGCGTTAAACTTTTAGCTTTTTACATCGTTTTTATAGATTTATTCATTTACACGCGCGAATATATGCTATTAAAAACAATACTGCAGCAACAACCTAAACAAACTTAATAAGTTTATAATAATATAGCGGGCATACATGGGAGTAATTAATTAGATAGACTAATTAGTGGCCAATTACATTAGCGGCATCAGGAAAAACAAATATGTTAAACTAAATATTTGTTTTTCCTGATGATGGTACACAAAGGAGTAGCGAAATATTGAAAAAATAAAAATAAAAAGATAAAGACCTTGTCCTTAGTAAACAAAATTAAAATATTATTAATTAAAAGGTCAAATAAAGAAGCTATAGTAAAATTTAATGGTTTTTAAATTTTTTTCAATGTTATTATTTTAAACAATGCCAATGAAATTTCATTTGCAATGCAAAAATTCCAAGTAAGAAAATTTCATTATTACGAGTATTAGTTAAAACAAGCATAAATAAAAAAAAAAAAAAATATATAAAATTCGAAAAATCATTACCATTAAATTAAATGTTAAATTTTATACTTTATTTGACCTTAAAGAATGTAATTTTATTTATTAACTTAGCCTTTTTTGGGCTCTAGGTCTAGAAATTACAGCTTTACTCGAACTTCTGAAGAAGAATACCAAAGGTTGTTTGAAATATTGAATAATATAAATGTAGTTTCATAAAATAACAAGTAAGAGTGCTATATTCTATACCAAATCTTATACCTTTTACCATACACATAAGTTAATCCAGTTAAGTGAAGTAACTTCAATCAAAAAAGCAATTATTGAGGTGACAGAGAATTAAAAAAAAAACTAAAAAATTAAGTGCTGCATATGTATAACTTTACATAAAACGCCATCGGCTCTTTATCAGTAACGCATTTAATAAAAAATAAAAACTTTTGTATTTCCTGAAAGATATTTTCAAAATCTTCAACATGATGCCCATATTGATATTTAATTTTTTTTTTAATTTTTCCCCCATCCGGATTCGAACCATCGATTTTATAAATTAATGAAAATTGACTTATTTTCGTCTTTTTGGTTCTTTTTAATTTTAATTAATAAACATTTTTAGAAAGAAAAATTATTTACAAATGTATGCGGACGTTTTCCAAAGAAAACAAGAAAAATTAGAAGCTAGCAGAATGAAATGCAATATTTTCTGGACTGCCATATCCTTCACCAGCATTCTTTGCATCTATCTGCCTCATGTTATGTACGTCGTAAACATCATCTATTTAACCAACTAATCTTAATGTTAATTTGGTGAGACGAAGTTCACACACAACTTAAAGCATTTCTTTGTCGTTCTCTTTGTAATTCGTCTTGTACATTTGTTGTTGCTTTTGTGCACAGCCATTGGGTAGCCACGAAATGCAACTTTTTATTTTTAATTATTCATATTCATCTTGCCTTTTTTTGGAGTTACGAAAAATGCGCCTTTTCAATAAATGACACCATCGTTTTAGTAAACTCGTTTTAGTTAATTAAAACTCAAATAAATTGGGGGTGGCTTTCTGGTCCTGGTTCCATTAGTATTTTAATTTTTCTTCATTTTGTAGAATCGCAAAATGATTTTCAGAAGATAACGAAACAGATTTTGCATCTTCGGGCATTTTTAATACTGAAGCCAAATCTGAAGACCTAAGGCTTTGTTGTCTTCTTTTGTTTATTACCTCTACACACTGATCTTTTCACATACGAATTTTTGGATGTTCGGTATTTGACTCAAATAAGCCACTTTCTTGCGTATTTTTCTTAGTGTTCGTACTTGTTATTTTGAAAGCTTTTGGAAATCTACGTTTTCGAAGCTTAAAAAGCCTTAAAGTAATTGGTTGTAGATATCGAGCCAAAACAATATACAGAACCAAATTGTCAAATAAAAAAAAAACGTTTTCCTATATCTTTGTATGGATGTTTTCTTCTTCCTCCTTCAGTTTGACAAGTTTTTGTTAGACAACAAAGTACGGAAATTAACTCATAATAAGAGGCTGTTTTTTATCTTTAACAGAAGTGCTATAAGTTTAAGATGCAACAAGTGTAGCGAATATTAAAAAAGTTTTCGTAATAATTTTGCAACCATCTTACGCTTGTAAAAAAGTTTTGTTTTTGGATACTGGCCTTACCAAAGGGATATAACTTTGAAATAGAAAACCCTAAAAACTTATATTTTCCGTTAAATTTATCTCTCCTTCTGATTCTCTGTGCTCTTGATTATCATTTATATTTTCTTGGGGTTCTATTCACTCTTTATATATTGAAGAAAGTCACCACGTTGTTTTTTTAGTTTTTCACATTGATCTTAATTATGCAACTTTCAAGTGGAAGCTGTGAGGTTAACCTGCAGAATACGTTGGTGAAGGCATCAAAAAGATATTTAAAATCCTTATATCGGTCTTGGAAACGGTACAGGTGTGCATACGAGCATTACCTTAGTTCTGTTCTTACTGCCTTGACTGTCTTTAAGGTATATTTATCCGTCAAATCTAGCTACATGCATATACATATGTACCTCCATGAAAATTGCACAAAATAAAAGTTTTATAATCGCCCAGACAATGTAAAAAGGTAACCTGGGTCAAATAATAAAAAAAAAAAAATAACACAAAAATTTAATATTAAAGTCCTCTCTATTAAAAATGAAGCTTTAATTAATTTAAAAAAACTATTTATATTAATTCAAGAGCAGTATTTTGCGCGAGATCTCAGTATTCCTTGAAAACTGTAATGTGCGATTAAAATTCATGATATTTAAAAATTATTCTGCAATCGATCATTTCTTTTTGTTTTACTAGCAAAACTTCTGTTTCTGTGGCTCAACAAACAGTGCAAACTAAAACGTGCTTCAATAACGAATGATCTCCATGACTCATGGATTTCTCAAAGGCAAAAGTAAACAACAAAATAAAATTGTAGTATATTTATCTTTTTTAACTCCCGCTTAACCTTGGTTTCATTCAAAGAATTCGTTGGCTTTTTAAACAAAACGGTCAATAACTTAAAATGAATATAGCACCGCACACAAATATGTATGTATGAGTTTTGAGACCCCTTTTTTAGTGGTTTTATTTTTTGTTGTGCCATGTATTTCCTTATTTTTCATTGTCCGACAGGGTAAGACAACTAAATAAACAAATCTGGCTACGACAAACCCCCTCCAGTTTTGCTTCAAAGGAATTTGGTGGACAGAAATCTCATTGAGTCGAAGTGCAAAAAAGCTTTAAAAAAATGCCACAAAAACAACATTGTTGTTGCATATTTACGAAAATGAAATAATGGGGCTCAATGCAAAGTAAAAAGGAAAAAACTAAATATTACAATTAATAAAAATTTTGTTTAAAACATTAAAAAAATCATTAAGACTATCTTGTTGTTTTCTTAATATTCTCCATAAGTTTTCGGTTTTTAAGTTGAATTGTTGGTTTGTTTTGATGTTATTTCATTAAGTTTTTGTTGCTGTTATTCCATTCATTTATTCCTGTTCTCTGGTATGGTGATCATTTGAAGCTCATAAAATGTGATAATTTAATATGATTCGGGGATAATTTTGCTAATGATAATGTTTTTGCAAATGGTTTTTGCAACCCAAGAAAAGTAAAGCTCATTCTTATGAAGCTGTCACTATAAAAATATCATTTATTTTAAAACACAACATTTTTTGCTGTAATTACAGCAGATTATTGACCTTATTGACACTAATAACGAGATAAGAAATGTTCCCATTAGATCTGGAGTATCATTCCTAAAGTCAATGTTTTTTTTTTAACAAACGAAATTATTTATTTTATTTAATACTACAATTATTTATTCCTAAGCATTTCCTGTAAATTATAAAGATATTTTCTGTTATTCCGCTAATTAAGCATAAAATAAATAACGAACAGTTTTAGCTGTTAAGATATTCGTAAAAAACGTTTGAATTTGTACACCTTTTGGAATTCACTGAAATAAATTCGCTACCACTAATTCACTTCAATTCTTATTTTGATCAATCGCTTTTTTTATATTTAAAATTACATGCAATTAATCGCAATAACTTTAAAATATTTGTTTAAGGTACAAACTTTCATTTGCGGTGCAGCTACACCACTAACTAAAGGCTTAATTAAAATATTTAAGAGTGGTGCATTAGGCCATGCCGAATCTTATATACTTTCCACCATAGAGGTGTTATTTTGTGTACTGTTTGTTAATCTACAATTTTTTTTAGAATTTTCGGTTTTCAATACAACAAAGCAATATTAACAAGCAACAAAATACAACATGGGAAATGTAGCAAATGCACTAAATGCACGTTCTGCAGGCAAGCTGGCTTAATTGTTTTTGTTTGTGTTTGATCATTGGTAAGTAGTGGAGTTCCTTGAAAATTCAAGTGAGGGGTATATGAATGGCTCATTAATAAAAATGTGCAATTGACAAGTATGAATAATAAACAATAAAAATTGCATTTCGTGGCTATACCGAAGGTTAGTACGAAATCAAAAACAATATGCTTTAAGTTTTGTGTGGACTTTGTCTCACAAAATTAATATTAAGATTAGTATATTAAATAGATGATGTTTACGACGTACATAACATAAGGTAGATAGATACGAAGAATGCTGATGAAGCATATGGTGGTCCAGAAAATGGTGCATTTCATTCTGCTTAACGTCTAGATAATTTTTTTGTTTTCTTTGAAAAACGTCTGCATGCATTTGTAAATAATTTTTCTTTTTAAAAAGTGTTTAGAAATTACATAAACCAAAAAGCCAAAAATAAGCCAATTTTCTTAATTTTTTTTCAGAAAATTATTATTATTTTGGAATTCTTATAGTACTGACATCACTCAACTGTTTATTGTTGGCAACAAATATAAAAATTAGTTTAATTTGAATGTAGCGGCAAATTCAAACTAGACAACAACCTACCTCCTTGTTGTCGTCAAAATAATAATTCTCATATAAACACATGTGTTTTATTTTTGACATTTTGTAGTCGGTAGCTGCTGTCTCGAATGTCCATACTGAAGAGTGTTATATCCATGGCTTTATAATACAGGTGGTCTCGATGGCGAACATATTCATGATATATGAAGTTTGACATTTAGCGTTTTCGGCGAAGTTAGTGAATTCGCCATCGCAACCACCTTGTATTATTTCGCCATGTTTATATCAAAAGCCAAATTGATTAAATGAGAACTTCATTAAATAAATAAAGCGAAAAGACAATAAAAACTACTACTAATTCACTTCAGTTTTTATTTTGATCAATCGCTTTTTTTATATTTAAAATTACATGCAATAAATCGCAATGAACTTTAAAAATCACTTATTTGAAAACACAGTAACCATTGAGCTACTATTTTTATTTTTATTTCATTTTTGTACATAGGGCTGCCATCGGAAGCATTTATATGCACTTGAAAGATTTAAAGAAAAAATAAAAATAAAAAATTGTTAAACAGTTTTACACGTCAAACCAAATCTTTATTACGGTGCGTTCGACACGTCGTGAGAAATAAAAAATTACCACTGACTATAAAATCTTTAAATTTTAAGAAATCAAATAAGAATATTATTTGATGGAATGTTTGCTTTATATTACCAATAGAACTGCTAAGTATTTTATGATACTTAGCAGTTGGATGATAAATTGTTAGTACATGTTTGGTCTCCGCATTAGAGACGGAGAATTACGCACACAAATGAAAGCTCTGACTCCTTGTGCAATGCCATTTTTACCTTAGATAGAGGTTTAGACCCATGCTCTCTTCTTCTTTGTAAGGCCGGTATTATACTCTCCCGTTTTGCGAAAACAGCTTCCTTCAGTTTTTAGCGGGAAACAGTATCAACACAAATAGTTCGAAGCATTCGATCCAAAAGTGTGTATTTTTAAAGTTATTATCAAAATAAAGCTAAGGTGTGAAAAATAACTGTAATAGTATAAAATATATAATAATAATATTAATACAATAAATTGCTTTTTCACCCCAGATAAGTAGTGAATCATACAGCGTTGGCAGCAACATTTTACATCTCAGGAAGCCTTGTCTTATTTCATCTTCTGACGAAAGTGAGAATCATCATTCAGAAATGGATTCTTTTAGCGAGGATGATTCAGAAGAGGATTTTTTCAGTGCAACTGAACTTGAAGACGATTCTTATGATGACACAAGTTCAGAAGAAGAATATCAAACTAACAGTTTGGCATGTAATTCACAAGAAAATATAAGAGCTCCATTTGATTTTTGTGAAAATTCCGGTCAAAAATTTACTGTGCCATCAAGAGAAAAGTGTTTATTTGATTTTGATAATGCTGGATACCGAACTCATATCCATAATTGTGGAACAAACGAATTTGTATGCAGCACAATATATTGAAACACACCACTTGAAGCTATGATCAAGGATAAAGAAATGGTATCTAATAAATTTTTCTGAAACAAGATGTTTCTTTGCAATCTTGGTATTGCAAGGCATTGTCAGAAAGCCATAACTTCAAATGTATTTCTCGAAAAGAGAAAGTATATTCACTCCTTTTTTCAGCAAAGTGATGTTAGCAGATAGGTTTATATTACTTTGCAAATTTCTACATTTCGAAGATAATAGAAATGTTATCTCTGGGAGCAAAATTTCTAAAATTAAAAAAGTTGTGAAAATAACAAAGGCAAATGCAAGATATTTGTGTTGGTGAGTGCTTGTTGTTGTGGAAAGGACGCTTGTCCTGGAAATTTTACATTCCTTTTAAAAGGAGCCGTTTGGAATTAAGTTTTTTGTACTGTGTGAAAGCCAATCTAGCTTTTTTTGGAATTTTTGCTTATACACTGGAAAAGACACAGATTATGGTCAAAATTATCCTTAATATAAAAGCGCAACTCGTATTGTTTTTGAACTCTATCACGACATATTACACCAGGGGTATAAAGTATGTCTAGATAACTGTAATACGAGCATAGAGCTCGCAAAGAAATTATGTACATTTCAAATAGATATTGTTAGTACAATGCGGCAGCAGAGAATTGGTGTCCCATCATATATAAAAGAACTTCACTAAAAAGGACCCAGAGTATTGCCATGTATAATAATAACATGATTTTTAGTACAATTCATGGCGCAACTATAACAGAAAAGAGAAAAACGAGGTGTTATAATTAGTAAACCGGAAGTGGTCATCGACTATAGTAGGAAAATGGGTGGTGTAGACAGGAGGGACGAAATAATTGCATCGTTTACACTTGCAAGGAAAAGGATGAAGAAGTATTATAAGAAGATATTTCTTCACCTCATAGACGTCATTTGTTTTAACTCAGACGTACTATATAAGAAAAATTGAGGAAAATTAAAATTAAATTAAATTATTGAATTGTGTTGAGGAAATTGTTGTGGAATATGCAATTGAGCAAACACAAAATTCTAAAGCTGGTCGGCCATCTAAATTTACAAAACCTACACGGCTTATCGAAAAACATTTTTCCGGTTTTATACCGTCTACTTCATTTAAAACAAATCCTCTCCAAAGTTATACTGTCTGTTCGAAAAATGGAATCCGTAAGGAGTTAAGATACTGGTGTAAGACCTGCGAAGTTCCACTTTGTTTGGTACCGTACTTCGAGATATATCACACCGAACTTAATTGAGATTTTTAATGTTATTTTTTTATAGTTTTTGAGTTTATAAAAGCAATAATCTTTTCAGAAAAAAAATGTTAAGTTTTTATAAAATAAAAAGGGAGTTCGTAATTGTTTTTCATAAAACTTATAATAGGACCATTTTGCCCGTTTTTGTATACACGTCATAGCCTGATTTGAATTCCGCACACGGTGGAGAGTTTTTAAAACTAAATATCACGCCTAACTGGTTAACACACTCAGATCGACTTGATCATTTAAAACATCCCGAATTGAATTATTGTCTATAAAATCTAGGGAATTAAGAAATTTTTTCACTAAGTCAAAAGCATAAGAAGCTAAAGGCGCAATTTTAGCAAACTCATAAATATATTGATAAGAAATTTTTTTTTAGTGTTTTCAAAGTGCTTGTTAGTGCATTGCCTATCATTTTTACGTTCAAATATTTCAAACTCACTCATTGCCATTGGTGAAAAGGAAAACCAAATCGAAAACGCATATAGTGGGACTGGCCTTACACTCATTTTATATAAAAGTAACTTTGTATTCTTTAGTAAATACTTAGAATTCAACAATCTTTTAAAAGACATCTTATCCGCTTGGCTTTATTAAGAGAAATCCTGTCATGAAAATTAAACTTTAAACTTTTTAAAATTGTCTACAAATTTTGTCTCATGTCCATCCAGAAACAATTTATGCCCCTTACTTTCTGAAACAACAAAACTTTAGCATTTCCCAGATGCATACCTCATGCAAATGGCTTTTCTTTTTTAAACATTCATTTTTATTCCTCAAAATTTGTAGTGTGGGATGTGGAAGTATATCGCAAAGTGTCATTCGGTGAAATTTCATGAGTGTAAAATAAAGAATTATATGCATTAAGAATACCAGTAGCTCCTTGAAATTTATGTGAAAAATCGTAAAGAATTTTTTTTATAAATTCGGAGCCTAAATAGAACCCTGCGGCACTCCGCAACTAAATTCACCAAATGTTGATAATTCATTTTAAAGCTGGACACAAAACTATTTATAGAAAATTTTTTTATAAGTCTGATGAAATAAGGTTTAAATCTAATTCTAATCATATAAATAATCTTGTTGTTATAAGCATGATGAAAATCTTTTTCAATATCAAGAGATGTTGCAATAGTACACATCCTTTCTCTTAAATTATTCACCCCAAGGCATGTGTAGCAGAATGGAATTTCTTAAATCCAAATTGGTGGCCTGGTATATATGAAGAATTAAAATAAATATCCGTTTTCTTTGATAACAGAGTAATAGGCCTCAATTTGTCTATATCAAATTTTTTTTTTGTGTTTTTAAAATTGGACAAATATTAGCAATTTTCCAAGCATTAGGAAAGTAAGCATTATTTATGCAATTATTAAAAATATTTGCAAAAACCTTATAATAAAATTAGGAATATCGTCCATGTCAGAAAATTTTTTTGTTGTTCAACGAACTTGAAATTAAGAATAGCTCATCATCATGAACAAATTTTAGATTACTTTAAATTTTTGACAAAGGATACTGATCCCCGAAACTGATTAAATTAGTTGGAATTTGTGACAGGTTATTACTAATAGTGCTTTCAATTTCTGAAATATGTCTGTTAGGCACAGAGCCAGCGTAAATTGATTAAAAGTGCTGACGGAAAGTGATAATATTTAAGAATTATCTGTGATTTCGAATCCGTTAAGATATTTTTGAAAATGTTTTTCTTGAATTTCCTTGAATATTTTAAATCTCCCTATATGCACTAGGACCAGGCTTGATGTTTGAAAGACGAATACTAAAAATTCATTTTATTTATTTCGAGTACATTCATCGAGAATGTATGTTGCATGTAGGACAACTTGGTGAAAAAGTTTTTTCTATGAGATGTTGTATGTTAACTTACAGTGTCCCATTCTAAGGCAAACAAATAAATTGAATTCCCTTCTTGAGACGGATTTTGAATATATTGATTAACATCTTTATACCTACATATATTGATATCGGGACTATTGATTATAGGTATTTTCTTTTAGGTAGTTACATGTTGCGTTAACAATATCACGATTTTTCCACGTTGAAAAATTATGTAATGGCCTTTTTTAGTTTCTTCTACAGCTAGATCACTATATTCGTTACCAAGAATTCCGACGTGTAAAGGGACCCGCACTATTTTTATTTTGTCTGTGTAGTATACAAATGTTTTTAAATTGGGTTATGATATTCGAGTCATAAAGAAAATTTATGAGAGAATAGATGAGAGGCTATCCGTGCAGATAATCGTATTTGATTCGGCTTTTGACGCAAAATCAACTGCAACATACAATGCAATTGCTTCGGCAGTAAAATTTGAACAGTACTTATCGAGATGAATAATGTTGTAATAATATTTGCATTTGCCTTAACTAAGGCAAATGTCGTGAAATTCTCTGATTTTGAGCCCTCTTTAAATAAAAAATAAAGTTGGGTTGTAACTGCTCAGATATAAAACAGTAGGCGAAGTAGAGTGTTTTGGAAGGTGTGACAAAGTTAATATAAAAGATGACTTTTGTAAATGCCATGGGGGTTAAGAGGGTTGTTTTATAAGTATCGATCGAATATTTAAATTAAGATTTTGCGAAAGTTGGAGGCATTTGGTAATAGATGATGGTGGTTTGGGTTTTCTGACACTTTTGGTGGCTTTTTGGACTTCTTCTTGTACGGCACTCATTCTTTGGCTAAAAGCTCCAATACCGTATCTTATTGCCGCATGATATGGCCCTTGAAAAATCTTTATGTTAGAGGCAGAGCATCATCCATAGATTGGAAGAGCGTAATCAATTTTTGAGAGAACAATTAAACGGCATATGTTAATCATTGAAGCTACGTGAATTCTGCAGTTTTTAGATGTTAGAAACTTAATTATATTTAATCTAGCTTTTAGTTTTTTTTTCTTAATTGTAAGCACAGCTCTATAAAGGTGAGACGCTTGTCAAAAATGACACCTAAGATACGTAGTTTATCAGTCGGTTTTATACTTATGTTATTATATTCAACATCAAAATTCTCGCAGTTATGTTTGCGTCATATATGGAGAATGCTGCATGTTTCAACAGCAAGTTTTGCTCCTGATATTAAACTCTATTCATCAATTTTATTAAAAATGTTGTTAAATATTTGTTTTACTTAATTGTTGTCTTTTGTTTTTGCGAAAATTATAGCAGTATTCCAATACGATCAAAACCTCTTTCAAAATCAGTGGATGAAACGCCGATGTAATTTTTTGAGGACAATGTTTTAGATACGAAGTGTTGAAGATAGAGAAGTACATCATCGGTCCCCTACTACTTGGTTTGACGAGATAAAATTATTTGCTTTTAAAACCACATCAAGCGACGTGATATTATTTTTTCCAAAATTTAAGAAGTACATGACAAAAGTAATATCGGTCTATATCCAAAGGTTGAATTATGTTCTTTATGTGGTTTGGCTATGACAGCGAATTTCCATGCTTGGCGATAAACCTTAGAGCCAAAAATCTTTTTATAGTGTGAAAGTAAGTAGTCAGTAGCGTCGTCTGGTTAAATAAGGGTAATTCGGTTTTCCATTATTTTTGCGCTTTTATTGATTGCACTGTTTAAAAATTTTGAGAAAAGTTTAAGTCCTCTGATTGTACAGACCAGTGTTTAGCAGGACAATTTACTATATCAACAGGAGTTGAAACCATGTTTGAACCAGTGAGTTGATGATTCATGGTATTGATGCAAACACCACGAATAATATCTCCCCATAGACTTCGAGGCGACGAGTTGGGATTAATATTAGACGTAAACTTCTGTCAACAATTAGTTTTACTCTCTCCAACTGCTCTCCTGAATTTCGAGCTGTGTTTTTTGCAAATAAGTAGGTTAGCATCCGTTCTTAGACCGAGGCCACGCAATGAGCGGTGAGCCGCAGAGCAGCGAGTTTGAGCGGGAAGTGGCTTACTGAGCGGCAAGTGGCTTACTGAGCGGCAAGTGGCTTACTGAGCGGCAAGTGGCTTACTGAGCGTCATTTCTGAGCGGTTAGTGCGGTAAGTTGTTAAAATGCCATTGTCAAGAGAGGTTTGTTTAATGTTTTTACACGAAAATGGTATTCATATTTACAAGAATTTTATGCATTTAAGAAAAAAAAGAAGATTTGGTATTGCAAGAACCTAAATAAAATGTATTAAATAAATATTTAAATTAAATAAAATCTTACCTGTGCAACCACAAATTTTACCCTCTTCGTTCCATAATTTATCAGTTATATTTTTATTTTTAAAATTTGGTAATCTATCTTGCCATAATAGCGGTCGGCTTTGTACAGATGAAATTATAAGCTACGCATTCACTTTTGCCATATTTATCCTTTGCCATTCAGAAATCAACTAAAATTTAGAACAAGTTCTATTCCTGAGCGGCGCCGCTTAGCCGCTCAGAAATGCCGCTCATTTCCTGGCCATTTCAGTAGTATTTTTTTATGAAAAATAAATATTTAAAAAATATTCCCGTGTCTTTAATTAAATAATTTGCAAAATGCATGTGCATAGAAATAAATTATCGTAGTCTTCAAAATATGCAAGACAGTAATTCAGACAATTGAAATGTGTACATGTATTAGTGAAAAACTGTGGATGTGTTGTTATTGTTATGACAGCCATGTCTAATGTAAACAGGGGGTAAGACAGTGATTTGACGTATGCCGACGATATTTTTTTATAATTTTAATTAAATTATTATTTTAATTACTAAAATTCTTTTTGCATATAACAATAGAAATAAAAAAAAATAGGAAGAAACGCTAAAGCTATTTTAAATTTTCGGAGAACGTGCTCATAATGAATTGTCATAATTATTGTCTGGACGCCTACACTACAGAAGCAATTGTCAGCATTTTTGACAACTAATGCGTATTATTTTATTGTCATGACAGCATTGTCTAATGTAATGTAGCGTAAAGTACTTTTGGTGGGGGCATGGCAACATAATACAGGTGAACGCTCAGACGAAAAAGCTCATCAACTGTATACGTTATAGTTGTCGAGAATAAATTATTTGTTAAAAAAATACAAATATTTTAATTGTTTTGATTGGTAATAAAAAACAAAATAAAATATTGTAGTTCCTAAAAAAATTAGTGCAACATGAAATCGTATTTGGAGTTCGTGATGTGTAGGTGTAATCAAAATATAGTAACGTTATTGTTAACAAGCTTATTATTTCGTGCTTACTTTCTTTTGCAAGAACATGTAGTCTGCTTGCACTGTGTTGGTGATGTGACGCAAGTAGCACTTTTTATTTGGGAGATGAATGTGTAGCAGCTACAAAGTCGCACTGAACTGCTGAATATATAATTTTTCATCGTTTACTGAGTACCAATTTCGCTATAACAAACAACCAAATCCTAAGCATAATTCCGACAGAGTTCCTAATGATTGTGATTTTCAACTTTAAGATTCTATGCTCGATACTTGAGAAACTGCCGACGATGAACTTGTTTCAGAGGACTTAAGATAAAAATTAAGATTAGTCTACAAATGGTCAACTTGTACTCTTGACATTATAATTGTGCGGAGTATAAAACTTTTTTCAACAATCAATTTAATAAAAATAAGTTTTGAAAAAGTGTCAAAATAGTTGTTGTAGTTAGGGGTGGGAGATGGATTATTTTGTTCAGGAAATAAAAAGCTGATGCAGTTTTAAAAATTTATTGTTGCAATTTATTAGTTATTTCTACATTTAAACGTATTTACATACATATTATAGCTAAAACTAAATCGAACTTAAGCCTCGAAATCAGAGTCATCATCATTATCTTTACTATCAAACGTACGTTACTTTTTTCTGCAAAAATTGAAAGAGAAGTAATTTGTAAATTATTTCTTCGTTTTCTTCAAAGCAAGAGGCTGTTTCTAAGGAGCTGGTGATTTTTAAACTTCGCTGTCTACTTCCCACTCGTCTAGTTCCGCTTTAAATATTTTTGTTGACTGGCCAGTGAAGCAGATATTTAAATCATGGCTTTTTTTTATTAAAACCATCTAACAATCCCAGACGACTTTCGTATTAAATTAGTATCGCTTGTATGTATAATATGGCATATATCGAGGCATATAACCTGTTACCTTGCATCCTGTTAGGAAGAATGTCACCTTAAAACTTATTTACTGATTTTACCTTAAAATTACTTTTTATCAACCTAAAACTTCTTACTAGATGAAAAATACTTACTTATATCTGATTTCCACTATCAAAAGCAAAGTGAACAAAACAGTAAAAAAAATTCAACATTTCATGCAAAAAGAACAAATTCATGATAAGGGAATTTGATTTTCAGTGAAATGTGAAAAAATTTAATGTGGAAAATAATTTGCGATTGGGGTGAATACAACATACCTAAATCTACTAGCAACAAATTGCCTGTTGTTTTTTGTGTTGTTGGATTGTTATAGCCGTGCGTTCACCTGTATTAATTCGCCTTGTGTGGGGGCATGGATGTTGATGGTATTCATTATAATCAATCAAAAACCGATATCTCATTTTTTGTTGGATGTTGATAACACTCGATGGTGACCAATGCCAATAATTTTTCCAATGTTTTTTGTATTTTAAACAACTTAAATCTTTGATATTTATGATTTTTGAATTGTGACGCGTGGGCTGATATATTACGCCGCTTGTCAATAAAATATCGTATCAGAGTTATTTTAGCTTTTACAAATTTTTACTTTAAATATGAACTTTTTTGTATTTCGTGGTTTCGTGGCCAAAAATTCTTTACATTTTTCTAGTTTTCTAGGATCTTTAAGGATCTTATATAATAACTACATTGCCACTTCTTAACAAAGAGATTTATTTAATTAAGAACTAGAATTTGAAAGTTAAATTAAGATGAAATTAAAAAAAGTTATTCAGGAAAACTATTTTAAAATTACCAAATTTTAATTTGATATCATCTGATGACTCATTAAAATGGCTGTGTCAATAGCACAAATAACCCATTTACCAATTAAAAAATATTAAAAAACATTGTAATATATTTTTTCACAACGTACATTTTTTTTACAAAAAGTTAACTCGTTAATTATATTATGTTTACAATAAAGCACGCTGAAATACATGCAGCTGGCAAAGATAAAATAGTAATAAAAATTTTCTTGTAAAGTATTGTTACACTCTCTGGATTTTCGCTAGTTATTTATCACAGCTTATTAAGCTTTAGAGTTGCTTAACATCAAAAAGCCACTGTTTTCGTCATCATTTATGAACATATTTGTGATCTAATAAAAAAAGATTCATTTTTAATGTTTTTATTAAAACTTTTATATTAAATAAAAAAAACCTTAGTTATCTAAAATAAAATCTTCCCAATGACTTTTTAACTGGCCCCACCGGACGATATTGCCAAAGGCAATACACCAAAGAATAGTGAATAACCCGCTAAAGTTGAATTCTCTTCCGTACCACTAAATAGATGTTCCATCACCAACGAACCGGTGTGAGCAAAAAATGCTGCAAAAGTCATAATGCCAGCATTCAGATTACTTTCATTGACTGAAAAAAATAATAAAGACACGATATTTCCTAGCGCTGTTAGTTCTGTTAGCAGCAATGTGGATTCGCCTCCATCACCCTCATTACCAAATACATTAAAACAAATGTCAAAAGCCAGTGGTATAATAAATAAGCCATGACCCAAAGCCAAAGCATTACTTTGTTGAGAATGACTGTAAAAGTCTATGTTAATCAGTGGTACAGATATGATTTCCATGCAACAGGTAGTTAATTTTTTAGCAGGGTTCATACATGGTCCATCTGCTGAGCAAGCATCATCAAACAATCGTGTATAAATACCGGCACATCCATGACAAAATCCTACAGCACAGGCAGTGAAAGCAAACGGGTGTTCGGTAGGATCAATTGCAAACATGGCGTAACCAGAAGTGCCTATTAAAAGGCCATTAAAAATTGTGTTCGCTAAAGTACCCAACATTTCTTCTTTCTTTAAAGAATTGTAGTATAAACCAGAAATTTAGAAATATTTGCCGAATAATGTTTTGTTCAATTTTCACAAATTTTAATTTTTAAAAGTTTACAATTTTTGTATTGATTTTAAATTTTGATTGAATTAGTTTGACATTTCGTTTTTTTTTTTCTTTGAATTAAAACTCAATGCTTATTTATATATATGTTAATTTTGATGGATTCCACGTAAGTTGCTACTTATTCGGGTTTTACTGCCAACAACGTAGCAAAATAAAACATGCTATAACTTCCTATGTAGCCTAGGTCCACCAGATAACCGTGACATTTTCCTCCAACGACCATACCCAAATGAGCTGCCAAGTATGAGAGTGCCACGATACAATACATATAGTTGTCTTCCGAATACGATAGATAAAGTAATGAGATCACATTTGCAAAATTGCTAACGTGCTTTAATATTTGTGTCGCAACGTCATCACATGCGTCTCCAAATAACTTAGCAGTGAGATCAAGTAACAAAGGTATTATTGACAAGGCATGAACAAAGGCATATGACTTCCCCAGCAGATTGTATATTTCAATATTAACCATTGCCAGAGGAATGAAATCCAAGAGATCGTCTACGACACCTTTTACTATACTGTCCTGTACTTCTTGACCGCCGACTAAACCGAACACACCATACATAATGCCCACAGCACAGGCTGCAAAAGCATAGGGATTCGTCTCTGGTGGCATATTGTAGGCGGCGTAGCATGCCATAAGAGCCAATATGTAATAGGGTACTCTTTTCAGAATCCAAATCATTTTATTAATTTATTTATTTGATGTTGTCACAGATTAATTTAAAACAAAAATATCTTTGCAATTAAGTTAGGTGGTTATTGAAATTTTTATAATTTTACAAACAATAATTTTAAGAGTTAATTGAAGAATTTTTTTAGAAAATTAAATTGAAAAAAAACTGACTTTTCTTGATTTAATGTCAAAATTAAAATCCAGAAGTCTAAACTGTTGTTTTCATGATAAGTACAAGGCAAGGCGAATAAATAAGAAGGTGATAGCGGATTCGTTCATTTTCCCCGTAAGCCCGAATGTCAAACTACATATAAAAAAATGGAATACAGATTTTATATATATGGAGTTAGACAGTTAAACTACCGGCGAAAAAAAAATCAATATGTAAAAAATCTGTATCATGGCAAAATAAAACAGGTGGTTTCGATGGCAAATTTATTATTTTCGCCGTAAACGCTAAATGTCAAACTTCATATATAAAAAATAAGTAAAAATTTTTATATATGGTGTTTGACATTTAACCATAAACGCTAACTGTCAAACTCCACATAATAAACTTTTATATTTTATGTATATAGTTTGACATTTAGCGTATACGGCGAAATTAAGTAACTCGCCATCGCGACCCACTTGTATTACTTCGCCATGATCTGTATACTATTTTTTATATGAAATTTGACATTCGTGCTTACGGCGAAAATTAACGAATTTGCCACCGCTACCACCTTATAATTTTTTCGCCTTGGTACAAGGCGTATTAAAAAAATGTTGCAAGGCAAGGCATATTTATTTAAGATTATAATTTTTTGGTAAAATTAGTTTTTTCCTTTGTTTACACTTAATTAATATCAAAATAATTTGTTTTGCTTATGAATCAAAAAAAATTTATTTAAATTTTATATTCAAGTGCTGCGCAAAGTGTGTTTTAATTGTTCGAATATTGTATTTAAAGTGATAAAAAACAAATTTAAATAAATTTTTGAGTTAAAACCTAAGAACAAAATGTACACAATAAAATATTGATGGCTTGCATCAACGTATTCTCTTTTAATTTTCTTTTTGTTGTTACATGTTTTTGGCACTAATTATTGATTTGTTGTTGTATTGTTGTACTTGTTGTCGGCGCGCTGCCATCTTATAGTTGATATGAAAGGCGAATTAATAACAGCTATACTCACTGCAAAAATGAATACAACACAGCGATAGAAACATGTACATTTTGTTTTTGTACAAATAGTTTTCGGCTGTCAAAAGCAAAGGTGAATAAAACTTTTGACAGTCGAAGAAGGAAAAATCACAATAGTCATCTGGGCTGCTAAGGCCACCTGTTATTAATACGCCTCGGTTGATATGCCTTATTGCAAGGCAAGCCGAATCAATTATAAGGTCGTAGACATGGCGAAATAGTACCAGGTGGCCGCAATGGCGAATTCATTAGTTTTTCCGTAAACGCTAAATGTCAAACTTCATACATAAAAAATATGTATAACACTTTATTATATGGGGTTTGACAGTTAGCGTTTAAGGCGAAAATAATGAATTCGCCATCGAGACCACCTGGTAGACATGGCGAAATAATACAGGTAGTCTCGATGGTGAATTCATTAATTTTCGGCGTAAACGTTAAATGTCAAACACTGTATAAAAAATTATACATATTTTCTATATATGTAGTTAGACATTTTGGGTTCACGGCGAAATTATTGAACTGTTTTATAAACAATTGATTTTATTTTGAGTTGATACTGTTTTGTTGATATAATTTGTTTCATTTATGATCGAAATATTTCAGAAAAATGCTATTAACTCAAAAAATTAATTTTTTTGCAATACTTGCACAGACTTCACGGAAAAACAATGTAAATATAATTTTTAATGGAATGTATGTTCAAATTCTCTTAAAATGTAATCACAACCAGTTTTTCACCTTTACAAAAAATTTTAAAATTTTGAGTTAATACCCTCTTGTGGATCAAGTGCGATGTGTGTGTTCGGCAACATACAAAATTAGAAACACACATAACTATTGTGTTAAAAAAATATGTGTGTTTCTTTTGATCAGTACATGTTGGGTATAATGTGTGTATTTTCTGAACTCTGAAAACAACCGTCTAATTGTTTTTTCTTTGACTTTCTAATGTTTAAAGCAAGGTTTAGTGACCGAAAGTATATAGATGTGTCTCATGATGCCACAAGAATTCTTCTTTTCGAGCAATTAAAATTGAGCCAAAATCAAATTCTATAAAATTGAATAATTCTGTTTTGCCAAATTTGCAGCAAAATATTCCAGAAATAAAATAAATTATTCTCTCTATGAACATTTTCAACAGGGCATATTTTTTTAATAAAATTACAAAATATATATTTTTATACATTCGTTAATTACATATATTTGATAAATCATGTACAAATAAAAAATACACAATAATTGCTTGAATTTTTTTAAAATATGTTGTCTATATTTTTAGCCGCAATTCTATCGCCTTGAACTTTTTATGCAGTTCACTATCCAAAATTTTAATTCAATGGATGTTTTTGCTCTACTTTAGGAATCTTTTGTATATTTAAGATAATTTTGAGTTAACTATCAAATTTTTGTACTGCATATATGTTTTTAAACCATTCCAGGCGCTTTAAATGATCATCATCGTAAATACCAATTAGTGTAAAAGTGTAAAACAAAAAGAAACCAAATATTTTCACACATCTTCCAACATAAAAATTAGAGCCTTCTGAATGTATTGCACAACTGATTATTACAGCAGCCAGCCAAGCACACATAAACCAAAGATTCATTTCACGCTCCGCCAAAGAACCAATTGATATAGAATGAATAAAAATATTAATTCTTTTCAAATACAACAACACCTTCTCATCGGCAACATTAACATTGCAGTCGTTAAACAGGCGCGATAAAATATCCAAACCAAAGGGAAAACAAAATCCAAAACTTATAATAGAATGCTGATCTGATAGGCGATATAAATCGATATTGATAAGGCCAATGGGGACATAGTCATGTGCTGACTCTATTACGGAGAGAATAATACTTTGCTTGACAGCTGTTCTGTTGTGTGCACTAGTTTGTAAATTGTCAGGATTTTTAGAAATCATAAGATGTAATACAGCATGGACGCAACCAATGGCAAAACCAAAGAATCCAAAAATACACTCATCGATGGGTACTAAAGTCAAGGCAACAAACGATACACAAAACTGTAGGATTTGTAATATTTTTATAACACGCATTTAAGGAAATATTGTTAGGAACTAACTGTCGTTAAAAAAGTTTTTTAATAAATAATTTTTTTATTGTTATTTCGAATCAAAACTAATTACACGGTGGCATTTTCTACTTTAAATAAATACTTAACAGGGTGACTTTTTTATCATAAAGTTAAATTAAAAATCAATTTGTACTAAATAATCTAAATGAATATTCTATTATAAGAACCGATCGGTTGGTTTAATATTTTGAGTTTAATAATGCATTTAAACTTTTAATTACCAAAATATGAAAGCCATCAGTAAAATTTTTAGAACGAATAAAAAAACATTTTGGTGTTTTTGGTAAAATTATTTTTTACGAAAAACACCAATACTTCTCCAGGATCTTGAAAAATAGTAGAATTATTTGGCTGCTCCAAGGGCAGACAATGCCATCAAAACTTACACCCAAGTGAATTCATGCATTGCACTAATATTCTTCACTTAATAATTTGTAAAAAATTTGCCACGTCTTCGTATTTCCTAAAGTTTGAAAAATATGCTCGTTGAGATCATGGGATTTATCTTCATTTATATTATAAACATCGCAATGGTCATCACTCGCGCCATTTATCTTCATACGTAAAAGTGTGACGAGTTAATTTTGCCTTATTTGAGGGTCATTTAATCCAGATCTATCAACTTCGAACTAAGGTCTCATAATCTTATAGTCAGCGGGCAACTTTAACAAAAAGAAAGAAGAAAAAAAACAAATATATGGGGCGATAGAAAATAAGAAAAACAACACATCAAGTAATAAAAATTTATTTTCCGAGTTATGGGCCTCTGAACTTTTTTCAAAGTACGATTGTGCATCATCAATTAATTGTTTTTAAAGAGATCCTTAAAGAAAAACTAAACTTAAACAAATGCTTAACCCATTAATTAATAGCTAATGACATTTGTATGTCTAACTGGCTATTCCCGGGGCGTTTCGCTACCCCAATGAAAATAATCGTATCACGACCACTCTTGCAAGCAAGTCTTTTATTTGAAGTTACAAGAGATTTCGTTCTACCTATTGGACAGTATGAATCAGAACTTATTTATCTTTTATATGTTCTTAAAATTGCTCTGGAACTTATAAATATCTAAATTAAATTAAAAACACGGGAAGCTTTTATTAAACTAATCAATTTTCAAAAAATGATTGCGCTATTTTTATTAAATTATCCCGATTTTATTAATAAATTACCGATATTTATTATTGAGGGTGAGAGCACGTCTCCATGGCCATTTCGCTACCGCTGTCATACCTCTTCTGGAAACTTTTCACAAACATTTTAAAGAAACTAAAAATTTGTGCAAACAATAAAGTAAAGATAAAAATTAAAGTTTAAGTTAAGACAACAATAACCAACACTGATTATATTTTTCTTTCTCCACTGTATGCTCTTTTATACAGTTAAAGATAATGAAAAATAAGATATCACATAACACTACGATAATTTATTTCTTTGCTCGTGCACTTTGCAAAATATTAAATTAAAATCGCGGGAAACTTTTATTCAGTTAATTAATTTTCAAAAAATTATTGTGCTATTTTTATTAAATTAAGATGAATATCTCTGTTTTTTATTAAATCGGTGCGTCCGTAAATACCCGTTTTAGGCATAACACCGAACGCGTTGACCGAATTCGTGTAAATTTTTAATAAACCATCTGCACGATCATACGAACAAACCCTAAAAATTAAATTTTCAGTTTTACCGTTCCTCAGTTATAAAGTCACAACATACTCGATACACCCACACGAACTTCATACACGACATCTGGGCCCAAATCGTCGCATTCGTGATCGAGTAAGATTTCGTATCGAATAAAATTTCGTGACGTGTCGAATAACCGGATTGCGGCATTCGAATCGAAATTTGTTTAAAAATTTAAAAGATTTTGAGTGGAGGTATTCGATCGACTACTCGTTATCGAAAGCCATGATCTCAAACTTCGATGCAAGCTATTCGATATCGAGTGCGGCGATCCCAAAATATAAAATTTCGATCAAAGTTATTCGATCAGGAATGCGACGATTTGGCCCTGTTCTTTCTTGCCGAGTACATGTTCGTGTAGCAATCAAATATTAAAAAAAAATACAAACATATATGTGTGTTCGGCAACTTACAAAATTTAGACACACACAAAAAACACACATTAAAAAATACGTACATGTTGTTTTAAAATTTTTTCAGATTTAGTATTATACCCTTCACCACAAAATGTGGAAAAAGGGTATATCTAAGTTTGTCATTCCGTGTGTAACTTCTACAATGTCCATTTCGTACCCCATAAAGTATATATATTCTGCCTTCTTATGCATAGCGGAGTCGATTGAGCGATGTCCGTCTGTAAGTGTTAGTGGGCCGAGGGAAACTTGATTTCACAAAAAAAATATATATATATCAATCGATCAGATATAGTGTCGCAAGAGGCGATATTGGAAATCAGCATGATCGGTCCATATCCTTCGAGGCAGCACGCAAAACACTACGCCTACTTCTAAATTTTTCATATCATTTGGAGCAATAAAGTAACTCCAATCAAAAAAATAAATATATTATGTGGCGATAGAGAATTAAAAAATAAGGACAAAATATCATGGGAAAAAATTCCCGGTCGCCCATATTTTCCGTGTTATGGGGCTCTGAAATTTTAATTTTTTTTAAATATTCATATGTGTATCATTTTAAAACTTTTGAAGAGATCTTTAAGGAAATACCAAAATTTTTTAAAAGTGCTTAACCCATTAAGAGCCGATGTCATTTTTTTTAACTAATTATCAATGAAACCTTTTTATTAAAAGCATTACCATTAGTAAAAATAATGATAATTCTAAAAAAATTATAAGCATTATTATTATTTAATGGTAATGAAATCGTCATTTAACTAATCCATCTAATTAATTACTCCCATGTATAGTATGCAGTACCAAATTTTTATTTTATTTTTAATTCTCGGTCACTCCAATATTTGCTTTTTCGATTGGAGTTACTTCACTAAATTTGATGTACATAGATTGTGAAATGTATATAAGATTCGGCATAGCCGAATATAGCACTCTTACTTAAGTTTGGTCAGGCAAAACATGTTTCAAAACTGATTAATTTTTGACTGTCACTTGAGTTTAATGAAAACTAGAGCGCGACCCAAATACCCAATATAAAAAATGCATAAAAAAAAAACTTTATGTATTCAAACGAAACCTTTAATAATGGGTCAAAAATGTTAAAAATTCCTTAAAAGGAGACAAAATTCTTCTCTTATACAAAAATGGTATAAAACCTTAACACAAATTTTTAGATAGAAAATCTTTTGGCCCAATCCAAATGTCCAATTGTTGTAGGCGGAACTAACTATTATATAGAAGCTTTATTGTGGGACATCTTAGTAACCGCTAGTGACGACTTCAGCAAGTTGTTACCACCGTTTTGTGCTGCCGCAGAAATGGAAGGTGCAAGTGATGATGACATTGAAGCCACAGTGTCTGGGAATGTGGAAAGTGTATGTATACTTTTTTTTAAATAAAAGCGATTTTGAGGTTTTTTTAAGGTTTTTGTTGATTTTAATTTTGCCCAAATTTTTGTATCCTTTTTAGTTACTACATATACCTACTGGGAAAATGTTAACAATGTCATCGGAATTGTTGCATGGCCATTTAAGGAAAATTGATGCGGTGACAGCAAATCGTATACATCCAAATAACAAACGCAAAATAATGAGGTAAGTTTGTATAACTTTTTACAAATGCCATTGTGTTTATTAAAGCTATTGAAAAGAGCTTAAAAAGTTATTTAATCAAAACGCAATGCTAATAAATCATACATACATGAAAGAAGATTTTGTGATGTATGTGTGCGTCAGAATAATAAGTTTATTTACACTTAACCTGATGCTATATTAGTGACAACTATGATTTATTTATTTAATTTATATACACACAGAAAAAAGATTGGTTAAAATTCGTTTGATATGTTCAAAATTTAATTACTAAGATAATTATTTGATTTTTAATATAAATAAATTATAACTTCGACTTATTTTTAATATTAAAAGCTAACAAATGATATTACCGTCCAAATGTTAGTTGTTACACCTCTTAAAAAAGTTATCCTGATTGATTTGTGTCTTTACTAAAATCTATTCTATTCAATGGAAGATGCAACTAAACTTATTCAGCATATTACTACTGAAAACCAAAGTTTGGTAGTTACAATCATCAAAATCGATTGTGTCTTATAATATCGAAAAATGTTTGACAAAATAAAAATGAATTTGTACACATTACAAAAAAAAAAAAAATCATCAATATTTCAGTTAAAATAAAAAAACCAAGAATATATTGTTAGTGGTGAAAAGTTCTCCAAAATTGTTGAAAGACAAGTACAAAATCAATCTCAGAAAGACGTTTGTAAATAAAAAAAAAATCTAAAATGTTTAATACACTTTGCAGCAGCAAAACGTGCGGTATGGGACGGAAAGTTGAAGAACCTTTGTGGAAAAGAAGAATCATGATGTAAAGAAAGGAGTTGGCTGAATTCGAATGGCCGAAACATTAAAATTATATTTTATATTCTTATTCCTGTAATTTCTTTTTAAAATAAAGTAAATATTAAAGTATTTTGTATTATTTAATTCACAATAATACTTTATAGTCACCCAAGAATCATTTTTGTAAATAGTTGTGAGTGCTATATGCATTCAGTTATTACAACCGAATTCAAGATATTAACACAACCGACAAAATTCGATTGGCAACAAATTCGGTTCTTATAACGAATTTCTTTTCTCTGTGTACTGAAAATTTGAATTTATTTTAGATATTAGTAGAGACAAAGAACCAAGGTAATAATGTAGAATTTTACACCCCGTTCGATTCTGTTTTGATGCTGCTTTTGTGTGAAATACCGGTGTGTGTAAAAAAATTGTAGGATTTTTTATTTTTTTTTTTTTTTTGTATTGGTCCAAGCATTTTAAACGCCGACCAGTTTATATAAAGCAATCCTTTCTTATGCCCTTCACCGCTGGTAGAAGAGGATTTGTCATTTCTTTTTTTATTGATACAATATCCATTTCCGGCCCATAAAGTATATACATACATATATTCTGAGTTCTTATGCATAACGAAGGCGAACTATTTTCAAGGCAAAAGCAAAATATGGCAAGGAAACTGGCAGCATTTGTCAGTTGATCACTTAATTTCTATTGTTGAAGACTAAAGTTATAAGAAAAAAGTTTTTGGGTTTTTTGGCAAAGTCAGGAAATCTAAATCTGCACCTTTTTGCGAATACGGTTTTCGGTGAGCTGCTTAGTAAACAATCTTAACAAGACTAGTTGTGGTACAATGGATTGCTGTAGGGTCAAACGGTAGTTTTGTCGAACGACCGCCATTTAGGTTCTCTAAACTTTGTACATAAACAGTTTCAGATCGATAACATATAACGCTCATTGATCCTGGCCATATACCTGCATGCGTTCTCAGTATATGAAAAGTAACGTAAAAGTATTAATGATAGAGCTGGTTTGAACAACACAGCAGAAAATATGAAATTCTTGTGTTTGTCTTTAAGTCTGGCAAGGACGTGTCCTCATGTACTTACTCTTGTGGATTTTATTGATCAACATTTTGTAGATACTTTTTCTAAAGGCATTCTGAACATAACTCCGCTAAACAATATTTTTTTTTAGAATTCAATTTTGTACAGTTTCTTTGCTTGATTGTATGAAAATATAGCCTTTTGTACAATTTGGTCCTTTTTTATATATTTACTCACTCCTTGGTTATGGTTTATTTAAATTTCTTCTTCATAAAAACTAATAGTTTTTAAAGTCCATAATCCTAAAAAGATAAAATTCGGCATAAAAGTACCAGAAAATGTGAAGAACTTCTTTGTGGCCTTTTGACGGTATTCTTAAGTTTTGCGATATGATCAAAAAATAATAATTTTCGTTATTAAAGTATAACTAATGCTAAGCCAATAATAAAACAAAAACTTTTTAAGTATCTGATAGAACTTTAAGATTGTCTATATGTCTAGTCTTTTAATTATTTATACTACTCACAATCAAATCCAACCTCTGTTTAAGTAGTCGTTTTTAAAACCACTTAATCAAAAAACAAATGGTCACTGCAATTGAATTACTTCTGGGTTTTTAAATGAAGAGAAAAGTAAAATATTACAACAACGAAAAAAACACTCGGATGACATGATGCATCTAGAGGGGCATAATTGTAATCAAACTTCCACAACTTTCCGTTTTATATTTTAAATTCTTCTTTGTAACAATTGAGAAAAGCACAATATATTCTACGAATAAATTCATTAAAGTTTATGATATTTTATAAACATGTGTATGTATATATTTCGATAAAAAACAATAAAATATATATGTGTTAAACCAGCACACTTGGTAATATTATAGTGTTTGATTTGCTGTAATAATTGTTCTGGCTTTTGGGAATCAGACAGTAAAACCCATCAAGTGGCAGTGTTGGTAAGGATGGCGTGTCGGTACTTTTTGCACGACTGATTATCACCATCACCACCGCCAGCAACGTCAGCAACATCTTTACATAATATTTTTAAAGATCTCGTTTTTTTTGTTGTTGTTTTCTTTGCTAAAGCTGGAACGAAAATTAATATATGATCAGAGTATAAAAAATGGCAGGAGATTGCAAATAAAGGGGTCTGACCCTTTAAATTAAATGCAATAAAAAGAATATATATTCGTTATAGAAATTATTAAGTACAAGTTAAATATTAATGACTAACAAGAATCAACAGCCTCGTTTAAAGAACAAAGAATATTAAAAGGTTTTTTTTTATTTTTTTTTAATTATACAACAGTAAAAAACAACAATTTCTTGGATTGTTAAAGATATATATGTCTTATATGCTAAGGAAATCAACCTTATTATTTCGTTTAAGAAATTAATTAATTCAAAAATCATACATTTTCAAAGATATTCAAGTATTGTTGCAGACGAACACAAAATTTGTTATACGAGCCCTATCAAATGAAAAATGTACAAACAGTGACAGAGTAAAGTCTGAGCGACAGACTGAAAGTTCAAGTAACATTAAAAACCAATTCAATGGCTAAACATCAGGAGAAATCAAACACAAGCTCACGGTTGATCTTAGTGTTAATAGAAAAAAATACAAAACAACAAGTTGAGAGGTGTGTTTCGATAATCGGTAAAATCCTTTACTTAATTTTTAGTAAATGCCGATTGAAAGAAGATAACACTAGCATATAACAAGATCCGTTGCTTCCAATTTCGCCTCAAACATTTGGTACAAAAATCATGTCGATTACATGGCTGCTGTTTTACAAATAATAGGAATTAGACACAACACAACAATCTTTTAAAGACTTATATTGCCGGTACATAGCTTGACTACTAAACACTGCACAGTGGGTCAGAACCAACATATTTTGGAAGTAATTTAGCCATTTGTAAGGGGACAGGCTGATTGTTTCAAAATTTGGCATAAGGGTAGCAGAGAAGTACTTGAGCGTAAGTTTTAAGGCACGACACCATCGATTTTTTAGGGATGGCGCTATGTGCTCTTAAATTTGCAAATTTTTTTAATGCTTTACATTTCTTCAATTTTTATCTGATTTTTAAAAATTAAATTAAAGGGTTAGTCAATACCTGCAAAATGGTTCATGTTTCTAAATGAACAACAATTGGTCCACTTTTCTTTTTAAATTATTGGGTGCAATTTTTATTAAATTTATTTAATTTTTTAACGTAGTTATCGAGAAAAATTTGAAATATTTTGGAAAAATTTCGTAGATTATATCTTTTCTGGTTTAAAAGTTATACGATTTTCTACTAAAAAAATCCAAATTGTGTTTTAGCCTAAAAAGCACCACTAATCTAATTTTTTGATAGACAAAATTTTTTTTATGTTTAAGCCAACTATATGTATGAATTTTTAAACAAAACTTGGTATTAAATTGATGATTCTTCGAAATTTTGAGTTTACGGCATTTTTTTTTAAATACCATGGCTGGGATCGGAAAAAACACTACTTTAAAAAAGCTATATACACTACGAATTATTGCTAAAGGTATTTCATGAACCCTTGTTCTTATGTAATCCTTATGGGCACAAAAGTTAAATATTTCTATATTGGAATTTTGGCTCCTTATTTTGGGAATAGTGGGATTTTCTTTGTCCTTATGTTGCAAATTTTTTGCCATTTGATTTTAGTTAACTAAATATATAAACAGAAAATTTAAGTTAATCTTCTTAATTAAAAAAAAAAAACGATTTTATTACATATCGCTCATTTACTTCAACAACGTCATATCATAAAAAGATTCATTTCGAGGTTTAAGTTTTTGACTTGTTCTCAACATCGATAAAAATATCAGACTGCGTAAATTCCCACTACAATTAGCAAAATGATTCATAATTAGAAAAACCATTTAAGAAAACTTTCATCAATTATATATTAAAGGGGAGGTCTTGGACAAACTATGTAAAAATATATCCGATACTGTGTCGTAAAGTAAAATATATTTGTTAAGAGACTAACGGAGTTTCACTTAATATTTTTTCATCAACACAGTCATAATTGAAAGTCATACAATATATGCGAAAAGTCGGTACATTTTAAAAATATCTTAATTTCATATATACAGTCACAAAACGAAATATGACAATGTTTTAGAAAGCGATATGATCTTTACGATATGAAGTGTCCACAAGTCAAACTGTGTGGTTCTTATTGACAAACAAAGACTCCAAACATGAAATGAAATAACAATGTTGAAGGTACAAAAGACATAAAGATAAAACTTATGCACAATATAAAGCATGAAATAGTCAACAATTCTGTATAATTTACTTCAAAATTTGAAATTTTGAGTTGTAAAGTTATTGAAGTAAATGAGCGATATGTATTTAATAATTTTACTTCCTCCAAATTGGACTTTTTTATCATAATATTCAAAATTTTCGGAGATCAGCAAAAAATATTAAAATTTTGTTCTAAAATACTTATACATATGTATATACTTATTATACTTATTGCAATTAAATTTTAAGAATTCATTGTGATCCAGTTAGCATTTTTTTTAATTATTGCTCATATTCGATTTTTTTTTTACTCTTCTACACGATTATAATAATCCTTTCAGCCCTTTATTACTCGCGTTTTTGACTCATTTTTGATACTGTTTTAAATCGCATTTAAGTTTAAAGACGAAACTTTTTCGAGCCAGTTTTTGGTAATATTACTTTAATTTTGATTATTTTCATTACATTCAGTACACTATTTTATTTTAAAAAAGCAGTGCCCACGACTTCGTTAGCGTGTCATTTCTAATTTTCTTAAAATTTAAAATTAAGATAAATGTGTTTTTCAATATCTATGGCAGAGTTCTGAAAACAGTGTTAAAAGTTTTTATCTACAAAAATAAAATGTGGTAACGACTCTTTCAGTATCATTATAGCGGTAAAATTGGGTGCTTTCATGTTTGTATCTCTATTTTCCAAAACAAAACTATTTGAATTATTTTTTCATCGCTAGGCTGCGCTAAATATGACTATAAAGTAATTTTCGAACATCTCCGTTCTGTTAATTGTTTTTTAAACAAGTCGCTTTCTTTGTGTTTATCAGAATTATATTCTAGTCTCATATAAAACGCAGCGTATGAATCAGTTTTAAGTCATCTTGGGTAGTATTAAAGAATCACTTTCGGGATTTTTGTTTAAACAATCACCCTTATTGTGTTTGGCGTTTTCGTAGCAAAAACTCGGCGTTTTTTTAAAGTTTTGTAAAAGATTAAAGATAGCTGGTAACAGTTATCATTAATCAATTACAAAACTGTCGTAGTCGAAATATGCCTACGCCAAATACGATAGGGGTGAATATTTCAAATAACTAGGAAGTCATTTTATGTTACTTTCATGTTAAGCTAAAATAAATATAAGCTCCCTATCTGTACTTCTTGCCCTAAAGGAACACAAAAATATAAACTTCTATCCCAAAATAAGACGTTAAACAAAATATGCTAATCCGAAATTTATTTTATTATTTTTTTAGGATAAAACTTGAAAATAACGCATTTGTACTGTTTACTTTTCAACCAGCTGAATTGTGTTTCGTGCAAAAACAAGAGGAATTTTATTCTCTCAAAAGCTCCTTTCTCTATATACATATATATTCCGAGTACGGGAACGCACCTATTGTAAATATTACGGCAGCTTGAATTTCTTTTATAAGACCTTAATTAAGAAATACGACCAAGGCAAATCAATTACCAGGTGGCAGCGTAGGCAAATTCACTAATTTTCGCCGTGAACACTACTGTCAAACTCCATACATATAAAATCTGTGTACTATTTTTTATATATGAAGTTTGACATTCGTTTCTATCAGCAAAAAATAATAAATTCTCCAACGCTGCCACCTGGTAATTGATTCGCCTTAAAATAGACTTTTTCGAATTTTTCGAATATGACAATAAATATTTTCATATTCTACTTTTATAAAATTTAAGTCTTAACATAATAAAATATGTGAGCATACAATATTTGTGTATATAATTTAATTATTTTACATTTAGCACTCATTCCCAAACCTATTTTGTTTTCTTAAATACTTCCTGCTTAATATCCATTAAATTAAATTTTGCCTACCAGCAGCGTCTGTCTGTTCGATCGGAATAAAAAACCTTTTTTCCATGTTTTATTTAACGAATGCTTATTAATTGAAAGCGGATTAAAGAATAAAAAAAAGTATTCATAAATCAACACCGCTCTCAAGACATTAAATAATTTTTTTTACAATAATAAAATATTACTATTAAATTAATAGTAAATAATACAAATGAAGAAGCAAAAACTAGACAACCATAAGAAATGCAACCAAGTGAAAACTTTTTTAGGAAAAAAAAACACAGCAAGAACAACTTTAAATCACTAAGGTAGACAGACGGACAGGCATTAAAAAAACAAAGATTCAACATATAGGAAAATGTATTCACTTTAAATAAATTTGTTCAAGTGCTAATTTGTGTAAAGTTTGTCTTTAAATTATTTCATACAAAAGAGGACAAATAAACAAATTGTCAACCCATAATCAAATTTGCACTCAAAATTATAAGAAGTAGTTTACTTTTCAAATAACTTTTTTTGACAGCAAATTCCTAGAAAAAAAACTAAAATTTTATTTTATTATACATCTTCTCAAAATATTACGAAATTATTTGTTGTGTGTAGATATTAGAGCATATTCGAGTTTAGTTGTTTAAAAATGCTATTGTGGATACTTCAAACAACAACAATAGTCGATTTCTAAGAAAAGTATCTTATAAACGCATAGAATATGTGACCATTTATTAATAAATTAAGCAAAAGTATATTGTGATAAATTTAAGTCGGCATATTTTGTATAATATTAAAAGCGTAGTTATGCAACAAACTGTAGAGCATCAGCCAACTATCAACTAATAAATTCTTTAATATTTTGAAAAAAGCGTTTTGTGCTGTAACGATTAGTATTCAAGTTAAACTTATTTGTAAAACGGTTATCAGCACTGGCTTTAATCGTGATGAGCTTTCGTGAATCTTCTCCATACACATTTAACAAGGTTGATTTTAACTAAACGTTAATTTTGATTTTCATTAGTCTTCAAGACTTTCTGGAAACTATTTCCCTAAAAAAAATTTTGTTGCAATTGGTTTTCAGAAGAACAATTGACGAAATGTAGGATTTTGTAAAAAGATCGAACTTGATACCATGTTACTGAAGTCTAAGATTTTTAATTAATATTAACCTGTACCAGGCTAGACAAACGCTTAAAAATTGGAGAGACTGCCAACTACTCTGATATTTATAAAAACAAGTATAAATATGTATATGGCCCAACTGTTGAACCGCTATAGACAGATGGTTAACATTTCTGTTTGTCTGTTGGTTTTTATTTAAAAAAATTATTTTTAGAGTTGTGTAGGCCATGAGTGAGCATTTCAATTGAACTAAATAAAGCACCCCTTTTACTGAAATCTTTAAGATCAGTTATTAAACAGAACAGATCAACTGGATGCGCTCAATTGTTTTTAGCTCACTGCTTGATCATTTCAACTAAAAACCACAGATAACTAACCAAATAAGACACGAAAAATTTAGTGTGGCCACATTCGTTAGAAAGAGATAGTGATAGAACTTGGGTTTTTATACACAACCTCTTTCTGAGTATATCTAGAGTTTGACATTTTATTTATTTACAAAAATTTGCATAGAAAATTTGGCGCAGATACCTTTAAAGTAAAAATCACAGATAACTAAAGATCTTGAGCCTGAGAAGCAGCAGATGCCCGTTCTGAATCATTTCAGATTCACGATGCATGCACGATTAAAATGTCTTGAAAAATCTACTTACATATAATACTCAAGCCATTGCTGTGACTAATCTGCGGACTGCGCTCCCGCACCAGGCGCTGCTTGTGCCATACCGGCAGCTTGCGGTTGTTGTTGTGCTTGATCTCCCTACTTGTTCACAACTAGCAGCACATTGTTGTTGATTTGCAACCGCAGTAGCATTTGGGTCGTTTGGATTACAACCACCGCCGCCACCTTGTTGAATTGGTTTTATTAATTTGATTTATTTATTCCCAGCGTCTCATGTTTGCTTGTCGGTGCTCCGGCATAACCGCAGACAACCTTACATTGAAAGTTCAGCATCTACCTAGTCCTTTCTGATGGCAAACGCAAGTTTGTAAGCGTTCCAGCGCTAATTTCATAAATTCTTGAATTTTTATATGTATCTTTCATGAGTGGCAAACATTAAAATTAGTACACGTGCGGGTATTTTTTGTTTCCGATTATATATGAGGCTTAGCTTTTCTCCTGAAATCCATTATTTTATTAAAAGAAAACTATTTAACCAATTGTTGGTAGAACTCGTCACGTCACAAGTGAGTAATCTGTTAGTAATCTGTGCTAAAAACAATAGAGCTAAACATATAAACTGGACTCGCTCAGTGGTTTTTCGCACAATAAGTGAGCTTTAAACAAAAGAAACGTTCGTTCTAATTATTTTCATTAATTCTCTGACCCCTGATTATTCAATCGTGCTTTTTTGTCTTCTTAACTTGAATTGATGGTTCAGAGAACATCTTTTCCTGCTCTGCCTATTTTGAAGTTTTCACAACTTCGAATAAATTCTATATGACTCTCCGTTTTTCTATTCTGCAGTACAAGCAAGCATTCTTTTAAATCTGTTTTTTTGGATTTTAAAAATTCCCTCAACCGCTTTGTAGACTTTATAAATAGATTGGAGATATCTGTGTATTTTTTCAAACTCCAAATAATGTAAGGGTTCACTAAACTTATTATTGGTCTGAAGAAAAGTAATTCCAATGAGACGTCAGTTTTTATCACTTCTCTGGGAATATCCTTACAACAGCAAAGTAAATAACATCCGGACTTAAGTCGTTTAGTAAACCAATAATTTGGTTATTCACGCAATGCCACATTGATACGCTACAACCTCCGTCAGCATTCTCTGGAACTATCAATTGTAAATTTTTCTAATCGAACTTTATAACTCTTGTGCTAATATCCCGACTAAATTATTAAAACCACCGGTATTGATTATTAAAGGTGAAATCGCGTCTCGATGGCCATTTGGCTAACTCTCTCTTAGCTATTCAGGAAACTTCTCACAAACATTTTAAATAAACTAAAGACTTTTGTCCAAACAATAAAGTAAAGAGAAAACTCAAAGCTTAAGGAGAAAATTTTTCTGTTTGTACAACTAATTAAAAGAAATAATATATGAGATTATTGAAATTCTTTCATCTTGTATTTTTATTAATACACACGTATTTATTTCTCTACAGAGTTGTTATTTTTAATTATAAGTGTTGGATGACAAAGAGTTGTTTAAATGTACTACCAAATTCTTTTCTCTCCTTTAAATTTCATTATTAAATACAAATGTGTTGAAATATCAATCACTTGTGTTTTATTTGAAAAATATTTTAGTAAAAAAATTACTGTTTTTTTTCTTCTTACCGACAGTGATATTTTATTCACGGAATATCACTTGATTTTAATTTGTCGCAATTATCTATTTAATAAGTATTTCCTAACATAATCGGAGGTTTTTAACGAGAAGCATATTGTAAAAATATTCAAACGAATTTTTTTTTCAAACATTGAAACTGTCAAAAAAAATCTTAATAAAATATTTGCGCACAAAGATCCAGCAACACACTCTAAAATTTAATATAAATCAGTGATTAAGAGAATGAGAAATGGAGGTTCATTAAAGTTCCAGTCTTGAAATGCCGGCAAACTAGTAATTTATATTCACTTTCTTTCATTTTTGTTATTTTAATGTGTTGGATCCATTGTGTACTACAAAATACGCAAAATTATTTTCAATAGCAAAAAAAATTTGTGCTGCTTTAATTTTAACTATAAAAATGTGTTTTGATTTTTTTTTTTGTGCAAAGTTAAGGGAAATATTAGATAGTGTTTTAAAACATTTAAAGATGCTGGTGGTATGGATACGATGCTTAGAGGTTATACAGCTGTTTAAAGTCACAAGAGAAAGTAGGTTAGAGTAGGATTAGGTTTTTTTTTGTAGGTGATGTGAAATAATGTTTTCACAGAATAATAAAATGTTACATAATAACTTCGATATGAACACACAATAATTAAGATCTAACGAGTGTATTAGAAGAAACAAAACTTATAATTGAGGGCGGTCCCAAAACTACGTGACCCGATAGTGTAGCTTCACATAAATTAAGAATATTTCGAGTAAGATTTAAAATGTTTTATAATTTGATATTGTAAAGTTCGTCTGCTTGCGTATCAATTACTTGTATTTGCCTATAACCGAGAATAAGTATAACTTTTTTTCTGAATTAGTATTTCAAGAGGACTACCAGGAAGGACTTTGTTGCAGGCATAACTTATTATACCGCAGAGTTATTGATTGAAGCAATTCAAAACTGCAATTTACACTTGTTCTATTGAAACTCCTTAAGTGGGCATAATGTGATGGATTCATGATTTGTGCTCTTTAATATGCACAACAGCAGTTATGGCTTATAGTGAAAATTGCAAAAAATTCATTAATGAGCATAAAAATTTAAGGGAACTCTGATTATGAAGTTTAAAAATTATAAAATTAAAACTAAATATTTTTTTAGCCTGTTCTGAATTAATTTCGGTAGTGATTAACATACAATTTATAATATTGTATCTGTACGACCTATATATATTATATACTAGCAGAGCCCATGAATTCGTCAGCGTATCATTTCTAATTTTCTTAAAATTCAAAAAAAGAAAAATATGCTTTTAAATACTAATTGTAGAATTCTGAAAACAGTTTTAAAAGTCCTCCATCTGCAAAAATAAAATGTCTATATTTTTTATGAAATGGTGAAAAACAGTATCCTATATTTAGACCAAGGTTCTAAGGGACCTTCTTATAGAATTATTCAAATCCATTCAGAAGTTTTTACGCGACGCGAACACAGGCAGACAGAATAGGAAAAGATCGTCACAGGTGACGAATTATGGATCAATGCGTATGAGCCCGAAACGAAACAACAATCGATCGTGTGGGTCTTCAAAGACGAGCAAAATCCAACGAAAGTTGTTCGTGGAAGAAGCACTTCGAAGCAAATGGTCGCCTGTTTCTTCGGCAAAACTGGTCATGTGGCGACTGTTCCGCTTGAGCAACGTAGGACGATCACTTTTGAGTGGTACACTACAATTTGTTTGCCTGAAGTCATCGGAGAAATTCGAAAAACCAACAAGAGAAGACAAATCATTGTTCACCATGACAATGCGAGCTCTCACACATCGGCTCAAACCAGAGCGTTTTTGACCGGCCAAAACGCAGACAGAAGCACAGGCAGACAGAATCCAAAAATAGGTGTTTTGTATTCCATTTGTTACTATCTACTATCAGTCTTATTCACAAAAATTTCTTATTGTAAGTTTAATGTGTACTTTAGTTATTAAACACTTTTTGTTTTATTAACTATTATTAAGAATTTTTATTCACAAACGTTTAATAATGCAAAATTAACTATTAAACGATTTTCATAGTATTGTGGTTTTATGTTGACAACATCATATCATATTATATGTCAATTTACGTTTAGTGATGCATACAACAATGAACCAAATACCTGAATAATGTTTATATAATTAAAAAATTATAATTAAATCAGCAATAATAATATTTAATATAATTTAAATTATCATTATTTTATTATTTTTTATCGTTTTACATCAGAAAAAATTTTAAAATAATAAAAAAATGGTGTTTTTTATAAAATGATTTACCCAAGGCAGATTAATATACTAGGTAGTGGAAGTTGACTTTCTTGTTTATGTTTTCAGATGTCATATTTTGTTTACACTTATTATTTTTTTCCTACAAAAATTTTCTTCTTATAGTGGTGTTGTGGAAATATTTTTAAATTTTTCATAAAACAGAATTGTTTCACACACTTTTTTAAATTGAATTTGATTTACAGATTGTAGGCTTTGCCTCTTCATGATTTTGTTTGCTTATTTTATATGTTAAACCCAAGAAGTTTGGTACAAAATGTGTTTATACACATTTTTGGTTTTTACATATAAAAAATAAGCTGACATAATCACGAGGTTTAGGAAGCTCCTTAAATATATGCATGTGAGTAGCATCAAAGGAAAGCTTATGACGTCTAGATTAATATTATTCTAATTATTTTTTTTGAGCTACATTTTCAAAAACTGAAAAAATCATGTTAAGGTGGGGTTTTAAGAAATTAAATATCACAACGCTTCGGGCTATTCCTACAAAATTTTTAAGCAATACAGCTAAAAGAGTTTTTAATCAATTGGTGAAATAAAATCTAAATTTTTTTGTTTTGCCATATAAATTCCCGAAAAGGGGAAAATGTCCCAAAAAAATTGTTTTTATATAAATAAATAGAAATTATTTTGGCTTAAGTTCATTTATTTTTAATTTCTAAAAATCTTTTTTAGAAAGAAAATTTATTTTTACAAATGTATGCGGACGTTTTCCAAAGACAACAAGAAAAATTAGACGCTAGCAGAATGAAATTGCTGCATTTTCTGGACCGCTACAACCTTCATCAGCATTCTTCGCATCTATCTACTTTAGTTGTGTATTTTCATAAACATCATCTATTTAACCAACTAACTTTGTAAATAAGAATACGAGAACACTCATATTCATATCAACATTAATTTGGTTAGACGATATTTACACACAAACCAACGTATTTCTTTACTGTTCTCTCTGTATTTCGTCTTGTACATTTGTTTTTGCTTTGTTTCATTCATCGATTGAACCCGAATGCAAATTTGTTTTAAGTCATTCTTAAGGCCCAACTATAATGTGCATAAGCTAGCTTTAGCTTATGTCAAAAATTCAACGAAAAGCCTGTCAAATGCTTAGGTAACTTATCAAAGAAATTTATGTGGCTACAATGTACATATATAAATTTAGTAACTTATTTGCCACAGTTGCACATTTATGTTTATTTCGTACCTTTGCCAAAAATAATTTCTATATAAATCAACAAAATTTTAAAACTAAAAGGCTTTAAAAAAAATATTTTATATATTTAATAACATTCACAAACACATTTACATATTTTGGTTTGTGTTCTAAGAAAATGTAAAAAAAAATTATTATAAATTATTTACTGTTTTGTGTTTGTGGCCAACCGTACTAAAAAATGCAACGATGTTCATCGTTTATATGGTATACATATGTGTGTATAAATACAAATTTAATTTAAATATATTATAATTGTAAAAAATTGGCCATAAAGAAATATGTTGTTTTTTTCTACATTTTTTATTGAATTTAAAACTAAAAAATTTAACAATTAGGTCTTAATTAGAAAATTTCTTTATTAATGTATAAACCAAAGCACAATCAGCTGTTTCCGTACGGAAAGTGCGATCAGTTTCGTACCTTGCATAAGGAAATAAAATTTAACGAAACTTGACGAAAAGTTATCTTAATCACATTATAGTTTACCACATATAATTTAATGTATTTGCACAGTTGTATAAGTTGGCATAAGCTAGTTTATGCACATTATAGTTGGGCCTTTACTTGTTTACTCACAGCATCTAGTTCCAGTATCATTTCGATTGTTATTAAGTAAGCATGAATGCTCGCTGTGCCTTGCGTGCTTATAATTTAATTTTTATTAAATTATTATTTGAACTTTGAATATTATATAAATCAATAGAAATTATTTTGGCTTAAGTTCATTTATTTTTAATTTCTAAAAATCTTTTTTAGAAAGAAATTTTATTTTTACAAATGTATGCGGACGTTTTTTTCTTGTTGTCTTTGGAAAACGTCCGCATACATTTTTTTTTTTTTTTTTTTTTTTTTTATAGTATTTTTTTATTTGCAATCTATTTAACAATAATAAGCAAATCAATTAAAAATAATAATTACAGGTGTTTTACTCTTCATTCAAAAGTTTTTATACATTTCTAAGCTATAAATATTCAAGTTGTTTTTTTTTTTTTTTTTTTACATATTCACATTATATACATATATACAATATTACTTTCTAAAAGGAAGATCCAATATATGATACCTTTTCAATCTATTAATTTCGTAACTTTCATCCAGTAAATTGATCGCAAGTGTGTTGGAATGATTACTAAGTCTTTCAAGATATCTAGAGCTAAAATTATTTATCTCCTCTTTAATTTCTGATACATTCAAGTCCTTATGAATGTTCTTGTTAGTTAGATACCACGGTGCATTTGTGATTAATCTAAGAGTCTTTGACTGGTACCGTTGTAGTATCTCAATATTACTATTACTCGCTGTACCCCAAAGTTGTATACCATAAGTCCAGACTGGTTTTAGTATGGCTTTATATAGTAAAACTTTATTATTTAGACTTATTTCAGAGCTGGGTCCAAGCAGCCAATACATTCGCTTAGTTTTGATATTGAGGTGATCTCTCTTAGCTTTGATGTTATCTTTCCACGTTAGTCTTCTGTCTAGATGCATACCGAGATATTTTACACAATTTGTTTTCGGAACTTCTGTATTATTTAAGAAAACTGGATTACAATCACCTCTTCTTAGTGTGAAAGTATTATGCTTAGATTTTTCGGCATTTACACATATATTCCATTTCTTAAGCCAGGTTGAAATATTATCCAAATGTACTTGGACCACTTCTGTTGCTTCCCTTTTATCATCATTACTTGCTAGTAAAGCTGTATCATCAGCATAAGTGGCGACAGTGACATATTCCGAAACCGGCATATCCGAAGTAAATATGGTGTAAAGCACAGGACCCAGCACACTACCCTGCGGAACACCTGCTTTTATTTCACAGATGCTTGAAGTCGCATTATTTACTCTAACGTAAAAGTATCGATTTTGTAGATATGACTTAAGCACAAGATAATAGGGCGCTGGGAGAATTTTCTTTAATTTAAAAAGTAGTCCCAAATGCCATACTCTGTCGAATGCTTGTTTGACATCCAAAAATATTGCAGAGCAGTACTGTTTCCTCTCTAATGAGTTTCTTATAATATTTATAACCCGGTGACATTGCTCTGGAGTTCCGTGTTTGTGACGAAAGCCAAATTGATGTTCGGGTATTATATTACGATTATCTAGAATTGGCTGCATTCTTCGTAAAAACATTTTTTCAAATATTTTCGAGAAAGTGCTTAAAAGACTAATCGGTCTATAGGACTTAATATCATTTTCCGGTGATGTACAAACAGTAATTGCCAAGCTAGGTATTTGGACACTTTTTTGTACTCGTTCAGTAAATCATTTTATAAAAAAAGGTAAATCCAAGGCACATTAATTTTACAGGTAATAGCAGTTCTAAAAAAACTACAACAATAAGTTAACAACATGTATTTTGTTTGTGTAAAATATATTTTCAGATGTCAAATTCAAATAACGCACAGTGGTTTAAAAAAGTTTTTTTTTACAAAAATGGGTATCTTAGAAACCACTTAATATATCTCAACGAAATTCTACAAAGGCAGAGCAGAGCTGTTTCGCTGTAAATCTACGGATGGTAAGACCCCTAGGGTGAAGGAGGGCTTCTGGGTAGAGCACCAAATTTGGGTACGTTGGACATTTTATTTTTAAGTTTAGTAAAGTTTAATTTTAACGCAAATGTTAAGATTTTTTAAATTTAATCAAACCTTGAAAATGTCTATAAAAATATGTTTAAATGTAGCTAATCTTAACTTAGTTTTTTTTTGGCGTAGTACGCTTATTAATTATCGGATTATTACTTTAAGACATTTGCTATATTATCAATAAAATTTAAAATAAACAAGTTTAAAGATTTGATTGAGAAAATGTAAAAAATATGGTTTTTAAGGACTTTCCGCAAAAAGGTGGAATTCTTCTTTTTTTTTTTGCTTATCTAATTTAAATTTACTTCAGTAGTAGCACCTTTGTTTAAATAATTTTTAAGACAAACTATACCAAATGCGAATAAAAGCAAAATTAGGTCAACAATTATGACGGTTTCCCTCCAGCCCTTTCCAACATTGCCAATTTTGGAACAAAATTTAAAATTATTGTAAAATTCCTTGGAGTGCAAAGCACCGATTAAAAAAGGTAAACGGTAAGTCTCCAAATTTTGGCTACATACTCCAAAAACATTTGACAGCCCCGTGATTATTTAAGGCCTCTTTTGTAAAAAAAAAAACAATTTTCCCCTTTCCGGGAATTTATATGGTAAAACAAAAAAATTTAGATTTTATTTCACCATTTGATTAAAAACTCGTTTTAGCTGTATTACTTAAAAATTTTGTAGAAATAGCCCGATGCGTTGTGATATTTAATTTCTCAAAAACCCACCTTAACATGATTTTTTCAGTTTTTGAAAATGTAGCTCGAAAAAAATAATTAGAATAATATTAATCTAGACGTCATAAGCTTTCCTTTGATGCTACTCACATGCATATATTTAAGGAGCTTCCTAAACCTCGTGATTATGTCAGCTTATTTTTTATATGTAAAAACCAAAAATGTGTATAAACACATTTTGTACCAAACTTCTTGGGTTTAACATATAAAATAAGCAAACAAAATCATGAAGAGGCAAAGCCTACAATCTGTAAATCAAATTCAATTTAAAAAAGTGTGTGAAACAATTCTGTTTTATGAAAATTTTAAAAATATTTCCACAACACCACTGTAAGAAGAAAATTTTTGTAGGAAAAAAAAATAATAAGTGTAAACAAAATATGACATCTGAAAACATAAACCAGAAAGTCAATTAATCTACTGCCACACCTAGTATATTAATCTGCCTTGGTGTAGACAAATAAATGTTGAAATAAAAAGTCGCTTAAATTAAAAAGCGTATTTCACAAAGAATTAAACTGCAAATATGCAAAATTTTAATTGGGATACAAAGTTCTACAATTTTTAAGAAACTTTAATATTTCAGATTTCGGAAAATAGAGAAAAAATTCTTGTACATATAGTTTTTAAAGATTTTTACATTATAACATGCCGTCAAACGGATATATTTATGAAAAAAAAAAACAGTTTACATTAATTGCAAAAATAATCTTTCTGCTTAGTACTTATAGAACATATTTTTTTATTGCAAATCGAAAGTTATGCAAAAACAGTTAAGGTGCTCAAAATGGATATTCATCAATGATCTGGCTCTATTCCCACGCTTCGGGTGGGGTGAAAGAATTATTTTGGTGTTGTTTTGCACATGTTCTGCAGACCTTTTTCGTCTCCTTAAGCATTAAAATGCTTGGGCACTGTGCAAATCTTAATTAAAGTTTAATTTATGTTGGTTAAATATAAGCGTGCTTAAGTCTTGTTTAATATGAATTAATTGATATTGATTCTTGAAGTGAAAGCATGTTGCTTGTTGTCATATATAACTTCATTTAAAAGTTATCTATAAGCATTTTAAAACAAAATGCATCTCAACCGTATCATGGGCTTATGTTCAGATACATAATAGTATATAATTTATAACTTTAAAATTCTATAATTCCCGAATTATAGCTTCCGGCAATATTACTTGCCCTCAGCATCTCAGTAAAGATATATTTGCTGCATGTCTAGTTTAATACAGAATTCCAAAATTAAAACAAAAGTTACTTACGTTGTAGGAATGACTATTTTAAGAACAAAATGTTGAGTAAATAATTTAGCGGTAACGCAAATTTTCAAGTTATATAATTTCTTGCGACTTTACTTTAAACCAATACTTAATTAAAAATTTATAAAAGAACATTTAATAACCCCCAATGCCACATCTTTTTACATACAATTTTGAAACTTTGCACCATTCTGAAGCGAAAATGTCGAAATATACCAAATTATACATAAAATACTTTGATGATATATAACTTGAAAAATATGTGCCCCGACAACTTTTTTAATATAATAAATTGCACTTTATTTTTTTTATCTATAATTTTATTTTTAATTGCTTACTGTATTTTGTTTTATTTAATACACATATAAGTTTAAAATGATCAGCGAGTTTTTCCGAAACTTGATAATTTAGTTTAAATGCTGGGCTACATTGTTGATACAGCTGTTATTTGTCTCTGTTTGTTCTTACAAAAACTTTGTAAGAACAAATATTTATTTGCCTAAAAATGAGACAAATATTTGTCGTCGAGTGGTCACACTATGTTCACATTAGAAGCATTTTTGTTTACTGTCAAATAATTTTATTTGCCCAAAATCAGCTGTGGTGTTATTTGCTTCTAATAGATATTTTGTGGTCAGACTACGGCAAACAAATATTTGCCGATTTCAGTCAAATGTTTTACTAATGTGACCGTACCTATACTTTAAATATTATCAAAAAAAATATTTGATATTATTTATATTTATTATTTATATTTAATTATTTTTTGTGCAATCACTATTTTCAAAATATTTTTTTCTTAAACAAAACTTATTGAATAAACACAAGAAGGACGAACGGTGAATAAGCACGGCATTACCACTTTGTCAATCAAAACTCTTGGCGTAAATTCGACGACTGAAAATCCATCCTTAATAAATTAATGTGACACTAGAATTTTTTTGATGTGTAAATTGATAGAGCGACCATGACAGCAATAATTGAGTATATTATTATTAAAAATAATATATAATAATATAGTAACAAGTATTAATATTCAAAGTTATAAATTAAAGGGTGCCTCAATAATTAATTTATATACTTTTTAACAGTTATAGACAGATGCTTGAAATTTACAAAGAACCTGTATTTCTAATTCCGGTTTAATTACAAGTATAAAAATAGGATTTGGATATTAAGGGGTGTCCCAATAGTCAATTTACTTGGATGTATGAGACCATACTTTTGAACTGTTATAGACAGATAGATGAAATCTGAAGTCATTGTTTTTTTTTTTGCAAGAATTATATCTTTACGTTGTCAAAGAGTACGTTGTACAAAGAGTATATCTATTAGTGTTTGAAATTTTTTTTTAATTCATTTTTTTGCGATTGTCTTACTTCTCCTTCTTTTTTTATATAATACTAGTTTTTGCCAATTTAACAGTTTAAAAAATATGAAAATCAAAACAAAACTACTGCTTTGAAATAAGAAAATATGAAGCGCTTGTTAAATAACTATGTTTAATTATATAAATGATTTAAGTCTAAAATTCTAGTTTATATCAATTTTTGCACTCAAAATATAATTTGGTGTTAATTCTTTAAAAGACAATTCATTGAAACCCTTGCTATTACTTAACGACACATGAAATGAAAATGTAAAACTTGTTGTTTTTTAATTCTTTTAAGTTTAAGAAATTCAAATTAAAAAACTCAACGAATTTCGCAGCTGTTGTCAAGTTTAGAAACAAAGTTTTGCCGGTTTGTTTGAGAAACGTGTCAAGTAAATACTGAAGGAAAACATTTTTTTTATTAAAAGAGAAAAAATGTAAATTACGCTTCAAACTAATAGCACTGTTTTATCCTTTAGTCAAACTTTTCTGAAAAGTCGTGGAAAGTACTTTCAAAATTAAAGCTCTTATTGACCAGAAGTCTTTTAATGAAATTCTTCTATTTTACGAAATAGCTAAAAACTCTGGAAGATGGGTTGAATTCTGGTGTTCATACTTATGTCTTTAACCAAGTTTTAAGTGTTTAAGTGCAAAACAAGTTGTTTTTTGGATGTGTTTCCATACTTTCACTTGTCTTGTAAAACACTTGAAATTCACAAAATACTCCAATTTCAGGGTTCAGATATACTCGTGAATAGGATTTTTAAGAGCGGCAAATTAAAAATTTAGCGCCGTGTCTATCACCGCAAACAAAGTACATACCTACAAACATATCTTAAAAAAAATTAATTTGCAATTGTAAAAATTAATTTCATTTTTTTTTTAATTTTTATTAAATTATAAATTGAACTGTGAATATTATAAATGAATTGAAATTATTTTGGCTTAAGTTCATTTATTTTTAATTTCTAAAAATCTTTTTAGAAAGAAAAATTATTTTAAAAATGTATGCGGACGTTTTCCAAAGAAAACAAGAAAAATTAGACGCTAGCAGAATATAATGCTGCACTTTCTGGACCGCTACGACCTTCATCAGCATTCGTCGCATCTATCTACCTTAGTTATATAATTATAAACATCATCTATTTAACCAACTAACTTTGTAAATAAGAATATGAGATTTCTTCATATCAATATTAATTTGGTTAGACGAAATTTACAAACAAAACAAACGCATTTCTTCACTGTTCTCTCTGTATTTCGTCTTGTTCATTTGTTTTTGTTTTTGTTCCAATCATCGATTGAACACGAACAATAATATATTTTTATTTTAAAAAACGGGATTTTTTCATAATTCTATTAATTTATTTTTAAAAAATTCTTTTTTTTCGTGCTATTTTCTCGATTTATTATTTAAATCACCGATATTGGTTATTGAGGGTCAAAGCACGTCTCGATGGCCATTTCGTTATCGCTTACTTAACTCTTCAGGAAACTTCTGACAAATATTTTAAATAAACTAAAGATTTTTGTCCAAACAATAAAGCAAAGACAAAAATCAAAGTTCAAGCAAAAACAACAATAACCAATTGTAATTCTATTTTTCTTTCTCTGCTGTATAAGGCAGAGAATTCTAAAATAGAAGATAAGGATTTATTAAAAATATATAGTGATAATCTGCAAAACGATTTCTTTCGAATGCTAAACATAAATGAATTAAACGTGAACAGACGTTGCTCGTTTGATTTCCAATATAAAGTTTTGTACATTGAACACATCCTTTTTGGTTTTGCCCTTAACATAATATGCAAAGGAAGCAGAGCTGATTTACTGCAGATGTAGGATTTCTCAGTCAAGAAGAGAAATAAAAAAGAGAGCTCGTGCCACACTCTTCGCAATTTCGGGCAGGAAATCATGTTACCGTTCATCCCCGTTCTAAGGAGGAATTAATATTATTCAAAATATTGATTGCACATAATTAAATTCTTTTTTAAAAAAAATCGTTGTATAGGAATAATTTCTCCCGCTGAAAAGTATTGTAGATTATATAACCTTGCACATTCTTTTCATCAACAAGTGGTAAATTACCCGTTACCTGCGATTAAAGGATCTCTACTTGCAGTGTAGAGCGACAAAGCCCTTAATCTTCGTCGAGCATTTCCTTCATTAAGTTTCATCGTCTTTTCATCCAAACTGCTTACGTCTTCCGTTAAACGTATACTGAAAGATTAATTAAAAGTTTGTGTTTTTTTTTTTTGTTATAAATAAAATTACAAAACTCCGTTGATGCATATTAGGACACCTCCGTCCCATTTTAGTTTTTACCGAAATCAGCTAAAATTTCTTATTAAATTAAATACAAATCAAAGAGTTAAGAACAAGTATTTAATTTAGGGTGGCGTTTAAACGTTTGTGTTAAGAAGACAGCGAGTAACCTTATCAGCACAATGCGCATTATTCTTACAGACAGAAAATCACAACTGAAAGAAAAATAAAATAATAAATTGTAACAATATTTATTAACTTTTGTTTTTTTTTTTCTACAAAGATGTTCGCATGTTGCAAAATAAAACAAGAGTGGTAACTTTAAAAAAAAAGTTGTGTTCGCAATATTTTAGTTTAACAATTTTTTTTCGCAAGTATAATAAGATAATGAATGAATGGCATGTCAGATTCAAGTCGGAAAACTTTTGTTTGCATAAAACTTATATTAGTGCCACTGTTAATTAAATTCAAATACAGCAATCCGTATGTGGTGAGAGTCACTGCTCCAGCGGCATTGTCCTAAATTTTGTCGTTTACGTAGTCAGTACGACATCCATTTTATTATGTGTATTGCAGCAAATGTTTAAAAAACTTTGGCGCCTTTTTGTTTAATACGAGCTCGGGTATACAAACAGAAAAAGAGCAATACAATTCTTGTTTTGAACCCTAACATTTAAAATATGAAAAACTTAACTTTATTCCGCTTGAAAATAGTTTAAATAAGTCCTCACACGCCAAAAAAAAACTATATGTAAATGTACCTTTCTGGCATAACAACAAACGTCAGAAACCCATAAATCGAGCAAATAACGAAAGAATTATAGACCTCATCTTCGCATAACCTAACGCTTAAAGCAATTTTCTTCTGCTACGTGAATTGCTAATTCAAATTGTGCTACAACAAATTTGAATTCATAACCAAATATACCGGATTGAGAAAGATGCTGCTGATGCCGATATTTTTGATTCTGATGAAAAACAAATAAATTTGTGTAAATCATTTCTATCAGAAAAAAATAAGCAAGTAATAGTGTTATATATTTTACTTGATATGTAAATGTAGTTAACTGAAGTAACTAAAATAAAAAAACAAATATTGAGGTGACAGAAATGAAAAATAAAAAAAAAATTATTTAGTATGTATAATTTAACATACAAATGTCATCGGCTCTTAATGGGTTTAAGCACTTTTAAAAAATTTTTATTTTTACTTAAAGATCTCTTTAAAAACTTTTTAATGATAAAAATATTAATATCTAAAAAACTATGGTGCACAATCGTACTTTTCTATGAAAAGTTCAGAGGTCGAAAAATATGGTGAGCGCCAATTTATTCACTTGATGTTTATTCCTTAAATTTTCTATCGCCCCATATATTCGTTTTTTTTATAGGAGTAAATTCATTAAACTAGATTTGTTCCAAATTATATGGAAAAATCAAAGGGGCCGTAGTGTTTTGCCCGCTGCGTCGAAGGACATAGACCATCTTGCTAATATTCAATAGCAAAATTTTCGAAAATATGTCTGATCGATTGTTTTATTATAATATATCTAGTTCATCTAGTACCTTTCGAAAATTGATTATAATCCAAACACGAACGGGCTCAATTGACTTCGGGTCGGAAATGGGTACTGCAGAAATCACACGAAATAACAAACCACGTTATCACAAGTCTATGTGTTACTTCGTTAAGTGGCAAACATATTCTTCTAATGGCCCAAATTGTAGCATAACTTTTTTATTTTTAGTTGACTTTGACTCTTTTCCGTTTCCAGGTTTGAAAATTTCACTTGATCAAAAAAAGGTTGCGAATCGTGACTTAACCTTTTAAAATCCTTCTTCGAAAGAGAAAGGGAAACTGTGTTAAAATTTAAAAGATTAAAACTTTTGTTAATTACTCGTATAAAAGGGGTGATTGTTTTTCAAACTTAAATATTTAAAACTTAGTTGTCTTTTCAAAAATGTCGTATGGAAATGTTTTTTTTACAAGGACGCAAATAACTCACGAACAAATAAAATGCATAAATTTTTTAGATATTTGTCTATTTTTTTGGATCGTTTATAGATTAACACCCAGGCTGGAATTTTTCATGTTTTATATAGAGGATTTATAAAATTTAAAAACAACCTAAAATATACAACAAAATTAAATATTTTCTTGAAAATTGAAGATAAAACAAAAAATATACTTTTATCAAGAAAACGATAATTTGACAGCCAATAAAAAGTATCGAAAACCTAAACAAAATAATTATAAATCTATAGTATACTTAAAACCTCTTGGTAAGTTTGATTTTGATTTGTTTGTTTGTGCGTGCTTTAGCACGGCTATGCGACTGAACCGATTTTAATGAAATTTGAAACACAGCTTCTCATGGAAATACAAGGTATTATTTATAGTTTCAAACAGCGGATTTACAGTAATCTTTTGTTCTGCTTAAGTTTAAATTTTAGGATGCTTTTAATTTAAATGAAGTGATTGATAATCGTTTTTATATGCAAACTGATGGTGACGTTGTACCGGCTTACATGAAAAATGCTAACATCCAGTTTGCGCTATAGACTTTAATAATTTCATGGTTAATCCTCTGATTAATTTGAAGACCTATTTATTAATAAAATCTCAACAAATACATACACAATTTGATTGTTTTTTTACCTTTATTACACGACGTTTCTAAGAGTTTTTTAAAGCTATAGTTAAAGATATGCTTTTTCGTGATTTTCAAAGGATAAGTAACTGTGATGGCTCTAGAAGGAAAAAAAATCACATTCGTGATTTATAACAAAATATGACATAATTGTATCACATACTGAAGCATTCAGTGCTTTATACCTGAAGACTTAATTATCTGCGGTTAACAAACATAATTGTTCATTAAATACAACGGTCATTTAAAATTGTGTGAATTACTAAATAGTTTATAATAAGATCGTGTTGGTATATGGACTTGCGGAAAAATATTCGGTTTAAAATGAGTTAAAATGAAAAAACCGAGAAATGTGATAAATTTTTGATAAAAAAAGGATAGCTTAAATGACAGAATTAAAATAAGAATCAAGAAGATTAACTAATTATTATTAAAAAAATTATAAAATCGTGATACTATTTTGAAATTTGCAAATCCACTCGAATTTTGTATTTGCGTTAATATGTTATTTCTAAAATTTCTCTTTCGATTTCAAAATAAGGCTATAATATAGTTTTTAGTGCCTAGGAGGGCCCTAAATTTTGTGCCAGGCAACGCCGGGTACAATAAGTTAGTGAATAATTAAATTTTAACATTTCTAAAAGTGGAAGGTTAACCAATATGACGACACTTTATCAAAACCGCAAATTCGTAATAAATCTCCAGATACCAAAAAGTAATGGAAAACCTGGGGGCAAATTACGGCATTCGATATCGATCAAAATTTACATTTAATGCAAGGAACACAACTGGGGCGAACGACGAATTTCGTCCTACACAACGAATACGTCGTCAAAATTTCGTTGTGAATATTCGTCGTATGAAACACAATAACGACCAAAAACACAGCTGTTATAATTTTTGAAGTTGTTTACTTTTTGTAAGCTGCTAAGGTGACCATCTAAAAAATATAATATTTAAAAAGTTAAACATTAGAAAAAAACACAACTAAAAACTATTTTTATATTTTACTTATAATCTGTACGCTTATTATAAATGCTGCAAAATATAAATACATAAATTTTTAAGTAAAATAACTTTATTTATTAAAATACTTCGAATCTAAAGTCAAACATTGTCACTTTGTACTGATTCGTTCGTCGTTCGCCGACGTAAGAAATAGAAATAATTCTATTGCATAGTTCGCCGCATATTCTCTCATTTAGTATATGACTTTAACCTTGCATTAAGGCCTTAATAATCTCTTATTGTTTCTCGAATATAAACGAATTAAAAGCGGTACATCAAAACTTTGTTTCAATTGCGATTCGTCTTTTCGATTCTTCTTATTTTAAGAAACTTCTTCATTAAATGCAATAATATATTATTGTGGTAAAAATAAAATTTTAATAAAACTAATGTCTAAAATTCCTAAATCTTTATTAATTAACATTAATTTATTTTTTAAGTTTTTCTGCTTAAGAAACTTTGCTTTTAGTGTCAGTTTGTGTTAAAAAAAAACACATAAAACAAGTAAAAGTGAATTTTTATATTTTTGCAATGTGCAATAAGTTAAGAAAAACGCCTACAATAAATGTGACGCATATTCAACCTACGCAGAAATATTCTTGATTCTAATATTCATAACACATAACGTATGCCTTGTGGTTGGAAAATCAATAGCATATGATGTAAACAACAAGGAATATGTAACTGCATTTTAATATAACGTTACTTAATACGAAAATAGAAATGAATTACAGCCGGATACGACGAACAGTGGGTGATTTATTAATAAAAAGGAACATAATTCCGGGGTTTCTAAACGGTTAGCCCGATTATAATTAAACTATACCCAATATAGATTAAGTTAAAAATTTGAACCTTAGAGTGCTTAGGAAAACGGCATCGCAATTTGAAAATTCTTATTCAGCTCTATGGTGAATAAAAGTGAAATTTATGTTCTCCTTGTAGTGAAAATTGATAACTGTTTAAAATAAGTAAGCTATAAGTGCACATTGAATGTAAGTAAGAAGGTAAAGCTTAGTGAAAATTGTTGAATTGAAGTTTAAAAATACGAGTAAATAAATAAAAATTTGTAATACGATTTAAAAGTTTTTTCCACAAAACCGTGACGTAGTTGAGACATTGCTAGTGAGCAATTTCAATATAATAAATTTTTGTACTAGATTTTTAAAGATATATCCATTTTTCATTTAATAACATTTTTAATAAAAAAAAATCTTCATAAATTCAAAAGCAATAGATCTTGTCGAGCATATTGTCAAACTACAAATCTAAGAAAAAATGTGAAAAAATTTTGAGGGAATAAATCAGTCACGGAAGGGGATTTTTTTACGTGAAAAATTGGAAAATATTTCGAGGAAAAAGATATTCATGATATAGGTGATTACTTTTAAAATTCTGAAAGAGGGTAAAAAATTAACAAGGAGCTTTCTTTTAAAATATTAAAGAAATAATTTGTTGAAGTAAACGGGATCTTGTTCTGAGGAAATAAAAACAAGCTCAGAAAAAGTTACAACGTTATTACTAAACACAATCCAGTCATGATTTATATAAACCGTTTCAATGAATTTAACAAGTTTTTGTTCAAAATTCAATGCTTTTTCTCCTAAATAATCTGGCAGCTTCCACTGTGGAAAAATTTTCTATTATGCATTTTTTGTAGTTTTTTTTCAGTAAAACTTAAACTTCTATTCAAAATGTACACTCACTCAGACATTCAGCCAACCAAGAAAAATACTGACGTCAAAAGACTTCCGACCAGCAATACTTATTCATAACAAATTCTCTACAACCAACTACACAAATGTACCATCTCCTACTAACGAAAACAATAACTCAAAAACATTTTTTTGTTTACTTTTTATAACAAATTTTCTTAAAACGAATTAATGTCCCACTTTTTAGCATAAAAAAAAGAGACTAAAAACATTTTGTTTTTTAATTAGATGAACTGTAGACAGTGTAAAAAAACGCTTAAAATATAAATTGTGGTTTGACCTTAGAGTGAGACAAACCGAATAGGTTTTATAAAGAAAAACAGTTTTAAACACCATTTAAGAAAGTGTTTTATTTAAAGGATACTTTCACAATTTTGAAATAAATTTAGGTTTATGTAAGATTTTTATTGTTGTGACAATAAACTGAAGTTTACAGCATCTCCAAATTCTTTAAAGCATAAGAAGGCATTTTTAAACATTTGATTACTTTGATTCTTTTGATGCTTAATGATTATTTTAAATTTAGCAACAAAAAAAAAAAAATTTTGGTGAAATATTTAGGTTTTTACTTTCTCAGCAAAAATGAGACACTATTGGAACCCATTTTTGTTTTCATGTAAATTATAAGCGCTCTAGTTTTGGTTTTAGGTTACTCTAGAACTCAGACATCAAGTTTCACATCTATCTCATTTGAAAATGATAAATTATAAAAATTTTCAAATTCAGATCTATCTACAAGAGTTTTTTAAGTTTTTGCAATCAAAAATTAGTGTTTCATCAAAATAATTATTTTTGATTCAATTGCAATTAGTAATGAGACGATTTCATTGAAATTTCATTACCATTAGTAAAACCAATTATAATTAAAATAAAATCATTAGCAATAAATGGTAGTTATTTTTTTTTCGTCGTCATAATTTCAAACAATGCTAAGGAAATTTCAATGGTAATTAAAAAATCCCAAGTATGGAAAATACATATCAAATCTATTTTACTGCGGAAAAAGCATACCCATATGCCCATTTAGCTACTGCTCATATAGCTGATCAGTGGATTCTACCCAAATTTTGTATAAACAAATATTTTTTCAGTTTTAAATTAAGGTATTTCACACCACGACGGCATTATGCCGGCAAGGCGTGGAGGACAAACTCGCATGGCCTGAATTTTGAGGCGATTTCTATGCAGTTATGGCGACTAATGTTAACTAACATGGCGCCGAACGAACGAATTTTACTTATGTTAGTTTTAAGTGAAATTAACGACCTTGGATTCTGCTGACACTACCCCACAGCAACCAACGAAAACGTGTTCGTAACAAATTATTTATTGAATCTTTAATATAAGTGACACAATGACAATTATTCTTACCTTAAATCTATTAATATCCGGCCAGTTCCAGTAAAAATTTTTTTATTCAGGATTTATGTTGTTAGTGTTTGACTAGGAAAACAATACGTCTGCTTCTTAGATTTAATGATGATTGTTAAGTAATTTATGGACTAGGGGCTGTAGAAGTCATTTTTTGAATTTTTTTTTTTGTTTTTTTTTGGCGCCAAGATTTTCTTCTAAAGAACGAGTTTGTTATTACATACTTGTTTTTATATTATCTGTTACAACATAACTTTTTTACTGTTGTCATATCTTTCGGTAGACTGTCTACACTGGCTGTTTATTTGGTACTTTAGGCGAGCGCTTTCGATGTGAAAAATTTTTACTTTTGATTTTTGAGCCACTTTTCTAAACGAAGTATACGGTCCTGTAAATATCTAGGTGGAAGCTTTAGCGCACACTAATGCTGGTGGCTATTTTAGATTTATATAAAAAAATATAATATTAGTCCTTCTATTTGGTCGAACTTCGGCGTCAATTAATTGCTGTCAGTTTTAAAAATATGTTGATGAAGATCGCAGAACAACATTTTTCTTTTAGGGTTTTGCACTATATTCATTTTCCTTTTTATTTGTTCAAAATTCCTGTGCTTGTGTAAAACTACATAAGTTACGTCCATCAAAAGGCGAATGTTTACAAATACTACTATGAATAGGATGACGATTATTATTTTTGAACAACCAAAATTTTTTAACGCTAAGGTGTATTTTACCCCACCTCTTACACAGAATTTTTCTAAATATAAATTAAACAAATTTTACACTGCATCGAATCTCTAGGATATATTTATAAATAAACATTTAAATTCGATCCATAACAGTCAGTTTGAAAATAAATTTAAAAACTTTATTTTTAGTCATGTCCACTTAAAAGATTTTTTCTCATATAAAATATAAGGAATATAAGAAAGCTATTTTTGGAAACATCAAAGATTTAAAAAAAGAAAGCGATTTTGCTGTGGCGTGTGTTCAAATGATAATTTTAATGAAAAATACCTTTGAAATTCTTATGATTCAATCAATTTTCCTTTATGTGTCAAAAGCGCATGTTTTTTTTATCATTTGTAGACGTGATTTCTGTCCACAAGTTAATCTATTTTGGCACGTCTTAATCTTATCATCACATGTACAAAATCAAAAACCAACAAAGAAGTAAAGTTTGTTTGAATTGACCTAAATTTTGTTTGTGCAAAAACTTGCAAAAACTATTTCTTTTTTTTAATGATTTATAACTTTTAATAAAAAATACTTGTTCTTTTTTTCTGTTTATTTTTTTCTTGGCCTATATTTATAGTGAAGGTTGAAACTTTTAAAAATTAATATAAAATAATTTCATTTTTATAATTTTGGCTATGCAAAAATAATTATATTCTTACTCATTTTTATTCTTTACTGGTAATTTCTGGCCGTCGGCAAATAGTTGTCGACCTTAATTTTTACTATAGACTTCCGCAAAGTCACAAGTAGTAACCTAAGACTTAGGTCAGAATATCATTCCCGTACAATGTTATAAGTTCGTGTATCTTATTCTACTGCCAGCCAGCATTAAGCATTTGTGTGTGCACTCTCCTCCTCAGCATTCTTCAGATACGGTCATAGTATTATATTTTTAAATTTAAGGGATCCAACCGTTGCCACACCTTAACATGCATGTTTTTCCGGTGTCATCTGTTGTATCGCTTTCTATGATTGGAATTTACTACATCAACTCGTTTATTGAACCAAAAATCTTAAATTGAAGGTCACATTACAGATTTGCGCTAGTTTTTGCTCACCTACTGACTTTTCAGTGCAATGAAAATTGTTGTCTGTTGAACATGCCGCTCCAGCAGGTCTCCCAACGAATGCACCAACTACAACATTGAGGGTTAATCGAAGGTTCTATAAATGCAAAAGTGATAATGTCGTTAATTAATTTGTTTTTGTAAGAAATGAATACTGTTATATTAAAGTGCTGTTTCTGTATTACAGGCAATCAACTCGTCTGAAACTCGTCTCAGTTTTTTGAGTTATTTCCGTATAAATTTTTCAGACGAGTTGATCGCCTGTAATATAGAAATAGCACATAAGTTTTTGAAGCTTTTTAATTATTATTTTATATTTGATATTGTAACGTCACATTCAATTCTGCATTTAATCTGAAACACGTGCGTCTAAAGAAACGGAAATCATAGTGTTAAAAGCGACAGCAAATCTTCAGCCCACGCTTACGCATTCTTAGACATCATGAGTGAACAATTTGAAATGATTTTTTTTTTAATTTTAGATTTATTCTTTTGGGGAATAATTGTGTTATTTCTTGTTTTGTTCGCTTTATTTATTTAAATATATTCTATGCATTTTTATGAGAGTATTGTACAATTAAGAAATGGGGATATTTTTGGGAATAAATAAAAATATACTCTATTTAAAAATAAAAAAATCCTTAGGCTACTTTAAAATAAAAAGATTATAAGTTAGAACAGGTAAAGAGTAATATAATTCTGAGCCGCATACTCTGCATTTGCTTTAAAATTGTTTTTGCTTGTCTCAAATGCCACGCTGCACAGAGGAGTATTTGACCCAAAAAGCTGGCCAAAAAGGCAAAAATTAATTTGATGAAATCCTAAGAAAAAATTACGCAGATCGATAGAGAACAAAATTCTAGATCATATCGTGCAATTTAAAGGGTGTACGTTAAGATTTGTAGTTGTGGGACGCTGTTAAAATCAGGAAAGTGAAGAAAATTGCATGCGTTTTTATTGAATTTTTTCGATTTCAAGATATTTATATGATATTTTTTTATGGCTAAACGAATAGAGCTATTACATTGATTTTTTTTTTGCCTAAAAGATTTCATCAGCAGCTATTTTCAATATTTAAAAAGAAAAATTTATCTTAAATATTTATTTTTAAAATTTTAATTATAAAAAAAAACTGTGTATTTAAATATATTAATTCTTACCAAAAACAAAAAAGGAAAAGCTTTTTGGAAGTGAAGGTAGCTGTTGTACAAATAATGTTATATACCACAATAAAATATGAAATCTCTAATTTAAGAAAAAAGAAAAAAGTTTGCGCAAGTTTGCGCCATTATTTTTGGTGATTTTTTGAAAATTTTACCTTTTTTCTATTTTTGCTCATAAGGCACTTTTTCTTATACTTTATTGTCGTCATAAACTTTTGTGTTTTTCGAATTATTGATGTGAAATATTATTTAATCACTTTTAACAACTACCAACATGATGGATTACCTGCCTTTAAAGAGCAATTTCTTAGAATTCAGTTCTTACTTTATAAATTCAAATTTACTAACTGTAAGTCAACCCACGCATACACACCTATTAAACTGTTTTTGTTTACCAGCGGTCTATGTAATACTTCATCGTCTTTAGGACACTTTATTTCTTCTGCAAATATAGTTAGATATAAACATACCTAATTTAAAAGGGTTACAAATCAAAATTACATTTAAAAACGGTGCAGGTATATAAAAAATGCACCCAAGTATCAGGTTATTAACTAATTAACGGAAAAATGCACTTTGAAAAATATACGTATATGGCTTATTGCGCAAAATTCTTAATATAAGAGTTTTGCAACTTTGAGAGATAACATGGAAAAAATTACACAAGATTTGAGTTATTCCAAATAGTACAGGAATCTAATGCTAGAATCATTGACGAGAAGTTGCAGTTTTTAGCTAGTAAATTGTGTGCGATTTCAGAATGCCAGGGAGATGTGGATATTCAAGCAGTAATGCAGTGTGTTATAAATTTCAAAAATTGTTTCCAAAGATATTGGGGTTAAGCACAACGAAAAGACGACCGATTTTTAAGCACGTATGCTAAATGGCTGGAAGAACCTGTGACAATACCAGTATTTGGCAGTTCATCTTCAGGGCGACCAAAAAAATTATTTAATGAAGCAACTGAAAGAGAAGAAATTCGTCAGCAATTAACAACAGAGGAGATCACATTTACTGCATCAATGAGCCAGATGCGGCTAAATTAATAATGGATATAACACGATCTCCAAGAAAAGCAAAAATTTACAAGTGATCGTTAACAACTTCCGAAGTCAACACAGTCAATAAGTTTTCAACGGAGGGTGCTTTAGCATTGTTTATAAATGCTGAACTCACGAAAAACCAATATGAAATTTTATACAATGCCAACAAAATTGTATATCCATTGTATTTAATAATATAAAATAAATATTAGAAGGGAACATGTTTTTGCTTATTTGGTTGTTTATTCCTTATAGGAAGCCAAGCTACGAGACCAATTTTTATAAATATTTAATATTGGATATATTATAATTTTGAGAAAGGAGACATTGTAACATCCATAAAAAGCTTTGTTTTATTTCCCTGTATCTACACAACTACAATAGTTCGACTATCTAATTTAATTTAACTTACTCTTAGAATAAAGTACAGTTGCAAACGAAATTTTGGCGGAATGCGAGGGGGAGATCGGCATACGTAATAATAAATAATTTTTCTAAAAATATACAACAAATATATAAAAATAAATTCTCTTCAAAATAAAAAAAAAACAAAGTTCTAAATAATAAATAGTGGTTGGGTGGGTGGTTGGTGGGTGGGGGGTGTCAAAAATAACACTAACCCAATAATAATCTGCCACTACCTTTTTTTTTATCAAACTAAAGCTAAAGCTATCAAAAAAGTTAAACTTTTAAAACAAAAACCACACTTAATAATTTTGGCCAGCTTTTTGGGTCAAATACTCCTCTGTGCGCTGTCTAAAAGATTAAAATAGGATAGGAACATGACAAAAAAAAAAAAACTGCCACACAATGCACTTTTAATCATAATAGATGTAAAATTCTTGAGAAATCTAACGACTTTATTTGTTAGTGAATGACTTCCTTAACATTCATTGACTTTTTTGTAATAAATTTCTATATTAAAGGTACAAATCGGTGACATGTTTGTCTGTTTATTGATCTGATTGCTTTTTTTGGAGTTTTTTTCTTTATAATTTTCTTAAAATATTGTAACCTTTTTTTCTTTTTAGAACAAACGTACGGAGTCTTTTGATTGCAAATACCAGTGTGGCTCATTATAAATTCTGTATTCAAACTTTATGTCTTTTTCTGGCTATACTTCTTAATCCTACCGCTCTTAGGAATCCCATGGTCTCGTATTTACTTAACATGAGTTATTATAACAAACGCAGCCATCCACGCTACAGTACTGTATTATTCTATACACACACCATTAGTGGAAGTAACCTTATTCACCATTCTCACACTGTTAACAACACCAGCGGCTGCCAGATCTTACTTTTCGTAACAATATGATTAATTTTTGATAGTCTTATATTTTTTAAATGCTACTTGCATTCCCACATCCCAGTTTGTTGCCCATACTGTTGGCAACACTTGTATTTGCAATATTTTTGAGAGAGCTTTTACTACTTTTTCCACCGCCTGCAACAGGGATGGGAAAGTAGGTGAAATTGATGGTAAATCAATGACTCAATTTGCCCAAATGAAATGTCGTTTTCTTACTTCTTATCCTTTTTTAAAGAATAATTGCATAATTCTGTTTTAAGGTAATCGGAACCGGTGCAAAATAATATAACACCCAAGTTTTGGCATTTTAGTTTCTTTACACTCTTTTTTCCCTCATTATATACTGCGAATAAAAAGAAATGATACAGCATTAACAAATTTAAATTTATCTTTTAATGTTTTTTGCGATGTTACAACTTTGATGTAAAACCCGTTTAATGGCGCATTTAAATATAAGCTTCCGGACATATATTTCTTTTATATGAAATGTGTATTTATAAATTTCCTTTAACGGTGGTCCTAACTAGAAACAGTGAATTGTAGTAATAAATAAAAAATGTAGCTTATTAATTATAAAATAGTGTTACGTTTTTCCCTTTTCTAGGCAAACGTACGAATTCTTTTGATTGCAAACAGCACTGTGGCTCACTATAAATACTGTATTCAAACTTTATAACTTTTTCTGGCTATACTTCTTGATCATACCGGTCTTGTGAACCCTCCTGTTCTGCAGCACGCACCTCTACCAATGCAGCCATTGAGGCTGCTCAACTTTCGTTAACTAATTGTGGTATTATTCTATTCACACACCATTAGTTGATTTCACTTACTTAATACGCTCCACGGAAACAACAACACGGGTTGCAAGATGTTATTATTCGTAACAATAGTGTGATTAGTGCAGATTGATTGAGTACTAACCAGCAAAAAATTTGAGAAAAAATAATCGAGTGTGGAATTAATTATTGTTGGTGGGAGGACTTTCCAACTGTACTATTGATTATTGCAGGAAATATTTGAGGATCATTAGTACGTATTTTAAGGTATTCTCTTTTAACTTAAAGAACTAGTTTAATAACTTTCGTTTTTTGCGAAATAATCTAACGTGTTTTGGAAACGAAAAACAAAAAATGTCAATCACAAAAGATAGTCATTATATGGCAAGTACCTTTTATAGTAATGTCAAATTTTTTCTGGGTATATAAGCACCGGGTAGGTACAATTTTAAAATTTCGTGTATCAGCTCTGGCCCGCAAACAATGAGGCATATTACTTACCAAATATTGAATATAATGAAAAAGTGATATAATATAATGGATTGGATTTCTTTTTTATACCCTCCACCACAAAAAGTGGAAAAAGAGTATAACTAAGTTTGTCATTCCGTTTCTAATTTCTGCAATATCCTACTCGACCCCATATTTTCCGAGTTACGGGCCTCTAAAACTTTCAAATAATTTAATGTATCAATGTGGATATCATTTTAAAGCTTTTGAAGAGATCTTTAAGGAAATAATAAAATATTTTAAAAATACTTAACCCATTAAGAGCCGATGGCATTTTATGTAAAATTATACATATGTATATATTTTTGCTTTTTTAAAATTCTCTATCGCCCTATGTTTTTATTTTTTTGATTAAAGTTACTTTATTGTTCCAAATGACATGAAAAAGTTAGAAGTAGGCGCGGCGTTTTGCTTGCTGCCTTGAAGGTCATGGACCGATCATGCAGATTTCCAATAGCAACTCTTTCGACGCTATATGTGATCGATTGACATATTTTTTTTTTATTTTTTGTGAAACGGACAGACGAAAAGACTGACATTGCTCAATCAACTTCGCTATGCATAAGAAGTCAAAATATATATATACTTTATGGGGTCGGAAATAAATATTGTAGAAATTACATCTTTTTGTGGTGATTTTTGGCATAGTTAAAATTCGGGAACCCTGCGAACAATGAATTATTGGTCGCGAATATTTGTAAACAAAAATAAAACTTGTATTTTTGTATATAAAATGCACACAATCATGATATCTTTGCTTTGCTTTAGTTTCAAAGTGTTTTTTATACATTTTCTAAAATTGTAACAGGATCATTTCTTCACATGAAATATTTTTTTGGAAAATTTAGTTGTATCACGTAAAAACTACTGGATGTATTTGAATACAATTAAAATTGTTTTCGAACATTCGTTCAAATATAGAATACGTTTTTTCGTTAAAAAATATGATGTCGTAGAGATAAAATGTAAAAGCAATCAATTTTTCTGTAAAACAGATGTCAGCACATTTTATTTTTGTAGTTGGAAAATTTTTAAAACTATTTACAGAACTCTACCATAAATATTAAAAAGCACATTCTTCTGAATTTTAATTTTAAGAAAATTAGAAATGACAAACAGATAAATTCGTTGGCACTGCTGGTAGTAAACAAAGTTATTAAATAATTTATATATTTTATTTATTTTTATTTAATAGCATATAAAATAAGAGTACAAAATAGTAGTTAAACATAAATATTTGTTTTCTTTTATATTTTATGGTCACCCTATTATCAGCAAACAAACAGCAAACAACTTGAAATTTATACAACGATTTTTCGCCAATGAATTAGTCATGCTTGCAAATATTCGTCTTGAATCCCAGTTGCGTTCCTTGCATAAGTTTCTTTCCCCAAAATCATACGTTATTTAGCCGTCATATGTAGAATTGTTCTTTTATGTTATTACATATGACGGCTTTTAAAAAAAATCTATGGCGAGCAGCAGGAGTTTGAAATAAAAACTGCCTAACTTAAATAAAAAACTTTTGCAATTTTTAAAGAAATGTTAATAATAAATTGTATGCCTTAATTAAGGACATTTGACGCAGTTAAAGTTATGCCTAATATTGATCTACAATAGTTGAATAAAATATAACAACCAACTGAATAATTGAAATTATTCATTAAATTAAGTATTTATGTTTTCGAGCGTGGAGTATTCATTAAGGAATGAGTGAAAGAATTTGACATGTTTTTTTCATACATTGAAATGTGTGGCACCTTATTCAATATTATCTTCCGACTTACTGCAGGATTTTACTTTTTGTTTATTTAAACTAAATACTATGTTCATAGTTTCCGAATGATGTTTTAGTTTAAGTCTTACCATAAGCTGTATGTTATTATATTTAGGTTTTATCAGTTTAATATATAATTTTTTGTTTGTTCCTTTATTGCATGTAACCATATAATACACTTCACCACAAAAAGTAGAAAAATCGTATAACTCAATTTGTTATTCGTTTGTAATTTCTAAAATATCCATTTCCTACCTTATAAAATGTATATATTTTAAAATCTTATGCATAGCGAAGTCGATTGAGCGATGTCCATCCCTGATAGTGTTGAAATCAAATTTAAATACGCCAGTAAATCAGACATAATGTCGAAAGAGGTGCTATTAAAAATCAGCAAGATCGGTCCATGTCTTTAGGCGCAGCGACCAAAATAACACGCCTACCTCTAATTTTTCCATATTATTTGGAACATTGAAGTAACTCCAATAAAAAATAACACATATAAAGACAATAAAAAGCGAAAAAATTAGAAAAAAAAACATCCAGCAAAAAATTGGCGCTCGACCATATTTTCTGAGTTATGGACCTCTGAACGTATTTTAAAAAATACGATTTTTCACCATATTTTTTAAGATATCAAAATAGGTTTTAGAAAAAGGCTCAACCCATTAAGTGCCGATGACATTTTTATATAAAATTATATATAAGTAGTACTGAATTTTTTTTAGTTTCTTTCCTTATTCATTCATAAGATTCGGAATAACATGTTTATGAAAAAAATTAACGAAAAAAGAAAAGAAATTGCGGAAAAAACATTTTTTGAATAGAAAAGCTTTATTGAAAATATTTCTTACGCCGCTTTTTATTTAAACTATTCAGCAGTATGGTACATGTGGTTATACATATGTATATGTATAGACGTATCATTACCTAATGTGGAGTTATTTTTATTTAGAAACACATGTATTACAATCTTATTTTTATTATAAAAGATAGTGCAAATTTGAACGCTTATTTCGCTTTCACGTACGGCATACGAGAACTGTCTCATTTCTTCTACTAATTTCCAACAGATTAATTAACATAAAATTTACTTTATTCGACTTCCGGCATATGGCCCCCATTGCCTGGTTCGGATAAAGTTTATTCTAGTAGTTCTAATTTTCGATAACTCTTTCTATTTGTGGTAAATTGCTTCGGGCTTATCTGCGCAGACTAGCGACTTCACAAATTCACAACGAAAAGAGTCACCGAGCTGTGTGACATGCCCTTATTTACTTGCTCCTAGTCGAGCACAATATAAAGCTCTGACCGGGCGCTCCTCCTGATGCCTTTTTGTTTCTCCATTCGAAGCCATCCATTTTTATTTTTCCTTAGAGTCAGTGCGCAGCTAAAGCATTCAATAAATCTGCACTTTAGTGAATCAAGTGTCATCGCAAAAAGGATACAGCTGATCTACCTACACGAGTAGTATTGCTTAATATATTACTTTTGCCAAGTTTTAACTAGATCTATCTTGTAGCAAAGTAGTTGAATGATTATCATATATTTTGCGATCAGCACTACTATGACGTCTATTTTTAGGTGGCGTTAAAAAATGAAAAAAAAACTTTGTTTAAGTTTAATAGCAATAAAAAAGTCAGTCACTTCTTGACAACTATCTTCTATTTTTCTTACCGAGCTGTGTTGTCATTAACGTTAATATAAATTTTATTTGTTAAAATAATTTCATACACAGTTCGTTTATCATTCATTATCAGCATAGTTTCATTAAATAAATTTTTTTCTTTATAAAATAACAGTAAAAACAACGTTAAACAAAGAAAAAGAAACAAAAAGGTAAGAATAATAAAAATATAAAAGATTTACTATGTAGAATTGAAGTTGCTGCTGCTTTTGTTGACGTTTGTGTTTCCGATCGCTTAGTAACTGACAGTCTTTTTATTTATTTTGAGATGAAAACATATTTTATTTTATAACTTATTTATTTATTTTTTATTTGCATCTCACACTTGACGTTTTTATTGTTTTGTAGACATTTTAATTTCGAAACAAGTTTTAAATTTAGTCGACTTGATGCGACTTAGTGATGCACTATCCCGCAGACGTTCTCAATTCATTTTTATTGATAATCTGAATACTCGAAAGAGATGCTGCTCAGAACGCCACAAGACGTGTATATTGCGACTATTGAATTCGATAGAATTCTACAAATTGCTACCTAGCGAAAAACAAATTAGGCCCAAATATATACGAATCAACTGAGAGAATTAACAAAGTCTAGAAAATTTGCATCTCTAAAAAATTAGCAGTAATCTTTTGTTGGCATCCTCTACGAGTTTCTTGGGATAGATGGTCGAAAAATATCATTAAAAAAGGCAATTTATTTTTTAAACGTTAAATATTCTTCTCACTCCAAAATTACCGACTGATACGGTTCATCTATCATCTGTAAGTGCTGAAATTAAAACATATATAGAAGTAGATTAGATACTTAAGTTTAATTATTTGAGCATAACAATTATAAGAGAAATATAAATCATTTAAAATCGATCACCTTTCAAATGAATTGTAAAAAGTTATCAACGATTATTACTTTTAAGAGCGGGTATAAATAACCACCAAGCCACGAATTTGATTTGAAATTTAATTTGAAGAAAGCCACAAATGTGGTGAGGTGGCATAAAAAAAACACTGCTAAAAGCTGTGTTAAATGTAAGCTACATTAATGTTAGAAAATATTTTGTCCGTTTTTTTATTTTTAACACAACCTCAAAGTGCTTTCCTTTTTTTATTTTTATATCAATTATTTTTATAACCATTATAGCTTACAAGAATTCATGCTTAAATCCTTATTGAGGGTAATTAAAAAACCACAACTGCTTCGTTTTGAAGAAAATATAAAAAGTTGAGAGAACATAAATCACAAAAAGTAAAACATTTTCTTTCACCTCATACTAAATTTGTCGTTTAAGAGAAAAAAATGTAATTTCTTGAAATCTTTCATTTTATATTTTAAACATGTTTAATAGATTTTTCTCAAAAGTAAATAACTCTTCAAGAGAAACACAGCATTTTAGCTGTACAAAGAAAAAGTAAAAGTTCATAAATTTGTAAAAAAAAAAATCTTTTCATTTGGCATGTCAATCGTGCTTTTCTTATAATTTACTTTTAGTTTTTTATGTCTTTTAGATTTTAAAAACATTACAGAAGCATCAAAAAAGTACAATGAACTACAAGAAATGTCTGCCAAAAAATAAATCCAAGTAGAGACAACAACCACCAACTCACTACCAGCAACATCAACTGCAATTTAAATTTACAAAATATTTAAATCAAAACAAAAAAAAAATCGTGCAAATACAGTAGAGGGTCGTAAAAGTTAAGTGTATGTAAAAGTTAAGGAGCTTTCAGTCACTACACGGAACTTTAGAAAGTTAAGTGCTTTAAAATTTGTTTGGGTCATTTTTATTTTCATTTTTTATTTCTATTGGATAATTGTTTAATGCACTCGGTTATTGAGGAACTTCGATCTGTATGTATGCTTCGTTCACAAAGTGTCGCGTAAGCTATTCAACTAATGGATCCTTATCCAATAAAACTACTCATAGGTACAATTTTGCGTCCATTCACGATTAATTGTTCGCTTACAGCGAAGCAATGAATACGGTGATCAAATAGAATAAGTACAGTACAAAGTTCTCCAACTGCTTTTCGCACTACAATCGGTCAACGTAATATAGTATTTCGTTAAATGGCTTCATCAGAATAACTTAACCGCAACAAATACCGATACATGTCGTATATATTTATTATTATTATTATTTATTTATTATTATAGGGCTAGCACAACAAGATAAAATATCTTATAAGTTACAGTGCTAGTAAGAGAAAGTAAACATAGAGCAAAAGCATAAACAATATTAAATAACAATTAAAACATAATTAATTAAACAATTTAAAAAAGTAATAAAGAAATACATAAAAAGGATAGATAACAATATAATACTAGAAAATATCTAACTAAAGTGTTTCAATAACTCAACTTTAAACTTATTTGCGTTGCTTATAATTTGAATATGATTAGGAAGAAAATTCCAAAGACATATAGTGCAATATATGAAGAATTGTCTTTGCGATAATTTAGTTCTGTGCTCTTTTTGAGTTAGTTTCTTTCCTCTTGCAGATCTGGTTCATTATTAATTATTTTGTGCATTAGTATCAAGCATCTAAACTTAAGAAGATTTCCAAATTCATCTTATAAATTTGGTACGAAAAACTAGATATTGATTCACGGCGTCCTCGATTGTAAATATATCTTGCGATACTGTTATATGCAACATTGAGCTTGCGGAAGTCAGAGCTGTCACAGTTAGCGTAAATTTCACAGCTGTAGAGAAGGACTAGTATGATGTATGTTTTAGCAAGCAGCATACGTATACTGAAAGGTGTCGAATACTTGACTGCCCAAAGATTTCGTAACATACCATATACTCTGCTTACAAGATATGTTATATGATTAGACCACGTTAGCTTGTTGTTAAATATAACGCCCAAGTTTTTTGAGGAATTAACAAACTCGATGATTGAATTATTTATTTTTATTTCTATATTTACATTTACTGCTGATCCACCTTTACTTATAAGAATGCACTTAGATTTTGATGGATTAATCTGTAGTCCATTATTGGCGGCCCATATGCATATCCTGGATAGATCTTGATTTATATTATTTGCACATGAACACATATCGCATGTTGTAGTACTCTTGTAAATTTGCACATTATCGGCATACATTTGTATTCTACAGTGTTCTATTATATCCGGTAAGTCATTGATGTATAATCAAAATAATAAAGGTCCAAGTATAGATCCCTGTGGTACTCCTCTGTTTAAGTTAACTGCATCTGAAATGTCGCCTTTGAGACAAACAACCTGAGACCGGCCCGTCAGATAAGATCGTATGAGCTTACAAGCTGATTGCGAAAAATAAAAATATTTCTCAAGCTTCTTGATCATGATATGAATGTATACTAAAAATATATATGAGCCATTTATTTTAAAAGTGCCATAAGTTACTTTGTTTTTTAGTCGATATATTTAAGAGTTTGCGTTTTAACAGGTTTAAAAATATTGATGCTAACTTTCGAAAATATTTGCTTGCATTTGTTATCTCATGGTACTGATATTTTTCTCAGTAAAAAAATCTCGACTTTTCATTACGGAAAGTGACTTAAGCCACTTTCAAAATAAACGGCTTATATATAATGTCAAGATAAAAAAAAATTAGTCAAATATTTTGCTTATTACTGGAAGATACATTTTTATTTTAGATAAAAATATATATATATACTCTGTAAAAACACTCGTACATTCATATGGATTTTCTATATCACGCAAAAGTTAAGAATCCGAAAAAGTTAACACCCCAAAAAAACTAATCAACTTTTTTGATCCTCTACTGTATTCGCTTGTATATTAAAACGAAAAAAAACTTATAAGAGCACTTAGTAAAACACATTGAAATTTTATTTAAAAATAAATATAGAAAAGAAATCTTTAAAAAATGTTTCAAAATATCAGGGTACACAACATCCGCAGGCAAGCCGGCCGGCCGACCATAAGTTGATATCTAGAATTGTACCCCAACAACAACACAAGAGCAAGCGACAACATTCGTACCTCATCAACAGCCAAGTACTGATTTTCTAACAAAATTATTTTTATTTTGTTTTGTTTCTATTAAATTTTATTTCAGTCACTCACATTAAACTAAATTTGTCACGGAGACACACTAAAAATAGAACCGGGCAAATGCACACCACCACACCATCTTCCTACCAAAAATTTGATTAAAACTAAAAAAAAAAAACATAAGGAACATATACAAAAAGTTCTGTGCTATAAAAAGACTGAATGGAAAATACGGAAAAGCGCAAACTGTTGTATAATTAAACAAATGCACCAATTTCAATTCTTCTTTTGTTCATTTTGTTCAATTTTGGAAAAGAATTTAGTGAAACTTTTGTGTGAAAATATTAAAACATTTGCTATTTCAAACAATTAGCCAAAAGCGAAAAGATAGGAAGTACGAAATGGAAAGTACATCGACTAAAAAATCGTTAAAGAAATGTTTGCAGTTCTACCAGAATGACTTTATTCAGTATGTTTCCTTATCACTTCTGGGTTCTATTCTGCATATAAAATTAAGGTTACCGATTGGGCGTATGGCATAAAACTTTTAATTTTTATAATCGATCGTAACAATCTTAAGGCAGAGAAAAATGTGGTTGCAATATGGCCCCATAACTATATTATGTTCTCTGTAACAAAGTACGATAAAATTTTTTTTAACATTTAATAACTATCTGCTTAATATGCACAAAAAAAGTTTCTAAATACAAAAAAAAAAAGTTTGAACGACAACCAGAGTTTTATAAGTTTTTTAAAGCAATATAATATTTTAATATATACTATATTATTATTATTATTATTATTATTATTATTATTATTATTATTATTATTATTATTATTATTATTATTATTATTATTATTATTATTATTATTATTATTATTGTTATTATTATTATTATTATTATTATTATTATTATTATTATTATTATTATTATTATTATTATTATTATTATCATTATTATTATTATAATATTATTATTATTATTATTATTATTATTTAAAGTATGAAAATATTTTCTTCTAGAACCTGACAGAATATTGAATTTCTGGCCTGGCAACACTGAGTGCTGCCAAGTGCAATCTGACATTTCCATTGGAAAGTTTGTCATTTTTAAGCATAATCGTACTCAAAACGTTTTGACGTACGACCATTATTTGTGTTGTTTACAGTGACTTGAAGAAATTAATATAGAAAAAACTGGAATTAACTCGTGAACATTTTCGTGCCATTATTTTTCACAACTTTCGGCGTGGATTATCACGACAAGAGTGCATTGATGAACTTAAATTTTTGTATGGCGATGAAGCACCATCCTATAGCACTGTGAAAAATTGGTATAATGAATTTAATCGTGGCCGAAACTCGCTCAAAGACGAATTCCGTGAAGGTTGTCCAAAAACGGCTGTTGTACCAGAGAACATTGATGCCGTGCGTGAACTCATAATGCAAGATCGACATGCGACATACCGAGAGATAGAGACATCCTTGGACATTTCTTCCACCAGCATACATTCGATACTGCATGAACACCTGGCCGTAAAAAAGGTTGGTTCTCGTTGGATCCCGCACAATTTGAAAATCGCTCAAAAAAAAAAATACGATTGCGGTGCTTCAAAAGACGTTTATAAGATGGTCACAGGTGACGAATTATGAATCTATGCGTATGAGCCCGAAACGAAACAACAATCGACCGTGTGGGTCTTCAAAGACGAGCAAAATCCAACGAAAGTTGTTCGTGGAAGAAGCACTTCGAAGCAAATGGTCGCCTGTTTCTTTGGCAAAACTGGTCATGTGGCGACTGTTCCGCTCGAGCAACGTAGGACGGTCACTTCTGAGTGGTACACTACAATTTGTTTGCCTGAAGTCATCGGAGAAATTCGAAAAACCAACAAGAGAAGACGAATCATTGTTCACCATGAGAATGCGAGCTCTCACACATCGGCTCAAACCAGAGCGTTTTTGACCGGCCAAAACGTCGAATTAATGGGTCATCTGCCGTACAGCCCTGACTTGGCACCTAATGACTTCTTCTTGTTTCCGCACATCAAGAAAAAAATGCGTAGTCAACGATTTTCGTCATCAGAAGAAGCTGTTGAAGTGTTTAAAAACCATGTTTTAGAGGTGTCTCATTTGGAGTGGAAAAAGTGCTTCGACAACTGGTTTGAGCGCATGCAAAAGTGTATAAATCACGCTGGAGAATACTTTGAAAAACAATAAAACCATTTTTGATTATAAATATTCGCATTTTCACTATTAGGCCAGAAATATATAGAGCAGCCCTCGTAAATATACAAAATATATATAAAAAAATGATTTATAAAACATTAAAATAAATAATAAGTAATGGTTTTTTTGCGAATTTATGTTTGTAAATAATTTTTGTGACAAATTAGTAATAAACTAGTTTTGCCGACGACTTCATCTGCGTGTAATTTCTAATTTAACTATTTATTACAGATTCCTGTAGACAGTGTTAAAATTTTCCATTTAGAAAATAAAATGTGCCGGCCACTTTTTTAGTACCATTATACGGCAAAACTGGCTGCTTTTACATTTGTATTCCTAGTTTTTCTTTAAAATGACGCATTTTCACGAAAAAAGTATTGTATTAAACTAAAGGTACGTTATCCAACCAGCAGTTTTTACGTGATGCAAGCACAGACAGGCAGACAAAAATTCCAAAAATTTGTATTCTGTATTCCATATCGGTTACTATCTACACCAACAACAACATTTTTAAAAACAATTGCATGTACAAAGATTAACCTGTTAAAGTTTTCTTATATTTATAGATAGACGCTGCTATGCGTTTTTAATGGTTGCGTCAACAGAAGGTACAGCAAAGAACATATTAAACAGTTACTGAAACGTGCAAGCATTGATTTAAGACACTTATAGTACTACCAGGCTTTTAAAAATTATTTTTGGAGAACAAAGTTAGTTTATGCAATCACCTAGCAAAAAATTTTTGAAAAGGTAATTAAGTGAGAAATTTAGCATTTTTGGCGAAAGTACTTCTCAACTAGATTACCAACTTAATGATTTTAACAAGGCATGAGACTTTTATAATCAGTTTCTGTCAATCGATTACATTAATTATTGTAGGAATAAATGATGATCATTAGTACGTATTTTAAGGTATTTTCTTTTGACATAACGAACTAGTTTCATTAATACTTTCTTTTTTGAGAACTAATGTAATGTGTCTGGCAACCACAAAAGTAAGTCATTATATGGAAAGTACTTTTTAAGGTCTAATTTTTTTGCTGGGAAATTTTGTATTGTTGTAGAAATGATTGTACCTTATTGATCTACCTTCTATTAATAATGACATTAATATTGCTCGAAGAATAAGACAAAGAATTAATAAATTTTATTTTAAAAGAGTAAATTTATGTTACAAAAAATTGAAGCCAGTTTGGATGTTAACAGGCATCATATTTAGCAAATATTTCATATTAAATTAAAAAAAAAAAAATGGCTCTAATTCGGATTCATAGGTGCATTACGGATGATACAGTTTTTTGTGATATTTAATTTTTCAAACAACATCACATTTTTTTCAAAACTTTGATTTAATTTTGTATTTCATATTTAATTAGCAGTGTTGACGACTTCGTCAGCGTGTCTTTTCTAATTTTCTTAAAATTCAAATTTAGAAAAATGTGTTTTTAAATATTAGAGAGTTATGTAAACAGTATTACAAAAATATAATGTGACGACACCTGTTTTGGTATCAATATACCAGTAGGATTGGGTGCTTTCATACTGGTATCTCTATTTTCTCTACGAAATGATACATTTTTACTAAAAATTATTGTTCTATATTTGAACAAATGTTCTAAGAGAACTACTAACAAAATAAAATTTGTATCCGTCTAGAAATTTTTACGTGATGGGAACACAGACAGACGGACAGATATACAAAAATTCCATAAATAAGTGATTTGTATTTCCCATTAATTACTAACTACAAAACTTCGTTATTTCAGAAACTGTTTTCACTGTGTGCCCGCAATATTATTAAATTACATTAGATGACATTTTTAACCATATTATGATACTTTAAATTAACCCTTTAATGTTTATATGTGAACATAATATTATTACATTTAATTATAACATGTTTTAATTCTTATCATTAACATGTTTATACTTTACCACGCTTTTGTTAAATTAAATTAATTGTAACATTACTATGTTTCGAGGACAACGATATGATAACACTATAGATTATGGTTACCTCAACTATGTAGTCGTATAAAGGGCACTAGGAATAACAAAAATTTACTGTTATCGCAACTACCTTGTTATCTAGAATTTGCTCTAAGGAAATTTTTCCTGTTTCCAAATTTCAACAAAAGTGCGCAACGATTAGTAAAGCAAGTCTAGCAGGGATACCCTGTCAATGTAAGATTGAAAAACGATACCACTTTTATTCAAAACTGGTCCCGATTTTTAGTATTTTCGAAAAATTTTACTAAAAGCTCCTACTTTCAATTTTTAACATGAATTAACAAATAAACAAGTGAAAAAATGGCAGGCTGAGCTCTAAAATTCCTAAGTCGTGCATCACAAATCTCAAAATTTAAATTTTTGCCCTTAAAATCCACATTTGGCTGTAGGGTCATTAAATAGTTTTAACAATAACTAAAGACATGCAGGACTTATTAAATCCCTTTGCTTTTTTAATAATAAACACCTTTGATACGTCGACATAAAATACAATTAATGCGACGAACCAATTTCGTCATGCGTAAAGAACTTTGTGAAAGGTTTATTTCTATGTTTTACATAGACGAACGATGAATATTTCGGTGTAGAGTGTACATTGTACTATTTTTTACTTTTAACATTTTTTATAATAAAATTTTTAAAATATGTTTTCTTTTTACCCGACTTCAAAAATAGAAGGAGGTTATCAATTCGACTGCATATAGATTTTTTCTGAACCACTTTGAACCACATTGGTTCCATTTTGAAAATAATTCACAATCTTAAAAAATAAAGGGTATCGCCACACAACATACCTATTTTATAAGTGAATTTTAAACCGTAAGGGGCACCGCTTTAAAATTAAAAGGACTTCACATTACTATAGCTTCCAATGACAAAAAGTTATATCAGAATATATTTAAAAATTAAAAGGTGACGTAAACTGACCTATACGGGCCTATCGTTTGAACCCTTATCTACAAACGCTTGAAAATTGGATAGAATAGTAACAAGCTTTTATATTCAAAGTAATTAATTAAAAGGTTCAGTTAATTAGGTGTATATGGCCATACTTTTGAACAACTCTAAAGGGGCGCTTAAAATTTGTAAAGAACCAGTATTGCTGACACCGCGTTTATTACAAGAAGTGTTTAAATTGCTTGCTTAAACAGCAACAGCACTAAAATCTTTGCTTTGCTTACATGTTCTTCCGCAAATAAAAAAAAAATGTGTCATCAGCATTTACAAAACATTTCATAATAAACGAGGCAACAGCAAAAAACAAATGCAAAAAAAGAAAAAGAAACGCATTTGCTACAGCTGACTATGTATTTCTTTCTGCAGCAAAGCAATCAGCAAAGCATTTTTTTGAAAACGTTTGCTGTTGCTTAAACAATAAGTTGATGTTTGTTTCTTCTTTTGCTGTTGCTTTTTAAGAAGAAAAAAACACCATTTAATGATGTAATAAAAGCACCGTTTGTATTTGTATTGTATGTATTTATTGTATGCATTTTCTTACGTATTTGAAGCAATAAAGACACAAATACGTTTTCAATGTTAAAAGGGATAAAAAACAGCAAGTTACAGCAAAAACTGCAACCGCAGTCAGCCACAATTTTATAGTAAAGAGTTAAGCAAAAGCAAAAATAAAGAAAAACTGATTTCTCAAGTAACAGCAAACGTTTTCAAATTAATCGCTCTTGCATTTGCTTTTCGCTTTTGCTGTACATTTTTCCACAGCAACAGTTAAGCAACTACATATGCCTTTAAAATAGTCAAGCATTTTTAATCACTGATTACAAGTATAAAAATTGTAATTAGATATTCAGGGATGACCCAACAGTCGATGTAATTTGATGTATGTGGCCAAACTTTTTAACCGTTATAGACTAATAGCTGAAACTTACAAGGGTCCTGTATTCCTAAGCCCGCTATAACATAAGTTTATAATTTGAATTTAAAAATTAAAGCGTGTTCCCATAATTGAGGTAAACTGACCTATATGGGCCTATCTTTTTAAGCGTTATATACTTACTGTTTGATATAATAAGAAGAATAAATATTTTAAATTACAAGTTAATGGGTGTCATAATAGTTATTGCAATTTGATGTATATGGCAAACTGTTTAACTGTTATAGGCAGACAATTTGTATTTACAAAGAACCTGATTGCTATGCCTACTATAACAGCCAGCATAAAATTTGAATTTGGAAAATAAAGGGTGCCTCTATAGTTGGTTAAATTTAATGTATTTTGCCAAACTGTTAAACATTTGTAGGCAGACGATTAAAATTAACAAAGAGCTGTGGTGCAAAGTACGCTATAACAAGTATAAAGTTTGGCGATGGAATATAAGGGTGTCCCAATAGTTAATTTAATTTGATGAATGTGATTATGCTTATGCAGCGTTAAAGACAGATAGATGAAATTTATTTTTTGCAAGAATAATATTTTTATAATATTATTTATTGCATTATGCTATTATCCCATATATATAATTTTAAGTGTATTTTTGATACTTTATTTGGGTATTTCTCCTTTTTTTAAAAAAATAAATGCCTGAAATAAATTTAGAAAAATTTCCTTGCACTAATTGGGTTTCAGTCGTAGAATTTACGCAAAGGCTTTTGGATATCGAATTTGTAGCGCTGTGTGAAATACCTCGTTTGTTGTTCGTCCAAATTGTGTTTATAGCATTTTCATAAAAATTACCAATGACATTTCTGCATTTGTTGTAGAATCAGACCACTTAGATCCCATGCAAAAACGTATTGTGAATTACTTAGTATTTTTTTTTAATTGAAAATTGCTTTGTATGTAATTGAAAGGCGTGTGAGTTTTTAATTATTTGACTGTAGGATCAAACGTTTTTAATGGATTGTCGACAAACTTTTTTAGTAGCCAGAATCTTTAAATATTGAGACCAACTTAGAACTTAATGTGATTGCATTGCTGTTTCAATGGTAAAGGCAGGAATTGTCTTATATCGCATAAAATATATACTTATTGTTAAGTTTCTTTCATATTATTTATTTAGAACTAGCGGACCCGGTGAACTTAAGGAATAATTTCACGCAAAATTTCATACAAAAACTCGATTTTCTATTTTTCCAATTTTCCGACTTTTACGGAGGGATTTTTCAAAATTTTCTTCCGTAAAGACTTCTTCTCGAAAATACATATAACTGACAAACAATCTTACAGAAATCGGCCTAGCCGTTCTCATTTTATGAATTAGTATAAATTTTTTAAACCATTTTTATATGTATTTATATAGATCTATGTTACAGCATTAATTAAATTATTTGAATACATTTAAAATCAAGAAAATTAAGACTGTACAAGCGCTTTTTTGCCTTTATCCTAACAACTTTCTTATAAATTTATTTTTACGAGTATGTACATATTTACATTTCTATACTTTAAAATTTATAAAGTTCTTTACATATTATTGTCTATATGGTAGGTCAAGTACATGAAATCATTTTAATCTTTTTACTACTTTTGACTGATGTAATAAAAATGTCAAAGATTCAGTTTACACATCTTACTGTTGTGCAATGTAAACGCTTTAAGTTTTTGCTTTCAAATCAGTTTAAAGACAATAATATTGCTTCTTAATTATAAATTTCTAAAAAAGAAAAATTGAAGCTACAATATAAATTATATTTTTTCCGATCCATTTTAGAAGCCAATTATATTTTATGCTTCTCCTGGCTAAATTAGTTCAAAACGTTAACCTAACTTTCCTACTCCCTGAATGGCAAACTGATCTGCTTGCCTCTAAATTGAGAAAAATAATTTTTTTTGGCAAATCACATGTCCCTGTTGTCACATTGCTTATTAAAAATTAAATATGTGTTTATAAATTATATTTATTTGTATGAGTGTGTATTTAATACGCCCTCTTGACAATTAAATCAATAATTTATACGCATTGTACCACAAAAGAATGTCTGATAACACGTTGGAAAGTAAATCTATGGAACCAAAGAATTTTTGTTAACATTTTGCAACAAAGTTTATAATTTTGCGCGTGTTGCTGATATTTCTTTTTTAACAATCATGTTTTTTTGCACATTTTTTATGTATTAATATTTATTAAAAAAAAGTAGAAAAAAGTTAATTGTGAAATTTAAACATTTGGCGCCTGAGTTCTTATCAAAATACTAGAAACGTGTTTCCATTATGCAACAAGTAATGAGTAAAATAATTCATTTGTTTTCTATACTTCGGTTGATTTGAACAGGGAAAGACAATTTTTTTTTTCAAAATTATTTATTGTATTTTTATAATTATTACTTATTGTCAGAAGTGTCTTAAGTCTTAAATCTAATAATTGTGCTCTATGAAGTTAACATCAGCTGTAAACATAATGTATCAGGGAAAAGCGATTGCCATTAAATAATAGCTTTTATTGAAACCAGATTTTATTTTCTTTAATTCAACCTTTGACAGACCATAGCTGGAAAGAATTCCTCATGTTTTATAGGATTCATCTAACTGCAGTGGTTCAAGTTCAAACTCCAAAAGTGGTAACCATAAAAATCTTAGCCGCAGTGCTGTCACTCATTAATCTTTTTACTTTATGTTTCTGATGATAAAGTTTAATTTTGTATTCTCAATTGGTCAGGTCTGTCATTCCTTCATCATATTTTTTGGCTGGTATTACTCTGACGCTCGACATCTCCACGTGTTATTAATTGTGGTCTATTTAAAAACTATTTTGTTATAAAATATTTTATAAGATGGAACTTTTATTTCGTGTTTTTTTATAGTGTTGTAATTATTTACCAATACATATATATATTTAGTTCTGGACATCACTGGCTTGTATGTGGAATTGCTAAGCTTGAATGACGAATTTACGTCCCTATTCCTTATACGCGCAGTATTTATAATAACAGGGCAGACAAGCACTAAAATTTTAAGTTTAGAATATACACTGTTTCCAAAGATGCTGCTAAATGTATTACAAATAGTTTTTTTTTTTTTTTTATATAAATTAACAACCGTGAAAATTATTAGCACACACCAACACTCGCATACACTCTTTATAGAAAAAGTTAACTTATTAGTACAATAATTGTTTTTTAATCTTTTTCAATGCTTTTTTGCCATTCGAAACGATAAGAGTATAGAGGGCCTACATCTACCTCAGCAACAATAAACAGCCAAATATAGTTTCTAATTGTAGTTGACGTGGTTTTTGGCATAGTAATTCAAAATTACGGCGGCTTTAGTAACTTTATAATCGTGTTTAAATATTCGCAGTTCATGTCGTCAATTGCAAAAATAAATAGAAAAAAGTAAAATATTTTTATTTTTGCACAATCAATTTTTTTTTCATTTTTACAGTGAGAATCAAAATTATGTGAAACAATTTTTGCAAATTTTTAATACTTTTAATCATATTTTTATTGTAAAAGAGTTATTGTTTATTTCTTTTATTTCAAAGAAAAACAAAAAAACCAAACAATTAATCGAATTTAATTTACTTATTAAAATTCCAGTAGACTTAACATATTATAAAAGTTATGTCAAAGATTTTTTCATTACCATTTAAATTTCATTATTTAACCCTTATCATTCGTAAGTCACCTCTGACGTGACAACAGTACTTTTCTGCAACGGTCGTATGGCACGTGTGAAGTGACAAGGCGAATTATGTCGAAACATACTGTCTATTGATGAGATTTGTTTTTAAAATGCATTCATTTCTTCAATTTACCGTTACCATTTGAAAATACGTATTTACCGTTACCGTTTGAGCATAAGAATCTTTTCAGTTTGTCGTTATCAGCAGAGCATTTAACTTGTGCAATAAACTTTCAATTCTTTTTTTAATGTCTGAATTTATTTTTTGCCCATAAAATGAATAAAGAAAATATTATAAATATCAAAGAAATTTCTGAAAGTGATTTTAGCTCTAGTGATGAGTTTAGCAATAACGCTTCGTTATTTTCTAAGAAAAGAAGAGTTATAGTTCCTAGAGAAAACCATTTCTTCATGTTGGAGATTGCTTCAAAAAATACCATACCTTACAAGTATATAAATAATTATCAGAAACTCAGACATGTAGTAGTTGTACAAAAAATAAATAATTTGTAACAAAACTGAAAAGAAATGAATATAAATGTATAATAACATACTATTGTTTTTTTTTCATATTTGTTAAAAACACCTACAACCTGGTGAGAATCAAACGTGTGAAAAGTCGCGTCCGATAAGGGTTAAAATGATAACAATGACAAATAAACTTAAATACCATTCAATGCTAATGGTTTTATTTTTACCAAAGGTAATCAAATTGATTAATCACTTATTACAATTGGAGAAAAATAGTTGTTTTTATGGAAAATAAATTTATGATAGCAGATTCTTCTAAAATAAATAAACCTCTTTCAGATCACTTAATATTTGAAATTTTTAATAATTTATTAATTTAGATTGCATTTTTGGTTATTTATTATATAAGTGTGCGAATTTTCAAAATCATTTTGAAAAAAAATGAAATTAAATAGATAAAATTAAATAAAAGAAGACTGGTCTGAAATCGCCACTTTATTTATCCTTTTTTCGGCCTCAACAACGCAAAGCCCGAAAAACCTATAACTTGGCAGTAGTTCCTTAGGCTCTTTTGTTTAACGCTGTCTTTCCATATTTAACATATTTACAATTTTTTACTTGTTTTCTTATTAAGCTTATATCCTACCTTAAACAGATGGTTAAGTATCTTAAATAGATTACTTTTTGGATGTTTCAAACATCAAACTTACCTTTATTTATAAATATTCGTTTCACACTTTTTCAAAAAGTTTTGTGCCAAACCTAACCACTGCTGGAAAACCCATCAGGACCTCTGATAGAATGAAGTATTTAGGGGTAGTATTTCATGAGAACTTTAAATTCTATAGATACCTCGATTTCATATTAGAACGTGCTAAGAAGGTTTATTTCTTGAATCATAGGATTTTGCGCCGCAGGGGTGGTTTAACTACGAAGGTCAGGTTGCTTATTTACCGGCAGATTATTAGACGTCTTATATCTTATTCTTTTCCAGTCTGGTTTGAAATATCTTCCTACCAGATAGAAAGGCCTAGGATATGGGAGAGACGAATTCTTTGCTCCTGCCTTCGGCTACAGCTAAGAATGCGCCCTGACGGCATTTTTCGAAGACCGTCTTGTATAAAAATCTATAGTCGTATAGACTTTGAGAGGATTGATGTTTTTCTCATGAGATTTGCACTCAGATTTCTTGACAAATCATCTTCTTTAAATAATGGTTTGGTAGGGGGATGCTTTCACCGGGCTCCTGCTCTGGAGAATTTGCTTAGAAATAAGTACCATTCCCCAGTAAACCTTCTGGCTTTGAATGCTGGAGGTCTTCTCTTTAAATTATTAGTTTTAAGTAAAATTTAAAGAAATTTGTGTTTTCCTTCTTATCCTTTTTTTTGGAAATGTAAACAAATGTAATTATTTTAAATAATGACTGTATACAGAGTATCTGTAATGTTATTAGTAATTAATTAAGTGCAAATTAATCTTAGAAAAGTTGTATAACGTCAAGAAATATGTAATAGGAAATGTAGTTTAAGTGACATATGTATACTGAATTTTTTGAACAATAAATCGTAAATCGTACTAAAGTTTTTTTTTTTCAATTAAAAATTTAAGGGCAAAGATGCTTATCAAATCAGAAATATCAACTTATAAAAGGTTTAAGGGAAGGCAACTGGTGCATAAAGTATTTTATATTTATTAATGATTAATAACAGTAGCAGTAGTAATGCTATTAAACATTTGTGATTCTTTCTTATAAGCTCTTAAAGCAGAATTGGTCTTTACTTTGCGTTCCGGTACGTATCAGCTGATCAGTTTATGTTAAATGAAAAATTTGTATTTGTGGAGTTCTGTGAAGTTCTGTTCTGTTCCGTACAAATCAGTAGAAAATAAAATTCGTCGTTAAGTTACTTAAAAGTTGCTTGGTAGTGTGAGTGAAATATTGTAAACAAACCTATTTTTGTTGTTGTAATTGTACTTAATTAACAGATGATATGTTGATACAGAAAAACTAATCACAACAATTTAAAAGGCAGAACGGCACGGAACAGAACAGCAACAGAAAGTAAAGACTAATGAGGTCTTTATTAAGCAGTTTAAAATTAAATTTAAGTGAATCAGTTTTGGTTAAGGTTTGTTAATCTAATTATGGTCATCATTAGGTTTGTGGCCACAATTAAAAGCTCTATCTTTTACGATTTTAATTCTCTATCGACCTTTTTTGATTTATTTAATGTTTGTTCTCATATAGTTAGGCTTTCAAGAGAACAGACATTAAAAAAACTCTATCATTTCTAAAAGAGACTTTTAGTAATTTTAATCTTGTTACACTTATTTGTTGGGTTTCTAACTAAATTCAAAATATATAATTTAATTTTTTAAGTACACAAATTTTGCTTTCCATTGCTTATCATGGTTAATTGTATGTGTGCGTTTATTTTTAATACTAAAACAAACAACTGGTAAAGTTATTTAAACAATTGTTTTAAGTTGTAGCAAACTAAACAAAAAGCAAACAATAATATAAAATGTTAGAATCTTATCAACAAGTTATAAACTGCTTTTTTGATGATAAGTTTCGTGTTATTAGGCTATGAATACTTCTAGTTTTTGATATAACTTTCAATTGCGTTTAAAGGTTTTCTGACGACATTTCATTGTTTTTTTGCATGGACTTTATGGTAACAATTATAAGATTAACTATGATAAATGGTGCGTATGTTTATATATCAGCCATGATAACGACAATATCTAAGTCATAAAGTATGGAAGATGTTTGGTTAAGAAAAAATTATTTTTCTTATTTGTAGTCATTTATTCACTTCTTTACATCGACAACATTTTATAACATACATATGTTCATTAAGTTTACAATTGGTGCTCTATTTTGTATCAAATAAAAGAACACACTATTCGTTTGTTTACCTGTGAACAAGAACCAGTTTGTATTATATGCCTTTTAAACGTAATATTAAAAAAATATAATAATCGAATGTAATTTTGTTGTTGGAGATCACCATGTTGATGCCAAAAACAGCTGACTAAACAAAAGAATTTGGTACTTCAAATAAAGATATGCCAGTTGCTTTCTTTCTCCTGCATACATATGTCGTAATAACTCATATTTAATTTTTTTTTGCTGTTCAAACATTTATTTTACAAAATCTTAATTTTTTACTTTTTCAAGTTATTTTCAGATTTTTTCTATTTAAATTTATTAGTATTTAATTTATATTAGACTCTAAGATTAATAAACACTCAGTTAAGATTGATAACATCGAGTTGTACAGTTCATATTTCCTTATAAGGTTATACGATTATAACTGTCTTTACTTTCTTCTTCAAGGCGTATTTATTTGTTACAATTCATAGCACTGTTGCGTTACTTTTAGAGTATGATGCTGAATCCATATTTTGCCAACAGTTATATTCTTTGGCTAAGAAATTTATCAGAATCGCATAGGACTACTTATTGAATCAGTCACACGGTTACGTTTTGTTCTTTGTTGTTAGCAAGCCGTGCCAAATCATAGTAGCAAATTGTTTATGCCCGACTTTTAATGCAAAAGCAAAATAACTTATATACCTAATATGACACTGGACTTGGCCCACGTTCACTAGACACTCATAATTGAGTTTTCATGTTATCGATATGATAAGAAACTTAATACATTAAAATTTTCAGTCGGGTTAACCGAATGCTCTGTAAATAAAAGTCCATGTTTAATTCTACTGACCCATAGTGGATAGCCCTTAAGCGAAAGTGTAGGAGTGCACAGTCCAGCACAATATATACGTTTTCAATTTTTCAAAAATAATATTCACTGTCTTAACAATTTAATTGTGAAAAGGTAAATGATGAATTTTCTTAAAAAATCTTAACATTTTTTACAAAGCTTCTTATGCTTAACGTATTTCGGCTTTTGTTATTTACCTGCCCTCATACAAGACTATAAAATGATTTCTAATTCATAATTTAAATATAACGCAAGACCTCCTTGTAAGATTTCTAGTTTATTATAGTATCCATAATGGTTTCATTTTCTTAAATTTCTGGCATAAGAAAACATAAACATAAGTTCGTTGATGGTGATTGATTTTCTTAGCTTTTTCAAAAACAAATCACACGACAATTAACAACAAATTAAAACAAAGTATCAACTGTCATAACCTCTTAATCCCTATATTAAAACTTACATTTAAAACAATGCTTGAATCGACCACACGTTTAAACTGCCATATTCTTAATAAATTAAAATAGATTTGACATATATATATATATATATATATATATATATATATTATTATATACATTATTATATTTTTGGTTTAAATAAAAAAAGACTTAAGTTAAAAACAAATAAAATTATTATGAGGTCAGCTCATTAATATAGACAAACTAAGAGTTACGACATCTGATTTAAAATTTGTATTAAGCCTGTGGACTTGTATGTTGGCAAGTCCAATGTTGTGTATCATTTTTAACATCTTATTTTGGGCTATCTGTAACTTTTTAATGTGATACTGTGCAGCAGTAAACCATAGTGGGACAGCATAAAACATTATAGCTTGATATACGGATTTCAAGACAAGGGTTTTATTCCCAGTACTGAGTCTGGAATTTCCGTTTATTAAAGAGTAGCAGAATTTAAATTTCACTCCTAGATATTTAACTTTGTTCGCCCAGGCAATTAAGTTGTTTTTGCATAAAATAGGCTGTTGAGCTAGGTAGCATGGTTTGCGGCGTCGCGAAAAGTTGATTGCTTGGGTCTTTTGCGTGTCGACTATAATAATTAATTTTTTAAATAATATATTATCTGCTGGTGTTCCTAAACTGAGTATGGCCGTATCAGGGAATATGGAAGTACTACAGCCGCTTAAGGTGGGAAAATCTGCAGTAAATATATTATATGAAATAGGGGAGATACATGAGCCCTGGAAGCTATAACATCCAGCAAGAATCTCCGTCTGAGTGAAATGTACGTAACCAATATATACTTCAAAAATTCGATTGAGAGAAAACGTTAAATTAATTTAATAAGATGAGCTGGAAAAGTATAAGTCCATGGTGCCACACTGAGTTAAAAGAAGCTTTGATGCCGAACAGAACTATACCTGTAGAAATTCCATTGTTAAAATTTGATGTAACCAAGTTTTTTATCCGAATGAGTGGTTGAACTGTTTGCGAAAACCAAATTGTTAAATGGGTAGTATATAGTGTGAACCCATAAAACTTGTAAGTATGTAGTTCATTAATTGTTTTCTCTATTATTTTATTTAAGGATGATAGAAGGCTAATTGGTCTGTAAGCTCGAGGACAATCAGCAGGTTTGCTAGCTTTTTTTACGGGAATAACTTTGGAATATTTCCATAATATAGGAAAGTAACTTATGCGCACACATGAGTTAAAAATTTCAGTAATATATATTAGCCCTTTCATTGGCAGAGCCCTTAAAAATTTATTATTTACCGTCTACGCCGGGTGATTTTTTGCTCTTTAATTTCCTTATAATAGTTTTTAATTGAAACAAATACATTACTTTCAGGGTGATTTTTTAAATGTGCAAGATTGTCAATTGCTACATTTACTTGTGCAGTAGTTAACGGACCTCTCAGGTCTAGGGATAATGAGTGATTTTCGCTAAAAACTTGTTTCAGTACCTCGCATTTATCTTGTTGATAAATAGTGTGATAAATAGTGTTATGTTTTAAAGCTGTTCTGTTGTTTGACTTTTTTTTACATTTTTTAAATATTCTAGAATCCTTTTTCAGTAACGACAGTTTTGTGTTCCATGAAAAACTTTTCCACTACTTTATTTCTTCCATACACTACGGTTGTAATATTTTGTAGTCATGTAATCAGATGAGTTCCAGTTTCTTCTGTCAAAATTTTTTATTTGGATCGTATTCTTTATGTGTTGTTGTAGCGTTGAAAATTTTGGAATCATTAATCTGCGTGGCACACTATTGTTTATTGCCGCTTGTACAGTGTCATTCAATGTTAAAATCATTGCATCAATTTGCTCTCTACTCATATTAGTATTATCGTTTGGAACAAATTTCTTTTAATGTATGATGAGAATGTAGTCCAGTTTGCCCTATTGAGACATGTATTTTTGGCAAACATTTGTATTAACATTTTGTCTTAAAACAAATGGGGATAAATAAATACATGGAGTTTATCACAAAAATTTTATGAAATATATAAACATATGTGTTTCAGCATTCTCAGGAAAAATAAGACACCACAGGAACATATTTTTATTTTTGTGTAAGTAATAAGATCTGCAAGCTGGAGTGTTACAGGACTTTTGATCTTAAGCATCAAATCTTACAGCTATCTCACTCAAAAATGAAAAGTTTTCAAGTGTAGATCCACCAACAAAACAGTTAAGGCTTAATTGCATAGTTCCTTTTGTAGATCCTGCTTAAATTAAACTTTAAAGCAATTCTATTTTTCCAATTGTAATTCAACAGTTTCATTGAAATTTATTTACAATTAGTGAAAACATATATAGTTGTATAAAATCATCAGCATTAAATGGTAATTATCTTGTATGTTAAATTGATATCAATATGAAATGCTTGCAAATATCGAAATTGATTCAATGATGCAACATAAACCAGCATTCAGAACAAAGCGGTTGATTAACTTAAAATGATTTTTTTATCAGATTAAAGTGGAATAAATACACCTTTGTTAATATAATAACTTTTTCATGCTTCACTTGGAAAATGTAGGCGTCAAGGTTGCTAAAGTCGGCCGTGCCCTTCACCAGAGTATTTTTCTTTCCAATGGTTTTCAACTTCATTTGTACAAAAATAATCAATAAACTGTATCTCAATAATAATATGAACAAATAAGGGTAGAAAAATAATTAGTTAATAAAATAATAAAGATTAATTACTTTTTTTAGTGGATTTCAGTTTTGTGACAAAAAAAAAAACCTAAAAGTTATATAAAAATCATCTATCGGAAAAGCAGTTAAAAACTGCACATAATATTTTATTGTTCATTAAATTGCAACGATGTTATGTTCTTACTTACTCCCTTATAACCTTTCGTATCATATCATGTAAAAAGAAAGGACTCAAAGTAAAACTAAAAAAGCTCACGTGCAGTAACTACATAAAGAACGCTTTATTGTCATCCTTTCCGTTCATTTTTTCTATTTAATTTGTTGTGTGTATCGCAAATTAGAATATAAATTCCTGCTGAAGTCTCAGGAGAACGAATTGTATGCAAAGTGTCCAATGTATCCAAAATTCATTCAAAATGAAAGCTTTACCATTTAGCGTACCCAACTTTCTTTCCTTCACCATCGAACCAAAAATTTTATGCTGCTAACTTTATTAAAAATTTCATCATGTATGTTTAGTCAAAATCTAGAGGCGAAGTTAATTTAGCTGTGCAAATCTATTTAGTAAAAAACAATTACGTTTTGTCCGTAAATTCGTAAGTACTAGACTTCGGTTTAATGGTAATGTACTATTATTAATTAAAGTTTAATGTCATCATTTAAGATCTGGGGGAAGTCAATTCATTTTTTATTTAATTACACATACGTTTGCACAATTACATGTAATTGTAATACCCAAACGACTTTGTGGACTATCTTGTGATACATGATAGTGCCGACTATCACAGGATTATTGCTTAAGCACATTTCCTTAAACAACTCACCCTAACGCTGCTATTTTGGCTATAAAATGCATCCTTCACATACGCAATGGTTCTTGCAAAAGTAGAGAGTCGCGCTATAATGATTCTATCAGAGTATGGCTGCGAGTCTATAGCAGCATTGCGTGCTTTTTTAATTACTAAAATCCCCATTTCAGTAGAGCGCTGTTAATCACATGGTTTTATAGAATATATCATTGTATATATATATACATATATTAGATGGTAAAAATTCCTCCGAATTTGGCCATCTGGTTTCGTTTGTTTTTGTTATAGTTTTTTGGCTCGCTTTAGACCTGAGCAAGTATTTAAACTTTTGAAAATCTTCTTAAATAAATTTCTATTAAATTATGTCATCTCTAAAATCGATGGCTTTTAGTATCATTGTCTTGGTTTTTTTTCCCAAAATTACTGATTAATTAAATAATAATTTGAAAAACCAGACATTAATCGGCACATGATTAAATATGATTTTAAATACTAAGTGAACGGTTCTTTTGAAGACATCTTTTGTTCCTTTTTGACAACGATTTGACTATATCTCACCAGTTAATCTTTGGATATCAGTCTTGAGCAGAGGAATTCTTTCTAATTTATTTGCATCATCTTGGTGGCAAGTGCCATCAGAATGTCGCTAATTTGACCTGAAAATTGTTGCTGCAATTAATCGATTGTTCGGTGTGGCAGGTTCATTGTGCTGCTTAATCCTCTTATCATTTAGATTAATACTTTACAGGTAAAGCTACAGGAACTCCATTGTCAGTTACCTGCAGCGATGTCGTTCACAGGCCCTTCCAGCTTCGTTTTCAAAAAAGAAGAAAGATCGCTAGGAAAAATCGTTGTGAATGCGTTATCGATTTAATTTAGATGGAAAACATTTTGAAATAGTTCTTAACCATATAATATTTAACTTAACTTTTGGAATTTATAATAAAACTTTATGAGAACAGAAACAAATAGAGAAAATACGTCACAGTTGTACCCTGACTTGTTTCGAAGAAAGCAAAAATGATTAAAATTTGAAAATTTTGCTTCTTAGGCACTGTTTTGTCTTTCCAATTTTAAAGGCATTACTCTGTCTTTAAAAATATAGTCTACATAAGTAATTATTTATAAAGCTTAATGTGCGGTTTCTGTATTACAAGCGAGCGGCTCGTCTTGAAAATTTGTATAGGAATCACTCGAAAATTTAGTGCTTTTCATACAAATTTTCTAGAGGAGTCGCTCGCTTGTAATACAGAAACCGCACATAAGGCAGTTTATTGTTTTAGAGCAGTGAAGTTCTAGTTTTAAATAATTTGGAAATCCCCCGTTTATAAAAAGGGCTTTTGTAAGTGTCTAAAACATAGTCATATGGGTTGTGAAGGAACCTTGAAGCCTTACAATTTCAAGGTGTTAAGACTTAACACGTAAACCTGAAAGCTTCTAATTGGCTTAATGGGTCCACATAGTACTGGCTGGTTTAAGGTTTACCAAGATGCAACATGAAACAACTTGAAACATATTTATTATTTTTTTATAATTTAATCCGCCAAACGCTAACGTCTCCATTAACATTTGGTCTAGAAGTTTAAAAGTAATAAAATATTGAGAAATTTTTCCTTGCTCCACGTTCGAGTGCCCATCAGACACGGAAAACTTTAGTCTCTTGCAGAATTAGCCTACTTGAACTTGCCTGGATGAAGATGCCTTCTACCATATTGTTAAACAAATTTAATTCAATTATTGTGTGGCCGGAACAAAAAGACTATTTTCTCAATATTATCTGCTCTACCCTTGTTGACCTTATGTTCTGATTATCTATCAGACTAAACTAACCCTATTCGTTATTGGACTTTGAGTTTTTGCTTATCGCGATTTTTGTTGTACCTATCCCGTAATTTAAGACCAGGCTGAAGTTACTAGTTAACTCTTCTGCTGTTAAGATAATAATTAACTTAATACCATGACACAAATTATTACAAATTTTCAAAGAATTTCTTTATTAAAAAATATATCTGTCATTAAAAAAATTTAACAATGCGAAAGCCATCAATATTTTTTTAACATTTAGTTGCTTGTGTTTACTCTATCGCACTTTCATTTTAGTTGTTTATTACAATAATTGTCATTTGCATTGTAATTGAAAAATAAGCTTATTACATTGGGGAATTTTTTTCAATGTCTATTTTAACTACAATCTGTTGCTAAGTTTATGTAAAACAAAAAACACAATTTCTGGGAAATAATAACTGGTCGTTCGTACTTTTGTGTCGTTTGCAAATGTTTATTTCATCTTTTTATTTTTTTAAACATTTGCATAGAAAATATTATTGCTACGTATATAGCGCCAGTGATTCAAAGTCACGATCCCGGCAAAAAACAAACGACAAAAAATCCCCAAACTAATACATATTTTAACCTATCTGTGCCAACTTATTTTCAGGTGTAATGTGTAATTATTACAGACTCGATTTATTTTTTTATGACTAGCGGTGCCACGACTTCGTCAGCGTGTAATTTCTAATTTTATTTGTTTTTTATTAATTTAGAAAAATGTATTTTAAAATATTTTTTATCTGTACGTTTGAAAACAACAACGGGAATATTATGTTTCAAATACAAACTAAATGTTACAGTACGAAATAAAATAAAAGTAAGAGTGTAATTCTTTATTGAACTTGAGTTCTTTATTTGTCAGATATTTGGGTTTCAACTTCACTTACACAATTTGTATATAAAAACTGACTCCACTAGTTAATGTTTTGTTTATTTTTACGTGAGTTCTTTAGAAAATTGTTAAATTGCTGGAAGTTTTTAATTATTTGTGAAATATTTTCGGTTTTAAATGAAATGTCAAATTTTTTATCTCAAGTATATTTTTAATTTTAATTTTTGGTTAAATTTTCGTGAGCTTAACTTTTTGCTAAATTATCGTTCTAAAATTAATTTTATTTTTTATTGCCAAAATAATTTTCATATTTTTGGTGCAGTATTGATGAAAATGTTAGAATGACTTAAAACAAAATTTGCATTCGTGTTCAATCGATGATCTAACCAAATTAATATTAATATGAATATATCTCGTATTCTTATTTACAAAGTTAGTTGGTTAAAGATTTTTAGAAATTAAAAATAAATGAACTTAAGCCAAAATAATTTCAATTCATTTATAATATTCACAATTCAAATTTTGATTTAATAAAAATTAAAAAATATTTTTTATAATATTGATAGCGGCGGGGATTGGTAAGGCATTGGAAAGCTTAATAATGAATATTTTTATGAAGTTGGAAAAAAAATTTTACAGGGTACGGTTTTGGAGGTCCGATTGGAGGGATACTTCCCCCTGCCCATATAAATTAACTTCTATGGTTTAAGGCGTATGTATTCAATTTTATTTAATAATTACATTCTTTTTTCAAATAATATTTTATTTCACCTCCCACAAAAAGAGCGGGCTAGGGGCCTAGTAACTCGGAAAATATGGGCGAGCGCCATTTCTTCTTATTCGGGCTTGATTCCTTCAAATATAAATATTTCGTGATATTCTCATGAAATATTTTTTATTTAAAACTACAAATTGAATGTATAACTGCGGAAAAACATATCCATATGGCCATTTTACTGCTGCTCCAATACCTTATCAGTGGATTTTACCCAAATTTTGTGTAGAAAACTAGAAAGTCTTATATAAAAAAAGTCTGTTTTAAAATTGTTCTTGTATCTTGTGTTTAAAAAAAACTACAGGTGACATACAAAAAAAAAAGTGCAAAATTAAAAATTTTATATTTTAAATTTATAACTCGAAATTCTCTAAAAGTATAAAAGATGCAATGACGCGCTGTGGTACTACCCTGTGCTGAAATAAGGTGTATCCAAATGCAGTCGACGAAAAGCTGATGGTCTCCTAATCGCAGTTTGTTCAATGAAAATCAGGTAAATAGTTTTGAAGTTCCAGTTTTTTATTCCAATTTTTTTTATTTCGCTGTGACTGGGTGACGTAATGGTTTTCGCAAATTCTTGAAATGGTTCTGTTCCTTGGAATCTTGGAAATCTGCTTGCCCACGAATTTTTTTAAAAATAATTCATCAGAACGTTCCTAACAGTTCAATAAAAAACTACAAACAAAACTGCATTCAATTTTAATATTTTAATATGTGATGATTTTTTTTTTTTTGTTCTTGTGCAAATTTTACAATAACCTTGCACTATTTGACCATTTTCTTTGAATAATTCTTGCGAAAAAAAACCGACTTCAAAACAGATTTCATCTGTCTGCCTATAACGGCTGAAGTGTATGGCCACATAAACTAGGTTACATTTATTATTTTGACACACCTTTATCTCCAAACTTTCTACTTTTTCAACTGTTCAATAGTTTGGCAATACACATCAAATTGCAGCAACAATAGGGCCACTCTTTAATTTCCAAATTCAAATTATATACTTGCTGTTGTAGTAGATTTAGCAATTAGGTTCTGTGTAAATTTTAACCATCTGTTTATCACGGTTCAACAGTTTGCCCATATACATCAGATTATATCAACTATTTAATTTATAATATAACATTTTATACTTCTTATTATACCAAATAAAGTAGTGGACATTCTGTCTAAAATTAAGGCGTTTGTATACAACGGTTCAAAAAATACGGCCATACAGAACAAATTACATTAATTTTAGGAACACCCAAAATACAGGTTCTTTGTAAATTTCAATCATCTGTCCACAACTGTTTAAAATTATGGCCATATACCAAATTAAATGAACTATTGGTGCACCCTTTAATTTATAATTTTAAATATTATCAGCTGTTACTATAACGGCCATAACAATTGACATTGCGTCAAATTTACAAGGGTTTGTCTATAACGGTTCAAAAGATAGGCCTATATAAGTAAATCTACAGTAATTATGGGACACCCTTTAATTTCTAAATTAAAATTATAAACTCGTTTATATAGCGAATTGAGCAATACAGGTCCCTTTTAAGTTTTAGCGTTCTGTCTATAACGGTATAAAAGTTTGGTCACATACACAAAATTACATTAACTATTGGAACACCTTTTAACTTCCAAATCTAAATTTTGAACTTTTTGTTATAGCGGACTTAGCAATACAGGTTCGTTGTATATTTCAAGCGTCTGTCTACAACTGTTAAAAAGTATGCCCATATACATCAAATTAAATGAACTATTGGTGCACCCTTTAATTTATAATTTGTAATATTAATACTTGTTACTATAACGGCCATAGCAATCGACATTCTGTCCAATTTGCAAGCGTTTGTCTATAACGGTGCAAAAGATAGGCCCATATAAGTAAATTTACATCAATTATAGGGGCACCCTTTATTTTTTAGATTTATGTTTGTATAATTTTTTGTTTTTGGGAGCTATAGTAATACGCAGTCATTTTAAATTTTACAGAAGTGCCCTTTACAATTCATGATACACGTAAAAAATATGTATGTTGTTGGGGACACCCTTTAATTTCTAATATTATGAACTGTTTTTAAAACGGGACCAATCTGTAAGCATAATCTATCACATTCAGCCGAATTGTAAAACTTCCTTCTTTTTTTGAAGTCGTTTAAAAAGAAAACACTTTAAGATCTTTGCATGTAACGAACCAAGAAAAGTCGAAACATAGCTTCCTTGTTCGTTTTTTTTTAATTTTTTATTTTTGATCTTTAATGGAATTCTTAATCTGTTGTTGACAATTTTAATAAATATGAATAATTTTATTTTTTTTTTTAATTATAAAAAATTTTTACTAATGATCTGGCTAGAGACCCCAGTTTATTCCCCAATCAAAAAACTGTATAAGGAGACGTCCGTTAGACACTACTGTATCCTGTACGAAAACTTACTAATTAGTGTGTCAAATCACAGTTCTCTACAAATAACTATGTATTCACATATGTACGTATGTATGTATTATGTGCAAAAACTTTTTAGTGAAAACTAAATTTGCGCAAGTTTAGTGTCGAAATCTTTCTACTTAATAATAAGAAATGAATTTTCTTATCGAAATATATGTACTTCTTTGACCCAAATTTGATAAGATTCTGTAGTTTTAATACTTATTTTTTTATTACTTCTCATAAAAAATAAAGTTTTTTTAAACTAAAATTATTCAGAAAAAAATTAGGTCACAAAGACTTTTTACTGCACGCTCATTATAATTAAGATTTCTTAAACGTATAGGGAGAGGGCAACTATCCGTGTGCAACTTATTCAGGCCAAGAAATCTAGTAAATTTATTTAATTTAATCTTTCTAATTCATTCTTAATATTTCATACTGCTGTCTTCCTTATAATTCTTCGTATCAAATGCGAAAAACACACATTCGCACACTGATTTAGTGATGAACTAAAATGAGCTAAAATTTATATTATTACCATAGTAGTAATAGGATGGCATTAAAAAACATTTGACAAATCAAATGCAAATTGTTTTAAAGATAGTGTCCACAGTAAATAGCAACAATAAAGTTTTTTTTTTTTTGTTTTTTTAATTTTGTCTATTTAGGAAATAATCAAATTTTAAATTTGGTAAACTGATGTAAAAGATATAATTTTAAAACTTGGGCTTACTTATACGAAATACATGTAACTTTCTAAAATTATTCCAGTGCACATTTTTGGAAAAAAATTAACAAAAATCTCAAAATTTCTGGAAAAAATAAATAAATCCCGTTTGTAGTGAAAAATAATTAATAAATCGAATAATACCTAGATTCATTGCTCTTTTAGAACGAAACCAGGCTTTCAAGAAGAATTTCAATCACTATTTCAATAAAATACACTGTTTTAATTCTGCACTGTCGAATACATATGACGACATTAAATATTTCTTAATTTTTTCTGACTGTTTACGTTCTCTTATGATTAGTTCAAGGTTCATTTGTATACGCTAGTAAATGTGATTAAGCTTATTTAAATCTTGCCTAAAAAAATTAATTAGAAACTTCCTGTACGCCATGTATGCGCCACTAATTATTAAAGATTATTGCCTTCACCTTTAATCGCGATACCAAAAAAATGCAAGACACATTGGAACATGTCTAAAATTAGAACTTCCAATTTAATATTCTCATTTAATTCTGCACCCTACATTATATTTTTTGAAAATTTAAATTGTATTCAAACATTTAATAATAAGATAAATAAATATGGAATAATCAATTAAAAAATTACCAAGTACAGATTTCCATATTAAAAAAACACAAGGAAAGTGTAAGTTTATTACATGATTGTTTCGAATTTGTGAATATAAATGAATGCAAATTAACTGATGTTTGTGCCAAAACCGTTTAACTAGAAAACATAATTTTATAAATTATCCTTAGGAGCGCTTTAAATTTACACACAAATTTTAAGCGTTATCAGATATAATGAGAGAAATTTTAAATATAATCAAAAAGTATGCAGGACGAATTCGCTAAAAAAAAACCCTTTTTGACAACACAAATTAAATACATTATCAAATAATAAGCTAGCAGCAATGCAGTGTTGCACAGTTACCTTTTCATGTGGTTAGAAATATTTTGGGAATATATGTAAATGAGAACTAAAGTAGCAAAAGAAGTCTGTATGTGCAAAATGTTTTTTTTTAGCGAAAATGATTTTTATTCAGCTCGACATGTGTTTGCTTTAACCTTGAAGTTTGCCATTAAATAGTTTCGAAATAACAAAAAAAAATTTCTACTTTGAGCTCCTATATAATAAATATAATTAGATTGTGTCATATAGCACCGCCAACAACAACACAAAGGTAATTCGAATTAAGATTGTGCTTTATTTAAATTATTTCCTTGTATACATGAAATCTGCAAACAGAATCCTATTGGTTGGACGATGTCTTTATATTAGGGATGATAATTAAAAAGAGCATATTTCATAAAGTTTTATTATTTTAATTATTTGAGTTGAAAGCCCATGTCGCTATTGATTTTTCTGAATTTTATTTTGTAATTTTTATTTATTAACTAAATAATGTAAAAAAAATAATTTTTAATTATTTAATAATAAATAAATGTGGATTATGGAAAATTTTACTAATTTTTTAATATTTTGGTGAAAATGTAACGTTGATCTTTACCCTTAACGCCCTCAATTTTTAAGTTCAAAATTTCAATAAGGTAAATTAATTTAAAGCATTATCGTAGTGCTATCTAAGTTTTTACATATTAGTTATTCATAATAAAAACTATTAATTTTATTTCATTTAATTTCCACATTATCTTTTCGGTTTTCTGGGCACAGTGGGTAAGAAAAGCAATATCTTAGACATACGTCACAAATTGGCGTGAAATGCAAGAAAATGGAATATGTGTAGGAACACAACAGACGACGCTTACATGAACGATTTATCGTTACTGAGAGTTAGTAAACAAAATAACGAAGATTCTCTGGCGGCATTAATTATATTTATTTTCATTTCAGTTGTTTATCGTGTGTTTATTTTCAAAAATATTTTGTTTACATATTTTATTACAATTAAATGAATCAGGTAAATTCTATTACCAAAATCGATGAAATGAAAGGAATATTAAGTACATTTAACATGTACATGGCATTATGATCTATTGTAATAGAAGATGGTGGGTAAGACTGGTTAATCTTGCAAGGGATTCAACGGAACTTTTCAAAACCTTCATATAGATTGAAGAGGGTGACGAAGAATAAATGACGACTGATTTAAGATGATACATGGGCTCATATTTTTCACCTTTTTAGTTATTATTTCAATCATAAATATATAATTTTTTTTTTAAATGTTTTACCTTTTCATTAATTTTATTTTTTTTCTTTTTTGTCATTTACGTATATCAATTTTTTTAGTTCTTTTTTCCTGAAATTTTGTTCTATTTTTATTTAAATAACTTGCCTTTGCTAGTATTGTGAATTCAAATGCTTAAAAAATACAAATATTTCTGTAAATATGTGGCAATATTGTAAGGAGAGTGAGAGACTAAATGTGAGAGAATAATCAAAACCAACAAGAAACTCCATGATATAAAAATCAGCGTTGCTTTTTCGAATTTTTTGTGCGAAAATTTCACGTGTTGGTGCGTGGTGCGTTTTTTTTTTTTTAATTTTGGTGATTTTTTTTAATTTGTGGTGGGACCACAAAAATAATTTTGTACAAAAAATTAACCTGTTTTAATACCATTTCGTTTAAGACGTACCAAATCGTAAGCACAAAATGAAACGGTATTGTCGTTGTTTTAATTTATCTTATATTAAAAAAGAAACATTTCACTGCATAGAATATACTATCTGTTTTAGATTTTCATGGTCATTGTTTTTGTAGTAAAGCTTGCTGTCGTACCTGTTAAACAGCTTAGCAAAAGCAGAGTTTTGTCGTGATCAGTTAACCGACTTCAAAAAAAGAAGGAGGTTATTCAATTCGACTGAATGTTGCCTTTTTATGTTTGTGCCTGCAGAACTCAGTAATTTTTGAACCGATTTTGAAAATTGTTGGTAATATGATAGATTATGCTTACAGATTGGTCTCGTTTAATAAAGAGTTCATAATCTTAAAAATTAAAGGGTATCCCGATGCAACATGCATATTTTTTACTTGTATTATGAACTGTAAAGGACGATTCTGTAAAATATAAAATGACTGCGTATTACTATGGCTCCCAAACTAAAAAGTTATACAAAAATAAATCTAAAAATTAAAGGGTGCCTCCATAATTGATACCGTTATAGACAAACGCTTGCAAATTGGACAGAATGTCGATTGCTATAGCCGATGTAGTAACAAGTATTAATACTAAAAATTATAAACTATAGGGTGCGCCTATAGTTCACTTAATTTGATGTATATGGCTATACTTTTTAACAGTTGTAGACAGACGCTTGAAATTTACAACGAACCTGAATTGCTGAGTCCGCTATAACAACAAGTATAAAATTTGGATTTGGAAGTTAAAGGATGTCCCATTAGTTGATGTAATTTCAAATTATTCATAATTTTTTTTTTGCATTTATAAGCCTTTAATAAAATGAATTTTGTAGGGCAATTTTACTTATTAAACTGTATGTATGTAATTACACAGAAATATTTTTTTATGAATGATCGCTGTTTTTTATTTCAAAGGTTGTGTATGCAATATATGAAAAAAATGTATTATCTACTCGTAGTACAAATTAACACAAACATATTTGTTTATTTTTTTATTTTTGTTAAATTTTATTTTTTAATTTTGGTTGTTTGTAAAAACCGTGAACTTTAAGACTGCTTTATTGTTATATTTTTATTACAAATAATTACACATTACTAAATCATTAAAGATTTTAAATAAAAAAGAAATTCTAAAACTTAGTGCGTTTTCTCTTAAATGGTGCGTTTTTTTCTCCACTTTGGTGCGTTTTGAAATTTCAAAGTTGACAACGCTGATAAAAATAGAAGGTAGTTCCACTCTCTCTTTTCGTCGCCATATTAACGTTCTGACGTTTGCGGGAATTATGAAAATTTGTATTACCATATAAATTTGTAAGATCCCGGTTTTCTGTTTTGTTTTTCTTTAACTTATATGAAATTTTAAAAGAAAGAAATACATGATATAAAAATTATAAACAAATTTTATTAAATAAATAAAACAAAATAAACAAAATTTAGCAAAAATGTTGCCTTTTTTCGGACCGCGTTAGTAAAAGACGTTTCTGCAAGAATTCTGTAAAATGTTTCAAACTTCGAACAATTGGATTTGCCAAATGCATCTTTAGTGTGGTCGTTGCATTTTGGGAAAAATGACATTGTTTTGGACAAGAAAAATATACTACTGGAAAAAGTATTTTTCCAGACTACAAAAGTTAAAATATGGAATAAAATTTTTAATTTCAGTTTTGGCTTAAACAAGTACAGGTTTCGGTCTTATTTGTAAAGGTAAAATAATACTTTTTTTAAGTAACGTCTTAATTAACCCTGCATAGATAGGTAACGTCTATCAGACGCATGCCTTTTCAATTTTGTACTCTATCTCTGTGGTTTGTAGTGAGAGAAATTTTTTATGATCAGTATTCTCAGTTGATCTCATTTACCAAATTTTTTGTTATCAAAGAGAAATCTCAATAAATAAATGATCTCAATAATTATAATTATTATATAATTAGCAAAATACTGGTTGGTGAAAAAAAAACAAATGTTTTGTTTGTTTTTCGGCAAAATATACATTTTATCACTAGGTAAAGAAAAACGAGAAAATGAGCATATAAATCTTTTAAATAAATAGGATAGGATGGACTTGAAAACTTTTCGGGATATATTACTTCAAAATGCGGTTAAAGGAATTGGATTCTCAAACCTTTGAGGAAAGCGATCAAAATTATATAAACGTGAACGTTTTATCTTAGGGTGGCCTTTATATCTAAATTTAGCTTTTCTTAAAATTAGTGGCACTGACTAATTTACTGGCCCCCATATGCAAAAATTTAATGTTAGACACTAATATTACAAAAATATATATATATTTTTTTTTTTTGTAAGAAAATAAAACTTATTCTGTTGCCGTTATTTATTAATTTCAAAAACTGTACTTAGCTAATTCTAAGACTTAAAAACTTATATAAACAATATTGATATCATTATAAAACGCTCTGAAACACAGTTTGCTTAATGAACTTGTCAGGCATGTCACAGAACGATCGGAAGTGGTTTCAATTCTGCAAAATAGTTCTATAGAAAACGAAAAAAAAGATTTTTCGAAATGAAACCACTTTTAAATTTAAAAGTGGACTTTACTTTCTTTGAAATTCTGTTATTTGCAAATTTTAAATTTACTTTTATAACGTGTCCTTATTTAGATTAGCCTTGTTGTTTACTTAAGTGTGCACATATTGCTACAATTAAAAAAAAGGTGGAGATTAAGCATTTTTTAAAAATAATCAAAATCGAATGAAATCTGAAGAAGGTAAGACAAAATGGATCGGAATTGTTAATACGGAAAAAACCATTCCGATCGGAATTTGTGACATGCCTGTATATTTAATTATTAATTACGTGAAAATAAATATCAATCTTTGAAACTTTTATTAATTAAATTGGTTAATTCGATAAAAATCTTACTCTACAATTGTATTTTTAATAAATTATGATAATAAGCACATTTGTATAAATTGCCTTTTAGAGTCAAAAGTTTTGTTTCTGTGTAATTTATATTTATCGTAAATTCATTTGAGTTTTCTTTACATTTATTATACAAATTAAACATATTTTGTTCAATAGTTCCAAAATGTTTTTTTTTCTTATTTATATCTGTGGCAACGCAAATTGTGTTGTTTACAAAAAAATATATTTTAAATAATTCCCACAAACGTCACAAATTTTTGAAGTGGAACTACCTTCTATTATTATATCATGAGAAAATCTATCTATATACATATATAAAAATGGTGTAAAAAATGTATAGTAATTCATAAAATGAGAACGGCTGGGCCGATTTCTGTAAATTTTGTTGTCAATTATTCGTATTTTCGAGGAGAAGGTTTTTACGGAAGAAAATTATGGAAAGTCCATCCGAAAAAGTTGGTAAATTAAAAAAAAATCGAAAATTGAATTTTTTGTACGAAATTCTGTGTGAAATTTCTTAATTGCTTTCCAAATTAATTGTGTTTTATTATTATTCTAAAGTTTTGTCTGAAGGCTTAAAATTAGAGCGAGGCGAAATTCGCCGGGTCCGCTAGTAAAATATATTTTATCTTAGCGGCATTGTCGTTGAACGATAACTTATGTATGTCAAATTTGTATGAAAATATCGTTACTTAATACACCCTGTTTTAGTACAGGATAGTCCCACTGCCCGTCCAAATAGGCAACCTCGAATTTTAAAAATTTACTAAAAAAAACATTAAAAATCTAATTAAAAAACTAAAAGCACTTTTTGTGCAAAATTGCACATTTTTTAACTTTTATGTTATATGAAATTAAAAATATTATTACCACTAATCTAATAAAGTCAAAGAAAAACAATTTATTACAAGTTATTTCTTATAGTATAAGCTTTCTAAATCTGTTTTTCAAATAGTTCTATCTTAAAAAACAAACTGCAGGTGAAAAACCAAAAAAAGTACCAAGGTAAAAATTTGGTATTTTAAATTTTAAAGTCGAATTTCTCTTAAAGTATAAAGGATATAATGCAAGTTCCAAGCACGTTTTTTCTTTACATATGTATGTAGATTACCATAAGTAAAGAATTTTTGAAATCAGCTCACTTTTGATCAAGTTATAAGCTCAGAAACATTTTTCAATTTCTAGGTTATCTAATTCTGACGTGCCTTGGTACCACCCTCTACTGAAACATAGTTGCCGTATTCACAAGGTCTGCTAAGGTGTAGGTAGTATTGCATACTACCTTTTGTTTACTTCTTTGTGAACAACCATTGTATCAATGTGCCATTGTACATTGTACTTCATACGTCAAAAACTGAATAATAAGAAGAAAAGTGCTATTCATCATTTGTTATTTATAAGCTAAATGGGGGAGAAAACAGAAAAAAGTAAATTAATAAATTTTTTGTGTGAAAAATATAGTTTCGATATATTAATGGTTGACTCAAATAAGTTATATTACTGAAGGAAAAATTTGGAAGCTTAAAAGAACTTAAGTTAAGAATGCTATCAGCACAAAATAAGAAAATATGCAATGATTGGATAATGGCTTGCTGCATTCTTCATAACATTATTATTAAATATAATTTAGAACAAGGTGGCAGAGAACAAACCTTAAGATGTGTTTCCAATATACCCACTATTCCTATATACAACAGAAATGACTTATTCCACTTTCTAATAAATCAGTCAAATCAATAAATTAAATAAATAAAACTAATAAAAATATCTTTTAATTCAATTTAATTTAATATAATTTACACATGAACACAAAAATAATAATTCATTTAAACATAAAACATTTACACATAAAAAAAAAACATAAAACAAAAATCACATTAAAAAATAAGGCACTATACAACGTTTGAAAAACATATGAAAAAAAGTACTAAGTGTTGTATCGCATGTTTGCATGAAAATTACCAACAACACAGCTAGCACCGTTGTATTTTGTTAGCACTTAGCAACAGGCGAAAAGCTTACCGGGTAAATATTTTAAAGTTTCAGTCTTTTAAAATTAAATTTACTTTATTCGTGCTTGATTCCTTCAAAAATAAATATTTCATGATATTCTCATGAAATATTTATTATTTTAAACTAAACTTTTGATATAAGACTTCCTAGTTTTCTATACAAAATTTGGGTAAAATCCACTGATGAGCTATTTGAGCAGTAGTGAAATGGCCATATGGATATGCTTTCCCCGCAGTAATACATTTTATTTTTTAGTTTAGTTTAAATATATTTCTAGTTTCTAGTTTAGTTTTTATATGATATTCTCATGAAATATATATTTTTGAAGGAATCAAACACGAATAAGGTAAATTTAATTTTAAAGGATTCCGAATAATAAATTTTAATATTGATATATTTGCATGTGCACATTTCACTTTTATTTCATTTTTTGCGCCACAGGGCGTCAGAAGTTTCTATACCAATAGACTGAAGAAATTTCTCTTGCAGGTAGCACAAAAGTAGTTAGTTTAAGTTTTGAACGGAAGCTTTCTAGAATTTTAAGCGCCACCGCAATAGTATTACGAAATATAGCACCTCGGGCATGTTAGTTTTTTTTAAGCCTTGCAGCATATTACTTCTTACTCCAGACACCCCATTTCAAAATATTGTATATCATTTTCAAAAGTTGACATAGAAATTTTTAGCTCACATTATTTTTTACAGCAAATTTATTCCAAATTCCAAACCTTGGATCCAAAAACTAAAAGTCTTGAACGTCCCTGAGGTAAAATGTGGATTTTACGACCACAAATTAAAATTTTAGTCACGCATTGCCCTATAAAAATAAAATTTCTTAATTAACATATACCCAACCCTAATTTTTATGGAAGGCACTTTAGAGAGATGGTAGCTCCAATTTCTATTGCACACCTCCTGATCGGATCGTTAACAATTTAAAACCAAATATGTGTATTTCCCAAATATATCAGCTTTAATAGAATTAAATAATCGGAATGTTTGGTCTCATCGGAAACTTCTATTTAAAAAGTAAAACCTTATTCAAAAAATGAGTGTCACGTGACTCCTACATTTACTAATGATAAACTACGGTCAGGAATTGAAGTTGAGAAAGATTATCCAAAAACTATAAAGGGGGGTGAGTATAAAACACGGTGCGATGATTGCGATAATGCTTTAGAACTTGGTATTAAGAATATATCGCCCGGATGGATGACAAGTTAGATTAAAGTGAAGACTAAACTCAAATCTTTGGCAACACTTATTAATCAATAAGATTTCATTATTAAAGCATAAACAGAAGAAAAAAAATTTTATCTTATTTTAAAGTAGTTTTCGATGTGAAAATACACGATTAAAACTTTTTGTCAGCCATTTGGTTTTCCAACATCTGAAACAAAGGTTCTGCAAAAAAATCAATGCAGACTAGAGTTCTTATATCTGCAAAATGCAACAAATAAAACCGTGAAGACCTAGTTTTGTTTCATAAGATTTCATATGCATTTTTTGTAGTACATCAAGATAGTGCCTGCACATAAAATATATTTTGTCATTATGTTAGTCATTAATTTAGCATACAAATTATGAATTTTTTAAGACGTTTTCCTGTCTAGTTGTCTGCCTATCTCTGTAGGCATAATGCTAAATTGATGAATTTTATTCAACAATGGAGTGATATTTTTGAAATTCATTTTTACCTCGTTGATATCAGTGTAGCGGTATCCTTTTCAGTTACTCTTCACCTACAGGAACAGGAAGTTACAGAAGGTCATGTCTGCGACATAATAAAATTACCTCGATAATCCATTTACATTCAAAATAAATTGAACTGAGAAAACAGCTGAAAATTTAAATAAAAAAGAACTAAACATATTCTTACGGTTTTTCCCTTTTGTATAAACGTACGGGTTCCTTTAATAACAAACATAAATTTTCTTTATTTCTTACTATGTGGCTCTAGCTACACTTGATTCTACAGCTAGGTCTTTTTTTTTAGAAATCGCGGCCATCCACGCTACTCTACTGTATTACTCCCGGACGAGACTCAAACTACTTCGATGCCTGGATCCTGGGCCTTAGTAAAATTAACCCATCCAGACGGGCCACTAATGCTGTTGTTTTCTTGCCAACAAGCCCTCTTATAACCACCTTTTATCCTAGCCAGTCGCCTTTTATTCAACTTCGAAGCATACGCCGTTGCTATCCTAATACTGTCCTAGGCTGATAGCTAAACCTCTTTCTCTTATTAGTATCTTTATTATTTAAGATGATTGAGTGTCATTCTGGCAAAACAAACAAAATTGCAATTAAAATAAACCACGGGAATATTCGATTGAATTAATTTATTTTTAAAAAAATATAGTTCATCCCGTTTAAATTATTAAATCACTGATAGTGATTATTGAGGATGAAAAAACGTCTAGGTAGCCATTTCGCTACCTCTTACTTAGTTCCTGAGGAAGCTCTTCACCAATACTTTAAAAAAATTAAAGAATTCTGTCTAACTAAAAAGTGAATTACATTATTGTATTAAAAGAAATAACAGCTCACATGCGGTTATTCACTTATTTTCTTGTGTAAAAAAAAATCCCTTGACAAGATACGTATATAAAATATAAACTGAGCCTCAACACAAAGAAGATTCTCAGTCAAATTATCGAAGAATGTCAGGGTCTTAAAGTGTTTGCAAACTATTGCTCTACAAAAGCTAATTTCAATTTAATATTCGCATCCATATGTATATACAGTGGCTCCAAGCGAAACTCGTACACTTTAGACTAATTTTTAAACTATCTTTTAACATTAAGTAAGAAGCTCTTAACAAATAAAACTGCATTTATTTTATTAGTTCATTTTATAACAAATTTAACAAAACATAAAAACTTTAAATTATTATTCAATAAAAAATAGTTTTTTAATAAAAACATTAAATAATAGTAATTTCTGTGACAAAGCCAAACTCGTACACCACACTTCAATCAAATATTATTTTGTTGGTTTTAAATATTATTATTTGGTGTGCATGCCTTTATTTTTTATCACAATTTTTAATCTATTTGGCATACTGCGCACAAGGTTTTCGCAAAAACTTGGTTCAATTTTGCCCCATTCGTCCTGAAGAACTCTTTTCAAGCCATCCTTAGAACTTATTGTATGACTACGAATTTTAAGATCGAGATAGCTTCACAAATTTTCGACTGGGTTTATGTCTGGACTCTGGGCTGGTGTATCCATAACATGTGGACAATTATAAAGTAGCCATGATCGCACATTATAAGCCTTATGATTAGGGTCGTTGTCTTGGTAAAAATAAAAGTTTTCATCAAGACAAAGTTTCTGCTTACAAACTGGCAAACTTTCTTTTAAAATGTTCAGGTACATATGCTGATCCATGGTACCATCGATAAATTGTAAAACACCGGGCCCAGATGCAGAAGATTATCCCCAAACCATTACTGACCCACCACCGTGCTTAACTATTGGTTTCATGTTTTAGACAAGAAACTCCTCATTGGATTTTCTCCATACATAAGGTCTTCCATCTGAACCAAAGAAGTTGAATTTACTTTCATCTGTGAATAATACTTGCTTCCAAAATGAAAAATCCTTTGTTTCATGTTCCTTGGCGAATCGTAACCTTCTCTTTGATTTCCCTTATTAGTCAGAAGTTTAACTCTTTTCCTTCTACTATTGAAATTAGCCCTTTTTAATATGTTTCTTATGGTCTGTGGGCAACATTTTTTTCCTAAGTCTTTCTACACAACTTCTACGAGTTTCGGAGCACTTAAAAATGGGTTCTTTTTTATTTGACGTAAAATATATTGCTCGTCTTTAGCAGAAAAAATTTTGTTATTTGCACTTTTCTTCTTGTTCGCAATCCTCTCTTCCATTTTACACCTTTTTATATTATATTGCACTGTTGATAGGCTTCTATCAACTATCTCAGATATTTATCGCAGCGATTTATTATTATTATGATGTTGAATTATTAATTTTCTTACTTCGACAGATGTTTCTCCTCTCTGTCTACCCATTTTGTTCTCTTTTGTAACTCTTTCAAACAAAAAATCAAATAAATGACAATAAAAAAGGTAATAATGGGAAAACTCCCTAATTTTTTTAATTATTTTTACGAAATATCCCAAAGTTAGATGCAAATTAAAAGAATGTTGCCAAATTAAATAAGACTGTACGAGTTTGGCTTTGGCGTCGAAAGTTGGCACTTTTTAAAATATTTATCTGTATTTTAATAAATAAATTTATATTCAAAATTTCGTTTCTGATATTTAATTAAGTACATAGTTTTGTACAAAAATTAAGTAAATTTATTTTATTAGCCTATTTAGTTTTAGACATATTACATAAAGAAATTTGTTTTCATATGTGTACGAGTTTCGCTTGGAGCTACTGTAAATGCATACATATTTATGTATTCGTACATGCTTATGTATGTAAGTACATTAATTATTATTTTTTTCCGGTATAACACAAAATAAATGTCAACCATTTCCGGTTAGACACTTTGAATAAACAAATACAAAACAAACAAATAATACGCTGTATAAAATTACAAAAAAAAAAATATTACTATCAAAAGAAAATAATCGTTAATATAAAAACTTAAATATAAAAAATAAACGCAAATTCCAACGCATGCTCTATGTTAATTGATTTGTACAAGAATTCAAGTTAATTTTTATAACTTATACCAAATCTTTTTTTTTCTCTGTATGCAAAATATTCTTGTCTGTTGAAACAAACAACCTGTTGTTCCTAATCTCTTCTTCAGTAAAAAATACATTTTTCGGAAATTATATATAATTTTTTTTTTTTTTTTGGTATCTTGTTACGAAGTTTTTATGACTTCAATAAAAAAATATATTTAAAATTAAAAACACTAAAATTGTTTGACAAAAGTGTTTTTTTTTGTGAAAAGCTGAAGACTATTTCAATTTTTTCCTCTGTAATTTTTGTTAAATTGTGTTTTGATATGGCTTTCTTATCCACACATATATATTTAGTTTCTATAATTCCTGCCGTGATTGCTTATACATGTATTTTGTTTTTGCTTAAAACGACGAATGCTAAAACAAAAGAGAATTGAAAGACCATAAAAAACTGTAGTCGTTCCTATTCGTCTTTACTCCTACACCTACAAACTTGCAATGTGTGGATGGAGGCTTAACCGTTAGACTAGGAACAACATTCTTCGGACCAGTATCGTTCCTGTTTAACAATCATATAAATTTAAAGCAGTGCACACGATTTCGACTGCGTGTTATTACTAAAATACTTTAAATTCAAATTAGAATAATGTGTTTTTAAATATTTATTCCAGAGTTCTGTAGACAGTGTTAAAAATTACCATTTACAAAAATAAAATGTGCAGACAACTGTTTTAATACTATTGTACCGTTAAAATTGGATGCTCTCACACTTGTAGCTCTATTTTCTCTACGAAATGACTAATTTTTTTTCTTTAAATCTGTACAAGTATTGGAAAACAAATTTTGGAGTTAATACCATTTTTCTGAAATTTGTTGGTCATAAATAAAACCATTTAAATAAAGCAATTTATTTTTATTTTGAAAAAAGGCTCAACTCGAAATAATACCTTTTTCTGAAAATATACGAAGCATTGCTATGTTAACTTTTGTATGATGTTGATATGAAGGTAGTCACTACATAATCACGAAAATGGTCTCAAATGTTGTTCTAGAGATGAAAGAGTTATCGGAATGAGTTGAAATTTTTACAGTAGAAATATACTGATGTTTTTAGTGTATTTCTTGCAAAAAGGGAATTTTTAAACATTTTGAGTTAATACCCTCTTGTTGATCAAGTGCGATATGTTATTGAGTTGAGTTGATTAACAAAGTGGAAAATTCTGAAACCAAATGTTTTATCTCGTTGTCTTAAGCAAAAGGTGTCATTATGAATTAAGAAGACCGCATGAAATGTATCAAATTGTTAAAAAAAATTTGTAAGGGTCGAATATTTCTTTTCTTGGTTGTTTATTTTTGTTTATAAAATTATGGAATGTCCCTCGTAAGTAGTTTACTTTTTACCTTCTACTTTCAAAACAAGAATAGGTACTTTTTAATGTTATCAATAAAATAGATTATTCTAAATAAAAATAACTTTTAAGAATTTACTTTTTATGGCGCCTTTTTTCCATTCTCTTGATATTTCCTAGAACACCAATTAAAAAACACTAGTAAGAAATGACAACAACAATCAGCAAACAAATTTATCATAAGACAAACTATAATATTGATGACTCATGCCAACCAGTGGTGTAAAAAACAATTCATCCATTCATTCATTAATACAAGTCATGCATTCTTCTCTCCTCCTTTTTTATTAATCACAATTAGTTGTTTGTTTGCGAAATTCTCGTAAAAAAACAGCAAAAACACAAAATTATTTGGAATTTTGCACTTGTAAAAAATGTGATAAAAATAAATGTGTGAAGAAATTAACAAGATTCTAAAATTTGCTTTTAAAAATCTTTTAATAAACAAAACAGTTAGTTGTGTTGCATTTTATATTTAAACTAGCTTATTGTACCCGGCATATTGTAATTTGAGAGCTTTTATTTGCCCTGTGTACTATACTATAGCCTTGTCTGCTATTGGGATCTACTTTTAACACGTGAAAAATCTATTAAATCGCCTTGGAACTTATAGATCAGTAAAAATCTATATTTCAAATATATTTTAAATATGATTTTATTAAGATCGGTTAATACTCATGAAATTGCCCGTTTGTTCTCTTATCAATCCCCTCTCCTATTCGCTTTTTTTAAGTAAACATAGAACAATCTAACCTTACGTAATTATCTAATTATGCTTTAATTATGCAATTTTATTATGAGAATTAATTAAATTTCATTTGTTCAGCCGTTCAGCCGTTAGCACAAACAAACACGCTTACAAAGAGATTTATAATACACGTACATACATATATTAGATTTATATTTTAATTATTAGAAATGCTATGTCTAATTTTATTTTATTCACAGACTTTGGCATGCAAAATATTAAGATTTCATTATTTTATTAAATAAGGAATTTCCCAGGATCTGGTGCAATTCTTACTATTCAAAGGTGACTGTAACGTTTTGCAAATGTTATTGCATTAGATTACAACAAATGAATACTTTTACTTCGGATCAAATTCACTTATATTTTAATTTCTAAGTTTGATCAAAAATAAGCAAACCCAAGTAACCAAATTGATTGATTACGGATATTTCTCGTATTTTTATTTATTAATTGAGTTGGTTAAATCGATGATGTTTACAACGTACATAACCTAAAATATGCTGCATTACATTCTGCAGGTGTCTAATTTTTCTGTTTTCTGTAGGAAATGTCTGCATACATTTGTAAATAATTTTTCATTAAATATTAATATTTAAATTAGAAAAGAAAATTTGCATAGTTGCTCTTAAATATTAAAATAAAAATGAACTTGACACGGAATTAATTTAATTTATAATTATTTTATAAGAATCAGATCAGATCATTTTATGGCCCAAGGTCCCTAGCCTTGTCATCTGTCGAAAGTTTGTTATCTACCTGGACGCTGTTATTATGAAAGGGCTGTCAAAGCGGTTTTAATTAATTTCCAGGTCATAAGAAGATAAAGAGCTATCATTAATGGTAAATTTTTCAATAACACAGTAGCACATTTTTTAACTTCAAAATCTTGAACCAATTAAGACCCCAAAATGTGAAAGCTTAGTTAATTTTTGAAATTTTCAACTGGGAGGAGGATTTTAGTTCATTTTATAAATTGTACTGATTTTTAAGTCTATATCTCGTGAAGTATTCGAAATATTGCTTTTCTCTCTTCACCAAACTTTGACCTCTTAATTAGATCTAAAAATTTTGCCTTGAGACAAAACCAAAAACACAACAACATCTTACTTAAAACAGCAAAACTGCCATAAAGCCTATAATTTATTATTGTATGGTTTTTAACACTTATTTCAAAAATTGCTACGAACTCGACCACTCAGTAGGTATATAAAAAAATATAGCCAAAAGCAAAACAAACAACTCTTCTTAACAAGCCGGTTTCATTTGAAGACTCCTTCACATAGCTGTAGCCCCACAAAGTTAACAAATACAATAAAGGACCAAGAAATCGCTTTTAATTGCATGTTAGTCGAAATTAAAATGCTGTTGTTTTTTGGTGGCATGTCATAACGGCCAAGGCATAATGTCCATCAACGTAGAGTCATAACGTCCATTGATATTATAGGTATATTTTATGGTATTCTATGTAAGAAAGATGCAACGTTTTTATATTCTGGCTTGAAGAAATTCTTGGTTAAGTGAAGCAGGTGTTGGTTGACCATAGAGGAAAAAAACCTTGCGCCAGGCCGAAGGCCGTCTATGCCGCAAATCTTTAGCAAGCGAAGCTGTTGTTGTTTTAAGTGTTTAAATACGAATAATGTCAATATGGACGTCATTTCACTTTTAAGTGCGACATAAATTCCACAGATATTATGTCCTTGGACGCTATGACATGCCACCTGCTTTCTTAAATGAACTAGGTAAAAAATAGAAATACATAAAGGACAACGTATTTCACTGCCTTAAGAAAATTTTTCCAAGACTAAAGTGATCAAAAAATAAAAGCAGAAAGTTGCTAAAAGAGGAAGATTTTGCACGGAAACGACTTAATTGTTTGGGACGCACTTAAGTTAGTTATGGAAAGAGTCATAGAAAAAAAGAGATATGATGAATGAAGAGTTTTGCTAAAAAATAAGGTTAAGTTATTCCAAGCAATCAGTTTGAGCGTAAGATTAAAACTTCGATTTTTAAAAAATCATTTGGTAGATTTGAAATGTACTTAAATTTTATTTCTTACTTTCACCATCATTATTTTTTCTAAGTATCTATTTTAAAATATTCGAAGTGTCCTTATATTTTCTATTATCAACAATAAAAATTTGTGACGAAATTTAATGTTTTTTGTTGTTTTGATTAAGGCGTTATTGTTTTGTTTTTATTTAATCTCAGGGTACAAATTTTAGAAGTGATTGAGAGCAAAAAATTTGCCGAAGAGCGACAAGCAAAATTTTGAATAGTTCACGAGATATAAACTTGAAAATCAATTCATGTTTTTTGAAAATTATACTAAAATCCACCCCCAGTCGAAAACTTAAAAAATGAATTTAAAAATAACTTGGTTAATTAGCTTAGCTAATTCAAAAGCCAGCTAGGGTTTTTCTTCTGTCATCATAAGCTTTTAGGTTTAGGGGGTCTCAATTGGTTTAACATTTTAGTGCTGCACTGTGTAATTTGTTGTGTCATTTAGTAGTTATTTTTTTTTTACTCGTTTTCATATGAATATAAAAAAACTGAACGTATAAACACGTTTCCTTAATTTAAAATAAGCTCATAAGTGTACAAGCGCAACTGGTTGAAGACATAATGTATGGGAAGAAGTCAATGTGTCTTTAGGAATTCGGGTTTGAAAATTTTTCAGGTGAGATTTAGATTGATAGAAGGCAGTACAAAAGTATCTGAGAGCTATGACTATTATCATTATTATTATTAAATTTATTAAAAGTAGTATTCAAAATCCTTTATAATTACAATAATAAATAATTAGTTTTCTTTAGAGATTCTTTTTAAAAGCTCTGATGAGTAGTGTTCTTAATAAAAAATACACAATTTCTTCTGAATATATCGATATTATTTTCATTCTTTATATAATGTGGCAGCTGTTTAAATAATTGTAGTCCTTTATATAGTAAACATCTCTTCGTTGTGTTGTGTATAGTCCTGTGTATTCTAAAATCATTCGCATTGCGAAGATTATATGGTTGACTTTCGTTTACATATCTAAGTTTTTCCGTTGAATAATCTGGTGCGTTCCTTGTTTTCATCTTATGGATAAAAGTAAAGGTATTAAGTTGAAGCCTCTCTTTTATATTTAGCCATTTTAGTGTGTCTAGCATGAACTGTATTGGTGTAAGCCTATTGCATTTTATTATTAATTTTATAGCCCTGTTTTGAAGTTATTTCAGTCTTTATATTTGTAAGTTTTATTATGGTATTTTATATATATTAATCGCTGTCAATGTGGATACCCTATTTCTTATTCTTTTAAAGAAACCAATCTTTTTGCCAATTTTCTTGCATACATAGTCTATGTGTTCTTTTAAATTAATTTTCTTGTCTATTATAAATCCCAAGTATTTAGTTTTTTCGACCTTTTCTATTACCGTATTATTAATTTTAAAAACAGAATTTTTGTCCATATTTATTTCCATTATCTTTGTTTTATTTTTGTTAAGCTTAAGTTTATTCATATTTAACCAGTAACTTACATTTTCGATATCCAGTGTTAAATTTCTGTGTCACTGTTCGTCTGATTCTGTTTAACTAAATATAAAAGTATCATCCGCGTATAACACTATTTCGCACTTTTTAATTATACTGGGCATATCATTTATATAAATAAAAAATAATAGAGCACCTAGTATTGATCCCTGTGGTGCACCATATCCATTATTGATGATGGCAGATTTGATATTGTTAACCTTCGTTATCTGTATTCTATTTTTGAGGTATGATTTAAACCAATTTAACTCTTTATTCTGTATTCCGTAAAATATAATTTAATACTATGGTTTCAATGCCCATTTAAAGTCTAAAAAAAATCCAATTCACATTTTTTTCAAGTTTTTTTTTACCTATTTATAACGTAATTTACAGCTGTTTCACATGAAAATGTTTTTCGAAAACCCGATTGGTATTTAGAAAAAATATTTTTTTTCCAAGTATTCTTCAAGCTGTTGTTTTACAATTATTTCAATAATTTTCTTACATATTTTTAATGTGTTTATTGGCCGAAATTCTTTGCACTTATTTGTTATTTTTTCAAATTGGTGTTACCATAGAAGTTTTCCTATTTTCAGAAAAAACTCCAGTATCTAGAGATTTATTAATGATATTGAAAAGTTTATCACCAATTAAGTTCCGTAAGTCCGTCATTGACAGAACAAAGAAATATTCACCCTTATCGCGAATCTCAAGGCAATAAATTCTAAGAAATAATTTGGTTATTCTCATGAAGAATAAATTGGCATCGCCAATTGTTAGGGAATAAAATAAAGATCCGTTGCAATTCACTATTGTGAATTGATGTAATTTTCTTTGTTACGCGTATTTTTGTGATTTTTTAAATAAATTATTTTCTTGCAAAATGAATAGTATTTCAATGAGATATAAGTTGTAAGAAGAAAAAAAATTTTATTTGAAAAATAAAGAGAAGAAATTAAAGAGATGCGTCAAAACCCACGGATATAAAAATCGGTGATACCATATTTTTTCGAACATGTGAGTTTTTTCACGTAAAAATTATTCACGATTGCATAAATCATTTCGAAGGAAGAGATATTTACGATAGGAGTGATTAAAATAAAAATATTGTTTCTTATGTTTTATTTTTTCAATATTTCGCCACACCGTTGGTGGCATCTTCATTAAACTGGAAACGAAAACATTAATAATTAGTTTTATTTTTTTTTTTTCAATTTAATGTTGGACTTGTTGTCGTACTACAATTTGTCGCTATCTTTAAGCTTTATCGAAGACAATCTTTAATACCGGTTCAGTTTTTACGATTTTTGATGGGACTTTCGCAAATATAAGTAAAATGTTCATTTCTGGGTTTTTGAAATCTTGTGTGACCTTTCATATTATTGGTTAATGCTTCTTCTATTTTTTTAAGCAAATTACTTGAAACATATTGTTGTCTTCAATGAAAAACTGATTTTTTCCAGTTATAAATATTTCTTATGAGGCTCCCTGCATAAGTGACTGGTCACTAGTAAAGTCGCTTTACATTTAAATTTGTTAAAGAAAAAATATATAAAGTAAAACTGGCAAACATCATTTTATTCCTTCTTTCGGTAATTACTTGTGATTTGAAGTCAACAAATGCCAGACGATTGCGATAAGCGAATAGCGAATAATTGTTTTGCGGCCTCGTCAAGTAAAGTGATACAAATCTTGGATGGCGGATAGAATATGCGATACAGTGTTATTTATAATCTGTTAATATTTATGTAAATGTAAACAAGAAAAACAGAAAAAAAATGAAAGTGGAGTTTGAGTAAAAACCAAAACGCACGATATTAATTGTGAATAAAACAAAAACTTTTCAGAAAATTGTCTTAATATTTTTTATTAAAATTAAAGGATCTATAGCAATAATGCGTAAAAAAAATATCGCCGAAAAGCTTACCACAACTTCGGTGACACACCGATGGTCCATATTTTGAATGACTATATTTTTATTTTACATTTTTTTTTTGTTTGAGTTTAAATAGCTATAAAATTGAGCCGGTAAAACTTTCATTATTCTGCCATAGCGCCATACTCTATCAAATGCCTGCTGTTTCTCAAGAATAACAGTTTGTTTTGAAGAGCATCATTAATTTCATTGGCAATTCGATGACATTGTTCCGGTGTTCCATGTTTATGATGAAATCCAAACTGGTGGTTTGGAATAATATTTTGATTCTTTAGGACTAGCAATAATCTAAGTAAAAATATTTTTTCAAATATTTTTAAGAAAATTGTTGGTATACTAATTGTTCTACAGGTTGAAATCATCTTCTCCGGTTTGTTTTGTATAGAAATCATAACAATTTCAGCGCACTTCCATTGGGATGATAAATGGTTCAATCCCAGTATTGCATTAAAGATTAAAGTTAAAAATATAATTTTTTGAGACAAATTTGCAACCTTTGCAATATTCAAATTTGAAATTGGTGCTTCTTTCTATTCAACTGATCAATACTTTTTAGCTTATAGGGTTGATTTGTTTTTATGTTTACATTACCTCCTATTTTAATGATTTCTACTTTGCATCTAATTCTTATCTTTTCTGCTATAAACAGTCTTGTTTCTGTCGAGATTTAAGTACAATTTTGTTCAACTTTTAGAATACAAGGAGTTGCTAAGATGACAGCTTGTCAATGTAGTAATTGCTATTGCGGTTCCTGAGAAACATTTTCTTTTTTAAACGTTCTTTATTAATTTTACAGCCTCTATGTGAGCTTGTAAACAATTAGACGGACATCGGACTTTTCGTTATTGTACTTTTTACATTGACAACATTTCTTACTTTGTGACCTAATTTTTCTATTTCCTGTTTGACTCTGTAGGCTCTGTAAGTATTGAATTTTTGTTTATATCATCAAGACTCTTAGCCATAGTTCTATACGAATGCATTGATTTTATAATTAATCGAACCTGACCATTCTTTAGTTATTTATATAAAGTTTTCACATCAAACAAATTCAAAAATTTTTTTACTTTTTATGTACATACAGTAGCTCCAAGCGAAACTCGTACACTTTAGACTAATTTTTAAACTATCTTATAACATTAAATAAGAAGCTCTTAACAAATATAGATGTATTTATTTTATTAGTTCATTTTATAACAAATTAAACAAAACATAAAAACTTCAAATTATTTTCAATAAAAAAATTTTTTTAATCATAATCATAAAATAATAGTAATTTCTGTGACAAAGCAAAACTCGTACACCACACTCTAATCAAATATTATTTTGTTCGTTTTAAATATTATTATTTTGTGTGCATGCCTTTTTTTATCACAATTTTTAATCTATTTGGCATACTGCGCACAAGGTTTTCGCAAAAACTTGGTTCAATTTTGCCCCATTCGGTCTGAAGAACTCTTTTCAAGCCATCCTTAGAACTTATTGTATGACTACGAATTTTAAGATCGAGATAGCTTCACAAATTTTCGACTGGGTTTATGTCTGGACTCTGGGCTGGTGTATCCATAACATGTGGACAATTATAAAGTAGCCATGATCGCACATTATAAGCCTTATGCTTAGGGTCGTTGTCTTGGTAAAAATAAAAGTTTTCATCAAGACAAAGTTTCTGCTTACAAACTGGCAAACTTTCTTTTAAAATGTTCAGATACATATGCTGATCCATGGTACCATCGAAAAAGTGTAAAACACCGGGCCCAAATGCAGAAAATAAACTATTACTGACCCACCATCGTGCTTAACTGTTGGTTTTAGGTTTTTGGCAAGCAACTCCTCATTTGATTTTCTCCATACATAAGGTCTTCCATCTGAACCAAACAAGTTGAATTTACTTTCATCTGTGAATAATACCTGCTTCCTTGGCGAATCGTAACCTTATCCTTTGATTTCTCTTATTAATCAGAGGTTTAACTCTTGTCCTTCTACCATTGAAATTAGTCCTTTTTAATATGTTTCTTATGGTCTGTGGGCAACATTTTTTTCCTAAGTCTTTTTCAACAATTTCTACGAGTTTCGGAGTACTTAAAAATGGGTTCTTTTTTATTTGATGTAAAAAATATTGCTCGTCTTAAGCAGAGAAAATTTTGTTATTTGCACTTTTCTTCTTGTTTGCAATCCTCTCTTGCATTTTATACATTTTTATAATATACTGCACTGTTGATCGGCTTCTATCAACTATCTCAGATATTTCTCGCAGCGATTTATTATTACTATGATTTTGAATTATTATTTATTTTACTTCAACAGAAGTTTGTCCTCTCTGTCTACCAATTTTGTTCTCTTTTGTAACTCTTTCAAACAAAAACTCAAATAAACGGCAATAAAAAAGGTGATAATGGGGAAAGCCCCTAATTTTTTTTTATTATTTTTACGAAATATCCCGAAGTTAGATGCAAATTAAAAAAATGTTTCCAAATTAAATAAGACAGTGCGAGTTTGGCTTTGTCGTCGAAAGTTGCCACTTTTAAAATATTTATCTGTATTTTAATAAATAAATTTATATTCAAAATTTCGTTTCTGATATTTAATTAAGTACATAGTTTTGTACTAAAATTAAGTAAATTTATTTTATTAGCCTATTTAGTTTTAGACATATAACATAAAGAAATTTGTTTTTATAGGTGTACGAGTTTCGCTTGGAGCTACTGTACATATATTCAAAATCAGTATTATTATTATTTTGTTCATCATTATCGTTGGTTTTATTATCCAGAAATTGAAACATATTGCTGCTGGTACATAGATCTTTCATTCTTACTATACGTTTGCGCTGTATGTTTAGTAAATCCGTATTACTTCATTTTCCTTAGCTAACCACCTGCCAGTTATCAACATAAGTGGGAGGGTCAGCTTCTTCGCTTTCAGTACCCATATCTAATAGCTTTTAAGCGCACACTATACGATCAGTTTTTATTAAAAAACGGTAACTTTAAGTAGTTGAGATTATTATAAATATAGTATGTAAAAGAGAGACTTAAAGATACAATATTTTTTTTTCAATCATTGGAAAGGAAAAAAATATTTATTTATTTGAATTATTTTTTAACAGAAATATCTAAACACACCCGTTTGATTTCAAAACTCGATGTAGATCAATAAAAAAACAAATAAATTAAAAAAATTTATTTTTACTAATATTCTTGGCTGGTCATTAGGTAGTTATCGTATCCTAGACATAAAAGCTTAAAAATAAATAATTTTCGGAAATTACTAAAGAAAACAATGCAAAAAAAAATTCACACGGATATTTCGGGGTGGGATTAGTGGGGCACCACCTGGCCATAAAAGCTTCAAATTAATTATGACCGCTCACAAAAAAGGGGCGGGGCGAAAATGGACTTTTAGAGTCTTCTTGATACAAATTTAGTTTTTTGAATTTGTGCTGACGTTAAAAGTTGCATTTGCTAAAAAAAACTGTGGGAAACTTCAGATGTAGAATTAGGGTCTGTTCGTTAATGCATTACTGCATTGCATAATGTGATTATTCTTTAATGCTTCCGCTTATCAGTTGCTTCAGATGCTTTTATTTGCTTATTTCATTAACTGAAAAATTATAAATAGGAAATATAATGAATTTAAGTTGTGAATGAGACGATAAAAACACAAATTACTTGCAATTGTTTAGTTTACAGAAAAAGACAAAAATTTAGGAGTAAAGAAAGACATTTGTCTATATTTTATCTACCGTATTCATTAAACTAGAGTTTGCCATGTGGTCAAAATTTGACCAAGTTTATTATTGAACACTTTTTTCATTGTTTATTTTATGTACATACTCATACATATGTATTTTTTCCATGTGCAGTGGTAGCAAATTCAGGAGTCATTTATATCTTAAATACTGAACCGATTTAAATGAGATAATGTCTCTTTTGTGTTTGCCTGTTTATATATGTAGACTACGTGCATATATTTTTAGATATTAAAAAAGATTTGATATGTTATTTAGAACAAATTGTACAGAAAATTTGTCATAAAACACATTTTAATTTTATTTAATTTTTCATGAATATGGCAGTATACATACATTAACAAAAGGAACACTTAAAAGTGTTAAAATATTACAATTTTAATCAGAAATATCTATCATCCTACATCATTTTCAAATCAATTTTAAATCTTAATCACTAAATAATTTGTATTAATTATTAATAAATTAACTTATTATCCATCGCATTTTCGAACATTCTGCAACAGAAGTACGGTCACTGTTTTTATTTTAGAACGTACTGAGCATCAGATGCCATGCAGTGATGCATTTGTAAACAAACCCTTAGTTATTCTAAGGGAACTTTTTCTCCTTGTTCCGATTTTATATGCTTTAACAGCATTCGACCACAAAACATAATTCTGCCAAGTTTTATTGCCTTGGGTAAGTTCAATAATTTTTCAGTGCCAATATAAACAAAAAAAAAATTAGTAATGACCGGTTATATTGTCAAAATACCCCTAAGTGAGACGTTGAGTCAACCTTCACTGCTCTTCTGTCTCACTATAGAAATTACCAGCAAATTTTTCCGCAGAACCAACTAGGCGACTTTGCACAGCTAATTTTACTTTTCGCAAAATTCTTCTGATTGTAGACACATTTTGTCGATTATGCTGAACAAAAATTCAAGAAGTTCACGAAATGTGTTTTAATTTAAACGGCAATTTTCGGAAATGGCTTTAACTATCTTAGGGCGCTACTTAATTGTGTACCTTTTCACGGTTGAATTTGTCAAACACTGAAACAGAAATGTCAACAAAAAAAAACTTGACGTTTAGGTGTGACTCATAGTTAACAAGGTGCACTATCGTTAAACAATTATTTACAAAAGTAAATATATTAAATAATACAAAGAAAAAATGTTATAATAAAAAAATCGTGAATAATATTTTTTGCAAAATTCTTCAAAGTTCTTGTGCAAAAGTTGAAAGGAAAGATGTAGTACATACATTTATGTCGTATGAATGGCATGCATCGCAAAGTGAAGCAAGTGCTTCATTTTAGCATGTAAAAATAGCATAAGCCAATTGTTTTAAAACCTGGCAACCCTTATCCATTAAATGCCGAGGCAATAAAAACGGCGCGCAAAATGCATTTAAAAAATTTAATACAAAACTAAAACTGCAGTCGTATAATAAAATACGTATTTTTTTATGCGAATACGTTCAAGCATTTATTTTATTATTTGCATTTTTCACAAAAACAAAAACATTAAATCATATTTCGTGAGTTTTAACTTTTATGTAAAATAAACTGAACTACAGATGCACTCTTAATTGCATATGTATGTGTGTAAGCATAATGCAATGCTTAGTTAATTATATTTTAAAATATTCAAATATATAAATTGAATGCTGATTTAGTAAAAAAATAAAACATACAAAAAAAAAAACAATGAAATGCTTAAAGACAAGGCATGCAAACATTTTACATAGAATAAATAAAAATCTGGTTTTTAAATGCAACAAGTCAATGAGGCAACAACAAATTTTTTATTTTAAAGTTTAAAATTAACATTGGCTTGCGCACAGTGGAAGAGGGAGAAAGAGCAACGTATAATAAACAAAAAAAGAAAACACTTCACAATTGTTGCATAAAATATTTGTAAAACACTACCTTAATGACAGAAGAACAACAACTGCATTGGAAAAAGGAATGGAAACAAACTATAATATTCTCTCACTACACTAGCTACATAAAGTCTGTGTACAATAAGAAATGCATAAATATCTTAATGACAATTCTAAAAACTCAAAGTCACAGTTTTGTACATTAAAATATTTTCAATATTTTAAGAAAAAAACTATATATGAAATATGTATTAACAAATTAAGTTATTACCAACAAAATATAATCATTTCTTCTGTTTACTGCAATACATGCATTTTTGCAGTGATCTGTAAATTTTAGACAAACTGCAATTATTTTTATTACTAGAAACTATCAGTAAAAAGCTTTTCGTTTGTGAATATACGAGTAAAAAACATGACATTTTTAGCACACATTATAACCATTGCAGTGGTCATTAATATTTTGCTGGATTTGCAATTTGAGTATCAGTTAAACTTTACTGATTGTAAAAGATTTACCTGAAGACGTTGATTTGAGGTAACATTTACTTAATATGAACTTATTTATAAGGTTTTTAAAACTAATGTTTGTTATAAAGCACATGTTTATTACATTCGGAAACGAAAATTTTTTTCTAGTAATTCAGTAAATTTTACGAGAAGAGCTTACGAAGGTTGTAGCGAAAAAGAAAGTGCATTTCGTTCTGCTGATATCTAAACTTTCACAATTTATCACAAATAATAATAAGCTGAAAAGTAATAAATCGATTAGTATTTTTTTTTTTTTTTTTTTTGTTCAGTAATCAGTAAAAATTTACTGGTAATGAAAATTTAAATGCAACTTTAGTTAATTTTTTTACTGCGATTTTACTAGTACTATAAAAGTAACCATCTGTGGTAGCCTGTAGAAATAGGAACATGCCCCTCCAGCCGTGCCACCTATTGATCTTAAGGGATTTTCGTTTTTTATGTAAACAATTTGTGATTGGGTTTTGCTCAATTTTTGCTCAAAATAATTATATGGAACACGCTTACACCCTTGACCAATTCGATTTGAAAACTAACTTATCTTTAGGTTCGGACTGGTCAGTATTTAAAAGTATAATTTCTTAAATAATCGCACTTGATTTTCGTCCTGCGCAGTAAATCATGTTATTGTACTCGACTTTTTTTTCACATTATTTATTGAATCATTAAATTAATAATTTTAAATCTAACATTGTACTTTATTAAGATCGGCCAGTGCTAAACGAAGAACTAAAAGATATAATCGTCATGGTAGCTAGTTGAAATAAATAAATAAATATTAGCCCAACTATCTGAAGTCAAATCTCGCTGCATTCGTCTTTTCTGCTAGCCCGCATAATAAGTGATCGTTGCTCTATTAATGTGAAAAGGAAGGATAATAAATAATTTTAATTTAATTAAAGCATCTTTCATTACAAATTTCCACGCCTGCTTATAATATTTCCATATCATTTGGAACAATGAAGGAATTCCAATAAAAAAAGATATATGTATATATATATATATATATATATATATATATATATATATATATATATATAGAGAGAGAGAGAGAGAGAGAGAGAGAGAGAAAAACATCAAGCGAAGAAATAGGCGCTCGCCCTTATTTTCTGAGTTATGAGCTTCTCAAATTTTTTATGGAAAAGTACGATTGTGTACCATAGTTTTTAAGATATTAGTATGAATAAATCTTTTAAAAATATTTAATATATTAAGAGCCGATGATATTTTTATGTAAAATTATATATAGCAAGTTATTTTTGTTTTTCTTATTTTTTAATTGTCTGTCACCCTAATATTTGCTTAATTGATTGGAGTTACTTCACTAAACTATATTTACATATATGAAGGGTATATAAGATAGCACTCTTACTTATTTTTATTTTTTTGCAAATCCGAAAGCTTAAATTAATAAACACAAAAACTTTAATTATTTGTAGTAATTTTGTATTATTTGCTTTTATCAGCCAAGGTGCAAATGTGGACTCAGTTAAGAAAATTGTTATTTAAAGTTTTTAGTTTTTTGAAAGGCTTAAAGGTTGCAAAATATTTCTGAAACAAAATGCATGCATACAAAGAAGCTTTAAACAAAATAATTAAAAAAAATGAACTAAAGGCACAAAATCACGAAAAATTCACGGATGTCATCAATCCGCTCACTAAAACCGTAAAATTGTTTGAAAACCACTTTAGAAAAAAAAACAACAAATTGAAGTACTACAACTGTAAATACAAAAACAAGAAACAACCACAAAATGCCCAGAACAAATTAAAAAAAATTTATTTACTTAAATGCACTAACAATATATAATCTCTTTGGTACAAAAAAAAATAAATAAATAAAAAAAAAAATAACTACAACAGCAAGAAAATTGCAGTCAAAACATTAAGCTATACATGCATTTGTCTATATGAAGGTAAAAAAACAACAAAAAAACCGTGATGCAAACAGATCTCATCTGAACAAACTAAACATTCACTCGTAACCCGTTATGAAAGGGGAGAGTGTTTTTCAGTGGATATTTAACACACACTGCTAAGCAATATTAAATATATTGATAAAGTTTTAACCCTTTGGACAACGATTTCAAACTTGTAAGCAACGAATTTTGAATCCAGCAAAAAAAAAAACGATACCGGATTTATTATTATCCAGCAGATAAAGAAAAATAGCCATCAGGACTTGATGGGCTTAAAAAACCATTTGTTTTGGTTCTTATAATTCGAAACGAAGTATGTTTCCAAAAATTGTGAAGTTAGCTATAATGGCTGACAAATTTTACGTAAATTGTTTAGGACATTTCTAGGCCATTCGGCTGGTTATAACATTTTTCCTGCTTTTTAAACCGAAAATTAAAATATAAACATCTTTATCAGACACTTCTAATTAACAAGTTAGATAAATGAATTTCAAAAGGTCGGTAGCTTCTTAGGATACGAAGATTAATTTGAGAGTGATCATGATCATGATAAAGACAAAGTATACCAGATGGGGGCTGCGTAGCACATGTGACTAATTGAGTTCTCATCTTTATGACGATGACCTATAACATGAACCTGGTATAATATTTGCTCATCGCGCTGTCTAAAAAATAAAACAATAGACATAAAATATAAAGGGCGTCCCAAATAGAACGCAATTTTTAAATTTTCAATAAAACACAGATATTAAAAAAAAATCGTGAAACTTTATTATATCGTAAAGTAGACAGAATGAGGTTATGAATGGAACAATATATCGTGCAAATAGCCGCCGCGGCTTTGCTGGCACATACGCGATCTTTTAATGAAATTTTTAAAACCCTTTTAGCATAAATGCTGCGGTATTTTATTAATGCAGCGTCCCATTTCCTCTTTTGAGGCTTGAGTCGTCGTCGGCTTATTCGCGTAAACCATCGACTTCAAAAAACTCCAAAGAAAATAATCTAAAGGTGTTTAATCGATCTAGGCGGCCAATTCTGGTCTCCAAAACGCGAAATAACACGACCGCGAAATGACTGATGCAGCAATTGTATTGTTTCTCTGGCTGTATGACATGTGGCGCCGCACAGAGGAGTATTTGACTCAAAAAACTGGCCAAAATTATTAAGCGTGGTTTTTGTTTTAAAAGTTTAATTTTTTTGATAGTTTTAGCTTTAGTTTGATAAAAAAAAGGTAGTGGCAGATTATTATTGGGTAAGTGTTATTTTTGACACCCTACACCCACCAACCACCCACCCAACCCTCATTTAGAACTTTGTTTATTTTTTTTTTTTTCATTTTTAAGAGAATTTATTTTTATATATATGTTGTGTATTTTTAGAAAAAAATTATTTATTATTACGTATGCCGATCTCCCCCTCGCATTCCGCCAAAATTTCGTTTGCAACTGTACTTTATTCTAAGAGTAAGTCAAATTAAATTTAGATAGTCGAGCTATTGTAGTTGTGTAGATACAGGGAATAAAACATAGCTTTTTATGGATTTTACAATGTCTCCTTTCTCAAAATTATAATTTATCCAATATTAAATTTTTAAAATAATTGGTCTGGTAGCTTGGCTTTCTATAAGGAATAAACAACCAAATAAGCAAAAACATGTTACTTCTGATATTTATTTTATATTATTAAATACTCATCACATGAAAGAATTAAACTAATTTAAAAATTCAGAATTTTGATTGTGTCATACGTATTTCATCATGGGCATTATCATCTGTATCAGGAAGTAGTAGTTGAATAGTATCTGATAAAAAAGGTTTTTTGTGTATTGCAGCTTAAAAAAGGGTCACTGCTCAAAACCTTTTCAAGAAACTGAAGTTCTTCATAATCCAACTGCGGTAATACATCATCAAGGTATGTACATAAGCATGTTGCTGTGTGGTCGAGGAGAGATTGCAGCTTTACTTCCGCTAATGTCATTTTTTAGCAATGAGTAGCATGGATATACATTTTTGTTGGCATTGTATAATATTCATATTGGTTTTTCGTAAAATCAGCATTTATAAACAATGCTAAAACACCCTCCGCTGAAAGCTTATTAACTCGGACCTCGGAAGTTGTTAACGATCGCTTGAAAATTTTTGCTTTTCTTGGAGATCGTGTTATATCCATTATTAATTTAGCCGCATCACTATGTCCCGCTGCTCTCTGGCTCATTGATGCAGCAAATTCGATCTTCCCTGTTGTTAATTACTGACGAATTCCTTGCGTTTTTCTTAGTTTTGTACTTTCACTTGCTTCGTTAAATTCTTTTTTTGGTTGCCCTGAAGATGAACTGCCAAATACTGATATTGTCACAGTTTCTTCCAGCCATTTAGCATACCTGCTTAAATATCGATCCTCTTTTCGTTGTGCTAAATCCCAATACTATTTGAAATTTATAAATCTCCTTGGCATTCTGAAATCACACACAATTTACTAGCTAAAAACTGCAACTATTCGTCAATGATTCTAGCATTAGATTCCTGTACTATTTGGAATAACTCAAATCTTGTGTAAATTTTTTCCATGTTATAATAAGAATTTATTCTTATAATAAGAATTTTGCGCAATAAGCCATATATGTATATTTTTCAAAGTGCATTTTTCTTTTACTTAGTTAATAACCTGATACTTGGGTGCATTTTTTATATACCTGCACCGTTTTTAAATGTAATTTTGATTTGTTACCCTTTTAAATTAGGTATGTTTATATCTAACTATATTTGCAGAAGAAATAAAGTATCCTGAAGACGATGAAGTGTTATATAGACCGCATATAAACAAAAACAGTTTAATAGGTGTGTATGCGTGGGTTAACTTACAGTTAGTAAATGTGAATTTATAAAGTAAAAACTGATTTGAAAGAAATTCCTTTTTTAAGGGCAGGTAATCCATCATGTTGGTAGTTGCTAAAAGTGATTAAATAATATTTTACAGCAATAATCCGAAAAACACAAAAGTTTATGACGACAATAAAGTATAAGAAAAAGTGCCTTAAGAGCAACAATAGAAAAAAGGTAAAATTTTCAAAAAAATCACCAAAAATAATGGCGCAAACTTGCGTAAACTTTTTTTCTTTTTTCTTAAATTAGAGATTTCATATTTTATTGTGGTATATAACATTATTTGTACAACAGCTACCTTCAATTTCAAAAAGCTTTTCCTTTTTTGTTTTTGGTAAGAATTAATATATTTAAATACATAGTTTTTTTATAACTAAAATTTTAAAAACAAATATTTAAGATAATTTTTTCTTTTTAAATATTGAAAATAGCTGCTGATGAAATCTTTCAGGCAAATGTAATACCTCTATTCGTTTAGCCATAAAAAAATATCATATAAATATCTTGAAATCGAAGAAATTCAGTAAAAACGCATGCAATTTTCTTCACTTTCCTGACTTTAACAGCGTCCTACAACTACAAATCTTAACTTACACCCTTTAAATTGCACGATATGATGTAGAATTTTGTTCTCTATCGATCTGCGTAATTTTTTCTTAGGATTTCATCAAATTAATTTTTGCCTTTTTGGCCAGCTTTTTGGGTCAAATACTCCTCTGTGCGCCGTCTTGTTGAAACCACATGCCCTCCACATTTATTTTTTCAATTCTAGGCAAGAAAAAAAGTGGTTATCATTTCACGATACTGAACACCATTGAGTGTTTACGCTTGACCTGCCCGATTTTCATAAAAAAAGGTCCAATGATTCCTTCAGCTCAAAAACCACACCACACAGTGACACGTTGAGGATGCATTTGCTTCTCGTGAACCACTTGAGGATTTTCCTCACCCCAAACGCAACAATTCTGCCTATTGACGAAGCCATCAAGATGAAAATGAGCCTCGTCACTGAAGATGATTTTATCGGCAATATCAGCATTTCCATGTTGTCCCTCCAATACCCAATAAACGAACTCCCTTCGCTGTCCATGGTCTGCTGGCTTCAGTTCCTGAGTCAATTGAACTTTGTATGCATGAAGATGCAAATTTTTCGCTGCATAATAGATTTGGAGACATCAATTTGATGAGCTCGGTGTCGAGTTGAGGTGGATGGAGTTTGAGCGAGATCATCACGTACAGCTGCGACATTTTCGGTTGATCGACTGGTCGAAGGCGCGTTGTTGTCTTTACATCAGTAACAGACCCAGTTTCGGCAAATTTATCCATTAATCTCTTTACAGTTGACTCTTTTGGAGCGTTATTGTGACCCCAAATTGATTGCAATTTGCGAACTGTAGCCGAAAAACTTTCACCATTTTGGTAAAACAATTTCACAATGAGAACGTGTTGTTCATTCGTGTAGCGCTTCGTTTTTACTAACCTCGCACCTTCTACTAGCAAACAATAACAATTGTTTAAATGTCAAACAATGACACTTCGAATCGCGGCAAATTTAAAAATTGCGTTCTAGTTGGGACACCCGGTATTTAGAGGCATTATTTTTAATTGACATGTAATTGCAAAAACAATGTGATATTCTATCAAAAGAGAAATGTGTTCAGATGTACACTTTATAAGTTTCGAACAAAGAATCAAAACGTCGCCCTATCAAACTATGCTTCACCCCTGATTAACCAACCAAAATCCCACTCACTACAGACTTCAATCTATTGCTATGCAGAAACTTATATACTCTTTACTATACATGTAAATCTATTTTAGTGAAATACCTCTAATAAAAAAAATATTGGGGTCATCGGCTCTTAATGAATTAAGCATTTAAAAAAAAAATTGGTATTTCCTGAAATATCTCTTCAAAATCTTTTAAATAATACCCATATTAATATCTTAAAAAATATAGTGCACAACTGTACTTTTACAGTTTAAAAAGTTCAGAGGCCCTTAACTCGAAAAATGTGGGCGAGTGCCAATTTTCTCACTTGATATTTTCTTCTTACTTCTTCATTCTAAATCGCCCCATATATTTGTTTTTTTTTTTTTTAATTGGAGTTTCTTCACTGTTCCATATGACATGGAAAAATTAGAGGAGGCGTGGTATTCTGCCCGCTGCTTCGAAGAACATTGACCCATTTTGCTGATTTTCAATAGCAAATCTTTCGAAACTATGTCTGATCGATTGGCGTATTTATTTTTCTCTAGCTTATCTAGTGCCTTTGAAAACATCGCTCGATCGACTTCGCTATGCATAAGAACTCAGAATATATATACTTTATGGGGTCGGAAATGGATGTTATAGAAATACTCTTCTTCCACTTTTAGGGTGAAGGGCAAACAAATCAACTATAAAAATATGCTTGTCTAAGATCTTAAAAACAGATTATCAAATAAGTGAACTGCCTCCAAAAACTTCCCTGTCTAAATGGGTTAAACGATTCATTAAAATAACAAAAGCTGCGGCAACAACATTTTAACATCAAACAGTACAAACAAGAAGACTAGCATTTACTACAAAAACAAACAAACAAAAAAAAAAACTACAAATTCATTCATAAAATTGATTAAAAAAAAAAGACGAAACAATTATAAATGAATGTCGTCATGCAATCCGTGCTCAGCGCGCGAATGTGTGTGTGGAATGAATGCACTTTATGTACTTGCTGTTTTTACATCGATGATTAATTATTTATTTGAGTAGATATTTTTCCAATATTCATTTAACGATTTGTGTATTAACTTAAGTAGTGGCAATCGACTACTATAGAAAAAGTTAAATGGACAACAAATTGTAGCATTTTCTTAGTAGATTCGTTTAACATTTTTTCAATTATCTTTTCGGAAAAAAATTAAGGTTTAAAAACTCGGGTGGCTTGAATTTTCTTCTGTATGGTAACTTTTTCTTAAGTGAGTTTTTTAGTACAAGTAGATAATATATATTTTAGCCTGTATTTGGTCTATATAAATATCTCGGATTGCATCACAAAATTTTCACTTCCAATTGATCCCCATTTGTAAGACGCTAAGAAAAATCCTTATGGCCTTCCATCAATTCGATTCAAGTAGTAATAAATAAGCCGACACGAATCATAAAGGCTGATTCTTATGGTAATCATGTCACGTAAGCCTACACACAGAAAAATGATTTGTAAATAATCAGTTGATATATTCAAAATTTAACTACTACTATCACAATTTATTTCTTGTTATTAATAAATTATAATAATGACATACATTTTATTTAACAAACTAAAAAATAATATTTATTACTAAAGGTTAGCTCCAACAACTGTTTAGAAAGTTCACCTTACTAATTTATGGATTTACTCAAATTAATTCTATTAATTGAGAGAGGCAACCAAACTAATTCAGCACATTACTACTAAAAATGAATTTTAGTAGTCAGAATAATATAAATCGTTTGCTTTACTTCTTCAAAAATAATAATAATAAAAAAATTATAATAAAAACTGTAAGTGATATTTGTGTTTAAGAAATATAAAAATTTAAAGAAAATAGTGCAAAGTTCCGGTATTTGCAAATATAATGTAAAATGAAAGAAAGTAGATGGAAGAAAAAAATCGGGTAAACATAGAGTGGCGTTGTTGATTTGTATGGTTCAAATCATGAAATTTTACGTTATCTTATTTCTGTAACATATTTTTTAAATAAAAATACATACAAAAGTTGTTAAAGTTTTTTTATTCACCAAACAATAATATTTAATATCGACCGTCGAATGAAAATTTTGAAAAAGTTGTGAGTACCATATTTATTCAGTCATCATTACCGAACTCCAAATAATAGTCACAACCGCCCAAATTCGATTGGAAACAAAGTCGGTTGTCGTAACGAATCTCTTTTCTCTGTGTATAGAAGCTGAAAGTTCTAACATTTAAAATTGTTTAACCCAAACAGTAAAAAGAATCAAACAAATTATTCTAAAGTTTAAAGGTATAAAACCCGGTTATCTATTGTGAGTTCTTATTATTAGACTTGTGGTAACCAGTGTTGCCACGGCCAATAAATTTTTACAACCAATGTTTTGTTTGATTTTTTAAATAATTTTAAATATAAATAATAAAAAAAAGAACTAATTCTAATATCTATGTTCTATATATGTTAAAAAAAATTTAATGGAACTCCAAACAAAATTTTGTCTGCTTCTAAAAATTACGTAACTAAACTACACATAGAAAAAAGATTGGTAAAAATTTGCTTGATATGTTAAAAATCCAATTACTAATATCATAATTTGATTTTTATGATTAATAATTTATTATCTTGATTTATTTTTTTTTATTAGGAGCTAACAAATGATATTTTCTTTTAAATGTTAGTTGTACCACCTCTTAAAAAAGTTAACCTGACCCATTTGTGTCTTTATTAAAACTTATTCTATTAAATGGAAGACGCAACTAAACTTATTCTGCACATTAGTATTGAAAACCAAATTTAGGTAGTGAGAATCAAAAAGCTCGATTGTATATTTTAAAATCGAAAAATGTTCGACATAATAAAAATAAAATTTGTAAACTTGACACAAAAAATCAACAATATTTCGGTTGGTAAAATACATATATTTATTAGAAGTGGTGAAAAGTTCTCCAATACTGTTGAAGAGTAAGTTCAAAATTATCTAAAAAAGACATTTATAATTAAAAATAATAATGTTTAATACACTTCGTAGCGGCAACGCGTGCGGTATGGGATGGCAAGTTGAAGAAACTATGTGGAAAAGAAAAAATCAAGATGTAAAGCAAGGAGAAGACTGAATTCAATGGCTCGGATCATGAAATATAATCTTATTTCTATAATTTATTTTTAAAATAAAAGTTAGTCACCCAAGAATCATTTTTTTTAATAGTTGTGAGTGCTATATTTATTCAGTTATTACAACCGAATTCAAGATATTACACACAGCCGACAAAATTCGATTGGCAACAAATTCGGTTATTATAACGAATTTCTTTTCTCTATGTAAATTTAGGCGTGATGTTATACCCGCTGCCTCGAAGGACATGGACCAATCTTGCTAATTGTCAACAGCAAAACTATATCTTTTTTACTATATTTTACATAAATAACATTTAATTACTATGTATTTAAAGAAAATTTAAAAATTTAAGTCTATCTTTCCCTGGCGAGTTCCGAAAAAGAATTCGCAATGAATAATTCACATATAACAATAAATCATAAAAATATTTCATATCTTAATGATTAAACTCACAAAAAACAAGTAAGAGTACTATATTCGGCTATGCCGAGTCTTATATACCCTTCACCATCTATGTAAATCTAGTTAAGTGAAGTAAATCTAATCAAAAAAGCAAGTATTGGGGTGACAGAGAATTGAAAAATAAGAAAAAACTTAAGTACTGCGTATATATAATTTTACATAATGGGTTAAGCATTTTTAAAAAATTTTTGCATATCCTTAATAATCTCTTGAATAGGTTTTAAATGATACCCATATTGATATATTTAAAAAAATTTATAATTTTAGAGCCCCGTAACTCGGAAAATATGGAAGAGCGCCAGTTTTCTCACTTCATGTTTTTTTTAGAGGCAGGGGTGGTGTTTTGTCTGCTTCCTCGAAGGCCATGGATTTCGAATAGCATCTCTTTCAGCACTATATCTGATAGAGGCAAACTTGATTTCAACACTTACACGGAAGGACACACGGACATCGCTCAATCGACTTCGCTAAGCATAAGAAGTCAGAATATATATACTTTATGGGGTCGGAAATGGATATTGTAAAAATTACACATGGAATGACAAACTTAGATATACCCTTTTTCACTTTTTGTAGTGAAGGGTATAAAAAGATGGTGTATGCTATTTTTTGTTGATTTAAATGCTTATTTTTTTAGCCCGTCCCTATAAATTCGGCAGATTTATAGAAAAAACTAGTTGCAACACACAAAATAGTGGTTTTTAGACGAAGTCATCTTTTAAAAATGTATTTTGCTGTCCACTTAACTGTGATACTACCACAATGTCGTTAAATAATCATTTTAAAAAAAGTTTTTAATGTGTCAATACCCGAAGCATTCATTAAGTTCATTTTACACAAATAATTCCTGGAGAGGTAGAGCGAATGTCTTATTTAGAAGGCCACTCATTACCTCCCGAAAATGTAAGGAACAATACCTGATAGAATTACATTCAGAATTTTTGCAGGAAAAAAAAAGAATGATGTGAATCACATGATATAACATTTTTCTATATTGTTAGCGAACCGCTATTTAATCTAAAGTAAATTAAAATTTCTATTATCACTGAATATCTCTAGGTATTGTAATATATTTATCTTTCTGCATAGAAAGACCCCTGAAAACTGTTGTTTTATTTTAATATATTTCCAATTATAATTTCTACTGCTTCGTGCTCCTGCTTTTACAGTTTATTTGATTTAAGCTTCTTAGCCAAATGGATTGTAAAATTAAAACATAATTTTTTATTACAAAATTAAAAGCTTTATATTCCTACCATTCTTCTTAATTTACATTTTTAGCTCTACTGAACACAGACAACACGGTTTTTATTAAATTTTTTTTTTGTTTGTTATTTTCCCTTTTTTATTTTAATTGTTTATTTTTTCATTATGAGCTTTACATTGTATTTGTATTTCGAAATACAAAGTTATCAATGTTATGATTGTTCAAAAGGAAATACATATTAAAACAAATTCATTATTTTGCAGAAAATTATTTTATATTGATTCTCAATTCGTTGGAATATACGATTCGCTAACTAAAAGGTTCTTTATTTTCTTGCAGTAATAAATCAATCCGATTTCGAAAATAAAATGTATCTAAAATCTTCCCGTTTTGCAAAAATTTTATACTAAATGACAGCTAAAATATTAACAAAAGCTGGATGGTTGCGAGCAAATTAAATTGGAGTGATTTTCAGACATTTAAAAAATTTCACGATCGTTCATTTCTTAAACTCCCTAGAAAATTTTACTTTTAAGAATACAAATATAAACTTTTTTGTAAATAATTTTAATTTGAGTCAAAAGTCAAAAATAAAAATTAAGTCATGAATAGAGTCGAAACGACTTTTTCGCACGTTTTACCCCTTTGTTAGTAAACATCTACCTATGAAAAACTTAAGAACAAAATAATTAAATTCATGACCAAATTATTAAATAAAACCCTAGGAATCCAAAATCCTAAATTTATTTGTGTAGGTCTAATTTTAGGGCCTTTCTGACCACTGTGTATTGTATTAAGAGATTTTTTTTAACTTAAGGCGCACTATGTTGTTGTCATTTTACCGACATTAAGAGTTAATTTTGAATAAAATTGAGTATGTTTTATTTCAAGTTGTAATTCATAGGAACTAAAATATTTTGACAAGCATGACTTAATGCTACTTTTCGTTTTATTTTTCGTAACCATAATTCATTGAATAAGTGATATTTTGGCAGTGATAGAATGATGAGAACGGCAAGATATTGATATTGCCAAATTTATTAATTTTCTTCACAAAAAAATAATAATAATTTATATTGAATGGACATTATCGCTACAACAGGATCCTATATTCATGACCTACTGAAAAGATAATTTGTGGAGGCTCATAATAAATTGAAGAAGCACTAGATAAAATGTATGATGCTAAGTTAGGCTTAGAAGATTGTGCCCGTAAAAAAAGAAACGCCTCAACTCGGAGATCAATAGGGTCTGTTCTGATTCCCTTTAAATTACCAACCAAAATACACTTGAGCCGTGCTAGCCCATTACTTAGCCACCTAACTTCCCTGATGAAGCCGACCTCGATTACTCTGGTGGTTAGCCCATTATAAAATCATCCTGAACGACTCTACGGCTTTGCAAGAACGGTCAGAGACCCCAAATGTATTTAAAATCCTACAAAACTCTATTGAGTCACCAACTCTATTGAGTCATCCAGAAGCAGTGTAGTCTTTGCCTTGTCTAGGCTAAGCCAGCTTCCTAGCTTCCTACGACAGATAAATTCCTCTTACTACCCCATAGTAGTGACTATTCGGTGACATCACCGATTACAATCTTCCAGAACCAAGCACTTTTCAAATCCAATCTTGCAATTTTGCCGGCAATAACGTTACTTTTTACATTGCAATCTGACTTTTTACTGGTCCATTAGCACACCGAAAGGCTTTTTGCAATCACTTACTAGCCCTAATTTGAAACTTTGTCTCTTTAAAGTTTTAAAAACTGCTTGGCTGCCGATGAATAGAATGACCTCCTCCCCGACTAGCATGTGCCCAGACACTAGCACGGTGGTTTTTCGAATCGTAGTTACTCAGCCTGGAACACATAGCACTTATGCGGGAGCATAAAAATATGATTTTGTGTGTGTTTGTCAAGACCTGTGAACTTTGCCACGTACTCCTCCTTTAAGTGTTTTTTTATATTTATTTACAAAAAAGAGCTATAAATAATAAAAAGACTTTTAATTAAATATAATTATTTTTTTACCTTTATAATTAATTTTCTTTTCTAATTTTCTAACCAATAGGTCAGTTTTTAATTAAAAATATTATTTATTATTTCATATTCATTTTTCGCAATAGTTCGCCACACAGTTAAATGACAATGTACAGTGAAAGCTCCCGTGGGCGGACACCGACCGTCAGAACAAATTTATCCGTTGTGGAGAGGTGTCCGTCTACGGAATAATTGATTAGAAATGGTCGGCATTCACTGCTATTAAATATTCTATTATGTTTATGATATGTAAGTGAAACAAATTTGAATGCATGCTCGGAAATCGAAGGGACTGAAGAAATTGTCCGCTCAGTACAGGTGTCCGCTTGCGGGAGGTGTCCCCAAGTAGAGGTTTCACTGTACATGTTTAAATATTTGAATTTTTAGTCCCTCGGTTTTCGAATTTTTTTAACTTATTTAACAAACAAAAAAAAAAAGAAATTTGTCAACTTAAATTTGTGTTAAAAAAACTGATATTGATATTTTTGTTTCCTGTTTCCTAAAGATGCCAGCCAACCATAAGTGTGGTGAAATATTGAAAAAACAAAAATAAATAAAAAAAATAAATATAATAATAAATAATATTTTTATTTAAAAACTGACCTAGTGCTGAGAAAAGTAGAAAAGAAAATACTTTCAATTTTAAAATTTTTATCAAGTTTTCTTCTTCTCTTTAAAGGAAAAGATAATCTTGTGTTTATCATACGAAATAAAACTACAGGCCATGAGATAATAATACAAATGAAAATATAAGATTTAGCCAGTTTTTGTTTTTCAAATCAGACAATATCTTTAGCTGATTTTGTAACAAAACCAATTAATGCACCCAACAATCAAAACAGTTTCTTAATCTTGGAAAATGTTTGTGAACATGTTCTGTTCATTGGAAAATGCAGCTACTTGTACAGCTGTGAGTCATTAAATTAAAAACTACTTGTTTGATTTGCTCATATAGTCCGTTCTGTTTTTGTTATTTATTTATTATTCGTACTTGTGTCTATGGATTGGTTACCGTATGATTAAAGTGCAATTCCAGTTAATACTTGAAACGTATTTGTGCTGCGCCATTAGTGTTACTTTGTAGTCAACCTTGTTCGTATTTATGTATGTCTGTCTATTTATTTTACTATCTAATGTTTTTCACAAAAGTATCTACATTTGATTTAGCGAGTGTGTGTGTGATTAGATTGGAACTTAATTACTTAATGGAATGTCATTTAAATTCTTTATAAATACCTGCACAATATATTGTAGGAAACATTGTTCATTCATTCTTTAGAGTTAATTTTGTCCCAACCTCTATTTATGAATAAGAGTATTAGGAAATGGTTTTTTTTTTCTTTACAGCAGCAACAACAATAAAAGAAAACTGCAGCAAATGGACAATAGTTAAAAAACACAACAAAATTTCAATGTACATATTCAACACAAACTCCACCTAGTTTTTTTCCGTTTACTTAATGCGTATTATTAATTATCGAATTTGTAATTTGAGTTTATAGAATAATTCAAATTAACAAAAGATTTAGCAGATTTATTTTCACTTTTGTGTGTGGGTTTATTTGACATATCGGAACTAATCTAGATGTGATTATTACATTATTTATTTCTGGTTTTATTATTTTTCAACTTTAATTAATTATGAATGACTTGTTCATTTTTTTTTCAATAATTTGAGTTCAACAACTAATCGTATTAGAGTATGTTTATATATGTTTGTGTTTTATTGAAATTATTTTTATAAAATTTTTTGTAATTTTTAATGTAATCGAAATCCGAATGTTAATTTAAGGTGGCATCATTCAAAGGTAAGAAAGACTTTCTCCGACGGCATTGAAAAAATTGCACTGCTTAATCTCACTCACTAGATTTTTATATCACTCACGATCAAAACTCTTTACTTTTTATGCTTTTAATATTTTAATATGACCAATTGCCTTAAACAATCTTAAAGAGTGTTGGAAATTCGTTTTTTTTTAATTTAAATCAGAAATGTATAATTAAATGTCGCACATGGATCTATCACTTAAAGTATGGCATGAAGATAGGGGATGAATTATAAAAATAAGGTAAACCTAATTGTTAAGCAACCTCCAAAAACATTCCTGAAATAACGCCAGAATATGAAGTTAAATTTTTAAACAATAAAAAACTTTTATTTAATTATCTAAGTTAGCGGTAGCGAAATGGCCATCGAGACGTGCTTTGACCCTCAATAATCAATATCGGTAATTAATTTAATTGCGATAATTAACAACAAAAAAAAAATAAAAAATACCACAACGTTTTTTTTTTTTTTTTGGAAAATTTAATAATTTAATCATATTCCCATGTCTTTAATTAAACATATTATATATTTTTCTACTTAAAAGTTTATTTCTCTCGTTAAGCACAAACAATAAAACAAGCCCATCGTAAAAATGTCTTAAATTTTTGGATAATTTTAATTAAATAAAAAACATTGTATTTTGCTTAGACTGTTATTTTTTTATTCAATCATATTTTATTCTATATAAATATTAGTTTATCCCACACGTTTGTACTGTAAAGAAAATGTATGACAAACTAATTTGCTAGCAATCTGTGATGATATTTTAAAATCTATGGAATATACCATCTAACACAAGAGCTTCTCCTATTACTTGGAACTACAGTCACCTTTAAAACAAAGCATTAGTGCAATCGATTAACAATTTGACCACCTCAATAGCAACGTAATGCAGCAAGTGTTTAAAATACAAGCCGTAATGTTGCAAGCCGTCCCTAATAAACCATGAACTGGCTTAAAATATGTTTCTAAAATGCTAAAGGCTTTCGTCAACATAAAAATGAACTCGTATTCTTCCTTGGAATTAACAAATCGACATAACAACAGGAAACTCATTTAATATAAATTGATATGTTTCATAGGATAAGAAGGACCCTCTTTGTAGGACAATACGGAGGTTCAGCAATACTTATAAAACCGCAAATCAAGCACTACATTACCTGCCTGGATGAATTGCACAAAGACCTAGTATTTTCTTTGATTATTCTTCTCCAAAATTGTCTGGGACACCAGCTGATGATCACTACGATAAACATATGGAAAGGTAGTACCTATTACCAACTTACTGCCCTACTGATCGGCAAACAAATTTGTTAAAATATAAAAAATGCGTAATCACTCATTGCTCAGAATCTTTTGCTTGATAACTACAGACAATGCAGACATTTTTTATTGTTCTTCGTCAAAATAAATAGATAGCTTTCAAACATGCAACACAAACCAAAACTAACATCAGGTATAACAAAATATATTCTACTGACATCGAACGTCTCTTGGCTACAAAGAAAAAAGAAGAGCTGGGTGCCTATATGAACTTCTAACTGAGGTTGGATCAGAAAAAAATGTTTGTTCTGCGATTCGAAAGTGTTTGACAAGGCTTATTGCTCAAGTTGAAACCAAATCTTATTAAAAACAGCTATTGGCTACTACAAACTTATTTAAGTGGTTAAATATTTATTCTTAAAGAAGAAAATTTCTTAAGTTGGCCACAACCGATTGAAGATGGCATTCTGCAAGGTAGAATCCTGACACCAATGCTGTACATGTTGCGAACACCTGACGTCCAACCAGCATTCGTGTCCACATATTGGCTTTTGCTTACGTCACAGCTTTTCTTAGTAATCACGATATCTCCGAAAAAGCATTCCGCTGTTTGCAGGACATTACAACTTAATTTGATAAATGCTTCAAGATATGAAGAATTAACGTAAATAAGCAAAAAATATGCAGAGCATAAATTTTGAAAAAGGCTTCACCTAAAAAAGCTATTTAGAAGCGAAGCTGTTGCAAATAAAGTTAAAAGCAATAAAAATAAATGTCTTATTAGAAGAAATGGTACACCTAAACTAGATTGCAAACTTCTACTCTTTAACGCGACTCTAAAAACTCCATTCCAAACTTTGAAAAAGTAGCTCAAAGGTGTCAAAATAGCACTCTACGTATGATCACTGCAACCCCCAGGTACAGAAAAAACTCTATAAACATCCAAAAGAAAGCTCGATCACACCCCAACCCCCTATGCTCGACAGAGATGTAGAAAATTTGTTGCCTTGGTCATAATTCAGTTTGCAATTTCTACATATAAAGACTATTTTGTCAACCGCTGCCTGGTCTTAAAAGTAAAGTACAATTGTTAGACTTAAGATTTGAAAATTTATCGTTAGTATAATAATTTTAAAACCAAAATAAATAAAATTTGGCATGTACCCATTTTTCGTTGCTTTACAGTTTGAAAAATTGCTAAATTTCAAAGGTTTGCTGGTTGATTGGGATTATGGATGAATAAAAACGAAAAAACAAACAATAATTTTCTTTTTCTGTTAAATAATTTACTATAATTTTCAAATGATTTAAGATTCTTTCAGCTTCCATTCCTCATCGCAATTCGTAATATTAATCGTAAAAAGTCAGTTTAAAAATTATTAATGGTAATGAAAACATAATTCAGTATCATTTTAATTAAGCTGCTTGCTAGCCCTCAAGTTAATAACCCTAATAGAAAAATTTGAATCTAAATTGCTTATGTAATTAAAATATCTATATACATACATACATATGATGACCTTCCTCACTTCATATTTCCAAAACTTAATAATTTTTAAATTACCCAAAAAAAAAATTCTTAATCATACAGTCATTTCTAATTTTTTTTGTGTTAAAAATGCAGACAGTATTATTAAAGACTTAAAAAATAAATTATAATAAAATACAAATAAACGTCAACTTAGAAATTAGAAAAAATAATAAAATAACAATAAAAAGGCTCACAGAAAGTTACACATTGTAATAAAGATGACAAATAACTTAAACAACATGAACTACAGAGTGACAACAAAAATTTACGACCAAAAAGTAAAGTTCTGCATCAAATAGCAAAAAAAAAAAAAAACAAAGCATCAAACAAATAGATAGAAAGGAACGAGCAGATAAAATTAATAATTTTATTAAGTGGAGGCATAAATTTATTTACTACATTGATACAACGTGTATTACAGGCAACCATATCTACATCTTTACAAATTCCACCAACTCGAACACCCATTTATTATCCCATATAATCAAAAACATTTTATAAACAAAATTAGCAAAATAATCCAACCACATGCTTAAATACTAAATCTTTCTATTAAATGAAAACTGTTACGCATGCAGCTATAGATTTGTAAGTGTTGATAAATATTAACAAATTTTCTTTCGATGTAGACAATAAAATGTTTTATTACTGACTTATTTTGCCTTCGCCAGGCATTTTCATTCAGATAAATAAACACGATATCAAAAACAAAAAACAAAGGACTTTTACTTTTGATTTATTAATCAGTACTTGTTTTATTTTATGACGACTGAGGCAGATGAGTTACGAAACAGCAAACTTTTTCCTTAATGTAAAAATTTTTCAAATTTTGAACAAACTGAAATTGTAATGCCAATGACGAATTTGATGAATATTATCATACGTATATGTTCTAAAAAAGCTGCGTTTTCAAACCGTTTACGTTTTGAAAAACGCAAAACGTATCTCTTCATGTTCTGAATTCGCTACGATTTACTGACGCTTTTTTTTCAAGTTGTTCTCGAACAATCAAAACATATGTTTTGACATAAAAAAAAACAAAACAAATTAATCAATTCTAAACAAAAATGCCATCAGCGTTCTTACTTTCTATTTTGGCTTTAAAAAAGTTACAATCAAAAGAAATTATGTTTGTATAAATCGCCAATTCAAAAGTAAATAATCGTGATAGTTAAAAAACTCCTAAGGAAATTTCTAAGTTGCAATTTTTTTGTTAAAATCGTAAAAAAAAGTTAGCAGTTCTCATTTAAATAAAAAGAAAACACATTCTCTTCAAAGTGGAGTTTATATAAAATAAACCGAATCGCCTCGCTATACTCCAGCGGTTTAAAAGCGCCAAATTTCTAACGTTTTCAAAACGAAAACGCCAGTTTTATGCGAAACACGTTTTTCAGAACATGAACGATAAAAACGGTAACTCTCTCATGCCTTAAGAAAATAAACTAAGGACCACAATGTATTTAAAGCAAAGTAGGTTTCTGTAATCCAATCTAACTTTTTGCAAAAATTCGTTTTTTTCGTCAGCTTTTCTTTCGCAGCTATGAAATATGCAATTAATTTATTGGTTTAATAATTGTTTATACATACCGCTCATTTACGTCAAGAACATTATAACTCCAAAAATTTCATTTCGAGATAATCGTTTAAGTTTTTGACTCGTTCTCGCCATCGATAAAAATATCAGACTGCTTAAGTTTCCACTACAATTAGTAAAATGATTCATAATTAAAAAAAAACCATTTAGGAAAATCTTCATCAATTATATATTAAAGGCGAGGTCTTGGAAAAACTATATGGGATGTTCAAATTATAACATTATTGCTGTAAAAATATATCCGGTACTGTGTCGTAAACTAAAATATGTCGTTATTTGTGAAAAGAAAAACGAAGTTTCACTTGATACTTTTCATCAACACAGCCGTATTTGAAAATAATATACTATATGCAAAAAGTCGATGCATTTTAAAAATATCTTTTTTTCATATACACATTCACAAAAACAATTGTGACAATGTTTTAAAAAGCGTTATGATCTTTACGTTATGAAGCTTACTGCAGAACTCAAAATGTATTGTTCTTGTTGACAAACAAAGTTTCCAAACATCATATGAAATAACGACTTATTCTCTTAAAACGTGGAAAGTACAAAAGAAATAAAGATGAAACTTATACACAATATAAAGCAGTTCTGTATGATTAACTCCAAAATTTGAAATCTTGAGTTATGACGTTCTTGAAGGAAATGAGTGATATGTATTTATTTTTTATGTTTGTTATCGATACATATTTTTTTAGCTACAAATTCAATTTTATGAACTTTAAATATGAATTTAAAGTTCAATTTTCCAAAAATTCGATTATAGTTTGGCAATAACGGTATGCCTGTGATAACATATTGTTGAAATGACATTTTTTAAGACATTGAAAATTATTTTATTAAAATTTGCAAGCAAACATACACATTTGTAATGTCTGTTACCTAAATGCAAAAATTTCAGCTATATATAACAATGTCAACCTTGACATATTTAAGGAATTATGTCTATTAGAACTTTCAAACTGAAAAGTCATCCGTAAGAAACGTATAGTCAAAACGCACCTTCAACAAACGAGAACAAAATAATCAAAATTAGTTGCATTTGTTTGATTTATCTTCGATCTATGTAAACAAAATAAAGCCATATTTTTTCTTATAATCTCAATGATGGTTCTGATGGACAGAAAAATTGAGTGGAATGGCACCTCCAATTAAAAAGTTGTTTATCTTAAAACCTATGAGACGTTTTGTCTTCATGTGTTTCCTTGAATAGTTCGTAATTAAAAACAAAAAAGAGTGCTATATTCTGCTATGCCGAATCTTATATACCATTCACCTTATATGTATAACCAATACAGATTTCCCAGTGAATAGTTAAATCGACATAAGAAATTCTTTCCTACCTCAAAATTTTTCAGTTCAAAAAAAGGATTTTTAAATTTTCGAAAATTGTAAGTTTTGCTTAGGGTTGTTGTTTGACCATATTAAAAGAAAAGTTTGGTCATTCATTAATTTTTTAAACACAACCACCTTCAGGAAAACAAATAAAAGTTGAAACCAAGTTAGAAAGTGCCAAGTTTTCTTACCTGTTATCATGAACCACAACCACCTGGAATACAAACGAAAGCTGAAAAAAATATATAAAAAAATAAGAGGCAGGCGAACATCGCTCAAATCGAACATATATATATATATATACATATATATACTTTATGGGGTCGGAAATGTATATTGTAGAAATTACAAACGGAATGACAAACCTAGATATACCCTTTTCGACCTTTTCATTTAAAAATTGAGGAAACTAAATGAATGTACGTTTAATGCATTAATTAGGATGTATCTGAAGAACTACATTAGTCTTGAAACTTATTAGGATGTATTTAATACAAGTTGCGTAGTAACTTTTCATCAACACAGCCGTATTTGAAAATAATATACTATATGCAAAAAGTCGATGCATTTTAAAAATATCTTTTTTTCATATACACATTCACAAAAACAATTGTGACAATGTTTTAAAAAGCGTTATGATCTTTACGTTATGAAGCTTACTGCAGAACTCAAAATGTATTGTTCTTATTGACAAACAAAGTTTCCAAACATCATATGAAATAACGACTTATTCTCTTAAAACGTGGAAAGTACAAAAGAAATAAAGATGAAACTTATACACAATATAAAGCAGTTCTGTATGATTAACTCCAAAATTTGAAATCTTGAGTTATGACGTTCTTGAAGGAAATGAGTGATATGTATTTATTTTTTATGTTTGTTATCGATACATATTTTTTTAGCTACAAATTCAATTTTATGAACTTTAAATATGAATTTAAAGTTCAATTTTCCAAAAATTCGATTATAGTTTGGCAATAACGGTATGCCTGTGATAACATTTTGTTGAAATGACATTTTTTAAGACATTGAAAATTATTTTATTAAAATTTGCAAGCAAACATACACATTTGTAATGTCTGTTACCTAAATGCAAAAATTTCAGCTATATATAACAATGTCAACCTTGACATATTTAAGGAATTATGTCTATTAGAACTTTCAAACTGAAAAGTCATCCGTAAGAAACGTATAGTCAAAACGCACCTTCAACAAACGAGAACAAAATAATCAAAATTAGTTGCATTTGTTTGATTTATCTTCGATCTATGTAAACAAAATAAAGCCATATTTTTTCTTATAATCTCAATGATGGTTCTGATGGACAGAAAAATTGAGTGGAATGGCACCTCCAATTAAAAAGTTGTTTATCTTAAAACCTATGAGACGTTTTGTCTTCATGTGTTTCCTTGAATAGTTCGTAATTAAAAACAAAAAAGAGTGCTATATTCTGCTATGCCGAATCTTATATACCATTCACCTTATATGTATAACCAATACAGATTTCCCAGTGAATAGTTAAATCGACATAAGAAATTCTTTCCTACCTCAAAATTTTTCAGTTCAAAAAAAGGATTTTTAAATTTTCGAAAATTGTAAGTTTTGCTTAGGGTTGTTGTTTGACCATATTAAAAGAAAAGTTTGGTCATTCATTAATTTTTTAAACACAACCACCTTCAGGAAAACAAATAAAAGTTGAAACCAAGTTAGAAAGTGCCAAGTTTTCTTACCTGTTATCATGAACCACAACCACCTGGAATACAAACGAAAGCTGAAAAAAATATATAAAAAAATAAGAGGCAGGCGAACATCGCTCAAATCGAACATATATATATATATATACATATATATACTTTATGGGGTCGGAAATGTATATTGTAGAAATTACAAACGGAATGACAAACCTAGATATACCCTTTTCCACCTTTTCATTTAAAAATTGAGGAAACTAAATGAATGTACGTTCAATGCATTAATTAGGATGTATCTGAAGAACTACATTAGTCTTGAAACTTATTAGGATGTATTTAATACAAGTTGCGTAGTAAAATTGGTTACAGAGCTGATAATTGAAACTGATTTTCGAGTTCCAAAATTGTTTTTGCTTGGGTGGTGACAGGGTGGACAAATGGTAATTGTATTCTTTGATTCCTCATAAGTCTCATAAGTTGAAATAAATTACTCTGTTGCTTAAATTAAGTGATAAAAACGCGTACATTAAAATATTTAACACAAATAAATTAAAGTCGTATTTTAAAAATATGCCTTTAAAGTATGAAAATTGAAAAAAAAAAGTAACCAAAGCAAAATAAAACTGTAAATCTACGCACCAGGCAAAAATGAAACCAATTTTGGTTAAAAGTAATAAAAGGACACTGCTGGTTGTATGCAGGTCAGCTGCTGCAAACGCTATTTCTGCCCCTATCTACTTCTAACATAACAACCGTCAAACTAAACTTCGTTTTCGTTTTGAATTGATGTTTCTTTTTCTCTTAATAAGTAAAACGAAATGAAATGGTCTTATCGCAAGAAATTTCACTGGGGAGCTATAAATCGCCTATTATTTAGTTCAAAGCGCGTATGAAAAAGCAAACACCAACACTGGAAGTTTTATCTAAAATCAAACTGGCAAAAGTTTGTTTCTGTGCGCTTCAAATGAAACAATCAGCGAGCAAATGCTGAGGAAGTCACTGAATGTTTGTTGTTGGACAACTATAAAAACAAAACGTTCACTTCTGATTTTCATGTTAAATATTTATTATAAGTTGAATAATACAACACAGCAGTCTTTTGAATTTTGTGGTTTTTGAAAGATTTTAAAACGTATAAAAATTTTAGATCTGTGCGAATAAATAAAGGGGTTCGATAAATAAATCATTAAACAATTTTTTTTTAACAAAATCAATTTTTAATTGTTTGTGGGATGGCAATATTTGTTAACTTTTTTTTTTAAACAAACGAGGGATGTGCTAAGAATTTATGATAATGATATAATAATGATAAGTTACGCCACGTGTTATTATATGTACATACACATGTACCCTTAGAGAAAATTAGAAGCCAATTAAGGTTTTAACAACTCAAATATTTTTTTCAGATTTGTTAAAACAAGTTCAAGTAGTAAACGCTTATATCAACTTTAAAAAGATTAGGAATATCTTTTAATAAACAATAGTTTTTATATACTGCGCGCTTCGCTTTTCACTTTGTATGGGAGGTAACATATCCACTGTCCCAATTCATGCATTTATCAAAGCTCTATTCTATGTATTATTGATCTCTAGGCAAAATTTTTCACTTTGTATGGAAGGTACTACACCCACTATTCCAATGCAGATAATTTTATAACATCTATGCTCATTATTAACAGGGTTTCTAACGGCAAAAGTCGTCCCTCGTTTTTGCCTACATCTTTAGAATATGTATACATATCTTTAATTATACTTAATACCACCATTTTATTACTTTTTATTGTTATTTATATTTATATTTTTATTTATTCTATTATGTGGTTTGATTTTGAATTAAAGGTCGGGTTGCACATCATGCCTCTTTATTAAAACTGCCAAACAAACAGCCAGCTGCAACAAGCTGTCACTCTCCACTTACTTGAAAATGATCAGTTTGCAAGCAGCTGACCTGCAGGTAAGAAGTTGCTTGCAAAAATATGCGAAAGGGCTCTCCTCCTAGAAATGGAGAATTTTTATTTTATTATTATTATTACTATTCTTTTTTTTTTTTTGTCGCAGAAACACACTTTACACAAAAACTCCGTTTTAAAATTAATGGGTTCTTCATCTACAACAATAAACACTTAAGAGGTACAACATCCGAAAGCGCTGTCATTATTGTACGAAATAATATAGACACTTTCCTCTGCTAGAGTCTAGACTGCAATAACTATAAATCATACGGATTTCAGAGTTACAATTTCATCTTAGTATTGCCCGCATTTGCCATCAAATCGAGCACAAATTAGCCTGGTTTTTTTAACTCTAGGCCAAAAATTCATTACAACTTAGGACTACAATTACAAACATACCTATTGGAGCACTAGAACTGTTAGTACTACTATTTCTATTTTAATTTAACTAAATTCAGTTATGATCAGTTCGCTATACTTTAAACAACGTGACATAAATTTAAATAAAACTATGTAATTTTCGCCATTCAATGGATTATAAACTTCTTCATTTGTAAGAATTCTTTTTCCAAAATAGTGGAATCTGAACCCTGAAAGAATTGGACATCTACCTATAAAAACAATAGGGTTCTCTTGCTCATTAAAATTGCACAAAGAGCATAAATTTGAAACTTTTCCATAAGAAGAGCATGCATTTAGATTTAATAAACCACCTCTAGCTTTCAATATCAAGCTGACCATATAGGCCGAAGAAATAAAATTTTCTTTACGAAGTATCTTAACAGTTTTTCTACTTCATCGTATCTATGAAAGCCCCATATCTGAGCACCAGAAAACATTATGGATTTTGCCGCTGTGTGATTATTTTAAGTTTGTTTGAAAGTTCAATTTTTGGGTTGTGAATATAACCAAACCAAGTATGAGGGCTGCTATATATATTTCTGGCCTGGCAACACTGAGTGCTGTCAAATGCAATCTGACATTTTCATTGGAAAGTTTGTCATTTTTAAGCATAATCGTTCTCAAAACGTTTTGACGTACGACCATTATTTGTGTTGTTTACAGTGACTTGAAAAAATTAATATAGAAAAAAATGGAATTAACTCGTGAACATTTTCGTGCCTTAATTTTTCACAACTTTCGACGTAGATTATCACGACAAGAGTGCATTGATGAACTTAAATCTTTGTACGGCGATGAAGCACCACCCTATAGCACTGTGAAAAATTGGTATAATGAATTTAATCGTGGCCGAAGCTCGCTCAAAGACGAATTCCGTGAAGGTCGTCCAAAAACGGCTGTTGTGCCAGAGAACATTGATGCCGTGCGTGATCTCATAATGCAAGATATACATGCGACATACCGAGAGATAGAGACATCCTTGGACATTTCTTCCACCAGCATAAATTCGATACTGCATGAACACCTGGCCGTAAAAAAGGTTTGTTCCTGTTGGATCCTGCACAATTTGAAAGTCGCTCAAAAAAAGGGTCGTGTCGATTGGTGCAAAGAAGTGTTGCAAAAATACGATTGCGGTGCTTCAAAAGACGTTTATAAGATCGTCACAGGTGACGAATCGTGGATCTATGCGTATGAGCCCGAAACGGAAGAACAATCGACCGTGTGTGTCTCCAAAGACGAGTAAATCCAACGAAAGTTGTTCGTGGAAGCACTTCGAAGCAAATGGTCGCCTGTTTCTTCGGCAAAACTGGTCATGTGGCGACTGTTCCGCTTGAGGAACGTAGGACGGTCACTTCTGAGTGGTACACTACAATTTGTTTGCCTGAAGTCATCGGAGAAATTCGAAAAACCAACAAGAGAAGACGAATCATTGTTCACCATGACAATGCGAGCTCTCACACATCGGCTCAAACCAGAGCGGTTTTGACCGGCCAAAACGTCGAATTAATTGGTCATCCGCCGTTCAGCCCTGACTTGGCACCTAATGACTTCTTCTCGTTTCCGCACATCAAGAAAAAAATGCATGGTCAACGATTTTCGTCGCCAGAAGAAGCTGTTGAAGTGTTAAAAAAACATGTTTTAGAGGTGTCTCAATCGGAGTGGAAAAAGTGCTTCGACAACTGGTTTGAGCGCATGCAAACATGTATAAATCATGCTGGAGAATACTTTGAAAAACAATAAAACCATTTTTGATTATAAATATTCGCATTTTCACTATTAGGCCAGAAATATATAGAGCAGCCCTCGTAGAATTTATGGCCATTTTGGAAGATAAAAGTTTTCTTCAAAATGTTTCTTAAACGATAGGTTGTACGTTAAAATAATAATAACAAGATACATATATTCGTTGACCACATCGATTACAGCGTTTTACCGTACTTCCATGAAAGTTTACGACTATATCTACCACTGCTTCGGAATATCATCACTTTAGACTTATCCAGATTGACTTTAAGACCCCAATTTTTACAATAAATGTGTAAGGCATTAATCATGTCCTGCAAGCCATCAGGAGAATCAGACAGTAAGACAATGTCATCTGCATACATCAAGACTTTTACTACTCTGCCAGCAACGGTTATACCTCCCGGTAAAAAGTCCTTCCTGGTCGGTAAGGTAAACCGAAAATAAAACAGGACTAAGTTAACATCCTGTCTTACACCTTGGTAGACAGTGAATGCTTCAGAGTCTGAGCAACCGTCCCAAATCTTACTGGTAGTATTTCCATACAATTTTTGTAAAAAAGTCACAGTTTTTCTGGACAGACCTATTTGACTAAGTTTATAAAAAAGTGAGTTACGTGGGATATTATCAAAAGCCGAAGAAAAATCTACAAAAAATGCAAAAGTTTTTTTACTCTGATGAAAACCCAAATTTACAATACTGGTTAAGTTAAATAAATTGTCAATTGTCGAGTATTCCTTGCGGAAGCCCGCTCGGTATTAATTTATTATATTGTTTGAAAGTAACCAGCTGTTAATCCGATTGAGTAGTAGTCCAGTGAAAATTTTATATAAAGTGCTTAATAGGGATAAGCCTCTATAGTTTGATACAGTATTAATGTTACCCTTTTTGAATAAAGGAATTATGACAGAGCTTTGAAAACAATCGGGAATTTTTATAAAACTCATAACTTATTCTGTCTTCGCCGGGAGATTTGTTCAGTTTAGCAATTTTTAAGACCAATTTAAGTTCTCTCATCTCAAGAGGAGAGTCTAGAAAAGGGTCAATAACATTAGGAAAATTCCAAGATACTGCATTTTTAAAACCAGCTTTGAAAAAATTTTTGTATGAAAAGAGCTAGATTCGATTAATTTTTTCCTAGCGCCTTATGCATTTTATTACGAGCATTATAGCACTGCGAATCAAACCATTTATTTTTGGGGTCAAACAATTTTTTTGGTGAACAAAAACCTGTAGCAATACGAACTTTACCTGTGCATATATTTATCTCATCTAAAATTTTTATATTTGATTGTATATAACTCAAGTTAGACAGATCTTCGAGAATATTTACATAATTATCTATTCTATTTGGATACCATGGAAGTTTTAGAGGGAATTGTAAATTTTTCAACGAGATACTATTTTTCGAGCAGTAGAAAACAGCTAATGGCATGTGATCTGAATAAGGCTTACTTGAAACACGGAAGTCAGTTATAAGTTTCAATACAGAAGGCGAACAAATACAGTAATCTATCACTGAACTTCCCATAGCACCACCAAACGTATACTCGCCATTCGAATCACTCTCAATTCATAAATTTAATATAATACCTCCAGTGTTATCCAAAAATTCTAATAACTTCTTACCTTCCCGATTAGTGGTATTGTCCTTAGACACGCGTGATGTGGAGATTGAGGGGAGAATGAATGAAAATAAAATGAAAGTTGATTTAGTTGATGTTTTTCTCTTATACAATGATGTCAAATATAAATATGTTTGGTTCTTGTACCAAAAGTATTAAACGAGACTAATTATGTTGCACCTCGATTGCCACAAAAAATGTTAGTAGGTATCTTCTAATCAAATTCGTAATTTTGGTCTTTTTCTAGCTTTTTTTAATCTGTACAATGCCTTTTGTAGTTTTAAAATATGACTATTGTTTACTACTACATTATATATTCTCCATTCAAATCTATTACCTTTTGGGTTTTTTTTAATTGTTTTCTTACTTACAAAGGCATGGCTTGAACTTTGAATTCGAACACATTGAAGAAATTTTATTTTTATAGAATCTGCCGTAATTTTCGCACTGCAGCTTCCTTGGGACATTATTATTGGCCTATATATTTCCGGCAATTCTTTTAACAATAGTAACCCAACAATTCATCATCTACAACAAAACCAACTCATAACTAATAAATAAAAAGATTTAAATACTTCTTAGTTCATCATTACAGCTTTAATAACAACATAAATAAAAACTTCTTCTTTTACGGTGATTTTTAGTCAAAAATTTTGTTTTTTTTATCTGTTCTTACAACCCTCGTACATAGCTTTTAAGTTTCTATAATTTTTTTTAGCCAATTAAGATTTCAGTAAAGATAGTCTCAATATATATATTTTTTTAATTTGTTATTATAATTTCGACAATATGAGGGCGTTTACAATTACTTTGATACTCAATGTTGAAACACAATAAATGTATATTTAATGATACGAAATTTACGCAGGCAATGAAACAAAAGTAAAACATATTAATATAGATGCAAAACTAAATTATATTGCAATAAGCAACCCAATATTTTGATTAAAACTTTCAGCATTTAGTTTCATTATGAGGCCTGGACACTTTTAGTTATTTAGAATGTTCAACTTTTAGCCAGCGCACAGACTTTAAATATTGTATAGAAATTTATAGACCTTAACTTTTTTTGTATAAACAAATGTTTATGTTCTCTGTTAACAACAACCAAAACATAAGCGCAGTTCAGGAAACTGTACAGCGATTTTCTAGATTTTATTTAAACCAAAAAAAAAACTCAAAACTCAGCCCTCAAATATTTTTTCTTGCCAATAATTTCGGAGCTTTCCAAATGTTGAAATAGCAAACACAGCAATGTCTTTCATATTTGCTATGACCTTATAAATGTTGTAAATCAAGTGATATAAATTAATTGGCTTAAAATCGCCAAAACTGATGATCAGTATTGATTTTTTGAGCTGCGTTTTCATTTCACTTAAAAAGCTTTAAAATTATTAATACATACTTTTAATAAATTGGGCAAAAAATAAATACTTTTAAAGCGCCACTCATGATGTAATAAATAATTTGTGCGCAAAAAACTTCTATCTAAAAACGTCCAATTGTAAAGCAGATGTCTATTTTATGCAAAGAGAATTGGCATAAACTTTTCATGGCAAAAACATACAAAACTTGAATTACAGCCTCATCCAACTTGTCCACATGTTGGTTTCCATTTCTTTCCAAGTTTAGTAAGTCTCGGCTTCAAAAGCCTGTGTAGATCTCTTGCGAAGGGACTATAACGAAATATAAAAAACAACCAAGTAAATATATAAGTAATTTCTATATTTATGCAGAGACATTTCCCTGTTTTAATTTTTCTACATTTAAACAATATTTAGTTTAAATTTTGCATTGCGGAACTGTTGTTTTATAACTCAGCTTAGCATTTTTTCAGGACCAGATAGTAATTAATGCTATTTACTCATAAGCGTGGCTAGCGAATTTTTGGGGAAGGGACTTAAGCCGAAGAGCAAAATTATGTTACTTATAGAGAATTCCATAAGAAGAAAAATATTATTGTAAATTTCTACTGGTGTTGTAGCCGTCCCTGGCTTTTGTAAACAGTTATAGCAAAGTGACGTAACATTTTCATTTCACATATTAAATTTAGGCGTTTTCCTAAGACTATTTTATTAGGCTTTATTAAAATCAATGTGCCTTGAAGATTTCTGTATATTTGAAATATTAAAAATTGTATTATTTAACTCTTTCTAAGAAAAAAAATGTTCAAAACATTTCACTACTTGTTAAATTGCTTAATTTAGGTATTGTGTCCTTTTCATTTTCGTATGTCAGACTTTGTTCACCATGTACTTTCTTCCTCTTATCCTTCATCTACTTGTTACTCAATCATTTCGGTCTTGTGTTTCTCCATTCAATACTTTCAAAAACTTAAAGCAGAATATTTTGACATTTGTTTACATGATGTTGACAGAGTTTTTGTTTTGCGTTATTTTCCTTATGTTCTTTCGAATACATATGAATGGTTCCCAATGGGATCCCTTATGTGGAAAAATGAAAGAAAAAATAAAAATAATTACTAAATGTTTGCTGTGTTTTTGTGTAGAACATTTTTGAGTTGTTATTGTCTTCTGTCTTATTGATTCAATGGAGTTCTCATTTAATCAATTCGGCTTTTGATATAAGACTTTCTGTTTTTCTATACAAAATTTGGGTAAAATCCACTGATGAGCTATTTGAGCAGTAGTGAAATGGCCATATGGATATGCTTTCCCCGCAGTAATACATTTCATTTTTTAGTTTAGTTTAAAATAATAAATAGTTCATGCGAATATCATGAAATATTTATATTTGAAGGAATCAAGCACGAATAAAGTAAATTAACTAATCTGGTAAGTTTATATTCTGATGAAAACATTTCAGTGGTTAAAGATCTTGGGTAAGAATATAAAGACTATCTGCCATAATCATAAAATATAAAATAATTTTTAAATGCGCCATTGCCACCCACTACATTGTAATAAGCAAAAGTTAAATATAAAAATGAAAATATTAAAAAACAAGACTAAAAGAATCCATAAAAACCATACTTTTCGTTACCATTGAAACTTCATTGGCAATATTTGAAATAGTTGCAATGACAAAAAAGTTAACTAACATTTAATGCTAGTTATTATATTTCAATTACAATTGTTCAATTATAATTGACTAATGTTAATGCAATTTTAATAAAACTCTTCTATAAATAACTAAAATAAAAAAATAATTGTTTTTAAAAATAAATAAATTTTAATAATTTATCAATTTGAATTGAGATAAGAGATAAGAAATCTAAACCCCAGCTTGCAGATCTCATTACTTACACAAAAACAGAAATACGTTCCTTTAGTGTCTTATTTGTCCTGAGAGTGTTAAATAAAACATATATTTTACTAAATTTTGTAAGAAAACTGACATTTTAATATAACGCTCTGCAATATTTTATTAATTGTAATGCCTTGAAACCATTTAATCATTAGTCAATGATAATGACTTTGTCTTTTAACTAATTATCAATGAAATTTTTTAAAAGCATTACCAAAACTGAATATAAAAAAATCATTAGCATTGTTTATTATTCAATGCTAATGAAATTGACAATTATTAAGTCCATCTAAATAATTACTCTCGTGTATGATGAAAACAACAAAAGGATTTGTTCTGCATATAAATCTTAGTAAAATTCTAATAATTACAAAAACTTCGCTAAAATACATATGTATGTATATGTACGTATAACAAAAATAAAACAAAAATTGTTAACATGAAACTTTTTGAGAGATAATAAACACTTATGGATACACATACATACATACATATAAAAAACCAATGTAAGAACAAAAAACAATAAAACAAAATTTACATACAATACAATTTATATCATAAGATTTTATAGAAGAAATAAAAGTCAAAAATAAAATTTTTTCGCCCACGGAGTTGTATTTATTTTTATTTCGTGTGTTTATAAATTGGAAATTATTTTTAGGACTCTACTTTATCTCTTTTTCGGATAAAACCTTTTACTTTTAAAAATATTTTTTTTTTGTTGTCAAACTTTGCTTCTAATAAAATTAAATTCTTTTTATTAGGCTTGAGGCTATAGTTTTTTTATTTTATTTGAACAATTTAACAGGATGATTGTTTTACAAAAGGATATGTAAGTATGATGCTTTATATCGACTGCTAAACAATGCATTATGCAATTTAGTGAGAAGAAAGGAGTGAAAGGACTCACTGCCAGTCGGTTAGAAAGTTAATTTAATATGTTAAATCTTTTCATTTTCAAACTAGTGGCTTTTTATTTATTTATTTATCTATCTATTTATTCAAATGTTGTAATAACAAAAGTCATAAGGCCAAAATATATTACAATGTTTAATATAGTATAAACATACAATATAAATATATTATAAATTACAAAGTTTAGGAAATAAATTTAAAAATTATATGCGACATTAATTTAAAACAATACTTAACGAAATAGACATAAAATTGACATAGCGAGATCAATAAAAAGAAATCACTAATATTTGCGATATTAACATACAGTTCTATTTTTTGATTACAAAATTATCGAATGAAATATTATATCAACTTCTTATGATAAACCACTGACGAAAAACTAAATGATCTCAACTCCCTAGGCAAACTAATCCAATAGTAAGCAGTTGATATAAAAAAATATCTTTCAAACAGTAGATTATTTAACCTAGGAATAAAGATTTTTTCATTCCTAGAACACTATTTAAAACGTATACGGCAAGATAAGAAAGATGGTGTCAAGTTTTTAACAATGGTGTAAAAGCTCATCAAGAGTTTAACAGTTAGAAAATCAAAGAAAGAACCCTTTAGAAATCCTTGGGCATACATTGAAAGATGATCTCTGATCATGACCTGAAATAAAAATCTTATAATCTGATTTACCAAGAGTTAAATTCTGAGAATACCACTTGATGTGGTATAGGTAAACATATCCATGCAATATAAAATCCGGGACATTAGCAACGCATGTGCCACTTTACACTTAACATGAACTGACAGGTAAAATTTAAGTGAATATAGCCTTCGCAGAGTACAATCTACTTTTGAAGTTACTGTTTTTATGTGTAACTATATCACCCAATGTAACACCCAAAATTTTAACTGTACTATCACATCGTATTTCAATATTACACACAGGAACTGTAATCTCCTCAAACGATGGCGAATCGAATCTCATTACCCTTCCTCCCACTTTTAGCATTAGAATTACTTTTGCATGCTTCCGTTGAATAGGGAAAGTTGATGTGGTTCTAGCTAACTTTATTCTTACAAATTTTTTTTTCTTTAACATGCGCTTTAATCGAATAACGTAGCCATCCATATTACAACGTTCTGTGGCTCGGCTGAGACCCGAACAGCCAAAAATCCTGTTTAGCAAACATGTGTACTTAGTCTGCGATTCCGCGTATTTACCGATTTTATCTACGAGTGCCATACACCGCGTTTATTTTTCCTATACGGGCACCTTTACCAACACGGTTACACAAAAATTATTTCCCTCTTCTTATCGAGACTCCGGTAGGTTTGATCTGCTGTTATTCACTAATTTGCCTTTTCAAACAAGTCATTCACCGCGGCTCCACCTCTACCGATGCAGCCAACGCGATTGCTCATCTGTTTTCTTTTCATTCCATTCACAGCTACCACATTTCGCTGCAAGTTAAAGTAGCAACTTTTGCTGTTGTAGAATAAAAATACTTACGCTAATTTCTGAGGTTTGTAATCATTATCATTATTATTTGGGTATCTTAATCAACAGAACTGTCGCAATTGAAGTGAAAATTATTCAAAAGCCTTTGTCAAAAAACACATATACACAGCTTGCACACAATTACTTAAGAGTGTAAGAGTAGAGTTTTCGCCTATGGACGTTGAAGTAATTTTCCTAACAAGTTATTTTTGGTATCCTAACTTTTTAAATTGAAACAGTAATAGATTTTTTGTGCAAAAATTACTTGGAAAAATGTTGCAATATACTTTAGTACTAGAAATAAATTGTTAGAGGTCTATTGTTTTATTTTAAAATCTATTATTTAGGTTTTAATAATGAAACTAAAGAAGCAATTTATAGATAATGCGGAATATCAAACAAATACTCTAAAAACCTTTAGAATTACACGTAACTCTTCACCATAGGCACCCAATTATTTTGATTTACTCTAAAAAAAAACTATCTTAAATTAACCGCATAACATTTTCGTAAGATTTTTCATACATAAATTAGAATCAGTTTAAAAAGGACTGCTTATAAAACGGCAAATAATAATTTAAGGTTTTTACAATTTATAAAACGTAACGAAAATATCGCATAGAGCTGTGCACATGAAGCTTTGCAAAATTTTATGTACAATACAAATTAATGCGTACAAAAATCCAACAATTTCTTTAACAAATATTCTTAAAGTTATTTTTACAAAATTTATGTTTTAAGAAAACAGACCAAAAAATTATTGAATACTTGAAATGTGTTCTGTATTACGAAATTCGCTATTAAGTTTCTTTTTTTAAGATCAGGCCTTTTCAAATTTGTATTTTAATTAATAAAAAAAAATAAAAATAAATTTAGCTTTTCGCTTAAAAAGAAAAACAGCAAAAAAAAATGGCATAACAAAAAGAATAATACAAACTTTTAAAGTAATCCTCCCTTAAGACGTTAAAAAACACGTGTAGATTTTTTGGGGGTTTAAAGGCATGATAAACTGCTTGACTATTCGCTGAACATTTTTTATGTAACATCTATCACACAATCAAAATATCATAACAACACACTGCTGTTCTCTTTTAAGTTATTTCACATTTTCTTGCATTTCTTGTTGCTCTCTCTTCCTCCTCTTAAAAAAATAAATACAGATACTTATAGAAAAAACATTTTTACATAAAAACTATGGCCTTAACAACAACAAAATCAACAATGCTGTATCTATAAAGAACTGAAAAACTTTTAATATAAAGAAGTGAATTAAAGACAATTTGGACATAAATATGTTTGAGTATTTATCTGTCTGTGTCATATCCTCACGTGACGTCTCAAGCTCGTGTTTCAACCCCTCATTCAAAAAAAGGAAAATACTAGAATATTTCTCATTGAAACACTCATACCCAAACACACCCATATAAAATATTAAAATACAAAAAAAATGAAACATTCCTTAGCAACAAGCAACAATAAAAACAACATCCAAGAAAAGCTTTACTACATACTACTACTCTTTAGTATATAAGTATGTATTACAACTTTTCTGTGTACTCCATATTGCGCCAGCCGCATGCACAGCCACGTAAAATTGAACTTACATATTTCTATAGTATTAGCAATACATACATACATAATTGTTGTAGCAGTAGTAGATAGTAGTATTGCTGTTTTATTTTTGGTTTTACTACTTTGTATGAAATTTTACTATATTCAATGTGATGCCCACATCTCTCCGCACTCTATAGCGGTTTAAAATGTCTTTTGTGTTGTAGTCATAGTCACTCATTGTCGTCATCGTAGTTCAACTACAATCACATATCCATATGCTTAATGACACCAACAGTAGACCGGCTTGATGCAAATAAATTGAAAGCAAGAAATAGTACTGTGAATACATCTGGTTACGTATCTGAAAATCGAATGTATCATTTTCTTATGAATTGGAAGTTTTTCAACAGAACAGATCCAAGAACCCGGATTGGCTGAAAGATCATTTCATAAACACATTCTATTGTAGACGAATCAGCATCCAACTAAAGAACTACAATTCGTCTTATCGCAATAGATGTTATAAACTTATTGTACGGGAGATGAAAACTGATCAGAAAGGTAAAACCTTATCAGGGGGCTAATACTCGCATTCGTGATCGAAATAAAACTTGTATCGAAATTAAGTTCGATACGAAACGAATCGAATTTTTAGTTCATTGTTATAAAGAACCCAAATAAATATGCTTTGCAACACTAAATAAAATGGAGAAAATTGTTGACAAGGAATATACATATGTATGTCTATAAAAAGTACCAAGATTTTCAACAAGTGAAAAAGCAGTAAAGCAGTTAAATTAAGAATGGATTTGCATTTTTTTCGTCATCTTCTGATTCTGACGAGATTGAAAATATTACCGTCATTAGAAAAAGAATACGAAATGTAACTGATCCCTTAAGTTTGACAAACAATGAGTAAGTAAATACATATGTATATGTTTTAATAAAGGTATATTATGTTAAATAAGTTTTGTTTGAAGTTCAAAAAACATTTCAGGCTCACAAAAGAAGCATTTAAATGTGCACTTGGAGAATTTGAGTTTGAGGGGTTTGAGAAAGTTTCTACAGCGGTTCCACCAAAAATTCAATTGGCAGCAATTCTTTCGCTTTTGGCGTTTAAAGGCTTTCAATATTAATAATTAATAATATTAAAATAGCTTTGATTAATAATTAAATAATATTTTGAGCCATATATTAATACCTACGAGTACATATATTAAAAATAAACTATTAAAAAATTCATATTTATTAAAAAAAAAAAAAATTAAAGCCTCTAAAAGTTTTATGTATAAAGGAATTTAGGTCAAAAATTGCTATTTTTAATTTTTATCGCATTTCGATACACATATTAAGTAATCCAACTCCTTTCTTCGTATTTGCAACTCCATTTCTTTAATATGTGTGTTTAGGTATTGCTCCCCTTCCTTAATTTTTAGGCTTTTCTTTTTTATTTCAATTAACTAAATATTTAGTTCAACATACTTTTGTTTTAATTCGAGGTCTTGTTTTCTTATAAAGAAATATAATCTTTTTAGCATCTCTTTCTGGTAGTTCTCGGTAGTCATCATATTTGTTTTAGCAAACTAGTTTTTGTTTCCGTTTTCTTTACGGTAGTTTTTTATATGTCATATATTATTTTTCTTTTTTCTGGCACTGATTCTTCTAAATCATCATCTTCTGTACAAGAGGAGTGGTTGCTGTTCATACCGTAAGACGAAGAAGTGCATGGCAAGTCATTACTGGGATCTTCAGGCGCTGTTACACTAAATTCATCACCTTAAGGTTTGACTTTGCCACTGTTTGTGTTTTAAAACTGATCCAAAGCTTTGCACTGCCTTCAGACTTTTAACAGCGACTTCTATGCCAGCAGCAGCCAAGATTTGTTCCGTTACTTGACTGACAGTTTTTTCTTCATACGGGCCACCACCAGTTCTTTTCTTCGAAGATTCATTTTTTCTTTAAAAAAAACAAAATTCATAAATTTTTAACTTACATTTTCTTTTCTGCTCGAATGATACCTTGCTAACGAGTTTATACTCGCAAGGGTTCATTCGTAATGTAGCTGGTTATAGAATGCCATCATGAGAAATTCCGATACTCGATATCGAATAGGAGAATACTAAAAGTAAGAAAATTTGCAGGTTCGAATATAATTTCGCTCGTAAACGGAACCGAGTTGTGTACTAAGTTGCTATTTTAGAGGTATTTACCAGTCTTTTCCATTAAATGAAAATCATTACCAATTTTTTTTAAGAGATTTTATTTAGTTATTTTGCTTTTCCTTGTTTTTATGTGCTTACTTATTTTTAGAAAAAATTTAATTTATGAAGTTAAAAATTAAATTAATTATACTCGTAGTCCATCAATTTATAGGTTTTTAAAAACTTATAGATTTCATTTAGAAAATTCATGCTTTTTTGGTTGAAGTTTCTTTACTAAACTAGATTTACATAGATGGTGAAAGGTATGTAAGATTTGTCATAGCCGAATATAGCACTCTTGCTTGTTTTTTTTTTTTGCGATTTTTTTTTTAAACTTCAGATCTTGCTGGTTTGCTCATGGTTTTTGCACAGGTAAATACGAGTAAGAAACCTTCTTATATTCATTAAATATTTTGGCTTGTAATAATTGAATGTAGATATTTTTTATAAAATCATGTTGTTACCTGTACAAAAACCCTGTACAATTGTTGTTTTTGCTAAATCTGACCTACTAGTATAAGAGCTACTCCAAAAGAAAGGTTATTACATTTTACGAAAGAAGCAATTTCTTTCATGCTTTTAGCTATACTTATACCTCTTCAGCGTCAGATTCGGAAGAGGTGTTTGAAGAATCAGACAAAGAAAGACCATGCACTCATCATTATCTTATTGCGAAGGATAAGTTGTTCTATATAAATTAGTCGTTATTATTTTAAATAAAATTTAAGTTTATAAGTTAGTACTATGAATAAATAAATTATTTTCAGATAAGTAAAGTACTATTAAGGAACAAATAACAAAAATAATTTTTTTAATAATATTCTTGTGAGGCGGGGATGGTAAGGCATTGAAATGCTTAATAATGAATATTTTTAGGAAATTAACAAAAAAAATCTCACAGGGACGTTTTTGTGGATGTGATTGGATGGATACTTCCCTCCCGGTTTTGAGGCGTAAGTAATATATTTTATTTAGTAGTAACATTCTTTTTACAAGTAAAATTTATTTCACTTTAAGTTTTTGAACATTCTTTGGCTAAAGGCTGTAATTAAAAAAAAAACTTGTATTTTTCAGAGGTACGATTAGTTCTTCTAGGGGCCACGTTTTTCTCCTTGGTCCGTTTTTTCTTGTTTTCTAGCTTTAACAGCCCATGACTAAAACATATTTTCCTGCCAAGTTTAATTAATCTAGGGGCACTCAGTAAATCTTTAGAGCCAAAAAAAAAACAATAATTTCCGGCTAAATTGGCAAAATACCCCCATGTGGGACGGCGGGTTACGTTTTTAATCTTTGGGTACGAAACCCTATAAAGGATAAACAACATGCACAATTTTTGCTGTAATTGACCATAACAATTTTAGTGGGCATCGTTTCCGGACTTTTCCGTTTTATTGAAAGTCCCCATTTTTAGTTGGTCACACTTAAATTTCAAAAAACATTATTATAACATCAACACTGCTTCTGTACGTATTGAAAATGCACGCGTATTCTTCATACCCTAATTTCCAACCGGCTTTTTAGATCCCAAAACCCTGCCCTAACAAATATTAAGTGAGAAAACTGATGAGAAGAAGAGGCGGTGTAAAACATCGCAACGTTCGTAGTTTAACGAATGGATACATATAAAACCATTAACATTGATGTCATTTTTAAAATTCCTTGCCAAAAAAGCTTTTTCTCTAAAACTAAAATTACTTTGTTTCACACAGACAGAAGTATTCATCTCCTCCTCCTGTATTTCTTTGTTGTTGTTGTTTGTTTGGATGATATTCTGCAAGTGAAAACATATAACGATACAAAGATGAAATTAAACTATAGTATGTAAATAGACAAACTAACTCCCCTTGTACAGACAGTTACGGACAAAAAAAATATGTCCACTTAATGCACTTGTATATGAAACTGATAAGTCGTTTTCTAAAACAAAAATAGACTTATTAACAAAAGAGGTGAACCAATATAAATTTATTATAAAAATCAATTTGCGCATTTATATCTTGCAAAATATTATTTATTTCTGTTTTGGCAATAATTTTTAAAACAATTAGTCGATATAGACCACACTTTCGTTAACTTGGGTAACTGTATTTTAACTTGGTGTTGTTATATCAAATGATCGTTTTGAAACAAAAAACACTTCTAAAAACTTATTGTCAGGAATTTTGAAAATTATGTGTATGCATTTCTAGTGACCCTGCTTTTCGTCCACAACAGTGCGTACAATTCGCACTGGTTCCTCTCAAAAGAGACAACTCAAAATTAAAAAATTACAATTATGACATTGTAAGGAAATAAGAGTAAGAAATATACAATGGTAGTTGTATTTGTACTTTTTCAGGGATTATCAACTCAAAATATTATTCTTTAGTTGACTTACAGTGCGTCGATATGACTACTGCGCATCGATTAATTTGTATTTTATCTCTGTGTGTAATATAATCTTTTTACATTTTTGCATATTTACCTTAACTCTCTATTTTTTACCCACTTTTCTAACTATTATATGGTCTTGCAAATATCTAGGTGCTACATTGGGGCTGCCTTGAATGCCAAGAATAGCTGTGTCGTTACGAAAAGTCAATGTGTGGAGAGTGACACATTATATGTGTCACATCATCAAGCTTCAATTGCCTGAGGCGAACTTAAAATGAACCTTCGACCAGTTATGTAGATTTTTAGCAACTTATATCAGCTTTGGAACAAGTTTTGTTTCAATCTGAATTATAATCTTTTAAATCGTACCTTATAAAATGCTTGAGAATATTCAAAGAAAAGTGCTGAACAATATTTTTTACCTCGAATGATTTTTTTTTTGCCTATTTACTAGCCTGTGTGTTTGTTCTATGTGTGTAATGCTTTCTTCTGGATATTAATTTATCGAATAGAATACATCCTTTTTGACTTTTTAATAATAATTTTCAAATAGTTTTAACTAATTTGATAAAAGATTAATAGATCTACATGGTGCTACCTTTGCGCGATCGTTTCCTATTTTCGGTAAGCAATGAGAACCAAAATTCAACAGAGCAGTATTCAAGACGCAAGCTGGCATTAAAAAAAAAAAAAAAATTTGACCGATATTTGCGGCAGCATTATGAGAATTTTGTTACCGATTTAGTCAACTCCTTTGTTTTTCAGTCAGCAACAGCCTTTTGATATCTCGAGGATTAAACCTAAACCAGACTACTGATTTAACGTTTATGCCGTAGCGATTAATAAGTTTGGGATGAAAACCTTTTAAATGCAATCACCAGTTTCTCTGAAACGGGATCCTAGAGATTTGTAGAAGTAACTAAATTTCAGACTTACATATATATTTTATTTATTTATATTTTATTTATTTCTTGTATTTGATTTTGATTTTCTTCTTCAATATCTTTTTTGTACCGTATACTTGAATCGAAAACTTTGTCCTATCCTAGAAGAGCTTTGAGGTAGACACTTTATGGTTATGAAATGCTCTTCGCTGATAGCTGTGTAAAAAGGGTTCCGAGTTTTTTTTTCATCCTTCACCCAAATGAGACAGAAATTGATGGTGTTATTTTTAATTCATCACGATGAAACACTATTTTGTAATCGAAAAAAAAATTAACAACATCCCACATTTAATATATATTTTTTTTGTTGCTTTAATAATAGATTATTTTATTTTTGTGTTCTATACATGATTAACCACATGTGGGAAGTCTACTCGCGTTAAAATCAACTTGGCCAAGACACTAGATGAATCTAGATCTATCAGACATACATAGCTTCGATAATTTTGCTATTGAAAATAACCAAATCCGTTTGTATTCCTGTACGTTTCTGTCGATGAATTCAATATAAATTTATTTTCTTTGCTGGAACTCTTCTCTATATTCGGACACTCGCCTTGTCTGAATATATTATTCCGGTTAAACTTGCTAGGTCTTAACCCATTAAGAACCGATTGCAGTTTTAAAACTAAAAGAAAATTATATAAATGCAGCACCAACTTTTTTTTATATTTTAATTATATCTCACCCCAATAATTGCTTTTTTAATTGGAGTTACTAAACTAAACTAGATGTACATAGATGAAGAAGGTTACATAAGATTCGGCATAGCCGCATATAGCCCTCTTACTTACTTACTTACACTCTTTTAAGAAAAATCCCTTTTATTTAAAAGAGCAGCATATGCATTTAAAATAGTGCTACTGAAACTCCAGTATGAATTGGAAGCTTACTAAAATTTACTGAAAAGTATGTGTGGCTTATAATAAAATGTAAGAAAACTTGGTAGACTTACTAAGCTGGTTTCAACTTTCGTTTGTATTACTGCAGGTGGTTGTGTTTAACAAATTGATAAATAACCAACCATTTCATTTACTGTGGTGGGACAACAACCCTAAACAAAACTTACAATTTTTGAAAAAAAAATTTTTCAACAGAAAAATTTTATGGTAGAAAGAATTTTTTAAGCTGATTTTTATTTAAACTATTAAATGGAAAATCTGCAGTATAGCACATGTGATTATATATATATATATATATATATATATATATATATATATATATATATATAGTGAATGGTAAATAAGATTCGGCGTAGCCGAAAACTAAAAACACAAAGTAGTTCATTTGTTTACTTTTCTACGTTTTTAACTAAAAATTAAAAAATAAAAAAAAAAAAAAAAAAAAAAACCAGACATCAAAACGCCACACAAAGAGAGGTCCGTAAATGGTTAAAAGCAGTATAAACAAATCTTTAAATACGAACAACGGCTAGCAGCCGCTTAAACAAGATCTATTAGCCGGCTAAAACGAATTGTAAAGATAAACAAAAACTCAGGGATTTTGTTTTTTACTAATCAAGCATTCAACCACATGCGTGAGAACAAATAGAACAACCAGCCGAACTACTCTTTTTCAGTAGAAATTTTTAATTATGAATGAAGTCAATCACCATATCTTAATAGACGTTTATATGATTGTTCTTATATATGTATGTATGTATATGTATTAAAATATTGCCCAAAAAGAAACATATGTAAATATATTTTTTCCAAGAAATTTACTACAATATGAATTTCATAAATTTGAGGTTTAAATTTCTTTTTGAATGTACTTTTGGTGTAGGCGACTACCTTCTTCCCTTCTTTGTGTGGCCATAGCAATTGATAAAATCCGTTTTGTTTTTTGCACTTTTCTCATTTTTATAAGCTGGCTTACCAAAACTGTTTTTTGGTTTTGTGAATTAAAAACAATTGTTTTTATGAAATACAAATTTTTGATCGCAAAAACTTGAACAAACTATGCATAAAAACAATAAATCTTAACACTTACAGATAGATCTTTATTTAAACATTTTATTAATTTATCATTTTAAAGTGCAAAAGTTGTAAAACTTTATGTTTGAGATTTAAAGTCACCTAACACACCAGCTAGCAGATCTTAGATCCATAGTGTCTTATTATTTGCTGGGAAAGTTGATACATATATATTTTACCAAATTTTTGTGATCAAAATGTCATTTTAAAATAATGCTATACTTTTGATTATTATGTATATTTAGTGTACAACGACAAGGAATACATTTATTAATGATAATGATTTGAAAGCATAGTCAATGAAACCTTTTCATTAAAAAGCATTGCCATACATGCAAAGAAAAAACATGGTTGAGGTAACCATAATCTAATAGCAACATATTATAATTGTATTATATGGTTCTTAAAAAAATAGTATTATTACATGTTGTTGTCTAGGATAACAATAACATGGTGAAATCTAAAAATAATTATGTTAAAATATAAACAGTAAATGGTTAAATTAAAACATCATAATGTGGTTGAAAATGTCATGTTATATAATTGAATTATAATATAGTGTCGTAAGTGAAAACATTTCCTTTATTAGTTTTTGTTTAATTTATTACTGATTAGTTATTAAAGTTATTGAAAAACATAGATTCACAAAAAAGCAATTATTTGTTTATTTTATATGAGTAATAATTAAAAGGATTTTAACACATAGGCTATAAAAATCATAACTTCAAAAATATAATTTATAATCCTAAATAACGGCATCTTGTCCTTAGACATTTCTACGTGAACATCCATTTATGGAGTGAATGTTATATTCTCATATTGAAGATTTTCGGTACGTAATGGTAATTCGGAACTGACTTCACATATATCCAAGATTTCTAATGTGTTAATCTGGCGTCTACGGTGATATATTTTGTTACGTAATAGCAATTATTGATAATTGTGCTTAAAACACAAAAATAAAGATTAACATACTAACATGCATATACATAAGTACGTATATTTCAACTATTTTTGAAATATTTTGCTTACCTTTTTATTTGTTTTCATATTTTGTATATTACTTTTAATTGTTTATTTTGTGAAATTTTTTTGTTTTATTTTTTCTTCATTTTCTATAACAATAAAAACAAGTTTAACTTTAAGCTGAAAAAAAGTTACTTATTAAAAATAATAATATTATATTATTTTTAATAAGTCATAAGACTTTCATTGTGGTTCAATTTTTTTTACGTAAAACCAATCATGTTGTATTTTTTATGCAGAGTAACCATATAATGGTTAAATATCAACAAAAATGTGTTTGTTATAATTTTCGATTTTTACACCACTAAGATTACTAAAACACTCTTACAAACGAAAAACACCCACAGACGGTCACACTTACCTATCCAATAATAAAAGACCCAAATATTAAACTATTTACCCCAATAAACAGGAAAAATACCAGGCAATCTACCTGCATAATACCATTTAAACCGACAAAAATTACCTAAACCCACCACCTTTTATTCTTAACACTATCTATTCTTAACACTATCTCTTCAGTTTTAACAAATACGTGGCTTGAAAATGATGTTATCACATCGAAAGCGCTCGCCGAACATCCAAAGTACACAGCCAGTGACGACGGTTATTATCGAAAATTATAACAACAGTTTAATATATACTGGCGGAATCAACCCAATTAATTTAATACCAAAATGTGTTTATCGTGACAACCAAATTTTTTCTTTGCGTGTAAGTAAAAATAATGATAATGCTAAAAAATCCTTAGCACTACTTATCATTTAATGGTAATGAAATCGTCAATTAATTAGTCTGTCTAATTAATTACTCCCATGCATATTATTTAAAGTATGGGAACACAAAATCTAACAAAATAAAAACTCAAAGCATTTTGATTGTTTGAATAATAACTCAGCAAAAAGAAATAATAATTAAACTCTTTATTTTGTTTGTGTTTTGAGGAGGTTTCACAAGTTTAAATAAATTTCGCGAAAATAAATTTTGGAATTTTTCTTGCAAGAAAAAGAAGAAGAAATTCATTCTCTCAAAACCGCTCTCATTTACCAAAAATCCTATGGGATCCCAATACTATTATATAGATACATATGTATATAGGGTCCGCCAAATAACTTTTTTGAAAATGCTATAAAAAACGCATTGGATGGTCAGTTCGCTCCAACTTCTGAACCAATTGGACTTTATATGGCGTCATACCAAGGTCTTCATGAAAAATTCGTCTCAATGATGTCTCCGAAATGTTCAATTGTTGAGAACATGGGGCTTCACGCACACTTTCTGCCACAGCAGCAATACTCTCGGGTGTACACACTGCTTTTGGCTTTTTTTTTTACAACATAACAAACATACGGAGCTGACGGCGCTTCTCTTCCAAATCCGTTCGCAATTTTTGCACACTTTCTGCAACATTACCATGATTTTCAAAGTAATGTCGCAATATTTCCCAGCGTTGTTCAAGCGTTCAGCGGAAGGATAAACCTAATTATCTGTCAAATCAGACATGAGCTAAGTGTTACTATTCACAAAATAAGCACTAGTTGAAAAAAACGGTAGATGGCGGACCCTGTACATAATAAGACACAACATGTGTTTGTTTGTCTGTCGAAAAGCCATAGCTGGTTAAACCAGTAGACTGATCTGCCTTGAATTTTCGAAGTTTGCTACTAGATATCTGGATGGAAATAAGGTTACATATTTTTATCTTTCTGAAATTGCAAATGGGCGTGGTACATTCAAAGCAAATACTATAATAATATAAAACAACTACAGTCTTAAAATTCTTATTACTGTGAGTAAACAAACAAAAAAATGGCTGGATTGGAAGAGTATATGTGGTACCATTGTTTCTATTGCGGTAGCTATGCTCACCGGGAGTAACTAGTAACAATTTAAAATCCAAAACTTAAATTTAGTTTCACGTAAAAAAACATCGAAAATAATTTTTGTAAAAAACAGACTTCAAAACACACAGAAGTAAGACCACATCCATACATAAAATTATACCGCCTCTAAAGGCACTCTTCAATTTAGTACTTTAAATATTTGTATATGTTTTTATAACGGACATAGAAGTACACATTCTGTGTTTGACTACATATATCGGTTAAAAAGATAATGTCATAACACTTAAACTACTCCTTTTAATTTTAAGTTTCTTAATTATACCCTCCACAACAAAAAGTGGAAAAAGGGTATATTTAAGTTTGCCATTCCGTTTGTAATTTCTAAAATATCCATTTACGACCCATATTCTATAAAGTAAATATATTCTGAGAGCTTATATACAGCAGAGTCGATTGACCGACGTGCTTCTGTCGTTCTGTGTTCGAGCTAGAATCAAATTTGCCAAGGTATAGCTTCGAAAATTTTGCTATTTAAAATCAGAAAGAACGCTTTATGTCCTTCGAGGCAGTGGGTAAAACACTACTCGTTTTTCTAATTTTTCCATATCATTTGGAAGAAATGAACTTTTCACTAAAATAGATTAACAAATATGGTGAAGGGTATATAAGAGTCGGCGTAGCAGAATGTAGCACTCTTACTTGTTTTTTATTCAATTTAACAAAAATTGTGACAATTCGTTCCAAAATGTCGCCCTAATGCATTGTTTGTTGTAATGAATTAGCATTGCAAACACGTTATAATAAATATGGCTGTGGCAGTGTAGTTTGGCATTTCCAGCGACGGCGGAAATTATTGTATTTGCAAAAACTATAACCAGGTAAATGATCTCGCCATGTATAGATACCAACTACCTGTTCATAAAAAATGAAATACTTTAGAGATGTGTTTTATGACAAATTTTCCATACAAATTTGTGGTCCTAAAATACATTTCATATCTATTTTAATATTTTATGAATATGGCAGTAAAACTGAAAATTATTACTAAATTTTTTCTTAACATAAATGTTTTAACAGACTCAGTCCAGTAAAAATGAATTCACCTTTCATATATGTACATATGTATATACATACGAGTACATACCTGCTTGCCTTGCTAGATATGTATGTACATATGTATGTAATATTGTCAATTTTTTGCAAATTTTTCTTTTATCAAAACAAAAGCATTCCTAATCAGTCTCTATTAATATGCCGGCCGCTGTATATAAGTGTTTTGTTTAACTTTCTTTATCGAATTTAATCGGTAAGCTCCATGGCGGTTCTTCAATTTTAGATACCCTGTTTATTTCTATTGTTGGCGCCAAAAATTACGCAGATTCCTTACGATGTTATTTCATCCTTACATAAGTCTGTAGCAAATGTATCACATACGTCCAATTGTATATTCTTAAGTATGTATCCAAACATATGTTTATACATGTGTAAATATGTATGTACGTGTTTTTGCTCAAAAGACAGCAGAATATGTATGTATGTATGTACCTGTACATTTATACATACAGTGCCGGCACAAAAAATGGCACTGTTATTAGTTATATGATTTTTTTTTAGTAAGAGTACAGTATTTTGTAGACGGATAAGATAAAAATCGTTTTGTAATCTGCAAAAGTTCTGCGTTCATATTCTAGAAGATTTCCGAATGTAGAATACGAACCAGGAGTTTCATCCAAGACTATAAGCATTAAGCTTTAATCATAGTATTGCGTGTATGCTCTTCATATTGCAAAGTGGGACCGATGCATTTTATGTTGACAGACGCACAAATGTGGTGCTACTTTATATAGAAACAAGTAAGAGTGCTATGTTCGGCTCTGCCGAATCTTATATAGCCTTCACCATCTATTTAAATCTAGTTTAGGATGTAACTCCAATCAAAAAAGTAAATAATGAGGTGACAGAGAATTAAAAGTTAACAAACAAAAAAGTTGGTACTGCATTTATATATATATATATTTTTTTTCAATTTTTAAAAACCCAAAACATACAAGCAAAATAATGCTTATCAGTGGTTTATAGGTTATAATATAAACATCATGGAATAGTCTGTATAGTCGTCTGACCTAAGCCCAATAGAGAATATTTGGGCTGACGTAAAGAAAAGCGTCTTTAACTCAAAACCTACTAACAGCAAGCAACTTAGGCATATAGTTAAGAAGTCATAAAAGAGAGTTCCCAACATAAACTTCGTTGCCTCCACGCCAAGGCGCTGCTTCTTTGTAAATACCAACAAAAGCCATGCAATAACATAGTTATTAATATATAGCTTTACATGCTTTAATCTTTCAGCCCAATCAATAATATTCTCAGTGAATTTCTTTCCTACGGGAAAAATTTTTCTCGAGAAAAGATTCCTCCAATTATGAGTTCCGTGGGGAAAAAACGATACAAAAGTGGCATTATCGTAATTTAGGGAGATATTTTGTTTATTTACATGTTATTTTTATTTTATAATTCATAATACTTTTTCCCCGAATTTTTTTCACCTTTCGCAGTCAATCAAAAGGGGAAAAATTTATAATGGGAGAAAATGGAAAAGTAAAAATACTCGCACTGATGTGGCATTAATGTGTTTCTTATTTAAATTACGTGTTTCTGAAATAATTACATATACTTAGGTATTGCTGAAGAATAATTAAAACTAAGCATAATGCTATTTCTTTACCGCAGCTGTATGTAGGAATATATGTACATACCTACTAAATATCAGCAAACACATTTTCAGAGATAAGTATCTATGTTGGTTGCTTTTTTGAATTCGCTGCCTTTTAGTGCTATACAACATCATATAAATGAACATTCTTACAAACGTATGTAGGTATGTACCTATATTCTTAATTAATTTATACATATATATGGCTGCATATATATTCATATATATATGTATCTATGTACTCTTATACTAAACCGCAAAATTACAATAAAAATATTTACCGACCCCCGCCCCACTCTGTAAGCACAACTAACCTTTGCTGATTTTGCTCTTAAGAACACAACTCACACGTTTTCTTTTCGGAAAAAAACCAACAAAACATAAAGAAATAAATAAACCAAACGAAAACTAAGAATGAGTATTTCTTCGAAATAGTAGACACACCAACACAAACATAAGCTTTTTTTGCAACCAATACTACAACAAAAAGATGTATACAAATGTATCTTTGTTTTCGTCGTTCTGTTTGCTTTTAATATTTTGTTTTGTTACTCTCCTTCTATTCATATTTACTTTTTTTCATTTTTTACCGGCGTGGCTCATTCTCTCTTTCTCTATATACTTGAATCACTTACGTACATATACAAATAAAATTTTGGGGGTCTCTGGAGAACAGTTTCTATGATCCAAGTCTCTTTTTTAATTTGCAAATACCATGTTTTTTTCTGTAGTGCTGTGTGCGATTTTGTTGTTTTAACTGTACTTTTTTCGTTTTACCAAATTGTAGACATTAAAAGCTTTTGTAGTTTGTTGTCGTCTCTTATTATTTCTTCCTCATTTTTTTGTGTCAGTATCGGTGCTCTGTAAAAGGGTGTTTCCCGGCGTTGATGTCATGCCAAATATACATTTGTTTATTTTCATATTAATGGTTTTCTCATTTTGTGTTCTCACATGGTGTTTAGTTGAGTAAGTTTAAAGTCTCTTGAGTAATTTCTACTAAATGAAATTAGTTGTTAACTCAAAGAGTATTTAATCGTTGCAAAAAAAGTACTCTTCAAGTGTCACCGTAGCACAGAAATTTTAACGGTTTTTTTTAATCATACGTTACTTTATTTGTCAGGAAGAATTATCTAAACCCAACAAACACACTTTTCAATGTTATTGTGATGTTATGTAGTAATTTGATATGAAATGTTTGCAAACGATAAGCTCTTTTTAAATTACAAATAAAAAAAATAAAAATATGTAATAATAAATATGCCTATATGTATAAGTAAGTATGTACATATGTTTATTTATACAGTATCATGAATTTTTTTAAAGTTCTATTTAATTCTATTTTTTCTGTCATTAAATCTGTATTTTTCTTCATCAAAAGTTTTTTACCTTGATATTTGTATTTTTTTACTAATTTTTAAAGGAATTTTATTTTGCAACTCCGGATTTGTATTGTAAATATCAAAAATATTATTATTATTATGTATTAAAAATATCAAAAAATATCAAAAAATTTCAAATTTTTTTTTAATTTCTCATTCGCTTGTAAATTGTAAAATTGTTTCTGAGGGTGTTTGTCGACCCTAAGCTTTTATTTTACAATTCTACAAGTGTACAAGTGCAAATGTATGACTTGTATACTTGTAGTTTGTACAATTCACTTGTAGCCACAAATTGTATTTTTATGAAACACAATTATTCACAAGTTCACAATTTTGCAGGCAAAAACACTTGTAATTGTGAACTTATAGCTTAGTGAAATACGCCCCAGATTCAAATGATTATTGTAAATAGTCCTGGTCCGCTGTTTGAAAATACAAATACCCTATTTTTCCAGAAAACAAATATCTACCCGTGTATAAATTTAATTATAATCGGTTCATTCGCAAACCTGCAAAGATATTTATAATATATACTAGATAATTATACCCGGCGTTTCCTCGGTCTAATTTGAAGCGTTTTTAGGTTTTGTACAGTATATCATAGCCTTGCCTACTATGGTGCTCTGGCTCGTTAGAAATCTATCAAATCAGTCTTTTGGATATATATATATATTTCAAATATCTTCAAAATTTGATTTTGTTAAGATCGCTTAAGATTCATTTAAGAAAACGTTTGTAAAAAAACTTTTTTCTAAAAAAGATTTTGAGAAATTAAATAAATGAATTAAAGCCGGAATAATTTCGATTTATTCTTTATTTATTTAATTATTTTTTTAAACAAAAAGCGGAGCACACGGTAATGCAAATTCAAAAAAATGTTTTTCTATTAAAAAACTCCAACCATAAAGATTTGCTCTAGCACTTCGTATAACTGTTGGCCACTAACAAGGAGCCATACAGCCACTTGTAATTGTGAACTTAGAGCTTAGTGAAATACGCCCCAGATTCAAATGATTATTGTAAATAGTCCTGGTCCGCTGTTTGAAAATACAAATACCCTATTTTTCCAGAAAACAAATATCTACCCGTGTATAAATTTAATTATAATCGGTTCATTCGCAAACTTGCAAAGATATTTATAATATATACTAGATTATTATACCCGGCGTTTCCTCGGTCTAATTTGAAGCGTTTTTAGGTTTTGTACAGTATATTATAGCCTTGCCTGCTACTCGTATGGTACCCTGGCTCGTTATAAATCTATCAAATCAGTCTTTTGGATATATATATTTTAAATATCCTCAAAATCTGATTTTGTTAAGATCGCTTAAGATTCATTTAAGAAAACGTTTGTAAAAAAACTTTTTTCTAAAAAAGATTTTTAGAAATTAAATAAATGAATTAAAGCCGGAATAATTTCGATTTATTCTTTATTTATTTAATTATTTTTTTAAACAAAAAGCGGAGCACACGGTAATGCAAATTCAAAAAAATGTTTTTCTATTAAAAAACTCCAACCATAAAGATTTGCTCTAGCACTCCGTATAACTGTTGGCCACTAACAAGGAGCCATACAGCCAAGTTACGAATTAATGATTCTATAGCACTGTAAGTAAAAGCCAATATAATCATAGTGTACCCAGGCTATAGATCGATAATTTTAATGAAATTAATACATAAAGATGATTTAAACTAAATCTTACGCATAGCGGAGTCCTTTGAGCGATGTCCGCCTGTCCGTCAGTCCGCCCGTGTTAGTAATGAAATCAAGTTTGTCGAGGCAAACATGATTTCACACAAAAACAAATATGTCAATCGATCAGATATAGTGTCGAAAGAGGCATTCTTACTTGTTTAATGTATCTTTTATAAATGAACTCTTATTTTTATTAAGAACTTTTTTAGATTGTTACAAACTTACTTACATATATGCCTTTTATATATTGGCGATATTCGACAAACCATTTGTCGAAAAGTTTAACTCTGGATAAATGCCTTTAAATTGCAAAAATATTAAGTCGTGTTACTTATCGTTAGAACAGCAGCCGCTTTATTAAGTGAATATCGAATTGTCTTTCAAAAATAAAGGACTCATGTTCGAACTACTTATAAGATTAAAATGACGCACTTTAAAACTCAAAAAATAAACCGCTTAAAATTTGGGAAAACAAAAATCATATGAATATTTTTTAAATCAATGTATTTTGTAAGATTTTTTTATTAGATCAAAGAAGAATGAATTATGATGGTCCTGAAAATTTTAGGAAGAAATATCAGCGGTAGGTTGTTATTAGCTGTAGTGTGTTTCGTTCACAAGAAACTGCAATTTCTATGTTTCCTTTAACTGAAACCCGTTTCTTGCAATTTCGGTTACTTTATCACTTTTTTTGTACATAGCACGAACGAATACCAACAACGCGTAAAAATCTTATTAAGAATTATTAGTTTTTTATACAATAAAGAGAAGAAAACTACCTAAGATTATGTACCCTTTGCACTTTTGTTAAAAGTTTTTGTTTTTTTTTTCTTACTTTACAATTCCTTATGATTATTATTGAAATAAAGACGTTGAAAAATGATTTAATTATTATTATTTTATTTGAATTATAATTCTTTTCACAAATGGTAATGAAATTAAAGCAGATCTATAGTCGCCAAACTCCTCAGCTAGCAGATCTTGTATCGTACACAAAAACAAAAATATATTCCTATTTTGTCCTTTTTTCCTTACAAAATATTTATAATAAAAATGTGATAAAATAATATTTTATTATACTTTATGGTGTTTATTCACTGTACAAAGACAAGGCGTAACGGTTAGTAGGGGTAATGCTTTTAAATCATATAATCATTAGTCACTGATAATGACTTTGTTTTTTAACTAATTGTCATTTAAATTCAAACTGGAAATTAATTTATCCATCTTAGTAATTACTCCCATGTATATATATTTTTTAAAGTAGCAGCAACTATTTTACATATCTTCCTCTGGCTCGACCTAAAAGTTTTAATTATTAGATGCGAGACTTATGAATGATTATTATAAATGTTGAAGAATCAATGAATAATTAAAATGAAATAATTTTATATGACAAATAATTCTCCTCTAAGCACTTTCCAATCTCTCTGCAATTCTAGAAGTAAAAAGTTGTTTACACGACTGCGTTGTTTCTTTAGATAAAAAAATATCTTCAGTAATATTCATCCAAAAAATAAGAGTAAGAAATCAGGTCGGGAATAAAATAAAATACAAGCAGTAATAGAATGAAAAAAGATCAACAAATTAACATCGTTATTTACCTGTGTGCAAATTCAGAGAATCAATTTTATGTCTTCCACTTGAATACCAGCATTAAAAAACTTTTCAGTATATTTGCACCACTAAACATTAAACGTTTCGGCAGTCTACCAAAACAATCTAAGCAATTTTACACTAAACTCAACACTGCTTTAGGCAAATCCAAGTTTACTACAGCAGTATTCCACTTAACACTAATACAATTTATGAATTGTGAAGTGTTTTATAAATTTTTTATAGGATGCTGTTTTGTTGAATGAATTGAAAAGTTTGTTAAAAAGTTTTTCATGATCACGTTTTGCCCTTAAAGCATCTCTTTGTGTGTAGTACGTTATTTATTTATTTTTATTTTTCGTAAGCTTTTATTTGCCATTTATTTTATTTGCAAATCATTTAAACTCACAGTCTTTTATATGGCAAGAAAGACAATAACAAAGCAGATTGTTAAGTAATGTTCTGTCGATGCCCCAATTGTACAAAAGCAAAAAATACCTAAAATAAAAGTGCCGACTTTTGTTTTCTTCTTATAAATATTTCATATAATTACGATTTATCGTAAAAATATAATCGGGTTCAAGATCACCATTTTTTATAACAGATATCAATGTTTTCATGAGTGTTCTTATAAACCAGGTAAAAAAAAAATTTTTTTTTCCATTGTGCAGAACTAGTTAGATGTTAAACAGACTTTCTAACACCTTTATTGCTTATTGGAAAGGTATCAAATTTATGGTATGTCTTTTACACTACAATTTAAGAGAAAATGTTATTTTTCAAAAAATGATATGCACTACTGCAAGGAAAGCATATCCAAATGGTCATTTCGCTACTGCTTTTATATCTCATCAGTGGATATGCTTTCTCCGCAGTTATACATTTTATTTTTTGTTTTAAATAATAAATATTTCATGAGAATATCAATAATTTACTTTAATTGTGCTTGATTCCTTCAAATATCAATATTTCATGATGTTCTCATGAAACTTTAAAAACGCTAGAAACCGCTAACTAGTCGAAAAAAAAGATTTGGCATAGCCGAAAATAGCACTCTTATTTTTTTTTAATACTTTTTTAAATACTAACTGCCGTATTCATGTTCATCTCTAGTTAAGATTTTTATTGAGGTTTCTATTAAGTTTACCAATTTTTTTTGGAACCTTGTAATCGTAGAAGTAGCAACAAAGTAATTATAAAGAGGCAAATAAAAAAAGTGAGGAATTGACATATTTAACGGTTTAAATAGCATTGGTTTGCAATCGATTTCTGAGCTTTGATTTAGCATGCATAATAATCGCAAGGCAAACTCAGCTAGCTCTTTGAAAATTTTAATTCCAGCTGCATTTTTATATTCAAAAACTTCGTACCAAAAATATGTAGTATCTTGTAGATTATTCCATTTTAAAGCATTTATATTATTAAGCGGATTTTAAATTGTTTCGATTTTTTTCGTGCTGTAACCCAGTTGTTCCAAATATTAAGAGGCATCCCCTCTTTTTTTTTATAAATACGATATTTACTGATAATTTATGAGTTTTTTCTAAAATGTCCCAATTTTCTGGTAAATTGAAATGACAGTTTCCATTAGTTAAAAAAGGTTTTATTGGCCCAATTAAAATATATTTCATTAAATTAAACAACGGGATTTTTTATTATATTAATTAATTTTTCAAATAAAATCGTTTTTTCGTGCTATTTTCTATTATCCCGATTAATTATTTAAATTACCAATATTGGTTATTGAGAATCAAAGCACGTCTCGACGGCCATTTCGTTACCGCTTACTTAACTCTTCAGGAAACTTCTGACAAACATTTTAAATAAACTAAAAAATTTTTGTCCAAACAATAAGGCAAAGACAAAAATCAAAGCTTGAGCAAAAACAACAATAACCAACAGTAATTCTATTTTTTAGAAAATAGCACGAAAAAAAGATTTTATTTGGAAAATTAATTAATAAAATATATTTCGTTATTTACCTTTGGATTAATTGTTTCAACAGTTACAAAAAAAAAAAAACCAAGGCAAGTGTAGCTTACTTTGTAACTAAAAAAACTTATTGTAGCTTAAAAAACGCTAAAAACCCGCCAACTAAAATTTTCCCAGCTAAAAAATCCACTTAGCGGTTTTTTTTTTTCTTACTTCCCGCTTTTAATAGCAAAAACCACTAGATCTAGCGGGATAACCGCCGTTTTGGCAACACGGATTTTACCCAAATTTTATAAAGAAAACCTCAGGGTCCTATATCGAAAGCCAAATTGATTAAATGAGAACTCCATTGAATCAACAAGACAAAAAGACCATAAAAACTCAAGATATAATGAAATAATAAAAATAAAAATTGTAAACAACTTTTACAAATGAGCAACGTGCACATACAAATATTTTAACAAGAAAATTTTTTACGAACGAATTAATAAAGGTGAAGAGAAATCACCAGCTGATAATTTTTTTGATGTATACAAATAATAAAGCAGAGTTACCGGGCACATGTAACAAAACAGAGTTGTCAAAAATTGACTTGTGGAGGGACATTCAAAATTGTTTTATTCTTAACGTTTAACTCAAACATTATCTTTCCCACACTCCGTCTTAACACTATTAAGTTCATCACAAGCTATGTGTGTACGTATGTACAAGAAAAATGATTTATGTACTGTCTTCTTAAAGTTTTTAAATTTTCCAAACTTTCATAATTTGTTTAATAAAAGTTTTTTTACTTCAATATAAATTCTCGGAAAGTATAGTTTGTACACAAATAAAATTAAAAACTAATTACTTTTAATTATTAAGTAATTATTTTCGTGAAGACGGAAAAGTCCTGAGAGTACTGAACAATCAAAGTATTGCGTTTAGTGAATTCTTATCTTACATCTCCAATTTCTCTTAGAAATTAAAAATGTTATAAAGGTTGTCAATATAAAGTGACTAAAAGTGACACAAATTTGAAATCAATAACAAAAGAAATGAACATAACATATAAAACTTTTAATTTATTGTCGCATACGCTGTAAAAGAAAATCAAAATAAAATTTTGAAACCGGAAATCATAACAAACTAAAAGTTATCTTATCCACCTACATTCCTTGAAGTATTTATGTTTGTAGAGTCACCTCAAAATTACAAGTTCGTACACACACACTCAGTCATAATCTAAAGTAAAGCAGCAACTTCAATCTTTCAAAACTGTGTCAAACTGGGCACATTCAGCCAACCGTGTAAACATTAATAAAATTATTTTTTAAGCAACAACAACTCATTCGCAGTCTTAGGCAAGTTGACACGATGCAAATTTTAAGGGTCAGATTAGTTATCAATTTATAAACAAAACAAAAAACATAATAATAATAATAATAATAATAATAATTTTGTCTGGCAAATTTTTATTACTATTTGAACACTTCTAAACTGTTGCACCGTTTACTAATTAAAAATTTTTAGTAATTGTTGCTTACTATTACGAGAACGTATTCACATATACGAAAGACTATCCCGGAGAAATTGAAAAAACAGAGTCTATATATAAGATAGGAAAATTATGTTGCAAGTTTGTGCTAGTAAAATTTTTACTAGCAAGAACTTATCAAACAGCTATTTTTACTTTCGGTTACAAATTTATTTGCCTAAAAATATCAGATTAAAGAAATTTTTGTAGCACTGAAGAAAAAAATTTAAAGAATAGAAAAATAATAGACCCCATAGGGCCAAAAATAAATAAAAATTAATGCTTTTCCAAGCTCTATTGCAATAAATTCATTAACAACAACTTAAATTAAATCTAATAAATTTTGTTGCTTTTCTTAGAGATTTAATGCTTGTGTCCGCTAAAATGGGAGGATGTTTAATTTGTAGTTGCTTAGTCATAAAAGAAAACTTAACTTTATTTAAAAAGTTATTCGCATATTCGATGGAGATGAAGCACGCATTACTGTCAATAGGAGAATTATTGGAGGAAAAAGTAAAATAGAAAAATAAGGATATAAAACAGTTTAGATTGCAACATACACGGCAAATACCACGCATTGCTACAAATACAGATCTTTTAAATATTCTCTTTTTAAGGACAGATCTTTTATTTCAGAAGCCCGAAACTTAAAAACAAGTAGTTTAAGTCCAAGAGTTTTAAATTTGCTTAATATTTGATGTATGAGCTGATTTTTTTGAAAGTGGTTTAATTCTATTTTTTTTTTTTTTTTTTTTTTTGAGATATTTAAGGGTTTGCATTTGAATCTATTTAGAAATATTGGCCAACTTTAATGTATTCCAACGATGTTTGTTACACTATACATCTTTTAATTTTTATTTTTAAATAATAATTACTAAAATTATTTAAAAATAAAAGCAATTTTTTTAGCTCCCAATGGACTTATACCACTTTCAAAAATAGAAGCAAATTTAAGTTCATATTTTTATAGTTATAAGCTTTACTAAAACAAATTTTAGAATAGAATGTTCTGAGGAATTGTTACGACTTTTGGACTATATTGATTTTAAATAAATTTGTTTACAACACTTAAACGTAAATATTCCCTGAAAATATGAAAAAATATGAACTCTTCAAAAATTAACAGCTTAAGAATATTGTAAAGAAGAATAAATTTAATTCTGTTTATATAAAATTTTAGAAGTTATATTAAGTACATACATACAAAAGCCAGGGAAATAAAATTGCACATATTTATTAGACGAAGGACATAAATAATTTCATGCCCAAAGGGATTTTGAAATCTTGAATTTTTGACGTGACAACAAAAGGTATGAATTTATTCATATACAGTTATAATATAACACGAAATATATTTTCTCAATCTTAAATTCTAATCCAGAAAAAGCATTATGAAAGCCGAATTGGTAAAAATATATCTAAAAGTAAGTTCTTGTTAACCAACTTGTCGGGTTATTAATCGAATTTTACTTTTCTACTAAATTATATATTGATAAACTATTAGCTCAATTCACAAGCTTGTGCATATCGGATTGCAACTTTATGCAGATACAATATATCCTATTAATTCTGAACGATCTCTTTGGGTAAGTTTGCAACGCTTCTTGCAAAACACCACGAAATTCACAGCTGATTCAAAAATAGAATAATGCTTGCGTTTTCTAAATTAAAACATCTCTAGGAAAAGCTTTAAAAAACAATTAGTTGATTCTTTAATAGACTTGGTTCACTGACTGTCAGCTGCCGGTTTACAATCAAGTGTTGTATATTAAAACAAGAGCTGCAAATACATTACTGTATGCTTTCTTGGTATAGAGTAAAAATATACTACACGATTTTGCAAATGCTATGATGCCTAAATTTAAATTTGCAAAGGTCCTTAAAAGCTTTACAACGAAATAATAATGCCACCTGCTACCCACTAAAGCATTTGCGTACTGAAAATTTTTCTAAAACTTCAAATACATATTCAGTTTATCATACTATGTTCGTCCAGTGTGCAACTTATAGAAAGACGAAGCTAAAGCTGTTACTTGCAAATTTGTTTTCTTCGATTACAATAGCGACAAATTTTTTCCCCGTCTGAAAATACCTTTAAATTTGCACACTGACAGTTAAACAAGCACTTTCGTTTCATTCATTCTTTCTATTGCTCATTTATGTATTGAGTGTTTAAGCAACAGCTTTTTTATACCCTTCACCACAAAAAGTGAAAGAAAGGTATAAGTAAGTTTGTCGTTCCGTTCGTAATTTTTACAATATCCATTTCCGACCCCATAAGGTATATATACCGAGTTATTATTCATAGCGAAGTCGATTAAGCGATGTCCGTCTGTCCGTTAGTGTTAGCGTTGAAATCAAGTTAGCCAAGGCACTAGATCAGCTAGATAAAATTTTAATACGCCAATCGATCGATACCTCTAATTGTTCCATATTATTTTGAACAATTCCAATAAAAAAAAAAATATATATATATATATATATATATATATATATATATATATATATATATATATATATATAAGGCGATAGAGAACTAAAAAGTAAAAAAACAACATTAAGTAAAAACGTGAACGTTTTCAATTTTTTTTAATATCAGTAAGTGTGTCATTTAAAAGTTTTTGAAAAGATTTTTAAGGAAATACTTAAATTTTTCTTTAAATGCAGAGCACAGTAAGAGCCGATGATCTTTTTATGTAAAATAATGTATATAATGCTCAATCTTATGTTTTTTATTGTTTAAGTCAGTCACCCCAATGTTTACTTTTTTGATTGGAGTTACTTCATTAAACTAGATTTACATATGTAATGAAGGGTATATAAAATTCGGCATAGCCGAATATAGCAACTTAGTTGTTGCGAATGTTGTTGAATTTCCATTAATTGTTTGTAGCAACCAAAGTTGACTTTACAGCCGCAATTGAAAATGCAAGTGAACAATGAAAACTGTAATCGTAAAGCAAGTAAGTGAGCAGCAATAATTGGTTGTTGCTCATGTGTTTGATTTGTGGATGTAATTATAAGATTTTTTGTCTTTTTTAATTGTTTTAAAATATTTTTTTTAACATTTTGAAGTTAATAAATTCCACACAATTTAGTTTTTTATGCATTTTAATTCCAATACAATTATTATTTTCATGAATGAAACTGAAGTTGGAAAAAAATATACTTGTAAACTGTACACCAATTAAATGTACATTTTTAACAACAAATACAAATACATAATAAGTTTGACGTGTGTATATGGCCTTGTTAGATTTTTAGAATATTTTTTCATTTTATTTTTCTTCGACTTCGTATTCATCAGCATTAAAAATCTTCATCATTCAATTAAACTTAATAATAGTTACCCTATTTAAAACTATTTTAAGTTAAAATGTATTATTTATAGAAAACTTAAAAAAAATGTTAATTGAAAAATACATTGAGAAATAAGAGTTTGATCTTCGTTTTCAATTCTCGATCCGTTTTCAATTATTTTTAGCATTCTTTTTTTATTAGTTAATTTTCTCAGAATGGTGAGAATACAGAGTGGTAAATTTGATTTAAAGTAATATTATTTTAAAACTTATTTAGCTTTGTAATTACCGTCTATTATTTGTTTGACTTTGCAAATATTTTAAAATAAAATTCTGTTTATTTATCAAATATTTTGAAGCTATTTAAAGATTTTTAATTGTATTTATTTCTTGTAGATTTCCAAGAAAATAAATAAAAAATGTTGTGCTTTTAACTGACTCAGTTTCAATACGTATCGTGATACTTAAAGTTTTATCTTGAAGCATAAATCTTTTTCTCGTTCTCAAACACTTTTTGTTGTAGTTGCTACTTTTTTAAAGTTACGTCATTTCCGCTGGTACTGAATATCAAATCTAAACGACAAACATAGAACATAGAACATTCAACAAATATCAGTCGTAACACAAATTAATAACACAAATATCTTTACATAAACAAAGATATGAATACTAAAACAAATATAAGGCAAAATATGCCAAATTATTGACATTTAAATTTTTTAAATACGAGTGCGCGCAAAAATGTTCTTAAAATAGAGGTATATTTTTTAACAAAATTTTGATTAAAAACACTTTTTCGATTGTAGATTCAGATCAGTTAACAATGGTTAATTTTTATTACTGTACAAAATATAATTTATTTTAGACCTAAAGAATGGGACTTTAAGTCTTTTTTTAATTACGTTTCAGTATAACGTGAACTATATATTATCCACGCCTTTTGGGAGAAGATTTACAAGGCAAAAAACAAATGAACAGTTTTTTATTAAACATGTTAAACCTGCATGATAAATTTTTTTTTTTTTTTGAAAAATAGTGTAGTTTTATGAAAATAAGCTGGTAAATAATTGATTTTTTTCAGTTATTCTTTTCTTAGAGTTGTTTTTATTCCACTTAACACAAAATCTATTTCATCGCTATCTTTCCGTTGGCAACGCTCTTTACTAAACTTGAAGAAATCGCTAAATAATTCTAAACAAGCAACACTATCTGGAAGTTTTTGATGGGTTTAGTTTAAGTTGTTAATTTGTGTTTAAGGGCCATTATTACAACTTGCCGTTAGGTAGGCATTTGTCTGCCCGATAAATAGTTTTGCATTATTAAAGCTTCCACTTTGTATTATATTCGGCAATGCCGCGTATTATATATCTTTCGCCATATATACAACCACATGTACCACATTGCAGATTTCCCATTGAATAGTTCAAAAATTAAATCGGTTCAAATAAAATTCTTCCCTTCCTTCAAGTTTTCTAGTCGAAAAAGTCTTTTTTTCAAAAATCGTAAGTTTTGCTCAGGGTTGTTGTCCTAGGTGAAAAGCTCACCAGTTTTCTTACCATTTTTGTTTTAATTTTAATCATAAACATCTCAATAAAAACGAAAGTTAAAACAAGTACAAGTCATCTATGTAAATCTAGTTTAGTAAAGTAACTCCAATCAAAAAAGCAAACATTGTGGTGACAAAGAATTAAAAAATAAAAATATATAAAAATTAACATAAAATTTCCATCTTCTCTTAATGGGTTAAGCATTTTTTAAAAATTTTAATAAAAAAAATTTATTATTTGGAATCTTTTTTATAATAATTTACTCTAATTGTGCTTGATTCCTTTAAATATTTCATGATATTGTCATGAAATATTTATTTTTTAAACTAAACTAATAAATGAAATGTATTACTGCGGGGAAAGCATATCCATATGGCCATTTCGCTACTGCTCATATATAGCTCATCAGTGGATTCTACCCAAATTTTGTGAGCAAAACCTCAGAGTCTTATACTTAAAGCCAAATTGATTAAATGAGAACTCCATTGAATCAATAAGGCAAAAAGCCATAAAAAAACTCAAAAAATTAAAAAAAAAAAACACAGTAACCATTGAGTAAATATTTTTATTTTTTCTTTCATTTTTCTACATAAGGGTTGCCATTGGAAACCATTCATTTGCATTTGAAAGATTTAATGAAAAAATAAAAATAAAAATTGTAAACAATTTTTATAAATAAGCAACGTGCACACACAAATACTTTAATAAGAAAATTTATTATTTGGAATCTTTTTTATAATAATTTACTTTAATTGTGCTTGATTCTAGTAGCGAAATGGCCATATGGATATGCTTTCCCCGCAGTAATACATTTCATTTATTAGTTTAGTTTAAAAATAAATATTTCATGAGAATATCATGAAATATTTATATTTGAAGGAATCAAGCACAATTAAATTAAATTATTTTTTAAAAACTTTACTTCATTACAAATCTCTTCAAAAGCTTTAAAGTGATACCCATATTGATATTTAAAAAAAAATTAAATTTCAAATTTTTCACTTAATGTTTTTTTCTTATACGTTAATTCTCTATCGCCCCACATATTTATTTTTGATTGGAGTTACTTTATTAATGACATGAACAAATTAGATAATGCTGATTCCCAATAGCACCTCTTTTGACACTATATCTGATCGATTGATGGACATCGCTCAATCGACTTCGCTATGCATAAGAAGTCAGAATATATATATATATACTTTTTGGGGTCAGAGATGGAGATTGTAGAAATTTCATACGGAATGACAAACTTAGATATACCCTTTTCCGCCTGTGGTGGAGGGTATAAAAAAATAAAGTATAATAGTGCTGCCACAATGTCTTATGCAATACCAGACTTTAGAAAAGTAACATGATTCCCATAATACAATAATGGTCCTGTTCGTAAATGCATCACTGCACTGCATGTGATGGGCAGTACGTTAGTAAATGAAAAAAGTGGCAGCACTGGAAATGTTATCTGTGCATAAATGCGCAAATAAAGGTAAAAATATAAATTTTGATAAGTTTTTTATTTCTTTTTGTTTAATATTTGTTATTTTTATTATTTTTACACAAATTTTTATAATTTTTATATCATGTAGTTTACAAATTCAGTTTATTATTAAGTTTTCCATTATTACAGTATTTCTTCGTACGCAACAGCTGATTAGCAGTGGCAGTGCAGAATAATTACATTATGCACCGCAGTGATGCATTTACGTTTGTAAAATAATTACAATATATTTATAGTACGCAAATTTTTACAATAACAATCCATAAAAACGTTATTGATTGTTTTCGAGCTACAATGCAAAATGAAAGGTCTACAGGTTCAACTTTCTTTTTGTTTGTCAAATCACACGTAAGTATGAATGACGTATAGGTTAAAGTCAGTAAAAAGTGTCTGCAAAATAAAATAACATTTTGGTGTTTATGCCTCTTAACTCTGATCCTGACAGTAAATATATACTGGTGCACAAAATTATCTTAACTTTCTACAGCCAGCGCTGGTAATGCTATCGCGATAAATAAATAGTATTATTATGTTTTTTAGAATATTTTGGAGAAATGTTTGAAGTGGTATTGTTTTGAAAAAGTAGAATAATTGAAAGAAAGATAGAGGACAGATCGATAGAAGATGATAGTTGGGCCTTAATGTTGATAATATTGTTTTTTTTTTAATAAGTATCTATTTAAAATTTCAATGCACAAGTCAACTTTTAGATAAATTTGAATTTATTAATTTTTTGTATGGCCATTCTAATTATGAGAAGTCATAAATATTTGCTGCTATAAATTGTTCATACACAATGAAAGGAGATAATGTGAGAACTGGCTGTAAAAGATTGGTGGTACGTCGATTTCAATGCTTATGCCTACCAGGAGTTCAAAAGAAATTTGATCAAATAAATAATGGTAATTGAGTCGCTAAAAATAACATGAAAATAATAATTTTAACTGATTGATTTTATAAGATATTATTTACAGGACAATTAAAATTTTTTTTATAACTCTACCCGGCAGGTTACCAAATAATAAATGCCCGAATTAATGATACACCTCAAAGGCTTTAGTGGAAATCTTACTAATAATTCCAGCACTAATAGACTGCAATTCTGCTAACTAGACTGGCACAGAAATAGCTTAATTCTCATAAAATCTAACTTAAGCGACTTAACGGTAGATAATTATAAAAATAAAAAACGGTTATTGAAAAAAAACGAAAATAGCAAAATCAAAAAAGCACATATAGTTAGCTGCGAATTTATAGCCAATTTTGATTTGTTAATTTATTATCAGACTGCCCTCATATAAGTTAATATCTGTATGTAGATATTTGCAACAACAATTACTTTAAATGCTTGAGTAAAAACGATAATTTTAAACGCGTGTACATGTGTATTTATATTTACACAAGTATGTACACAAAGATTTTTGTTTAAATGGACATTTATAAATATATTTTTTTTTTCAAATAAGTTTTGAAATCTTAAATCTATCAGTGATACTTAATTGAGTGCACTTTTTCACATAGTGGAGACGCATTTATTAGTTTGATTTCTGTTGTGTTCGATCAATTATAATGTCTTTTCTTTTTAGTCGAATGTAACTACGATCGTTTAGTAAGTTGTGCGCTAGGGAATTGGGATGTGTTACAAGCTTTTTTAAGATGGCGTAGCTCAGCTTACTTAATTTTATTCTTCAGGGTAGTACTCAACGTGTAACAAGGCTTAGAACGGCATTAAAACTGTACAAAATTATTCTAACTACCACGTGCCGTAGCTGTGTTAGTATTTTTCTGTATTTAAATCAGCAATTTTCTTTTCAAACTCTATAAGGTGAAATATAAATGAGACTTCTGCTTCAAAATTTACAGATCGTAATCCGGTTGTATCAGTTGAGATATTCAGGGCAAAAACCATTTAAAGTCTTCAACAAATAAATAACCTTTTTTAGTGTTCGATGTTCGCAAAGGAGGACTACACACGACCGGTCTTTTAAGAGGTTTGCATGTAAGAATAATTTAGGTCCTTCCTCCAGCTATTTTTTTAAGGATGCTGTTGTTTTAGAATCTAAAACGTAGATTATAGAAATTACCTTAATATTTTAACAAAATACCAACTGAAATGCTCTAGCAATGGAATTTTGAAAAGAAACATTTCGAATTATGATTGTTAATTAATAGCCAACGCACAATACTATATGGCTGTGGCGAGATTTGAACTTACGAACTGCTGTTTATTAGCAGAAGCCTTGATCATCCCAATTAATGCTTTTTCCTACAGTTTTGTTCTTTTTTTGACTTATAATCTTCTGTCTACCAACCACAATCACTTAAATAACTTAGACGTCGCAGCTGCTCATCAATTTTTTATCTACACAAGGTACCTGTTGAGGTTTGAATACACGATTTGTTGTTTGCTAACAGATACAATAACCAACTAACTCATCCTTCGCTCATGACCATCCTGCAGTTCTTGATTTAATATTCTTATTACTTGTTTTAGAAGTGGAATCAGGCGTTCAAATCAGTTGCAACCCTAAAAGTTCAATATTATTATATGTGAAGATAACTTTTTAAATAAAATTAATTCGAAATCAGTTCAAGGACGACAGAGCTCTGGAGTAAAAACAAGCCTTTCAAATAAAGAAAAAAAATTTTAAATCTGTTCAGAAATGACTGAGTTCTGTGGGAATAAACATTTAAAAGTCAACTTTTAGACGAATTATTTTTTAAAGTCGGTTAGATATAAACGCACTTTGATTATCTTATATGTGACTGTCTTTTTCTTTTAAAAAATGTTCTAGTAAATGGGATTAAAAAAAATGAAATATTAAATGGTAATAATAATTAAACATTTGTTGTTTATTTGCTTCTGGCTTGTTTCCTCTAATTTATGTATTGTTATTTTACTACGAAACTCCCACACCTTTTAAATCGATTTTATGAATGAAAATATCGTATTATAAAAACGTTCGTTTTTATGTCTTTGTTTTTGTAATTTTGTTAGGTTGTTGTATTCCTAAAAAACCTACAAATGTGTCTATTTATGGCAAAGTTATCTACACATTATTATTTATATTTTACAATTTGCACGTTTACTTCGTTGTTAGCATTTGTACTACAAAGTACATACTACAAAGTACATACGTATGAGCGAACATTTTGTATGTGCATGTGGACATACGATTTACTATTAAATTATCGTAGGGTTGAAGTATAATTAACAAAAATAACTTTATCAATGACATTTTTGTTGCCTGTGTTTTTACACCCTAAATTAAAAAAAAAAAAACCATAAGAAATCGGTGGCTCCATAAAAATATTACATTTATTTGAATGTTTAATTGAAGTGCCTAATGTAGTGTGTAATTTAAAACTTAAATGATATTTTCTATAATAATTTGTTCAAATATAATTTTTTATTTTGAATGAAGAATATGATTTCTCTTTCTATTATATACAACAGTTGCTTCACAGGAGCTCTTCATTACGTTTGTTTATTTTTCCAAAGTACTTGTTGACCGGAAAGTCTTAGTAGAATATTTATCCAGTTTACATTATAGTTTATGTAATTATGGCACATCTTAGCGAGATGCAAATCAGCTGTTATTTACTGAAAAGGATGCCAAATTTTACACAAATTGGTCGATCGTTTGAAATAATTACAACTAAATTTAAAAAATAAAAGAACATTTTTATTAACGTATTTTGCTTTTATTTTTAACTTTATTCATAAAAAAGATAAGCTCATGCGAAAACGATTAATGAGGAAAGCGTAGAGAACAGCCTTATGAAGTATGTAAAGTTTGTCTAACTAAATCAATTGTGATTGAAATGAGATTTTCTTTTAAAAAGTAAAAAGTGTTAAAAAAAAAAAAATCTCAATATTAAATAGCGTTAGGGCTTTTAAAAACTCATTCTATTTAAAAACAATAATAACAGTTTAAGACCTTATTTGGGCAGACGATCTAATCTTGAAACTGTCGTTTCCTATGCAATAAGTAAAAATTGGGTCACTATGCTACAACTTAATCTAGTGCTGCGTTTGTGGCATGTGCATGTAAAATTTTCAATGCTGCACCTTGTTGCAATTTATCTACATATTTGCGAAAAAATCACATGAATTTGATTTATAGTGGTTCACAGCAGCAGTGTAGTGGAAATTCTCCTTAAGCTATAATTTGTTACCAATTGTATAAAATATTTACCCACCTCCTTTTGTTGTTGCTAAAATAAAATAGGAAATTCAATTCAACCTAAAATTTCCTTTATTTTTATTATTATTTTAACATACAATTTTTGAATCATAAAAAATCATATAAACTAACACAATATAATCTTTGCTATAATATTTTTGTATTGATTGCTACATCTTGGGAGGAGTCGATTTGTTAAGTAATAAAACTGGTTTTTTTGATCGCCATAATCGTCATTTAACACTGTTGCTTTGCCTCTATGAAACTGACGTTTAATTTTAAGAATGTGCATGAAAAACAAGTTTAAAAATTACCGCTCTGCTTCTTCCTATATAGAAAAAAAATTGGAAGTAAGTGCTCGCATGCATTTAAGCAGCAAAATCGAATGAAAATTAAATTGGTGCCACTAAATTAATTCGAGCACTTTTGCTGTTTTTTTTACTTCTATTAACAGCACATTTTCACATAAAAATATTTAATTAATCAGGTCTGTTCTGAAAATCACGTGAATTCAAATCACGAACGGTTTTAAAATCACGCAGACGATTTGGTGCTGTTCTGCAAATCACGTGATTTTCAATTTTTCGGCGTGATTTTAATTTTTGGAAAATAGGAGAAAACGGTTTTTTTAGATTTGTGTTGTGTGTTTTTTTTTTTTTTAATTTGAAATTAAAATATTATAAGTGATTTAAGTAAGTTAAAATTTGTGTTAATCGAATGGCTTAAAATTTGGCGTTCAAATTAAAATTGAAAGTGTGAAAATTAATGCAAAAAGTTTAGGAAGTTGCTACTGTTTTATATTTTGCACTCAATTTTTTCTAAATTTGATGCTGGAAACATTAGCATAAATAAGATAAATCTTAAATGACATTTTATACTCTGACAATTTGGCAACACTAGAATATTCTTCGAAAACACAAACCAGCTAACTGTTTTGACCAGAAAGAGAAAATCACGAGTATTACTAAACAAAGCAAGACAATTTTTATAAAATATGCAGTGCCTTTGAAAATTTATGATTAATTTCATTTTTATGTGCATAAAATCTAATTTTTTGCAAAAATAAGAAGAAGACATATCGTTTTAAATATATAATGCCATTATTATTACTTTCTAAGCGAAATAATTAGAAAAAACGAGCAAGTGATTTCAAATCGGCAGTCATTTTACTTAACGTTTTAAATCACATGATTTCAAAATATTTTTACGCAGAACACCTTTTGTGTGATTTGAAATCACTTTGACAAAAAGTGATTTGTAGAACAGACCTGAATATTTAAATATTAGATGAACTGTATTTATGCAGCTTTGATACAAGTCCAGCAAAAGTGACACTGTGGGGCATAAAATTAACCAGCAATTTTTATTTAAATTTATGTTGAAATAAAGTTCACCCATCAAATTTTTAGAAATGAATTTCTTGAGAGTCTTCGCTTAATGCTGTTACTTTTCATTGCCTGTAAAAAGATACTTATAAATTAAAAAATATATTTTTTCTCTAACTATCCTTTTAAAATATATCTTTATTACACAATAAGAAAAGTTAACAAAGAATTTATAGTAACATGAATAAATGTACTCTTTTAAGTACAACTACAAGTTTTACAGTCTTATTCACAAAAATTTCTTATTGTAAGTTTAATGTGTACTTTAGTTATTAAACACTTTTTGTTTTATTAACCATTAATAAGAATTTTTATTCACAAACGTTTAATAACGCAAAATTAACTATTAAACGATTTTAATAGTATTGTAGTTTTATGTTGGCAACATCATGTCATTTAATATGTAAATTTACGTTTAGTGATACATACTATAATGAACCAAATACCTGAACAATGTTTTTATAATTAAAAAAGAATAATTAAATCAGCAATAATATTATTTGTCATAACTTTAATTATCATTATTTTATTATTATTTATTGTTTTATATCAGAAAAAATTTTAAAGTAATAAAAAATGGTGTTTAACCTTTTTTTATAAAATGATTCACTGTACGAGCACAAAAAAGTATCCATATACCGAGCTTAGCATTACTGTTTGTACATCACTATATTATTTTGTTTATTTATGATACAAATTTGTGAATTTTTTATTTATTATTTTTATTTTCAAATCAATAAAATATAATGCTTTAATTATGAAAGAACAATTAATTAAATTATGATATTTTCTCTATTCTAAATACATTTTTCCCAAATATTAATAGTTAGTTTGGTATTTATTACCTGGAAACGTATCATTTTCTTTAATTGCAAAACAGATAAAGTGATAACTAAAATGTTTGCATTTAAAAAACTACTTGTTAGTCCATCTAATAAACTACAAAAACGCTGCTTCAAAACCCCAAAATAATTTGGGCGTTATTGTATTTGATTTCATTTGCATTTTGTGGTCTTAAATGGTGAAAATAAATACATATAGTGGTAATTTATACCCGGAGTTACCTAACAAGCGTCCTCTTAAATAGCCTTTTTTAAAACGATGCTTGATAACTGACTTATTAAAGATTCGGCAATCATGCGTACTGCCTCTTCATCTTGCCACTGAACCTAAAATGTGTTTCGTAAGTATCTAAAACTATTCGCCTCGCATTCTTACATGTCTTCGGCCACCAAAAGCTGTAACTTGGGTGAAGCTCCACAGCCTCTTTTATCTAATTATATCTCATCCTTGGCCATGTTTATAATTTTTTGAGCCGTTTCCTTATTAAACTTGTATCTTAAATTAAATAGATGATTAGATAGTTGAAACGGATTACTTTTCCCTTTAGAAGTTTTAGTACATTTTGCCATTTTGGGCAAGGGTATCTGCAACAATATTCCATTTTATGAAATATTTGCATTTATATTTAGGTATGTTTTAAACACTTACCTGCTGTAAAAATTAAATCTATTATATATATTCGTTGTATTTTTTTATTAATAGTTTTTACACTTTTACAGTAAAAAATTTTACGGGAAAAATGCTTTTCAAAACTTATTAAAGTTTTAAAGAAGTGTAACTGCTACATTAAATATTTGAAATTTATTAATAATTAATAACAGCGTAATAGTGCTATTAAGCGTTTGTGAATACTACTTTAGCGATTTTTTCTTATTAACCTTTTATTAAGCAGTTTAAAATTTTTGTGAATAAGACTGTTATAATTAAAAATTCCCAAACAATTCTAATTAGATTTTAAATATAAATAGATATATTAGGTACATATGTATAAATGACTTTATATTAAAATTTAGTAACTAATACAAAATCTTAAATAAAATAATTGCATTTCTTATATCATGCACATAATTAGCAAAGGTTAGTTTTTAAAAATTTCGAGCTTCTTATTGTTTGTACATATATACAAATTCAGAGTTCGCTATCTTCAAAATTTTATACCCTTCACCACAAAAAGTGAAAAAAGGAAATATCTAAGTTTGTCATTCCGTGTGTAATTTCTACAATATCCATTTCCGATCCCATAAAGTATAAGCAAACTTGATTTCACAAAAAAAAGAATAATAATAAACATGTTAATCGATCAGATATAGTGCCGAAAGAGGTGATATTGGAAATCAACATGATCGGTCCATGTCCTTCGAGGCAGCAGGCAAAACACCACGCATACCTCTAATTTTTCATATCACTTGGAACAATAAAGTAACTCCACTTAAAATATAAATATATGGAGCGATAGAAAATTAATAATAAAAAAAAACATCAAGTGAGAAAATTGTCGATCGGCCATATTTTCCAACTTACGGGGCTCTGAAATTTAAAAATTTTTTCAAATATCGGCATGGGTATTATTATATAGCTTTTGAAGAGATCTTTAAGGAAATACTAAATTTTTTTAAAGGTGCTTAACCAGGGAAGAGTCTATGTCATTTTTATGTAAAATTATATATATTCAGTACCAAAAAATTTTTTTTATTTTTAATTCTCTGTCACCCCAATATTTGCTTTTTTGATTGGGGTAACTTTATAAGTTTTTAATATGAATTATGTCGATGGAAAAGTATGGAGTAAGTGAGTATCAAGCACCGAGTACTTACACTTTTGTCTGGATATTCAATACTCAAAGTAGTAACTCTATACTCTAGAGTTGTTTTATTTAAACTTAATTGTATGAAAAATTTCGAGGCTCAAATACAGCTTCTTTAGAAACAGCTCTATATGATTGGAAATATCATGTAATGTAATTAAGTCAAATTATAGTGTAAACAGTTTCTGTAATAAGAGACTTACTGCCATATTCATAAAAAATAAAATAACTTTGAAACGTGTTTAACAATGTTTAAAACAAATTTCTTCTAAACAATATTTCAAATCTATTTTTATATTTTATGAATACAGCAGTTATTTATTTATTACCAACAGAAAAAAATTGAAGGTGTTAAAAAATTTAATTTATTTTATTACAATAAATAAATGTTAAAGAAAACTATTCATGTTAATAATATTTACTGATTGTTTGAATATATTTTAAGATATTATGAAAAGCGAAATTAATGAAAAACGTATCATAATCATCGAGTTATCACTGGCTTTAATGTGAACCCATGCTCGGCAATGACAAGCTAATGTTCAAGTCATTCGTTTTTCACCTAAATTGAACCAATTATTTTGAAATATTTTATTATTATATATTTATAGTTTACGTGCTGATGTCTGTAAATGTTTATTTTTAATTACAAAATCCCTTCAAAAGTGTGAAGTATTACCAAGTACGAGCAATCAAAACTAATCAATAAGTCATCAATATATATTAAGGTTTTCTTCTTATATAACATATTTTATATACAGATAACATCCAGACGAATTTCAGAGAACTGTATTACGTGGTAAATTTTATTTACTAGTGTTAACACCATAAAAGTCTTAAACCATACCCTTGCTCATTCTGAGTCTTCTATTACTACGTTTATATGTATGTTTCATTTGCAAACAAATATTTCGCAAATGAACAATTTTGACGCATAAACGCTAAGTTTCCTATATATTTGTATATGTTTCCTATAGCAGTGTTACCAACTGATTGTAATTTATTTTATTTATTTATTTATTCATCGGTTTCATGCACAACAAGACAAGTCTTAGGGCCAGTTTTTGACTTCGTATTTAAATGTCATTTAAATTTAAGTTCTATTTAAGTACAAAATTCAGTTTTTCAATGCACACTTAAATGAAACTTAAATGACCAATCTTGCGCATTTAAAGTCCATTTAAATAATACAGTTTTACCATATGGTTATGGCATTTTTTGTTGTTGTTTCGCAAAACTAAACAAGAGTAAACAAACATTTTAGCCATTGATAGAACAATATTTTATGTTTTGCACACATTTCTTAATGAAAATATTAATTAAAAAGTTAAATCAATAAATAAAATAAGTTTAGGTGGTGAATACATGAGTATCGCTGACATTTTTTAATATATTTAAATCATTTTTCACAAAATTTGCAATTCATTGTGTTTGTTAGCAGCTGTTTTTCATAAACAATGGAGATTTATTTTGATATTTCGTAATGCTACCATATTTCTGTGATATTTAAATGAGAACTTAAATAAGAACTGAAAAAATGAAACTGCATTTAAATACAACTTAAATTTAAATGAAAATTAACTAAATGCGTATTTAAATACGAATTCAAAAATTGGCCCTTATAGTTATAGTGCATGAATATGTATGTTTATATAATAACAAAAATATAAGTTAAGAAATAATTAGGTACAGAGTTTTAAAAACACAAAATAAAGAAAATAAAAAAAACAAAAATGCAAATAAAAGATACATAAAAAAATAATGAGAATAAAAATGAAATATAAAATTAACGTATTTTTAGCCGCTGTTAAAAAAATTTGATTAGAAATTTTCTGAAATGCGTAGCGTTGCTGTTCAATTGCTGAGAGTGTGGAATTACATTCCAAAGACGTGCGGCATTTATCATGAACTGCCATTCAGACACTAAGCTGTGATGTTTAGGCATTATAATGTTCTTTTCTCTGGAAGATCTTGCAAATTTAATAAGGTTAAATAAGTATTTAGGCTGCTGAGAATAAATGATCTTGTGTAAAAATGAAAGAACTCTAATCTTTAGATAGTCCATAAAAGACACTCCAAGCAGTCGTTTAGAATATGGTGATATATGTTCACGAATACCCAAATTGTAAATATATCTTATGATATTGTTAAATAGGACATTTAGTTTAGCTTTGCTTACTGAGTCACAGTTGGCAAAAAGCTCGCAGCCATATAAAAGTCTCGGTATGAGGTATGCCTTAGCAAGTAAAATTCTTATCTTCAATGGAGTATATAACTTAGTTATCCATAGAGTTCAGAGCTGCAAATAGGTTTGAGTTACAAGTGCTTGTACGTGATTAGCCCAGCTGAGGTTGTTGTTAAAGATCACACCAAGATTTTTAGCCGAATGAACCACGACAATTTTCTCATTATTAATTTTAATTTCAACAGGAATGTTTGGTGTATAATTTCTTTTATGAATAATTAAACATTTAGATTTTTGAGGATTCAAGCGGAGGCCGTTGTCTGTTGCCCATGAGTATATCTTATTTAGATCCTGGTTGATTAAGCCAACATTCTCCTGAATGGAACTGTGGCGGCAACTACAATATAATTGTACATCATCTGCATACATGTGGATCTGGCAGTGCGAAGGTTGCAGATATAAATCGTTTGCATATAATGAGAAGAGTAGTGGTCCAAGAAGAGATCCCTGAGGTACTCCCCTTTTGAGTGGCAGCGGCTTAGAATATATACCATTGAGAAAAACTGATTGGGTTCGATCCGTTAAATACGATGATAGAAGTTTTGTGGAAGTGTACGCGAATTTCTAAAAATTTTTTAGCTTGTCGCACAGTATAGTGTGGTTGACAGTGTCGAAAGCTTTGGAGTGATCCAGAAGAATAAGAAAATTGATCTTTCCAGCATCAAGCGCGCGGCGTAGATTTTCAGTGACATCAATGAGTGAGGTTATGCAGCTATGATTAGGACGAAAACCAGATTGCTTTTCGAACATCAAGTTATTTTCATATATAAATTTGCTGATCTGTGCCTGCAAAAGTTTTTCAAATACTTTTGAAAGATAACACAGAATGGCAATGGGACGAAAATTTTTATCAGATTTGGGGACTGGAATAATTTTCGTATGTTTCCACTTTAAAGGAAATTGGCTGGTGGTAATAATGGTGTTAAAAAAGTGTTTTATGAATGGCAGCAAGATGGGTAGAATGGTTTTTACAAACTTTGGATCAATATTATTATATCCGATAGCATTGGATTTCACAGCTCTAAAAGCAGATAGTAACGGTTTGAGTAACACAGGAGAGATTAAGCGTTCCTGGCGTCATGGTAGAATTTCTGTTGGCTAGAGGTATACTGCTCTTTATTGGGGGGATTATGCTTTTTTCTGGCACTGCAGGTATGTTAGTGAATAGTTCGTTTAACTCATCCGGATTATTAGATGAGCAGTTGCCCGTTTGAGTATTTTCAATACCGATTTCTTGTATGGCTTCCCTTGTTTTCTTGGACCCAATGGCTGAGCTAAATCTATTACTATAGTATCTGCATTTTGCAGTTTTTATTAAGTTGTTAACTTTATTTCTAGGTGCACGAAAAGCAAGATGTAACTGTAGAATCTTAAATCGTTTCCACCTTGAGTATGCTAAAGCTCTTTCAGTGATGGCTTTTTTGATATAGGCTGAGAACCATGGCTTGCTACTTGTCATGCCATCTTTACTAACAATGGGAACGGTCTCGTCATAAAGTTGAAGAATATTCTTATCAATAAATGCCAATTGTTTATCTGCAGAACTCATATAGTATATATTTTTTTTAAATTGCGGAAATCTCTATAGTTATACGATAGATCTTCATGATGTAGTAAAAAGTTGTAAGACATAAATAGTAAATCATGTCTCGAGAAGCATGGGGTTGATATTTGGTCATATAGCAAAACTTTTGAAGGATCACACAAGAAAAAGTTATCAAGCAGCGTGCTGCTATTAGCTGTAAAATGAGTAGGTGAGGTTAGATTGATTGGTGTGAGACCAAAAGTTCCCATATCATCTACTAAACGTGCTTCTTTGAGTAGATTGGAGTTGAAATCACCACAAATAATTATGTTATTATAAGGCATCGTTAAGTTTTCCAGCAGAGAAATGAATTTAGTAGTTGCAACATGGCGACTGGGTCTATAGGCGCAACCTACACGTAATCTATCATCATGGGAAGAGTAGATTTCCAACAAAATGAATTCAATTTCATCTGCATCATCATTTCTGGCAATTACTTTAGAATGCAAACTGTTTTTAACGTAGAGAGCAACACCGCCTCCGTTCCTAGAAATCCTGTCAGATCTGAACACCTTGTACCCGCCAAGGCCAATAAGTTTGTTTGGCGTGGAAGCGTGAAACCATGTTTCAGACACACATACAATATCAACAAAAGAGTTCTCGAAAATTAATCCAAATTCATCTAACTTGTTCATTAAGCTCTGTGCATTTATATGGCATATTTGTAAGCCTTTTTTTTGTTTTGCTAGGATTCTGACCATGGTAAAAGTTACGTCTTGGGATATTCCACTAAATAATCATCCATTTGTTTTAAAGATGAAGTTGTGATATAAACAGACAACGTTGTACGCATTTACAGAAATGGGTGTTTTAATTTTGGAGATTAAAATTTTGCAATATAATATTAGCGACTTGACAATTAAAACTAATAACACGATGATATAAATGTATGAAAATGAAGAATTTAATATTTGAACATAGAAAAAAGCGTAGGTATGTATTAACTAACACTACCATCCACCATGACGCGTTGAGCACAGTTATTTCCATAGCTGCGAAAAAAGTTTTTAAGTCCATCTATGTGTTCGATGCAGGTGGGCTTATCGGAAGAAAGACGTTTGACATACACCAAGCCTCGGTAAGAATAAGAATTTTGCGACTAAAAATGAAAATAATTGCAAATAATATGTATTTGCAAATAGCAATTTACGTTTGAATATGACCAACATTTACTTAATATTTATAAAGAAATTATAGCTAAAGTACCAGATATCTGTTCATTGGGCATTTGTTTTTTGACAATTTCTTTTTAACTCCCTTAAGAATTAATTTTTATTCCATAACAGATATACCTAATTCAGCGCGTTAAACTCAACGCTACCTATATAAGAGCGTTAACTTTATGTCCTGAGCAGTATTGTTAGCTCATTTATTATTTTAAAGCCACTATATAGAAATAAAAATACAAACAAAACCGTTAGATTGCCGTCAAAATAACTAACCTGTCATTACTATTCAACAAAAACAAAACGCAAACTTGCAATTCGGATTTTCAATTGCAAAACGCTAACGCTCAGTTAATTAGTTTTTTTAAAACATTTTCTATGTATATGAGAATTTTTAACAGACAGATTGAACTTAGCGCGCTGATTTATGTTTGTCTGTTGAAAGTCAAAAGAATGCGGCTCTTAAAATCATTGAAATTGACGTTTTATCCTCAATTCTGGCTGCTAATTATTTGTCAATACATATATGTAAATAAATTTATATGTTAATATGTGTAAACATAATTGTTATAATGTTTTGTTTGGAATAATTTTGTTTAACGATCCCGGCATTCGATATCGTACAATAATGAAAAAAATGTAGATTGTGACTTTCTTTTAAAATCATCGATCAAGTGTAATCTTTGCAAACAATATTCGAGACCGAAAAAATATCTAGTTTTTGTAAAATGTAAATTTTTTCGTTGGTAGTACTGCTGAAATGAAATGTGCCAGCCGAATTTAACAATTAACGATGATCTAAAATTTTGTTTACATCTACAATGAAATTAATTACAAATTTATATTTTTATTCACACATAAATAAAATTCTTACACGCGCTTTAGATTGCAATAGTTGAACGTCACTTTGTATTACTTTTGCTTGTAGTTTTGTTTATTCTTTAAGCAAATTCATATTGCAGTTTAGAAGATTAAAAAAAAAAATATTTTACAGCTGCAGTGAAAACTCGTTTCGATACCAATCGATTTTCTTTTTGTATGATATCTTATTTTATATTGACAGCAACGATTAGACTCCAGTAATTTTAAGTTAGTTTTTTCTTATGTTTTTTATAATATTTATAATTTTGTTTATTTGTAGAGCAATTGAGTTTTATCAACAAAGTGGTCAAACTTTAAGCTCAAAATTAAATGAACAACGCCAACAGCCTGGTGGCAATCGTTTGGGAGGTCCGCTTCGTTATCCGCACACAATTTTATTGTGGCTTAGATGTAATCAGGTAAGTTCTAAATTAAACAAATATTTTTAAATTGGTTTTTATTAAAACTGTAAAAATAAACCCCTAGTGATCTTTTGGCAGTCGTGGACAATCAGTTTTTCATACTCAGCAACAATGGGTGAAAAATCATCGATTACAAATAATTCTCTCAAATTTATTATTGAGTTATAAGAAACGTTAAATTTAAAATTAAATTTAAATTTGTACTAAAGAGACTAATTGAACAAACAAAAGCAAAAGCAAAAACAAATTCTCGTGATGATAAATAAGAAAAGCTTTAGATGGTCTGTGAACTTTTTTCTTGCTAACTAATCGAGCCTTATAATAAGATTTCTCATTAATTTATTTTTTAAATAGATCTTGTTTAAAGCATTTACCAAGGATGGAAAATGAAAATTATTTCCGGTATCTCAAAAATATTTTTAAATAGTACTTTTATTCCTCTCAGAGTAGTATATCACAATTAATTTTTATACTGATTATTAATTGCGTCGTGGCAAAATTAGGTTGGTTTTCCCAATCATATATTTTCTGGAGAAAATTTAATCTTGAAATAAATAAAATTTTTCAAAACTGGTTTAACATTGTGATTATTATTTATTTGGAGCTTTAAAAAATTTGGATTTGGGATGCTAAAAAAGAAAAAGTCACGTTATTTATAAACACCAGTGAAATGACATTGAAAGTATCAAATTACACAGTGGAGTAAGTAGCATGGTGCTGTTAAATATGAAATAGTATCATCAAAAAAGTACAATTCTATTAACTTTTCCAGCACTAACGTACATAACGAAGAATGTAGATGTCGATGTCGGATAATCGTCCAACATTTTCCTGTTTTCTTTACAAAATAAGGAAAAGTTTTCTTAATAAAATTGAAATATGAAGCACGTGAAGTTAAACCTGACTAAGAATCGTTACGCACAAAAAGAGTTCAACTACAATTTTCTTTCAAGTTTATTACAATCCCAGTAAAAGCTTAGGCATTACCTTAAAAAGTACTTGCCATATAATGACCTAATTTTGTGGTTGCAATATTTTGTTACACGCTTACAAAACACATTATATTAGTTCGCAAAAGAAGGAAATAGTAATTAAATTTGTTCTTTAAGTTAAAAGAAAATACCCTAAAATATTTACACTATGGTCGTTATAATTTCCAGCAATAATCAATGTAGTCGATTCTAAGGAATTGATTAAGAGTCTCATGCCTAATTAAAATCATTACGTTAGTAATCTAGTAGGGAAGTCCTTCCGATAAAAATGCTAAATTCCAGACTCGATTACCTTTTCTAAAAGTAAATCAAAGATCCTTAAAAAGATTTAAATTTCACAATATGTGTCAAACTTTGCATCATATCTATCTTAACGATATAAGAGGAAAGCAACTACCCACAGTAAAATATTAAGTAAAATTAGTATTAAAAATTTTAAGTTTATTGATATCATGACAACCAAATTGTAGTTTTAAAACTCGTTTTTAGAAATGATGGTGTTTTTTTAATTTTTTTTAACTATATCTGCACTTGTCGGAATTTGTTATGATAATAATTAATTTTTTTTATTTTCGTTATATACTTAAAAAAGGTACATTTTATCTTTGTACTTATCCCACGTTTGTTAATATGTATGTCCTTTCTGAACACCAAAACCTCACACTTAATGTTAAGACACCATAAACAAGAAAGATTTATCATTTGTTCGACACTAAAAACAACAGCAAAAGTACCAAAAAAACAGAAATTAGCATTCAACAACTTAACTTTCATGAAATATTTTCCACTTTTGCAACAAAAGCTTTATGCATGAGCTTTCACACACATTAATTAATGCACACATCCGTGAACAGATTTTAGCTTTTGCACCGGGTTATGGCGTTGCCAGAACGATATTGAAAAATGGATACTAGAAATTAACATGACATTAATTTGATAACGCATTCGAGAATGTTTGTGTTACTTTCTCAGATTTATTTTTTTCTTTCTTATTTTTTTGGAATAACACTTTTTTGGCCACTAATGTCTCTGCGTGGTTTTCTCTGTGCTCCGGCTGCAAAGTCGATTTGGACTATCGGTAGCAAGATAAATCATCGCGCTTAACAAAAATGTTTGCTTCGCTGAGGTATTTACTATTGTATAAGCAGGAAAACTGCATATTTAAGCCGTTAAATACTTTTCATAACGTTTAAACAAAATTATGTAATGACTTTCATCTTTAAAATATTTTTTTATTATTCTCCTATGGTTTTTTTCGAAAAATATTTCTTAACTAGAGTAATAATTTTAAATTATTAATCTTACAGTTTAAGAAAAATATTTCAATATCAAAATTTAACTACTTTCTAGTTATCTACGTGTACATTGTAATAGTGTTTTCACTCATTAGCATTTTCACTACAAAAAGTGGAAAAAGGGTATAACTAAGTTTATCATTCCACATATAATTTCTACAATATTAATTTTCGATCCCATGAAGTACATATATTCTGAGTTCTTATGCATAGCGAAGTCGATTGAGCGATGTCCCTCTGTCCGTCCGTGTTAGTGTTAAAATCAATCTATCAGATATATGTAGTGCAGAAAAAAGTGCTATTGGAAATCAGCATGATCAGTCCATGTCCTTCGAGACTGCAGGAAAAACACCACGCCTACCTCTAATTTTTTCATTTCATTTGGAACAATAAAGTAACTCCAATCAAAAAAAAAATAAATATGTGAGGTGATAGACAATAAAAATATAAGAAAAAAACATCAAGTGAAAAAATTGGCGCTCACCTATGTTTTTCGAGTTACGGGGCTCTAAAATTTTAAAATTTTTTTAAATATCACTGTGGGTATCGTTTTAAAGCTTTTAAGGAGATCTTCAAAGAAATACTTAAATTGTTTAAAAATGATTAACCCATTAAGATCCGATGTCATTTTTATGTAAAATAATATATACCATTTATATATTTATATAATTTATTTTATATATAATATATTTTATATATATATTTTTATATATATATATATTTTTTTTTTTATTGAAGTTACGTCACTAATTAGCTTTACAAAAATGGTGAAGGGTATATAGGATTCGGCATATCCGAGTATAACACCCTTAATTATTTTATTTACAGACTTAACCAACCAACATCGTCAAACATTCAATACAGAATGCTTAGTTCTGGGTAGATTTTAGAATTTTTTCTACATAATTGTTATATTAAATTAAACCAAGTTACAACAGCCAAGTAGGAGCCAGTTTGGGATTATTCTAAAAATTTTACGGGTTTTTCCATAATGTGCCTCGGAATTAACATTTTTTTGTAAAAAAAAAGTATTTTGGAATTAAGTTTTCAAATTTTGTTCAAATTAAATCTTTTATTATATGGGGATTACCGATCTTTAATGTATTCAGCTTAGTTTCTACAGCATCCAACACGTGAAGAGCGTCATGTTGGAGCAAATGTTAGGAAGAGAATACCTTGCTTGCCGTCACAATATATTCGAAATTCGGTTAAAAGGCATGTTCGAAACAAAAATGGGATTAACCGCTGGATCTCGTCCAGACATATGCAGAAGATTCCTCGCTGCGTGGCCCAAGATAGAAAAAGGAAAATATGACACAGTTACCAGTGACAATCTAATTTAAAACTTCAGAAGTAATTGCAAATGTACTTGCTTAATTCGAGGCCAAATTAAATGAGAGCCACTCCAGAGATGATTATAAGAAGCTTTTGTAGTTGCATCACTAGACGGCAATCTTATCTATTTTAGAACTCCAGGAACCATTCACGACACTAGGAGGAAGGAAAAGGCTATTTACTGCTTAAAAATGTCCATTTTTCGTCATCAATTTTACATGTCTAAAGGAGGATAAAGTTTTGCGTGTGCAGCATTACAGACGATGAAAAGTTCTAAATGGCTAATAAATTGCTGAGTACCAAAGATGAACCATCAAAGCACTATAGGGTTTTAAATTAAAAAGTTAAGAAAGAAAAATTTAAAGAGGTATTTGTTTAAGGGATTAATAAATTTACTTACCAAAAAAAGTTAATATTCTTTGAACTATTAAGTATAAAAACAGATTTCCTAGAACAGCATCCAAACACGTGTCCCCAAAATAATCATTAAAAATATTTAACGATATGGCTGAGAGCGGTGCTAAAACTAATAACCAACTTTAACAATCTTCTGACAAAAGATGAAGACCAAACGCAATATTTCTTGCAACTCGTCAGCAAGTGTCGAGCATTATATCCTTGCGTTTCAAAAACTACTTTAACAAAAGCTTAAGAGTAGATTAGACAACTATGTAAAATTATCAACTCATGAAGTATCAGTATCTTTTTTATGTTTATTTTGTATGTATTATATACATATGACAAAAATGTCATTAGACTTATCAGTACAACTTGTTTTTATTACTTAGTAACAAAATACTCGTATACGAAGTATGCTCCCAGTTGTGCCAGGTTACGTTTTAGGAGCTAAAGGGTGTTGTAGCTCCGTTTGACTTAACAACAGTTATGTATAGAATATAAATTTCAAAAAGACATTAGATTTCTTTTAAGATATTGCGCGTGCTACTATTATTTACCGTTCTGCAGTTAAATCCAGCTTTTATTTCGGTTAACTGAATTTCCTACATTGATTTTTTTTTGTCACCCTAGTGCACATACATTTCTAAATAGAAGCATCTGGTTTACTTGATTTAAGATCAAAAATTTAACTCTTCTTAACCGACTTCAAAAAAAGAAGGATGTTATCAATTCAGCTGAATGTTGCTTTTTTATGTTTGTGCCTGCAGAACCTAGTAATTTCTAATCCGATAGGTAATATGATAGATTATGCTTACAGATTGGTCCCGATTTAAAAACAGTTCAAAATTTAAAAAATTAATGGGTGTCCCCATACAACATACATATTTTTTAAGTGTATTATGAACTGTAAAGAGCACTTCTGAAAAATTTAAAATGACTGCGTATTACTACAGTTCCCAATAACAACAAGTTATACAAAAATAAATCTAAAAATTAAAGGGTGTACCCATAATTGATGAAAATTTACTTATATGGGCCTATCTTTTGAACCATTATAGACAAACGCTTAAAAATTGGACAGAATATCGATTGCTATGGCCATTATAGTAACAAGTATAAATATTAAAAATTATAAATTAAAGGGTGCCCTAATAGTCAATTTAAATTTATATTTATGGCCATACTTTTTAGCAGTTGTAGACAGACGCTTGATATTTCAGCGAACCTGGATTGCTAAGTCCGCTATAACAATATGTATAAAATTTGAATTTGGAAGTTAAAGGGTCTCCCAATAGTTGATATAATTTCAAGTATGTGACCAAACTTTTGAACCGTTATAGACATAATGCTGAAACTTAAAAGGGACCTGTATTGCTATGCCCGCTATATAAACGAGTTTATAATTTGAATTTATAAATAAAAAGGGTGTCCCATAATTAATGTAGATTTACTTATATGGGCCTATCTTTTGAACCGTTAATTATTATTATTATTATGAATAATTAAAATTTTGAATTAAAGGATGTGCCAAGAGGTCATATAATTTGATGTATATCGCCATTCTTTTTGATATTTACAACGAACCTGTATTGTTGAGTCCGCTATAACAACAAGTATAAAATTTGGATTTAGAAGTTAGAGGGTGTCCCAATAGTTGATGTAATTTCATGTATGTGGCCGAACTTTTGAGCCGTTATAAACAGAAAGCTGAAACTTAAAAGGGACCTGAATTTCTAAGCCCGCTATGTCAGTGAGTTTATAATTTTAATTTAGAAATTAAAGGGTGTCCCATAATTGATGCAAATTTACTTATATGGACCTATCTTTTGAGCGGTTATCGACACACGCTTGCAAATTGGACAGAATGTCGAATAACTATAAATAAAACGGTGCTTCAATAGTTCATTTAATTTGATGTATATGGCCATACTTTTAAACAGTTGTAGACAGATGATTGAAATTTACAAAGAACCTGTATTACTAACTCCGCTATAACAACAAGTATTAAATTTGATTTTGAAATAAACGGGTGTCCCAATTATTGATGCAATCGGTGTATATGGCCGAACTTTTGAACCGTTGTAGACAGACAGCTGAAATTTACAAGGGACCTGTTTTGCTAAGTCCGCCATAATAAGGAGCTTATAATTTAAATTTAGAAACTATAGGATGTTTCCAAAATTTAATGTAATTTGTTCTGTATGGCCGTATTTTTTGAACCGTTAGATACAAACACCTGAATTTTAGACAGAATGTCCACTACTTTGTTTGGTATAATAAGAAGTATAAAAATTTTACATTATTAATTAAAGGGTTTTGCAATAGTCGATATAATCTGATGTATATGGGCAAACTGTTGAACCGTTATAGACAGACGGTTGAACTTAATGCTAAATCTACTACTACAGCAAGTATATAATTTGTAAATTAAAGGGTGACCCTTTAGTTGCTGTAATTTGATGTATATTGCCAAACTATTGAACAGTTGAACAAGTATAAAGTTTGGAGGTAAAATATAAGGGTGTCCCAATAGTTAATGTAATCTAATTTATTTCGCCATACTCTTCAACTGTTATAGGCAGATAAATGAAGTCTGTTTTTTTTGTCAGTTTTTTACTGTCTTTTCGTTTTTATTTTCAAGTCGTAAAACATTCTTACATATTGATTGTTGTTCTTCTGAGAATGGTAGAAAGGACTACCAAAATAACAATAACACTGAAGCAACAACTCGTTTATTTATCATTATTTCTTCATCTACAACCGCAACTAAAAGCAACAACATTCAACGTATTAAAGTCAAACAAGTAAAAAAAAAGAATTTAATTAAAAAACATATTTTATTTCATTCTTAACGTTTGCAAAGCATAAGAAATGGAATTTTTTAGAAACAATTAACTAACCCATGTAGAATTTTTGTGTTCACTATTTTTAAAGTGGAAAAAGGGTATATCTTAGTTTGTCATTCATTTCTACAATATTCATTCCTGACCCCATAAAATATGTATAATCTGGCTTCTTCATCTTTATTGCGACGTCGATTAAGCGATGTCCGTCTGTCCGTCTGTGTTAGTGTTAGTGTTGAAATCAAGTTTGCCAAGGCACTAGATCAGCTAGAGAAAATTTAAATACGCCAATCGATCAGACAAAGTGTCAAAAGAGGTGCTATTGGAAATCAGCATGATCGGTCAAAGTCCTTCAACGCAGCGGGCAAAACACTACGCCTACCTCTAGTTGTTTCATGTCATTTTGAACAATAAACTAACTCTAATCAAAAAATAAATATATAAGGAGAGAAGAGGATTTAAAAAAAAGAAAAAAAAAATCAAGTGTAATAATTGGCGCTCGCCCGTATTTACCAAGTTTTGGAGGTCTGAAAATTTCAAATTTTTTGAAATTTCAATATGGTTATCATTTTAAAGCGTTTGAAGAGATCTTTAAGGAAATACTAAATTTTTTATAAATGCCTAACCCATTTACGGCCGATGTAATTTTTATGTAAAATATTAATGCCACATTTTTTGATTGGAGTTACTTCACTAAACTAGATATACATAGATGGTGAAGGGTATATAAGATTTGGCATAGCCGATACTAGTTTATTTTAAAGAAATTGTTGGCGTTTAAAAACTCATGTGAATGTTATTATTTGTATGTTAATGAACTTCAAAAATGTATAATTGAACAAACGTTTCGAAGCAAATAATTTGTGAACTTATCCCTTCTCTGCTCTAATCTCTCGACATCTTAAAAACTTTGCCTTAGTTATTACTCATGCCATAACCATATAAATTTTCAATCAAACCAAAACCAAAACACAAATCTTCTGCAACACAATTATAACAAGAGGAGATTGTTTGGGTATTAAAAATATTTCAACAAGATGGGTGCACATGTTTGATGCTCACGATCGGATGGGTGCTGCAATATTTGATTTAGATCTGTTCTGTCCAGTATCTGATGAAATCATAGCTTTTAGTGAAAAATTGGTTCGCCATGTTACAACAAAAATTTAATCAACGGTATTTTAGCAATTAAATGCCCGCTCGAAAGAGGAAAAACAGTCAAGTTTACTGGCAAGGTTTTACTGTGCTAAATTATAAGATACGAGTACATATACATCGAATTTTACATATTTGTTAATAAAAATAAAATTTATACAAATCAAGGCGAATTTAACTTGGTGGCAATGTGGTGCAGTTAATTAGTTTTTGCTTTTCTTTGTTATGTGTATGCCAACTATCAAAAGTGTATTATTTTTTAAAGGAAAAGTTCGTTTTTTAACTATTTAGAGAAGTGTTAAAGTAAAATTATAACATGAGACAATTTATTATTACTATTTATTTATTTATTTTTTTATTTTATTTTTTTGTTATAAATGCAAATATGACAAATTATTATTTTTATTTAACCCATTAGCGCCCAACTTTTACAAACATATATATAAAGTTGTAAAAACGCTTTTTGAGATTATACATAACCGTCAAGAAATCGTTTTACGATTACAAATTATATAAGGCCAAGCATATGTAAGAATGCTCTTTGGGATTACAACTAACTATAAAAAAATACTTTAAGAATAAAATGTATATAAAGGCCAAAAAAGTTCATTTTTTGTAATGTCCTATAAATAGGACGCTGGCCTATAATGGGTTAATTCACAATTATATTAATCTGAAAATATATTTTTAAATAGATGCAAGTACCATATCCATTCACTTATTACAAAGGAATTTCAAACAATACGCACAACCGGCAAAATTCGATTGGCAACAAGTTTAGTTCACATAGCGAATATATATTTTCTCTGTCCTCATTAACTTCGTTTGCTTCAACCATAAAACAAAAAAGTTACTCTGTTATAAAACTTCACTATGAAACGCAAAGAATAATTCTTTTAAATATCGTTATTAGCAACATGGCAACAAAAACTGCCAACAAACATAAACCACAACTAAGATTACTTTCCTTTCACTTTGCATTTTTTTTTTTTTTGTTTTGTTTGTTTGCTTAAAAATCCAAAAATAATGGTAAATTTGAAAAATGTGTTGTACGGTTTTGTGTTATTTTAATTGTTGCGTATCACTCGTACATTAACCTCTTTTAAATTTACTGATGGAGGATTAGGTAATTGATACCACGATAACAATTTTTAATTGATTGATTTAACATGTTAATGAGAGACTACTTTGTTCATTAAATAAAAATCGAAACCTCCTTTTACACGTCTTCTTGTTTCTTAAAGTCTTTGCCGCCTTATGTGTTTAAGCTTTAAAGTATGCAGACAATTAGGCAGAAAATAATTCAAACAACACACCGAGGGTTGAAATACAAAAAAAAATGGAATAAAAGTCTGGAACTGCAAAGCTAGTTAACCGATTTTAGGGTGTAACTCCACAGGGCGTCAAAGTAAACAACCTTGCGTGCGAAAAATGTTTCAGAACTTAGAAGTTATCAAGAATGTTTTTTCTTAATCCAACTGTGTAGATTCTACAACTAAATGATATATATCCGTTTACATTTGAAAAAGTTATATGCTCTGAAATATTTTCACACAAGAGGTTGCCAAATTTATCTGAAATATGGTGTATTTAACTGCAATGCACGAAAAGATTTTTGTACGAATCGCACTTCGTTTAATTCAAATCGCGTAACTGGTTTAGAAGTTTTATTTTTTTATCAATTCTTTTCTTTTTGTATCTCATCCCACTGTGCAACTTCTATTGGCATTCAATACGAAAGGAAAATGCACTTTCCTTTGATTAATGTTTCTATTTTTAATCCCTACAATACTCAATTCTAACCACATTTTTTTAGAGATATCCGTTTGTCAGTGTTTGTAAGAAAATGAATTATTTTTATAATTTAGTTTCTTAATAATAATTTCTCGAATTTTACACAAAATTTATTTTGAAATAGCTAAAAGTGCATTTTTATTACACCGAAATCCACTAGATTTGATTTGTACTCTCTTTCATATTAAAAAAAAATCAAAAATATGATATTTAAAAAAACAATTTACATTATATTTATAATTTATCATCGTTATTTTTTTTAGTTTTGTTTAAATTTTTATTTTATTAACATAAAAACGTCCTGTTTTTTTTTGTACAGCGTAGTATTTTTTTGTACAATTTGAAAAAAAACCATAGTTGCATTGGTAAGTACTACTAGATTTTGCTCGAAATCTCATTGATTAGATTTGAATCGATTTGGGTATAATGTAAATGCACTATAAGAGAAAAACAAGTTGACAATTGCTTTTTTTTCTATATATTTTCCCATATTTTTATTGTTTCTAAAATTAATTTAAAAAAATCACCTAAAATTTAACAAAAATTTCACGAGAACACAAAAATAAAAGTAAGAAAGAAACTTTACGAACAGTCAATTCATCACAAAAAAATTAAAAACCGGCAACAAAAAATAAAAAGATAAAACTGCATCCAATCATTCTTATTTGTAAATTGTACTAAAAGAACCAATATTTAACCAAAATATTACATTGTCGCTAAAAAATATAAATTTGAAAAAAAAAAAAAGTAAAAGGAAAACATGCAAGTAAAATTTTAATTATTATTAAATCTTTTTTATTTTACAACTGCACACATTAACTAAGAAAACGTAACAGTATTAAATAAATTCTTAAATCGCCATTTTCAAAATTATTTGAACTACAAAACGCTTAGTTTTTAACATCAAGCTTCAAATTTGTTTGAACGCATTAAGTGCAAATAAGATATTAGATGACAAAACACTCACTCTCTTTTATACAGAAATCAATTGGTGATGCAGCGCTTTCTACATCCTCTGTTAAAACTCATTGCAGATTAAAAGCAAACATAATACAAACTGAAAAAACTTTTTCGTTTTTATTTAATAAATTACAAAAATTGAAATGAGATTACTACGGCAATACTATAAGTTATAAATACAAAAAAAATATACAAATGTATATTATTACAAAAACATTACATTTATTTTGAAAACAAAGCCCCCATATCGTACTTGAGATTTTTTCATTACCATTGAAATTCCATTGGGGTTGTTGAAATAATGACAATGCTAACAATTTTATTTTAATTATAATTGTCTTTACTAATGGTAATGAAATTGTAGTGAAACTGTTTAATTACTAATTAAAATTAAAAAAAAATGTTTTTGTGAAAAACTTATTTAGATTTAGCAGAATCTGCAAAAAAGAACTATGAACAAAGCCCTACTTCCTTGTGTAAATGGATCTTTGGGTATCTGAAAATTTTAACAATTTGAATTGAGATGTTAAACTCCTCAGTGTCTAAAATCTAAATTCATTTACTCGAAAACAAAAATATGTTTCTCTAGTGTCTTATTATTCCTGAGAATGTGATAAAAATTACATTTTAAAGTAATGCTTATTATATTTTATAGTGTTTAATTACTGTACAAAGACAAGGAGTGACGTTTATTAATGACATTGTTTTTTTTAATAATTATCAATGAAACCTTTTTATTAAAAAAAACATTACCATAAGAGAAAATAAAAGTAGTGCTAAAAACATCATTAGTAATCATTAGCTAATGAAATTTTTAATTATATAGTCGATCTAATTTATTACTCCAATCTATGTCTCATATAATGATGGGACAAAGGTAAATACCCAAATGGTAAATTGGGTATTTAAATATAAAAGGTGTGTTCATTTACTAAAAATTTGTAACAATTATTACTAGAAAGCGTTCATTAACCCAAAAAATTTGCAACGAGAGAGCGTCCAAAGAGCGTAAAAAATTGAGAGGCAGACAAATTATTGCAAGTTTTTACAAGTAAAATTTTTACTTGCAATAATTATTCAAACAGCTGTTTTGCGTTTGTGTTTACAAAAAATATTTCAAAATTAAGTTAAAAATAAAAATATTTTGGAAAATTTAAGAAATTATAAGTAAATGAAAACTTTTAAAACGATAAAAAGTATTAATTTAAATTTATTCTTGTATAACTTAGAAACAACAGAAGCAAAATAAGATGTCTAATGAAATTGAACTAAGCAACACAGTATCTAGTACATTGGTGGCAAAGGATGTTCCGGCAAACAATCTTAGTATTGTAAATATTACGAGTAGGTAGCTACTCGGTAATTTACACTAAGCAGGCAAAGAATTTAATTAGTTCAAATATATGTATATTGGGAAATAAATTGAAATCAACACATAATTTATTAACTTACTTTTCTACTGCTCTTGATATTTTACTTTTGGATAAAGCTTTTTATTACAATGAAAATTAAAATTGCTTAAATTTGTTTTCTTTAAAAAATATATTTAACCCGTTTTTCGCTGGCTGTTTATTATTATTGCTATAGTTTAGAAAATATTGCAAATGCGGAACATTAACGTTAGACAATAGCGAACAAAAATTCTCAATAATAATATCTATTAACGCATGCTTATTCTACCACGCATTAATAACACCATTTTATGATAATCGCTTGGAAAATAAATCACAAAGTTGGATATAAACATTCCTGCGACCTTATTCTCTCGTTATTTCCGATATTTGTAATAAAAATTCTATGTGTAGGCAGGCTGTTATAATGTACAAACTAATTAAAAATAGATATTTTATTCATTAATTTTAGTTAAAAGTAGTTAATCACCTTTATCATATATAGCGTATTTGGACTACATCAGGTACTCGATTAAATAAAATTGCAAAACTTTTCATTATTCTATTATAAGCCGTACTCGAAAAACGCCAGTTACGACAATGCTGAATATAAATGACCATAATCACATCATTTTTATAATAATATACATATATGTATAATTTTTCCAAAAAATTATAGGGGTAGTTATTGAGTACTCACATTACAACACTATTTTAACTTGCAAATTTTAGCTAGTAAAGTGTTCATTTATGTTTTCACATTTTTGAAAGTAATTTTGGAAAATTTCTTGTTGCTCTCTGGTTGCTAATTTTACTAGTAAAGTAAATGAACACACCTAAATACTCAGGTATTTACCTAATCACCTGTTGCCATCGCTCCCACTCATTACATTGAATTGCCATAAGCACGCTGATTAGCGGTTCTTATTAAGAATTCTTGTTATGTTTGATGCGGTCAAAAGTGCCTTATCTGAGCAAAACGCCTCAAAAAATGTATAAACAAAATACATTTAAACAAAATATGTTCAAACTAAATTCGAAAATGTTCACATTTCTCTTACTCTACGTTACAGCGAGTATTTGTTATTCAAATAAGTATTTACCCAAAATTGGATAAATACCCGGGTATGAAAGTGGGTATAAATAGGTAAATTCCCAGGACTAAACCCATCTTTAGTCTCATATATTAAATTGATATTTGTTTGCATAAGTCACCTTCCTTGTGGATTTTGCTGATTCGGTAACTGTTTTACGGACATTTCTTCGCCTTTACACTAAATGAGGCAAAAAACACCGGACAAAAATATGAATAAACCCGCGTGATTCCAAAAGTTCATTGTCAACTTAGTGAAGAATTAAATAAAAGTTATCGAAAAACTTTGCCTATAATAAATATTCTATAGACATCGTACCCAGGTTCATAGAATAAATGTTTTCTATCTCAACTATCCAATTTAGCGTTTCTGGCTCCTTCCGTATTCAATAAAATTGCTTTACAGAAAAATATTCTAATTTAAGAGGCCAATCTGTATTTCTTCGTAGATAGAATATGTTTTAATATTTGAATTCTACCCAGCAAAAAATTAGACATTACCTTAAAAAGTACTTGCCATATAATGACTTACTTTTGTGATTGCCATACTTAGTTACTCGCTTACAAAACACATTACATTAGTTTCCAAAAAAGGAAGTATTAATGGAATTAGTTCTTTATATTAAAAGAGACTACTAATGGTACTCATTATTTCCTACAATAATTAATGTTAGCGATTCTCAGTAATTTAATATAAATGTCTCATGTTAAAATCATTTAGTTGGCAATCCAGTCAGGAAGTACTTCTACCAAAAGTGCTTGATTCCACACTCGATTACCTTTTCAAAAATTTTTTGTTGGGTACTGACTATTCAGTACCTTTTTGTTAACTGACTAAAGGTCTTTGTTCTTTTGTAATTGCTTTCGTGTGCACACATTAAAATTTAGTTTCTACTATTCCTACCTTAATTGCTTAGATCTTATTTTTGTTTTAAATTGCGAATGACAAAATAAAAGAGAATACAAAAGTACAGCGTAACTCCTTCTGTTTGTCTTTTCTCACTCAAGGTCAATGAGAACCCGAACGACCAATGTTCAAGAAGGCACGAGCCTGTTTAATGCCGTTTCCATTTATACGCATGTTGAGAGACTGAGGGGTTACTAAATCGATAAGTTTCTTCTAAATAAAACTGATTTCATTTAGTTTACTTTAAAAATGTTTAATTTATTTAATTCTGGATTTTACTTAATATAATGAAAATCTACGTTATTTAAGAAAATCTTATTTTAATATAAATATTTTTAATTCTTTTTAAATTCGCAGAAAGACCAAACATTATATTTGTACCATTTTCCTGAAGGTTCATAAAGAGATTATTATTTAAAAGTATAAAGAAATATATTATTCTACAAAATACAAAAAAAATAAAAAATAAAAACTCAAATTTATTTCAAATGAACAGTAACTTTTAACCAAACTTCTGCATACATCTACCACCAATGCATACAAATTTTGTCATAAAAACTCCGTTTATTGGAAAACTTTTTGCCTGTTAAATTCATTTACCTCTTAAATTCATTTAAATTGACTGATAGCAAACTAAGGTTTTTGACCAGTTTATGATCGAAAAAAATGTATATTTATGAGAATTAAGCAAATTTCTTTTAAATTTAAACAAGAATTGAATTCCAACCCACAAGTCACCCATAAGTGATAGATAATAACTTGAGTATATAATTTTATAATTTGTATTCGATTAACTGAAATTTAAGCAAAAAAAAACTTTTGGCTAAAATATCGAAATAAAATAAATCTATTTTTAAATTTAACGTATAGAACGTGTTAGTATTATGTATTTAATAAACTAATCAGTATTTGATTCACATAACTTATGTTTTCTCTTCATTGAAGCTTTTACGACTAATGTCAAAATGAAAACAAAATTACACACATTTTTAATTAAGAGAAATGGTCGAATGACATGTTGACCAAAGAACACCTGCTACTTGTCGATCGAATTGTGAAAGTGGAAGTCCTAACCTATCGCTTGTTTCGATTGATAAGATATCAATTTGAGATAATCGCAGTTTAAGTTTTTGACTTGTTCTCAACATCGATAAAAACATCAGACTGCTTAAGTCGCCACTACAATTAGTAAAATGATTCATAATTTACAACAAAAAAAAACCATTTAAGAAAACTTTCATCAATTATATATTAAAGGGAAGGTCTTGGACAAACTATGTGGGATGGTTAAAGTATGACATTATTGCTGTAAAAATATATCGGATACTATGTCGGAGCTTCACAACACAGCCATAATTGAAAATAATACATTATATACGAAAAGTCGATACATTTTAAAAATCGCTTTTAGAAAGCGTTATGATCTTTACGTTATGAAGTTTACTTCACAACTCAAAATGTATAATGAACTCCAAAATTTGAAATTTTGAGTTATGACGTTCTTGAAGTAAATGGCGATATGGTCTTGCTCTCCTTGTAACAGTAAAAATTTGAGTCAGTTCCTACATCGATTAAAAAATTATATTGTTTTGTTTGCAATAAACAAATTCTAACAAATTAGAATAACAAAACCAAAAATCGTAGTTTAAAGAAAACAATAACAACCAATTATTTTATTTTTGTTTTTGTTGTCTTTCAGTGTTAATTTTTTCATATACCTTTAAATGTATGTTTTCCAGAAAATGCCCTTTATCATAATTTTCTTCTTAAAACACATAAAAGACAAAAATAAATAAAGAAAAGTATTTAAAGACTGTAATTGATACATTGTAATTGTAATTGTTAGATCTTTTGTTGCTCAAGTCTAATGGCTTGGAATTATAATTATACCCTTTACCACAAAAAATGGAAAAAGGGGATATATAAGTTTGTCATTCCGTATGTAATTTCTACATTATCGATTTCCAACCCCATGGAGCTATGTCTGTCTGTCCGTCCATTTAGTATTGAAATCAAGTTGCCGAGAAATCACAAACGGAATGATAAACTTAGTCATACCTTTTTTTCAGTTTTTGTGCTAAAGGGTATAAAAATTAAGTACAACATAAATATAATTTTACATAAAATCGCATTCGGCTCCTAATGGGTTAAGCATTTCTGAAAAATTTGTGTATTTCGTAAAAGCTCTCTTCAAAACCTTTAAAACGAGACCATACTTTTTAACGCTCTATCGCCACTTATATTTATTTATTTATTTTTTTTTCATTTGGGTTAGTTTATTGTTTTAAATGACATGAAAAAATTAGTGGTAGGTGTGGTGTTTTGCCCGCTACCTCAAAGGATATGAACCGATCATGCTGGTTTCCAATAACACCTCTTTTGACGATCATACGAACAAACCGAAAAAATAATTATCGAAATCGGTTTGACAAAAAATACAGTACTGTTCGAATCCTAAGCAACTTTTTCTAACGATTGTAGTTATTATTGCATTATGTGCTTACATTCTAATAATAATAAAATAAATTAAATTCTTCTTCTTTAAAAAAATAAAAAAACAAAAGCAAAAGTAAAAGTAAATGCAAATATAGCTGTTCGAAACGTAAGCAACTTTTTTTATTGTTGTACTCCTGTGTTTTGTTTTTGCAAAAATTATTACAAATTTTAAAACAGTTATTTAGTCCCGTTAATTATAACAAAGAAAAAATATATTTTGGTTAATTTAGTTAATTTTTAATTAGTTCTTCAGAGGTATAGCTATGGCACGTACCACGCTACGATAAAGCTTTCAAATCTAAAATCATAGAACATTTTAATAACGGTGAATCCCAAATTTCTATTGTGAAAAGGTTTGGGATTAATAAATCAATAGTTTCACGTTTAATTAAAAAGTATAAAGCAACTGGAACAATAGAAGTTGTAAATAAAGGCGGGCGAAAAAGAAAAACTTCAGCGCGCACTGACAGAAAAAACGTTCGTTTATTTAAAAATTATCCCCTTATTACTTCCCGAAATGTTGTAAAAAAGATTGATCTTAATATTAGTGCTAGCACTGTAAGGAAACGGGCCTTGGAAAATGATTTAAGAAGCTTCATGCCATCTAAAAAACCCGCTCTAAGAAAAAAACATATAAAAACAAGGTTTGTATAAATTTTCCAAACTTAATCGTAAGTTTTTATATATTTTATGAAATTTTATTCAAGAATTTGCAAAAAAAAAATTGGACCGCGGAGAAATGGAAAGCAGTTTTATTTAGCGATGAGTCTAAATTAAAATTCGGATAGTGTACGCTATACCAAAGGAACTATTAGGAATGGGGGCGGAAGTATAATGGTGTGGACCTGCTTTTCTGCCAATGGAATTGGCCCGTTTGTTGAAATATGTACAAAAATGGACCGTTTCACTTACAGAGACATTTTAGCCAACCACATTCTAGATTATCCAGAACGGAAAATGCCACTTCGATAAGTGTTTCAGCATGATAACGACCGGAAACACACGTCGAAGTTAGTTAAAGAGTTTTTATCTGAAAATGGGGTTCAAACGTTGGATTGGCCGGCACAATCCCCTGATTTGAACCCTATAGAAAACCTGTTTGGAGTTTTAAGGCGAAGAGTTGGAACTCGCTCGATCGATACCCACATCAGTTTTAACAAGCCTTTAGAATCTATGCCAAAACGATGTGCTGAGGTAATTAAAAATAAGGGATACAAAACAAAGTATTGAAAGTTGCTTACGTTTCGAACAGCTATATTTGCATTTGCATTTACTTTTGCTTTTGTTTTTTTATTTTTTTTTTTAAAGAAGAATTTAATTTATTTTATTATTATTAGAGTGTAAGCACATAATGCAATAATAATTACAATTATTGTTTCCAATAAATACAATTACAACAAAAATATGAGAATTAGAAAAAGTTGTTTAGGATTCGAACAATACTGTTTACATAAAATTATACTCGTATACATATATAAATTTCAGAATCTTCTTTGAGTTCATCCCATTTTCACTGGATTCTATTATCGACTTTCCTTTTGTATTGTTTAAAATTCCATATATGTATTAATATCTCTTTTTATTAATTTTTTATTTTTTACTATATATTCCAGGATGTGTTGAACAAACGTTTAGACCAACGTGTTGATGGAATGTTAGGACAGGGTCTACTAAATGAAATACGAGCTTTTTACAATGAGCACAATGTAAACAAAAGGTACTTCTAAAAAACTAAATAACAATATTTTTTCTGTTATCCGTTTGCCTATATTCATTCATTATGCAAATAATGTTGGACTATAAATAAAAAATACAACATTGTTGGCTGGAAGTTTCAAAAACCAAAAGCCATTAATCATATTGGATTACGAATTTTTATTTTTCAAACGCTTTTCAAATAAGTGAACGAATTTATGTTTATTTAATCCATTTTTTATTCGCTTCTATTTTTTTTTTTTCTATAAATCATTTTTTTACATGCTTCGTATACCAACTAAACCGATTCACTTTATGATGATGTTTTAACTGCTACCCCTAAACTTACTATTGCCACTAAACGCCATAGAAAAAAATATTTTTAATGTTAATTGTATTAATAATTTTTGCATTACGGATTTTTAATGTTTGTTGAATTACTATTTTAGCATTACGGAGAGTTCAAATGCTGCTGATCCATCCAACACATCAGTACCTTCCCTATCTTCATTTTTTACTAAAGGCGTATTCCAAACGATTGGGTTTAAGGAATTTGTACCGTACCTAGACCAGTTTAATAAGGCGAATGATATAGAAATTGAAAAGTACTTAAAAGCAAACGGGTACAAAATGCCAACAGAAGGTAAGCAATCAATCCATGCTTTGCGCCAATGGCTTCCAATAATTTTAAATATATAAATGTATGGTGTATTAGGCTTAAAAGGCTTTAAAGTTTTTAGTTGTAAAAGAAGCTGTATATGAAATTATTTCTTTTCACCAGCATCACTTATAACAACTTTTTTTAAGTGTGTGTAATTTTACTCCGTTTACCACCCTTCCAATTTTAAAGATATTTAAACAACATTTTTTATTTAAAATTTTTTATATGAAAAGTATCTGAAACTTTGCAAGAAGAATTAGTTCAAACAAGTTTTCGAAGCTTTTAGTTCGCAACTAACAATAAAATATCAATTGGACAAAATATTCAAAATAATTCTCTGATATTTTCACAAAATATTAATTGGCCGCTTTAATTCAATTCAATTCAATTTATTAACAACAATAATATTTACATTTTAGTTTACAATATTTTATACATATGATGAGTTCAGGAGTTAATCTTTTTCAACATAAAATTTTTTGTTAATTAGAATATATAATACCTATATACAGGGTGTGGAAGGAAAAAGTTTACAAAAACCTATTTGAACTTATTTTTATCTTTAAACAAAATTTAATCTAGTTAAATCTAATTAAACTAAAGCAAGTTCATTAATGTGAATAAATTCCGATTGAGTAGAGCGGCGTTTTAAATTCTCTAAGAGTCTATTTATTTTAAAATCCATTAGTTCTACATCTGCTAGTGCGTGAAGACGTGTAGTTGAAAAAAAACATGGTAAGTTAAACATTAATTTTTGTAGTTTTGTTTTGTAAAATTTGAAGTTTCCTTACGTGACATTTAGCTATGTTAGACCATACTGGCGCAGCATAAAACATTACTGTATGGAAAATTGTTTTTAGGATAAGTTTCTTGTTGGCAATATTAAGTTTGGAATTTCTGTTTATAAGTGGGAATAAGATACGTGCCAGTACATTAATTTTATTTATGACGGAAGGTATGTGCTCTTTAAATTTTAACCTGGTGTCTAGAATTACACCAAGGTACTTCACGTTTTTCTCCCACTGGACTGACATTTGTTGTATGTTTATACTAACTTGGGGGACATAGCATTCTTTACGCTTCCTAGTAAAATATAATGCCTAAAATTTGGTACAGTTTATTATAATTTTCCACCTGTTGAAATAGCGTATTATTTCTTTCAGGGCTCTTTGCAGTTTATTTATAACGTCATTAGCAAGATTACCAGAGCATATAATTGCCGTGTCATCAGCGAAAATGGACATTGTACAGTAATATAAAGTAGGAAAGTCTGCAGTGTATATATTATATAAAATTGGAGATAATAATTGTGGGCAACCTGCTGATATTTGAAAGTACGATTTATTAAAAACGATTGTATTATTTTAATTAGCTCCGTAGGAAAGTTAAGACGAATTATTTTATATATTAATCCCTCGTGGCATACCGAGTCGAAAGCTAATTTGACGTCTAGTAACACCATACCCGATGACTTTTGAGACTCAAAGTTGGTTTGCACTAAGTTACGTATTCTTACTAAAGGGTGAGCTGTGTTATGCTCTCTTCTAAAACCGAAGTGGTGCGGCGGATTAACATTATTTGTTTCGATAAACTTCGTCAGCTTAACCTTTACTACTTTTTCATAAATTTTGCTGATAGAACTCACGTTCGACGTACGTACATGGATTTTCGGCAGCCTTATTTGGTTTTTTAATGGGAATGACCTTAGCAATTTTAAAATCTTGTGGTAAATGGCAAAGTTTTAGACACGTATTAATTAAAATTGTTAGAAATTTTATTCCTTTTCTTGGGAGCGCTTTCAAAGACCTATTGTTTATTCCGTCAATTCCAGGAGCTTTCTTCGTTTTCAACTTCTTAATAATTAAAGATATCTCCGACATACTTGTTTGGATTTGGTTTGAAGCTATTGGGTGCAAGAAATTAAAGTGATCAACATAAGAATTTACCATTGAAATAGTCTCTGCATCACCTACATTTGCTGAAGGTAAATGGTTGGAGAAGAAATTATGCCCTAAAATTTCGCATTTCTCCGAATTGGTAGTATAGCGCCCATCATTTTGTTTTAAAATTGAAATATTGATTTTTTTCTTCCTTAAAATTTTGGTCAGCTTTCAGAATGTTGTAGAGGTTTTATCTAAGGAATAAAGCAGCTTTTTCCAATCCTTGTTTCGTATAGTATTTAATTTAACAGCAATTTTACGATTGAGGAGTTTAATTTGGTAGAAATCGCTTATATTACTATGGCGTTGCCACATTCTATGTACACTGTTTCTTTGACAAATAATGTCTCTGAGATAGTTGGGTATATTTTTATTAGAGTAAAAAGGGTGTATAACGATGTATAGCCTCCTTAATTAGATTTTTAAATTACAATAGCATTTCGTTAATGTGTTCATTTGTTCTAATATTCTCTAATACTGGAATATTGATTTGCCTATTTATATAATTGGCATAATTATTCCAATTGGTTTTATTGAAATCGTATTCAAGAGAATTTGAATTCGGTAAACTAGAGTTTAATTTTATTTCGACTGGCAAATGATCAAAACTTAAATCGTTAATTACAAAGGCAGCTGTCAGTATTTCAGGAGCATTATTCAGAAATAAATCCAAAGTAGAACCTTGCCTGTTAGCACTAGCAGGAATGTAAGAATTGTCACTAGGATAAATCACATTGATGTTATATGAATCTAGTTTCTCATGGAAGATGTTTCCCCATCAGTTAGCTCTAACACAGCCCCAGGACTGATGCCTATAATTAAAATCACCGCCTAAAATGTACTTATGATTATTTTTTAATCTATATAAAGCAGATGCGAACATGCATTTTCTATTATTATCTGGACCAGCTAGTCCACCAGGAAAGTAGCAAGAATAAATATTCACCCTTATTCTGTTTGGCGTTGTCAACATCGTCGTCAATTTTGAGACAACATCAACTTAACACAACATCAATACTAATTTGGTATTCCCTAACAAACTAATGACGACATTGACGATTTATCGATAATATAAAAAAATAAAACGCACATATCTAATATTTGAGTCAGTTAATTCAATTTGTTTTCTATTGTGTTAAGTAAGAGTTGTGGAAAATTCAAATTTTATAAAAAAAAATAAAATACCTATACGAGTAAACAATAAAATAAGCAAAACTATTACAAACAATTAAAATAAATAGTCAAAGGGCCATTATTACAACTTGTCGTTAGTTAAAGGTAGGATTTTGTCTGCCTGAAAAATATCTTTGTGTTATTAAAACATCCAATTTTTATTGCTATTATTATTAATAAAAATAAATGGATAAAAAAATATTAATTCTCGTAAGTGAAGTTTTTATAATGCAAATACATTTATCAGTCCGACAAAATCCTGCCTTTACTTATTGCCTTTTTTTCATTGGGATGAAATCTTTCTAACTCTTCCACCAACTTTTTAAATTGACAGAAATTGGTAATTTTAGTTTTTTCCATTTCTTTTTTGTTATTTTATATATTTCTTATTTTGTTATTTTAAATATTGCTGTATACTTTTTCATGTTTTTAAAATTTTCCTTTGCACACAACACAACTCAACATCAAAAATGGCGACGACAAACTAAACAGCAACATCAAGATCAATTGTTCTTAGAAAATACCAAACATATGGCGACAGTTATCGTTTAATGACAATATAGACAACGGGAATACCGATTTACAACAAACGAAGAAAAACGACGATGTTTTGTGTTGACGTTGCCAAGCAGAATAAGGGTGATTAATACAATGTTGTTAGTAAATAGCATAATACCTATATTTTCTATTAGATTTGTGTTAACAATTGGTAGTAGTTGATGAGGCAGATTCTTTTTAACTATAATTGCAACACCACCACCTCTTGAGTTTTCTCTATCATTTCTATATACAAAAAAGTCACTGTGCCTAATAGAGATGTTAGATTTAAGCCATGTTTCCGAAACAAGACATATGTTGACATTGTGATCTATTAAGAATTAGAACAATTCTTGGCTTGCATTCCAAGTTATAATTTTTGTGACATAATCCATTACGAAAGGAATTTACAGGCGAGGTTGATTATAACCTCAAATTGATCAGCTTTACTTTTACATGATTTCAGGTCAGTAATGAGTTCCATTGTTATATTTTTGACTTCCTGAATTGTAAACAAATCGCCACTGTTATTGATTTGTAAAGTGATATTTTTTGAGTTCCAAACTCCAGACGTGCTCGGCATGTTTTGACGAAGAGTATTTGGAAAACTGTTGTTGTATGTGTTTGGATTTATGAAATTGTGCAAGGCCTTACGACGAGGTGCTATTTTTGACCGATGTCAAAGTTGAATATAACTAGTTTTGCTGGGACAGTCGTCCGAAAAAGATTTATGATTTCTATTGCAATTTGCACATTTAATAATATTTTCTTACATCCTGCTGTTTTGTGCTGACCTGCACAGTTGGCAAAAAAAGTTTTTACATTGCATCATCATTGCATCTACTTGATCCATGACCAAACATTTGGCAGTTATAACACTGCGTTATTTTAGATTTGTTGGATTGCTGGAATTCCCATCTCACTTTAACATAATCTATTACAGAATAATTCTGCCTGAGTTCTCGCACTGTTATAGTTTGTCGTTGAAAATAGACTACATATATAAAATATGTATTCAGAGTTGTGATTACTTTTTTTTTTAACAAGTTTAGTATCCAAACAGTTTAAACCTAAATCTATAACTTTCTGTTTCACAATAGCGGGATCATGCATATCCAGCCCGAAAATAAGTGCTTTATATGGCTTTTCATTTCTAGTTGCATAAGTAAAATATTCATAGTTATTTTGGAGACTACTGCAAATAGTATTGAAATCTTTTTTATATTTGCAAAGTAATTTAAGACCAATTGATATTTTTCTGATGGCAAAGTCAATAATATTTTTGGATTTGTATATTTCATGCATTTCTTCAATTTTACACTTTAAAATTGTTATTGGAGGAATAGTAACCGTTATTGTTTTTTCAAATATAATTTCATCATCAATTTTGTCCTCATCATCAATTGTTCGTAGAGCCGAAAACTAATTTTTGGAGCTTAAGTTAAGCCCAATGCTATTGTTTTTGTTTTTTTTTTTTACTTTAGGCATTTTGCTCACGCATTGTGAGTTAACATCATTACATTGTCTTGTACGTTTAATCTTGTCTATAGCAAGTTGTTATTGCACTACACACAAGTTTTTTTTTTGTTTTTAAGAATTTTTAAATGTTTTTAACACACTGTTTTAATTATTTTTAAGTTTGATATTTTATTACTACCGAGATTCTGTGTTCACAATTCAAAGGCTTAAGCAAGACTGCCGCTTTAATAAACCCGATTAACGTAACTAATGTAAAATTTTGTTTCATTGACGTAAAAAGGGCAGACTGGGGGCACCACCAGAAAAATTTTTATTCTGAATTTCTAACACACAGTACAACTTACCTTTTCGCTTAAGGGCTTTAGCACTCCCCCCCCCGCAGAAACATCATCTATGTAATAAAAACATAAAACTCCACTTTGAGAATAATCGGCTGACATTTTAAGCCTGTTTTTCTGCCTTTTAGCTGTCGTTTTATTTAATGTTAATTTTTGAAGTATCCATATATTTTTATTTAAATATTTAATTAATCGATCAGCCGAGACTTTGATTTTCTTTTTTAACAGTACTTTTTTTTATTTCAATGCTTTAAGTGTCAATTCGGTTAACTACATACTTATATTCAAAATAAGTTAAAAGTCATTAGGAATTGTTAATTAATTGTAAATATATAAACAATATTGCAATTTCAATGCTTTAAAACTCACAATGGTGGCATGTCAAAGTGTCCAATGATATAATATCCATGGACTTTATGCCGCACTCACCACCGGCGTCGCTTACTAAACATTATTTGCATAGCTTGCCTTTGGCGGGGCGCAAGGATTTTCTTCTCTACAGTATGACCAACACCGGCTTCGCTTACGAAAGATGTTTTGCAAGCAAGTGATATCCAGGTCCGTGGACATTATGTTCTTGGACGTAACTACTACATTTGCGTTTATTATTTTATCGACATCTGCGAAAGATTACTTTGCATTTTCGACACATTTAATTTAAACATTGATATTGACACAATAATTTAATAAATCATCCATCAACATGTTCACTTGATTACAAGCTCAAAAAATCTCCCACGTAAATTATAACTTCAGCATCATTGTTTTTTTTTTTTTTTTTTTGCTTATAGAGTCACATACTTTTAAAAATAAGTAATCAGATCTCATAAGCACAGTGTGAGATCTTTAAACTTAAAAATAAAATTGTGTTTATTTTTTAAACTATTACAGAACAATTCAAATTATATACAAGTTCAACGAACGAAATACATTCTATTGACGACTCTCTTAACTTAAACGATCCCAATGATCAAATACCCCCCGGGTTGGATGTATTAAATTCATGTTTAAACGAATTGAAATTAGTCACTCGCCGCTATTCAAAGAAACAAAGCAAATGGATAAATAATCGTTTTTTGGCCAGCAAAGATCGTCAAGTACCCGATCTGTATGAATTAGATACCAGTGATGTTAGTCAGTGGCATAAAAGAGTTTATTGCCCAGCAGAAGCTATAATTGAATGTTACCGCAGAGGAGAAGTCTGTGAAATCAAACCCATGCAGAAGAAACAACATCCAGGTGAAGGCTTAAACGAAGAGGTATGTAAGAATAACTTGCAAAATTGAAGTCTGCTTATAAAGTACACTCAAATAAATTCTTGTACGAAAAATTTAATTTATTCGTCAAATATACGAAGCGCATGTAGACTCGTACTTACTGTACAATTGTTCTTTTATGTGGTGCGAAAGAATTTTTTAATAATATACAAATTTATAGTATTTTATATATTTCTGTACACAAAAAATTAATAATAAAATCCGTATTGGATTACTAAAGTCTTACGGCCTTATGCATGACAAAAACTTTGCATGAGGTTAGCATAAATGACGAAACTAAGCAGGGTCTCTGCAAGGCTCTTCACCCAAAATATAGTTACGGGTCACGGCAACAATCTTCAGTATTCATTGATTCGTTTTGATTTATTATAATTATAAAGCATCAGATAGAAAAATTAATAAACAGTGTCAACACAGAATGATTTTTTCTTCACTCTTTAAACCTAATGAAAATATTAGTTAGAGCTCTGAAAAACTATGTAGCAATTTGTTTTTGCCTTGCGACTTATCTAAGTTGCATCGTGCGTTCCTATTTATTTTTTATATTTTGATTCGGCTGCTCTACCTTAAATGGGTATTACATTGACTATTAAGCATGTAATTTGTTTGATGGCCTGGGTTCATATCCCAGCCGCTCAAAATTTAACATCAAGCTTTTTGATATGTTTTAAAATTAGCATAGCAACCTATTTAGCTATTATTAATTTACAGTAATTAATCTTCGGCGAAGTAAAAAATAAATAAAATGTCTGAACAACCACAAAGGCGCTGAAACACTCTTCTAAAAATATACATAACCTGTAATTTCGAAGCTTTCTTCCTATAATTCTCCTTCACTACCCCTGCTCTCTTTCACTAGAAGAAGGTAATACAATTTATTAGTAGGCAATATTGCCTAAAAAATAATTTTTTTTTTTTTTTAATAACTAAGGCTAAATGGTAATTGTGTTTAGGACTTTCGTCAAATTATAAAATAACTACTGAAAATTTATTATATTCCACAGGATGTCCGCCGGGATACTACTTTGTTTTGCCGCCATTTTGGTAAACATTAGTCTTGACAGTTTATATTTGGCAGTCGTAAAGTAGACATGTGACAAATTTAATATGGAAAAATATTCGATTACAGAAAGTTTTTTTTAATCGTTAGTAATTAAAACATTAATCGTTTAATCTTAAACGATCATCGATTACTGTGACGATGAGAATGTTACGAGAAATTTTTAGAAGAAACTAGGCGCCAACAAAATACACTATTTATCGTGTAGTCAATAATTTCGAAGAAGGAGGATCTGTAGGTAATTGGTCAAAGCATGGACCACAACGTACTGGAAGATCGACTGAAAACGTTACTGATGTTCAAGAAAGTGTTCAACACAATACCTTAACCTCAATTCGACGCCATGCTCAGGATCTTGATTTTCAAAGAACTTGGGCAAAATTGTGCACAAAGATTTGCATTTGATTCCATTTTTGCTTCAGTTGACACAAGTGCTTCTTTAACAATACCATTTACGGCGCCATACATACGCCAATAGGATGTTACAGCTCGCCCAAGACAACCCTGATTTTCATGAAAAAATCATAATGAGTGACGAGGCACATTTTCATTTGTATGGATATGTGGATAAATGGAATAGTCGATTCTGGACAATGGAGAACCCTCAAATTATTATCAGTCACTTTTGCATCCATTTAAAATAACAGTCTGGTATGCAGTTTCGCCAGGAGTAATCATTGGACCTTACTTCTTTGTAAATGAAAACTGCGTAACGGTAACTGTGCATGGGGAACGACATTGTGATGTGTTTGAAAACTTTTTAACGCGACGGTGCCACATCGCATACTGTCAGGATTAAAATAGAATTGTTGTCAGTAGTATACCTTCCTGGCGAAAGCCCTGTATTTGCAAAAGTTTCGTATATTTTACGTTTTCATGGAGTTTCTTTTTTGTACAATGTTGTTATGAAATGTTTGCATTGCTTTCTAATACAATTCTTTTTTTTTTATTAAAGACTACTCATTTTTGTGGAATATGTGAGCGGCATTTTATTGGCGAATATCAATGGCAATTGCATCTTAAATCAAACAAACATAAAAGACGCAAGGAGGGAAACAAAAAGAAGTCCAAAATTCAAGCATTAAATGAAACAAAATCCTTAGACTTGGAAGCCAAATGAAACAATTAATAAATTCAATTATTTTAAATAAAGTTTTTCTCTTTTCTTTTTATTGTCCATGGTTTGTTTTATTCCGTTTACAATTATTTTATAATTTTATATTATTTTAAATACAGATATAAAGTAAATCTAACAAAACCAAACATAAAAATAATTAAACAATACAATTTGTTTTGGATAATAATTTTTAATTTTAATTTTGTTTGAACAAATTTAATATTTATTTATATTTTACTATTTAACACATTTTCTATAATTAATATGGAATGTAATAAATGTAGATTAATAAGTTCATTTTTAAGGGACTAAATAAAAAATTTTAACATTTTTTTTTAATTTATAAATATCTAAAAATAATTTGAATATTATTTAATTAGTTGATTTAAGATAAATATATTCAACATTTATTGACATTTGCGAAAATATTTTGTTACAATATTTATATTTATAAGAAAGTCTTTTTATATTAAATACAGCTTTTTTTATAAAAAAAATGTTTCACCAATTTTAAATTATATACCTCAAATTACATCAACTACAGAGACACCCTTTAAACTTTGATTTTTGTCTTTGCTTTTTGTTTGGACAAAAATTTTTAGTTTATTTTAAATGTTTGCCAGAAGTTTCCTGAAGAGTTAAGTAAGCGGTAACGAAAGGGCCATCGAAACGTGCTTTTACCCTCAATAATCAATATCGGTAATTAATTTAATCGGGATAATTTAAAAAATAGCACGAAGTTTTTTTATGAAAATTACATCATCCGAATTTACACTTTATACTTGTTGTTATAGCGGTTCTTTGTAAATTTCAATCGCTTGTCTACAACTGTTTAAAAATATGGACATATATATTAAATTTAATGAACTATTGGGGCACCCTTTAATTTATAATTTCAAATATTTATACTTGTTATTATAACGATCACATTCTGTTCAATTTTCAAGCTCCTCTCTAACTACCCAAATAGATTAATTTACGTCACCTATGGGGACACCCTTTGTTGTATGCGGAAACCCTTTGATTTTTAAAATTATGAACTGTTTTTTAAACTGTTTTAGTCTTAAAGCATAAAGTTTCAAATAAAAAAAAATACAAAATCGATCCAGAAATGACTGAGCTTGGAGGTACAAACATAAAAAAGAAACATACAGTCGAATCGATAAAATCCTGATTTAATTGAAGTCGGTTAAAACGAATGAGATCTCTATTTAAAATTTTTAACTTTATTCAGTTATACCAATCTTACAAAAATTTTTGAAATGACTCATAAATTAGCTCCTTTCTGAAGAAAAAAACATCGTCCTTACCGAGGTTTATTACGTGTCAAAAAACATTAAGCCTTCAAGAAAGACAGTCTTAAAAGCTACGATTGCATCCAGAACAAGGGTAGATTCTCAATTAATTAAACCTTTCATGATTATATTGCAGTAGAAAAAAAGTTTATAAATTTCGAAAAACGACACAAGAACTGTGCAATCAAAAGTATTATTGGGACAATCCACAAAATGTAACATCACTGAAAAAATATATCTCCACACATTGTGTTGCCAATTGGAAATCTTCGTGAAGAAGTTCAAGAGAAACTTGTATTATATATACTTTCGTGAGGACAATACAACAAAACATTAAGATGATTCTATGAACTTTAGTTACGTTTATGTACGTCTAGCATGTATGTCTGTAAAGTTTGGGGGTGGCAATTCCCCGTAATGCCATGGGACCACTTTATGCTCTACCAAAGTTTAACATACGGAAGCAAAATATGTTGTGTATCAAATAACATTAAAAATTATAATGTTTCCTTTCCCGCTAAGTAGTTGACTTAAGCCACATAAAATGCAAGATACGGGTTCGCAAATATACAAAAACTTTTTTATAAGGCCTTATTATATTAGGCGTTGTCGTGCTTCGACAACTACCTATTTGTAGTAAATTAAATATAGAGTGCGATATTCTGTTTATTATTGCAAGGGAAAAACACCGTTAAACGCACAAATGAAAAAATTGAAAAAAGGAAAAATTTAATATTGTTAAAGTTGTATTCTCTTAATTTTGTTAAAAGTTACGAAATGTTTCTAGCAACATGCTCTATTTAACTGTAAAATGTTTCCATGTTTTGCCTTGCGAAATAATAAAAGCTGTAGAAGCAAATAATGTTAAGGGCAATGAATACGACAATTGTCTCCTAAGCCGTAGTATCGGCTCCAACAGTCAGGTTATTTTTAGCGGAGTAAGAAAAGAGCGACAACGCTTTAAGACTGGTACTCTGTTTAAATTTATAGAAACTCTTGAGCAACATTGGTTATTTCTTGTGGAAATTTGTACACTAAAGTTTACGCTTTTTGACTACTTTTCTTTTTTTAAGTTTTTTTAATATTTACAATTAGATAATTGAAGTTAATAGGCAGCTTCCGATATGTTTTAATAAAAATAAAACCCACTGGCATTATTTCCAGGTCTGAGAAATGTTTCTAGAAACATTTAATATTTTATGCATTTTTTATACGCTTTTTATGTACGTAGTTTGACAGCAATTTGCATGAAAAAGGAAAGGAAAAGCCAGGCTTTAAACCCTGTTCAGACATACACTTTAATTGGGCAATTCAGGAATTTACGCAATTAAGGCCTTAATTAAACTCAATTTACCATATAAAAAGTCAATTAATAAATTGAGCAATAAGTACTTAACTTCATTACTAATTGAATAAGATGCGAAATGCAACCATTGCCAACAAGTATGTTTACTCTGGAAACTGTGTTCAGTGAGAAGAAAAAATTCATAAAATTATCAAGCCGCAAAAATAAAATGGCGAGTCATAGGAAATTGGCTTTTGACTCTTCCAAATTCAAAGCAACAACAGAAAGCCATGTTGTTTTTGTAATAAAAAGAGAAATGAGTTGGGCGGAAGACACTACCTAATAAAATAAATATGCCTTGTGCTAATTGCGCATGTGGAAGACAAAATTAAATTGCGCAATTAAAATTTAATTAACTCAATTAAGAAAACATGTATGAACAGGGTATTACGCAATCAGACTGACTCTAGAAAATGAATTTGAGAATGAGCTTATATGAACTTTAACATTGGCCCTAAACCAAAGTTAGTGTATACAAGCGATTAGATTTGCATTGCAAATTGCTTGTTTAACAGAATAAAAGCTAAATATTAATTTCGTCTCAATTAATGCATTATGAAGAGTTTTAACGTTCGACGTACTGCAATGATACTAAAACTGCTTTTACAAATTTCCCTAATATGCTTGAGTTTTTTAAGGGAAACTATTCGACTGGGAACGCGGTATATAAAAAATTTAATCTGTAAATGTTTACGCAACAAACAGTTTCATTGATATCATTATTATTATTTTTATTTTTTTTTTTTTTTTGTTATTATATAAATTTAACTCAATGACACTAAAATGTTTAATTAAATTTGGCAACCTAATGAATTATATACACATGCATAATTATTTAAACTTGGAACTTTGGTATTTTTAAACACAGCTATTATTGTAAACAAAAAAAAACTTAACAAACGATATTTTGCTTTATAAGCACAAAAGAGAAATTTTCTGATTTTTTCTTTTTACAAAGCAAAAATTAATAATCAGGCATTTCTCACATTTAAATCGGAAAGATTTTAATTCCGTATTAACTATACTAACTGATGGATTTTGTTATACCTTCTTTAGATTCCGATCGATTTTAGTTTAAGTTGGGCCATATTGAGCACAATAAAGTAAACAAGAAGGGTAATCTAAGTAAGGACCCATAATAAAAACGCAAATAACAAAATTTCAAAGAAACTAAATTCCAATTTGAAAATTAAAAGTGGTTTCACTCCCAAGAAATAGTTAATTTCTTGGTTTCTGAAGAATCAGTTTCAATCGGAATTGAGTTCTGTGATATGCCTGAATAAAATCACAATAAAATACAAATTTAAGAATACAAGTTCATTAACAGAAGGAGATATGCGAAGGTTTTTGAGCTTTTTTTTTTTGTGTTTTTTTTTTTTTTTTTTTTTTTTTGCTTGAGCCCTACAGCAAAAACAGAAAGAGTGTGTATCATTTTTTAACATGAAAAAAAAATGTTTTGATATAGTGGCCGTGCGTATACGTTCTAAAATTCATAAAATATATTATCTTAGTTTCCGAAAATCAACACTATGAAATCTTCGAGAATTAGGTCGATTTTTTATTTCCCAATTCCTAAATTATCTTATCGAAAATCACGCGAAACGATTTTTTTTTTAAGAAAGTAGAAATATCGATTTTTGAAGAATTCAACAAAATCAATCGTTTTTACAAACATTTACGTATCAGATACTGAAAAAATAAGCATTACGATTAAGAAGAGGAGCTTTTTTAATCTACTTCGGCCGCTGTGGACGAAGAAAACACTATGAATGAACATATATTAAAAGAAGGAAACTTTTAACATTTAAAAATTATTCAATTTAAGCATTTTTGGTGGGTTATATTTCTGAAAATATTTAAAACTGACTGAATAAAAACATTTCATTTAAATAACTGTAAAGATGTGTTTGTTAATGTTAGGTCAGATATTTAAATATTTGACCAAAAAGACGTAACATCAAATTATGGAAAAAAAGTATTTGTACCTCTCAAACAGTTATTAAGTGTGCGGTCGGCTTAGTTAAATATGTAACAGGATCGTTTATGTACATAAATTTTTTTCAAATTTTATTGTTGGTGTACATAGCAATCGGTATGGAGCACAAAACGTTATTTTTAAATTTTTTCTGCCTATTCATCTGTACCCTGGAACCTTGGTTCAAATATAGGATACTTTTTTTTCATAAAAATAGGTCATTTCATAGAAAATGTAGAGCACATTTTATTTTTGTAGATGACACATTTTTAAAACTGTTAAATAGTATTATTTGTTGTGGGGATTCTTGGCATAGTTGAAATTGATTTTTAGGGAATTGTGGGGATAAATCTTATGTAATTGGTGATATGACCCGAAAAAAAGTCTGGCAACCCTGCAATTTCAAACGAACTCTAAATAATACTCATAACCGACAAAATTTGTTTGACATCAAATTCCATTGTCATAATGAATCTCCTTTCTCTGTTTATATTTAGTAAATTCATTTTATAAATAAGCGAATATTTATGGGAGCTTAAAAAAGTCGGAGATTTAAAACCTAGACACAATTTTTCTGTTTCCTGGTCTGACGTGTAAAAGCTGTAAATTGTCCACAAGTCTAAAAGTCTTTTTTTTTCTCTCATACTTGACCAAGGTTATACTTATTTTTACTAACACCTTTGATAAAATACTTAATGTAGGGTTCATTTTTGGCTTCAACTGACATTTACTTTAAGTCGAATGTTATTAATTTACTTATGTACTTTTAACAAATTGCGGTATTTAATGAATTTAATAAGTGTTATAAGATATGTTACTTCCACTTACGTAGTGTTAAGTTTCATTTAAAAAAACAAAAATAAAACATTTGTGTTGCTTACAAAAATATCTTTTGCATTATAAATAAATTAATTGGTTCACACATGAAATAAAACAAAAAATACACAATATGTTAATACATTTTTTTTATACTTATAATATTTTGCTAATATTAAATATTTATTAATTTATGTCATCAAAATATATACTTAAGTATTATTTCTTTTTTTAAGTGTAGGTACATACGATTATTGTATTTTAGTTTTTATTATTTTAAATGGCTGATAAAATCAATAGTCGATTTGAATTTGTTTATGTTTTGTAAGAATATTATTTTTAGTTTTGTAACATTTTTCAACTTTGTTTATTTATGCAGTCTTTATTGACTTAATAGTTTTAAGTTTGAATCTTCCTTTGGTTAATTTTCTAAAAATATATATTCCGTACATGGTAAGTTTTTATTTTATATATTAACAACTTAATTTTAAAATTATTGTCTTTTTGTAACTTTCACCAGATATAATTGGTTAAATAAATTTTTTGATGGTTTTTATTGTCTTTAGTTTACATCACATAATCAAAAAAAAATGCAAGTTATTTTAGAACTTAAAAAAGTGTTTTTGATCCTAATAAAAGTATTCTTTGTTTTAAGTTTTATTATACTGACAAACTAATTAGTATAATTATCTGCAATGTAGAGGTTTTTGAAATTTTAAATTTTTAAGCCTTATTGCTCCTTTTATTTACTTATTTATCTTCTTAATTTGTTCGTCTTTTTATTTTTGTGCAAGTCAAATTATTACAATGTGACTATTTTTATTTTTGTCGCACCCACCGCTTATTATTCAAGAGCAGTTTAAAAAATATAAACTAAAAGGTAAAATTCTTCAGGTATCAAAATCCGACCACAAACCGTTCTTAACATAAAAATACATATGGAAAAGTTTTTACGGAGAAAATCGCTGCTATAATTTGTTAAAAATGTCAAACTTTTAGTTCACAAGAATTTTTGTAAGATCTTTTTAAAAAATCCAAGCAGAAGACCTCAATGTATCAGCATTTAATTAAAGTTGATAATATTTGTTTATTTTAAATTGCACTTAAAACAATAAATTTTCAAATCATACAGAAACCCAAACGATCGGTGGGATATAGGATGATCGACAAACAGGTTATTCCGAGTCGAGTGATATACATAATTAAAGGTGGGCTTGGCCAATTTTTAGCAACAGGAAACTCAAGTGGGCCGTTTACTTAAAAGTAAGTAAAAAATTGGTAAAAATTAAACAAACAACTTCAATTTTTATTTTAAAATACATTTGTAAAGAGCAGTAAAAAATAATCCAAATACAGTACAGAAGACATCGTATCTTTTACACTAATTGTACTGTTATGTAAGAAACCAAAAGATTTCTTAACTCTTTCAAAAGAAAGGGCGTATATGAAGGACATTACGTGTTTAATATAAAACTGCTTTCAGTAATTCAAACATATTTTTGAAGGGACGTGACAAATAATAAATCTGTCACATTACTTTATATCGTCATAACTCGAGGACGGCTATCAGATTTGCACAAATGAATTATGTATTATTTTCTATCGTAGTATTAACTGACAATAAAAATTAGTACACACAAATAAGCAAAGTACTCTGTCGCTTTCTATTATAGAAAGCAAAGAAACTCAATTTAACTCCCTCTATTAAAAACCTTTTAGCAAGAATAAATAAATTTGAATTTTGGAAAACAAAAGAAATAATTGAAAACTGTTTTTTTTTTTATGTTAGACCTGTTAGTATATTCTTACTTGAACCAAATTGTCATCAAGAATGTATTAGCGATGGAGAAATATTTTTGCAAACCTTCATAATATTTTTTATCAAAAAGAAATATTTTTTTGCTACAATTCAGTCAAGAGCTGGTTGCAGATCAAATTTAAGTCTCGAATATTTTCTAGATTCTCTTCGAGGAAAAAGGGAAGGCCTTAAAGCAAAGATGTTTTATTTAGTATATTTTTTATTTAAATTTTAAAATGAAAATAAAATCTTTTTTTTCCGATAACTTGCATTTGATGTGTAGAAACAAATTCGGTGGCGATATAACAATTACTTTTCTTATTTTAGGGTTCACAAAAACAATTTAACGCCGTAAATATATTCAATAAATACATACATACATAAATATTTAAAACTAATAAACTTTCAGATATATAAACCTTAAAATATAAAAATATGTCTATGGGCATTTCCGAAGAAATGTCAACATTGATACATTGATATTTGCTGATATAACTTCGATGTCGTTGTTTGACATTGAAAAAGAAACATTTGTTATCAGTGAGTCGGAGGTATTCATATAATAGGCATCTAATATTAGTAAGAAAAATATATTTATATTGCAAATGAAATTTTAAAAATATTGGTGGAAAATAATCAGCGCTTTGCTCTTGGTAATTATTTAAAGTTTGTTACGTGCGGCATCGTAAGTGTAAAATGTATAAAATCAAAGTAATTTTTTCTAAGATATCTTTGTTTTTATACATTTTTAAAAATTATCTGCAAAATTGGATGCGCCATTTTAAATTTTTTTGTCGCACTTAATTTTCAATTCATTCCTGTTCAATAGAGAGAAAGGTTGAAGGATGGCGAAACAAAATTACAAAACTGTAAATTAAAAAACCGGAACATATTAAATTAAATTAATTAAAAACTATTTATGTTTTATCATCTTATGCATGTTCAATTCAATAAAAAGTAAAAAATAAAAAACCTTTGATAAAACAAAATGTCGCATGCGACTTATAACGTACGACAGTAATTAAAATTAAATAAAGAATAAATTATTTAATATTTTTTAATCAAATTAATACTCTTATCCAGGTACATCAATGCGTCACATTTTAAAATTAATTGAATTAAAATATTCCATTAGGTTTCACTAAAACCATTGTTTTAACTGTTCGCCTTTAAAGCGACATCTGTTTTTGTAGCATGCGAAAGCCCTGGTTTCTCGTAATTATCTTGAAAACTAAACAAGAGCTTTAAGTTTCGCCTTTTCTCAAAATAATATAAAATTTTGATATATGCGTTTTTTACTTTCAATATGTACGAATGTCGCATTCGACATTGGAGAAATGTCCATATTCATTTTTTATTAAATACAGTCCCGCCACTTGAATAGAACCCCCCTAATAGTTTTCCTAAAACGTTGCTTAAGAAAAAAAAGCGTATATTTTATTTTAGTCTCTCATTCGGTAAATTGCACTTGTTCTCTCTGAGAGCTTTTTTTCAAGTTTTTTTTTTTAAGTACCGTTCAGTGTTGCCGCTTGGTTAGATTTTTTGCATTTTTCGTAACTTTTGAAGGTTCCACGTAACATGTATAATTTTGTTATATTTGGCCAAATTTTCGTAACTTTTGACGACACAGCCACAAAATAAGTAATCTTACTGATAAAGTACTAGTTTCATTATTTGAGACAAGAACTATCCGTCTCTGTTAACCGTTTTTCATAACAAATTGGTTTTACTAACAAAGGTCACAAACGATGTTACAATTCTTTTTACGAAATATTTCAAAATAAATAAATATCAAAATAAGTAATGTTTCTGAAGTTGCACTCTGTTTAATTTGTGAAAATTTATGAAATGTTTCTTGATTTCTGTTAAATAACAGCAAAATATTTCTGGCAACAATTTTTACCAATTGCTAAATTATGTGAGCTGCACTTATTACTTGTGCTCTGTTCGAACTTCCGAAAATTGTTAGAAACTTTACTTATTCCGCTTGAAAAGTTTGACAACTCGGTAGTGGTGCCAGTACTACGGTTTAAAAGAAAGCTTTCGCTTTCTTGACTTGAAATATTCAATACTGTCTATTGTTTTTACAATTTCGAAAAACGTTACATTTGGATTTAAAAGAGGTGCCAGTTGATATATACATTTAATAAGTCGGTTAAAGATTGAGCATCGACAGAATTTATTATTAAGTCTTATTTGTTTCGAAAGCTCATCATAAAATGATGACAATATTTCCATAACTAATTTCATTGAATGAAGTGAGTATGCACTTGTCAACCACTGAATATTAAGGTTGAATCTTGACTTTATTTCTGAAAAATTTAAATTTATACTTCCAGTATAGACAATCTTTAGTCAACTGAAACTTATAAATGTGACCATATCTGATTACTGATACAAAAGCTACGTTAATGATGGCTGAAAAAAAAACTATGAGTTGTTCAAGTTCAATAATAACATTTAGAATTTCTAAGACAAATTTGGGCCTAAAATTTATTGTTTTAAATTTAAGTTGTTTTAGTTTTGTTTAATAAATATACGTGTTGCCTTCTTGTTTTCCCTGAAATATACATAAGCTTACAATTTATTTAAGAGCAATTTTAAAATGTAACTTAACAAAAAAATGTAACTTTTAACAAAAAAAATGTAGCTTTTGTGAAGGAAAAGGGTAACTTTTTTTGTCTTCCCCTGGCAACGCCGGTACCGTTGGTTCTTTAAGGTTTTCTTCTATAGATGATCAAAATTCTTGGAATTTCTTGCGCCACTTGAATAGAACAGTCTCAGTTGATACGAGTTCACTTGATATGATTACAAAATTTTTGTTTCTTTATGCCATAATTGGGATTTTTTCATAACCATTGAAATTTCATTGGCATTTTTTGAAATAATGACCAAAGTATATTTATATTAAGTATATGCAAGTCAACACAAATACAAAATTTCATGTATTATATCAAAAAACAGTTCAGAGACGGCAAAGTGGGTAACATTTTATAATTTTTCTAACTAAAAAATTAATATTAATTTTACTTAATTATTATAAAAAAAGTAAGAGAATGACCTTTTAACGACTATATTAATGTAAATTTAAACAAGAATTCAATAAAAGGATATTCAATGCAACTTGAGTTGGAAAAGTGTAATTTGAATATTTCGTTTACCATCCCTGATAGAACATAATAAAAATGAAAATAAACACGTAAAAAACAAGAGAAATGTATAGTAAAAGAAAAATTAAAATAAATTTAAACAAATTTTGACACAAAACATGATAAACACGCACACCAATAAAACTATCAGCTGAACTCCTGCATGTACTTGTTATAGATATACTTTGATAATGACAATAAAAAAAAATTTACTACATTTAATGCTAACGATTTTATTTTAATTATAATTGTTTTTACTAATCGTAATGAAATTTTAATGAAATCGTTTGATTACTAATTATAATTGAATCAAGAAAAATTGTTTTTATGAACCAAAAATTTTTGATCGCTGATACTTAAAAAAATTATTCATAAAATAGCTAAATCTTAACACTTTGGAGATAGATTTATATTAGAAAATTTTAATAAATTATTAGTTTTAGTAGGATAGGTGCAAAAATTGATGTCTGATATCTAAAGTCAAACAACACCCCAGTAAGCAGATCTTATTACTTACACGAAAACAAAAATATGTTGCCATAGTGTCTAATTTTTCCTGAAAAAGTTAAAACATTTATATTTCACCAAATTTTTGTGATCAAAATGACATTTTAATATAATGCTCTACTATGATTTAAGATGTCTTTTTAGTGTATAAAGACAAGGAATACATTCGATTATGACAGTGAATTGAAACCATTTAATCATTAGTCAATGGTAATAATTTTGTTTTTTAATTAATTATCAATGAAACCTTTACATTAAAAAGCATTACCATTAGTGAAAATAAAAATTATCCTAAAAAAATCATTAGAATTTTTTATCATTCAATGCTAATGAAATCGTCAATTAATTAGCCCATCTAATTAATTACTTCCATGTATGCTTTATACAATTTAAGATTTTAAAAATAAAAAAATAATAAAAATGGGTAGAGAAAAGTATCTCACCGAAGCGGAAAAATAATTATAAAAATTTGTACTAATTCCGGGAAATCTGTTAATCAAAAGAAGAAGTCACCACGTCGCGACGCTTCGTATCAAATTTTATAAAAAATAATAAAAACTACGGGAAAAATACACTACACAAAAAGTGTGCTCGCACGTGCTTATAAGCCAGCAATTCTTAGATTAGCCTCTCATTCCCACGATACTGTATCCCAAACAAAACCAAAGTCGGGTTCTTCCGCCAGTGTGAGAACTGTACAGCGTGTTTTTTCCAAAGCTAGACATTTGAAGCGACTATAATTAAAGAAAGAAATACCCCTTATAGGGGACCGCAAGGAAATACGCTTGTAAACCGTGTCTTCTTTTCTAAAGAGATAAAGTTTAACCTGGAGGGTCCAGATAGATTTAATTATTGTTTTTACGACTTGCGGAGAGAATATAATTTGAATTACCTACATAGTCGGGTGTTATGGTGTTATGGTCTGGAGCAGTATCTCTTATTATGGTACCTGTGAGTTGCAATTTTTGACGACTAAAATTAATGCGAATTGCTACAAGGGTGTGCTGCAGCGAGCTGCTATTTACACTGACAGAGCAGTGAAGTCATGAAATTTCGACCTGAATGTAAGAACGCTTGACTATGTACCAGACCTGAATATTATAGAAAATGTTTGGGGTTGGCTTGCTCGAACGGCTTACGCTTTCGGTAAGGATGAACTTATTGAAGCGATCAAAGCTTCCTACTTTCAATTTCCCTGGATTATTTAAAATCCTTATACGACTCCATTCCAAATTGTATTTACGAAGTAATCCTTAAAAAAGGTGGACCAACACATTATTAATATAGCTTTAATAAAATGTGAATAAAAATTTTTAAGTTTTTTTAAAATTGTGAAAAAAAAATTTTTTTTCTATGGGGTGTTCTATTCAAGTGGGGAAAAAATCCGAAGAAATTTTTATTCATATTTAATAACAAAAATATTTTTGGCTCGGTTTAAGGCAAGGATAAAATTATGATTGATTTATTTTACAGGGTATCAAATGTGCTTTCAATAATTAAAAAAAATAATGTTCTATCTCTTTTAGTTTAGAAGTTATTAACGCATAAATTATTAGAAAAAGGGATGTCCTATTTATGTGGCGAGGAGTGTATAACTACCATTTAAACTAAATATGAATTTTGAACTGGTTTTAAACGTACATAGGTATTAGGTGTGTATTTACAAACATTTATGTATAGATAAATATATTACTTTAAATATCTGTTATTTGCTATTAATTTTTTATCTATTTTCTAATTGCTTTTTACCGAATATTGAATGTACCATTCGTGTTTAAATTTATTTTATAACCTAAAGTTAACTAAGGTAATTGTTGTTGATATTTCAGCTAAACGAAACACTTACTTGTATCTACTCTTCATCTTCCTCTTCTAGGGATTTTTCAGGTAGCCCATATTTCGGACAACACATACCCTCAGTTCCATCCATATTAAAACAAAATATTTTTCGCTCCAGATCAGTGGGCTCGTGGGGTACAATACCATGAACTTCTTTAAGTTCTGATTCGGGAAACCAAGCAGGGTCAGAGTCATCTACTACCTTAATACCACATAATCTACGATAAATAAAAATATAAAATGAATAAATGAGATTTTAGCAAGAAATAGAATTCATAAAAAAAAACCAATTTACCTTAATATAGCCACAATCGGTATCCACAATATAGAGGATAATATTAATATAAAGGCTATAACTATGCACCAATGTGGCCATTCCATTTTTTCAGTCAAGCCTTTGGATGCTATCCAAGCAGGATAATTACTGCCCTCCGTAATTAACTGATAAAAAGATGCTGTAAGTATGGTAATCATGGCACAGGGCGACAAATATTTCCAACATAACATCCAATATAGGCCAGGACGTGAACCAGTCATCATTTCTATATCGTCAGAAAATCTTTGACAAATAAAATAAATCAAGTCAAGTAAAAGTTAGAAATGATTAATTTCTTCATGTCACTATTTACCTTCTTATACCATAAACATAACTAATAGATATGCACTCAAACAAGGCAATTATCAATAATGGGAAATTTCCGGCAAAACTGTCCATCAATTGGAAAATGTAACTACCCGCACCATTTGCAAAACACATTGAAATCAAACAGCAAGAGCAACATAAAGCCTGTAGAAATTTGAAATTTGTATGAAAAAGATTTATTAGATTTTTTTATTTAAAAATTTTTTTACACCAATTATCCATTCCTTAGGTAGATTTGGAAAGAGTTTCATGTCGACCAAAGATGTAACCACTCCCTCTAATGTACCAAATTGTGAATCAATGCCCAAAGTAAAGAGCATTAAGAAAAATAATACAGCCCATAACTGTGCACCAGGGAATTGGTTAATGGCCTCAGTGAATATAATAAATGCTAAGCCGGTACCGGAAGCGCTCTGGAAAATTAAGCAAATTTATTTTAATATTTATTTATTAATAAAATTTTAGTTATTAATAATATTATGTTAATAAACCAGTAATAGTTTAACCATTATTTTTGACACTATTGCGTCAAGCTTTTGTGTGAAATGTATTGGAATCAAGAAACAATTCAATTTTGCAACGATACAAATCATATCTGAAAAACTACAATGTAGTTAACAGAGCTGTTCGTTTAACAACATTTGCCTAGGCAAAGTGCAAAACAAATCGAACATTCTGTACACAAAAAATATATTTTAAATGAAATTAAATTGTATTCTTAAGTACTTTTCCCATTTAAAATTTTGTTTAAAATTAAGAAAATAATAATAGATTTGTATTTACATTTATGGCTTTGAGTAAAAAACATATGCTCATGAAATATTTTTTTAATTTGAGAATAGTAAAAAATAAAACTATTACAAATGTACGAATATTAAAAAATTTCCCAATGTAGCTAAATAATTTTCATGTACATTAAAATCACCACAAATTATTATAAATTTTGTTTAAGTAAAGGGTTTCTCAATAAGAGCGCTACAAAAGTTTTTTTCTTAAATAAAACAAAAATGGTTTTGGATATCAATGTTATTCTTAATTTCTGTGAAAGCATGTTGATGCCATTATGTATGGAACTCGAATCTTTTTGCATGGCCTTCGACCGTTTTCAAGCATAAATTGGCCGATACTGCCGTAATTTCACGTTTGATATTCGAACCAAATTCATCAATCGTCGCAAATCGCACGACCGAGGCGGCCAATCGACTAGACCATTTCGTAAGATAACACGTTCTCCAAACTTGGTTTCCAATTAATTGATTGTGACATTCGCTGTGTGGCTTGTGGCGCCGTCCTGTTGGAACCACATGTCCTCCAAGTCCATATCATTCAATTGGGGCCAAAAATTTTCGGTTGTCAGTGAACAGTAGTGATTCCCATTCACAGTAACGCGCAGGTCTTGACGCGGTCCAATAACGCCGCCGGCCCATAAACCACACCAAACCGTAATTTTTTCGGAATGAAATGATGACTCATGGAGTACGTGTGGATTGCTGCCTGACCAATTACGAATATTTTGTTTATTGACAAAGCCATTCAGCCAGAAATGAGCCTCATAGCAGATGATGATTTTTCGATGAAAATCCGAATCATTTTCAAGTTGTTGCTCATCCCAATTCACAAATATACGACGCTTCTGGTGGTCAATCGGCTTCAGTTTTTGCGTCAATTTGATCTTGTAAGGACGTAGGCCAAGGATGCCCAACACTTGAGAACGACGTGTTAGAGCAACATTTAGGCTTTCTTCAACTTAAGCCTCAACAGCACCAATATTCTCGATACTACGGGCACTTCTTTGTCTCACTGGCACGGGAACATATTTTACTGTGCTGTGGACTCAAATTTTTCCATTAGAGGCTCAATTGTTGATCTACTAGAACGATTATGACCACCATAAATTGGACGTAGGGTGGAGCTGCAAAACTGTCGATAGTGTCGCCATTCGATAGTTTCGATAGTATTTTTTGATGCCATCGATACTATCGAGAGTTTTTGATTCTTGGAAAAATGTCAACTATGTATTTTTCCAATATAAAATCTTAAATCATTCCTTAAAGTAAAAAGGAAGCTGATTTTTTTTAAACTTAACGTTTATATCAATGTTTTTAATATACAGACATGTGTATACATGCGTTAAAATTTAATGGAAAAAACAAACATAAATCTATAGAAAATAACATGGTAAATAAATAAAAAAGCAAACAAAACATATAGATTAACAAAAAAAAAATTAAAAAGGAATAAAAAATAAAACAAGTAAGAGTGCTATATTCGGCTATGCCGAATCTTATATACACTTTACCATCTATATAAATCTAGTTTAGTGAAGTAACTTCAATAAAAAAGCGAATGTTGGGTTTGGCAGAGAATTAAAAAATAAAAAAAATTTGGTACTTAATGCATATATAATTTTACGAAATAATGACATCGGCTCTTAATGGGTAAGGCATTTTTAGAAAACTTTAGTATTTCCTTAAAGATCTCTTCAAAAGCTTTAAAATGATACTCATATAGATATTTAAAAAATTGAAAATTTCAGAGTCCCGTAACTTGGAAAATATGGGTGAGCGCCAATTTTTTAATTTTCCTTTTTTTAATTCTCTATCGCCCTAGAGAAAAAAATTAAAAGTAGGCGTGGAGTTTTCCTTGTGGCACCAAAGGACATGGACCGATCATGCTAAATTCCAATAGCACCACTTTCGACACTATATCTGATCGGTTGACACATTTATTTTTTTTTTTGTGAAATCAAAACACTAATAAGCGATTCCGTTATGCATAAGAAGTCAGAATACATATATACTTTATGGGGTCGGAAATGGATGCAATATCCAAACGAAATGACAACAATATTCTTGCAAGAAAGCAGACTTCAAAACAGATTTTATCTGTCGGCTATAACGGTTCAAGAATATGGCCACATAAATTACATTACATTAACTATTGGAACACCCTTATATTCTCAAACCTTATACTTGTTTAAATGGCAGTATACATCAAATTACAGCAACTATAGGAGCACCCTTTAATTTCAAATTATATACTTGCTGTTGTAGTAGATTTCGCAATCAGTTTGGCCATATACATTAGATTATATCAACTATTGTAAAACCCTTTAATTTATAATTTGAAGTTTTTATACTTCTTATTATACCAAACAAAGTAGTGGACATTCTGTATAAAATTCTGGTGTTTTTATATAACGGTTAAAAACATACGGTCAAATTACATTATTTTTGGAAACACCGTTTAATTTCTAAATTCAAATTATAAGCTTCTAGTTATAGCGGACTTAGCAATACAGGTTCCTTGTAAAGTTCAGCTGTTTGTGTATAACGGTTCAAAAGTTCGGCCACTTGAAATCACATCAACTATTGGGACACCCTTTAACTTCCAAATCTAAATTTAATACTTGGTATTATAGCGGACTTAGCAATACAGGCTCGTTGTAAATTTCAAGCGTCTGTCTAGAAGTGTTCAAAAGAATGGCCATATACATATATAAAATTAAATGAACTATTGGCGCACCCTTTAACTTAGCAATCGACATTCTGTTCAATTTTCAAGCGTTTGTCTATAACGGTTCAAAGGATAGGCGCATATAAAAAAATTTACATTTATGATGGGGGCACCCTTTAATTTTTAGACTTATTTTTGTATTACTTTTTGTTATTGGGAGCTATAGTAATGTGTAATCATTTCAAATTTTATAGAAGTGCCCTTTAAAGTTCATAATACAAGTAAAAAGTATGTATGTTGTATGGGGATACGATTCATTATAATTTCATTACCATTGATTAATACAATTGTAATTGAAAAATTCAGTAGCATATAATGATAGTTAATTTTTATGTCATTGCAATTATTTTAAACAATCCCAATGAAATTTCAGTGGTAATGAAATAATACTTGGGGTATAAGTACATATAATTTATTATTACTCATTGTTTATTTATTTTAATATTTAATCTTAACGCACGGATTGTGAAAAGTAATTTATAGTTAACTTCTATAATAACAATTAAAGACTGAAAGTTGAATGCAGCTTAAGTTGATTTTTGATAAAAGATTGTGTTAGTATTTTGTTATTTACGTAATATTTCTCCTAATGTTTTTACTGATTTGCTGACTTCAATTTAAATTTACAATTCGTTTCGTATCGCTGATATTTTTTTTTTTCTTTAGTATCATACGGCCAAAAGGCGTATCGCTTACATTTACAGTAATGAGAATAATTAACGTATAATTGTTTAAAAAATCTAGTAGAAAAATCTCTTTTGAAAAAACAAAAAAAAATTATCGATTTTATTTCTCTATCGACCTTTTCTTTATTCGTTAAATCTTTGTTCTCTATAGTTTTCTTTAGTTAGTTTTTAAACATTACAAAAAATTGTTTAATGGATTCGCGGATTTCTTATTTAAAAAGTATCAAAATTTTCCAAATTCTAGTCTTTTCGAATTGTTTGAAATTACCCTTCTGCACAAAGTGCGCAAGCTTATACATATATCGCAAGCGAGAATAAAAAACAAAAAGAACATCAAAATCGATGATTTTCTGGAGTAACAAAATAGTTGCAAAATGTTCCTTTTTGAAATTATTAAAAAAAAAGTTCAATTAAAAACTATTTTACAAGTTTGTTGCCTGCCAAAAAAAAAAAAAAAAAAAAAATTAAACACTTACGTTTGCCAATTCCTTTTCCAAGTCGCACACAGGTAAATCTTTTGTCAAATTCAGAGAAAGTAAGTGGTTTCTATCATCGTTGCAGCGATCAAATGTAGCAGTGGCTTTAAATCCAATAACTGAGAAAACAACAACGCCAGCAAACATCGAAGTTCCGCAATTAGTTAAAGAAACTAAAATGGCATCACGATAACAATTGTTGTTCGCAGGATTGTAAGAACTAAATGCGATAAGACCCCCAAAAGCCAAACCCAAGGAGAAAAATATTTGAGTGCCAGCCTCCAGCCAAACAACAGGATCTAATAGTGTTTCCCACCTGGGAGTAAATAAATGAGCTACACCATCAGCAGCACCTGAAAAAATAATCAAAATTATTAGAAATAAAAACTTTGTTTTGTAAAAAAGAAATTAAAAACTTATTTTGAAATAACTTTTTTTGTTGAACTTCTGTCATGGAAGTTATATTTACTGACCAAATCAAACATCAACGCGATATTTCTGGAACCATTGGACGTGCCAGGCGTAAATGGAAAAGGTTGTATGCTTGGTTTCCCCAGGAACAAAGGCGTTTATATAATGAAATGAATCGGATTTATGAAGAAACAATGAATAATAATGACGACGAAATTTTTATAGAATACAGTCAGGAAAGGCGTTTAAATGAGCGTATTTTGAAAAGAAAACCCAATATAATTCGCACAAAAGAGGACTATAATAAATTTTCGGGCTTAAAACCGATTTTCGATAAATTTGGTCGACTTCCATTGTTGTACTACAACGAAGATTGTGCAGGATTTTGTCAACAAGAAAAAGATGCTGCAATGTAATATATTTGCATACATACATACATACTTAAATATAGTTGAAATTTCTAAATACATATGTATGTGCATACATACTTATTTTCGGATTTATAAATCAAATATTCTTATTATTCAAAATTATTATTTATTATTAAAAGTTATCAACACTGGTGGCTTTAACTACAAATGACCGAGCGCATTAGCTCATCAAAATAATTGCCATTATTCCGTACGACAAACTTTAAAATTTTCCAACGGTAACAAAAAGAATCCTTTGTGTCGGAGAACTGAATAAAAATAAAGAGGAAAACAAATATCATTGTGTTAATTAAGTTGGAATACTCTCGGTCATCGTTCATTACCGGTTCAAAGTAAAAAAAGGAAAAAAAAAGCTAAAGGAACGACAAAGTTTCCCTAATTTTTCGGTCCAGTCGAAACGTTTCACCAAACATTATTATTATTTTTAAATCTCTTTCTTAGAAGTTACGATCCCGATTCTAACCACAAAAGATATTGTAGAAACATGTACATATTCATGTTTAGTGATCAGCAGCGCAATTAGCAATATCCCTCTTCTCTCTAAATTTGCCAAAACATATTATACTTTGAACATCAAATTGTTTTTAAATAAAAGAGGAAAGCAGAATGTTTTATTCTGCAAAGCTTGTACGCTGAAATGCCACACCTGAACAAAAGCGCTAATGCTACCTCAAGACAGGGTTATTGAAAAAAAATAAACAAAACTTTCCTGATAATTTAAGCAAGAATAATAATTCTGGGTTTTGTGTTGTGTAAATTTAAATTAAAAAAAAAAAACAATTATTACTATTATTATTAAAAGCCTAAGAGTAGAAATACAACCTTACGTTTGCGGCGACGGATTCCGCATGTCAGAGAAAAAACAAATAAAATGAAGTGCGGCGACGGATGCGGATTTTATTGTCATTTTTTATTTTTTGTTTACTAATTTTTTATTCGTTTTAATTGAAATATATTTTAAAAAATGTTGTAAAATGTAAACAATCAATAAATTGAAAAATTTTAAAATTAAACTTGTTTTTCAATGACTTTTTATATTTTCTTTTTCTCCTTTTTGCTAGTCATTCATAAAAAATATTAACAAATAGTATTTTTTGTTAGAAAAACAATAAAACTGTGGCAACATGCTGAAAGAGAAAAAATTAAAAATTGAGAGCTTGAGAGCTTGAGAGAAAACGCACTCAAATTAAAATAGATTCTAATTTCATGCGGATTCGTTGAACGTTTTTTATTGTCAAAACTCCATATAAAAAAAACAACCGCATCCGCAACCGTGTGGTTGTATTTCTACTCTAAAATCGGTTTTCCAATTGAAAAGATTTGCCGCCGCGTTATTTCGGTATGCTACATACAAAATGTACGGGCATGAAAACTTTTGACAGCAAAACACGAGTGATTGTCCTTTAGGGCTTTAGTCGCTTTAATTTTCTTTATCTAACATATATTAGAAATCTCTTTTAAAGATTGTTTATTTATTTGTTTGTTTGTGCGTGCGTCAATGACGGTTAAGCGACTGAACCAAAGTTTAATAAATTTGAAACACTGGTAGATAATTGTTCTCATGGTATTTATATTTTTATATAGTAGACCGAAAGCGGAGAAAAGGAGGAAGCGGGCATTTTTATGCATCTACATCAATTTTAATAAAGTCTCGGCTATATTTGTTTCTAGGGCTATAACCTAGATGAGAGCAAAGGGACATAACGGGCATTTACGTTTGTACACATAACAATAAAATTTTAAACATACAGGTCTGTTCTGAAAATCACGTGAATTCAAATCACGAACGGTTTGGTGCTGTTCTGCAAATCACGTGATTTTTAATTTTTCGGCGTGGTTTTAATTTTTCGAAAATAGGAGAAAACGGCTTTTTTTAGATTTGTGTTGTGTGTTTTTTTTACATTTGCAATTAAATAAGTTAAAATGTGTGGAACTAAAATAAATTATTGAATTTTTATTTGTTTGTAATACATGTGCTTTCATTTAATTATTGGTGTTAATCGAAGGGCTTAAAATTTGGAGTTCAAATTAAAATTGAAAATGTAAAAATTAATGCAAAAAGTTTAGGAAGTTTCACTTAATATTTTCTAATGATGGAAACAGCATAAATAAGATAAATCTTAAATGACATTTTATACTCTGACAATTTTGCAGCACTAGAATATTTTTTGAAACCACAAACCAGCTAACCGCTAACGAGAAAGAGAAAATCAAGAGCATAACTAAATAAAGCAAGACAATTTTTTATAAAATATGCAGTGTCCTTGAAAATTTATGATTAATTTCGTTTTTATGTGTATAAAATCTAAGTTTTTTGCAAAAATAAGAAGAAGACATATCGTTTTAAATATATAATGCCATTATTATTATTTTCTAAGCCAAATAATTAGAAAAAACGAGCAAGTGATTTTAAATCGGCAGTCATTTTGCTTAACGTTTTAAATCACGTGATTTCAGTATATTTTGTACGCAGAACACCTTTTGCGTGATTTGAAATTTGTAGAACAGACCTGATAGTTTGATATTTATGTAAAGGGTAGAATATTCCATTTTTGTTAAAAAAAGGAATTAGAGGAGGGAGTGAGGGAGGGGACAAACGCGTATTTAAAGAATATTAACCGGTCTTAAAAAAGATATTTGAAGTATAGATATGGCCTAATCTTTAAGATTTAATGGATGACCCATGATGTAAGAATAGAAGGTAGCTCCAATTTATCTTTTCGTCGCCATATTAACGTTCTGACGTTTGCGCGAATTATGAAAATTTGTGCTACCGGTTTGTGTAAGATGCCGGTTTTTTGTTTTCTGTTTTCCTCTTATATGAAATTTTAAAAGAAAAGAAATACATATGTAATACAAAAATCATAAACAAATTTTATTAAATAATTAATAAATAAATTTAACAAAAAAAGAAGATGAGTTTTCCTGAATGCATCAGTAAAAACCGTTCCTAAAAGAATTCTGTAGGATTTTTCAAGTTTCAAAGAATTCGAGTTGCCAAATACCAATTTAGTGTGTTCGTTGCAGCTTGCAAAAGATAACATTGTTATAGACAAGAGAAATGTACGATTGAAAAAGTCTGGAAAGTGCTTTTCCATACTACGAAAGGTAAAATAAGGAATAAAAGTGTTAATTTAGTTTCGGTTAAAACTATAGCTTTCAGGAGAAAGATACAATTACAGATTTCGGTCTTAGTTGTTAGGTAAAATAATAAAATTTTTTCAAAGTAACGTCTTAATTAAGTAATGAAACAATAAAGACGAAACGTTAAGCCACGAAATACATGAAATAATTAGTAAGATACCGGTTAGTGGAGAAGAACAAATGGAGGAAAATTGTTTATTTTGTTTTTCAGCAAAATCTTCATTTTAGCACTAGCTTAAGCAACAACAAAAGCCGAAAAACTTTGGGCACAAATAAATCTTTTAATTAAAATAGAGTCTGATGGTCTTAAAAACTTTTCGGGATATATTATTTAAAAAATACGGTTGCAGGATATGGGGTTTTAAACCTTTGAGGAAAGAGATCAAAACTAAACATACGAGAACTTTTTATCTGAAAGAAATTTATAGCAGAAATAGAAAAACTAAATTTTACTTTTCTTAAAATTAATGGCAGTGATTTAATTACTGGTCACTATATACGAAACTTCTTGTGCAATTAAAATTCAATGTTAAGATAGTAATATTAAAATAAGATTTTTTTTTGGAAAAAATATTTTTTCGTATTCGCTTTTTAAACAAAAGAATGTAAAATTACGTACAAAAGATGAAAAAAAAACTGTTTGTTAATAAACCTTATTATTAAAGACTTCTATTGCCGTTTTTAATTGATATAAAAATATTGTCCTTGCTAAGGACTTTAAAAACTTATATAAACAATATATCATTATAAGACGCTTTGAAACACAATTTGCCAAATGTACTTATAATTATTAATTAATATCCTGAAAATAAATATTAATCTATGCAGTTTGAATTAATTAAGGTGGTTAATTCGGTAAAATTCTTACTTTTCATTTGTATTTTTATTAAGTTATTATAATAAGCGAATTTTTATTAATTATCTTTGCAAGTCAAAGGATTTATTTATGTGCAATTTTATATTTATAGTAAATACATCTGAATTTCATTTATATTAAGTGTTGGTGTCAGAATGGTACCCGAAAATATTAACGATGCTTACTTTCTCCGCAAAAAGGACCCAAATTCTCTAATAAAGTTTCAAAAGATAAACTCATGTCTGTCAAGCCTAAGCTGAAGGAAAACAAGGATTCAAGTGGAGTATTTTTCACGACTTTCTCAGTAAAGTAACATTAGATCTTCTTAATTACTCTAGAGCTCTGAAAAATATTGGTTACTCGTATGTGTTTGCAAGAGGAGGAAGAATTTTTTATAAGCGAAGTGAAACTTCTAAGGCGCAAGTCATAAGATGTGAAGAGGACGTTGATAAATTACTGCTGAGTGCTACAACTTCCCTGGAAACGCAGATCGATGGCCAACAATAATACTACTGCACAACACGATGAAGTTACTGATAATGATAAGGAATCGAATATAATCTTTAATAAGATATTTTGCTTTATTTATTTTTCTCTTTTTTATGATTAATAATCAATATTTAAATACTTTTTCTAAATATAATAATTATAAAATTATTTTATTATTATAAAATTTCTTTTATCACACATTTTTTAAGCAAATTATTTTGCAAACAAAAGTAAAAACAGCTGGTTGACTAATTCTTGCTGGTAAAAAATTTACTATCCAAATCTTGCAACAATTTTTTCTCTTTTTACGCTCTTTTTCCCTCTCTTCTTGCAAGTTTTTTGAGAACGTGAACACAATCGAGAAACAATTAGCAACAGTTATGGTACGTTTAGACTATGCTAATATTTGTCCAAACACAACAAATAATGGTTTGGGCTAATAGTATGGTATTGTGACTAATATTTGGGCATGCGTTTAGATTGCACTAATATTTGTTTGAATTTTATTTGCACAAACAGCAGAAGATTTTGTGTCAGCCATGTTTGGTACAAATATTTGTATACCCTTTTACACTGCACAAATAATTTTATTTGTCCGGTGTGTATGAACAAACATCTGTTAAATAATGTTGTTGTTATGTTTATGAAATCCATCTGCTAAATAGTATCAAATTGTGTTTGTGAAGCAACGTGAAAAATTAAAATGTTTAGTGACAGTGATATTGAAGATTTATTATTAGTAACTGCTGGAGCTATGGCACTTTCAAAAACCCAGCAAAAAGAAAAAAAAAGATCCAGAAGAATGTGGGTTCGAGCGTGGGTGCAGCGTCGTAAAATGGAAGGATGTTGCAAAAAACTTATGAAGGAACTAAGTTTTGAAGAACCTTCGCTGCATAAATGACTTCTATTACTTGATACCTTCGCTTTCAGATAAAATATCTAAATTTGTTGTTATTGGTTGCTGCTGGCTAACCTCCGCGCGTCCAACAAAAGCAATGGAGTCGAAATATTTACACTTTGATGCATTGTTTGCACCTTGTCCAGATTTGTTTTTTTTTTTTTTTTTTTTTTTTTTTGTTGATGCAGCCCCGGTACTGAATCTTCAACTTCGACCATTTTGTGAAAACTTCCTCCGCTGTAACATTAAGCATATCGCCAATTTCAGTCCATGCGCTATCCCGCATGGGTTTTTAATGGTAGTCAGCACTTGATTCATTCCAAATGCAAGGATGGAATTCCACTTCGCCGATCAATTTAAATATATTTTCTTCACTCCAATCGTGCGTCGTCCTCTTCCTTTTGATTTTTTTGGCAGATGGTGGCGATTCAATAATTGATGTTGTCCATTTTCTTTCAGAGAAATATGCTTTATCATAAAGAATTACAAAAAAGCGCTTTTTAGTTACTAATCTGTCAAACGAATTGACCAATATTGCCATTTCAATTTATTTCATTTTTTATATGTTAAGCTCTGTCAAAAATAACTGTTGGCAGCCCACGTTTCTACAATTATTTGTCGCTATTTGTTTCGCCAAAAATATTACGAGAACAAACAAAATATCGAGCCAAATATTTGTAACGAGTTGCTGACAAAGTGTTTACATTATGCAAAGCTTTATTCACAAACAAAGATTTTTTTAGCCAACAAACAGTCGAAAAATATTTGGTGGCTAACAAATTCGAGTGTTTACACTAGGACAAACAAAATTTTTATGATTTTGCACAAATATTAGCACAGTCTAAACGCACCTTTAGTAACAATTTTTAGTTACTCACAGACCTATTGGAAAATGCAGACTTCTTATAAACGAGCTAAGTAGCACACGTAAGAATGTTTTCTTTTAACAGATAAAAACATTATAGATAAGACGATCGACCTTGCAAGCAGTTTAAAATTATCTGAACATGTTCAAAATATTTCAATGCTGCTTTACTTTCTGCTGCGTAATCGATAACGCAATAATGTCAAATTTCCACATTTAAAGGAATCTGAATGCGAGTTAAAGGTAGAAGACATTTTCTAAAATGCTTACTTTTAACACACATGTGTATATTTATTAATTTAAGAAGAGTTGGTACCTTTTGAAAAAAGCCGCAAACGATTTTCACTATAATTTATAATTTTATAATACATTACAATTTAAGTTCACAAACTAATGTCTTCATTTGTTTTTAATTTTTTTTTTTTTCTATAAAGTGTTGATATTAATGACAGCCATTAAACTTACCCTTCAATGTGATACCACGAAAGAAGAATATAATCAATACAACGTATGGAAATATTGCTGTCATATACACAATTTTACCAGACGATGTTATACCCTGCACCATACAAATATAAACAAGAAACCATGATACAATCAATGCTATTGCCATATAGTAATTAAAATTTTCCGGTTCGTTGACACTTTCGGAACACTGAAGTGTTGTACGATACCAATAGTATTGTGTCGGTGATGAAGCCTACAAAATAAAAGACACACACACAAGAACTTGTTAATATTAAAGTAATAATATAAATGTGCAATTATATATTTATGGTTCTTACCACACATTCTGGTTCATGATCATACGTATAATTGGCATAAAGACGTGTTGGACAATTCGCCCAAGGCAGTGGTGATTCAAAACTGTGCAGCAAGTAAATGAGGCACCAAGCAATTATTGTATTATAATACAATGCAACAATATAACTGACAACCGCCGATGATATACCAATGCCACCCAAAAACGGTGAAACTTGACTCCATACTCCAATCGCTCCCTTACGTAAACGTTGGCCAATAGCCAACTCTAGATAGAATATTGGTATACCCTGTATACACAGCATTATGAAATAGGGCACCAAAAATGCTCCACCACCATTTTTTTGTGCTAAATATGGAAAACGCCAAACATTACCAAGGCCTACGGCGTATCTGAAAAAGCAATGTACGATTACAAATATTACAAATATTTTTTGCCACAATAGTTTGAACATGCATACATAAATATATATCTACTCTACATAAGAAGTATGCAGATATGCACATACATACGTATGCATTAAAAATAGTTTTTGTAATTGTTGCTAAAAGAAAAAAATTTCAGAAACTGGAAAAAGGATTAGATTTAAGCTGCGGAACTGCTTGAGTTTATGCAAAGTCGTTTTATTGTAAACTTTTAAATTATTAAGCTTTCTACTGATTAAGAGATGCACTGCATTTGTATGTGAGTCGTTCCGGGTGTCACCAACAAATCAGTATAGCTGATATAGCTCAGAATCGTATCTAATCTTAAAAATTATCTTAATGGTTTAATATTTTCACTCTTCATTTTCGGTCAACACGTAAATCAATCATTGAAAAGTCGGGGTTTTGAGCTGCAAAAATGTATCTTAAAAAAATAATTTCTTAAGATGGCGGTTAAAAGGGCAAAAATAAAAGTTACTGTAAAAAATGAAAATTCGATTAAAAATTATGTTATACTAACGAAAACGTAAATTTTAATAATGTTCGTTAAATTTTACTCATTACCATACCCTTACTAAAAATCTAGTTGACTAATTGTTCTCATAAATGAAATGAACTTATTAGAGCTACAAATAAAAATAAACGCGTTCTGACGACTCGTCACGAAATAACCTTTTCTTAATACGAAATTTTAATAATTTGTATATTTCAGCCTAATATTTTGCCGAATAACAAAAGTTTAAAAACCAGGTATGGTGTTAATTGTTTTTGTTTATTGCGTTACTACAGGTAATTATAAATATAATTAAAATTTAGTATTTACTTTACTATAAGCCTAAAAATATGCAAAAAATATATATACGAAAACACAAACAGCCTCTACAGTTTTTTAACTGACTTCAAAAAAAAGAACGAGGGTATGAATTCGACTGAATGTTGCTTGTTTTATATTTGTCATTTCTGGATCGAATTTGAAATTTTTTTTACTTAACATTTGGAAATCGAACTTCCAAAATGAGTTTGTGCGGGTCTAGGTATAATTAAATTAAGTTTTCTGGTAACTATCGTGTATATTACCAATGTCCACAATAAAAATGCTCTGCCAACATCAAGAAAATTCGCTGTTGCTCCATTCCCCTATCGTGAACAAAATGTGAAATTTTTGTTCCCATGTAATTTTTATTCCCCATGAAGGGAAAATTGTTATCGTGAATTTCATGGGAACTTTTGTTCCCGCTATCAATTCGTACTGAATACAAATTAGAAAGAAGAAAATAAAAATAGGGAGAAAAATAAATTTAAAAAATTTTAAAGTTATAAAAAATTAAGGAATGTTAACGATTGGTGCTACTGTATTGTTGCAAGAGGAGGAGATACTATAACAGAGAACAATTTTATTTCAATAACGTGACGTGCAAGACGCTTAAAAGCCATTGAAGTTATCCTAGACACAAAAGGACCAATCAACGGACCCAAGTGGGCTGTGGCAACACGGCTGCCAGCCTATCCTACCCTAGACATTGCTACTGACCCATTTCAATAAAATACATTTTCATATCTGATTTTTTTTATCTCCATTAGGTCTGTTTCTTTACTCTACTTTGAAATCTCGTGGGATCCCAATTTGCATGAAACTTGTTTTCTTACATCAAAATAGGGTAAATGAGAGAGGTTTTGAAAGAATAAAGTTCTTCTTCTTCTTGCACGAAAGAGCCCAACTATTTTCTTCGTGCAAGTTATTTAAACTTGGCAACAGCTTTAAAGCAGAAACAAAATACAAAATAAATTATTATTTCTTTTTGCTGATTTATGAAAATAAACTTTTCTTATTAAGAAGTAAAGAAACAGACCTATTTTTTTCATTTAAAAATATTTTTAATAAAAAATCTTCACAAATTGATAATCAATAGATTGATTTGTTTTGCATCTTGACGAGCGTAATGTCAGTCTGCACTGCAGTAACTGATATCGAATTAAAAAAAATGTGTTATTGATGTAAATATTTTAATGAAAACATATAAAAACTGGCGTAATGTATGCAGTTCCGCAGCAAAATTTAAGTGAACAAGTCTATGGAAAAAGTGAAAAAATTTCGAGGGAAAAAATCAATTACGATAAGGGGAATTTTTGTTTAAGTGAAAAATTATTCACGTGAATTATTTACGATTGCAATTTGGGGAAAAGGGAAAAGATTTCGAGTAAAAATATATTCATGATAAGGGTGAATATTTATCACTGCATTATATCACTTTTTAGATTAAGTTTAAGCATCTAATTTAGCTTAATATGTACCATCTGTTTAAACAGCTGAACAAATATCAAACTAAAACACTATAATTACAGTGTGAATGCCTGTATTTAGTTTGGTAAACATCGCGCTTAAACGGCATGAAGTGCATATTAACTTTCAAAATTAGTTTCAATAGTTTACTGAATTTTATGTATATTGCCATACTTTAAAACAGTTGTAGACAGACGCTTGAAATTTACAATGAATCAGTATTGATATTTCTGCTATAAAATTTGGACTTAGAAATTAAAGGGTGTCCCATAAGTTTATACAATTTGATGTATGTGACCAAACTTTTGAACCGTTGTAGACAAAGAGCTTTCAAGAGTTCTGTATTGCTAAGTCCGCTATATGCACAAGTTTATAATTTCAATTATGTTCCCATAATTGAAGTAAATTGATCTATACAGGCGTATCTTTTTTTAATTTTCCAAAATATCAAAAAACAACACTAAATACTTACCCTATTGTCGCTAGTAAAAACATTATTTTACTGTCCCAGCTCTCACGTTCTTCGCCTTCCTTTTCACCCTCTACAATATCAACGGGTGCACTTTCAATTGCAGCGACCAGTTCTGCGACTGCCTTATTGCTACTTTGGCCTTCTTCCTCCAATTCTGATGACTCATCGAAGACATCTGACAAAAACGCCTGATTTGTTGCCCCATACAGTGGGGTGTGATGATGGTGGGGAACATGATGATGACTTCGCGGTCCACTACCTATACTTGTCGTACTATGTTGTGGGACTAGGCGGCCTCGTAATTCCTTTAATCAGAACGATTAAAATAAATAAAAACAGAAAAATAAAATATGAAACAAAAATACAAATATTAATGTTTATTTGCCCTTTATAATCATCTTTTTTTATAAGTAATAAAGCATTAGGTCAGTTTTTTTGCCACTTACTTTGTTGTTAGTTCTCAATTTTTAATCCTTGCTTTCAGACCTGAGTTTTTATTTTTATTTACCATTTTTCCCGACGTTTCAGAGATCTTTTATCTACTTTTTCTAGGGATCGTTTATTTAAATAATAAAAAACAAATATTACAAAAATTGTTTACAACTAATCGACAAATTACTTAATGAATGACAAATTACTTTCAAATTTGAGGATTTTGCATTTAAACAAAATTTCTAAATTTTAGAGACCAAATTGCTGTTGTACATGTTTAAGAATTTTCAGGTCTGAAAGCAAAGAGTAAAACCTGAGAACTAAAAGAAGCATAGTTTATAATTTTAAAAAGGAATTAATACTTAATAAATTAGAAAAGGAAACAAAAAACAATTGTTAAAAGCTTAATTATCACAAAAATTTGGTCAAATATGAATTTTTTGTGGTCGATATTGTTAAAGTAGTGATTATTGGTAAAGTTTTATGATCAGTAAAGACATTAATTTGAAATACCTCTTCATGGATAGAAAAAAGCTATTTTCTGTTGGATAAAAAAGGATTCTTAGGATACTTACGAATAGGTTATAAAACCTTTCAATTAAAATTGTAACATTGACGATAAATTTACCAAAGAACGAAAGAGTATTAGTCAAAGGTCAAATACGAGATAAGAACTGAAACTGCAAATATGTCCCGTAGAAAGCTTTAAGCGAAACATTTCTTATAAAAATCCAAAAAGCTGTTTAAAACACTTGCCACAAATTTAAACGACCTAATTAAAGTTCGGCACAGTTAGTGGTTAAAAATAAAGGTGAGAGCATTCGGATCTGTTTAGACTACGGAAAACGTAATTTCGTATCAAGAGGGAAAGTTAGTGACCCCTGAATTAAAATTAAGTTGCATCAGCATTATTTTTTACAATAGAAGTGAGAAGTAACAAGTAGAGATTGAAGACAAAGATAAAAAAAAGACATTGGCAAAAGACAGTAGCGGCTTAGGATAGAATAGTGGTATAAGGCAATGTTAATTGGACTCTGCAAGGCAACGGCCACTTTGTAGCTTTTAAATAAATATGCGTTTAAAGAAATTTCATTAGAGAAAATTTACAGAGGCGCTTCTTGAAATACAAAAAATCCTAAAGAGTTTCTGCCAGAACCATCTCACAATGGCCAATGTAAAATCAAGCACTGAAAGCGAAGATGTTTCCATAAAATATTTTTACACACTAATTTTAAAATTTACTTGTCTCAGTCGTTTGTTGAAATTGACAACATTCACACGTATTATTAAACTTTGGTGCATTTACTATTAAATTTTTACTGTTCTTCAATTTTTATTTTAAAAAATTAAATAAAGGGCCAAAGAGTAAAAAAAGCGTGGGACCGCGGTCCTAAATGAAAGGCTCCGAAGTCTTCCTATAAGGCCAGCAACAATATATTCCAAGTTTTTTCTGATATGGAAGACGACAATTCCAGTGGAGAAGAAACGGAGGATGACATCAAAATTCCTCCAATTATTTGTGAAAACTGCCAGTTTTGCTGATATTACAAAACAACTAGGTTTCAGCTCCAAATATTAAAGAATGTCCATAGAGACTAAAGTTATGCCAAACTCGTTGACCGTCTATAATGAAGCAATTAATTAACCTTACTCACTTGGTCGAAGAGGGGAAAAAGGACCATTTGGATTAACACAACTTGAAATAAAAACATTATTCGAAGAATTTAAAAACACATTCAGCTCACAACCTTTTTAAGAATCAGATCTTACCCCAAAGATGCTTTATACATACTTGAGTTTGGTAAAAACCAAGTGTCTAAGAAAGACGGAATAAAAATTCGATATTTTTATGGTATTGAAGTTCATTGGAGCAACCCCAAGCGAAGTGTTACGTGGTCACGGGTCATCAACCTAGAATGTCTAGGCTCTGGTGGCCCCATGACTATTCTTTATGTCAATTAAGTAAAACAACAAATGAAGTCCCGGTAATATACAAATGCTGTGAGTATCTAGATATGCGGGGGCGTGTCTCTAGAAATCGGCGCCTTATAGAAATTCGAAAAAGAACATTTGAACCAGTTTTTTACTTCATATTTAAATACACATTTGGTTAATTTGCATTTAAATTTAAGTTGAATTTATATACTGTCTAAGAAAAAACTCTACATACAGCCCAATATTTCAATTTTAACAGTGATAATTAAAAACAACTTATAATGAGCTTAATTCTTATGCTATAAACACAATCATGTCCACCGACCATCGACTACACGATGTCAAAAATAGAAAACATGCGTGCTTATGAGAATAATTCTTTTAGCCGTTACACGACTACCGACTACACGGCTATATTTGTAGCCCGTAGCCAACTTAGGCTAATTTCTATTTTTCTTGGCTACAAAAACAGATTAGTGCTGCCAATGCAATAAATGCATGAAAAGGTGGTTTTAAAAACGCAATACATTAAATATCGCTATTAAAAACGCGAAAAACTTTTATAGTGGCACCATTGAAAAATAATAATCATCTGTTCATTTGTTTACATTTTTCATTTACTATTTATTCGGAGCATTTTTCATTTACTTTTTGTTTGTGAAATTTTCCATTTAGTTCTTTTTTTCTCAATTTCTAATTTGTTTCATTTATATTTATTTTTTAGGTTTTTTATTGAAATTGGTAAGTATATAATAGTCATTTTTACTGTTTGTTTAATGTAAATGTTTAGTTCAATTTACATGCAAATATACACTGAAGTCGTTGTTTCCACTATTTTAGCAATAATACTTATAAAGTTAATTAAATTTTCTTGAGACATTTCAAATTTTTTTTCACACAAATTCACTTAAGAAAATCAAGTTTGTTTTGTTTTGGTTAACTTTAATACATATGTCAAAACAGATATTTATTTTTTGTAGTTAGTGGTCGATAGTCGTTAAAAGAATTAAGTAGCTGGCGACTTGGCTATTTTTGTAGCCAGCTACTTTTATAGTCGCTAGTCGATGGTCGGTAGCCTTTGATTGTGTTTATAGCATTACGTTAATAATATAACACAAATCAGTAGGACCTGAGTCACCAGGTCTTAAGCGATCAAGCACGTTTGGGATGTTTTGGAACGAGTAGTGCGAAAATATGACATTACAAGTCGGGGTCTCTCAAAACCTCATTAATTCGGGCATAGACCGAAATTACTCCAGATATCCCTGAAAATTTAGTTATGTCAATACCCTGCCGGCTGCAGGCAGTAAAAGATGGTTTAGTTTAAAAGCTTTAATAGCTTATAGCTGTATGTTGACTTTCTTCTTGTGAATATATGTTTTTTATTTTATTTTCACAAAAAAATTTGTGCTATTTTTTAAACTATCCCGATTAAATTAATTACCGATATTGATTATTGAGAGTCAAAACACGTCACAATGGCCATTTCGTTACTGCTTACTTATCTCTTGAGGAAACTTCTAAGAAGCATTTTAAATAAACTAAAGATTTTTGTCCATAGTTTAAGAAAAATAATAATAACCAAAAGAATTCTATTTTTCTTTCCCCACTTTCTTTTTTTTTTTTGTTCTTTTATACTGTTGAAAGAGGATGAAGAGTTAAGAAAGCGGTAACGAAATGGCCATCGAAACGTGCTTTGACCCTCAATAACCAATATTGGTAATTAATTTAATCGGGACAATTAAATAATTTAAAAAATATTCCCGCGTCTTTAATTGGATTATATGTTTTTTATTCTTTATATGCCTTTGAATTGGCTCTATTTTTTAAACGACTTCAAAAATTTGGCTGAATGTTGCTTTTTTTATATTTGTGCCTGAAGAACTCAGTCATTTCTGAACCGATTTTGAAAATTTTTGGTAATATGATAGATTATGCTTACAGATTGGTCCCATTTTAAAAACAGTTCATAATCTTAAAAATTAAAGCGTGTTTCCATACAACATACATATTTTTTACGTGTATTATGAACTGTAAAGGGCGATTCTGTAAAAGTTTAAATGACTGCGTATTACTAATAAATATAAAAATTAAAGGGTGCTCCCATAATTGATGTAAATTTACTTATATGGGCCTATCTTTTTTGTAAATTTCAAGCGTCTGTCTACAACTGTTCAAAAGTATGGCCATATACATTAAATTTAATGAACTATTGGCGCACCCTTTAATTTGTAATATTAATACTTGTTACTATAACGGCTCATATAAGTAATTTTTCATCAATTAATTCCCAAAATTCAAATTATAAATCGTTGATATAGCGGATTTAGCAATATAGGTCCCTTTTAAGCTTCAGCGTTCTGTTTATAACGGTTCATGCATACATACTTCACTATTCAAATAAATTGGTTTTAATTTATTTTTATTTTATGCAATAAATCTAGTTTTGGTCAGTAGCTGCAAATAAAATAAAAAGATTTCCGGTGTTCAGAAAAAGTAATTTTGAGGAGAAAATATAATGTTGTAAAACATACGAAACTGCATATTTTCATATTTTTATATAAAATTTGCCATATTTCAAATATTCTTAGGAAAGTTTTTTAGCTAAGCTACTAGGATTCCTACAAAATTTGTTAGTCCATTACAAACCAGTTAAATGTTATTTAAGTTTTTATTTGATATGATTTTGCAAATATTTTCACTTTGTGTAAATAAAATATTTTACTATACATATATGTATACATAACTATGTACATATACATATGTTTATCGTATGCATTCTGCGGTACTTGCTAAAACTAAATTTGGGCTTGTTATTCATTTTTAATGCTTGAGAGTTTTATTGGGTTAACACCTTGTTTGCGATATGTATGGCGCCTGATAGGAATTTTGATAAGATCTGCTCTGATATCCACATTGTTCTATTCAGCAACACGGTGTTTAAGATATCACAAAATATTTATAAACACTTTACCGATATATAACTTTAAAAGTATGGGTCACCGACATTTTGTTAATTTACATTTTCTTTTCAAAATGACTTTTTTTACTCCAGGTTAAAGGTTTAAATAAAATATCTTGATAAAATTCATTTTATTTTTGGTTTAAAGTGGGGTAGAGATTTATAAAGGGTTTAATAGGCTATTAAACGTTTATGAATACTCTTTTGACGACTTTTGCTTACTAAAGGCTTATAAACTCTTAAAGTACATTTTTGAATTAGACTGACATAAATAATACATATACATATACAAGCCATGCGAATTAAGCGTTTGTTCTGTCATAAAAAATTCAGTTCCGCGGGCCGTAACGGTATTTTATTTTTGCTCAGAGGTACAAAACTAGTGACTCTAAGAGGCCTGAGAAAACAAACGCTAGATTTAGCGAACGAAGGCCATCCAGGCGAAACCGTAATGAAGCGTAGAATTCGAACAAAGTTTTAGCGGCCGTTGGTCGATCGAGATGTAGAAAAATATGTCAAAAGCTGTCATGAATGTATGTTGGTATCTCGACCGATACCACCTGCAACCATGTATAGACGAACCATGCCAGATAGGCCCTGGGCTTGTATAGCAATGGACTTATTAGGCCCTTTGCCAAGTCGCGATTTTGTAACTATGTGTAACAATTGATTACTATTCACGATACCATGAACTTAAATTTATCAAGAAGATAACATCAAAAGACATTATTTATTTTCTCGAGGTGATATATTCCCGACACGGATATCCGAAATCGATAACAGCCAATAACAGTGGCCAATTCGTTAGCAAAGAATTCAAGGCATTTTGCAACACCAATATTAATGAATTGATGACATCGCCGCCTTATTGGCCCCAAGCCAATGGAGAGGCCGAAAACTTGAACCGTTCTCTGGTAAAACGTCTTCAAATTTCTCACTCGCAGGATTTGAACTATAAAAAAGAGATTCGCAGGTTGTACACTCATGTACAACGTCACCCCTCATGTTACAACTGGGAAAGCTCCACCGAAAATTATTTTTAATCGAGTCATAAGAAACGAGATTCAATCGCTAAATGACGTTGAGGATAATGTTATCGACTAAGAAGCTAGAGACAATGGCATTGCTAATAAAAAAAATGGAAACAGAGTGCAGATTCGGACAGAAACCTGATCGAGATCAATTATGATATCAAAGTTTGGGATAAGGTACTGCTCCGAAATACTGTTTTTTCTAATAAATGATCTACAACTTTTGGGAAAACTGAATATGAAGTAATAGATCGATAGAGAAATGATGTTGTGATATCAGGAGAAGGCAGAGTATATCGTAGAAACATTACTCATGTTATGAAAATTCCAGCTGACTCATCGCTGCCATCTTTAGCCACAACTTGAACTTCAACAAGACGTAAATTCCCCCAACGATGGGCCTCCCGGTAATGAGCTGTCACCGGAACTACAATCAACATCACAGACTACAGATCCGAACGACACAGTGACTTTGAAGCTTAAAAATATAGGGATGTGGCAACCCGGCTAAGGTGGAAGCCTAAGAGAGTACTGTCATGCTATATGAATTAAGTCTTCGGAGACAATCGAGATAACTTTATGTTTTCAACTAATACAATAAAAGTGTTAAAATAAATAATTAAATTTAATTAAGTTTGTTTGTTTAGAAGAATTCATATATATATATATATATATATATATATATATATATATATATATATATATATATATATATATATATATATATATATATATATATATATATATTTACATATTTTATTTATTTAAATACATAATTATGTAAATAAAAGCAAAAGGAATAAGGTAGTAACAGCAGCGGTGATGATGTATAAATAAATAAAAAACAAGTAAGAGTGCTATAATCGGCTATGCAGAATCTTATGTACCCTTCTCCATATATATAAATCTAGTTTAGTAAAGTAACTTCAATCAAAGAGCAAATATTGGGGTGGCAGAGAATTAAAAAATAAGAAAATTTATTAAGTATCGGCTCTTAATGGGTTAAGCATTTTTAAACATTTTTAGTATTTCATCAAACGCTTTTAAATTATGTCCATATTAAACAATTTTAAATTTCAAAGGCCCGTTATTCTGAAGATATGGGCGAGCGCAAATGTTTACACTAGATGTTTGTTTTTTTCTTATTTTCTAATTCCCCATCGCCCTATATATTTGTTTATTGATTGGAGTTACTTTATGATTCCAAATAATATGGAAAAATTAGAGGTAGGCGTGTCACAAATTAAAACCTTTTTGAAATCAGACAAGTCGAATTTTTCAGTGAATTATAAATAAATACCCTACTGGTTTGTAAATTTTTTTTTAAATCTTTGTCACTGAAGACTGTTAATTTTCACCAGATCACAAAACATATTTACGACTACATAACATAATATTTTTATGTGAAATGGCAATTTTAACGTTTGATAACGTGTTAAATTTAATAGCAAATATGATTTATAATAATTAATCTTTCTCAGGCATTGTAACTTAAACTAATTGAAAAGTTGCAAATATAAATAAAAAAAAAGCACCAGAAAAATAAAGTAATTTGAATAAATTTTCGTTTTGTAATACCTTGTTATCATATGTATATGTAAACATCTATGTACGTACATATGTAGAAAGCTCCACTAAAGTTTTTGATTTATTAATTTAATTTTTGAAAATCAAAAATATCCAAGAATAATAAATATTTGTGCTGGAATGTTGGATGTATTAATGCTTAGTGATTGTTTAACATTCTGCATATTTACAAGTCTTTCAAAGAATAACTGATTGAAAAGTTGAACTAGTTCACATCAAAACAAAGGCAAATTGAATAAAGTCATTGTGTTTACTTACCCTTAATTCATGTTGATCAATACTCCTTTGTGTTTTTAATATAATGTCCCTAGAGCTTTGCCGTCTCAATAATTGTGCTGTATTGGCCATTTTTTATGTGGATGTTGTTGTTTGAATGATAGTGAATTTTCGTTTTAATTATTTGTTTATTTAATGATTTTTTTTTTAAAGTTAAACGTTCTCTTTCCTGTTATGGCTTGAAAGGTTTAATATTGTGTGATATTTTTTCGGTGCTTAAAAGATTAATTGATTTAAACTTGTAGATAATCTAGTGTGAGTGGTGTTACATCTAAAAAGGTGCATTTAGTATTTTTAATTTGTTTATGTATTAACGTGCTTTTATTGCAATACATCCATCATGGTTCTGTAAAGTGCTTAAAAAATAGAAGTGAATTTATTAAAAGATATATAAAAGAAAATGACAAATACGAATGAGTGCCCAATTGATTGTGTCGAATTATGATAGTGTTTAAGGAAACCGCTTTATTTCGTAGCTTTCAGTTTTTTTTTTTTTTAAAGTTAACATAAAAATTGCTTTTCCACTACAACTCGACTGACCAAATTGTTTAATTTTATATCTATTTTGAATTATTTTCTTTTCACTACATATTTTTTATTTATTCAGTTTTGTTTCTTTAGACAGCTTAATCGTACCCTTACTCGTAAACATTAAAAGTGCAGCAGAAAATCTACATTGTGTTTCCCATTTCTGGAATTATACAAGAGACAAACAAATCTAAAATACCTTAAATGATGTGATTGGATTATAGTTCATAGAAGTCACATAAAATAAAGATTTGTACTCCACAAACGTAAAAATCGTACTAAAGAATATAAAAAATATGTGAGGGGATCGATTAGAATTTTAAGTAGAAGAACGATGATAGGATGAAAAATCCTATTTGAAAATATATATTGTAGATAATTATGTTTCTTATAGATAAAATAATAAATAATTATTACTTTAACAGCTACTTTTATTAAAGTAAACTTTAAATTCTCTTACTCTTTTAACTGTTTTTACAAATGTTGTTCTTAAGTTTTTTTTATAATTTTTTTTTCTTTTAAATGCGAACGAATTTGTGTATTTAATTTTGCTAATTGCATGATAAATAATTCTTGCAAAAAAACCGACTTAAAAACAAATTTCATCTGTTTGTCTATACCATATGTACATCAATACTTGTTGTTGTAATAGACTTAGTAATCAGGTTCTTTGTAAGTTTCAACCGTCTGTCTATAACAGTTCAACAGTTTGGCCATATGCATCAATTTACATCAACTAATGAAACAGCCTTTAATTTATAATTTAAACTATTTTTACTACTTATTATACCAAAGTAAAGTAGTAGTATACAACGCTTTAAAATATACGGCAATATAAGTCAAATTACATTAATTTTGAGAACACCCTTTAATTTCTTAATTCATATTCATACAGGTTCCTTGAAAGTTTAAGCTATCTGTCTATAAAGGTTCAGTAGTTTGATCAGATACATCAAATAACATCAACTATTGCCGCACTATTTATATTTTTAGTTTTAAATTCTGACCAATTTTCAAGCGTTTGTCCAAAACGATTCAAAATATAGGCTAGGATATCCTTTAATTTTTGGATTCCTTTTTGTCATTGGTAGCTATAATGATACGCAGTTTTTTTTTAATTTTAAAGTACTTGATTATACACGTAAAAATATGTATATTCTAAAACGCAACCACTAATTTTTAAGATTATGAGATTAAGATTTATAACAGGACAAATCTGTAAGCATCACCTTTCAAATAAAGAAAAAATTTCAAACCCGTTTCAGATATGAATAAGTTATGGAGGTACGACATCTAACAGTCGAATTTTTAACCCCCGTGTTTTTGAAATCGGTTAACAAGACATTTGAGTTTAATAATTAATTTTTTTTAAATCTTATGTTAATATCAAGATGATAAAAGTCTGCAAAAAAAATTTTTAATTTGAATAACAATACAACAGAAAACTGCAACAGTACACACACTCTTATTGGGATCTTTAACCATTAAAATATTACTGTTTCTAGCGTGTATAAATATTTTCGAGACGGTGCACAGTGTGATTGATCACAAATCTAAGTAGACGAAATTAAAAAATCGCGTTAGGTTCACTTCTCAACAATTAATTATAAAAAATCAAAAAAACTAAGGTTATTTAATAAAATGTTTAAGATAAGAAATACCTCCTCTTAGGAGATAATTCATGGGTTTAATTTAGGGGGAAAACGGCTGGGCATTTAAATCATTCCTTAAAACCAGTGAAAATTCATTAATTAGAATACGTTTTGAAGGTTTTCATTATTATTTATTAGTTGTTGTAAAATTTAATTTTTAAACCTTTTATTGGGACATATTTTAATTTCAGCATTTTCATGAGTTCAAAAATTATAACTTAACTAGAATGAAAAACTTAGTAATATATTATTGATAATAAATGCAAAAATACTCATGACTTTTTAACTATTTAATTTTTTTGCTAGATTCTTAATTTAGTTTTTAAGCAAGCAGCCGGGGATAATGATTATTAATATTAAAAATACTTTTAATAAATATTTATAATAACTGTTCTTTTTACTTGTTTTTGCTTTATTACATTAATAACACAGAAAACAACACATAAAAACACAGATTATAATTTATTCACGTTTATATGCATCGCTAAAGATGTCTTCCTCCTCAAAGCATCACCAGGTAGTAATGAAACAACTTCTTTTGTTTAAAATCTCGAACTCGAAAAGGAATGTGACGCAAACTTACGATAACAGGATCTGAAGAAATTAAGGTCGATTGAAACGATTTGAATTTGTGTCTAATACCTATGTCCTCCTAAAAGCTGTCCTGTAGGAACAATGCAAGACCCTATAACGTATTTTCCATGAAAAAGGATTTTACGGACAGTAACTGGCATATTATATCATGAGTTTCCTTTAAGTATAAATTTCGGGTGACCACAGTAAAACTTTCAAAGCGTCTTTATCAATAGCCTAAACACTACCTTAAATTCAAAATAATAATATGAAACCGTTGAATTAATTCTTTATTGACACCAGTGAATTCTGAACCTTTTTCTGTTGTTCTTAAAACTGTCTAGCAGAATTTCCGTCTTCGTATTAACTCCTTATTGTGTTGTCATGTCTACGAGAAACCCACGTTGTTACGGAGTCATTCACTTTTTATCTGTTCTTCGGCTAACTTAAAACAAATAATAGTTATATTTGCCTTAAGATTTATATACAATGTCAATAAGATGTCTATGCGATGTATTTCGGGAGTTTTTACCTATTTCTAAAAAATTTCCTTTCGAGAAAGAATGAAGGTCGTAGTGGAAAGATAAATAAATAAATGATGGTCGCAAAAAAGCGCACGAATTTTCTGATTTACCTCAAAGTGAACACTTGAAGGATTAACCCAAATATGGTTTAACACCTGAACTAATGGAAATAAACAATATTAACTACACATAAAAAATGGTACTGCATACATATAATTTTACATAAAAATGAATTTTTAAAAAATATTGTTATTTCCTTAAAGATCTCTTTAAAAGCTTGAAAATTGTGCTCATATTGATATTTAAAAAAAATTGAAAAATTTCAGAGCCCCGTAACTCGGAAAATATGGACGAGCGCTAATTTTTTCACTTGATGTCTTTTAATAATCTATCGCCCCCATATATTTATTTTTTTGATTGCAGTTACTTTATTGTTCCAAATGACATAAAAATATTAGAGGTAGGTGAGGTGTTTAGCCTGCTACTTTAAAGGACCTGGGACCGATCATACCAATTTCCAATAGCACCTCTTTTGACACTATATCTGATCGATTGACATATATATATATATATTTTTTTTTTTTTTGTGAAACACTAACACGGACGGACAGACGGACAAAGCTCAACTAACTTCGCTATGCATAAGAAGTCAGAATCAGCGTTGCCGGTTTGGTCCAATCGGACCAAACTTGGTAGTTTTTCGTTTTTAAAAAACGGTTTGGTAGTATGGTTGGTTTGTTGCATTTTTTTAAATTTTTGGTAGGATTTCATCCTGTAGCAATTTTTTAGTAATAGTAAATTTTTCACCTTAAAAATTCAGAACATATAATTAAAAAAAATGTAACTTTGAATTAAATAAACAATAACTTTCAATAGTGTTACCACTGTTTTCAAAAACTGTCTTAGGTGAAATAAAAAACATCTCTGCTTTTTGCATAGAGATGATTAAAGCTATAACCATGGCTTAAGAAATCCGAACAATATAATGAAATTGAAATTAACAATATTTTTGAGTGAAGGTTTATTTTCAAGTGTATGTATTAAAAAAATTAATAGACGAATTGGAAAAGTAAGTAAACTTTTTTAATTGTAAATACGTTCCTTTTAATTACATAAATATTTGCTAATATTGCATGTATTTTTTCAGATTTTTATCAAAAACTCCAAAATTAAATGAAAAAAATAAAATTTCAGAAGACGACATACCATCAACCAGGTAAAACCACTCTTAAAATTTTTGTTTTAAAACATTTTTAAATAATATAATACTTTTAGTGAACATTGTAAAGAAACAGTCAAAAGAAAATTTAGAACCGAATGGTTGAGCGAATTTGATTGGCTTCAGGAAATGGATGGGTGTTCATTCTAAAAAGATAAAGTTCAATCTTAACAATTACGGGAAAAAACCAAATGAGTGAAACAGAGTTTATGTGCAAGAAATGCATTTTTAAATTTTTGGTAGGCTGTGAACGATTTTGGTAGGATTTTTGAAAATTATTGGTAGGAAGTCAATTTCTTGTGTGGCAACGCTGGTCAGAATATACAGGGGTCAATTTGTATGGGTTAAAAAAAAAGTCACCAAGCGGTTGTCAAAAAGAGAAAGTTTTATTTACTTTTTTTAAAAAGCTTAAGTTAAGGTAAACAAGTTAAAGTGGTATATTCAGCTGTACCAATTGTATAATACCCTTCATCAAAGTAAGATTAAATTGAAAATAAAAAAATGGCGAGCATTTGAGAAGATATTTATCCCTTAAAAAAAACTTTCAAATTTCTCCAATATTTTGTTTATGTTTTTAATAGTCTTACTATTTGCATCATTTTGTATAGGCAAATTTTTTTTCAAATCGATTTAAAAATTGAAAGCCCTTGTATTTTAAGTTATGTTACCTCTCTCTCCATTAAAATTAAAATAAGTATAAAATTTTGCAATGTTTTGAAAATATTCAAATATTTTATTTCAACATATCTTATTTTTAAGGTCTTTCTTGCTATCACCCTAAGGCGTTACGTTTCGACTTTTAACTGTGACTGCCATAACAACATCGCAATTTTTTTCAACAGTTCGACGTGAAATTCTAGTCAGTAGTTGCACATACCGCTCGGTTCCTTGAATGTGTAGAGGAATTTGTGGTTCCGGAAGCGATGGATCGTCAAATTCTAAGTAATTGAGCAAGTTTTCCTAGGGTATGCTTGCAGTGATTGGGGGCTCCGATAAAATACCATCGTTATCTAAGTTTATCGTGTCGCAGTAATTAATGCAGTTAAAATTTATAGTGGGCTTTTAAACTCTTAATTCTGTTGGGTCGTAAAGATTTTCACGATTATATAAAATTTTTTACAGCAATTCCGCGCACTTCCTTTCTGTTGTCAAAAATCATTGTTGAAGCACATTTTCTAAATGGGCAAAATATCCGTTATTTTGAACAACACTTTTTACAATTTCACGCAAATTTTGTGGCAAATATTGCGTTGAACAAATAAATTTATATAAGAGTGCACTTCTATGTATAACAGCATCGTAATACTTTGCATTACAATACATTGCTACGTAAACTTTCATGACATACGTTGATAAAATTTTTAAACTTTTGGAAGGTGAATTTGTAGTTACACATAATCGCAAAAGTCTACGAGCTTTGGTTAACCAACGATAGGCTTAGGTTTTATGTTTCCTTAACCTTCTGAATTGCGAAGGAAATCTAATATAAGCACTTAACAACTTTTTCTACACATAAAACGAGAACTTTTTTAGTACAAAAATTTCATAAATATTTAAACTATGTTTAAATTCACAACGAACTTTAATTACCATTTAATGATTAAAAGTTTTTTTTTTTTTAATTAATCTAAACATATAAATTGTTAAGTCATTTAAACAGCTTTAAAAGGCTCATGAAATTCCCTTCCTTTCATTACTTTTTTTAAGTTTTTTAAAAAACTTGATAAAATTTTAACAAATCTAGAATGAAATAAACATATGAAAACAAAAATTTCTCGTCAAAAATCGGAAGCTCGGTTTTGATTTTAGACTCATGGTTTCTTTAGAACATTTTCGATTTTGACAACCGCTTTGTCGAGAAAAAAAAATGGACCCTTCCTTCGGGAATGGATATTGTAGAAATTACACACGGAATGACAAACTTTGACATACCCTTTTTCCACTTTTTGTTGTGAAGGGTATAAAACTGTATACCAATGGTAGACGCTGAAAACTTCGTGGTAAGCATGACCAAACAAATAAGGGGAAATATTTCACCGTTAATACGGTCAATATTAAACGCAAAAAAACACTGCTAACATAGCAGCACATATAACAGCGCTATTGCGTAGAGTGGAAAAATTTTTTCTAATAGAACAATTTTCTAGTAGAACAGTTAGTAGCTGCCGATCTCCTTACGATAACAGATCTTTGGCTAGAACTAAGCTCTAAAGATCTCAAAATGTCGAGAGTTTCCGATCGACGGAAGTAAGACGAATTCTATAGTTCTCTATTAGGAACCTTTATGGGAGAACGCTAAAGACGTTTTAGGAATTTCGGACAGTATTCATTACAGTCTTCGCTGGCCATAAAATGGGAAATAGAAAAAAAGAATACATTTCAAAAATACCACAGAAGATGGGTTGTATTGTATATATCAAGTGAACACAAAAATTGATTCCAAATATAAAAATTTTACTCTTTCCTTAAAGATCTCTTCAAAAGCTTTAAAATGATAACCATATTGATATTAAAAAAATTTCAAAATTTCAGAAACACTTATCTCGAAAAATATGGGCGAGCACCAATTTTTTCACCTGATGTTTTTTTTTATTTTTTTTTTTTAATTCCCTATCGCCCTGTATATTTATTTTTTATTTTTTTTTGGCTGGAGTTACTTAATTGTTCCAAATGACATGAAAAAATTAGAGGTAGACGTAGTGTTTTGCCTGCTGCCTAGAAGGCCATGGACCGATCATGCTGATTTCCAATAGCACCTCTTTCGACACTATATCTTATCGAGGCAAACTTGATTTCAACACTAACACGGACGGACAGATGGACACTGCTCAACCGACTTCGCTAGGCATAAGAAGTCAAAATATAGATACTTTATGAGATCGGAAATGGATGTTGAAGAAATTACACACGGAATGACAAACTTATATATACGCTTTTACCACTTTTTGTGGTGAAGTGTATAAAAATGTTGTTCAATCGGTACTATACAGAAAGAGTTGTAAGCTGACACAATAATAACAGAAAATAACTCGGTTGCTGAAAACAATGAAATCAATAATAGAATATATTGAAAGTAGAAGAGCAGATTTAAAAGGAGAATCAAAAACGAAAACCAGCGAACGGCCCATCCCTCAAGCATCAGCGTACCAAAAAACATAAGAAACGAAACAAATAAATAGAAAGAAGTTGATTATCTAAAACATCAATTGTATGTTGGAAATAAAATGGACAGCATTGCCGATTTGTTGGCTGATTCACAATTTTGAAGGTATATCAAGTTATTAGAGGATATTTCTTTTATAATTCGTAGGCCCCTTGCTAAAAAAGTAGTGTAGGATTCGCCTATTTAATTTATGTTGCATTCTTAAACTCTGAAAATAAATGAAGAACAGAAATAAGAGATCACCTGGAATATGCGTTTCTGTGTAGGAGTACTACTTGATAATCTTCTTTTAACACGTCTAATTAACTAAGGCAAATACAATCGGAAGGTTAATACAAAGTTGGATAGAATTATATGCAAGTTATATCTTGTAATATGAGATAAAATTTTAATTGCATTTTTGTAGCACAGTGCGGCGTTTTTTAAAACGAAGGGGCAAAAATGTAAAGACTTCCTAGCAAAAAATTACACACTACCTTAAAAAGTACTTGCCATATAATGACTTACTTTTGTGATTGCCATATTTTGTTACTCGCTTACAAAACACATTACATTAATTTACAAAAAGGAAAGCAGTAATGGAACTAGTTCTTTTTGTTAAAAGAGACTACCGTACTAATTGTACTCATTATTTCCTACAATAATTAATTATAATCGATTCTCAGTAATTGATTATAAAAGTCTCATGCCTTGTTAAAATCATTAAGTTGGCAATCTAGTTGGAAAGTACTTCTACCAAAAATGCTTAATTCCACACTCGACCACCGTTTCAAAAATTTTTTGCTGGATTGTTGTAAAAACCTTTAATTTATTTAAACTTTAATATTTTTAAACTGGTAAAAGAAAACCAAATATAAAATTTCGGTGCAATGATAAGTGTTCTTCCCATTTATCATAAAATTTTAAACTGTCATAAAACCCAGAATAAAAATTGAACTTCATGAGATTTTGCATATTGAAGATCTGAGAAAGTTTTATCCAAATCGGAGCAAAGATACCGTACCTACCTACCTTATATCCGTATGAAAATTCCTGTCTCGCATATATTATATATCCTTATATGAAAATATTGTACATGCATTGCATACATAAAAAATATAATCACACTCTTTTTTTTTCGAAAATTCAACTTTTTGGAAATCTGTAATAATGATGCGATTTAATGTACTAAATCAAATATACTAATCAAAATACTCGTAGAAAAATATTGTTAACATGTTGGGGAATAAGTAATTTTTAATAACTGAAATCGAAATGTTATTAGGGAATTCAGAAATTTATATTAATTTTAAGAAATGGAAAATAAAAATTAAGAATCATTAATTGTTAAGGCTACAGTACTGTCCACGTTCTCTTCTAAGATAAAAAACTTTTTTATTTCATTGAAGTTTTTAGGATTCATATATATTTTTCTTTAGATTGTTAAACCGCAAGACAGAATCCAACCAGGAATTATATATTTTTTTCAAATTCTTTTAGTATTCTGTGTAACTTTTTTCAGTAATGTTTTATTTTCGCAATAGAAAAGTGTATTTCCTTAATAATTTTTGTATTTAATGATGTTTTGTGTTAATGTGGGTTTAATAATAATTATAAATAATAATATATTATGGTTAAATAGATTATACTATTTGTAATAAGTTATAAAACTTTGGTTGCAGAGTTAATTTTTATACCCTTCTCCACAGGTGGAAAAGGGTATATCTAGACTTGCCATTCCGTTTTTAGTTTCTACCATCTATCCATCTATCTATCCATTTTTGACCTCATTAAGTACATATATTCTGAGTTCTTATGCATAGCAAACTCGCCTGAGCGATGTCTGTCTATCCGTCACGGTCGCCAAGGTAATAGATAAGCTAAAGTAAATTTAAATCAATCAGGTCTAGTTTCGAAAATTTTGCTATGTAAAATCCGCAAGTTCGGTCCATGTCCTTTGATATAGCTGGCAAAACACCACACCACACTGCAGATGGTTACTTTTTACAATAAGTTGGCACTTACTAAGCTGTAGAACAAATTTCTTTTGCCGATTTTTATTTAAACTATTCAATAGGAAATCTGCAGTATGGTTATACATATATGTTGAAGGATACATAAGATTTGGCATAGCCGAATATAGCACTCTTACTTGTTTTAGTTAAAACCAACCATTGTGTATAAATGTTAACAGAAAAAAAACATAAATTATTCTACTGCAACCGAGAACAATATATAGTTATTTTGACCATATCACAATCATGTATTTTCTCTGCGTTTAAAAAATTAAAAAAATGATGCCATTTTAATATTAAACTGCCCAATTATAAACAATTGCTATAAATTAAACGAATATCAGCATGAATAATTTTCTTAATTCATTAGAACTGCGACAAATAAGCTTTTTTATTAGTCCTTTACAAGCTATTAAATCAGTAACACTTAAAATTATACTGCAGATTTTATAAATGATTTCGGAATTAACAGTCTTAATGGCTGTTTTTCAATTTACTAACCTAATTGTTTTAAGTAATAATCTGTCCAGACGTGCAATAGATTTTGCGTAACTCTTCTTTAACATCCTTCGAATTCAAGATTTTTTTACTTTTGATGTCTGGATCAACAGACGAACTGATGTATTCTTAGTTGCAACTTCTTATTTCTCATATTTTTTAAATTTTAAGCCTTTTAATGATTTCGAAAAATTTATTGTTTTTGTAGATAATATGGCTTATTTGACTGCGTTTAATAATTTAGAATAAAACTATTTATAATCCTTCGAATTCTTCTAACAAACACTGAAGCAGGGTTTTTTTTTCAAATAAATCTTTATTAATTTAATTAAATATTCCCGTAGTTTAATTTAATATAACAATAAGCAAAGTGTCCGTGCTAGAACAAAAATAAATAATCGTAGTGTTTTGTGATATTTTATTTTTCATCTTTTTTTAACTATATAAAAGAGAAGAAAAAAGTCAGCCCTATACAGTGGATAAAGAAAAACAAAATCATTGTTGATTATTGTTGTTTTTTGCTTAAACTTTGATTTTTATCTTTACTTTATAGTTTGGACAAGAATCCCTACTTTATTTTAAAAGTTTGTGAGAAGTTTCCTGAACAGCTAAATAAGCCGTCGCGAAAAGGCCATCAAGAGATGTTTTCACCCTCAGTAATCAATATCGGTGACCTAATAATTTAAACGGGATAAAAAGAATAGCACTATATATAAAAAACAATCTTTAAAAATGCTTAAACATAACCAAGATTTCCTAAATCAATGTAAAATTGTTCCCACAGTTGAGTCTCTCGGCACATTAAAAAAAAAAAACAATTTTTAAATTTTAAGAATCGATGTTCGATATGAACAACGGATTATGAAAAGCAACAACTAATAGACTAAAGACAAATGAACCGCTCTGTTTAATTATGTTCTGTTTTTTTAACAATTTTTTAACTTAGAACTACCGTTTAAATAAAAATCTTGTACACTTTAGTTTAGGTGCAAATTACTTTTTTTAATATTTAATTTGAACAATAAAATATTTATTAATCATACGCACAGTAAACTTTAATATTTTACACTTTGTTTTCATCACTTTAAAGAATAGAGAATAAACACTGAATTGTCAATTAGTAAGTAAAAACGTATTTAAAAAAAATAAAATGCGGGGATCTGCATGAACTATATCAGTTTAAAAACACTATATACCTTTAATAAAATTGTATATTTTAATTTCTTTTACTTGACTAATTAAATCAGGATTTTCAAAGAACGTACACAAACTAAATGCTTATATAACAACAGCAGCAGCTACTGGTAGATAAACGATAGGGAAATTTAAAAAGCACAATAAACAAAATACACCGCGACAATATTTGCGAATTCTTATAAATTTAAATTATATTTGCTACTTTGGTAAAACAAAAAATATTTTAGTAAATATTTCATATTTACTAAATTTCTTTAAAACTGCTGTTTTAATTTGTTTAATTTTCTCTGGTTTATTTTTATTTTTGTATTTATATACAATTTTTTTTCTTGTGGATACTTTCACTTTTCACCACATTTTACTTTGTATCAAAGTTAAGAATAAAGTTAAATAAATGTTAACCAACAATTACGGGAATATAGCAACACTTTCGCTCTTCCATAATAAGAGAGAACTTTTTAGAACAAAAAGCTACAAAATGTTAAAAACGAGAGTTTAAACTTACGAACAAAATAAACGACAGTTACTTATGTATGCTGTATGAAGGAGTCAAGTAATTTTTTCAGGTTTTGTTGGTGGGGGTGGACTACATGAATAACAAAATATGTTAACTGTCGGATATTGTTATTATAAAACTGTGTTGGTATATTAAAATAACTTTTGCATAACACTTTTTGATTTTTCTTATTTCATTCCATCTTAACAATTGGATAAATTTTATGAAATCTTTTCAAACACTATTTTATATAATTTATTGTAGAGATTTCTGGTTTAAATTTATTAATAATATTTCTTTTATTATCCTTATTTCTTGTTTCAATTTATTAATAATATTTCTTTTTATTACTCCGTCTATTCTAAACACTATATAAACGTATGCCACGACGTCTGTTATAAAACTGTTGATGTAAAGAAAATAATTTTTTATTGTTGGTGAATGTACTAAATTGTAAAAAAGGATATAAAACATGAGCTAAATGACAAAAGTAGACACTCGTGAGATATGGCTCAATACCAGATTTCGTGTGTCCCATTATAATAAATTATTTAAAAAAAATAAAAAAAAAATGCGTTTGCAGTTCTTAATTTTCGAATAACTTGTTTACAATCAAATTATACACTATATTTATAAAAAGAACATAAAAAATATTAATGCTTCAATTTCAAAAATTATATCATTTAGTTTTTTTTTCAAATGCTTGATAAAAATCAACTGTATCATGATTTCGAAGTTTTAATGTCAAATAACAATTTTTTTGGCAAGTGTCACTTTTTCACGTAGTAAAATTGTACACATCGTCTAAACATGACATTTTGGATTTAGAGCGAATTTTATTTTCGTGTGACAAAGCTTTTTTTAGCAGAAGCTATTGTTTGAATTTACATTGATTTTTTTGTTTTTTTTTTTTTTATTTTAAAATTACACCAAAAAAGATTATATCATATTTATATAATATACCAATGAGTGAAATAGAAATGATAAACCTAATAAAAACGTGACATTCCATATGGCATATACACTTCGTCTGAACACATCTTAGGTGTATTGGTAAAAATTTAAGTAATACAATTTTTAAAAAATTATATTTAAATTGAAATTAATAACAATTGTCTTTAAAAGTCATCTTTCTACACACATACATAAAAAAATGGAAAATTCTTCAATTATTTTAATTGACATTTTAGGTTTAAATACATAGTTCCAACAAAGAAAGTACAATTTTAGGAACTTTACCATTTATGCCCTAAAAAACGTTTCAGTGCATCTAGACAATGCTTTTAACCAACCATACATTCCCACGAGGGGATAATGTGAAATTAGAAACGAAGGATTTTGCATTCGATAAGGTCACTTTCTTATTACTACTATAAATTTAAACCCCTAAAATTTTAAATACATTACTACCAATTCGTCTCAATCAGACTTTAATTGGACTTTATTATCCTGTATTGCTTAAGTATTTTCTTATTCTCATCATGAATATTACAACCTGACCTAAAAGTTTCTTAAAAGTACCAAAACCAGCTGCATTGCTAGCCTCTATTACACTATCTTTTAATTAAAATATTGTTCTGAATTTACAGATAATGGTTTAATAATTTCAGAAAAGCTTTCTTGTTATATTTTCCTTTCAAAAACTTTAGCAATCGTAGTAACACTACAAAATTTTTTACGGCATCCATAATTTAATATTTTAATTTAATATTTAAAGCATCGCTAATCAAATATGTTGTTTCCAACATCTGACTTTTACAGCTTTCTTCTCAATTACACACATAAATATAATAATGAAATAGAACTTACCGGAAACGTCGAAAAAGCTTAATGCTTCAATTTTTGAAAATGTCAAAAAATTTAAATTTAACTAAAAGTTAAGATTGTTTAAATATAATTAGACCTTGAAAATATCTATAAAAAATGTGCTTGCATGTGTAGGTTATTTCTTTTAATTTGGGAGAAAATTTTACACTTTTTTAATTAAAATTAACTATTTTTTTCAGTTTGGCACAAAATGTGTTTATACATATTTTTTTACTTTTATATGCAAAAGGAGGAGGAGCTGTAGCATGTTTACATTCTTTTATGCATGAAATACATTCTTTACAACCCATTAACATAAAATAATAAAAAAAAATTATCAAGTTCAGCTGGAAACTTACCTTAACTGCAGACATCACTTGACACTTCGTGATATTGTACTTGAAAAATTTTGTCATTGCCGCTGCTGTTAGACAATGATGGAAAATAAATTAACTTTTGATTCTAATCGTAGTTATTCTAAGTAATCATAAGTGCCAAAATATAAAAACATATACACATACTTATACAAGCATAGAATTAAAGGGTTATCTTTCTTCTCATGTTTTGTATTAAAGAAGATTTTTCCAACAATCAATAAAGTAGCATGTTACAAAGAACAATATTAATCGTTGCTCAGCAGAATTAAATAATAAATAAATAATTGAACAAGAGTTATATATGTACCTATTTTTCTTGTAATAGAGCAATAAATCATGAGGTCATAACTTCTAGATTAACAAGATTACAATAATTTTTTTCGCGCTTTATTTCTTAAATGACATTTATCTCAAAAACTGAAAAAATCAAGTTAAGGTGGTGTTTTGAAAAATAAAATATGGAATTGAAATTGCCACAAAATCAAAACGCATTGAGATATTATATAAATAAAAGAACTTTTAGTACAATTGTGAAATAAAATTTAATTTTTTTACTATAATATTCGAATTCCCGGAACGGGGAAAAATATCCCCTACCCAATGAACTTTTGATAATTTTTCTTTTATTCGCATTTGCTATAGGTTGTCTCTTTAATGGTTTAAAAAAGTTTGCTAGTATTAATGAAAATTTTTGGGACAATTCTAAAAAAATTTACCTTAAAGAGAACACTTAAAAGATTAACTTCAATATGGTTTTACATCTGAACTAATCGGAATAAACAACTTTAAGTACACTAAAAAACAAGTAAGAGTGCTATATTGGGCTATGCCGAGTCTTACATACTCTTCACTATCTATGTAAATCTAGTTTAGTGAAGTAACTCCAATAAAAAAAGCAACTATTGAGGTGACAAAGAACTAAAAAAAAGTTTTGTTACTGCTTATATATAATTTTACATAAAAATTTCGTCGGCTCTTAATGGGTTAAAATTTAAGTTTTTCCTTAAAGATCTCTTTAAAGCCTTTAAAATTATATCCATATATATGTTTTAAAAAATTTGAAAACTTCAAAGGCCCGTAACTTGGAAATTACGGATCGGAAATGGATATTGTAGAAATTACAAACGAAATGACAAACTTAGTGAACCCTTTTTCCACTTTTTGTGCTGAAGGGTATAAAAATTAAGTACTACATATATAAAATTTTACATAAAAATGCCATCGGCTCTTAATGGGTTAAGCACTTTATAAAAATTTTGTATTTTCTTAAAGATCTCATAAAAACCTTTAAAATGACACCCATATTATATTTAACAAAATTTGAAAAGTTCAGAGCCCCATAACTCTGAAAATATGGGAGAGCGCTAATTGTTTTCACTGGGTGTTTTCTTACTTTTTAATTCTCTTACGCCCCACATATTTATTTTTTTGGAGTTACTTTATTGTTCTAAATATTATAAAAAAACAGAGGTAGGCGTGGTGTTTTTCCCGCTGCTACGAAGGACATAGACCAATCATGCTGATTTCCAATAGCAGCTCTTTCGACACTATATCTAATTGATTGACATATTTTTTCTAGCCGATCTAGTGCATCGGCAAACTTTATCATCAATCGACTTTACTATGCAATAGAAGTCAGAATATATATACTTTATGGGGTCGGAAATAGTTATTGTAGAAATTACACACGGACTAACTATTTTACTCTTTTCTTTTTTTAAATATTTTTCATGACTTTTAACCTTTTTGTTTTCAGTTTTTATATTGTTTGCGTTTAAAAGCTGTTTCACAAATTAAAATAAGTTGCACGAAAAAAAGTTTAAGCTATTTCATGCAAGAAGAGGAAGAGCTTTATTCTCTCAAAACCGCTCTCATTTACGAATTTTGAAGTACGAATCCAGCGATTCCAGAATAAAGCTTTTACCTCACTTTTAAAGATTTTTGAATCAAAAAAGATTTAAGGACATTTTCCCAAAATTAAGATTTTTTTAATTTAGTTGCTTGACACCTAATATTGCAACTTTTTTTTTAATTTATAAACATATTTACCTATGTGAAACAATAATATGTAAATTATTTCTCAAAAACAAAAAAATTCATCATTGCTGCTAATGAATAAATATGTACAAAATGCCAGTTAGCTAAGTATATTTGTAAGAACTAAAATATCCATACAAAGTTTAATGCTACTGATTAAATAAATTCATTTATAATTATGTTGCCTTTTACATTGAGTTCTGTAAGAAGAAAAATAACAAATTTTTTTGTAAAAAGAAAAATAACAAAACTTTAACAACGCAAACTTGAAAAAGCTTTCTTAACGTTATTAACAAAAAAGTTTCTTACTAGCAGGTCTAATAACAATTTTTCCAAGTTTAATTGAAGACAGTGAGACACAAACTTTAGATGACGAGTTTAGGGAACTTCGTCACTTAGAGTTTAATAAATGTTTTAAAAATTTAGAAAATGTTGCAGTGGAAAAGTTTTGGCACGCAATCTCAAAAATTTGTAGAGCGAATTGTTCATCTTCATACGTCAAACGGATATTTTCAAAAGTAAACTTAAATACTTATACACCGGGAAGATATACTACAATGTTTATATTTTATGAAAGAGACTAGATCTTATATTGATAAATGTTTTACTTAATGTCGGTAATTACGTAGGTATGAAATATAATATCAGATAAATTTCCGCCTCTGTTACCCTCGCAAGTGCGTAACAGCATATTTTTCATTACTTTCTTACACATTTCACGCGGTATTTCATTAATTTCATTACGAATATTTTGTTTGCATTAACCTTGCTTTTACGATATCCTTTAAAAAGAAATCCGGAGCAGTGAAATTAGGCGATCGTGGATGCTAATCAACATCACCTTTTCTCGAAATACCTTGTTGTGGAATGAAGTCTCGCAGCACTGTTGTCCTGGCTGTATGCAAAGTAGCACCGTCTTGTGGAAAGCATGCAGTTTTGACGCTGAAAAGTTTTTAATCATATCGCGATATCGCTCCCAATTCACAGTTTACGTTACGCCGTTTTCATTTTAAAATAAGTAAGAACCGATGATTCCTTCTGACCAAATTGAACACCAAAATGTTGCAAAAGTAACTGATAATAGTTTGAGGGTTTTCCATTGCCCAGAATCAACTATTCCGTTTATCCACATATCTACACAAATAAAATTGTGTGTAGATATGTGGATAAATTGAAAAATCATTATGATTTTTTCATGAAAATCGGGGTTGTCATGGCAAGCTGTAACATCCTATTGGCATATGCACGACGGCGTAAATGCTCTTTTGGAAAAAGCTCTTATATCAACTAAATCTTAAATAGAAACAAATGCAAATCCTTGCTCAAAATTGTGGCCAAAGTTATTCTTTGAAGACCAAGCTCCTAAATTAAGGTTGATAGATTGTTTTGAACACTTTCTTGAGGAGCTGTAATGGCTTCAGCCGATCTTGCAGTACGTTGTAGTACATGCTTTGGCCTATTACCTACAGACCATCTTTCTTCAAAATCATTTACTACTCGATGAGTAGTGCGTTTTGTTGGCTCGATGTTTTCCTAAAAAATTCAAGTGACTTTTTCATCGTCAGAATATGATAAGAAATGCGAAGCTAAGGTCTTGGAGATCCTTCTGCAGTGGAGTGGAGGGTGCTTCCGAGACGAGCAGGCTTCGTAAGATTCTATCGACAACGCCCATTGTCCCTAGTTTCATTAAGAAACCATGTGGCAATTGGACCTTGAGTGCACAGGAGACCCTAGAGGTCCTCATGGAAACTCACTTTCCGGGCTGTGCTCCTTCTAGGGGAGAAGGAACAGCCATTCTTGACAGCCGTGCATCAGTTCCCTTTCCTATAAACAGGGAAGGACTTATGTGGGCTCTTGGTAGTTTTGACCCGTTTAAATCAGCGGGTCCTGATGGTATCATACCGGCTGATTTGCAGCACAATGCGGATATTGTCATACCATGGTTAATTCCGATATACACGGCATGCATTGCATGGTCGTATATACCGGAACCATGGACTTTTTGCTCTGTGGTCTTCATTCCCAAGGGGGGAAGGACCTCACCCACTGAACCGAAGGACTTTAGACCTATAAGTCTATCCTCCTTCCTCTTGAAGACTCTGGAACGGGTAATTGACCTCCACTTGAGAAGGACGATTAATCCGGACCGACTCTCCGCCTCTCAACATGCGTATGTCAGGGGCAGATCTGTTGAGACGGCACTACACACGCTTGTGGGGTTTATAGAAAAATCCCTAGAGCATAAGGAATATGCATTGGTTGCCTTTCTAGATATAGAAGGGGCTTTCAACAATGTGAAACCGGAGGCCATTACGATGGCCCTGGAGGGACTGAATGTAAATCAGTCGATAATAAACTTTATAAGGAATCTATTGACTAATAGGGTCATTACTTCCAGTATGGGGCTAGCTACCATATACAGGGTAGCTAAGCGGGGTACACCACAGGGGGGGGTATTATCTCCCCTTATCTGGAACCTCGCCATGAACGCATTGCTGACAGAAATGGACTGCAAGGGGTTCAGGACTGTGGCATATGCGGATGACGTCGCGGTCGCAGTATCAGGAAAGTATCCTGACACGCTATCGCAATGTCTGCAATCGGCGCTTGGTTGCGTCAGTAGGTGGTGTACCGAGAGCGGGCTTAGCGCGAACGCTCGGAAAACGGAGCTTGTGCTCTTTACGAGAAGAAACAAGATTCCAAATTTTCCGCTACCATTCCTAAATGGAGTGGAGCTTGGGTTATCCGACAGGGCAAAGTATCTGGGTGTCATCCTGGACTCAAAACTGTCGTGGACCCCCAATTTCCGGTTTCGGGCGGATAGGGCCTCAGTGGCTTTGTATGTGTGTAGAAAGGCCATGGGTAGACACTGGGGCATAAATCCCACCACGTCATACTGGCTCTTTAACACGGTCATAAAACCCATACTCATGTATGGGGTTCTTGTATGGTGGCCCGCACTGGGCAAACTTTTGAACTGCAGTATGCTGAATAGAATATTGCGAACTTCGTCCTTGATGGTCACCGGGGCAATGCGCACCACTCCATCGAAGGCCCTTCTTACGATGCTGCACTGGCTACCGGTCGATCTCATGGCCAAGCGGCTGGCTATGAATTTGGCGGTTAGACTAAATGCAGCGGCGACGTGGAAGTCAGGGGACTTTGGACATGCGACCATTTTAGGCTGCTCCTCGGCCATCCCTGACAACATCGATTATTGCACGCCCACCCCCATGTCTGATATTGGTTTCGGGGTATCAACGTCGGGCACATCGAATATGCGTGGGGATGTGCTTGATGTTTATACTGACGGGTCAAAGTTGGACACGGGGGTCGGGGGGGGGGCGTCTTCATTCCTAGATTTCGAATCAGAATGAAGTTTAGGCTACGGGATCAGTGTAGCGTGGTACAGGCTGAGATTTCAGCCATCAGAAGGGCGGCTTGCTGGATGAGGTACCACAGGATATACGGAGAGGATATCCGGATCTGTACTGACAGCAAGGCCGCGATTAACTCCTTATCGGGTGTCTATACGACATCCAGATTGGTACGTGAATGCCGGACATCTCTTAACGAGATGGCGAGACATTCCAACCTGGAACTGTTTTGGGTACCGGCTCACTCGGGCGTACCCGGGAATATAATTGCGGACGAACTCGCCAGATCGGGAACCCGGTTGGGAGACCGGGAGACAGATCCACTGGTAGGAGTCCCATTAAGCTGCTGTAGAGCTTTACTTCAGCAGGAACTCCTCAGAGCCGCACAGTCTAGATGGTCTGAGGAGGTTACCTGCAGGGTCTCGAGGACATTGTGGCCTCAGTACGATAATAGGAGAACCGCAAATCTACTGAGGTTTCCTCGGGGGCAGCTGGGCATACTGGTGGCGGTGCTGACGGGGCACTGTGTCATTGGTACCCATACTAGGAGATTGAATCTTCCGCATCATGACTACTGTAGAAGTTGTCAAGATGAGGAAGAGGAAGAAACGGTAGAGCATCTGCTCTGCCACTGCCTAGCTCTTTCTGAAAATAGAGCGGCCATCTTCGGCAGTCCGAGACTGCATGGCCTTGCAGACTTATCTGTCTGCGACGTTGCTAGGATAAACTTGTTTATCCGGTCCTCGGGGTGGTTTGGATTGGGATCTTTGACGGTGCCGTAATGGCCTGAATCTGATCCCCTGCAAATCCTGTTTCCAGGCAACACAACGGGACCTTTGGGACCCAAGTGGGTCGGTCTTATGCCGACGGCCTGTGCAACCTAACCTAACCTTTTCATCGTCACAGTAATCGTTGATTGATTCTGATAAAATATTTTAACGATTAAAACTGAACTGAACTTAATAAACTGTCAAGACTAACGTTAACCAAAATGGCGGCAAAACAAAATAATATACCTACCTGGCGGACACCCTTATAACTAAATACTGAAATAGATTAGCCAATGCCACATCAGAGGGTATTTTATATATCCAAGGTTATCTGTTAGTTAGGAAATGTTTGTGCTAACACTTTAGAAAATTAGAAATATTTACAGTATTATTACAAATATAATATATGTTTACCACGTATATAGCCTTATCTTTTAAACCTTTAGTCCCCGTCCAGACATGCAATTTTTGTTTCTGCAATTTTTTTTTTTTTTATTTTTTTTATTATTCTCATATAAAATTGCATTTTTGTCTACACAATAAAGTTTTGTGTTGCGCATTTAGGGCGTTACGCGACAGATATTGCCTGTTTTAATAGCATTTTTGAAACTGTGAACCACTTTTAGTCTTATCTAATTTTGTTTACTAATAAGAGTTTAAGTTATTAAGACAATTTTATATGAAATTATTAAACAAATTGTATGTTTTTTGTGTTACTTGAGCTCTTATTATTTACTTTATTAAAAATGCCCAAGTTTCGGTCGCGTTTAATTAAAACCCCTAATAGAAAAACTCTTCTTGAGTAAATAATAATACAGTCGGGCCTAGATGAACGTGATGGCCAGCGTTGCCATATTTGGTAACTTTTAACCAAAATTGGTTATTTTTTTCACTGATGCGTATTGTGTACTTTTTCTTGATTTTGGTTACTTTCTCACCTAAATTATAATATTTAGCGTAATTTATATAACTTAACACGGTGCGACAGTCCAAAAAACCTGTGACCGGATATTATTCTTCTTGGAGGGCATGTAGAATAAAAGATAAAGATTTTAATAGTTAAATATGCCGAACACCTCCAAAATTCGAATTTAAGGTTAAAAACCGGTATTTTTTACCTTTGCGCATTTATAAGCCTCTAACTTTGTTCATAATGATACGATTTTCAATTTCAATTTGGTGACGTTATACTATTGAATTTATTTTAAAAGTACGTTTATATACGATTACAATGCATATTTGGGTTAAAAATAGATAAGCAATTGACTGAGTTTTTTAACTTTTCATGAAAATAAACTTTAAAACATTTGATTTTTTTTTTAATCAGCATCATCAATGTCTTGTTTAAGTGACCAACAATATTCTGAAATTATTTTTATTCTATAGTTGCGATTTTCTGGAGAAAATGTTCGCCTTGTTCATTACTGAACTGATCCAGGTTATCTTGGGAAAACCGTTTTGAGATGACAAAAATCGTCGCCGTTTAAATCTATTTTTTATACAAATTGTTTCATGTATCCCAGTTTACGATGCAGTGGTGGCAGAATAATGTCCTCAGCTTTAACTAATTGGTCATTTAAAATGTTTTTCCTGCCTATTCTATGTGACTCGCGAGATGGCCATATTTTGCGATCATAACGATTCGGTGGTTTAATGCCGAAAATAATTTTGGTACATCAACGCAATACACGAGATGACTGTCTTTGGAACTAGTCTTTAAACTTTCTGTCCGGTCACTTTTTCCACCAGATGTTATAACGAAATCTTTTTCCACCAAATTCCGCTGCTTTAATCGCGACCTGAGAACAAGATCGTCGAAATCAGCTTTTGACAAAAAATGCCGCTCCATTGTTGTAGATCTGGATGGAAGGAACTCTTCTTGTTAAAAAACTTTTTCTGTTACATCGACAGATTTGATCGTTGTCGGTAGATCATTACTTACAGGTATCGGTTTTGTAACAGTTACAACATTTGCGTACTTAATGTTTTTGCGCGTTTTAAAACAGTGACCTGAAACATCGGTTTGACAAAAGTAGCAATCATTTGGTTTATGATATGGCTGATGATGCCAAATCATTGGCGTAGAAAAGGGCAGAACAAAAGAAGGTTGAATTTCTTTTTTTTTATGTATTACATCAATATTGACAAATAAATTCTGGCTTGTACCAGCGACTAGTATCAAAAGAACGATTAAATACTTTATTGTACACTTCTACTACTCCAATATTGTTTTTAAAATCACGCCGGTGACTGATATCGGTAAATAAGCCACAAATATAGCTAAATTTGTTACGATTGGCAAAAATTTTTTATTTAATTTTAATTTAAATTGCACACAATTTTTATTAAATTGCAAACGTTTTTTTAAATTCACAGATATAAAGTGAAAAAGAAGACATTAACAAAACGTCGTATTAAAAGAAAAAACAATAATTTTTGTTGTGTTTAGGCTAACAGTGATTTGTAATTTTAAAGAAAGTGCATAAAGAGAACACGAAAAAAACCAATATTTTTGAATGACTACAACTCTCATTACAAATTTTTTTTATGTTTAGGATAACATTGATTTATAACTATATAATAAACAACACCAAAATCATTTTGGTAAAAATTTTGTTTTCATGAAAAGTTAAATAACTCAGTCAATTGCTTATCTATTTTTAACTCCAAATATGCATTGTAATCGTAAATAAACGTACTTTTTTAACCGACTTCAAAAAAGAAGGAGGTTATACAATTCGGCAAAATGTTGCTCTTTTTTATATTTGTGCCTCCAGAACTCAGTCATTTCTGATCCGATTTTAAAAATTGTTGGTAATATGATAGATTATGCTTAGAGATTGGTCCCGTTTTAAAAACAGGTCATAATCTTAAAAATTTATTAGGTGTACTATGAATTGTAAAGGGCGCTTCTGTAAAATTTAAAATGACTGCGTATTACTATAGCTCCCGATAACAAAAAGTTATACAATAATAAATCTAAGAATTAAAGGGTGCCCCCATAATTGATGTAAATTTACTTATATGGTTCTAAATTTTGAACCGTTATAGACAAACGCTTTCAAATTGGATAGAATGTCGATTGCTATGGCCGTTATAGTAACAAGTATTAATATTACAAATTATAACTTAAAAGGTGCGCCAATAGTTCATTAAATATAATGTATATGGGCATACTTTTGAACAGCTGTAGAAAAACGCTTGAAATTTACAACGAACCTGTATTGCTAAGTCCGCTATAAGAACAAGTATAAAATTTGGATTTGGAAGTTAAAGGGTGTTTCAATAGTTAATGTAATTTTGTGTATGTGACCAAATTTTTGAACCATTATAAACAGAACGCTGAAGCTTAAAAGGGACCTATATTGCTAAATTCTCTATATCAAGTTAGTCGAGTTAATAATTTGAATTTGTAAATTAAAGGGTGTCCGATAATTGATGACGAATTACTTATATGAGCCTATCTCTTAAACCGTTATAGACAAACGCTTGCAAATTGGACAGAATGTCGATTGCTATGGCCGTTTTAGTAAGAAGTATAAATATTAAGAATTAGAAATTAAAGGGTGTGCCAATAGTTCATTTAATATGATATATATTGCCATACTTTTTAACAGTTATAGACAGACTCTTGAAATTTACGAAGAACCTGTATTACTAACTTCTCTATAACAACAAGTATAAAATTTGGATTTGGAAATAAACGGGTGTCCCAATAGTAGATATAATATGGTGTACTTTTGAACCGTTATAGACAGACAGCTAAAATTTACAAGAGACATGTTTTGCTTAGTCCGCAAACACCTTAGTTTTAAAAAGAATGTCTACTACTTTATTTGGTATAATGAGAAGTATAAAAATGTCACATTATAAATTAAATCATTAAATAATTAAATAAATTAAATGTTATATTATAAATTAAATCTGATGTATATGGGCAAACTGTTGAACCGTTAAAGACAGACGTTTGAAATTTACACAGAACCTGATTGTGACCCAATAGTTGCTGTAATTTGATGTATATTGCCAAATTATTGAACAGTTGAACAAGTATAAAGTTTGGAGATATAAGGGTGTCCCAATAGTTAATGTAATCTTATTTATGTGGCCATACACTTGAGCTGTTATAGGCAGACAGATGAAATCTGTTTTTTTTTCGCAAGAATTATTGAATATTATGAATAGTATTATAGTTTCATAATAAAATAATCTACAAAAACGTCGCCAAAGTTGAAAAATTTTTGAAAATTCTACAAAATTTGTGTTTGCTCGACAATAACACCTACATTTCTAAAGTTTTCTTTTCGGGTTTTTAACCGCAAACCATAAACCCGGATTTTGGAGATGTCTGGCATATTTTACTATTGGATTCTTCTCTAACTCGACAAGACCCGCAAGAAAAAACATATCACTCCCCAGGTTTTTTTGTTTCATTTAATTTTGTACCACTGTGTAATTTATTTAACTTTTTATTATTATTTTTTAACTTATCATCTTAAATTAAAATATATGTAATACTTATTATTACAGTAGTTTTTTAAATTCATATGACACCATGGATTGCAAATATTTGAGTATTTTCTCTTCGCTTAGTCGTAAGATTTGTAGTTATAATTCTTAGCTTTGAAGTAAAGAAAAAACTTGAATAAAAAGAACCCAGTTTTTAGACGCTATAAAAGTAGTATATTATTCATGATATTACCTTGCTCAGAAAATGTCTCTGGTTGTTGGAAGGTAAGGAAATAAAACCAAACTTTCTTTACGTTTATTTATATTTTTAGGCCTATGAATTGGAAATGAAGGATATGTTCACTATAAAGTAAACTTTTCCGTTTCTTTTATAAAAGAGGAGTGGAGGCCTTTTAACCAACCGTTCCAGAGGACAATCGCAGTAAGATATTTTAAATGGCTATGTCCAAAAATTTACTTTTTGAGATGGTGAAGAGCCAAAAAAATTCTTGAATTTTTAAAATTTGCGGAAAAATGTATAGCCTGCTTCATCCAAATGAAAATTTGTAAGAAATTGGAGATCTAGCAAGTTAAATATATATAAAGAATAAAGTAGTGATAGCAATAATTAACTAGTTTTCATTTATACTCTCTTTTTTTCTTTTTGTAATATTTTCACCAAAAGAAGTTATACATAATAATCTTAAGTCAATAATAATGCATTCGTAAACTTGATTTGTTTCAAATGCGAAGAGCAGGCACATTTGTAATTTAGCTATAAAATCAATCAAGCACAGCCCGAAGATCATGTAAGCAACAAAGAACAAAAAAAATACCTTAAAAATTCTTTAATAAAAATATGGGATTCTTACGCTTGAACCATCATTCTAAAGGTATTGCACCGTTCTTCAGTTTGAAAAAAACGTACGGAGTGTTTTGGTTGCAAAAACCACTGTGGCACATTATAAATTCTCGTATTCTTACTTGATCCTACGGTCATGTGATTCTTAAGATCTCGTATTTACTATATATGCGTTATTACTAATACTGCATCTAAACTAGACTAATTTGTTACTCCGGCGAGACATGAACTACTCGATGCCTTGTTTAGTTACCTTAATAGTATGTTCATACATGCGCTTTTATTGAGTCAATATTCTGTGTTTTGACAAAAACAATTCGGTTTAAACAAATTGATTTGTGTCTAAACTTTCAAATTACAAAACTTAGTTTAGTTTGGACGCAATTGGTTTGTGTCTGATGTTTGGATTTTGAAATTTTGCTTCAAACACATCTTCTAAACAGTGTTGTATTTTAATTTCTACTCAATATTATAATAATTTCGCAATAAGCACAATAAATTATTGAGATTTTGTATGGAATATTGAGCTTAATAATGGATTTTATTAAGAAAAGCTGTATATTGAGTAATGTCTGAATAAGCTTTTACGAAAATTAGATCATGAAGTAGTAGCGCCATCAATGAAAATATTTTTGAAACACTTGTACGCATAAATTCTACACATAGAGCGCCATCTATTGATAACGTTAAAGAAGTAATTGGTTTAACAAAACAGTTTATGTTACACTGTATTCAATCGAGAAGCAAAAACACTCAATTGATAAGTTGTCTTTACAAATTCATGGCCAGGCTACTAGAAAATTATTTAAACTGATCAAAAACGTTATTCTTGTATAAACGTATTGTAGAGATACTTTCCATTTTAATTGGAATTGAAACCATGATAAAGTTAATTCCAGATTGTGAAATTAATAAGTGTGTTTAAAATGTAGATCGCGCTAGTAGTAACCAAAAAATATAAAAGAATTAAACGGAAATATAAGTATTGTGTTTGGAATTATGGTGGTGGTGGGTGGACTCCATGGGCTATTAACAGAAAGACTTTGTTTCAGAGAGTCCACAGCTACAAGTTAACACTTACAAGCAGCGTTGCCAAAATGATGATTTTATCATATTTTTGATGATTTTTGAACCAAAATATGATTTGATGATTTTTTTTCTTATATTATGATTTCTAATTTATAAGAACTATGATTTTTGCATTTCAAGTGTATAGTACTTTCATCGTAATTGTACTACATAGTGAAGTTAAGTTTTGTATCAGCTTGTTGTAAACAAAACAAAATTTTTCAAAGCTCAAATCGTCCTGTCAAATATATAGAATGTATGCGGAAATTTTAGACTGTTTTATACAAACAGAATATTTTGGGAATTTTTATAATATTATTTATTATATTATGCTAATATCCCATAACATTTTTAAATAAAAATGCAATTAATTTGTTGAATGGAAAATCAGGTATCTATACGTATATATGTCGAACGAATATTCTCAACAGTTAGTTTAAACAAAACTAAATAAAGAAATAAATTAGATAACAGCATTCACGAAGGTATCTTATACGCAAAATATTACTTAGCAATAAGAAACTGTTCCTGCTTTTATTTAAAAATTAACCAAGATATAATTAAAAATATTAAACCCTGTATATATTATAGTAAAAGTTCTTCGTAAAACTTCGTACACTCTTAACAATAATAATTTAAATATATACAATGTATGTTAATATATGTATTTTATTGATAATTTTTAAATAAAATTTTGTTTGAAAAAATGATGATTTTTTTCCATAAAATATGATTATTTTCTGCCTATAATGATGATTTTCTTCTCAAATCTTCTGGCAACGCTGCTTACAAGTGTTTTTGCCAGTAAAATTGTGAACTTGAAAATAATTGTTTATCATAAAAAAATTACAAGTGGGTTTGTATCACTAAATAAATTTGCACTAAATTGACGGATAAACTAGGATTGACGGATATATTAAATTAAAATTTGATTTAGAACAATTTTTTCATAAAAATTAGTTCAAATAAACAAAAAATCAAACAATTTTAATATTAATTAGCATCTATTTATTTATTCATTTTATATTTATTATTTTTTTATATGTGAATATTTATACATATGTATCATAAATCCGTAACGGAGTCATATCTGTACCTGAAATTTTTTTGAGAAATTTTGATGTTGGTGTAGACAGTGTTGGATATGGAATACATAACCCATTTTTTTTAATTTTTGTCTGTCTGTCTCTCCGTCTATCTATTTCCGAATTACGTAAAAACTGCTGCATGGATTTGAATACAATTTTTTCAGGTCTCTTAGAACACTAGTTCAAATCAAGGCGAATTAACACAGGTGAACGCACGGCTACAACAATCCAACAACACAAAAAAAAGCAGGCAAAATGTTGCTCTAACTGCTTCCCTAAATTAGCGCGTAAGACGCAAAGCAATGTATTTCATAGCTTTTGCGCTGCAATGTCATCCCTAAATAACAGCGTCAACTTTGTGTCTTTAACAGTAATGTTAACTCATTTTATTTTATAAAACCCGCTGTATAAAAATAAAAAAGAGATAAAACCGCTAGATTGCCTTAAAAATAACTAATTTGTCATTACTTTTCAGCCATAACAAAACAAAACAAACCAACAAGCAGCCAACTTCACTTCCTAACGCACTGTCAAAATTGGATTTTCCAATTGCTAAGCGTTGACGCCGTGCTATTTAGGGATGCTTCATACATTTTGTATGAACATGAGAAATTTTGACAGTTATCTTGCGCTTTACGCGCTAATTTAGGGATGGCAGTAATTTCTATGTATATTGTCAAAAAATATTAAAAAAAAAACAAAATAAAAAAATATATTTGATGAAAAAAAGTGGTTGTAATTTTTCGAATAAAAATATAAATATAAAAAAGCCTTGAAGCTATCACACATTCATCTCCCAATAATAAGCTTTACTTTGTAACATCACCGCCACCAACAATACATGATGAGATTACATAATCTTCCACAAGAAAACAAGAAGGAAATTATAAATGTGTTTCGCCCGTGCTTTCACCTGTGTTATTTCGCCATGGTTCAAATATAGCATGCTTTTTTCGTAAAAATGTGTCATTTCACAGAGAAAATAGAGATACGACTGAAAAAGCATGATGGTCTTAAACAATTGTCAGCACGTTTTATTTTTTTAAATGGAAAATTTTTAACACTCTTGAATAAATAAAAATTGAATTTAAGAAAATTAGAAATGGCACGAAGACCGAAGCCGTGGGCACTGCTATTATGTTAAAAAACAAAATATATCACATTGTTTGCTAATTAGAAATATCAAATCAATCAAAACAAATTATGGTTATATATTAGAGAACATATTAATAATTGCAAAAGTATTTAAAATAATTTTTGAAATTTTCATATATTTTAAGGGTATTTTTATATACATATCGCTCATTTACTTCAAGAACGTCATATCTCACATTTTTGAGTTAATCATACAGAATTGTTCGACATTTCATACTTTATGGCTTTTGTACTTTCCACGTTTTATGAGAATAAGTCGTTATTTCATTTCATGTTTGGAAACTTTGTTTGTCAATAAGAACGACAAATTTTGCTTTGTGGGGTAAACATAATAACGTAAAGATCATAACGCTTTCTAAAACATTATCACATTTCCTTTTGTGACTGCATATATGAAAAAAAAGATATTGTTACAAAGATGTAAAAATAATGTAAAAATAATTGAGGCCAAGAAAGTGAAATGAAATGGCCTATTGTGTTTGTTTTTAAAGTTAGAAGTTTCTACAAAACATCTTTATTGCAAAACAAAAACACAAAGCGATAAATAAACAAACACGATGTTACGTGTCTCACTGTGACTGTTGCAGCTGTGCTACCGGCCAGCTAAATATACCGCATCAGGGAAGGTCCCAACCCGAACTGCAACTTAGAGACAAACACAACAATAAATAATAGGAAAAACAAAAAAAAAACCCTAACTACTAAAACGACAGAAACACATTTAAGGGAGAGCCAGATGTTATGCCCTCACTTGCCCACCCAACCTAGGACACAAAGCTTTCCACCTGTATATTATCATGTCCCCCAAACTCCACACACACAGTACACCACTTACCTTACATCCAACCGAACTTCAACAAAAATTTTGCACAAACACATATTGGTTCGACTGAAAACACAAAGTTACATATTTATTGACAAAACTTAAATCTAACGATCACACTACTGGGACTTATAAAATGAAATATAAAATATTTATTAATATAAAATTGATCCTTGCAAAAAAAACAAAAAAAAAGTATATACGTTAAAATAAAAGGTACTTAAACTTTAACAAACAAAAATTCAAATATAAAACGGTGTCTTAATGAAAATACGCCGCGTACTTTACAAAATAAAAACAAAAAAGTACCAAATAAGACCTTGTGCATGATTCGTTCTGTCTGGCAAAGAAACAAAAAATAATAAGGAACAATCTACTCGCTATAACTCCTACCTAAATGAGCTCTCTTAGGTGGTTTGGCAACACTTCCGGACTAATTCAAACTTATTGCCCTTTTATTTCCTTCCGGCTAAAACGAAGTAGATCCTATTGGTCAACTACTAGTACGATTACAATTATTTTTGATTTAGGCACTAACAATCATTAACCTAACAAAAAAAAACTCACTTTTTAACAAATAATACCTACAAGACTAAACAAAAAAACCTAAAAAGAATTAAATCTTAAATTTACGACTAGAGTAAAATAATACAAGATTGTTTACTAAAACTAAAGATTTCCTCCTTTTCTTTGTTTTACTTTAAACTTTTTTCAAACTTTTTAACCAAACAAATTTTTAGTGGAAAATGGCTGACCACTGGAAGCGGCTTGTACCAAAGCCTAACTTGGCGCTTTAAAAAAATGGCTGCCGTGATAACCTTCTGTGATGTAAGTCCTTTTTTATAACCATACTTAATTATATTGGAAATTGAGGTTACCTGTAATGCACCTTCTTCTAACTCGACATCTTTTCTTCCTTTTAGATCTCTAGGATCCACAGAAACGCAACAACTGCAGCTTCCACCAACCCTTTCTAAGAAAATCCTGTGAATTTTTTATTTACCCCATAAAATTAGTTCAACTAAACCCTGTATGTTTAATCATACTCACTTTTAAAAATAAGCTGTTTAATAATATTAATATTTTATTGACAAAACGCCCCAATATAATTCTTTGGCGATCCTGTTTTATTACAAAAAAAAATATTAACAATAAAATTTTCACTTTTATTTAAAAAATTGCAGATTTTACACTTTTATTTATTTAAACTTTATAAAAACCACAATTACACAACTTTTCTCAACAAATGTTTAACATTAAATGAACTAGTTCCTCATAGTTTAAGTTTAAACTAAACTTTTTATCCAGACGACCTCCATCTTTTAATTAATTCCCTTTTTTCAACACACCAACAAACTCTCTTAATCCTAATGTCCAATGACCTAGACAAAATTATTATTTATCTTGCTATAATTATGTCCATGTTAATGTCCGAAACCGTCTGCACAAAATAGTTGTTTTAGTATTGGCAACTCTACATCTTTTAGTGTTCCATTCCACCCTCAAAGTAATTAGTAGCATGTATATTTACTCGCGACTTTATACTTTCTGCACAGACGCCTATACGCTTAAAATACTAAATTTACAAAAAACTAAGCGTGGAATAACAAAAAAAAATACATTTAACAAAAAGGAAAACATCTAAAAGAAGCAAACATCAATAAAAACAAGGAACATTGACGAGGCACAGAAAAGTTCCACAACATTGCATTGTGGTGGTAGCATGACAAACACACAACATAAACAACGTATGTATGCACCTCCGTACAACAAAACAAAATTCGCCCAAAGCATACTTATATGACAACAATACAAATACATCCACTAGCACCAACGTGAAATAAGTGTGATTATTTTACTAGAACTTTTGCAGATACAAATACTGGTGTTATTTTTATTATTTTTTGATTTCCAGTAATAACAGCAAGGAGACAAAAACAAAAACAAATTCGCTGCCCTACTTCGACATCCCCTATTCACACCCTTCACCTGCTTAGCCCAAAATATAGCCAGATATAACCCGCAACAACAATACACAACCATACACACACCTGCATTGCATAACTAAATAAAAATACACAACATGTATGTTGACATAATAATTGAAGGTTCTAGAAGTAAATAACAATGCTCTGAAATAAAGTGACAACGCAGCATTTTCTACTACGCAGCAGATGGAGGTAGAAATTCTCGAATATTCAAAAACGCCTAAAAATAGGGTGTATAAAAGCAACGCCAACACGTGCTGATTCATTCTGATTGTAAGCGTCATCTAGTTAAGATCTTGTGGTACAACAAGTAAAGTTGCCAGCGTGTATTATTAATCGCGAATAGTTAAATCGTCAAATAATTGATTAAATAAATTGTAATTTAATTAAAACTCTAAAAGTTGTGTGTGTAATTATTTTGCAAATAAAGAACTCATAAATAAAACGTTTTTAATTTAAATAAACGTAACAATTGGTGTCAGAAGTGAAATTGTAAAATAAATAGTTAAAATGAAATGCTACGAGCTAAAAGTTGAGCAGCTAAAAATGGAGCTGAGTAAGTTAAATCTACCGACAGCATGCAATAAAGCGGAATTGCAAAAGCGGTTAATAGACGAATTTAAGCAGCGTGGTATCGATATTGGGACATACGAATTTTGAGAAAAAGACGAAAAGGAAGAGATTGAAGTATGTACCCCAGCAACAAACAGCGTTATAGACTTAAATTCAATGTTTGCCGCTATAATGAAGAAAATAGAAGAAAACAACCAGAAGCAGGAAAACTACAACCAGAAGCAGCAAAACTACAACCAGAAGCAGGAAAACCAGATAAAAAAATAGAAGAAAAAAACCAGAACCTTCAAGAAGCATTTCAAGACAGCTTTAAAGCAATCCAGGAAAGCTCTAGCGCCAACGGGGAAAGGCTTTTAGCGAAGGTAAATGAGAAATTTGAAGAAATATCAGAAGTCTTCGACAAACGAATGAACTTCGTAGAACAAAGGGTCAGCGAGTTTGATGAAAAATTTTGCGGCCTAGAGAGTAAAGTAAACGAAGAGTTTCATGAATTAAAAGTGCAAATGGGCGATCTTCAAATTCAAGAGGGACCGGTGAGAGTTATCTCTGAGCACGCCAGCAATATTAACACCCCGACCTTTGACGGAAGCGCACATTTTAATGCTTTTAAGTTCCAGTTCGAAACAGTGGCTAGCAAAAATAGATGGAACAACGAAAAAAACCTATAGAGCTAATTCTGGCAGCAGCACAGATACTCGAAAGCTTACCAGCCGGTTGCAGAAATAATTATGAGGACATAATGGTAGCCTTACAACGTAAATATGGTGGCGAGCACAAAAGAGAACTCTACAGAATGGAGTTACAAGGCAGGGTACAGAAGGCAAATGAGACGCTGCAAGACTTCGTCACGGAAATCACATTTGGTGCAGCTCACTTACCCAGGCGAAGATCATTCGGGATCCAAAAATCATCTTTTGCGGAAACCATCTCGTATGCGCTAGCCTAGGAGACCGCAAAAGTAATCTCAAAGCCACAGGTGTACAAGCTTCGATGTCTTGATACTGAAACTTATAACACAGAAGGTAGACGCGAGATAAAGGAGTTAGTGAAACAGATAATGGAGGAGGAAAAAAGTAATTCTCGCGCTAAATGCTTTAAATGCGGTAAGGCTAGCTATTTTCAGCGCAACTGTAGATCCGCAAAGAGAAAATGAAGATCTGTTTCACCAGCAATGGACAACAAGCGGGCCAACAACACCAAATCGCATGAGTCACCGTTAAACTAAATCGATGGCCTACAATCTCCATTTCCATTATACAACAGAAAAATAGCAACCTAACTGTTTGCGGTCTTATAAACGGAAGAAAGCAAGTCCTCACCGTAGACACAGAAGCATCTCAGTCAATTATAAGGCCTGATTTAGTAAAAGGGGCAGTGGAACCGTTAAATAATGTACGACTGCGCACTGCTACTGGCGACTTAGCCACTGTCTATGGAAGAACCAGAGTAAGAATGACTATTGCACACATCAGCGCTGACAATGTATTTGTTGTTGCCGATATATTGGATGATGTTATCATTAGTGCAGACTTTATGATAGCCCACGGTATTAGTCTGCACATGTGGAGATACCCCTGGATGCTGGATATGATAGCAAAAAGGAAGCTATTTGCCGTTGATCGCCAGAAATTACCACCTCAGGCGGAAACTATAGTTTGGGCACGTATGGAGACAGATTGTGAGGGCAACTGGTTGTGGGTGGTGGAACCAAAAGAATGCAAAGACGATATTATAACAGCAAAAGCCCTCGTGAAAATCTGCGACGATGGCAGAGTTTCTGTGAGAGTAATTAATCTGTCTAATAGCGAAAAAACTATTAACAGGAATTTTGAGATGGGTCAATGTGAGCCAGCAAAGCTATAAATAATTGTGTGCCGCATACAGTATTTCCTAAAATAACAGCCATAGAAAGAGATTCATTAGCAGAACAGGTGCAAAAAAAGTGGCAGGACTAACACCTCCTGACAGAAACAAAGCAAAGCAGTTGCTGAGAAAACATGCCTCCGTCTTTGCCCTAAACAATAAAAGCCAAGGTAGAACGGCAGTAGTTAAACATGAAATTAATACTGGCGAAGCGAGGCCTATAAAACAAGCACCCAGAAGTGTTCCCCTAGCAAAACAAAACGAGGTCAAAGAACTTTTCAGCGAAACGGAACGGAGTCATTGAGCCATCATAGAGTCTGTGGAGTTCACCAATAGTTTTAGTAAAGAAGAAGGACGGCAATACCAGGTTTTGTGTTGACTACAGGAAGCTCAATGACGTCACCAAGAAAGATAGTTATCCGTTGCCTGGAATTGACGATACCTTAGACACGTTGGCTGGAACGGAATGGTTCTCTACCTTGGACTTGCAGAGCGGCTATTGGCAAGTAAAGATAGCCGATACAGACAAGGAGAAAACTGCCTTTAGCGCAAGTGGTGGTTTATGGCAGTTAAAGGTGATGCCATTCGGGCTCTGCAACGCTCCAACTACGTGCTTAGTGAATCTGGATGACATAATCGTGATGGGGAAGGCTTTTGACGAACACCTCAAAAACCTGGATGAAGTGTTCAAGCGTAAAACAGCTGCAGGATTAAAATTAAGTGTCAAGAAATGTGCTTTGTTTCAAAAGGGGGTCAAATACCAGGGGCATCGTGTAACAGCAGAGGGCGTATCAACTGATGAAGAAAAAGTACTGGCAGTAAAGAACCGGCCTGGCCCACAAAATCTTCATGAGCTGCGTAGCTTCCTGGGGCTTTGCACATACTACAGGAGATTTGTGCCAAACTTTGCTCAAGTGGCTGCTAGCTTGCACGAGTTGACCAGGAAGTCGCAACCATACCACTGGAGTGAAGCAGCGGAAGAAGCGTTCCAGGAGCTCAAGAAACTTTTGTGTACGGCACCATTCCTCGCCTGTCCAATAGCTGGACAGAAATTTATATTGGACACGGACGCAAGCGGCTATGGAATAGGAGGAGTGCTTTCTCAGGAGGTTAATGGAATAGAAAAAGTCATTGGCTACTACAGCAGGGTGCTCTCCAAGCTCAAAAGAAATTACTGCGTTACACGATGGGAGCTTTTATCAGTGCTGCAGTGTGTTAAACATTACCACAAGTACTTATATGGTCAACATTTCATCTTAAGGACGGACTACTCCGCATTACGTTGGATGATGCAATTTAAGAATCCTGAGGGGCAAATTGCACGCTGGGTTGAACGTCTAAAGAGCTACGACTTTAGTATTGTGCATAGAAAAGGCTGAAAGCACAGTAATGCTGATGCCCTTTCAAGACGGCCATGTAATGTAGAGTGCAAGCACTGCACAAATGTCAAGAAAAAGGAGTGCGTAATTGATGTGCGGCTTACTCAAATTGTGTCAAGGGAAGACTGGTCGAAGGCCCAGAATGACGACTTAATTTTGGCAAAAAATATATTGGCTAATCAAAACAACAGGAGACCGAATCATAATGAAATATCGGCAGAGAGCCAACTTGCAAAGTCGTACTGGGCTCAGTGGAATAGTCTGAAAGTAGAAAATAGCTGCTTTGGAAAGTACAGATGGCAAAACTACAATGGACTTAATTATCGTGCCAACTTCTAAAAAAATGAGATACTAAAGCAGTTCCATAATGGACCCAGCCGCTGCCATATGGGTATAACAATAACTCTGGAATAGATAAAGCAGAGATTTTACTGGGTAGGCTGCGAACAATACGTAGCCGATTGGATAGCTAATTGCGAACAATGCATAACAACCAAGGGTCCTGTAAGAAAAAGTCGTGGCAAACTTCAGCAGTACAACGCAGGTGCACCCTTTGAGCGGATAGCTATTGATATCACAGATCCATTCCCTGTCAGTGATGCTGAAAACCGACATGTACTAGTGGTAATGGATTTTTTCAGCAAATGACCCGAAGTTTTTGCTATTCCAAACCAAGAATCTAAAACAGTGGTAGACGCCCTTGTGAACAATTTGGTGTGTCGATACGGTGTTCCACTAGAACTACATTCAGACCAGGGACGAAATTTTGAATCGGCTATATTCAAAGAAATGTGTGACGTTAATGGTATCAAAAAGACGAGAACGACACCGCTGCATACACAGTCTGATGGAATGGTGGAAAGATTCAATCGTACCCTAGAGGAATATCTCAGAAAAGTGGTCAGTACACACCAAAAAGATTGGGATGAGCATATACCCAAATTTCTACTGGCGTACTGGTCACCTGTACACGATTCAACCTTACGTAATCCAGCAAAAATATTGTTTGGGACAGAACTAAAACTGCCAGCAGATTTAGAATTCGTTGTTAAACCTGGACCAGTGCACGAAAACAATGGAAACATTCTCCATGCACAAGAAGACCTGCATGAGCTTCATGAGTTTGTTCGTAACCGCATTAAAATGACCAGTGATAAGATGAAAGATAGGTATGATCGAGCAGCATATACGGAGGGATTTACTGAAGGACGCAAGAAAGGATTATCCCCTAAACTGCAAGCCCACTGGGAGGGACTGTACAAGGTGATCAAGAAATTGAATAATATGATTTACCGGATACAGAGATATCATAATCCGAGGCCTAAAATGAAATTGGTTCACCTGGAGCGGCTGCCTAAATATGGCAGAGGTAATGTTGAGCCTATTCGGGACGAAAAGGCTTTAGTGGACGGCAGTATTACAAAGATGCGTTATTTAAATCATAAAAAGATGTAAAAATAATTGTCAAGAAAGTAAAACGAAATGGCCTATTATGTTTGTTTTCAAAGTTAGAAGTTTCTACATAACATCTTCATTACAAAACAAAAACAACCAACACAAAGCGATAAATAAACATAAACATACACACACCTGCATTGTATAAAAACTAAATAAAAATACACAACATGTATGTTGACATAATTGAATGTTCTAGAAGTAAATAACAATGCACACTAATGTGTTTGAGATAAAAGTGGCAACGCAGCATTTTCTACTACGCAGCAGATGGAGGTAGAAATTCTCGAATATTCAAAAACGCCTAAAAATAGGGTGTATAAAAGCAACGCCAATACGTGCTGATTCATTCTGATTGTGAGCGTCATCTATTTAAGATCTTGTAGTACAACAAGTAAAGTTTCCAGCGTGTATTATTAATCGCGAATAGTTAAATCGTCAAATAATTGATTAAATAAAGTGTAATTTAATTAAAACTCTGAAAGTTTTGTGTGTAATTATTTTGCAAATAAAGAACTCATAAATAAAACGTTTATAATTTAAATAAACTTAACAATATGTATATTAACAAATAAAGAAAATACAAGAAACGAAAAACAAACCGAGTTGAAAAAAACACAAAACATACTTTGACGTTATTTCGAACTGTACTTCATGCTGATGAAACCACCTGGTTATCAATTCGCCTTGAATACTATAAAAACAACAATAAATAAAATAGATATAAGCTTTACATACAAGCCAAGCAAAACATTAAATGCAATATTTACAAAATCGCCAATAACAAAACTACAGCAAAACAATATAGTTTACGAAATCCAATGCAAAGGGGATGAAAATAACAACTGCAATCTTATTTACATTTGAACCACTGGGAGAAGTTTAGAGACAAGAGTAAACGAGCACAAAGGTGATGTCAACAAAAACAGAAAAAACACGGCATTGTCTCAACATATAACACAAACAAAACATAAGCCTGATTTTGACAATATAAAAATACTGGACAATAGAAAGCTTAAGAATACAACAAAAAATAAACAAAATAATGAACATTAAAGAGGACACAGACAACTTAAGCGTCAGTTCTAAACTCGCAATATTTCAAACAACAGTTATTATTATCAAAAATCTTAACTTTATTAATGTAAACTAATGTCATATTGTAAGTTAACATATTTTTGTACATTATCACATTTTTTTTTTTTTTGTAACTGTGCTGATTTTTCTTCTTTTTAATTAAATAGACGACCCCTTGAGAAAGTGAACAAAAAATTCATGAAACGTTAGGGAAATATGTAATAAAAATTATTTTTATTTGCATGGATCACTTTAGGCTTTATTAGCTTAAAATGTAAGATTACATAAAAAATATTGAAATACCGATCAAACAAAAATTAAATAATTCTTGCAAAAAACCGCTTTTATCTGTCTGCCTATAACGGCTTAAAAGTATGACCACATGGGAACACCTTGTAATTTTTAAATTCAAATTATAAACTTGTTGATATAGCGGACTTAGCAATCCCTTTTAAGTTTCAGCGTTCTGCCTATAACGGTCAGAAATTTGGTTACATACTTGAAATAACAAGAGCTATTGGGACACCCTTTAACTTCCAAATACAAATTGTATATTTGTTGTTATAGCAATATAGGTTCTTTGTAAATTTCAACCGCCTGTATATATGAGTTCAAAAGTATGGAAATATAAATAAAATTAAATGAACTATTGGGGCAACCTTCAATTTATAATTTTGAAAATTTGTTCTTGTTATTATAACGGTCGTAGTAATCGACGTTTTGTCCAATTTTTAAGCGTTTGTCTATAATGGTTCAAAAGATAGGCCCATATAGGTAAATTTAAGTCACCTATGGGGACAACCTGTAATTCTTAGAATTATTTTTCTATTCCTCTTTGCTATTGGAAGCCATAGTGATACTCAGTTTTTTTAAATTTTCGAGTGGTGCCATACACGGTTCATAATACCCATAAAAAAACATGTGTGTTGTATAGGGACACCCTTTGATTTTTAAGATTATGAGCTGTTTTTAAAACGAGATATCTCTGTAAGCATAATCTTTCAAATTACCAAAAAATTTCAAAATCCGTTCAGAAATGACTGAGTTTGCAGGCACAAACACAAAAAAGCACCATTCAGTCGAATTGATAACATACTTCTTTTTTTGAAGTCGGTTTAAGAAGTGCTCCCAATGGCAAATTTAAGGGTGACGTATATTGACAAACGCTTGCAAATTGGACAGAATCTCGTTGCTATGACCGTTATAGTAACAAGTATTAATATTTAAAAAAAAAATATTTAAAATTATGAATTAATAAAGGGTATCCCTAGAGTTCATTTAATTTTATGTATACGGCTATACAGACGCTTGAAATTTACAAAGAACCTGCATTGCTAACTGCGTTCGAATAACTAATGTAAATGGACTTAAATGGGTTTACAGTGCTGATGACAGACCTAGTGATACAAAAAAAGCTGTTTTACTTCTTTCTGTTTTCTTTGACAAACAATCGGATAAAATTTAATGTTTTTTACACCCTTCACCACAAAAAATGGAAAAAGGGTATATCTAAGTTTGTCATTCCGTGTGTAATTTCTACAATATCCATTTCCGACCCCATAAAGTATATATATTCTGATTTCTTATGCAAAGCGAATTCGATTCAGCGATGTCCGTCCGTGTTAGTGTTAAAATCAAGTTTGCCTCGGCAAAAAAATAAATATGTCAATCGATCAGATATAATGTCGAAAGAGTTGCAATTGGAAATCAGCATGATCGGTCGATGTCCTTCGAGGCAGCAGCCAAGACACCAAGCCTACCCCTTAAGGAAATACCAAAAATGCTTAACTCATTAAGAGCCGATGGCATTTTTATGTAAAATTATACATATGCAGTACCAAATTTTTTTGGAGTTACTTCACTAAACTAGATTTAATAGATAGTAAAGGAAATATTAGATTCGATTAGCCGAATTTTGTTTTTTCTTAATTAATTATGAAATTGCAAAGAAACATAAACTCAAGTCAAACTAATTTATAATAAAAACAAAAACAGCTGTTTTTATTTTATATAAAATTTCTAGAGTTTTTCACTTACGGTTCCAAGACACACTTAGTTTTCAATAACTGATAGAATCCTCTTCAACTTTTAACCGTATAAATAAAAATTGTTGCAAGTGTGTTGTGACTTTATAACTACAATTAGTCAAACTAAATTCGATAAAATTTTTGATGGTTTATCTAAAGTTTTCATGAAATCGGTCGACGCGTTCGTGAGTTATGGCTTTTCTCGTGTAAACATGTGACTTTGTCCATATAAAAAACAACAACAAATACGTAGGCGCTTAAGAGCGTGTGCGACTTCATACACACGACAGCTAAGAGATACTAACAAAACCAGATTCTGAAAATATTTGAAATACAGATATCTTCTGGTCTATAAGATCGAAAATGATTTGATAGATTTTTACGTGTTCGGAGTAGAGTCCGAAAGGCCTTCAAATTGAGTCCTTGCGAAGCTGGGCACAATAAGCTAGTTTTGTATAAAGTAGAGTGTTATTTAGTCTAGTCTGTATAATAATACAGTTATGTATTTGTTTTTGTAGCGCCAAAAATTAAACTTTTATTTACAATCAATCGTGTGTATCGTACCCCAATCGTGTGTTCGATACACCTACACGAACTTCAAATATATGTTAAATGTATGATTCCTTCAAATATAAATATTTCATTATATTCTCATGAAATATTTTTTATTTAAAACTACAAATTGAAATGTATTACTGCGGAGAAGGCATATCCATATGGCCATTTCACTACTGCTCATATAGCTCATCAGTAGAGCTGTGTCGTTCGCGAACGAACGGATTAAATTGACCGATTCAATCAAGTGAACGAAATGATCCGGTCATTTAAGTCAGGTCTTTTCGTTCAATAGTGTACGCGTTAAATTAAACGGATAACTTAATTGAACGAAATGAACCAAATATTTAACCGAATCCTTTCGTTCAATAGTGTACGGTATAAAATAAGGTGTACGGATCCCTTTCATTCATTTGTTTCTTCTCTTGCTTGTGGCATGATCTTTTATTTCAGTTGATATTTTGTGTACTAAAAGGAGTTGCTGTATATGTATATATACGTATTAGCGCTCCCGTGAACGTGATTTTCAAATCACTGTTCTTTTGAATAGTTACCGTGATCACCGTTTGCAGATTTTTTTTATTCAAACACTCATGTATATATAGGAAGAATATAACACTAAATAATATTTTATTCAAACAGTAAACATAAGGAAAAAGGTAATTTGATCTCTACATTAAAAGCAGGTGTAATTAAATTTGCCCAGAAATATAGAATTTGAAACACTGCTTGATAATAGGTTTAAATAAAAAAATCAAACATTTTTTTTTTTTGCTACAAAAAGCTTTACAGCTTTGATATACATACATATGAAATAATGAAATAGTCAAAAGTCTTATATTTTTCTTTCACAAAGTAATATTAAATTTAAGTTTGGATGTGTGCAAATATAAAAGAACGTTCTTACGCGGAACTGTTATTTGATCAACTTAGTCACTGTAGTGACCAGTGATTTTTTAATCATAGGTACTAAAATATCGCTCATCTCTAATACGTATGCAAGTACATATTTCATTTTTGTTTGAATTAAGGTGCCTATTATGAGCAACTATCGATCTTCGACTGTACACGCAAAGAAAAAAACACGGTTGCAATATGGTCACAATAACCATAATATGTTCTTTGTAACATTGTAAAGTTGCAGAGAACAAATTATAGTTGTTTTCAGCAATACTTCAGTCACAACAAACACGTTTTTGTTGATATTTAACCATTATATGGTTACTGTGCACAAAAAATACAACATGGATGGTTTAGCGTAAAAAAATTTGAACTACGACCAAAGTCTTATAACTTATTAAAAATAATATAATATATTTAACCATAATAATATAAAATTAATCAGAGTATGATTAAAAGCAAGCAAAATAATGTTTCCGCTTAAAAATATTTTGTTCTTGGTCTTGACAGAATGTTTTTCTATCAATTTAGTATTTTTTTGTCAGCTTAAAGTTTTTATTGTTAAAGAAAATTAAAAAAATAAAAATGTATGTACAAAATTAACAATTAAAAATAATAGAGAAAATATGACAAATTAAAAGGTAAGTAAAGCATTTAAAAAATAGTTAAAATATACATACATATGTCTGTATGTTGGCATATAAATCTTTATTTTGGTGTTATAAGCACAATTGTGAAACCATTTACGTATTTTTTTATTTAAAGCTATCATGTTATACATCAACAATAGTTGCCAGATGCCAGATTACCGTATTAGAAGTCTTGGATAAATGTGTAGTCAGTACCGAAGTACCATTACGTACCGTATATCTCCAATACGGGAATATCACGTTTACTCCATAAATGGATATTCACATGGGAATGTATGCAGATAAGATGCCGTTATTTGTGATTATAAATTATATATTTTTTTATAAATGATTCTTGTAGCCTATGTGTTTAAACCTATAAATTATACATAATAAGCAACGAATTGTTTTTTTTGTGCATTTATGTTATTGAATAACTTTTGTAACAAAACAATAATAATAATAATTCAATTATATAACATGACATTTTCAACCATATGATGATGTTTTAATTTAACCATTTATTGTTTATATTATAACATAACTATTTTTAGATTTTACCATGTTATTGTTCTGCTAGACAATAATATGGTTGCAACACTAGCTTTAATGTAACAATACTATGTTTTGTTAACAACCATATAATACAACCATAATATGTTGCTCTTAGATTATGGTTACCTCAACCATGTTTTTTCTTTGCGTGTAGTCGAATGGTGCACATTTGATAAAATAGTGCTATTGTGAATTTTACCAAATTCGATTATTCACAATGGTACGTGTTTACCAGCTGTCACGCTAAAGAAATATTGTTTTACTAATTTATAAACGAAAAATTAAAATAACCATAATTAAAATGACTACCACAGAATTTTGGTTCGATTGCTGTTGTTCTAACAGTTGGTCCCATACAATTTAGCCCCTGTGTAATTTCTTCCCATTTTTTTGCCGCTTGAACTTCTGTGTTTTGAGCTTTTCCAATTGTTTTGTACTTACAACCTTAGACCTGCATGTAATTAATATAATTTATTACCACCATTTGTAAAAAAAAAACAAATTCAATAAGTTTTACAAACTAACACAAACCATCGAAAGCAAAATTGTGTTCGATTGAAAATTCGTTGCACAACGAAGTTTACAATCGATATTCGATTTTCGTTAACCAGCGAACATCGAAAATCGAATGCAACTCATAATAAGGGCCTTATGTACTGTTTCTGTATTACAGGCGATCAACTCGCCTGAAAAATTTATATGAAAAGCACTCAGTTTTTTGAGTTATTTCCATATAAACTTTTCAGACGAGTTGATCGCCTGTAATACAGAAACAGTACATAAGGCCCTTATTATGAGTTGCATTCGATTTTCGATGTTCGCTGGTTAACGAAAATCGAATATCGATTGTAAACTTCGTTGTGCAACGAATTTTCAATCGAACACAATTTTGGTGGTGATAAATTATATTAATTACATGCAGGTCTAAGGTTGTAAGTACAAAACAATTGGAAAAGCTCAAAACACAGAAGTTCAAGCGGCAAAAAAATGGGAAGAAATTACACAGGGGCTAAATTGTATGGGACCAACTGTTAGAACAACAGCAATCGAACCAAAATTCTGTGTTTCTTTTTTAATGGAAAATTGGTAATATTTTAATTGAAAAAGTGATTTTTTAAGTAAACTAAAGAAATAACACAGAGAAAAATAAGCTGGAATTATCTCGTTAAGCCACAGCCTATCATATTTTTAAGCAATTTAATAATTAAATTCTTTATTTTTATAAAGAATAATAATAAATATTTTTTTCCTACAGAAAACCTGATTATATTGTTTTCTATGTGCTAAGGGTTTCACCTCTGTATCAAAACCACAATTTGACTGCATTTAAACACGCAAGTTTTACTTTTACAAAGTTTTGTTAATTTTCTTTTAAACATTGTTTGGTATTCAGACACAAAATGTTTTCTTTTACAAATTTTGTTTCCTTCTGTTTAATCGTTTCTAATGTTTGGACGTTTTGTATGTGGTGCCTTTAATACAAAAATATGTATATATACATATATACAAGAAAAGTATGGCAACTGTGCGGGTACATCAAAGTTTGTAGTGTCCATCATTCTTTCTTCTTCTCTCTCACATAAAATCAAAACCTTGCAAAGTAAAATTTGCCTGTCTAAATGGGGTGTTTGATAAGAAGACAAGAAAATCACATACAATAAGGATTGTTGTTTAAATTCGTTTAATAGAATCAGTCTTTCATAATTGACCAATAAAGACCGGTCACTGAAACGAACGACCGGGCACATGTCTACTCATCAGTGGATTTTACCCAAATTTTGTATAGAAAACTTGAAAGTCTTATATCAAAAGCCAAATTCATTAAATGAGAACTCCATTAAATCAATAAGACAAAAAGACAATAACAACTCAAAAATGTTCTATACAAAAACACATTCAGTAACTATTTTTATTTTTTGATGAGCTATATGAGCACCAGTGAAATTACCATATGGATATGTTTCCCCGCAGTAATACATTTCAATTTGTAGTTTTAAATAATAAATCATGAAAAATTTATATTCGAAGAAATCAATCACGATTAAAGTAAATTAAAATCAAAAAGATTCCGAATAATAAGTTTTCATATTGTTTGTATGTTTTTTCCATACGCGACACATGTTACTTCTTGCCAGCGTTGCCAAAATGGCTGCATCAAGATATTCAATTATGCGTCTCCGCATTTGTTTTATTTCATTGCACTCTATTACGTAGTACTTTTTGCAATGACTAATAAAAGAATGAGTATGCTAACAAGAAAACCAAGCACAATACTCCACTTGATATGTAGCAAACCAACACAATACTCTACCTGCTATTTCGCAATGAATTATAAACTCTGTTTGCTTTCTGGAAATGTTTTGAAGTACACCAAGCAAAATATACTTTTTTTTTTATTTCGTTGCATCGTCACTGCATTGTCAGTGTTCAAACGGCAACCATAATAACATCAAAAATTCACACATGTACTCGTATATTCTGTAGCTTTCAATCAATTCAGTAGCTCACCAGTTTTTAATGAAGGAGGTGGCAATTTTTTTCGTCTGTTAATACAACAACAATTTGAGTTTCGCTATGACTGAATACAGCATAAGTTTTTTTTCTTTTGGGACAAAAAAAAAACATTTATTAGGGCAGTGCACAAAAATTCTGTTACCTTGCATATGTATTTATTTGAACAGGTATCAATAAATGGTTCTACTGACGCGGATGAATCAAATGTAAGCTTGTTTAGTAATTCCACTATTAAATCTAGGCTTTTGACTGGGAAGTATAAATTTAATAACAAAAGAGGGAGCAGCAATGTATAGAACATTTTTGGGAAAATTGAAAACCAATTGGGAGTTAATTTATAATTTTTAAACTATCTTTTAACATTAAGTAAGAAGCTCTTAACAAATAAAACTGTATTTATTTTATTAGTTCATTTTATAACAAATTTAACAAAACATAAAAACATTAAATTATTATTCAATAAAAATTTTTTTTTATCACCATTTTTAATCTATTTGGCATACTGCGCACAAGGTTTTCGCCAAAACTTGGTTCAATTTTGCCCCATTCGTCCTGAAGAACTCTTTTCAAGCCATCCCTAGAACTTATTATATGACTACGAATCTTACGATCGAGATAGCTCCGCAAATTTTCGACTGGGTTTATGTCTGGACTCTGGGCTAGTGTATCCATAACATGTGGACAATTATAAAGTAGCCATGATCGCACATTATAAGCCTTATGCTCAGGGTCGTTGTCTTGGTAAAAATAAAAGTTTTCACCAAGACAAAGTTTCTGCTTACAAACTGGCAAACTTTCTTTTAAAATATTCAGATACATATGCTGATCCATGGTACCATCGATAAATTGTAAAACGCCGGGCCCAGATGCAGAAAATTATCCCCAAACCATTACTGACCCACCACCGTGCTTAACTATTGGTTTCATGTTTTAGACAAGCAACTCCTCATTGGATTTTCTCCATACATAAGGTCTTCCAATCTGAACCAAACAAGTTTAATTTACTTTCATCTGTGAATAATACTTGCTTCCAAAATGAAAAATCCTTTGTTTCATGTTCCTTGGCGAATCGTAACCTTCTCTTTGATTTCTCTTATTAATCAGAAGTTTAACTCTTGTCCATCTACTATTGAAATTAGCCCTTTTTAATATGTTTCTTATGGTCTGTGGGCAATATTTTTTTCCTAAGTCTTTCTACACAACTTCTACGAGTTTCGGAGCACTTAAAAATGGGTTATTTTTTATTTGACGTAAAATATATTGCTCGTCTTTAGCAGAGCAAATTTTGTTATTTGCACTTTTCTTCTTGTTCGCAATCCTCTCTTCCATTTTACACCTTTTTATAATATATTGCACTGTTGATAGGCTTCTATCAACTATCTCAGATATTTATCGCAGCGATTTATTATTATTATGATGTTGAATTATTAATTTTCTTACTTTGACAGAAGTTTGTCCTCTCTGTCTACCCATTTTGTTCTCTTTTGTAACTCTTTCAAACAAAAACTCAAATAAATGACAATAAAAAAGGTAATAATGGGAAAAGTCCCTAATTTTTTTAAATTATTTTTACGAAATATCCCGAAGTTAGATGCAAATTAAAAGAATGTTGCCAAATTAAATAAGACTGTACGAGTTTGGCTTTGGCGTCGAATTTTGCCACTTTTTAAAATATTTATCTGTATTTTAATAAATAAATTTATATTCAAAATTTCGTTTCTGATATTTAACATACATAATTTACATAGTTTTGTACTAAAATTAAGTAAATTTATTTTATTAGCCTATTTAGTTTTAGACATATAACATAAAGAAATTTGTTTTCATAGGTGTACGAGTTTCGCTTGGAGCTACTGTAGATGATTTATTGAAATATAAATATTTCTTGTTGCAAAGAATTAATTTAATTTCTTTTGCTTCTGACCTGTTAATATATTTCATATAAAAAAAATTGAAAGGTTTTCTAAAATTTGTGATGTAGATTCATGTAGACTAAGTACTTTCAATATGTTTGAGGCGCCCTAATGTATGCACGCAACTAGCCTATTCACGCACAAGCATAACCAAAGAGTTTTTTCATTTGAAACAGCAATGAGTACTCATTTCAATGTACTCTGAAAGGTAGTACTTTTGTTTTGCTTATAAAATGTTTTGATGGCTTGATGTTTTGTTTCGAAATGAATGATCGTAGAAGTTTTGTTTGGTTTGTTTTATTGGTAGTGAATGTAATATTTTACGCATACACTATTAAAGTGAATGTCTTGATATGCCATTTAAGACATTCAATGCAGATATTTACAAAGTATGATTTGATGATTTTCTTAATTATGATTCCTAATTTATTAAAACTATGATTTTTTTATTTCATGTGTGTAGTACTTTCATTGTAATTGTACTACGTAGTGAAGTTAAGTTTTGTATCAGCTTGTTGTAAACAAAACAAAATTTTTCAAAGCTCATCCTGTCAAATACATGGAATGTATGAGGAACTGCAACGCCTTTACTTGCAAATTTTAGATAATTTTATTCAAACAGAATATGTGAACATGAGTCTCAAAAATAGGCTTGCCAGAGCCAATTTGCCAAAAAGCTTGACATTGCCCAAAAAAAAACTTGATTTTAAAAAAAAAAACTTGACAAATAAAAACACTCATACTATTGGTTTTTATTTAATTTTTTTATTTTTTTTTGTTTTCATAAAAATTACGAGTATTAGAATAAAAACAAAAATATCGTAAAAAGTAAAAATAACAGAAACAATGTAAAAGAAACAAAAAACAATATAAGAATTAAAATTCAGTCGTTATATATTTTAGAGAAAACTTAGGCGTTATTTAAAAAAAATATAGGTACTATATTAAGAAAAAAAATATAGGTCCTATTTATTTTGCCACATATATTTCGTATTCTTAGATACAGAATTAGTTAATTCTCTACCATCGGGTGTTGTTAAAAAATTTTGAAAGTTTTTGCAATCCTCATTAAAATTTATTCTTCGGCTTTTATTAGATCGAAGGACATTCTATTCCTATCTTTGGTATATAAAAAATATGTATCATAGTAGTCCTTAGTTGTATTGATAGTAAAAATATGCTCCTTCGATGTGTTTTTTAGAAATATAAACTTACTTTTTTAAGTATTATTACATATGTAGCTAGAATAAATTTGAGAAAGAAAGTTAACTTACAAAAAACATTGACAAAACACTTTTTCACTTGACACTTGACGCGCATTAAAAAACTTGACAATCAGGCCAAATCAGGCCCGTCTGGCAACCCTACTCAAAAACGACCTTGACTTTGAAAACAAGTCTATTTCTACATAAAGATTTCTAGCTCGAAGCTCACTGCCAAGGCAAATTGAATACTAGGTAATCGCATGAGGACAAAAACAAAAAACGCGTGTATTTTGTTAGTGTAAATTTTAAGTGTATGTGTCAATAAGCAGCGACGAATAATATAAAAAAACTCGGAAGAAAAAGAAATTTATAAACAAATGCTACTTCATTTAATTTTTCCTTTAGTCTTTTAGCATATTAAACAAAGTTTTACTCCCGCGCTCGTCTTTTTTTGCAAACCAGATTAATATTCCTTCATATGTATTCAAATGTATTTTAAAAAATGTGTATTTTGTTAAAAAAATAAAACATTTTGAAAAATGTTTCTCAAAGAATCTTTTTCTTTTTTAAATACATATGTTTTTCTTTATATTTTAGCTGCACTACTTGGCACACACATTCTTTTAACTTTTCACACAACGGCTTTTTCGCACTTTCACTATTTTATAAACAAACTAATTATTCAAAAATATATTTTCAATTGTAATATTGAAAATTTTTTAAGTTTTTAAAACGGCGCGTCAACAAAATGTAAACAAACTTAGACGTTTGTTCGAAAAAATGTGTAAAGCGAATTCGATCACCTGCGCTATTAGTTTTACCCAAGGCGAATTAAATATAAGGTGATAGCGGTGGCGAATTCAATTCTTTTCCCTGGTATTCTAACTGTCAAACTCCATATATAAAAAATCTGTAAACTATTTTTTATATATGGAGTTTGACAGTTAGAATACATGGGAAAAGAATTGAATTCGCCACCGCTATCACCTTATACTTAATTCGACTTGGTTTTACCTAGTATTCAATTTGCCTTGCTCACTGCCAAGGCGAATCAATTACCAGGTGGCAGCGTAAGCGAATTCAATAATTTTTGCCGTAAACACAACTGTCAAACTCCATATATAAAAAATCTGTAAACTATTTTTTATATATGAAGTTTGACATTCGTTTGTACCAGCAAAAAATAATAAATTCTCCATCGCTGCCACCTGGTAATTGATTCGCCTTGCTCATTGCAAATGAAAAAAAAAATAATTTATTGAAATTGTGTGGCATTTTACATTGAGTTATGAGAGAAATCCGTTTTATAAAATTCAGTGATCCTTTTACAACTCTAGATATCTTAGCAGTGAGGAATTTTGGTCAAAAGTTTCAAAAATAACGGTCAATTTAAACAAAACTTAATTTAGAAATAGATTAGACAACAGCACGTAAAAGATTACTTAGCAATAAGAAACTGTTCCAGCTTTAATTTAAAAATTAACCAACATATTATTAAAAATATGAAACCTTGTATATATTAGAGTAATAGTTCTTCGTAAAACTTCGTAATATATGTATTTTAATTATAATTTTAAAATGAACTTTTGTGTTATAAAAATTATGGTTTTTTTCGTAAAATATTTTTTTCTGCCTATGATATTTTTCTTCTCAAAGCTTTTGGCAACGCTGCTTCTTACCAAACACGCGTTCGTTTAACAATCAAATATTAAAAACCAACAAAAACATATGCATACGTATGTATGTATGTTCGACGACATGCACAATTTAGAAACACGCATAATTGATATGTAAACAAATGTGCATGCGTCTTTGAGCTGTGTTCATTTATGTATGAATTATGCACACATGTTGTGTATGTTTATGAATTCTGGAAATTTCGTCATGTTTTAAAATAAAACATTTGATTAAAGACGTTTTTTAGCATGAAAAATATATATAAAAAAACACGTACTCACACAACCATACCAGTGAGACGCGAAATTCCCAAAAAACTGGTTCAAAAAATTTTTGGAGAAATAATAAAACTCAGTACTTTTCTTACAAAATTTTCAGATATTAATCGTTTGTAATATAACAAGCAAATAAGAGATACACAAGTAACTTTTAAAAAAAGGAAGGGGTTAAGTTAAATTAAACATTTTATTAAAATCCTTTAGTATACTTTTTAGTTTTCTTTTTGTTTTTAAGCCTTTGTTCTGTTGTTGGCGCTTGATTTGTTACATGTATTACAGCATCTAATGTGTCTAAATTTTTTGAAGTATTCATATTGTTGTCTAAAATTTGTCTCGAGTGCGCCGCATTTTCGAAATCGATTGTTGAATTTTGAGTTTGACTGATTTGAAAAATGGGCAATGTATTATCATTTTCGCAATATCTGGACAAATCTTGAAAAGGTATTGATAACATTGGTGGGTTGACGTAATTTTTGTTCAGCCAATCTTTAACTTTAAGAGTCGGATCGGCTTTAAAATCATTACGCAAATTTCCTAAATGTATATTTCTTTCTTCTTCAACGTCAATATCCCAAATAGACAATAAATCGGCAACTAAAGCGTCTTTGTAGGAGTGCAATGTAGATAATGATTTTTGCCACCGGCTTAAATGAAGCCGTTTAGTACGAGGTTTCCCAGGAGCACTTATTCGATTGTTAGCTGTGGTAACCCAGTCGTCATATTCATTATCCATCGCCTCGAAATCAAATTTATTAACTGAAGATAAAGGCGTACAAAGGAAAACTTTACGCAAACCTAGGAAGTTATGAAAACAAAATTTTTTTTAATGCAAACAAAAAAACTGATGGAGTTTACCTTTCATAGTTTTTATTTCGGTATAGTTTAGAGGCAGCTGAGTATGCTCACATATTTTTTTCTCAAATTCCGACAATATTTCATCGCTTTGTTTGTTACAACGTTGATCAATTTCTTCTTGCTCTCGTTTACTAAGAGTATGGTGAGAATTTGAGGTCAACAGTAACCCTATTCCAAAGTTTGATTCTTGAAAAGATAGTTTCGAAAATTTCATTCCAGTCGTGCAACATTTAAGACGAGCTTCGAAATTTGCCTCTAGTTTCAAACATTTTCCCGATAATCTAGCATTCTCATATGCTTCAAGTAATGTCGGTGGTTGATAAGGTAGACACGTTGAACTGTAAATATGCTTTGGGATATGAAGTGATGATTCTAAGCGTATATTACCCTCGTTTCGTTCCCTAGATAACTGGCGTATATGCAAATCGCCAGCAATGGGTCACGACAGAGCTACAAATTCGTTTTGACTTATACGGAGTGTATCCATCATTAGAGGAGCGTAACGTAGTTGATGAGACCAGCTACAAATAATCCCTCCAGAGTCATTTAAGGTAGACTTTTTCAGATGTCGTATATCCATACACTGTAGTTTATGGTTCGTAGCTACGTAAAATAAGTTGTTAAATTCACTCGGTAGTATTGCAGAAATATGATCGCATATTAAACTATCAGTAGCAAAAGTAGATTTGTTAAGCCACTGTTCGGGAGAACTTCGTATGTCGATCAAATAAAATTCCTTTTCATTAGCGTACATGAACGTATTTTCTCTCCATGGCTTCACTGTGTTCCATGAAATATTATGCGATTTTGGCGAAATCTCAAACAGTTTTACTAAGGCCGGTACGCTTCTTCGCAAATCATACAAACGTATATGCTGCTTCATTGTTGTAATAATAAAGTTATTGATATCACGATTTGATTGGGCAAAACTTATAAATGGCGTTGATTTTGTGGGAAATTGTGTTAAGGTTTTGAATTCATTGTTTTCATTGAGATAATTAAAAGTTATAAGATTTCGTTGACGTGCTATAAAACAATTTTGTCGACTGCTGTCAAGAGATGTTATTAGTGGAGAAACTTCAAATACTTCAGTGTCTTCGGATGTTTGAGTAGATGCAACCTTCTGCAAGGAGTCTACATTTATGTATTCATGTACCACAGAAAATTCACTAGCCGCTAAATCAATAAAAATTAATAGTATAATTATTAATTACCAGAAAATTTATTTTAAAAGTTTTAAAAATGGATTTAGCCATAAATTGTTTATAAAAATTCAAGTTCGCTGTAGCGAATTATCTTTTCAAGCTAAACAAGAATTAAAAATAATAAATGGTATTATTTAAAAAAGAAAAATTCAGAAAGTTTCAAAAAAGAAATGTAAATGCAAGGTAAATGTTGAAGCATATAGGTGATAGTATTCGTACTTGTGGCACGCCTATTCCTTTCTTGGGGTATTGAGACTTCTGACGTCTAAACTTAGAAAACGCTTGTCTACTACGTATTTATTGACATCGTTTAGGTGTGTAGAGTTCGAGACGTCATTTATCAGCACAAAGTGATCAGCCACAACTGTACGTTTAACTGGTCTCTGCTGGTTAAGATCGTCAGCAGCTATTACATTCAAAGCCGTAGTAGTGCTTTAGAATTCTCTGAAGCCATGTTGGTATAGTAACGATTCTAAAGGGCAATAGTAACGATTCTAAAACCTTTGCTACGGGTGTTTGTTAGGTTATAGTATTGCAATTATCCTTGCAACCTTCTAGATATTCATAATCACCAATTGGGGAATGGAAATTTCTAGGAAGCACGTCAGATATTCAAGTGATACTAGGCCCAGCTTTTTTGCCGAGGTAAACTTAATTTAACAAAAAAATAATAATAATAAGTATGTCAATCGATCAGATATTGTGTCAAAAGAGGTTCTATTGGAAATCAGCAAGATCGGTCCATGTCCTTCGAGGCAGCAGGCAAAACACCAGGTCTACTTTTTAATTTTTTTTCATTTGGAATAATAAAGTAACTCCAATCAAAAAAAAAATATATATATGGGCCGATACACAATTAAAAAATAAGAAAAAAACATCAAGTGAAAAAATTGGCGCTCGCCCATATTTTCCGAGCTACGGGGCTCTAAAATTTTCAAGTTTTTTAAAATATCAATATGAGCATTATTTTAAAGCTTTTGAAGAGATCTTTAAGGAAATGCTAACATTTGCTAAAAATGCTTAACTCATTAAGAGCCGATGATATTTTTATGTGAAATTATATAAGTACATGTAGTACTTAATTTTTTTTTTTTTAATTCTCTGTCACTCCAATATTTGTCTTTTTGATTGAAGTTACTACTAAACTAGATTTACATAGAGGGTAAAGGGTATATAAGATTCGGCACAGCCGAATATAGAATTAAATTTGTTGTGCAAGTTTTCTTTCTTTCTTTGGTACTGTGTCTTTCGCACAGGCGTACGGCTGATTGTGCTACCTAATCTGTAATTATGGGTAATATAGATATTAAAGAATCAAAAGGTCTCGATGTAAGAAATAGTTTACTCCATCTGATCTCCTCGCTATCTATGTCACCTTTATTAGACTGAAAATGGAATACAACTCTCATGTATGAGCCGGTGCTTCAAAGACTATTTTTGAGTTACTCGGCCTCGTGTACGAGAGAGCGAATAAGCTCTCTATTGATTCACATCGACGCAATGTGCTCTGTTGAAATCAGGGTACTCGTTCCTGAAAACCGTCATTTTGACGCGCAACGAGCTCTGCATCAAGAGCGCATCTCATTGTAGTTGATTCGCCGGTTAATCGCAATTATAGTTCGAGGTCTTTTCTGTCACTTTCAGTGCGCAAAGATTCAAATCAAATGTCTAGAAGCGCTATTCCCTCTATCCACCTTAACATAACCTAATTTCCTAGTCCTGGCACAATGATTCTTGTTTTTACTTTATTGTTTGGACAAAAATCTTTAGTTTATTTAAAATGTTTGTAAGAAGTTTTCTGAAGGGCTAAGAAAGTGGTAGCGAAATGTCCATTGCTTATTGGTTTGTTTCCAATAACATAACCGATAACATTGGTTTCTCTGATATCTAAAATCAAAATTTATTATAAATCGAACATGAAACCGATTACGTTGGATTTCAAGACATTGTCTAATACCGCAATCTCTAATGTAAGTTGCAACTGTACCGCCTTTTCGAAGAATTTGGGCACCCTAAAATTTTTTACGAGGGCTGCTATATATATTTCTGGCCTGGAAACACTGAGTGCTGCCAAGTGCAATCTGACATTTCTATTGGAAAGTTTGTCATTTTTAAGCATAATCGTACTCAAAACGTTTTGACGTACGACCATTATTTGTGTTGTTAACAGTGACTTGAAAAAATTAATATAGAAAAAATGGAATTAACTCGTTAACATTTTCGTGCCATCATTTTTCACAACTTTCGACGTGGATTATCACGACAAGAGTGCATTGATGAACTTAAATCTTTGTATGGCGATGAAGCACCATCCCATAGCACTGTGAAAAATTGGTATAATGAATTTAATCGTGGCCGAAACTCGCTCAAAGACGAATTCCGTGAAGGTCGTCCAAAAACAGCTGTTGTGCCAGAGAACATTGATGCCATGCGTGAACTCATAATGCAAGATCGACATGCGACATACCGAGAGATAGAGACATCCTTGGACATTTCTTCCAACAGCATACATTCGATACTGCATTAACACCTGGCCGTAATAATGGTTTGTTCTCGTTGGATCCCGCACAATTTGAAAGTCGCTCAAAAAAAGGCTCGTGTCGATTGGTGCAAAGAAATGTTGCAAAAATACGATTGCGGTGCTTCAAAAGACGTTTATAAGATCGTCACAGGTGACGAATCATGGATCTATGGGTATGAGCCCGAAACGAAACAACAATCGACCGTGTGGGTCTTCAAAGACGAGCAAAATCTTACGAAAGTTATTCGTGGAAGAAGCACTTCGAAGCAAATGGTCGCCTGTTTCTTCGGCAAAACTGGTCATGTGGCGACTGTTACGCTTGAGCAACGTAGGACGGTCACTTCTGGTACACTACAATTTGTTGCCTGAAGTCATCGGAGAAATCCGAAAAACCGACAAGAGAAGACGAATCATTGTTCACCATGACAATGCGAGCTCTCACACATCGGCTCAAATTAGAGCGTTTTTGACCGGCCACAACGTCGAATTAATGGTCATCCGCCGTACAGCCCTGACTGGGCACCTAATGACTTCTTCTTGTTTCCGCACATCAAGAAAAAAATGCGTGGTCAACGATTTTCGTCGCCAGAAGAAGCTGTTGAAGTGTTCAAAAACCATGTTTTAGAGGTGTCTCAATCGGAGTGGAAAAAGTGCTTCGATAACTGGTTTGAGCGCATGCAAAAGTGTATAAATCATGCTGGAGAATACTTTGAAAAACAATAAAACCATTTTTGATTATAAATATTCGCATTTTTGCAATGACTAATAAAAGAATGAGTATGATAACAAGAAAACCAAGTACAATACACTACCTGCTATTTCGCAATGAATTATAAACTCTGTTTGCTTTCTGCAAATGTTTTGAAGTACACCAAGCAAAATATACTTTTTTTTATTTCATTGCATCGTCACTGCATTGTCAGTGTTCAAACGGCAACCATAATCAGCGTTGCCAGAAGCTTTGAGAAGAAAATCATCATATGCAGAAAATAAAATCATATTTTATAGAAAAAAATCATAATTTTTTCTATATAAAATATTATTTAAAAATTATAATTAAAATAGATATATTAACATACATTTTATATATTAAAAATGTTATTGTTAAGAGTGTACGAAATTTTACTATAATATATACAGAGTTTCATATTTTTAATAATTTCTTGGTTAATTTTTAAATTATAGCAGGAACAGTTTCTTATTGCTAAGTAATTTTTTGCGTATAAGAAACCTTCAAGAGTGCTGTTATCTAATCTATTTCTATATTTAGTTTGGTTTAAATGGACTGTTGAGAATATTCGTTCGACATTTGCTGAAGAAATGGGAAGACTTATTAAGTTTTGAAAAAATTTTGACAACATCGGAAAATCTGGAAGGTGTTCAGCACGAATTATTTTTTAAACTTTTGACCAAAATTCCTCGCAGCTAAGATTATCTAGAATTAAAAAATGATCACTGAATTTTATAAAAGGAGTTCTCTAATTTCGTTATCTAAATTTTAAATATCCTTTTCACTAATTAAATTTGGCAAATTGGCCTCTCAGACAATTAATATTTCTATTTATAAATTTCAAAGGGTCAAGACATGAGAGCTCTTTTAAAAACGTATCGTTAAAATCAAATCGTTTTAATATTTGTTCACATAACTCAATGTAAAATGTCACAAAATTTTTAATAAATTCTTTTTTGTCATTTGCAGTGAGCTTTAAGCTAGAAATCTTTTGTTTAACAAAAACACCCAGATAGACTTCTTCCTTGTGTAGAAATAGACATTTGTTTTTAAAGTCAAGGTCGTTATGGAGATTCATGTTCACAGATTCTGTTTGTATAAAATTGTCAAAAATTTTCTCATACATTCTATGTATTTGACAGGATGAGCTTAGAAAAATTTTTATTTTTTTTACAAGCTGATACAAAACTTAACTTCACTACGCAGTACAATTACAATGACAGTACTACACACTTGAAATACAAAAATCATAGTTTTTATAAATTAGAAATCATAATTTAAGAAAAAAAATCATCAAATCATATTTTGGTTCAAAAATCATCAAAAATATGATAAAATCATCATTTTGGCAACGCTGACCATAATAACATCAAAAATTCACACATGTACTCTGTAGCTTTCAATCAATTCAGTAGCTCACCAGTTTTTAATGAAGAAGGAGGTGGCAATTTTTTTCGTTTGTTAATACAACAACAATTTGAGTTTCGCTATGACTGAATACAGCGTAAGTTTTTTTCTTTTGAGACAAAAAAAAACATTTATTAGGGCAGTGCACAAAAATTCTGTTACCTTGCATATGTATTTATTTGAAAAGGTATCAATAAATGGTTCTACTGACGCGGATGAATCAAATGTATGCTTGTTTAGTAATTCCACTATTAAATCTAGGCTTTTGACTGGGAAGTATAAATTTAATAACAAAAGAGGGAGCAGCAATGTGTAGAACATTTTTGGGAAAATTGAAAACCAATTGGGAGTTAATTTATAATTTTTAAACTATCTTTTAACATTAAGTAAGAAGCTCTTAACAAATAAAACTGTATTTATTTATTAGTTCATTTTATAACAAATTTAACAAAACATAAAAACATTAAATTATTATTCAATAAAAATTTTTTTTAATAAAAACATAAAATAATAGTAATTTCTGTGACAAAGCCAAACTCGTACACCACACTTCAATCAAAGTTTCTGCTTACAAACTGGCAAACTTTCTTTTAAAATGTTCAGATACATATGCTGATCCATGGTACCATCGATGAATTGTAAAACACCGGGCCCAGATGCAGAAAATTATCCCCAAACCATTACTGACCCACCACCGTGCTTAACTATTGGTTTCATGTTTTAGACAAGCAACTCCTCATTGGATTTTCTCCATACATAAGGTCTTCCAATATGAACCAAACAAGTTTAATTTACTTTCATCTGTGAATAATACTTGCTTCCAAAATGAAAAATCCTTTGTTTCATGTTCCTTGGCGAATCGTAACCTTCTCTTTGATTTCTCTTATTAATCAGAAGTTTAACTCTTGTCCATCTACTATTGAAATTAGCCCTTTTTAATATGTTTCTTATGGTCTGTGGGCAACATTTTTTTCCTAAGTCTTTCTACACAACTTCTACGAGTTTCGGAGCACTTAAAAATGGGTTATTTTTTATTTGACGTAAAATATATTGCTCGTCTTTAGCAGAGAAAATTTTGTTATTTGCACTTTTCTTCTTGTTCGCAATCCTCTCTTCCATTTTACACCTTTCTATAATATATTGCACTGTTGATAGGCTTCTATCAACTATCTCAGATATTTATCGCAGCGATTTATTATTATTATGATGTTGAATTATTAATTTTCTTACTTTGACAGAAGTTTGTCCTCTCTGTCTACCCATTTTGTTCTCTTTTGTAACTCTTTCAAACAAAAACTCAAATAAATGACAATAAAAAAGGTAATAATGGGAAAAGTCCCTAATTTTTTAAATTATTTTTACGAAATATCCCGAAGTTAGATGCAAATTAAAAGAATGTTGCCAAATTAAATAAGACTGTACGAGTTTGGCTTTGGCGTCGAATGTTGGCACTTTTTAAAATATTTATCTGTATTTTAATAAATAAATTTATATTCAAAATTTCGTTTCTGATATTTAACATACATAATTTACATAGTTTTGTACTAAAATTAAGTAAATTTATTTTATTAGCCTATTTAGTTTTAGACATATAACATAAAGAAATTTGTTTTCATAGGTGTACGAGTTTGGCTTGGAGCTACTGTAGATGATTTATTGAAATATAAATATTTCTTGTTGCAAAGAATTAATTTAATTTCTTTTGCTTCTGACCTGTTAATATATTTCATATAAAAAAATTGAAAGGTTTTCTAAAATTTGTGATGTAGATTCATGTAGACTAAGTACTTTCAATATGTTTGAGGCGCCCTAATGTATGCACGCAACTAGCCTATTCACGCACAAGCATAACCAAAGAGTTTTTTCATTTGAAACAGCAATGAGTACTCATTTCAATGTACTCTGAAAGGTAGTACTTTTGTTATAGTGAATTCTTACTTTTGTTTTGCTTATAAAATGTTTTGATGGCTTGATGTTTTGTTTCGAAATGAATGATCGTAGAAGTTTTGTTTGGTTTGTTTTATTGGTAGTGAATGTAATATTTTACGCATACACTATTAAAGTGAATGTCTTGATATGCCATTTAAGACATTCAATGCAGATATTTACAAAGTATGATTTGATGATTTTCTTAATTATGATTCCTAATTTATAAAAACTATGATTTTTTATTTCATGTGTGTAGTACTTTCATTGTAATTGTACTACGTAGTGAAGTTAAGTTTTGTATCAGCTTGTTGTAAACAAAACAAAATTTTTCAAAGCTCATCCTGTCAAATACATGGAATGTATGAGGAACTGCAACGCCTTTACTTGCAAATTTTAGATAATTTTATTCAAACAGAATATGTGAACATGAGTCTCAAAAACGACCTTGACTTTGAAAACAAGTCTATTTCTACATAAAGATTTCTAGCTCGAAGCTCACTGCCAAGGCAAATTGAATACTAGGTAATCGCATGAGGACAAAAACAAAAAACGCGTGTATTTTGTTAGTGTAAATTTTAAGTGTATGTGTCAATAAGCAGCGACGAATAATATAAAAAAACTCGGAAGAAAAAGAAATTTATAAACAAATGCTACTTCATTTAATTTTTCCTTTAGTCTTTTAGCATATTAAACAAAGTTTTACTCCCGCGCTCGTCTTTTTTTGCAAACCAGATTAATATTCCTTCATATGTATTCAAATGTATTTTAAAAAATGTGTATTTTGTTGAAAAAATAAAACATTTTGAAAAATGTTTCTCAAAGAATCTTTTTCTTTTTTAAATACATATGTTTTTCTTTATATTTTAGCTGCACTACTTGGCACACACATTCTTTTAACTTTTCACACAACGGCTTTTTCGCACTTTCACTATTTTATAAACAAACTAATTATTCAAAAATATATTTTCAATTGTAATATTGAAAATTTTTTAAGTTTTTAAAACGGCGCGTCAACAAAATGTAAACAAACTTAGACGTTTGTTCGAAAAAATGTGTAAAGCGAATTCGATCACCTGCGCTATTAGTTTTACCCAAGGCGAATTAAATATAAGGTGATAGCGGTGGCGAATTCAATTCTTTTCCCTGGTATTCTAACTGTCAAACTCCATATATAAAAAATCTGTATAACAGTTAGATAAATTTTTTATATATGGAGTTTGACAGTTAGAATACATGGGAAAAGAATTGAATTCGCCACCGCTATCACCTTATACTTAATTCGACTTGGTTTTACCTAGTATTCAATTTGCCTTGCTCACTGCCAAGGCGAATCAATTACCAGGTGGCAGCGTAAGCGAATTCAATAATTTTTGCCGTAAACACAACTGTCAAACTCCATATATAAAAAATCTGTAAACTATTTTTTATATATGAAGTTTGACATTCGTTTGTACCAGCAAAAAATAATAAATTCTCCATCGCTGCCACCTGGTAATTGATTCGCCTTGCTCATTGCAAATGAAAAAAAAAATAATTTATTGAAATTGTGTGGCATTTTACATTGAGTTATGAGAGAAATCCGTTTTATAAAATTCAGTGATCCTTTTACAACTCTAGATATCTTAGCAGTGAGGAATTTTGGTCAAAAGTTTCAAAAATAACGGTCAATTTAAACAAAACTTAATTTAGAAATAGATTAGACAACAGCACGTAAAAGATTACTTAGCAATAAGAAACTGTTCCAGCTTTAATTTAAAAATTAACCAACATATTATTAAAAATATGAAACCTTGTATATATTAGAGTAATAGTTCTTCGTAAAACTTCGTAATATATGTATTTTAATTATAATTTTAAAATGAACTTTTGTGTTAAAAAAATTATGGTTTTTTTCGTAAAATATTTTTTTCTGCCTATGATAATTTTCTTCTCAAAGCTTTTGGCAACGCTGCTTCTTACCAAACACGCGTTCGTTTAACAATCAAATATTAAAAACCAACAAAAACATATGCATACGTATGTATGTATGTTCGACGACATGCACAATTTAGAAACACGCATAATTGATATGTAAACAAATGTGCATGCGTCTTTGAGCTGTGTTCATTTATGTATGAATTATGCACACATGTTGTGTATGTTTATGAATTCTGGAAATTTCGTCATGTTTTAAAATAAAACATTTGATTAAAGACGTTTTTTAGCATGAAAAATATATATAAAAAAACACGTACTCACACAACCATACCAGTGAGACGCGAAATTCCCAAAAAACTGGTTCAAAAAATTTTTGGAGAAATAATAAAACTCAGTACTTTTCTTACAAAATTTTCAGATATTAATCGTTTGTAATATAACAAGCAAATAAGAGATACACAAGTAACTTTTAAAAAAAGGAAGGGGTTAAGTTAAATTAAACATTTTATTAAAATCCTTTAGTATACTTTTTAGTTTTCTTTTTGTTTTTAAGCCTTTGTTCTGTTGTTGGCGCTTGATTTGTTACATGTATTACAGCATCTAATGTGTCTAAATTTTTTGAAGTATTCATATTGTTGTCTAAAATTTGTCTCGAGTGCGCCGCATTTTCGAAATCGATTGTTGAATTTTGAGTTTGACTGATTTGAAAAATGGGCAATGTATTATCATTTTCGCAATATCTGGACAAATCTTGAAAAGGTATTGATAACATTGGTGGGTTGACGTCATTTTTGTTCAGCCAATCTTTAACTTTAAGAGTCGGATCGGCTTTAAAATCATTACGCAAATTTCCTAAATGTATATTTCTTTCTTCTTCAACGTCAATATCCCAAATAGACAATAAATCGGCAACTAAAGCGTCTTTGTAGGAGTGCAATGTAGATAATGATTTTTGCCACCGGCTTAAATGAAGCCGTTTAGTACGAGGTTTCCCAGGAGCACTTATTCGATTGTTAGCTGTGGTAACCCAGTCGTCATATTCATTATCCATCGCCTCGAAATCAAATTTATTAACTGAAGATAAAGGCGTACAAAGGAAAACTTTACGCAAACCTAGGAAGTTATGAAAACAAAATTTTTTTTAATGCAAACAAAAAAACTGATGGAGTTTACCTTTCATAGTTTTTATTTCGGTATAGTTTAGAGGCAGCTGAGTATGCTCACATATTTTTTTCTCAAATTCCGACAATATTTCATCGCTTTGTTTGTTACAACGTTGATCAATTTCTTCTTGCTCTCGTTTACTAAGAGTATGGTGAGAATTTGAGGTCAACAGTAACCCTATTCCAAAGTTTGATTCTTGAAAAGATAGTTTCGAAAATTTCATTCCAGTCGTGCAACATTTAAGACGAGCTTCGAAATTTGCCTCTAGTTTCAAACATTTTCCCGATAATCTAGCATTCTCATATGCTTCAAGTAATGTCGGTGGTTGATAAGGTAGACACGTTGAACTGTAAATATGCTTTGGGATATGAAGTGATGATTCTAAGCGTATATTACCCTCGTTTCGTTCCCTAGATAACTGGCGTATATGCAAATCGCCAGCAATGGGTCACGACAGAGCTACAAATTCGTTTTGACTTATACGGAGTGTATCCATCATTAGAGGAGCGTAACGTAGTTGATGAGACCAGCTACAAATAATCCCTCCAGAGTCATTTAAGGTAGACTTTTTCAGATGTCGTATATCCATACACTGTAGTTTATGGTTCGTAGCTACGTAAAATAAGTTGTTAAATTCACTCGGTAGTATTGCAGAAATATGATCGCATATTAAACTATCAGTAGCAAAAGTAGATTTGTTAAGCCACTGTTCGGGAGAACTTCGTATGTCGATCAAATAAAATTCCTTTTCATTAGCGTACATGAACGTATTTTCTCTCCATGGCTTCACTGTGTTCCATGAAATATTATGCGATTTTGGCGAAATCTCAAACAGTTTTACTAAGGCCGGTACGCTTCTTCGCAAATCATACAAACGTATATGCTGCTTCATTGTTGTAATAATAAAGTTATTGATATCACGATTTGATTGGGCAAAACTTATAAATGGCGTTGATTTTGTGGGAAATTGTGTTAAGGTTTTGAATTCATTGTTTTCATTGAGATAATTAAAAGTTATAAGATTTCGTTGACGTGCTATAAAACAATTTTGTCGACTGCTGTCAAGAGATGTTATTAGTGGAGAAACTTCAAATACTTCAGTGTCTTCGGATGTTTGAATAGATGCAACCTTCTGCAAGGAGTCTACATTTATGTATTCATGTACCACAGAAAATTCACTAGCCGCTAAATCAATAAAAATTAATAGTATAATTATTAATTACCAGAAAATTTATTTTAAAAGTTTTAAAAATGGATTTAGCCATAAATTGTTTATAAAAATTCAAGTTCGCTGTAGCGAATTATCTTTTCAAGCTAAACAAGAATTAAAAATAATAAATGGTATTATTTAAAAAAGAAAAATTCAGAAAGTTTCAAAAAAGAAATGTAAATGCAAGGTAAATGTTGAAGCATATAGGTGATAGTATTCGTACTTGTGGCACGCCTATTCCTTTCTTGGGGTATTGAGACTTCTGACGTCTAAACTTAGAAAACGCTTGTCTACTACGTATTTATTGACATCGTTTAGGTGTGTAGAGTTCGAGACGTCATTTATCAGCACAAAGTGATCAGCCACAACTGTACGTTTAACTGGTCTCTGCTGGTTAAGATCGTCAGCAGCTATTACATTCAAAGCCGTAGTAGTGCTTTAGAATTCTCTGAAGCCATGTTGGTATAGTAACGATTCTAAAGGGCAATAGTAACGATTCTAAAACCTTTGCTACGGGTGTTTGTTAGGTTATAGTATTGCAATTATCCTTGCAACCTTCTAGATATTCATAATCACCAATTGGGGAATGGAAATTTCTAGGAAGCACGTCAGATATTCAAGTGATACTAGGCCCAGCTTTTTTGCCGAGGTAAACTTAATTTAACAAAAAAATAATAATAATAAGTATGTCAATCGATCAGATATTGTGTCAAAAGAGGTTCTATTGGAAATCAGCAAGATCGGTCCATGTCCTTCGAGGCAGCAGGCAAAACACCAGGTCTACTTTTTAATTTTTTTTCATTTGGAATAATAAAGTAACTCCAATCAAAAAAAAAATATATATATGGGCCGATACACAATTAAAAAATAAGAAAAAAACATCAAGTGAAAAAATTGGCGCTCGCCCATATTTTCCGAGCTACGGGGCTCTAAAATTTTCAAGTTTTTTAAAATATCAATATGAGCATTATTTTAAAGCTTTTGAAGAGATCTTTAAGGAAATGCTAACATTTGCTAAAAATGCTTAACTCATTAAGAGCCGATGATATTTTTATGTGAAATTATATAAGTACATGTAGTACTTAATTTTTTTTTTTTTAATTCTCTGTCACTCCAATATTTGTCTTTTTGATTGAAGTTACTACTAAACTAGATTTACATAGAGGGTAAAGGGTATATAAGATTCGGCACAGCCGAATATAGAATTAAATTTGTTGTGCAAGTTTTCTTTCTTTCTTTGGTACTGTGTCTTTCGCACAGGCGTACGGCTGATTGTGCTACCTAATCTGTAATTATGGGTAATATAGATATTAAAGAATCAAAAGGTCTCGATGTAAGAAATAGTTTACTCCATCTGATCTCCTCGCTATCTATGTCACCTTTATTAGACTGAAAATGGAATACAACTCTCATGTATGAGCCGGTGCTTCAAAGACTATTTTTGAGTTACTCGGCCTCGTGTACGAGAGAGCGAATAAGCTCTCTATTGATTCACATCGACGCAATGTGCTCTGTTGAAATCAGGGTACTCGTTCCTGAAAACCGTCATTTTGACGCGCAACGAGCTCTGCATCAAGAGCGCATCTCTTTGTAGTTGATTCGCCGGTTAATCGCAATTATAGTTCGAGGTCTTTTCTGTCACTTTCAGTGCGCAAAGATTCAAATCAAATGTCTAGAAGCGCTATTCCCTCTATCCACCTTAACATAACCTAATTTCCTAGTCCTGGCACAATGATTCTTGTTTTTACTTTATTGTTTGGACAAAAATCTTTAGTTTATTTAAAATGTTTGTAAGAAGTTTTCTGAAGGGCTAAGAAAGTGGTAGCGAAATGTCCATTGCTTATTGGTTTGTTTCCAATAACATAACCGATAACATTGGTTTCTCTGATATCTAAAATCAAAATTTATTATAAATCGAACATGAAACCGATTACGTTGGATTTCAAGACATTGTCTAATACCGCAATCTCTAATGTAAGTTGCAACTGTACCGCCTTTTCGAAGAATTTGGGCACCCTAAAATTTTTTACGAGGGCTGCTATATATATTTCTGGCCTGGAAACACTGAGTGCTGCCAAGTGCAATCTGACATTTCTATTGGAAAGTTTGTCATTTTTAAGCATAATCGTACTCAAAACGTTTTGACGTACGACCATTATTTGTGTTGTTAACAGTGACTTGAAAAAATTAATATAGAAAAAATGGAATTAACTCGTTAACATTTTCGTGCCATCATTTTTAACAACTTTCGACGTGGATTATCACGACAAGAGTGCATTGATGAACTTAAATCTTTGTATGGCGATGAAGCACCATCCCATAGCACTGTGAAAAATTGGTATAATGAATTTAATCGTGGCCGAAACTCGCTCAAAGACGAATTCCGTGAAGGTCGTCCAAAAACAGCTGTTGTGCCAGAGAACATTGATGCCATGCGTGAACTCATAATGCAAGATCGACATGCGACATACCGAGAGATAGAGACATCCTTGGACATTTCTTCCAACAGCATACATTCGATACTGCATTAACACCTGGCCGTAATAATGGTTTGTTCTCGTTGGATCCCGCACAATTTGAAAGTCGCTCAAAAAAAGGCTCGTGTCGATTGGTGCAAAGAAATGTTGCAAAAATACGATTGCGGTGCTTCAAAAGACGTTTATAAGATCGTCACAGGTGACGAATCATGGATCTATGGGTATGAGCCCGAAACGAAACAACAATCGACCGTGTGGGTCTTCAAAGACGAGCAAAATCTTACGAAAGTTATTCGTGGAAGAAGCACTTCGAAGCAAATGGTCGCCTGTTTCTTCGGCAAAACTGGTCATGTGGCGACTGTTACGCTTGAGCAACGTAGGACGGTCACTTCTGGTACACTACAATTTGTTGCCTGAAGTCATCGGAGAAATCCGAAAAACCGACAAGAGAAGACGAATCATTGTTCACCATGACAATGCGAGCTCTCACACATCGGCTCAAATTAGAGCGTTTTTGACCGGCCACAACGTCGAATTAATGGTCATCCGCCGTACAGCCCTGACTGGGCACCTAATGACTTCTTCTTGTTTCCGCACATCAAGAAAAAAATGCGTGGTCAACGATTTTCGTCGCCAGAAGAAGCTGTTGAAGTGTTCAAAAACCATGTTTTAGAGGTGTCTCAATCGGAGTGGAAAAAGTGCTTCGATAACTGGTTTGAGCGCATGCAAAAGTGTATAAATCATGCTGGAGAATACTTTGAAAAACAATAAAACCATTTTTGATTATAAATATTCGCATTTTTGCAATGACTAATAAAAGAATGAGTATGATAACAAGAAAACCAAGTACAATACACTACCTGCTATTTCGCAATGAATTATAAACTCTGTTTGCTTTCTGCAAATGTTTTGAAGTACACCAAGCAAAATATACTTTTTTTTATTTCATTGCATCGTCACTGCATTGTCAGTGTTCAAACGGCAACCATAATCAGCGTTGCCAGAAGCTTTGAGAAGAAAATCATCATATGCAGAAAATAAAATCATATTTTATAGAAAAAAATCATAATTTTTTCTATATAAAATATTATTTAAAAATTATAATTAAAATAGATATATTAACATACATTTTATATATTAAAAATGTTATTGTTAAGAGTGTACGAAATTTTACTATAATATATACAGAGTTTCATATTTTTAATAATTTCTTGGTTAATTTTTAAATTATAGCAGGAACAGTTTCTTATTGCTAAGTAATTTTTTGCGTATAAGAAACCTTCAAGAGTGCTGTTATCTAATCTATTTCTATATTTAGTTTGGTTTAAATGGACTGTTGAGAATATTCGTTCGACATTTGCTGAAGAAATGGGAAGACTTATTAAGTTTTGAAAAAATTTTGACAACATCGGAAAATCTGGAAGGTGTTCAGCACGAATTATTTTTTAAACTTTTGACCAAAATTCCTCGCAGCTAAGATTATCTAGAATTAAAAAATGATCACTGAATTTTATAAAAGGAGTTCTCTAATTTCGTTATCTAAATTTTAAATATCCTTTTCACTAATTAAATTTGGCAAATTGGCCTCTCAGACAATTAATATTTCTATTTATAAATTTCAAAGGGTCAAGACATGAGAGCTCTTTTAAAAACGTATCGTTAAAATCAAATCGTTTTAATATTTGTTCACATAACTCAATGTAAAATGTCACAAAATTTTTAATAAATTCTTTTTTGTCATTTGCAGTGAGCTTTAAGCTAGAAATCTTTTGTTTAACAAAAACACCCAGATAGACTTCTTCCTTGTGTAGAAATAGACATTTGTTTTTAAAGTCAAGGTCGTTATGGAGATTCATGTTCACAGATTCTGTTTGTATAAAATTGTCAAAAATTTTCTCATACATTCTATGTATTTGACAGGATGAGCTTAGAAAAATTTTTATTTTTTTTACAAGCTGATACAAAACTTAACTTCACTACGCAGTACAATTACAATGACAGTACTACACACTTGAAATACAAAAATCATAGTTTTTATAAATTAGAAATCATAATTTAAGAAAAAAAATCATCAAATCATATTTTGGTTCAAAAATCATCAAAAATATGATAAAATCATCATTTTGGCAACGCTGACCATAATAACATCAAAAATTCACACATGTACTCTGTAGCTTTCAATCAATTCAGTAGCTCACCAGTTTTTAATGAAGAAGGAGGTGGCAATTTTTTTCGTTTGTTAATACAACAACAATTTGAGTTTCGCTATGACTGAATACAGCGTAAGTTTTTTTCTTTTGAGACAAAAAAAAACATTTATTAGGGCAGTGCACAAAAATTCTGTTACCTTGCATATGTATTTATTTGAAAAGGTATCAATAAATGGTTCTACTGACGCGGATGAATCAAATGTATGCTTGTTTAGTAATTCCACTATTAAATCTAGGCTTTTGACTGGGAAGTATAAATTTAATAACAAAAGAGGGAGCAGCAATGTGTAGAACATTTTTGGGAAAATTGAAAACCAATTGGGAGTTAATTTATAATTTTTAAACTATCTTTTAACATTAAGTAAGAAGCTCTTAACAAATAAAACTGTTTTTATTTATTAGTTGATTTTATAACAAATTTAACAAAACATAAAAACATTAAATTATTATTCAATAAAAATTTTTTTTAATAAAAACATAAAATAATAGTAATTTCTGTGACAAAGCCAAACTCGTACACCACACTTCAATCAAAGTTTCTGCTTACAAACTGGCAAACTTTCTTTTAAAATGTTCAGATACATATGCTGATCCATGGTACCATCGATGAATTGTAAAACACCGGGCCCAGATGCAGAAAATTATCCCCAAACCATTACTGACCCACCACCGTGCTTAACTATTGGTTTCATGTTTTAGACAAGCAACTCCTCATTGGATTTTCTCCATACATAAGGTCTTCCAATATGAACCAAACAAGTTTAATTTACTTTCATCTGTGAATAATACTTGCTTCCAAAATGAAAAATCCTTTGTTTCATGTTCCTTGGCGAATCGTAACCTTCTCTTTGATTTCTCTTATTAATCAGAAGTTTAACTCTTGTCCATCTACTATTGAAATTAGCCCTTTTTAATATGTTTCTTATGGTCTGTGGGCAACATTTTTTTCCTAAGTCTTTCTACACAACTTCTACGAGTTTCGGAGCACTTAAAAATGGGTTATTTTTTATTTGACGTAAAATATATTGCTCGTCTTTAGCAGAGAAAATTTTGTTATTTGCACTTTTCTTCTTGTTCGCAATCCTCTCTTCCATTTTACACCTTTCTATAATATATTGCACTGTTGATAGGCTTCTATCAACTATCTCAGATATTTATCGCAGCGATTTATTATTATTATGATGTTGAATTATTAATTTTCTTACTTTGACAGAAGTTTGTCCTCTCTGTCTACCCATTTTGTTCTCTTTTGTAACTCTTTCAAACAAAAACTCAAATAAATGACAATAAAAAAGGTAATAATGGGAAAAGTCCCTAATTTTTTAAATTATTTTTACGAAATATCCCGAAGTTAGATGCAAATTAAAAGAATGTTGCCAAATTAAATAAGACTGTACGAGTTTGGCTTTGGCGTCGAATGTTGGCACTTTTTAAAATATTTATCTGTATTTTAATAAATAAATTTATATTCAAAATTTCGTTTCTGATATTTAACATACATAATTTACATAGTTTTGTACTAAAATTAAGTAAATTTATTTTATTAGCCTATTTAGTTTTAGACATATAACATAAAGAAATTTGTTTTCATAGGTGTACGAGTTTGGCTTGGAGCTACTGTAGATGATTTATTGAAATATAAATATTTCTTGTTGCAAAGAATTAATTTAATTTCTTTTGCTTCTGACCTGTTAATATATTTCATATAAAAAAATTGAAAGGTTTTCTAAAATTTGTGATGTAGATTCATGTAGACTAAGTACTTTCAATATGTTTGAGGCGCCCTAATGTATGCACGCAACTAGCCTATTCACGCACAAGCATAACCAAAGAGTTTTTTCATTTGAAACAGCAATGAGTACTCATTTCAATGTACTCTGAAAGGTAGTACTTTTGTTATAGTGAATTCTTACTTTTGTTTTGCTTATAAAATGTTTTGATGGCTTGATGTTTTGTTTCGAAATGAATGATCGTAGAAGTTTTGTTTGGTTTGTTTTATTGGTAGTGAATGTAATATTTTACGCATACACTATTAAAGTGAATGTCTTGATATGCCATTTAAGACATTCAATGCAGATATTTACAAAGTATGATTTGATGATTTTCTTAATTATGATTCCTAATTTATAAAAACTATGATTTTTTATTTCATGTGTGTAGTACTTTCATTGTAATTGTACTACGTAGTGAAGTTAAGTTTTGTATCAGCTTGTTGTAAACAAAACAAAATTTTTCAAAGCTCATCCTGTCAAATACATGGAATGTATGAGGAACTGCAACGCCTTTACTTGCAAATTTTAGATAATTTTATTCAAACAGAATATGTGAACATGAGTCTCAAAAACGACCTTGACTTTGAAAACAAGTCTATTTCTACATAAAGATTTCTAGCTCGAAGCTCACTGCCAAGGCAAATTGAATACTAGGTAATCGCATGAGGACAAAAACAAAAAACGCGTGTATTTTGTTAGTGTAAATTTTAAGTGTATGTGTCAATAAGCAGCGACGAATAATATAAAAAAACTCAGAAGAAAAAGAAATTTATAAACAAATGCTACTTCATTTAATTTTTCCTTTAGTCTTTTAGCATATTAAACAAAGTTTTACTCCCGCGCTCGTCTTTTTTTGCAAACCAGATTAATATTCCTTCATATGTATTATAATGAGTTTATTTATAGTCAACAAAAAAAAGGAATTGTTTCAGTATTTGCTAAGCTCTGCAGCCGTTTTTCTTCAGCACCCAACAGTGCCGATTTCCAAAATGAGAAGAGAAAGAAAGACCTTTTTTTCTTTAAGCTGTTCAATCAATTCTGCCTTTATTTTTTTAAATTTCCAACTTATATACTAATTTATTCTATGGTCAGCATTAATTTGGCACAATAACCAATCTATAGTGAATTCGCTGTTCCCACGGGAATTTGCACTTTTGACAAATTCTTTATTTCTTTTTTTTTTAGTTACCATAATTTGTTGGCGCGTAAAAACAATTATTTAGAGAATATTCAAAAATCATATTACATTACAAAAATCATATACATTATTCCTATGGCAACAGTTCACCACAAAATGTTTAATGTTCATTTATGCTGACCAAGCACAAATACCATTCATAATTTTACTTCACTAAATTGTTAAAAATACTTATTGTAAACAAATATGGATTGAATTTCAAGTTCAATTAACTTATATTAAATAATATTCTTACAGTGCCTTTACTAAGTATAGATGCACTACACCCTTACCCTTTTAGATTTGGGTATTATTAAAAATGAAACAGAAAAAAAAATTATAAATATAATAGACATATTTTTTTTTTTTTTTTTTTTTTTACTTCTAAATTGTGTTTGGTATTTATATTGTTACATTGAAATTCTTATCTTTATGTTTCTTATCTATATTGTTTTTGTCAATTTAAATATTTTTTTAGCAAATTCTTATGTACTAGTTTTGTTTTAGTTTTATTAATTTCTAAAAGTACATTTAAATCTTCTAAATCTAATACTTTGTATGGGCCTCTGTATGGATCTTCATACTTTTTTCTATTTAAAACTTTAACTAAGACTAAATCTCCTATTCTAAGATCTATTTTATTCTGCTTCCTTTCAGATTCTATACTTCTTTTTCTTTTTACTTCGAGGATTATTTCTCTTGCTCTTTGTAATGAGTGATGAAGTCTAATCTTTAGTTTATTTAAGTAGTTGTCAATATTATAAATCTTTCTGGAATCACCTAAAATGTCGTTTGGGAGTCTAGGAAGTCTACCAAAAATTAGTTCGAATGGTGAATAGTCTGTATCGACACTTGGTGTCGTATTGAAAGCAAAAGTATAATATGGTATCCATTCATGCCAATTATTGTCATTCACGAAATTTAGAAAATATTCATTCAGAACGCGATGATTTCGTTCTACCGTGCCCAAAGTTTCATGATGGTAAGGTGTTGAAAAATTTTGTTTTATTTTTAATAATACACAAATCTCTTTCATTAATTCATTGGTAAATTCGGTTCCCTTATCTGTTTTTAGAATGTTAAATAAACCGTACTTTAAGACTATATGTTCTATTAAAGCTTTTGCGACAGTTCTGGCATCTTTTGACTCAAGCGGACAAGCAGCAACATATTGGTCAGTTCACACTGCAAAGTAAGTATGTATCTAAATTGTCCAGACGGTCTTAATGGTCCAACTGTGTCCATTACAATAGTATCAAAACCGTGTGATGGTGTATCTGTTATGGCAAAGGGTTCTTTAGTATTCCTTATTTGTTTATGCCTTTGGCATGAATCACATGTGGTTATGTATTTCTTAACCATTTTGTTCATATTTTTCCATATATATCTTTGTTTTAATTTGGTAAGTGTTTTCCTTATTCCAAAGTGTCCTCCATGTGGTGAGTCATGAAATTCCTGTATCAATCTATATTGTGTTATATTATCTTTTATTTCTCTTGGCATTCTGTATATAATTATTTCTATATCGTTCTTCTTTATATTGTTATACGTTTCTTTCAATTCTTCGGCCGTTATATACTTAAATATTTCATCATTATCATATAGTACGTACTTCTTGAATTTCAATTTCTTTAATCCCAATAAAAGTTTCTCCAAAAATGATCCTGAAAACATAGGATTTTCGCTTTTATTGCATATTATTCGCGTTATTTTATCATTTTTCTTTTTCAATTCTTTTCTTAATTCTTGCTGCAGCTTATTATGATATATAAATTCAATCTTTTGGGTACCCTTAATATAATTTATTGACGTACATTCCCACATCAGGAGGTGATCAGTCTCTTTTTGAGATATGCAGTCTTTTATAATATTTTCTTTTCTATGAACGTTCTTTCTATTATTATCTTCATTACATATATTTTTCTTTTCATCACTACTTTTATTTATCATACTTCGTGTTATTACCAAGGTTTTCCTTTCTTTTTCATCAATATAGATTGGAATCATGTCTCTTAATATTTGTGAATTTATGTTTATGCGTGATAGAGCGTCTGCGTTCGTATTATTTTTTCCTTTTTTGTATTTTATATCAAAGTCATAATCAGATAGTTCTAGTCTAATTCTGGTTAATTTTGAAGACGGGTTTTTATGAGTAAATAAAGCAAAAAGTGGTCTATGGTCTGTGACCACGGTAAATTTTCTACCATATAGATATGGTCTAAAAAATGTATTCCCCAATGAATACCTAATAATTCATTCTCAATTACTGATTTGTTTTTTTCATGTTTGTTTAGCGTTCTGCTTGCATAAGATATGGGTAGATCTTTACCGATTTCACCCTGTGATAGGACTGCTCCCAGAGCTATATTTGAAGCGTCTGTGGTTAGAATGAATTGTTCGTCAAAGTTCGGATATTGTAGTATAGGCGGGTTTTTTAATTTGTCTCTTAGAGTCTCAAATGCTATTTGGCAATCTTCCGTCCAATTGAAAGTTACTTTTTTTTTTTAATAAATTATTTAAGCAAGTTGCTATTTTGGCGAAGTTTGGAATGAATCTTCTGTAATAATTGCAGAAGGCTATAAACCGTCTAACGTCGTCTGCGTTTTTTGGAACAGGATATTGTTCAATTATTTTTTATTTCGTCGGGTCGGTTTTTATACCATTCTTTGTAATTAAATGTCCCAAATACAAAACTTCTGGTTTAAGGAAACAACATTTCGCTGGATTCAGTTTCAAATTGTATTGTTTTAGTCTTTTCAACACTCTGATAAGGTTATCATTGTGGTGCTTCAAACTGCATCCAAAAATAATGACGTCATCAACGTATAAAAATGCTTCCGACTCTAAACCAGCTAATGCTATTGTCAACATTCTTTGGAAACTGTTAGATGATATTTTTAAACCAAATGGTAATCTTGTATATTGAAAGTGACCGTTTGGTGTTGAAAATGCTGTTAGTGGTCTTGATTTTGGTTCAAGTTCTATTTGGTGAAACGAGCTTGTCATGTCTAAAGTGGAAAAATATTTAGCTCTACCTAATCTGTCCAATACATCTTCAAGTCTGGTCAAAGGAAATTTGTCATTTACTATCTTATCGTTTAAACGTCTGAAATCTACAACCAAACGCCATTGTTTTGTGTCGTTTTGGCCCTTTTTTGGTACCAATAATAATGGAGAATTATATGGACTAATAGACGGTTCTACTACGTCTTTGTCTAACAACTCTTGAACCTGTTCATTTATTTCGTCTAATTGTGTTTGTGGCAGTCTATAATTTTTAATGTAAGTGGGTGTATTATCATTTAATTCAATACTTTGTTTATAAAAATTGTTTACCGTTAATGGTTCACCTTTAAGATGAAATACTTCTTGATATTGTCGTAGAATATCACATATGACTTTTTTATTTTCTTCTTCAAGGTTCTTAAAATCTAGATCTTCTAATAATCTCTGAAATCTTTGCTTTGAGTGCTTATTGTTATTGTGGATGTTAGTTTTATAAATTGTGTAATTTTTTAATGGTATTTTTGTGACTCCCAACTTCTCTAGGCGTACTGGTTCCTCTAATGTATTCAAGATTTTAACATGGCGTTGACCATTCTTGGGTATTATAGAGTTTGCTAAAAATATTCCGTTTATTATTTCTTTACTACATATCACACTATCTTCTTTTAAGTCAATGCTTATGGGTACTATCTTCTCTGTTCTCGGGGGTATGGTTATATTATGTATTCTTTTTGTGCTAATCTCTATTGGGATTATTATTTGCTCTCCCTCTATGCAAGTATTTAAAGTTAGTGTCTCATAGTTAATCTGACAATTGTATTTACAGAAAAAATCTATTCCTAAAATTCCATCAGTACTGATAGGAAAGTCTTCTTCTACGAATTGAAATCTGTGTGTTAATACTTGTTCTCCTAGTACTATTTGTAAATCAGTAGTTCCTAACGTTTCTTCGAAGTCATTTGTAATGCCACTCAATCGGCAAATGTTGTCAGTATTCTTGTAATAGTTGTATATTACATTTTCTTTACAGAGTGATATCTCTGAGCCTGTGTCTATTAAAAATGTTAATTGATAGTTGATGTTCTTTACTAATAGGAAAAGAAAATTTGATGTTCCAATATTTAGTGTATATACTCTTAGTTTTCCCTGTTCGGAGATTCGTAATGAGTCTCCAGGGTTTGTACGTTTCCCTGTTGTTGTATAGTATGAACATTGGAGTGGCCTCTTCCTCTTGTGTTATTATTGTTTCTATTACCTCTGTTATTGTTATAGCCGTTGTAGTTATTGTTGTTATTGTTATAGTGTCTGTTATTTTTGTAGTTTCTGTTATTGTTGCTATGGTTTCCAATGCTACTGTTAGAGTTTCTGTTGCTATTGTTATAATTTCTGTTATTGTTGTTATAGTTTCTGTTATTCCTTATATTGTTGAAGTTCCTATCCATCTGTGGATTGATATAATTTGTATTTCTGTTATTTCTAAAACCTAAATTGCTTCTATTTGTGTTATTGTAATAGTTTCGTCTATTATTATTTATTTGTAATGTTGTAAATGTATCTGATATTTGTAGTGATCTTTCCTGTGTGCTTGCAATATCAAAGGCTTGTGACAAGGTCTTGGGTTGTGCGGCTATTACAGCTGTTCTTATATCTTTATATAAACCTTCTTGAAAAATTTCTAAAGCTAGTTTTTCATTCATAGTCTAAATCGTAGATCGAGCTACTTGATTTGAACTGTCCTCAAGTTCCGAAATTTGTACCAATGTCAAGTCTGCTATCAAAGTGTTAATACGTTCTTTGTAATTAAGTACATTTCCTTTTTGTCTTGTATTTCTTAATTCATAATGTATGCTGCTTGACGTTCTTGTTGATTTGAAATGTTTTGCCAAAGCTGTCTTCAGCTCATCGAAAGTTTCAGGAGTATTTTGTATAATCAAAATGTCCCTGACTTTGTCTACTAATTTTATTGCCAATATATATTTTATCAGGTTCTTTCTTCCTTGCTCATTAAGTTCAGAATGAACCATTTCTATCATTGAAAGGAAAATATGAACATGTTTTGGATTTCCGTCGAAAACTGGTATTGTTTCCGAAGCCTTTTTACAGTCAAAATTCGACATGATTCTAAGATTTTCAACTTTTTCCTCTATTTTCAATTTTTCCTCTTTATGTTCTGTCAATAGCTGAATTGCTGTTTCTCTCAAGTCTCTAAATTGAATAATCTTTTCGTCTCTTAAGGGAATCTCTAAATGTCCTACAAGTTTTCCGAATTTTTCACCTAACTGCTCTATTAGCTTTAGTTTTTCTTGTATAGTTTCTTTTGTATATTTTTTTGTTATTGATTTCCTAGCATTCACAATTAATCTTTCTAATTCGTCAAAGATCTGCTCCATTGAAATTTTTTTTTTTTTTATTTTTGCTTTATTATTTATGCATTTTGTACAGAATTTCTTACAACCTGTTTTTTTATAAAGTGTTGTAGAAACTTGAATATTACTACTACTACGAAAATTAATAATAGAATTATTATTATTTCCTGGTCTATTGTTATTTTATTTGTATTTGTAGCGTTGGCAATCGCATGGCCCTCTACTTTTGCATCTGCAATACCCATTTTGATTTGTTCTAATGTATATTCTATCTTCCTCTGTTATCTGAAAAGTATGTAATTCTAGATTCATCACTTATCAACATTTTCTTGGGTTTTTTCTAATTTTTCTATACATTTTTATGAAAAATATATATATACAAAATCTTTAAAGTGCAATTTTAATGTTACATCAAAATCCTAGAAGAATGTTTTATTTTTTTTTTTATTATTATATTATATTTTATTATGGTTTTTCCAACCGGCCTTCCTGAGTTCTATCAATTGCTGTATCAATCGTTGTTTTTGTCTTCCCTCACTGATGCCTATTATACGCTGCAGGTCCTTGCAGGCTTTCTGAAATTTTAGCTTCTTTCCTCCTTTCTTCTTTTTACTTGTGGCTTGGTTTCTAAAGTTTTGTAGTTGTAGTTTCTGATTCTTCTGTCTCGTCTGATACTGCTCTATTGTAATTGGCTTAGGGCCAGCAGACTTTGGTGTGGGTGTATAGGTGGTTGGTTCTTCAACTGATGTTCCTTCTGGAACGTATTCTTCGTGCAGATATTTTATCCACTTCTCAAAAATTTCGTCTACCTTTTGTTGAGTCATTTAAAATTGTAGAACTCTCCGTCAAGGAAAAAAATTTAAAAAAAAAATTCCTCCAAAAAAAAAACAATTTTATCCTGTTTATTTATAGGATTCTTTTTAGATTGGCAGGATCGCCATATAATGAGTTTAATTTATAGTCAACAAAAAAAAGGAATTGTTTCAGTATTTGCTAAGCTCTGCAGCCGTTTTTCTTCAGCACCCAACAGTGCCGATTTCCAAAATGAGAAGAGAAAGAAAGACCTTTTTTTCTTTAAGCTGTTCAATCAATTCTGCCTTTATTTTTTTAAATTTCCAACTTATATACTAATTTATTCTATGGTCAGCATTAATTTGGCACAATAACCAATCTATAGTGAATTCGCTGTTCCCACGGGAATTTGCACTTTTGACAAATTCTTTATTTCTTTTTTTTTTTTAGTTACCATAATTTGTTGGCGCGTGAAAACAATTATTTAGAGAATATTCAAAAATCATATTACATTACAAAAATCATATACATTATTCCTATGGCAACAGTTCACCACAAAATGTTTAATGTTCATTTATGCTGACCAAGCACAAATACCATTCATAATTTTACTTCACTAAATTCTTAAAAATACTTATTGTAAACAAATATGGATTGAATTTCAAGTTCAATACACTTATACTGCGTTTCCATTGACTTGAAATCAACTAGTTTTGAGAAAAACACTTCGAAGCGTTTCCATTGAGCTGAAGTGTTTTTTAAATTCGAATTTGTGACGTTACACTGACATTTTCGCCGTAAAAGAAAAAAAAGACTATTCTATTTTTGGTAAAAAATCCTTTTTATTTTTAATTTATTTTTTGTTTTACACATTTTTCTTTTTGTATTTTTTATCACTTTTTTTGTAACAAAAAAGATTATTGTTTTGAAAAATTTAAAAGTAGTTGTCACTTTTTCGATAAAAACATCCAATATGAATTGATAGAACGGAGTTGAACTTGAATATCCTAGACACAACACAGTGTTGCAAAGGCAAATTTAGTTCGAAAAATACATTTTCGACATGATTTTAAATAAATCAAGTGATTTAAATGGTTTTGGTAGCATGAAAAATGTATGGAAAATCAAGTAGCAAAACACTTGATTTGAGCAAATCAAGTGTTTTAGACGAAATCACGTCAATGGAAACGCACTATTATATTAAATAATATTCTTACAGTGCCTTTACTAAGTATAGATGTACTACAGTATTCAAATGTATTTTAAAAAATGTGTATTTTGTTGAAGAAATAAAACATTTTGAAAAATGTTTCTCAAAGAATCTTTTTCTTCTTTAAATACATATGTTTTTCTTTATATTTTAGCTGCACTACTTGGCACACACATTCTTTTAACTTTTCACACAACGGCTTTTTCGCACTTTCACTATTTTATAAACAAACTAATTATTCAAAAATATATTTTCAATTTTAATATTGAAAATTTTTTAAGTTTTTAAAACGGCGCGTCAACAAAATGTAAACAAACTTAGACGTTTGTTCGAAAAAATGTGTAAAGCGAATTCGATCACCTGCGCTATTAGTTTTACCCAAGGCGAATTAAATATAAGGTGATAGCGGTGGCGAATTCAATTCTTTTCCCTGGTATTCTAACTGTCAAACTCCATATATTAAAAATCTGTATAACAGTTAGATAAATTTTTTATATATGGAGTTTGACAGTTAGAATACATGGGAAAAGAATTGAATTCGCCACCGCTATCACCTTATACTTAATTTGACTTGGTTTTACCTAGTATTCAATTTGCCTTGCTCACTGCCAAGGCGAATCAATTACCAGGTGGCAGCGTAAGCGAATTCAATAATTTTTGCCGTAAACACAACTGTCAAACTCCATATATAAAAAATCTGTGAACTATTTTTTATATATGAAGGTTGACATTCGTTTGTACCAGCAAAAAATAATAAATTCTCCATCGCTGCCACCTGGTAATTGATTCGCCTTGCTCATTGCAAATGAAAAAAAAAATAATTTATTGAAATTGTGTGGCATTTTACATTGAGTTATGAGAGAAATCCGTTTTATAAAATTCAGTGATCCTTTTACAACTCTAGATAATCTTAGCAGTGAGGAATTTTGGTCAAAAGTTTCAAAAATAACGGTCAATTTAAACAAAACTTAATTTAGACATAGATTAGACAACAGTACGTAAAAGATTACTTAGCAATAAGAAACTGTTCCAGCTTTAATTTAAAAATTAACCAACATATTATTAAAAATATGAAACCTTGTATATATTAGAGTAATAGTTCTTCGTAAAACTTCGTAATATATGTATTTTAATTATAATTTTAAAATGAACTTTTGTGTTAAAAAAATTATGGTTTTTTTCGTAAAATATTTTTTTCTGCCTATGATAATTTTCTTCTCAAAGCTTTTGGCAACGCTGCTTCTTACCAAACACGCGTTCGTTTAACAATCAAATATTAAAAACCAACAAAAACATATGCATACGTATGTATGTATGTTCGACGACATGCACAATTTAGAAACACGCATAATTGATATGTAAACAAATGTGCATGCGTCTTTGAGCTGTGTTCATTTATGTATGAATTATGCACACATGTTGTGTATGTTTATGAATTCTGGAAATTTCGTCATGTTTTAAAATAAAACATTTGATTAAAGACGTTTTTTAGCATGAAAAATATATATAAAAAAACACGTACTCACACAACCATACCAGTGAGACGCGAAATTCCCAAAAAACTGGTTCAAAAAATTTTTGGAGAAATAATAAAACTCAGTACTTTTCTTACAAAATTTTCAGATATTAATCGTTTGTAATATAACAAGCAAATAAGAGATACACAAGTAACTTTTAAAAAAAGGAAGGGGTTAAGTTAAATTAAACATTTTATTAAAATCCTTTAGTATACTTTTTAGTTTTCTTTTTGTTTTTAAGCCTTTGTTCTGTTGTTGGCGCTTGATTTGTTACATGTATTACAGCATCTAATGTGTCTAAATTTTTTGAAGTATTCATATTGTTGTCTAAAATTTGTCTCGAGTGCGCCGCATTTTCGAAATCGATTGTTGAATTTTGAGTTTGACTGATTTGAAAAATGGGCAATGTATTATCATTTTCGCAATATCTGGACAAATCTTGAAAAGGTATTGATAACATTGGTGGGTTGACGTCATTTTTGTTCAGCCAATCTTTAACTTTAAGAGTCGGATCGGCTTTAAAATCATTACGCAAATTTCCTAAATGTATATTTCTTTCTTCTTCAACGTCAATATCCCAAATAGACAATAAATCGGCAACTAAAGCGTCTTTGTAGGAGTGCAATGTAGATAATGATTTTTGCCACCGGCCTAAATGAAGCCGTTTAGTACGAGGTTTCCCAGGAGCACTTATTCGATTGTTAGCTGTGGTAACCCAGTCGTCATATTCATTATCCATCGCCTCGAAATCAAATTTATTAACTGAAGATAAAGGCGTACAAAGGAAAACTTTACGCAAACCTAGGAAGTTATGAAAACAAAATTTTTTTTAATGCAAACAAAAAAACTGATGGAGTTTACCTTTCATAGTTTTTATTTCGGTATAGTTTAGAGGCAGCTGAGTATGCTCACATATTTTTCTCTCAAATTCCGACAATATTTCATCGCTTTGTTTGTTACAACGTTGATCAATTTCTTCTTGCTCTCGTTTACTAAGAGTATGAGCAAAAACGTCACCATTCGAATTTGAGGTCAACAGTAACCCTATTCCAAAGTTTGATTCTTGAAAAGATAGTTTCGAAAATTTCATTCCAGTCGTGCAACATTTAAGACGAGCTTCGAAATTTGCCTCTGGTTTCAAACATTTTCCCGATAATCTAGCATTCTCATATGCTTCAAGTAATGTCGGTGGTTGATAAGGTAGACACGTTGAACTGTAAATATGCTTTGGGATATGAAGTGATGATTCTAAGCGTATATTACCCTCGTTTCGTTCCCTAGATAACTGGCATATATGCAAATCGCCAGCAATGGGTGACGACAGAGCTACAAATTCGTTTTGACTTATACGGAGTGTATCCATCATTAGAGGAGCGTAACGTAGTTGATGAGACCAGCTACAAATAATCCCTCCAGAGTCATTTAAGGTAGACTTTTTCAGATGTCGTATATCCATACACTGTAGTTTATGGTTCGTAGCTACGTAAAATAAGTTGTTAAATTCACTCGGTAGTATTGCAGAAATATGATCGCATATTAAACTATCAGTAGCAAAAGTAGATTTGTTAAGCCACTGTTCGGGAGAACTTCGTATGTCGATCAAATAAAATTCCTTTTCATTAGCGTACATGAACGTATTTTCTCTCCATGGCTTCACTGTGTTCCATGAAATATTATGCGATTTTGGCGAAATCTCAAACAGTTTTACTAAGGCCGGCACGCTTCTTCGCAAATCATACAAACGTATATGCTGCTTCATTGTTGTAATAATAAAGTTATTGATATCACGATTTGATTGGGCAAAACTTATAAATGGCGTTGATTTTGTGCGAAATTGTGTTAAGGTTTTGAATTCATTATTTTCATTGAGATAATTAAAAGTTATAAGATTTCGTTGACGTGCTATAAAACAATTTTGTCGACTGCTGTCAAGAGATGTTATTAGTGGAGAAACTTCAAATACTTCAGTGTCTTCGGATGTTTGAATAGATGCAACCTTCTGCAAGGAGTCTACATTTATGTATTCATGTACCACAGAAAATTCACTAGCCGCTAAATCAATAAAAATTAATAGTATAATTATTAATTACCAGAAAATTTATTTTAAAAGTTTTAAAAATGGATTTAGCCATAAATTGTTTATAAAAATTCAAGTTCGCTGTAGCGAATTATCTTTTCAAGCTAAACAAGAATTAAAAATAATAAATGGTATTATTTAAAAAAGAAAAAATTCAGAAAGTTTCAAAAAAGAAATGTAAATGCAAGGTAAATGTTGAAGCATATAGGTGATAGTATTCGTACTTGTGGCACGCCTATTCCTTTCTTGGGGTATTGAGACTTCTGACGTCTAAACTTAGCAAACGCTTGTCTACTACGTATTTATTGACATCGTTTAGGTGTGTAGAGTTCGAGACGTCATTTATCAGCACAAAGTGATCAGCCACAACTGTAAGTTTAACTGGTCTCTGCTGGTTAAGATCGTCAGCAGCTATTACATTCAAAGCCGTAGTAGTGCTTTAGAATTCTCTGAAGCCATGTTGGTATAGTAACGATTCTAAAGGGCAATAGTAACGATTTTAAAACCTTTGCTACGGGTGTTTGTTAGGTTATAGTATTGCAATTATCCTTGCAACCTTCTAGATATTCATAGTCACCAATTGGGGAATGGAAATTTCTAGGAAGCGCGTCAGATATTCAAGTGATACTGGGCCCAGCTTTTTTGCCGAGGTAAACTTAATTTAACAAAAAATAATAAGTATGTCAATCGATCAGATATTGTCTCGAAAGAGGTTCTATTGGAAATCAGCAAGATCGGTCCATGTTGTTCGAGGCAACAGGCAAAACACCAGGTCTACCTTTTAATTTTTTTTCATTTGGAATAATAAAGTAACTCCAATCAAAAAAAAAATATATATGGGCCGATACACAATTAAAACATAAGAAAAAAACATCAAGTGAAAAAATTGGCGCTCGCCCATATTTTCCGAGCTACGGGGCTCTGAAATTTTCAAGTTTTTTAAAATATCAATATGAGCACCATTTTAAAGCTTTTGAAGAGATCTTTAAGGAAACGCTAACATTTGCTAAAAATGCTTAACTCATTAAGAGCCGATGATATTTTTATGTGAAATTATATAAGTACATGTAGTACTTAATTTTTTTTTTTTTTTTTTTAATTCTCTGTCACTCCAATATTTGTCTTTTTGATTGAAGTTACTACTAAACTAGATTTACATAGAGGGTAAAGGGTATATAAGATTCGGCACAGCCGAATATAGAATTAAATTTGTTGTGCAAGTTTTTTTCTTTCTTTGGTACTGTGTCTTTCGCACAGGCGTACGGCTGATTGTGCTATGTAGAATTTGGGCACCCTAAAATTTTTTACGAGGGCTGCTATATATATTTCTGGCCTGGCAACACTGAGTGCTGCCAAGAGCAATCTGACATTTCCATTGGAAAGTTTGTCATTTTTAAGCATAATCGTACTCGAATTAACTCGTTAACATTTTCGTGCCATCATTTTTCACAACTTTCGACGTGGATTATCGCGACAAGAGTGCATTGATGAACTTAAATCTTTGTATGGCGATGAAGCACCATCCTATAGCACTGTGAAAAATTGGTATAATGAATTTAATCGTGGCCGAAGCTCGCTCAAAGACGAACTCCGTGAAGGTCGTCCAAAAACAGCTGTTGTGCCAGAGAACATTGATGCCATGCGTGAACTCATAATGCAAGATCGACATGCGACATACCGAGAGATAGAGACATCCTTGGACATTTCTTCCACCAGCATACATTCGATACTGCATGAACACCTGGCCGTAATAAAGGTTTGTTCTCGTAGGATCCCGCACAATTTGAAAGTCGCTCAAAAAAAGGCTCGTGTCGATTGGTGCAAAGAAATGTTGCAAAAATACGATTGCGGTGCTTCAAAAGACGTTTATAAGATCGTCACAGGTGACGAATCATGGATCTATGGGTATGAGCCCGAAACGAAACAACAATCGACCGTGTGGGTCTTCAAAGACGAGCAAAATCTTACGAAAGTTGTTCGTGGAAGAAGCACTTCGAAGCAAATGGTCGCCTGTTTCTTCGGCAAAACTGGTCATGTGGCGACTGTTCCGCTTGAGCAACGTTTGCCTGAAGTCATCGGAGAAATTCGAAAAACCAACAAGAGAAGACGAATCATTGTTCACCATGACAATGCGAGCTCTCACACATCGGCTCAAACCAGAGCGTTTCTGACCGGCCAAAACGTCGAATTAATGGGTCATCCGCCGTACAGCCCTGACTTGGCACCTAATGACTTCTTCTTGTTTCCGCACATCAAGAAAAAAATGCGTGGTCAACGATTTTCGTCGCCAGAAGAAGCTGTTGAAGTGTTCAAAAACCATGTTTTAGAGGTGTCTCAATCGGAGTGGAAAAAGTGCTTCGACAACTGGTTTGAGCGCATGCAAAAGTGTATAAATCATGCTGGAGAATACTTTGAAAAACAATAAAACCATTTTTGATTATAAATATTCGCATTTTCACTATTAGGCCAGAAATATATAGAGCAGCCCTCGTACAAGGTTAGTTAGTTCTATTTTTTGTCTAATGTCTTAAATAATTTGAAACAGTTATTCAACTGGCGGTCCGAAATTAGGGTTGCCCCGATATTACTTACTTCCTATTTTTTGCTTAAAATCGCGTTTAACACCCAATAAACAGCTTCTTACATTTTTTGGCAATGCTCCATAAGCTTGATTTAAGCCGTAAAAATATTACTTTCATTTGTGGAGTAATAACTTTTTTATGGATAAAACGACAGTTATAACACTTTTTTTGTACGCTTTGGGTATAAGCAGCAAGGAGATTTATACTACTTTTGTATAAACTGCTGGCCAACAATGAATATAAAAATAAACCTGACTCATCTTTCAAGATTGTAACGGTTATGGATAAGCGTTTCGAAAAACTCATGGAGGAAACTGTAAAGGTAAAAGAAAGTCGTTATAGTAGCTGAACTTTATAAAAGATTTTCCAATTTACAAAATAATCATCACAGTGTTACATCACGATGCATCGAGAAACTTTTGAGGCTGCATTAAAAATATTCAGGAGGAAATTATATCTCTTAAAAAAATTAAACAACAGTAGAATAATAAAGTTCCATCTTTATGTTTAAATGAAATATCATTTTATGAAAACTATAATGACATGTTTTCTTATAATTGTAAAGTTATAAATAAAACAGTCCCTGCGATAAAATATATGTATTTATCATTTGCAAAACTGAATAATAAATGTAAAATCTATTTGAAGAATGCAGTTATCATCGTTGAAATGAGGTCTTTTATGATAAAAATTTTTTTCTTAAAACCAATTTTAGAAAAACCAATTTTTACTTTTGCTTTAGACATGTTGGTTTAAACTTTGAGAACAAATTTTATTTTATGAAAACATTACTAAGGCGAATTTCCAAACATGTATTTCGTGCTGCTGTTCGCCTCAAAAAGCAAAGAATCATACAGTGCTTTTACAAGGCGTGAATATGTTAAGAGAACTCTTAATAACATTTTGCAAATTGATTGTATAAGACAGTTTATTGACTTCTACCTGATACTATTAACGACCCAGTTGTAAATACTCATGACGTGGAAAACTTTAATAATTTGTTCAAGGCCCTTAACTATCTTTGCAGTTGCAGCCAACCACCTCTATAGTAATACTAAGAAAATTTATTTTACAAATGTATGCGGACGTTTTACAAAAAAAAAAAAAAAATTAGACGCTAGCAGAATGTAATGCTGCATTTTCTGGACCGCTACATCCTTCATCAGCATTCTGCGCATCTATCTACCTTAGATGTGTAATTATAAACATTATCTATTTGACCAACTAACTTTGCAAATAAGAATACGAGTAGTATTCATATCAATATAAATTTGGTTAGACGAAATTAACACACAAATCAAAGTATTTCTTCACAGTTCTCTCTGTATTTCGTCTTGTACATTTGTTTTTGCTTTTTGTTCTAAACATCGATTGAACACGAATGCAAATTTTGTTTTAGAAATTCTTACTTGTTTCTTTATAATAATCCCAGTTCAACAGGCACAGCACAACATACGTACATTCATGCTTAACTCATAACAATTAATATGATACTGAAAAAGCATCTATTATGTTACAAGTAAACAAGAATCACTAAAACAAAATGTGGGAAATTTAAGATTAACTAAAGACGATATAAAAACGAAAATTGCAGAAGATTAAGGACGAAAATTGAAGAAGAGTAAAAAGACGAATTTGATGAAGAATGGGGACTTACTTAATGCTCTCTATGGTTGACAAGATGCCAGTAAGCCAACATAGAATAGAACTGGAAAACGAAAGGCATCTGTAATTGGATCAAAAGCTTCTTTTAATTTTAGACTTATAAATATTGTCACAATGGAAGATGGAATATTCGGAGGAAGCTGGTCAAAGCAGAATCAACGAGAGAATCAATCAGAATCGTAAATCTTTCCGGCGAGAAAACCAAATTATTTTTTAAGTTTTAAGGATGTTGAAAGCGCAATAGAAACTTTAAGCGGCGAAAATCTTGATGTATCCGATTAATACTGGTTGTGTACAATAAACGACATGGTAAGAATGTTTAGATAATATATGCACGAAAACAACTACGAGGTGCTTCAAAGGCTTATACGATTAGACAACGAGTATTTCTTCATGGCAAATATTTAAAGAAGGATTAATAAATGAGTTTAATTTACAGGTCCGTAGTAAGGATGTGCACGAAAAGATACGAAATTATAAGAAATTACCCACCTAATCTTAGAGAAATTATTTCTGTAAAATGAGCTTGCTAGCATTCTCAATAAATTTGGATACATTATCTACAAATGCTTATATTAATGATGGTGTCGATAAACACTGAGCAACTGATAATTAAATTTATTGAATACGAACGTCTTAAATTATGTAAAGCAAATAATAAAACGCGATTAAAACGCTTTAATTACGGAATAGATGGTCATAGTGCAAATATTTATTCAAGCGCAAATCGTGGTATGAAATGTTTTAAATGTAATACCTTTGGACATTAAGCCGGGTCGATTTGTATGGACGCAAAAAAATCGCTCAGCGTACAGAGAAAAATGTATTTTAGGGATCCAAATAAGAAACTTTGCCCAAGAAACCATACCTTTAAAATGAATTTTGATGTCCCGACTTCTGACCCGAAGGGGCAAATTTTAAAAAATCCCCTACCAAATGTATGACTAATTCCCACTAACTATGAAGGGCCGACACACCTATGCCAGTGGCACACCCCCTGGAAACACCCCTGGGGGGACTCAATGGTTACTGTGTTTTTGTTTTTATATTTTTTGAGTTTTTTTATGGCTTTTTTCTTTATTGATTCAATGGAGTTCTCATTTAATCAATTTGGCTTTTAGTATAAGACTCTGATGTTTTCCTTACAAAATTTTGGTAGAACCCACTGATGAGCTATATATGAGTAGTAGCGAAATGGCCATATGGATATGCTTTCCCCGCAGAAATACATTTCTTTTTTAGTTTAGTTTAAAATAATATATATCTCAAGAGAATGTCATGAAATACAATTAAAATAAGTTAATATCAAAAATATTCCAAATAATAAATTTTCTTGGAAATTATCAAGTTGAATGATATAAATAACGTATTTGAACCACCATTTCGTACGATGCATTAAAAGAATATTTAAATCAAGATGATCCACCGTTTTTTTATCCAAAAATTCTATCACACATACAATTAACGGAACGACACGTTCAATTGGCAGCTAGCGTTTCCTCACGACATTAGAAAGCCGTGCGAAAGTGACCAGACTTGAAAGCAAGAAAGACTTCGAACAATAACTTTCTCTTTGTTACTTTTCTATTACTAAGTAAATTTCATTTGTTCATTTCAATCTGACTAAATAAATTTTTTAAAGAGAAAAATAACACCAAAAAGAAAAAAACATAGCCATTTCGCTGATTTTTCTTGTAAAGTGTCAAAAATGGCTTCGAACCTTTAGAAACATAACTGCTGTCCGACCAAATTGAATAATGGTTAAAATATGACACCATAATACCTCGTGAGTCAGAGTTTTCAAGTCCAGTTGTAAATGTTAGGAAAAAAATGGAACCTATCGTTTATACGTGGACTGTCGTAAACTTAACAAGATAATACAAAAAAAGTTGGAATTGGTAAATCTATCAAGCATGAGTCCTACAGAATTAATTCAAATGATCGAAATAAACAATTTTAAAATATTCCTGTTATTACACCTACCTCCAGTTACTACTGCTTCTGTAATGCTTCTTTAGAGGATAATTTTTATTTCACCAATATAACCCTAAATCATGTGCTCTCTGCTTGTCTACCAACTTTTAAGAAACATCCTAATAAAGAAATCAAAATCTGTGTACAGACCAGTGATGGAAAAGTTGTTACGATCGTACTTTTTTTGATACTATTTGATTTGAAAAAATACTGTGTTACTCCTCTGTAACATTTGATACTCTCAGCGATACGTCTACAATTTAAAACCATTGATTTTCTTAAATTAATCTGTTTTAGCATTTCCCCTTCATCACTTATAGTATACGAACGAATATTGCAACTAAAGTTCTTATCGTGTCTTATTATTTGGTTTTACATATTCGTTTTGTTTTTTCACAATGTACATAGGGTAGCTGCAAAAAAACAGCTGTTACGTTTTTTGTGTTTCTTTTGATAGAATTGTCAATGATAATACAAACAAGTAAGAGTGCTATATTCGGCTATGTCGAATCTTATATTTCCTTGACCATCTATGTTAATCTAGTTTAGTGAAGTAACTCCAATCAAAAAAGCAAATATTAGAGTGACAGAGAATTAAAAAATAATAAAATTTTGTACTGCATTTCAGTGATGGGAAATGATATTTTCATTTGGTGTAGATTTGGGCTTATTTGACTGTAATGTGATGAAGGTCTTAAAATGTAAGAGAAAATTGCTTTTGAAATAAGCCCAAATCCATTCCATTGGCGCTATTTATCTAGAGGCTATTTCAGTTTAAAGTGACATACCCTAAAAAGTACAAAATAAATTTAACAAATTTGTTGTTTATAGGTAAAAAGAACTTTTTATATATTGATTTATGGTTTTAGTTAACTTTTCTTTTTCATAAAGATTTTTTGCTGTTTAAAAAAAATTTACGATTTGTTACTCTTGAGGTTAAAAAAGTACTCTGCCCTTTATAATGCAGATTGTACCACGGATTGTTACTTTCCTTTTCCTAGTATTTTTTATAGTAGTAGTGATTTTGTTTTACTTGTACCTCTGTGTTAACTGTTGTTTGACTTATCAGTGACGAAGGTATAACACTGGTCACTGACTAGTCACAAAAGCTTTAGTTTTCACAGGGGTGTTAGAACTATAAAATAGACAAAAGGTTTGAATCTTTGCTATTTGTAATGACAGGAAGACTTAGAATTGATTTCTGCAACATACGTGGGTTGAGATCGAATTTTTTCTCTATGTATGCACACAGTTGTTTCCGTCGGCCTGATATTTACCCAGGTATCTAAGAATACTGATCCACAGGATTTTCATTAGCCTGGGTACACCCTTTTACCCTTTTAAGGTCTACATCAGAGTCTTGCGTTTTGCATTCGGAATTAAGTCGTGTACCAGTGCCAGCAATCATTAGGTATGAATGATATTGAATTTTAAATTCAAAGTCTGGTCAAACTTCTTACATTTCGGGTTTTTAAACAGAAGTCAAACGCGGGAAGGGATAAATCTATTTCCGGCTTCGATGCCCTTTCCGATTCCATATCAAGAATTCTAGAAATTTGTCCGAACAGTGAAATTGTTGTTACTGGTGATTTCAATGTTTACAACTTGTCTTGGATTCACCATTCGAACCGTACAACTCTAGAAGGCCAATATGTTGAGCTATTCGCCGCGCACAATTCAAAAATGGCTATGAAACGTTTAAAATATATATACGAAAAGGTTTGTTGGCGGAAATGGTTGTGAACATTATTTTGCTTGGAATGAAAACCCTAATTCCAACTAAGCAAATCCGCATCAAAAGAATTCTTGGTTTAATCAGACGTGCAGAGATCCAGAGGGGAAGCATTTAGTACATGGCGTTATAATAAAAACGCAGGTACTGATTCGCTACGCAAAAAGCGAGATCTTCGTGTGCCGCAGTGCTTAGACGCGAAAAATCTTTATACGAGCAACGCCTTCGTGCTAAATTTCTTGCTAACCCTCGGGATAGCAAGAGCTTTTGGTCATTCGTTAAAAGAGTGAAGGATAATGCTAGTTCCTCAATTTCGCCTCTTTAAAGGGATGATCAAATAATTAACGACCCGGTTACTTGCCGGAAAGCAATCAACCACTGCCCGTACTGGAAAGAGTATCAGTAACTATGTCAAATATATTATTTCGAGCACGTGCAGTTAAAAGGGCGTTGCGGATCTCAGCATAATCATGTCCCCTGGTCCGGATGGAGTTCTAGCACTGGTCTTAAAGCAGTGCTCTTCGACGTTAGCGCGTCCATTAGCAAAACTTTTCAACATTTTGTACCATTTTGGTGAGTTCCCATCGTGTTGGAAGATTGCTAATGCAACACCAATCCCAAAAAAGGGAGAGGCTAGCAACCCTGAAAATAACCGCTCAATCGCAATTTGCCCTGCACTCTCTCACTCACAGCTTACCTAGTGACCGGCAGTACGGCTTCCGTAGGGGACGCTCTACAGGTGACTTACTGGCCTTCCTTTCGGAAAAATGGTGTCAATCCTTTCACCATTTCGGTGGCTCTAGATATTTCCAAGGCGTTTGATAGAGTGTTGCATGGTGCACTCCCTCTTTCCCCCTTCCCACAACCTAATTTTCTAGTTCTGGCACAATGCATTGCATAAGTAGGGGCCGTTCCCTGAGTACTGTATAATAAATAAAAAAAAAACACTTGCAAGGCTAGAAGATTCTAAACCAAATTTGTATTATTTTAAGCTTATTTGCTGCATGCTGTCCAAGCTAAATAAAATATTATTTTAATATTCTTTTAATTGCCAAATACTTGCATTTTCTTCAATGTTACACAAATTTCTATTATCAGAAATGTTTTAAGCAAATTATTTTGTAAACAAAAGTAAAAAACAGCTGTTGACTAATTTTTGCTAGCAAAAATTTTACTAGCCAAAACTTGCAACAAATTTTTTCTCTCTCACATTCTTACGCTCTTCTTTTACTCTCTACTTGCAAGTTTTTCGAGTACGTGAACACGTTCTAGTAACAATTAGCAACAATTTTTAGTTACTAAGCAGACCTTATATAAAGTAACACATTACAAACATATCTTTTTTTTAATATTCTTGGGAGGCTGGGAAATTGACAAAAAAAAATTCACAGGGACTTTTTGGGAGTGGAATTGAAAAGATACCTCCCCATGCCCATAAAAATTAATTTTCATGGTTTTCAGCCGTATGTTATCTATTTTAATAATTATATTATTTTTTCAAATATTTTAATTTACCGCCCACAAACGGAGGCGGGGATAAAAATGGCTTTTTATAATATTTTGATTCGAACTTAAAGTTTTTTGACCGTACAAGTTATAATTGCTATAAAAATGATGAGAAAATTTAAAAAAAAAAACCGCTAATGGCCTAGAGATAAATCCAAGAGTTTCATTATTCAGCAGAATTTATTAAAATGGTATTAGAGGGTTGTAATAATCCTAAAGTAAACACACTGAGATTGTAAACGTTGCTAAAAATTTGAGAATTTAATTTAACTTTTACTTAGTCTATCGATATTAATTTTGCCTGTGGCAATTTTATTGTACAAGTGTGAACTTTAGGTCATTTGCAACAATGATAGCAAAAGAAAACATAATATGATTTTTAAGAATATGACTCGTTACATACATATATATCCGTTGACACTTGGCAAAACGTCCTCTTTCTAAATCAACAACTTTTCAGTAGAGCGAAAAGCAGTAAAAAAGAGCGAAAAGCTGTTAAAGACTAAGACTTCTTAGAAAATTAAAGAAATTTTGAACTTGGATATTATACAAAAACATTTAATGAACAATATGCGAGTTTCACCCCCCCCTTGTTAAAGCAATAATTTTCTTTAAATCGGCAATAAGTTATTTGAGGAATTTTTGTGGAATAGACTTTTAAACAAAAAAAAATATATTCTACAATACAAGTCGTTTTGCCAAAATTGTCTTAATTAAATTAGAAAATGATCTTATTCGATTAAGTCAAGAAAGAAGTTGATCTGGAAAAAATATTTCAGTTTCATTTTTCGTTACAATATGCAAATAATTTAAAAAACAATTAAGAGTGCTATATTCAGTTATGCCGAATTTTATATACCCTTCCCCATTTATGTAAATCTAGTTTGGTGAAGTAACTTCAATCAAAAAGCAAAGATTGGGGTGACAGAAAATTAAAATGTAAAAAATATGTTGGCAATGCATATATAGTATTTCACATAAAAATGCCATCCGCTCTTAATGGGTTAAGCATTTTTAAAGAATTTTAGTATTTCCTCAAAGACCTCTTCAAAAGCTTTAAAATGATACCCAAATTGATATTAAAAAAAAAAATGGAAGTTTCAGAGCCCCGTAACTCGATGCTTTGGTGCTCTTCTAAAACTTGTTAGAAAATTTTACAAATATATGAGTAACGATTTTGTCCTGTGCAGGAGTTGCGGTGCAAAATAATGTGACGAATTGTATCAGGTAGATTTAATTAGCATTTAAAAGCAAGACCCAATATCGTTTGCCCCACGTTTTGCAAAAGTTGCTACACGTTTGCAATTAACATGAAGCCTTCTTATAGAAAAACATCGACGCACGAAAATATAGAGTTTGCAAACACTGTTGCAAATCAAAACTAAACATTTGTACACTTGATTCACTTTATGCAAATACTTTGTAATTTTATTTACACTCACAATCAAAATCTGCGTCATCGTGGTGTTTCTTTTGTTGCACTTAATGCTGAATCTTTTGGTTTTGCAATTTTTGATATAAATGTTTCGCACGTATTACAAAGATTTTTTGGCGGCCAACTGATTGATACATCAATTTGTTCTAGCCAAATGGGTAGTTTTTCAAACTTTGCTTTTCACAAAACGAGTTCTTTCGAAATTAGTTGTTTTGTTAAAAAGGAATTTGTAAAAACCCGGTAAAACTAAATGGAGATAAGCCGTATTGTCAAATGCCTGTTATCAATTTTTTTTTATGAATTTTCAAATTATTCTTAATTCTCTGAAAGAAGTCGTTTTGTTAAATTGAGATTAGAGAGAAGGACAACAGAGGGAGATTAGAGCAAAAGAGGGACAAGAAAATTCTATATTTACTATAGAAGAAGATGTTTTGTTAAAATTTAACAGATATATAGTTTGAGAAGATATAATCATATTTTATACATCTCTCAGATATCTAAATGCCTATTCTTTATTTATGCAATAAGTCTCTTAGCACATCAATTTATGAGAAATACAATTTGTAAATTTTTAAATAAGTTTTAAGTTAGTTTTACTTAATAATAGTGCATTTACATTACACCGAAATCTACTAGATTTGATTCGAAATCTATTTCAAAATGAAGTTCATTTACACTGTATTTTTTTGACACTAGCTAGATTTCACATTAACAAAAATTGAAAAATGGGCATTAAAAAATATTTTTTAAATTATATTTAAAATTTACACATCATTATTATCATTATTTTTTATATGTTCATTTTATTAACATATTCACCCCTATCGTGAACAAAATGTGAAATTTTTGTTCCCATGAAATTTTCATTCCCCTTGAAGGGAAAATTGCTATCGTGAGTTTCATGTGAACGTTTGTTCCCGCTATCAATTTGTACCGAATACAAATTAGAATAAAGAAAATATAAATAGGGAAAAAAATATTCAAATTGTTTTAAAGTTATGAAAAATTAAGAAATGTAAATGATTGGAGCTATTTTGTTGTTGCAAGAGGAGGAGATACTAACAGAAAATAATTTTATTTCAAGAAGGTGCACGTCAGGCTTAAAACACGCTTAATAGCCCTTGAAGTTGCCCTAGACACAAAAGATCCAATCAATTGACCCAAGTGGGCTGTGGCCTAACATACCAGACATTGCTACTGACCCATTTCAATAAAATAAATTTTTGTATCGGATCATTTAAAAAATATTTTTTTAATAAAAAATCTTCATAAATTTATAACCAATAGATAGATTTCTTTGTTTTGCATCTTGACGAGCATAATGTCAGTCTGCACTGCAGTAACTGATGTTGAATTAAACAAATGTGTTATTAATGTAAATATTCTAATTAAAATATATAAAAACTGGCATAATGTATGCAGTTCCCCAGCTAAATTTAAGTGAACAAATCTAACTAGGGTGTCAGACGATGAAGTTTTCATTCAATTTTTATAATTTCTCTCATTTTTTTACCAATATACTCTCACTTTAAAATCTTGCTGAGAGTTTGCTTTCAAATTTTCGTTCAATTGAGTCTTTCAAATTTCATTCAAGAGAACAGCTGATTGAAGTTTTTTCCTTCAAATACATTTTTTTTGGTTTCTTTATGACATCTTGCTTAAAACTTGCTTTGAAATTGCGTGCAGCCTACGTCACAACTTTCAATTTTTGTGAATTTTGACAAGCAGTATGTGTAAATTTCTTGAAAGAGAATTGAACAAAAACTTGGCCGTGTGACGGCACTGTAAGGGAAAAGTGAAAAAATTTCGAGGGAAAAAATCAATCCCGATAAAGGGAATTTTTGTTTAAGTGAAAATTTGTTCACGTGAACTATTCACGATTGCAATTTGAGGAAAAGGGAAAAAATTTCGAGTGAGAATATATTCATGATAGGGGTGATTTTATGAATTTCCTTTTATTGTTTAAAAAAAACTGTAATTTTTCCTTGTACAGCATGGTATTTTTTGCTACATTTTGAAAAAGCAATAGTTGCATTAATAAGTACTACTAGATTTTGAATAGATTTTATCAAAATCTAGTGGCGAAGTAGATTTTGTTTTGTATGGGAAATCTATTTTAAAATTAACGGGATTTTGCTCGAAATCTCAATAGTACTAGATTTCGGTATAATGTAAATGGACTATAATAACTTTGAAAATAATTTTGTTCTAATAAGTATGATTTTATTATATGGTACTTTTTAAATTTGCACTATAATATAATGTATTTTTATATGTATGTACGAGGGCTGCTATATATATTTCTGGCCTGGCAACACTGAGTGCTGCCAAGTGCAATTTGACATTTCCATTGGAAAGTTTGACATTTTTAAGCATAATCGTACTCAAAACGTTTGGACTTACGACCATTATTTGTGTTGTTTACAGTGACTTGAAAAAATTAATATAGAAAAAAATGGAATTAACTCGTGAACATTTTCGTGCCATCATTTTTCACAACTTTCGACGTGGATTATCACGACAAGAGTGCATTGATGAACTTAAATCTTTGTATGGCGATGAAGCACCATCCTATAGCACTGTGAAAAATTGGTATAATGAATTTAATCGTGGCCGAAGCTCGCTCAAAGACGAATTCCGTGAAGGTCGTGAACTCATAATGCAAGATCGACATGCGACATACCGAGAGATAGAGACATCCTTGGACATTTCTTCCACCAGCATACATTCGATACTGCATGAACACCTAGCCGTAAAAAAGGTTTGTTCTCGTTGGATCCCGCACAATTTGAAAGTCGCTCAAAAAAAGGCTCGTGTCAATTGGTGCAAAGAAATGTTGCAAAAATACGATTGCGGTGCTTCAAAAGACGTTTATAAGATCGTCACAGGTGACGAATCATGGATCTATGCGTATGAGCCCGAAACGAAATAACAATCGACCGTGTGGGTCTTCAAAGACGAGCAAAATCCAACGAAAGTTTTTCGTGGAAGAAGCACTTCGAAGCAAATGGTCGCCTGTTTCTTCGGCAAAACTGGTCATGTGGCGGCTGTTCCGCTTGAGCAACGTAGAACGGTCACTTCTGAGTGGTACACTACAATTTGTTTGCCTGATGTCATCGGAAAAATTTGAAAAACCAACAAGAGAAGACGAATCATTGTTTGCCATGACAATGCGAGCTCTTACACATCGGCTCAAACCAGAGTGTTTTTGACCGGCCAAAACGTCGAATTAATGGGTCATCCGCCGTAGAGCCCTGACTTGGCACCTAATGACTTCTTCTTGTTTCCGCACACCAAGAAAAAAATGCGTGGTCAACGATTTTAGTCGCCAGAAGAAGCTGTTGAAGTGTTCAAAAACCATGTTTTAGAGGTGTCTCTATCGGAGTGGAAAAAGTGCTTCGACAACTGGTTTGAGCGCATGCAAAAGTGTATAAATCATGCTGGAGAATACTTTGAAAAACAATAAAACCATTTTTGATTATAAATATTCGCATTTTCACTATTAGGCCAGAAATATATAGAGCAGCCCTCGTACTTGTATTGGTTTCATACTGCAATGTATATGACATCAAAAAAAAAAAATAAATATTCCTTGAAGTTTTTTATCTTCTGCATGTATAATATTTCCTTGATGTGATAAAACATACAAATTACCACTATTAAAATAAAAATGCCTAACTACGGGAAGCACAACTAGGTGCTAAGGGGCGGCTCCACAGATGGCGGATAGTGGAAACCTCTGTAGTATGCAGGGAAGCTGCGAATTAAATAAAAAGTGGCAGACAATCATTTAAATTCTGAGTGCTGTTTAAAGCTCTAGTTGTCATGGCGAGCTATACTTATACTACAGTGTCTGTTCCCACATTGGGCGACTGTAAATCGTGCAATATAAATATAAACAATACAGTATCCGGCAAAATGAAAGTGCTATGAATTCCCGGTGGAATGTTCAAAGTCTATACAAAACGGACACTAAATAACACCAACCACGAAATGAACGGACCTCAAATGGACATATTAGGTATCAGCGAAATATTGTGGACAACTTGAGGGCAATTTTATACGCAAAAAGTTACGGTACACCACTCGGGAAACCCGAACGGAATCCACAGAAGAAGAGAAGGTATCGTCGCTAATATAGCATCATATGTCCCAAGATTTATAGCAACGTCATATAGAACCATTTTGGTTAAAATTAAGGGAAACTCACTTTTTATTAATGTAATTCGAATCCACGCTCCTACAAGTTAATTTGAAGAATTTTATGATGATATTGAAAAACTAAGGAAAATGACGAAGCCGCATAATAACACTGATAATGGGTGAACATAGTTGAAAAATATGTCATGGGCGAACGAAATGATAGAGATAGATAGACTTGTTTAATTTTGTCAAATTCATAAAATAAAAGTAACTAACTTAAGAAGTTACTAAAGAATATAGCCTATTTAAACCACATTTTCAGTCAATTTATAATTAAGTTGTTAATTTACACTTAAAGTTGTTCAATTTGCACTAAAACTGAAAATCGATTGAAATTAGAAAGCAAATATATATTGGCAACAAAAATAGACTCAAGTTTATGTTTGTATCGTACAAATAACATTAATCCTCTAGTCTTCAAAAAGTTTCATCTTTTGATCCAGAAGTTGTATTTTACACGGATGGTTCATTTCAGAACGGGATTACAACATTTGCCATTGTCGATCAAAAAAGTTTAACCCAATTTGATACAGTTGAAGACGCACGTTTACCAAATGAAGTTGGTATGTTTCTAGCAGCGCTAGCTTTCCCTTGCCACTACAAAGCGCTGTAGATGTCTTATTTGTACTGATTGCCTTAGTGCAATTAGAGAATATATAACCATATTCTGACATTACCAGATCAAAATCAACAAGTACTAATTTTATGGGTGCCTTCTCACATTGGTATAGCTGGAAATAAATTGCGGTGACGCAGCAGCCAAGAAAGCACGAAATATTTTACATGTTACGTAACCCAAGGGTGATTTACAGTCAATTCAAAGCATCGCAGACGACTTCATTCTTTTCCTATAAGGCCTAAATACAATATCAACATGACAAGAACAGATTGCGTTATGCTGTCATCTTCAAGTTGGAGAAGCTACGTTCAATACTCAACACTACTATAATGTCGTGGAACAGGCTAATTGTACTTTATGTGATGTTAATTTTCAGTAGCACATATTTTAACTGAGTGTAAAGTATCCAAGTTAGACGAGTCCTTGGAAAAAATCATTGATTGTACTACAAACAATTATTTAGTATCCATATAAAATAGTTTGCACTCAAGATGTATATTTTTGTTTTTAATTTTACATTTTACTCATTTTTTTCTCAAATCGTTATTTTTTTCAAATCTGCTGTGTTAATGTTTTTTTCGTGTTAAGTTTACTTTTTAAGTGCGCGCATATGGTCTTGCTACCCGAAGCCTTTTTATATACTTTTTTTAAATTAATTTTTTTTGAAGTATATTGTATATAAATAAATATTTTTTGTTTATGTTTTAACAAACATAGTTTCTTATGTTTAAGTAGTAAAATTATCATAACTCAGCAAAAAAACGAGATTTAGACATCAGACAAAGGCAATTGCAAAAAGAATTAAATAACGGATAGTTTTAAGCCACTTAACGTTTCAATTACAAAGTTTACAAAGAGTCCATAAAAGAAAAATCAGAGGAAAACGTAGTAGAAGTAGAATATAAACGTCGTGGCTAAAAAGCATACAATCCTGGAAAGGATATAGCAATGAAAATATACTTATACCGCAAAGACCGTAGAGCATAAAAAATCAAATTCACATTTTTTACATAATATATATATATATATATATATATATATATATATATATATATATATATATATATATATATATATTATGTAAAAAATTTAAAATTTTATCGTCATATATGTGTATTCGCTTTACACTATGTACTTTTTCTTTTTATTAACAAAACTTGATTTTTTACTTTTTTTAACAAAATGTGGTTTTCTTATTTTTTATATATCAAAAGAAAACGTTAATAATTTGACTAAAGTGTTAAAAACTTTAAATAGTTATGACAAGATTTAAAATATGTATCTATCGCCTTTTAGTACACAGTATATGTTATTCCTTTGTATGTTTTCATATTAAGTTTTTTTGTTGTTTTGTTTAACATAGAGCTGATGGCCGTAGCAGCTAGTGCTCGTATTTCTTCAATAACTTGTTATAATTTATTATTTCTAAGTTGTTCATCAAATACATAAATAAATTAATTTTTCCCCTTAACAAAAAAATCCTTTTTCTTTCTCTTTTACAAAAGGTGCTTTTTCCTTTTTTTTGCTTTTTTAAAGAGGCGAAAAAAATAAATCTCGATTTCCCAAAAATTTGAAATGAGCGAAAAGCACCTTATATATATATATATGTATATATATATAATTTCATAAATATATAAAGAAGAATGTAAATACTTTGAAAAACAAAGGATTTGGTTTCATATACACACGTTCAGCCATGATAAAAAAAGACGGAAGAATACCTCATCTAGCATCTAATAGGAATTTTTAATGATACCCATTTTATCTCATTCCATCATAATATCAGCGATACATGTCAATTTATAAGAAGAAAGTTTGGCAGTCCGAAACTTAGGGTCGGTCGGCCTGATATTTCTTGCTTTACATTTTTGTACAAAATCGTGTTTTTCACCCAATAAACATTTTTTTGGAGCATTGTCAACAAGCTCAACGTAAACAGTAAAACTATTACTCTCATTTTTGGACTAATAAGTTTTTAAAGGATAAAGCGACAGTTATGCCTTTTTGTACGCTATGGGTATGCGCACCAAGGAGATTAAAAAGATTTTTGTTTAAACTGTTTGACCAACAATAAATGCAAAAATGGTTGCTTTTTAACGCATTTTTTGAGTAACTACTTACATATTTTTTGGAGTTTTTCGCCTTCTGCGTGTATAATATTTCCTTGTTGTGGTAGAACACACAAATTACCACCAGTGAAATAAAAATCATAACTACTTTGAAAAAAAGGATCTGGTTGCATATACACACGTTCAGCCATGTCAAATACTGATGAATGATACACTCCATCTTTAATAGAACTTCTTATATTTTTATTACCTACAAATTAAGAAATCATCAATTTGCTGACCAACTATATGAAACTAATAATGAAATATACTTCTCCGTGCAGTTTGATAAGTGGACCTAGTATGTCTTATACGTTTTTTATAAAAGTCTCTATTCATCGGCCTTTTATAACATATATCAATTTTTTTACATTGATAATCCGACACATATAATGGACTCGGAACCGAAAAGGCGCATGACGGATAGTTAGTTAACATACTATTACTTTCCTGTGGCCACATTCCAACGTTAAATGCTGGAAAGTCGCTATGATCAACACGATAAACTAAAGTTTTGCTATTGTGCAGGAGTAAACGTTCGACTTCATTATTTTGATTAAATTTTAAATACTGCATTTGCTTCGCCGGCTTTTGGACCGGCACTTCGTTTTTACTTTCATCATTATTCACATTTTCAGACTGTTGTGACGAACTATTGATTAACAGCGATTTTTTACGAACTATGGATACATTTTGCACATAATGTTTTTGTACTCGCTTAGGCATTTTTACGAAATACAAATATTAAACCAATATTTATTTAACTGTATTTTATGATGTTTACAAATATTTTGTAAAATTTAACTTAGATAACAGAGTTGGGGACACATGAACGAACTGCGTCAAGTTAGAAAACATTATTTTCAGTGTTGCCAAAACTATTGAACCAATTCACGCTATATATTAATTTAAAAAACGCTAGAAACAGCCAACTAGTCGAAAATTACGCAGACATAAACCGCTAAAAAATTTTTTGAACAATTTATTTTTATACCCTTCACCAAAGTAAGCTTGGTTTCACAACAAAATACATATGTGAATCGATCAGATAAAGTGTGGAAAGAGGTGCGGAACAAATCTAGTTTACGGGCACCGCACCAAAATTAAAAAAAAGTTGACTACGGGGTGCAAAATACAATTTTAAGCAAAAAATATTAAGTGAAAAAATTGGCGGCAACCCTTAGTTTCGGAGTTACGGACCTCCGAAGTTTTTGTATCTAATAAGGCACATATCGAGTATTCGATGGTAGGATGGGACAATATGGGTATCATTGGAAAGGGAATTTAAGGGCCTATTCAATTAAATAGAAAAAAAGTAAAAATAAAATAAAAAAAATCAGGTAAAGCTCCAACAAAACTATTTTTTCCATATAAACATAACTTTACTCAAAAACGAAAGAATTTTCTCCTCTATGGTATAACCAACAGCGGCTTTGCTTTCTTAAGGTTTCCTGCGTAGCCGGCCTTTGGCCGGACCACAAGATTTTCTCCTCTATGGTATAACCAACAGCGGCTTCGCTTTCTAAAGGTTTCCTGCGTAGCCGGCCTTCGGCCGGACCACAGAATTTTCTCCTCTATGGTATAACCAACAGCGGCTTCGCTTTCTAAAGGTTTCTTGCGTAGCCGGCCTTCGGCCGGGCGCAAAGATTTTCTCCTCTATGGTATAACCAACAGCGGCTTCGCTTTCTAAAGGTTTCCTGCGTAGCCGGCCTTCGGCCGGGCGCAAAGATTTTCTCCTCTATGGTATAACCAACAGCGGCTTCGCTTTCTAAAGGTTTCTTGCGTAGCCGGCCTTCGGCCGGGCGCAAAGATTTTCTCCTCTATGGTATAACCAACAGCGGCTTCGCTTTCTAAAGGTTTCTTGCGTAGCCGGCCTTCGGCCGGGCGCAAAGATTTTCTTCTCTGTGGTATAACCAACACCGGCTTCGCTTTCTAAAGGTTTTCTGCGTAGCCGGCCTTCGGCCGGACGAAAGGATTTTCTCCTCTATGGTATAACCAATAGCGGCTTCGCTTTCTAAAGGTTTCCGAATAACTTAATTTATTTTGTAAAAAAATGTTTTTCCGCACCAGATTTTTTTTATTTAATTATTTTTTCAATTTTTCCTGCTTCAATAAATAGCCTCTTATATTCCCTTTCCAATGATACTCATATTGTCCCATTCCGCCATCAACTACTCGATAAATAACATATTATATATAAAAACTTTGGAGGGCCGTAACTCCGAAACTAAGGGTTGCCGCCAAATTTTTCACTTTACATTTTTTGCTTAAAATTGCATGTTGCACCCTATAGGCAAAATTTTTTTTATTTTGGAGCGGTGCCCGTAAACTAGATTTAAGCCAGAGGTGCTATTAGAAATCAGCATGTTCGATCCACGTCCTTCGACACAGCACGTAAAACACCACGCCTATTTCATGACATTTAGAATAATAAAGTAATTCCAAACAAAAAAAAAAAAAAATATATATATATATATATATATATATATATATATATATATATATATATATGGGGTGATAGAGAATTAAAAAGTAACAAAGAAACATAAAGTGAAAAATATGGGTAAGCATATTTTCTGAGTTACGGGGCTCTGAAATTTTCAAATTTTTTGAAATATCAATATCGGTATCATTTTAAAGCTTTTAAAGAGATCTTTAACCCAATAAAAAGAGCCGATAGCATTTTTATGTAAAATAATATATATGTAGTTCCATGTTTTTATTTTTTATATTAGATAGCCTAAAATAGCACCCATACTTGTTTAATATTGTTTTTAAATACTATCTGCCGTATTCATAATATAACTTTTATTATTTTTTATGAATATGGCAACAATTGTTCATCTCTAGTTAAGATTTTGATTATTTATACATATTATTTTCGTTTTGAGAACTGGGGGGTTACTCTCTATTGCGATGCGAAAGCAAGTTCGATGCGATAAGTAGATGCGATAAGAGTGCAATTTGATACTCTGTAATGTTTACTCAAACGCTTTCGCAAAATAATTAAAAAAAGAGGCAACTCTGGCACAACAAAATAAGAAATAGAGAAGAATGACAAAATGAAATGTCAAAATTTGTAAACAAAAACATTTATTTTATTAAATAATGCACAAAGCTTCGCGTCTAATGCAAAATATTATTAATTATAAACATTTAATGTAGATTACAAAAAGATCTTTGACGAACAAAATGTTATAAATATAATTTTGTGTTTTTTTATTTTTTATTAAAAAATAAAAAATAGTGATGGATTCAGTGGCATTATGGATGGAGACGGAAAATGAACATAACATTTAAAATGTAATTTCCATTTTGCGAATATAGCAAAACTTCTTCTGCAGGCTTTTTGTTTGCTGTAACATGTTGGCTAGCATTTATACTTGCGCCAAAGCATTTTAATGTTAGCATCCCGTTGTTGGTTTTTTTTCATATGCAGAAGTTTGATTATCTACTCCTTCATCGTGCAATGCAATATTGTGAATCCAACCATCCTTACTAGAAATGCTTACCTTATTCTTCCGCATAAATAAATATTTATGCTGCGTTAGTGTTATATTTATCAAAATACATGATGACTTGTTTTCTACCCTCTTCATCTCTTTGGGAAGTCCATTATAATTAAGGCCGTCCGTCAGTTTTTTGACGCGTTGTTTGGCATTCCCACACTGCAATTGTGTGCGAAAACCGATGTGCTGCATTATAAAATCAAATTTCGAACTGCCGTTGCCGAGTCTGTAACCTTTTTGGCATTTCCTTAAAAAAATTAAAATTTAGATATTAATATAAAAATTTGTTTATGCTTACTTACATGATTCGTTACCTTTGCGTTTGATATTTTGTTAGCGCAAGATATTTGCGTATAACGAACGATTTTGACATAAGCTTTCGTATTACTGAGTGCAGTGATACCATATTTGCGAAAGAGAATAAAATTAGATGCGAAAGAAAATACGAAAACGCAATAGAGAGTAACCCCCCTGGAGTAAATATTACAGGTTCCGATAAAGTTTTGAAATTTTTTCGGAATCTTGAAATCCTACTAGAGTTTGTTATGCCGACGGAGACCACATCTAAAGCAACAAAGTATTTATAAAGAGGCAAATAAAAAAATTGAGGAATTGACATACTTAACAGTTAAAATAACATCAACCATATTGGTTTGCAATCGATTTCTGAGCTTTGATTTAGCTATATTAAGTTGATTAAAAACTTGTTACACTTCTACATTAGACCATGGCATGCATAATAAACGCAAGGAAAACTCAGCTAGCTCTTTGAAAATTTTATTTTCAACCGAATTTTGATATTCAAAAACTTCGTACCAAAAATGTGTAGTACCCATTAGATTATTTCATTTTATAGCATTTATATTATTAAGCTGATTTAAAATTGTTTCGATTATTTCCGAACTATAACCCAGCTGTTCCAAATATTAATAATTTATCCTGGTAATCTGAAATGGCAGACAATTAAAATATATTTCGTTATTTACCTTTGGATTGTTTTAACAGTCAAAAAACAAGGCAGAGACGAATAATCTGGTGTTTTTTATGGCTTTTACTTAAGATTTTTATATCAAATAAAAAAAATTATTAACCCTTTTTTTATTTTACAAAAATTGGAATACTTTAAAAGTTGTAAATGAACAAATTTTGCACATATTTTTTTTAAATATTAATCAACAGGTAGTGAATTTTTCTTCTTCTTTTTCTTAGAAGTGCAAATTATATTTCCAAAATGTAGTATAATTGACAAATTTTTTATTACTGCCTAGCTTTACCTGAATTTGGAATGGCGAACCAGTATAAAAACACAAGATATATGCATATATGCCGAGTTGCTTACTAGATCAGTGAAATTATGCTTTATAAAATAAAAAATTTAATAATAAAGTTTAAAAAAACATACATATGTATATTTTAAAAAGAAACCATAAAGCAAGTTTTTTTTAATACTTTAACCATTTTACATTTATAAAGTTATTTAAATTTACGACGAAATTTTAAGAAAAATTAATTGTAGAGAATACCAGTTATTGAAAAAGACAGGAAGAAGCATTATCTGGACTTGCTTCTCTGAAATCCAAAAAGACGATGGTACAGTTTTACAGGAAAGAGTATACTGCCGAAAATGTCACAGGCTTTTTAAATATGCAAGGACGTGAAATTTATTAAAACATAATTGTGTCCACTCTAAGCCAGACGAGAGTACGTCGATTCAATTAAACACGGAGGATAAAGACGCTTGCTTTGAAGCATTTATGGGATTCGCAATAGAAAAATGTCGTCCTTTTAGTGTTGTTGAAGGTTCGGGGTTTCACAAATAATTAGAAAAATGTGTAAAAATGGGAGCTAAGTACGGCGAAAATATTGATTTGGACAATTTAATTCCCAGTGCAAGGACGTTATCTCGGAAGTCTAAATTAATGGCTGAAGAGAAAAAACAAGAAGTTAAGCATCATGTAAAGCATCTGATTACCAATAGTGAGGCTGCGGTTACTATTGATATGTGGACTGACGATTTTATTAAAAGAAATTTCTTGTATGCAACTTTACATTTTAAAGCTAATTTCAAGCTTATCGATATAACTCTGGAAATTAAGTAGATTGATTTTGCGTCTAATACCGCAATCAACATTAGAGAACAACTATGCAGAATTTGAGGTCTCTGATATATCAAAGGCTGTGTTCGTCACTGATCGCGGAAGTAACATTGTAAGCGCCCTTAAAGACTTTACAAAAGTCAACGAAATTCTTGCCGATAATGCTGAAAGAAGAAGTATTCTAAACTTTAAAATGTTCGTCCTACAGAGTTTAGTCGAAATTATTTTAAAAAAACTTCAATCTATTGTATCACCATCAATTTGCTTCGTAATTACTTCCATTAACAAAATGAAACAATTTGTGTTGTGCAAAATAATGAAGAATTTGCTATTTCGGCTTTAAAAAAAACATTCTATCCAACTTGGAAAAATGGAACTCAAATTTAAATATTCTTCATAAAGCTGCATTATTCTAATATTCTCCAGCGATATCTTTGCTGCAAAATGAAATGGATGAGATTAAGGAGTTCTCCATTTCAGAACTTAACAAAAAACGTACAAAAGTTTTATCCGAAGTTTACAGGCGTCAACTCATTTTCAAGAAATACATTCACCTGCAAAATCTGATTCAACAATTAATCCCCTTTCACCACAAACAACGCAACTTCTTTCCCCAATGTTTTTACCCAGCAGCAACTTTAGATGCAGTTACTAAAAAAATTAGTTTTTTCTTTCCAACTTTAGTAAGCTCGTCAAATGCAAGTGTAGAAACTGGAAGGGATGAACTCGAGCGTTATTGTACTAAAAAGATTAGGCTTACAGACGAGTTCGAAAAACAATTCTGGCAAATATCCCAAATTATCAAATTAGCCATGAAAATATTATCCATTCCTGCTAGTAGCGCAGCATCCGAACGAGTTATTTTACTTAGCTGGAAATATAATAACCGAAAAAAGAAGCCGGCTTGAACCTAAAACAATTGACAATATTATATTTTTGAATTCTTTGTATAATATGACTTGTTTACTTATTGATACAGTTTAGGGGCCAAAATTAACAGTTCCTAGGTTCCTATAATATGACGTGTTATGTGAAACCGTGCTATAGGAGACTAGAAGCTGATACTAAAAGAGGGGTTAAGTTAAAAAAAAAATATTTTAATGCCACAGAAGCAACTTTATTTCTATTAAAAATAACAAAATAAATAAAACACCAATTAAATATATGAAAAAAAAAACAAAGCACCCCTATTCTGCGTTTCGATTCGAATAGAAATTTTCTCCGTATAGTAACTTTGGTATTCTGCGTTTCGATTTCGCTCAGTTTCTTTCGATTGTATGTATTCTGCATTACGATCGGAGCTCCGTTTTTCTCCGTTGTTTTTTCTTAACGGAGGGGTTTTCTTTACTTGTGTTTTTTAGTTAAAAATTTAAAAAAAAAACGTAAGTAGAAAATGAGATAAAATGTTCAGAAACGATTTAAAAAAAAAACAATTAAAATTATTTTCAATTATTTTATTTAATTAAATTAATTTTGTTGATTTTTGTATTACACGTCAAAAAGTACAGCACCAGAACAGTATGAAAAACTGGCAAATTTAATGGCATCTTAAGCAGACATCCCAAAATTAAAATCTGCTTCAACTCCGCTTTGATAGCTATCTTCTGCAAAGAATCCTAAAGCGGCTACAACTCGGTCAAGCGGTAAAGAAGTCAAAGAATTTGGCTGCACCTCATGAGCAAAAATGTCTAAAACATATTTGAACGCGTCTTTGTTTAAACGAAAGTTCTTTTTAAATCTGTAAAAGTAAATTATTTTACAATATTTTAACATAATACTTTCACAATAAAAGTTACAATTGATAAAACTTACTATTAATTTATTTTAAATGGATTGCAACTGTCTCTAATTTTAAACATTTCAATCCTTGCCTCTGTATTTCTCATGTTATTCTCCTCTCTCACCAACAATAATGCAGCTGCTATAGACTCCAATTCCTCCTTAAAATTAAAAAAAAAATAATTTCTAACACACTAAATTAGTCCTGTACAAAAATTTTTATTAAAAGTTTTGTTTTTTGTCTTTCCATATTTAATAACAACACTATTAAGTTTTTTTCAAGATTCTTTGAACTGTAATGTGTTTATGAAAAACTAATTTTTATTTTGTTTCTACATTTTTTATTTTATTTAATTATTCGTCAATTGAATTTCATCAAGAATTTATTTTTAATTAGGAATACATACAAGTTTTTGTATTAAATTTGACATTTGTTTACTAAAATGATAACAAACTTGCTTATTTTGCTATTTCATTTCCACATTCCACAGTGATGCTATTAATTGTGTCTTCTTCTTTTTCTTTCGATTCCGTTTTTCGATCGCAACGGAACTGAATGCGGAGACTTAATCGAAACGAAGAATAGGGGTGAATATAAATCCACGTAAATACATAAAGAGCAAACAAAAATTGGCGTAAATATATATGAATGAATGTATATTATGAATTAAGGTTAGTAATTTTCGTCACCATCGCTGCCCAATTGAATTAATGGGAACGCTTTTTTTGGCTGAATAATATTTACTGCACTTTCTGAACTTGCATTTATATTTTGTTCACCTGCTGATATCTTTAAAAAATTTGTAATTTTGCTTTGTTTCCTTGTCCGTTCAAGGTTGTTGTAAATTTCTTGATATGGTGATAGGCAATTTTGTAATTCCCTTTTGAATTTTCGGCTTCTTTCAGCGCAAGGGTCTGCATCCAAGAAAAAAAATTCCAATTTTTTGGCCAAGTCTAATCCTTCCTGTAATTGTTTTTGGGTCAAATTATTAACTTCATTTTCTTCATCAAAGCTAGAATCGATTTCATTCACTTGGGGTTCGGATGCCATTTCTACCAAATCTGCATACCCAACTTCTTGTTCCCCTAATAAGTCTTGCAAATCTTCAACAGCCATATCCACAAACCCTTCTCCTTCGATCGACCTAGCAAGTTCTTATATGCCACCAATTTTATTTTCTCCTGATTAAAGCACGTTTTCTATTTCAACTACTGCTGGCCATGTCTTTTTCCAACATCGATTTAATGTTGTAATTTTCAGTTCTTTCATAAGAATATGATATCGATGCAGTCTTTAATGGAAAATTGCTTCCAAGCTTCCTTTACATTAATAGATTTTTTTCCACCAATGCCCAGTTTCATCGGCATTAAAAACTTGATTTGATGTGTATCCTTGCTCTTCAATTATCTTTTTTAACTTGTTTGGATATGACCTGGCAGCTTCATGATCTGCTGATGCAGTTTCACCTTAAATTTTTATATTGTGAAGTGAAAAACGCTTTTTAAATTTCTCAAGCCAACCTTTACTGGCTAGAAAATCTGGGTGCACAAAAGATTCTCCATTTTGTTTAAGATGGTTAAAAATTGTAAGAGCTTTTTGCCTAATTACATTACTGTCCAATGAAATCCTTTTCTCACAACTATCATCAATCCAAATGCTAAGTGCTTTCTCCATTTTTTCAATTATTGGCGCACGGGGTGAAGCTGAAAACTTTGCGGATTTCGAAGATCCTGCAGCAAAAGCACTCTTAATTTCCTTCTTACTTTTCTTAATCGTGCGGACTGTCGCCTCATTTAAATTTAGGGTTTTTGCGATATGTGATGCTATTTCTCCTTTTAGCAGACGATCTAAAATTTGTATTTTTACTTCTAAAAAAATAAATTTTCGCTTCCGAATTGTTTTTATATTTTCACCAGACATAGTTTAGGACTGAAATTTATTTAAAAAAATTGCCTTACTTAATTACGAAAAATTAACTCCTTATTAATTACTTCAAAAAATTTAATAAAGTCTATTCCTTTCAAATTAAAATTTATTTTAACATTTTTGGTGACTATTTCATAATTCCACACAATATAGTTTTTCTATTTTCCAAATTTCGTCTGCGCTCTTGCGATGGGCTCCACAAAATGCTAAAACATATACTGAGATTTTTTTGTAGCAGCGAGTTTGTGTACATACACAAGAAATAAATTAAGACTTGCATTGTTGAAATAATAAAATAATTCCCAAATTTTCTTAAAAAAAGAGTGTTATAAGAGGTTTTCGGAAATTTTTTTAATCGTGTTAGAGTGAAATCGTGTTGTGAGATACCGTGTTGTAGGAGAGATACCTGTATTAGAAAATAACGGTTTCTTGACAATAAAATTTTGTAAATATAACTTTCTTTGATACTATTTGGAAAAAAATCAATAATATATTTATTCTTCAAAAATCAAAGTTATGTAAGAAAAATAATTGTCAATAGCCTTATAACGCCGATTTTTCTGCATGGATTAGAGGTTAACTCTTTTAAGTCATTTAATGTTTTTCCTGATTCTTTTATAAGATAAAACTTAGTAAAGAGTTTTTACTTTGTAATTTTATTATATTTAATCTTTTTTGTTACCATGATACGATGGTGAAAAATTAATAATTTTCACTTCTTTAGTTGCTTAGACTCATTTGCTTTGGAATTTCTTGTGCGGTTTTATTGTTTTTTATTAGTTTATTTATTAATAATGTAAAATTAAATGCAATTTTAGTGCACAAATATAAATATAGAACAATTTATCTGTGTTTTTTTTTTAATTTTTTATTTAGGCATGTTCTGCTGACATTCCCATGTTTTTGAAATCGCATGTGATTTCAAAAACGCCAACTTTTGTTTTACATGTTCTGAAACTCACTCGTTTTGCTTGCGATTTGCTTTTTTTCAAACGTATGTTCGAAAAGAAAAACATATGATTTTACGGTGCAAAATATAAACAAAAAAAAAAAAAAAAAAAAACTACAAGAAAATGCCTGCAGCTGCCTTGCTTAGTTTCAGTTCTTAAAAAAGTGCAATTAAAAAAAGAACGAATTAAAAAGCGGACGCTTAGAGATTTTGACAATTCAATGGATACTTCAATCACATGTATATTTATTAATTTAAAAAAATAACGCACGCCAAGAAATATTTTGGTGACAAATGGAATTTCTATTAGTGATATTGCATTAAGCATCTTTGATGTAAAAGGTTACTTACGTTGTAAGTAATCAGTACTTAAAAAGTATTTTTGTTTATTTTGTTAATTATAACATGCACGTTCAGAACTCATATCGTCCAAAAAGTAATTTAAATAAATTTTTGAAAGTCCCTTAACACTTGAATCGTACATTTAATAAGCACCGAATATTTTATAAGAATTGAAAGTTAAAATAACCACATATTTTTTTTTAATTACCGACTATACGTTCAACCGCACTAATACTAGCATATTTTCGAACATCAATTGTAATAGCTGTTTCTATGAAATCGCCAGTACTCAAGAAAGCAATCAAAACAAACAATTGATAGAACAAATAGCATATTTTAAATTAATTATTTGCGACTTTAATTGTATATCAGTATGTGTATGCTTGCGATTTGAAGTCGCCAAATTTCTTGCGATTGTGAACTACAGAACACCTTACATGCGATTTCAACTCGCATCACTAGTTTTAAGCGATTTGCCATTGCACTATGGGCTCCCAGACCGGTTTTTGAGGCAAAAAATCATAGGAAGCTCCTAGACGCTTGAAATTTTGTGGGATTAAGTATAAGGCCCATTAAAGGTCTTGGTAAAAATTTCATGCTAATTTGGTAATGCCACGCCCACTTCTATGTGCGAAAATTAATTGTGCGTCTAGATACATACAAATTATGACTTGAAACTGAGTTTGTTTTAACTACACTGGACAACAGTGAAATAGTATTTGGCAAAAAATGTGCTAAGTATATAGAATTTGACCCGCTTTATTGTAGAAAATATATACATATACAGTAGCTCAAAATGAAACTGGGACATCTATTGATACTTTTGTTTCTTTCATAAAAAACTTAAAAAGAACTATGCAATTTTTTTAACTAAAATGAATTATCTTAGTTATTTTGTGCTTCATCAAAACCGCTAACAAGCAACACCAAAATTCCGTTACTTTTTTTGAAAAAGCAACAACAACAAAAAATTACTAAATTCAATGTCAAAATGAAAGTGGGACAAACATTAAATTTGTTTAAGATTTAAGAGAGATTGGTGTTTTTCACCAAAAAAAAATTGCAAAAAATAAGTTTTACAGTCTTTTAATAATAATTCAACATAATTTAATTAATAAATAGTAAAAAAATTAAACAATGGGCAGACAGCGTGGTCAAACTTCAGTAGACATAAGAAGATTAGTGATAAAGCATTTCCAAGATGGAAAAACAATAAGAGCCATTGGTGAACTAGTAAATAGAAGTCACTCCACGGTCCACAATAATATTAAACGGTTCAAATTAACAAAATCTGTCGAAAACAAGACAAAATTAGGAAAACAAAGGATATTTTCCGACTCACAAGAGCGGTGGATTGTTCAACATATTAAGAAAGACCCACGAATAAGTGCACCAAAGTTGGCATCGCTACACCTAAAAAAAGACGCTAACCCGGAAACTATAAGAAATATTCTTAGAAAGCACAATTTTCACGGTAGAGTGCCTCGTAGAAAGCCACTGATCAGCAAGCAAAACAAATTAAAAAGAGTTAAGTTCGCTAATGAGTTCAAAGATAAGGATATTTCTTTCTGGAAAACGGTTTTGTTTGCTGATGAGTCGAAATTTAATCTCTTTCGATCTGACGGCCCTTCATACGTGTGGAGAAAACCAAATCAAGAACTTCTACAACGTAATCTCCGGCCTACTGTGAAACATGGAGGTGGTTCAATAATGGTATGGGGTTGCATGTCGGCTGCTGGGCCGGGAAATTTGTGTATTATTAATGGAAATATGGACCAGATGATGTATTTAGAAATTCTTAAAAACAATTTAAAAGAATCTGCAGAAAAATTAGGAATCGCGAACAATTTTTATTATTATCAAGATAACGATCCTAAACACAAAGCTCATAACGTCCGAATGTGGCTTTTATACAACTGCCCCACGTGTTAGAAACACCAGCCCAGTCGCCCGATTTAAACCCCATAGAAAATTTATGGGCTCACCTTGAAGAAAAATTAAAAGCGTTCAGTTTTTCGAACAGAAGTCAGTTGGAAGCGGCTATAAAAGAAGAATGGTCAAAAATTGACCCACGGGTTTGCCGTAAATTAGTGGAATCTATGCCGCGTCGACTTTTAGCAGTTAAATCCAGTAAAGGATTACCTACAAAGTACTAAAATTAAAAAATCAATCCAAAAATACAACGTTTCTGCTACAAAACACCATTAAGTTTGAAATGTCCCACTTTCATTTTGACATTGAAATATATCTATTCTACTGTTTTTGTTATTTTAAAATAAATATTAATGAATTTTAAATTTTTTTTTTATGTTTTAAAATCCTTATAAATAAAGCTTTAAAACAAATTTATTAAAAAAAAATTATTTTATTTTCTGTTAGCTTTTTCTTAATGCTAATAAAATATTAATGTTTGTCCCAGTTTCATTTTGAGCAACTGTATATAAGGGGATTTTAGTTAACGAGATATCGCATTTTCAATATTTAGATTTTTACGAGTTTTCCAAGAAATTTGAATTCATAAATTCAAAATATAACACGTATGTATTTTTATAACTCATAAGTTGAGTCCAGCCCGAAGTTGAGTTGAACCCGGTTCACTTCGGGTGGCCTAAAACAATTTTTGTCTAATATAAAATACTAATATATTTAAAATAAAATAGATTAAAACTAAAAATGATTCACGATTATTATGTAAAAATTTATACTCTGTAGGTATTTGTTTACGACAACAACTGCTTCGGATTTGCTCCACATATTGGACATGATTGTGCGGACTTTGTATCCGTTAGCACGTTTAGCACCTTACCATCAATTAAAGTCATTATTAGTTCGTATTTCACTAAAATTTCCTTACCATTTGATACTAAATATTTCAAAGGAACTAGATTAGATATTTGAAGGTCCAAGTTTCTTTTTTCTTTCAAAATATGCTCCTTGGTTTCCCTTATATATTCAATTTTTAGCGGTCGACGAAACCGGATAGACTGAGGAGTACGGTTCTTCCAAACGATTGCGTCATCCGATGTGGCTAGTTTTAGTGGTATAACGGAGGTAACAAAGAGGGAGCTATCTAAATTTTCTGGGGCATTGCTCTTATATATTTGTTTAAACAAACTTTGTCCTGTAGAACCATCGAAACCATAACTAAGAACTAATATCACTTCACTTATCTCAGGCATTATCGTTAAAATTTCTTCTTGGTATGATAATATTCTCTCAGCTGTGTGATTAACTAGGTTTTGTAAAGGGACTTCCGCAATTGATTCTGTTATCATTAACCCTTCAGGTCGGCATTGCTTCTTATATTCTAGAAGTTTTTTATAGCTGGGATAAATATCGCAATTGTGTAATTTGTTCAGCTCCCTCATCCTAATATACTGTTGTTTTGTTAGATTATTTTCTAACAAAAAACCTAATGCTTCTCCAGGGGAAAGCATAATTGGCTTTTTGTTATCAGAGGTGAGCTCTTTTCTAATTTTAAGGGGCCCTCCTGGGGAAGAAGTTGTTTTTTTTAAAACAAAATTCAAATCTTTCGTTTTTGCCTCACACTTCCTTCACTATAACCAATTTTAGGCCGACCTCTTTTGATTGGAACATCATTATTTATTAATTTCAGCTCAGTCTCACAGGATAACCATTGGCTTTCCTTTTTTTCGAATTTAGCCCAGATTCTGAAGTTTGCAGACCACTTTTGGTTGGCATATGCACATGAATTATTAATTTTCTTCTTAATTGGTATCATACAGTTCTCATCAGCATCTCTTTGAAATTTACCGCAAATCCAGTTGATAACAGCAGTCACACTTCTATTATTTTCTAACCAAAATTTTACAATATCAGCATTTTTTATATTTACGCAATCTAAAAATTTTAATATTTTAGAAGGTTGCAGATGGTTGCAGTAAATTTTTTACACACATTAACTAGACATTAGTAGCTTCCTGTGCACATCAGTTTTTCACACAATACGTTCCAATAAACAAACTTCTACTCTATTACATATGAAAACTATCACCAAAAATATACAAAAAAGACGGCACACTTACACAGCCTACATTAAGTAATACAACAATATTTTTGTACAATTTTTTTCTTAATCTAAATTTTCATACCTTTATTAATATTTTCCATTTTAAAATAATTTATTAAGTTTGATAATTATTGCTTACTTATTCCTTTACTTTGTTTACTTATCAAGTGAAAAATGTATGAAAGCAAAATAAAGAAACAAAGTCTGACTTTGAAAGCTTCCCGTTAAATGCAGGGTTGCCACATGGTTATAAAATTTTGCACTTGAGTTCCCCAGGATATTATCTATAAATTACCATAGTTACTTTTTGGAAAATGTTAAGTTCAGAAATGGACTTTTTGCCTCAAAAACCGGTCTGGGAGCCAATAGTGCATTGTCAGAACATGCCTGATTATTTTTATTATATACATATATTTTATTCTTTATTTAAAATTTTATTATCTTTTTTATACTTGTAAGAAAAAAATGCTAATAGAAAATGTAGAAATTCGTAACCTATTACTCAATAAATATTTATTTATTATTTAAAACATAAATGTAAGAGAAACTGATTTTCAAATAGATTACGTTGCAATTAATTCTTCTTTTCCAATGTATTAATTAGAATCAATTAAAAACAAATTTTACATGCTTTTATATTACAAATCTGTCGTAAATAGATTAAAAAGTACTTTTTTAAATTAATATTTATAACATTAACAGTTAATATGTAATCGCCACGAAAATATCATATTAACTTAAAAAATTATATGTATTTATTGAAAATAAAATTGGTTCACACCGTTATAGAACAATATATGCCATATTCCTATGAAGAAATACTTATAAGTATACTTAGAGTATTTACATACTTATTTCTACTCAATACTTATAAGTACGAGTATAGAAAATACCCAACCCAACTTATAGTTATTGGTATGAATATGTTGTTGAAGCTGTAACGATACTCATTCATATATGTTTGGCCTCGAATACTTGAAGAGTTTTTACAATGATACTTTTGTCATTCTCTGATACCTACTTAGTTTGTAACCGTGCTACATTCTTTAGGAAAGGGATAGATGAAAGAGAAGACAGGTGGTGAAAGGAGATAGATGTAGCCATTTTAGTAATTTTTTTACTTCGCCGGCGAATAAGCTATGAAGAAGTACCGACGAAGGAGGCTGCATATTTTAATGTTAATTCTGATTATTTATTATACCATTTAACAGAAAAAACATATTACTATTTTGTGTTCATAAGTTAAAAACCTATAAGCGAAAGCAATTAAATAAATAACAAGTGTTTTGCAATTTGCAAAAATAAGTTTACAAATTATTTTTAATGAAAATTCATCAAACAGGCATTATTGCTTTGGTTCCAACAACCAATAAAATGTTATAAAAGTAAAAACAAAACATCATTGTTCCTTTTGCACGATTACAGTTTACTAAAATGCCATCAAAAAACAGCCAGTGCTAAAAAAAAACACCGCAAACGGAAGCAGAGGGAAAGGAGAGCGGCTGAATCAGTTGAGGAACGCGAATCACGTCTTTAGGAAAATCGCGAAAGTGCATCTACGTCTAGAGCCGCAGAAACGGAAAGAGAACGCGAATCACGAACAACAATTCGAAATACTTGCTGCCAATCGATCCCGAATGGCTCGATCACAAGAAAGAATGGGGGTTTTCACACTGGAACAATTGTGCTGGCATAAAATCGCAGTTTGTTGGCATTTTCGGTGAGGAGAGTGGTTTTTGGTTGGCACAATTTTTTCAACCAGCTTCAACCCCGCACAAGCAGAACAAAACTAACACATACACACTTATGAAAACACAGGTTCTGCGTGTTTTTTTTGCAGAGCGATTTTTAGTGTTTAGTTGTCCATCGACGAGTAAAGATAAATATGAAGAAAATTATGTAATTATGTACATGATTGAGATTTGTTATGATTGAATTAAATTTTCTTATATTTTATCAAGGGAAATTAACATGCTGTTTCTGGCGATTAATATAGAAATAAAAATAGAATATAGAAATAAAAAAACAGTGCTTTTTATATAATTTTTTCAGACGAGTTGTTCGCCTGTAATACAGAAACAGCACTTAAGTTTAAAGTTAATTAAGTTGATTTTAATATGTATTTTACAGGGAAAAACGTTGAAAACGAACTTTTTGTCAAATATGAATAAAATATTAATTGAAATCTTGTGAAAATGTGGCATAAGTTAAGAAATTCCTCCTAAAATTAACTGCCAATTCATCATAACTTATTTTATCGAAGTATGTTCCGCAATTTATGCATGTGTTTAACGAACGAAAGGCAAACATGAAATAAACAAAGAAAATACTAACACACACAAAGCTGTGTATACGTGCACAATTTTATGCCAGCATAATTAGTCTAGTGTGAATACGAAAGAACAAAAGTTGTGCGGATTAAAAATTAATCGTGTGTGAAAACCCCCAATCGTTTTAAAGTTTGCGGCATTTCACCACAACAGGGACGATGACCAGGGAACGAAGCCGATCGGCTCATAGTCGACTAATAGCCGCCGCCGACATATAATTCAATTATTGAGCCGCCGCCGAAGTAGACGGCTAACATCGGCTAAAAATGTTAGCCGACTGTGTCAGCTAAGCCCCCAAATAAGGAACAATTCCTCATTAAAATTGTTTGAAACTACTTCCTTTTTTACTTTTTTGTCTAAAAAATCATGGGTAATGTTAAACTTTTAGCTGTTTTAAGTTTTGTTGTTCGTTAACACTGATGGGTTTACCTTCTGTATGCTTTTTCAAGTATTTAAATAGCAGAACGTTTTGAAAACACTAAATTTCATATAAATCGAAAATTTGGCGTTCTGGCTACACAGCTTTTAAGAAAAATTGTTGCTATTTATTACTTTATTATTAAAATAAAGCAAAGTTCTACCAGATTAAATTCAACAGTTGTTAATATTTTTAAAATTTTGTTTTATTTAACATGATTTTTTAATGAAAGGTTTAACGTACTGTGCTTGATTTTTATAAAAGAAAATAAATAAATATTTCATGATATTCTCATAAAATATTTTTATAACTAACAAAAAAAAAAATATTTATAATCAACAAAAAATTTTGAATGTATTAGTGCAGTTAAACCATGTCCATAAGGTCTTTTCGCTACTGCCTATATTGAATCCATTGATTAACTACATATATAGTCAGCAGCGAAATGGCCATATGTATATGATTTCATCGCACTAATACAATTAAAATTTTTGGTTGATTATAAATATTTTTCATGAAAATATTTATTTATTTATTTTAAAAAGCCGTAAAAATCAAAATAAAATTATTATTTTTTAATTTATATTTTTTTTCTAAAATAAATTGAATGAAAATATATATATATTTTGAATTTTATTGATAATCGTCACCGGCTTAGTCGTCTTTGAGTCGCCGCTGAATTAATATTTACTTAGCCGCCGCCGCCGAAAATATGTCGACTTCAGTCGACTTTGAGCCGCCGCCGTAAATTTTTTGCTTAGCCGCCGCCGATAGCAATTTGACATCGGCTTCGTTCCCTGACGATGACTTCCGCAATCACAAGAACGTAGGGATTGGCGCAATGGACAATGTCTGCTTACGCTGTCGTGCTCTGAAGTTCGCTAAGGAATCCCCGGGAATGTGCTATTCGAAAGCACAAGGCCAATCATTGACTATTGCTGGCTTAATTTTGGAAAAATTCATATTTTTCACACGTCCAGTTACATGCTCCCGAGTTTGCACGCCAAAAAATTTATACGTTTTTACAATAAAAAAATAAAAAAAAACATTGTCTATCCGCTGGCCTTAAGATGAAGGAATAAGTAAATATAATTTCCAATTTTCCTTAAATACATGCGTTTCTTTTTTGATTGAGCCCATATTTACACCATATGTAAGTTATTCTGTAAAAATCTTTATGATAGCTATTCCATGGATTTTTATTTAAAGGCCGTAAATTTCGTTCAAAGGTCAATTTAAATTGTGTCGTAATACAACACTAATGTTTGCTTAGAGCCAGCAGCGCGGACCGGGTCAGCTAGTATAAAATAAATTCTCAATGTAGAGTTAAAGAGAAAATCATAAATTTTTAATTATTATTATCAAAATTGGATTTTCGAAATGCAAAACGCTGACGCGGCGTTATTTCGGTACGCTACAAACAAAATATACAGGCATGAGAACTTTTCGCAGTTATGGCTGTTACTTATTACATTTATCTTTTTAAATTGTTTTCTTTATTAATTTCTTTAATTATTCTCATTTTAAAGTTTATTAAGCAGCGTTTCTAAGACGTAACTGTTGGGCTTAACCGTTCAAAATTATTCCGTAGCAGTTGATCTCAACAGTTACGTTTTACGAATGTACCCCCAATAAAGTAAAAAAAAATTTAGTATTGAAATACATTAAGAATTTCTTGTGTCACTCACTGGATGTCTTCATCTGAACACATTTAATTTGCTTTAATTATTCTATCTTGTATACAAATTTTTATTAGCTTTAGTTTAGCTGTGCAAAAGAGGAAAATTGTCAAAATCATACTGTAATACTGATTATTTAAGTGTACAAGGATTGCTCTATATTCCGGAATAGAATTTCGCATAAAGAGTTTGTCAAAAACTGTTCCTATTTTTACATTTCCTGAAAATTTTTAAAGGAAAGTCTGCACAAAGGTTTTATTATTTATTATTTCTATTAATTTACATTATATTTTTAAAAGTATGTTAAAGAGAAAAGGGGCATTTTTGTTTACAACAAATGTAGCTGTGTTAGTATTTCAATTTTTTTTTAAACATTACGCACTTGAATATTATTTATCATGATTATCTCTTCACTATTTTTCTGAAATTCAATAACTTTATAGCTCTTCTCAGATGTTAAATGAAGTTAAGTGTAAAGGGTTTTAAATGCTTTTTTGATATTTGCATTTGTACATGTTAATCAAAGTTTTATTTCTAAAGAAATGCACCCTTTTTTAATTCCACATAATGATTCTTGGAACACATTCAAGTTGTTTGTCCAACGCACAATTCAAAGCACTTTGACATACGTACGCATATCATGGATTGTGTCTATTCAGTACGTATGGGTCGGCTTAAAAAACTATTTTTCCTCATGTTAAATATAGCGTATTATTGCGAGGTATCAGTTTTAGTTTCTGAGGTGTTTGAGCTGCTAGCACTCTTATTTGCATCATTTTTATTAGATTCGGGTTGTCGTTTTGATAACACACTCAAAAAATATTCTCCGAAAACCGTATGACTATAGGCTATTACACGTTTGAGGGCAGTGACATAATTTTCCAACTCTTCTTTGAAGTCAGTATATCCAGGAGGTGGTGGAGGAAGACCAGCCTTCGAGCGAAGAGATAAACGGAAATATGTTTGTAAACGTTTCCCTAAATGTTCAGTATATTTAGTTAATGATATGATATTTTATTTTTTGTTGTTGGAAATACTTACACATTAGTTGTCGTACGGGGGATTCTTTGTTAGCAATTTGCATTATTTGTGTTTTAAGTAAAAACTCTGCTGCAGTGTCCATTTTTGATTGATCTTCCTTCTCTAAATATTGATTGACAGAGGTTTTTATTTGTTCCCAAATATTATCAATCAATTCGCTGATATTTCTTAAAAAAAAAAACAAATTCATAATTTTTAATAAATTTTACAAATAGAGATAATTTAATTGCATATACAATAAAACTTATGATAAATAACAGAAAGTGAAAAATCACTTTGGTGTTATGAATATCAATACCATTGGTTTTATGCCCGAATCGGATTTATGTGTCTGTTGCTTATAGGTATCACAGAAGCTCATACATTTTACTTGCATACATTAATTTTTTTGGAGTTGCAAATTTAAATAAATTCTTTTTTAGGGTCCAGTACCAAATAGATAATAACGATATCCTATTAATATTGCTACATTTCTCTCACAGTCTTCTGTCTATTTTATATTATTGTGACCTCTACTATCACTAATACTACAATTATAATTTTACGAATATTTTATAATAGGCAGACCTTTTAAATTTACGAACATGTGTGTGAAAATAATTACGTCCAGGTTACTATTCCTCTGAAATTTATTACTATCAATTGGCCACTCCTCGGTTGAATATAGCTGCCTAGAATACATTGGGTGTTTGTCATTCTGCAATTTCTACAATATCCATTTCCGACCCCATAAAGTATATATCGCTGGTCTCATGTAGAAAGGCCCTAACTCGATTTTTTACGAAATTGAAATTTTTCGTGATTTCAATACATTTCACACAGATACACCTTGTCACAAAATTTAAATGCAATAGTATCAAAAATAACGGTTTTCTAAGCATTTACATTTTTAATATTACATTGTGATAAATACAGTTTCTATTATGTTTTTACCTTCTCCTGTAAAGTTACTTATATACGAGTTAGGGCTTTTCTACATGAGACCAGCGATATGATTGAGTTGATTGAGCGTTGTCCGTCTATCCACCCGTGCTAGTATTGAAATGTATTTTCCCAAGTCACTAGATCAGCTAGAGAAAATTAAAATACGCCAATCGATCAGGCAGAGTGTCGAAAGGGATACTATAGGAAATCAGCAAGATCGGGCCATGTTCTTCGAGTCAGCGGCACCACGCTTACCTCTATTTTTTCAATATCATTTGGAGAGAATTAAAAAATAAGCAAAAAACATCCAGTGGAAAATTTAGCGCTTGCCCATATTTCCCCGAGTTACGGGTCTCTGAACTTTTTCAAATTTTTGAAAATATGGGTAGCATTATAAGCTTTTGATGAGGTCTTGAAGGAAATACTAAAATTTTTTATAACCCATTAAGAGCCGATGACATTTTAATGTAAAATAATGTATATGTAGTACTTAATTTTTTCTTCTAATTTTTTGATTCTCTGTCACCCTAATATTTGGTTTTTTGAATGGAGTTACTTCACTAAACTAGATTTACATGGATAGTGAAGGGTATATAAAACACTCTTACTTGTTTTATTTGTTCTTGATTTCTGCTCACTGTCGCTTTAGAAACGAATACAATTCTACTTTTTCATACTTTTTTCTTTTCTATTCCAGTAGTATAATACTGGATGATGATTGCTTAAAAGGAGGTATAAATCTGCATTATTCTAAGAGTAGGTTTTTAGATCCCGAACTTTTACGCCCCACGAGAAAACAATTTTTTATGTTTTTCTTTGAAAATCATAAAACTATTATAAATATTCATAGTAATTAATAAACGAAATATAAGGGGTCCTAAATCCAAATTTTAATGACAAAAGAATTCAATTTTGGTGAAAGATAAATCTTTCTTTGCTTTTTGAAAATACAACCTTGAATATTAATGATGAGCGCATTTAAAAATTCTTCATACATTTTAATTCTTTAGCTTCGTAACAAGCTCTTTTTTCTGTGTCAATTTTACTATTTTGCAGATATTAATTTCCATTTCAAATTGATCTTCAATAATAATAATTTCTCCAATAACTAATTAACAGTCTTTTCGGCAAACAATTCTTTTAAAACAGGAATGTACTCATTATTCCTATATTGCAAAAAACAACGTAAAAATGAAAAACTGAATGTTTTGTAAAGTTTTTAACTATAGAAATTACTGTACCTTTCCTTTTACCTATAAACAACTTTCTTACTGCATGTACAATGTTTTACAGAGTTCTTCTATTCTGGGTGCTGGTCCAACTAAAAGTGGTTATATATAATTTAAATCTTACAGACAAAAGATTTTCGGGAGCAGATTTTTAAATTGACAAAACTACTTTGAAATATTTCTTAAAATTGAATAATACAGAAGTAATCAGCAGACGACTATTTATATTTTCGATGTGATAATTTGCTGTTAACTTTGTTAAGAAAAAAAGCTTCTTTAGATTCTAATAAATAATAAATAAAGTTTCAATTTTAAGACTTTCGTATACTTACTTTTCACTTGTTACAGCCTGAAGCAATACAAAAATTTGATTTGCCAATTGAGAGCGATTTTCTGACCGTTTTGATATGATGGGAACAGCAGAACATATAGCAATCAAGGATGCTGCAACACATAAACGTTTTGCTCGTAGACCTAATTTTAATATACGATCCTTATCAATAGAAAGAACTTCAGGAAAGTCTTTTTCTTCCGGCCAGTCCATAAGTTCCATATAAGCATTTGAAATTGTTTGATCTGCACTAATTGGATCATTATTTGCATCGTGGGTGCGATTGCGTTTAAGCCAGTTTTCAGTAGCGGGAAAGCCGACTAGAAACGAAAAATGTCACTAAGCATTTGATACTACATAAATTCAAACTAAAAAAAAATAATAAACGAAGTTATAAAGAAAAAAAAGGCTTACACTTGTAATACTCTAAATACTCTTGGAATTTCTGTTTTTCATATTCAACCGAATTTGCCATTATATCGTTGCGTGCAAAATCGAGCAGAAAGTTTGCCATATCAAGTTTCATTAAGGCCATGGTTTCTAATATTCCCTTAAATGTGTCAACAACGTCTTCAATTTTTGTCAGTTGTTGTATAGCATCATCCCTAGCTGGAGCACACGATTTAGCCATAATCTGCAGAACGAAGTTTGCATAACTTCTAAAATCTAGAACTCCCTTTTCGGCTTGCTGACGTATTACAGACTCGTCGAGTATTTCATTTATATGCTCTAATGCACGTTTATTATTTGGTGACAAAATTTGTGGAAAGCATTCTTTAATATCACCTAATAGCCTAATGGCATAGTCGTAGCACGGTGGATTTTTGTTTAACTGCATGCGTAAGTGATCCCAAAATACCTTGTGCATTGTCTCTTTAATACGTTTTTCTAGACTAAATATAAAAATAGAGTTAAAAGTTTTGACCAACAAAAGAAAGTACTTAATTACCTATTTTCTGGAGGTTCATATGGTTGCAATTTGAATTCAGGGTTTAGGGCAATTTCGTGAACAAGTTCCATATTTTGTATATTTTTAACAACATTCGCTACTTCATCCAACGTCATTACTTTAGGAGGACTTCCATCCATACTTGGTAAAACAAATCGCAACATTCTAAAAATTACAATAAAGTTTTTGACGATAATATCCGTAGAAGAGATTTGAAAATAAAATCATACTTATCGGAACTTTCACTATCAGTACGTGAGCGAAGGCTTGAAGCACCTGGAGATGTGCCTAGGATATTTTCAGGAATATCGGATCCATTACCATCAGAAGCACCATTGGAATTCATTCTAAAAAATTTGAAATGTTTAAAATTTTAAGTTAAGAATTGAGTTTTTTTTTTATTAGATTACGTTATGAATGTAAATTATAATAGGAAAAACGTTTAAACTTTTCAAGATTCAATTTAAATATATTAAACAAACTTAAATTCAACTTCGTTGTTCAATTATTTTGTTAAAATACAATTAAATTTTCCTTTGTGTTGCTCAGTCAACAAATACGTAAAAATTTGTTGCTAAATTAAAATTGCTAGTTAGTAGACTGATGTGTGTATACGAAGCACAGTCACTTTGTATAAACCCCTTATATCGTATTTACATATACATACTTATGTATACAAACATATGTTAGGTCTTTTAACACACACATACATACCTTGGTACTGAATCAGCTGGCATTTTTTATTAACTTTATTGTATTTAATACGATATTTTTTTTATTTTAGTTGTTGTTTTTTGTAACAAAGAAAACTTGTTTTAAAAAGTTTTTGCACCCAAAAGCTTTTGTTTTATTTTTTACTTGATGTGGTTTGACAGGAATAGAGAAAAAACAATTACACACTTTGTTTTCTTTGTTTTAAAAATTCTTAACAGGGAAAGTAGATTTTTTAGCTGAAATTAAAAATTAATATAATAAAAAATTAGTCAGTTTGTTTTTGTCAACTAAAACTAGAACTGAATCTAAAGAAACACATTCATAAATACAGTTAGTTACACTCAAAATTGAACACTTGATATAAATACAAAAAGTAAACGTTTTTACTTAAACCACAAAAAAGATAAATGTGTTATAAGAAGAACCGACATTTATTTATATATAGAAACGTTTTAAAATAAAAATAACATAAATTCAGAAAATGCAATTCAAAAACCGCAACAAAAATGGAAATATTCAAATTTATTCCTTAATAAGGCACTCACATTCAAAA